>JBAIAA010000160.1:0-1456467 GCA_037893245.1 Crossaster papposus | reverse complement strand
CGTTGAAATGTATCTCATTCGTTCTTCCACGCTCATGAGCCACACATCTCACACAGTAAATACGTATAGATCGCTACCGCAAAGCGCTCCATTGAAACCACTGACCTCAACACCTGGACGGATCATTGTCCATATTCTGCTGTGCTAATACTTGAAGTCGGCGCGAACTGGAAGTGCAACATGGCGTCACTGCTGTGAGCCAATGAAATGTCCAGTTGTAGAGGTCAGTGGATTTACCAACCAACTGAACTCTACACCTGGACATTTCATTGGCTCACAGAGTGACTTCGTGGGTCCGCCATGTTGCACTTCTCTGCATGCCGACTTCAAAATGAAACAATAGATGATCTGTCCATGTATAGAGGTCAGTGATTGAAACACGTACAGATTTGCTCCGTGTATCGCTCTCCACATTTAGTGATTCATACAACGTCCGCAAAGCCAGGTACGCAGGCACGATCTACACGGATTTTGTTTGGGGCGATGTCATTTTCTGCCATTTTCGTTCGAAAACAACACGATAAAACGCAAGGGGGTCACAGGCAGATTTTTAAAAAAATTCAGTATAGGCCTATCACTGCTACATCCTTTTTTAACGTATCCATGGAAAAAAATGAGTGGGGTCAAAGCACGATTTTTCACAATTTATCGATTATTATTGCCCTTTTTAGGGGAGGTATTTGTTAACGTCGTTTGAGTATTTGTGCACAATCTCCACGCGCATCAACGGTACGTCAACGCTTAATTTTTTCGACTGCTTTTTTCATTTTCAATACAATTTTTGTCATTGGATGATAAACATTAAGGTAAATAACAACCTTGTACAACTACAAAAGACAAGATGTTAAGATTGGATGCCAAAAACTCTTTATTTTTCGAGTGAGAAAATTGTTCCCCCCTATTTTGAGAATGGACTGTACCACAGCGTTTCGCAATCACAACCTCGAAGGGCCCCCCCCCTCCCCCTCCCCCCCCCCCCCCCCCCCTGACGCAACCCGTGAACATTGCACTCGGAACAAGAACACACACCACCTGTCCATCAGGGTTTTGCAAGAACAAGTTACTCGTGTCAAGAACAGACCGCCCGAACTCGGCCAAAGATGCGCCAAGACAAAGTCCACGTGACAAGAAAACAGCGCGAAAGTATGCCTGATAACTGTATAGAATTGGACCAGAAGTTTATGGTGTTTTTTGTTTATTGTAAGATGAATCCCTGACATACTAATCGATCGGATGGCCTATTTTTGTAAACAAAAAGCAAGAGATGCCTCCTTGCAAGTTTCCATGGTGTTTTCCATAATTATTGCCGGGGAATCTATTCCAAAAAATTTAATGTTTCATTACCCAATCCACGCCGTCAACTTGATAATGAAAATAAAAACATAAGACATAATATAATACTGGAACAATGCTAGTACCGCATAGATCAGCTCAAGTTAAATTTACAGGAATAAAAGTGTATTTCGGATATTATGGATGGAGGAATAAGACTGAACGAACAACCGTGAAAAAGGAACGGAATTGAGCGCCGGATGTTGAGCGGACGTCGGATGTGTATGGTTTATCTTTGCTGGTTTATTCGGTTGACCGTCGTTTCATGTGGTTTTTGTTTTAGCTTACGAGTTTATAGAAAAAACACAAGTTTATAATGAATTTATTCTAATCTTACAGCTACACTTTTAAATATATGTTACTAAATATTAAAATTTCCCAGTGGGATTGTCTGGGGTACTGGGAAATGTTTGCTTTTCCCGTTCATATGCTCGATGGTGCGGTCTTCCGGTAGCTACAGCCCCAGAGTTCACCCACGATCGGCCTTGTGGTACATTGGCCATTATTTTAATGTGTAACCAGGAAATAAAGTGAACACGTTCCTTCAAGGTCAACTCGCACATGACAAACATTGATATGCCGGTGATATGCAGCCGGCTGAGTTACACACTGCATGCGCCGGAACACGTGGTGACGATTCAAGGGGGGGGGGGGGTATCCCTTTATGCAATTGTTACGATCCGAACAAAACATGACTCTAAATTATTCAAAAACTTGAATTGTTTTCAGATGCAACAGAGAAACAAAACAAGATTGCATTGATACAGCCTAAAGAACAAAACAAAAAAGTAATTTAATAATGAGAATATTATAGGAATCAATAAGATTTTCCATTGATGAGGTTAAACAATTATAAATAAGATTAACTTAAGACTTACAACGGGCCTCAGGGGAGGATTTGGACAGTTTGTACAACGGGCGAGGAACTGGCGCTGGATGGACGTTGCAGCCGCAAGGGCGACGCCAACAGTTCACACACAGATTCGGGTATACTTCAGCAAATATTTCGTGTGTGTATAATAATACATTTGTTTTATAAGTAGGCTACATGTATACACATGTACGGTTTCGCTTTAAGTCTTTCGGACGGTGGTGTATACCATGGAGGAATCTGCATGCTCTTATTCCTCCATGTGTATACGCAATTATTAGGGGGTGAATGCCCCCCCCCCCCCCCCCCCCCCCCATTTTACTTCTGCCCCTCTTAGATGAGTGACCCTTTGCACGTCACCACCTACTCTCGCTATAGGCCTACTCTCGCAATTGTTGTTGTTGTTGTTGTTGTTGTTGTTGGTTTTTTGGGGTGGTTTTTTTTTTTTTTTGGGGGGGGGGGGGGCACGTAGAACCACGCCTGCTTGAAACTAAACAGGAGACGTCCGCTAAATTACAAGCAAAAATAAGCGTAAAAGACCGTGACTACATTCAGCAGAGAATATTGACCCTTTCATTTTTGTTTTAAGCCAAATTAAGCTTCGTTACAATTTTTTTGTTAAAAAATATCAAGAAATCACTAATATATATAATTGATATAGCAAGCTCTACTTCTAAAGTCCCCCTTTACAAATCACCTATACCATGCAGCGTAGGTCTACTTAGGGCCTATAATAATTAACTACTGAACTAATTAATTCTAAGGGCTAGTTGAATTGAGCAGTCCACACTCCACAAACATATTAACATGTGTGATTGTCATTGTAAAATCTAATCAATGTACATTATTTTACTGTAGCGTTTCGCTGTGTTTGTGATTCACAAAAGCCAAAGGACAGAATATTTCAAACCTACGCCCGTCTAAAGCCGGTATAATTGGTTTCCCACTGAAAGCTCTCTACCCGAGTTATTAAGAGTGATTTGTAAATATACTTCCTCTTTTTTAATTTTGTCCTGATGTGATCTCTAGCCCATTTAGCGAAGGCTTATCACTTTGCATAAAAAGCAATTATATTACCATGTTTTTAAAGGTATTTTTGCTTGACGATACAAAATTTCGGATTTCGAATTACATGTACACGCATCTTTTAAGCATGCCAGTTGCGCGGCGCTATGAGATCACTCATTGTGATGTTTGTGGGGCGTAACTTTGCGTTTCAAAGCCTAGGATCCTTCAAACTACTGCGTCGTGTTTTCCCGGCTTTTGCTGAAAATAAATGTTCACTTTCTGGTACTGTATTTTTGTCAATGCTCCATGTAACGCGCTTTAAGTGCACCTCTCTCTTCCTGCCTATTGCAGACAAGGCAGGTCTTGGGTCAACTGGCTCATTTGGGGACTTTCGTGAGCAAGGTACTGGCTGAGCCGGACTGGTAATCTCAAGCACTTGATGGTCATCAGGGGACAAACATTCATTTTCAGGTGTTTGATCTGAAGACGAAGCTGACTGCTGGCGTGCAAGTGACAGATAACGTGCAACCTCTGAACTAACGAGGTCTTTGTTTATGTCACTCTGAACGTCACGGTGGCCATGCAGCGAAACAAGAGCGTCCACGTTGACAAGTGGGACTGCTGGGCTGTAATGATTACGAAGAGAGGCTACATTCTGCACGAAGTGCTCGTCTTTAAGAACCGCATCCAATGCTTCAGGTGTCATCCACTGCTGGAGCTTCTGCCTTATTTCATCGACAGAAGTAGATTGGAAAGCTGACGTGTCCGTTTCGACGACACTTTCTTCACTGAAGGTAGAGATGTTAGCCATATTGTTCCCGATCTCAAGTGTGTTTACCTCGGGTAGTTGGACATGACTGAGATCCGTAGGCAGAACATTCATTTGGTTCAGCCAGATAACAGGTACATCATCACTCGTTTGGTCAGGTGACATGGTAACAGGTACACCAGACATTTGGTCGGGTGTATCGTTCAGGTTCGGAAGGGTGTCAAGTACAACACGCCTTTGGTCTAACGCTTCGTTAAGATAAAGCTGTTGATATCTTTGATATGGCTCCTGTAAAGACTCATCATTGTCTATAGGCCTATTTTGTATCTCCATACTATATGCACTGAGAAAAATGTTCTCTGTGGCATCGGAGTCCGGTTTCACGACTGGAATGGCTGGATTACAGGTTAAGTCAACCAATGCGTGGGGAGTTGCTGAAACTGCATACACAGGTAGGGCGTTGTTAGAGATTGCAGGGCTAACGCCAATGTCTTCGTTAAAGCGACGAATTTTAGTCGGCTCGAAATTAAATGGGTCTCCTTCATCTTGAACAGTCCTCTTCCGGACTGGTTTGTCGTTTTGCTCCGTTTCTAAAATATTCTGCGTATTATTTGCGAAGCCTGGACTCGTTGATTGGCATTCCTGGGAAACATTACACCGGGCCTGGTTAGTCCCTATCACCAAACCTAGCATGGCGGCGTTCTTCCTTTCATTCCTCAAACATCGCAGCCTCTCTTCCCTCTGGCATGTTGCTTGTCTCAACTCCTCCAGAGTGGAGTCTTTCGTAATCAGGAGGCCACTTGGCTCATTTCTTGAAGTGTCTGGTTGTCCTGACTCCAAACGACTCGTTCTGGTGGTTGATATTGCTACCAAATTATTGTTATCGACTCTGTCGGAAGTTCCAGCGGTGCTACTGTTGGAGGACAAGCGAAACTTATTAGAGGACGACGACTGTTTACGAGTTTCATCGACTGGTGAGGATGCTGTGCGCCTTGAGCGCAAGCCAGGTTCGGAACTGACACCCAGTGAAGCGGAGTGTCTCTTCTTTTTGCCTGATGTTGATGGTTGTTGTGTGTTCTTCCTTAGACCTGCGTCCTGTCCCAATGTATTCATTGTCCTGCTATGTGGCACGGTGCCGCTACTTGGTGATGGAGTGAATTTCGGTGCTCTGAGCGTCAGGGAAACAAATGCATACGGAGTGCAGTGTCTCGGAGGCTTTCGTAAGCGTGACTGATTGTCAAACTCAAACAGGTGGACCTGAAGAATAATGTAGATAAATACGATTGGTCTCTTTTTGGAATGTTCATCAGGTGTCTTTAAACATACCCAACTATTCTCACGAATCATATAGAAAAGGAAAAATCAACCACCACGGCGCGAGCAAAGCCGTAAGTCCCTTGAAACAGGTCGTAAATATTTGACCCAAACCCAGACTGAGCCCAAGTATACTCCTCAACAAAATATGGAACGTACTCCTCTTTCACAAAGGAGTTTGTGTTAGTATGTTTCATGGCCTTGTTTTGACGTTATGTATGAAGATGTCATGAACAAAATTATAACCAAAAACTCACCTGTGATTTACTAAGCTGATTGCTGATTGGTTCACAAGGGTCTGGCATGCCTCGGGAAATGAAATGATCAAATTCCCTCGACGGTTCTGAAAACGGGATTTCGCGTGAAGGTCTTGCAGGGACTACTTTTCCATGAGATTTCACAATCTGTGAATTGAATGGAGGTTTCACGAAACGCCCAATAAGGTCTCAAGGAAGATGAGCACTGATTCCCAGTTTTCGTGAAGGACATGTCAATCTCAAACGGTCTCAGTGTCCTGTCCGTAATATATAATAATCCAAGACAAATAACATGCCATACCTTATAGACGACGATACAAGGCTGTTTGAAGTCCTTCTCTTCCGCCCACTGAAGAAGAGTAGCTGGATAAAGACAGGCGTTGATTCCTTGGCTCATTCTACCAAGTGGACACCCCAAACCCTGGTGTCTGATGTCTCCCGACTCCGTGAGACCGAATGCAAAACACTCTTTTAGCTTTTGGAGTCGCTCCCGTTCAAGTTGCAGTTTCTTGTCCTTGAATCTCCGCTTAGACATGTCATCCCTGACCTCTGTGACGGTGTGGAGATTCCATCTCTCTTTCCAGTCCCACTGCTTGTACGGAAATGGATTGGCAAGGTTCTTGATGACATCCTTGGCAAAGCTCGAACCCTTGTCCACTTCAAATCTTAACTCTAAAAATCAAAGAGAAACCAAAAACCTTTATGAAATGAGTTCCGCAAACCTGTGCTGTTTACAGCATTTCCTCTTCCATTATCCGTTTAGGGACTTGGACAAGTGTACCAAAAAGCAAACAGATTTTGTGCATTTTCAGAATTAGATACTGATCCTGCAAAATGCCGAAATAATGCTCGACATATAATTGGGTTAATTGTGAATATCTTGAAGCAACTTGCTTCAAGATATTCACAGTGACATATTGACACGGACGGAAACGAGGTTACCCCATACGAGTGCCATAGATTTTGCGCACATCGAGTAGTATTTCGCCATGACATTAGTATCATGCATGTGTGGTATACACTATCTCGCTTAACCAGTTCGCGGCAGAGGACGTGTATACACGCAACTTTTTTTCTGGAATTCAAAACGGGTGCAGAAAAACACGCCACGCACGAGGCCTGGAAATACCTGACAGCGGTCGGCTCGCAGCGGAGCGAACCTGGAACTATCAAGATGTGCTACCCACAGATATCGGCCTCAACTCTCCTCGGATCGGGGTTCGTGAAAAACAATATTGTGCATGGGTCCAGTCAATGCTTGGCGAACGCGCTCCCGGCGACGCTTGACAGTCACAGGAGGACGTCGCACGTACGCGCGCAGATCTTCCCATCCATGAGAGTTATATCGTTCTTGCATAATATTTTAGGGCTCTCGTTCTTAAAGAGGTGCGCGCGCATTTCTTGGTAACCCCTCTCCGGTTTGCCATTTTGTACTTCTGGTCCCAGTGCTACTCTCACTGGGCGTGGGCGTCGTCAAGTTAATTTGAAATGACGTCACAGATACGAACCGGGTTGGTCGAAGAAGCCGATTTGTCTATCCGGTTCGTGACTTCGTCATACACCCAGGCACCACGTTAGAAGCGCCCATTGCTAAAAGCGCAGTAGCGCGTTAACTTCTGGTCCAATGGTTTCGTCCAACTCTGTGTGAAGTACGCAGGGTTGAAGTGGCGTTACATTTAATACAACGGGGATACGCGTTTGGAGCCTTTCACGGGATATGGTTTCAGCAAATCGAGTGAGCAAAAAAGGAATTCACGCAAAAAGGTAACGCCTTTTAACCCCTTGACGCCATTTTCATTCCCCACTGTACTGGATTATACGCATGTGACTACGCAGCAGACTTTGTCTAGCAGCTCCACTACACAATGGACGTGAGCGTGCAGCTGTAAAACACGCCGTGTGCGACGTAGAACAGCTGACAACAGCATTCCAAATGGATTAGCGAGGCGGCGTCAAGGGGTTACGGAAATACGTGCAAGGGTTTTTAACAATCACCTTTTTCGTGATACCTCGTTCGACTGAAGGATCTAATGCTGCTGGTCTCCATCTCTCTTACGTCATTACTCCCTGAATCCGACAGTAGCCTGGTCCCAAGAGCTTCCAAATTGTACGGGCCTCCAGAAAAATCGTCCTGAACACAGCAGTAACAAAACCGGTTGATGCAGTCACAGGAACTAAGCAACATCATAGGGCGTAAATATATCATTAGTGACATGGTTATAATCATCAGTGATGATTTATCTTCAGTGATATGATTATATATCATTCATAAATACCTGGGACAGTTTAGGCATTCCTATTGGTCGAGAGCCCATCACGTGGACGGTATTAAACGGACGATAAAGACATGGCTGGAAGTGTTTAAACCCAGCTGGAAACAACATTCCGTCCCCAGGGCTCACTTTATTTCCAACCCTGAACCGTACCTCGTCTCCAATAGTAAGAGCGGGTAGTGTTGGGCGCGTACAGCTCGACACCTTGGGAACGAGGTTGCCAATGACAGTAATACTAGTCTGGTTCACAGTAAATACGCTTTATTGCATGTATTGTGTAGAGAGCGACAGAGGCGGAAACATGTCATTCGGCTCGGGTAATTATCAGCACCCAGACTCCAAGCGGTATTAAACAGAGTGATTAAAACCTCTCGAACACACATTTATTCCCTTAGTAATATATCAGTGGTATATCAGTGATATGATATAACATCCTTAATACAGCCCTGATTTATAATCATTTATAAAAGGCATTCTCAGACGGGAGGCCTGAGTGTGTATAGGGTGACAGGGGCGGGGTAAATTTGGGGAGCTACAGATTCACTGGAATCCGAAAGGACATCAAACACTAGGAGACAACATTAATGTTTTCATTTAGCCCAGATCTGGTATTAGGGATTGTTTTGTTTATTTTCTTAATAATTTGAAGCGATTTCGTTTCCTAGTATAATGCTTCAGTGTTAAAAACAAAATATGCAGTCAACTGCCTACTCTATTTTCTACTCGTTTAATATTTTTTAGTACAAAACTATATACACAAATATATAATTATAGTATAAAATTTATGCATAGTCTTAGCATATAACCAGCAAGGCATATTAACCAGCTAAAAAACTGATACTGTTATGTATAGTGGTCACACTGCAGACCTTGGACTCGGACTGACCCGGTCTGCAAAACTCGGACTGGGACGAGAAACTAGTATACCGGGTGTTGAGTGGACACACATGGGTGGGTCTGTTTGCAGCCTATAGTCGAACAAGAACGAAACACTCACAATAATGTATAACAAACAATTAATGTCACATTTCTAAACCTTAATTGTTATCGGTTAGAGTTCACATTATAGATGTATAACGTCGGTAGTAATAAGACCACTTATCAGTGAGTCCTTGCTGTCATATCGTTTTGTGATGAAAAACGCTGGTGCGATGGAAGCGCGAGTAGCTGAAACTGCTGATTAAACTCGGGGCCTCTTCGAATTCCTGGCTTTGTTCTATGTCTTGGCCTTGAGGCGATTTTCGGCTCCAAACTGGCGAGAACTTCAGACACATTCTGGTGCATGTTGTGCTCCAGGAACATTCAATCGATTGATATAAACCTAAAAGTTCGAACATTTTCATTTGCTTCTATTTACATTTTCTTCTCAGTGATTTAAAAGTCGGAAGCAAAGCCGAAGACGTAGACGAAGCAAAGATTTCAGGAAAAAAATAAGACTACTTTTCGGTCGGGGAGTCACTCTCACTTCCAACCGACGGCATATGGAAGTGCCACAGCATGGCTTGCAACTTCCCCGATGGTTGGCTGCTTGCCGGCAGCTTATAATGTTGCACGACACTGTGCGATTAGGCAGACTGGCGCTTCCTTTGTGGTGCATGGTTGATCTCTAGCGAGTTTGCCCCTGGAGTGGTGTCATGAAGCGGCTCCAGCGGAAGATGGGCATGCTGGTGCGGTTGTGGTGGTTCCACCTAAGCTTGCACTCGTGGAGACGATGAGGAGTCGGAGTTGCTGGATTCAGACTCGGAATAACCGCGGCCGGGGAAGGCCCCAACTCAACGCCGGTGCGATGGAAGCGCGAGTAGCTGAAACTGCTGATCAAACTCGGGGCCTCTTCGAATTCCTGGCTTTGTACTATGTCTTGGCCTTGAGGCGATTTTCGGCTCCAAATTGGCGAGAACTTCAGACACATTCTGGTGCATGTTGTGCTCCAGGAACATTCAATCGATTGATATAAACCTGAAAGTTCGAACATTTCCATTTGCTTCTATTTACATTTGCTTCTCAGTGATTTAAAAGTCGGAAGCAAAGCCGAAGACGTAGACGAAGCAAAGATTTCGGGGAAAAAATAAGACTACTTTTCGGTCGGGGAGTCACTCTCACTTCCAACCGACGGCATATGGAAGTGCCACAGCATGGCTTGCAACTTCCCCGATGGTTGGCTGCTTGCCGGCAGCTTATAATGTTGCACGACACTGTGCGATTGGGCAGACTGGCGCTTCCTTTTTGGTGCATGGTTGGTCTCAGGGTTGGTCTCTAGCGAGTTTGCCCCTGGAGTGGTGTCATGAAGCGGCTCCAGCGGAAGATGGGCATGCTGGTGCGGCTGTGATGGTTCTACCTTGCACTCGTGGAGACGATGAGGAGTCGGAGTTGCTTGCTTCAGACTCGGAATAACCGCGGCCGGGGAAGGCCCCAACTCAACCTTTTGGTGATGCATGTATCTCACATGTCTTTTGATGTCATCTCGCCTTGATGTTGAGTAAGGACACAATTCACATCTGATACGTGAACAATCGCCATGCATTTCCCGTTGGTGTCGGTCGAGGCTTCTTTTGTGCTTGAACAGCTTGTCGGGGCACTCGGGGCAGATGTACGCTGCCATTGGTACGGTTATCTAAATAAAACGAACGAAAGCAACAAGAGCTCAATAGGAAGTGCTTCTTCTTAATTAAAATCTTTGGTATAAAACAAAGCACTACAGTTGTACCTTCTCGCAGCCAGCAAACTGTACGGTCCTATCAAAATAGCGTCATTCGTCTGCTAAAATAGTTGCACTGAGTATTAAAAAACGGCTACACTCCTCGAGTGTTTCTAGTTAAGGTTTATCTACTTTCCCACGGGGACATCTTAAAATCCTTTGAAGTCAAAGGGACGCTGAGCAATATTTAGGGAAATAAACGAGCACAAATCTCGATGCGTAGTATCGTAGTATGACTAAAGTATCCTTTACACGTTTCATCATCTAGGTGCACCTCAGTGATCATCCATCATCCTCCACATCCCATTTAAAGAGTTGCATTCTTTGTACGCTTCGTCGCTTCCAGGCTCCATAATTATATAACCCCGCTTCGCCATTGGAATATCTCAGGCTCCTGACGCATATTGTTCAACACGTTGAGTGCCTTCCGGTTCTTTTCAGAACCACACATCTCACTAAAGAGCATTGCCGTGGTGTTACCACAAACTACTTATCTTATTGAATAAAGTAAGTGACATCATCCACGATTTCACTAAACGTTGCGACGCGTCGCAATTCTAGTTACAAAGAGTAACGCGTCGCATCTTGCAACGCGTTGTACCGATCCATTTTACGGAACGTTGTAGCATATGTTCTTTCATTTCGAGTAGTTCCGTGGTGTATCGCATGTCGTTTCACAGTGCAATATGCCGCGCAGTACAGTACAAGTTGCGGCGCCCGGCAGCACTTTCGCCCGGGTTGCGGCACTCCGCCCGGGTTGCGGCGGTATAATGCGAGGGTATGATGCGAGAGGAGACTTAATTTTTAGTCGAAGCCCCTTTAAATGCATCGGCAGTTGGTGCCCCGTTGACAGATTCTGGCAAGACATTCCAATCCCTTGAGGAACGAATGACATATCGTGTGGTAGTCTCAAACTAAGTGCACCACGCACCTACACTTATCTCGAAATGTTAATACCGAATAAAATGGCCACCGCGCATGGGACACTATACGGACACATTTACAATTAACTGAGTTGGTGTGTCCGTTTTTTATAAATTGAATTGATAATTTTATAGCATTGTACGTATTTGTTATGAGCTTTCAGATGAACACTGCGCGGTGCATGCGGTGCATGCGGTGCCACAAGAGCCCAGCCAGCGGCGTATTTCTCGTCTCACCGATAAGCCCACAACTGCGCTACTGACTCAATGCGCGCGATGATCCGATTAAGTACTTCTTCTTCTTTCGTATATGCTGTCGCCATCAGAGCTGCAACTCGCCTGAACACAACCATGCCCTTGTGTCATCGTCCAGGATCATCAGGCCAAGCTCGCCATTAGGTGGTCGGTATAGCGGGCATGCCTCGATGATGTGAGTCACCGTTTGTTTAGGGTGGCCACATTCACATGCTGCCGAGTCCCTCAGTCCCCAGCTTGGTGGTGCCTGTCGGTGTGCTACGCATGAGCTGGTGGGCTTGCTCAGTAAACTAACAGCGTGACTTCAGCCGAGTGGTTTATGGGGGCCTCGTGATGGTGTCATGGAGGAGATGGTCTTCGCTCCTCGTAGCTGTGCGTGACATTGCCAGAACGGCCGCTTCTCGACGTAGAACAGGAGGGGCGATGCCACCCAAGATGGGCAGATAAAGAGCTAGAGTAGCACGAAGGGACCTCAAGATTGTACGCATGGCGCTGTTAAGTGGAGCGTCCACTTCTTGGTGTGAATGCTTCTGCACCATACGGGGGCGCAGTACTCGGCGGCTTAGAAGACCAGAGCCTGAGTTGAGATGCGCAGGGTGTTCGTCGATCCTCAGGTGGTATCAGCCAAGCGACGTATCAGCGAAACACGGGATGTGGTTTTCGCCGTCAGCTTTTCCAGGTGCTGGCGGAATGTCAAGGAGCGGTCGAGCGTCACTCCCAGGTACGATTAAGTACGTTATATATTACGTGTAGTGCATACACGCTGCGGATCTATATCTGAGCCGATCAACCAATCATAGACGTTCAATAAAAAATGTAAGCGGGGTTACAGTGATGAACCTTTTAACACCTGTACGTCACGTGAATGCCATGTTTGCTCTGCCCACAGTATTTAGAGTGAATTCGATCAAAATTAATATCTTTAAAAAACAAGATACGTTTTATTAAAGGCATATGCTTACTCAAATTCACGGGGAAGCCTCTTTAAGGTAACGTGTTGCAATGTCGTAAAGAAACCTAAAGTATGCATATCAAGACCTCAGACAAAACAAACTGCAGGGCCAGGGGCGCAACACTGATGTAGGCTCCGCCCACAATATTAAACGCAACGTTCGATCAAAATAATAAACTTTCTATAACAAAAATATGTTTAATAAACATATCGTTTACTGACGGCGCATGGATAATAGCCAAGCTAGCTGTTTTAAGATCGAATTTATCAGCTTCAAAAGCACGTACCCATCATGTTGCACCGCACGGGCTGCATTCACCGCACGGGTCGGTTGCACCGCACAGAACGCACTGTACGGTGTGTTGCACCGAACGTCGTGACGTAACTGGCTGCACTGAACGCACGGCGTGTCGTGACCGCGTTTCTCCCGTTGCGGTGGATACACCGCACATTGTGTTGCACCACGCGCGCACCGTACCTACGCCTATATCTCGAAAATGTTGCACCGCACGGGCTGCATTCACCGCACGGGTTGCACCGCACGGGTTGCACCGCACAGAACGCACCGAACGGTGTGTTGCACCGAACGTCGTGACGTATGGCTGCACTGAACGCACGGCGTGTCGTGACCGCGTATGTCCCGTTGCGGTGGATACACCGCACATTGTGTTGCACCACGCACCGTACCTACGCCTATATCTCGAAAATGTTGCACCGCACGGGCTGCATTCACCGCACGGGTTGCACCGCACAGAACGCACCGAACGGTGTGTTGCACCGAACGCCGTGACGTATTTGGCTGCACTGAACGCACGGCGTGTCGTGACCGCGTATGTCCCGTTGCGGTGGATACACCGCACATTGTGTTGCACCACGCACCGTACCTACGCCTATATCTCGAAAATGTTGCACCGCACGGGCTGCATTCACCGCACGGGTTGCACCGCACAGAACGCACCGTACGGTGTGTTGCACCGAACGTCGTGACGTATCTGGCTGCACTGAACGCACGGCGTGTCGTGACCGCGTATGTCCCGTTGCGGTGGATACACCGCACATTGTGTTGCACCACGCACCTACACCCACATCTCGAAATTGTAATTAGAGAATAACAGCGCGAGGACCTGGTCATCACTGCGTTATAATTACCGGGTCATTACTGCGTTATAATGACCGGGTTGGAGGATGATTGCTGGTAATGGACCGAGCCGAGAAAAATGGTGAAAATGCCTGATATCCGTGCTTCGTAAGCACATTGGATATAGTTCTCTATCATTGTATTTGTTATGAGCTTTCGAATGAGATATTGGACAAAACAAATCAGCAACAAAAATTAATTTACTGAGGGCACTCAATTCTATCCCTAGTAATAGCATCCAAAAACATATTAAAGACAAAGAGCCATGTTAAAAATAGTATTAAGGGTTAAGTTAATTTGCGACTCCATAAACGACCGAGTTGGATAGAGCAGGTGACGGGATTCAGCAGTTTAGAAATTCAGCAATTAAAACAAAATTATAACATAAAAATAAAAGTGAATACATACCACTACTTGCCTCCGGATGAACCAAACGATTAGCTCAGAGCGGACCCCAAAATTATGAACCCGTTCAGAAACTGCGATCAGATGAAGCAATCATGAAGCGATCCGGTTCTCGGTTTCGCGAGTCCACAATAATCTCCAGTGAACTTGTCCGTGGCGTGAAGGCAAGTTCGGGATCGATGATGAACACTGCGCGGTGCATGCGCGGTGCATGCAACAAGCCGAGAGCCCAGCCAGCGGGGTTTTCCTCGCCTGCTCGCCAAGCCCGAAACTGACGTATCGATGCGTACGTACGTACATGTACGTTATTTACGTGTAGTACATACACGCTGGATCAACCGATTAACCAATCATGTACATTCAATTAAAATTGTAGGCGGGTTACACACAGGTACGGGTAGCAATAAACTTTTAACATCTGTACGTCACTGCCATGTTTGCTCCGCCCACAGTGTTAAAAGTGAATTCGATCAAAAGCCTCTTTGAGGTAACGCGTTGCGTGCAACATCGGGGAGAAGTATGCAATTTAAAAAACAGACACTGCACGGCCAGGGACGCAACACTGATGGCTCCGCCCACAGTATTAAAGGCAACATTCGATCAAAATAATAAACTTTGTTAAAAAATATGACGGCGCATGGATAATAGCCAAGCTAGCTGTTTCAAGAACAAATTTATCAGCTTCAAAAGCACGTACCTATTCAATTCACTGGGTTCAACCATGTATTTTTACTTTCAATACAAATGCTTGTCGTCATGAAAAAAGTTAATGAAAATATGAAGTTGAACTTGAGTTTTCGTTTTCGACAATATAGCTAAAGGCAAATCGTTAGAGATTTGGGGGTTGGCTGGTCGATTTTTTTTGTCAGTGGGTTTTTATTTTCTTGGGGTGCGTTTGTTTTGTTCTGTACACAATTTTAAGTGCTGTTCAGTCTGCTGTGAACTAGAGGGAAAAGCAGAGTCCCAAAGAAGGAGGGAAAATGTTGAAATAAAACCGGCTGAACATTTGTTTTTAATCGAAGTTATAAAACAGCATGGGGAAAACATCTTTAAGTACACGCATTGCAACATTGTGGGGAAATACCAAACTGTGCAATATCAAAACCGTAAGCCCTACACAAAACAAATGGGCTCAAATTCAAATCCAGGGGTAACTTTGTCGCATTGTTGATAATATCTAGCTGCACTCTGACAATTGTCTCGAGACAAAAGCCACTGCATGCCTCAACTGAAACTTCACAAAACTATATGCGTCAGTTCCAAACAATTCTAACACTCAGGTACGGTAATACAGATTTACAAACCACGTTATTTATCATGCACATCACATGTATTTATCACCATGGCATTGAGAGATACATTACATAGCAACTAATAACGAAATGAATTGTAATTTCAAGAAATTACTTAGGATGCTAGTTGAGACTATTTTGCTTGGCATGTGGGTCATTTGTTCAATCCAATTCATAAATTCATAAAATTCATAAAAAATATCTTGTCTGATGAGTTAAATATTACTTTCAAAAATCATTTCTGAATTATTGAATTTGTGCACTCAAAAACAAATCACTCCCCAGCAGACCAAAAACAACCTAAAACCCTGCATAATCACAAGATAGAATTCCCATTAAAAAAATCCATGAAATTGTTTTACTTGAAAATGTTTTATTAAGTCTGAAACTCGGTAACCTTAAACAATTACCCAACTTAACCAAAAACCATCAACTATTAACAATATTGAGATTATCAACTCGCCCATTTTTAAAACAAGTAAATTGTTAACATTAAATGCAAACTGATCATTTAATTGTAATGGAGTGTTGAGCTGAATTACGATGGAGTACTGACTAAATGTTTAGTTGCTTAGCCTTTGAAAAACATTTCCTGGAAGAAATTCAAATGCACAAAATCTCTATTGAAAAGAACTTCCTCCCTATAATATCTACAAACCCCTTCTATGATTTATACCTTAGACTCTCAACTTTCACTTCTTTATACAAAATACAGAATACAAATACAAGTAACACGAACTACACGCTGCAATTTTGTTTAAGGCCTGAACAGCTCGATCTTTGCCATCTGGTAGATGGTGTCACAGAAGGCGATGTAGTTCATGACGTCCTTCCCGCCCACTTTAACGTCAAACTTCTTGTACAGCACCTGGAATTCCGTCTCGTTGACTAGCGAGCCCAGCTCGAGCTCCCTCAGCACGCGTTGGAACTGAGACTGGGACACGGTGCCGTTGTGCACGCGGTCGTAGTCTTCAAACAGGGTGTACATCTGCATGTTGGACTTTCTAACCTGAAGATTTCAAAAAAATCTAAAGAAAACAAACTGAAAAAAAACCTACCAGGTAAACCACTTAGTTAACTCCCCACCAACATTATGATTTCAAAGGGGGATGTGAACATGTCACCACCGGAACACCTACCAATGCTATAATTAACCCTCTGAACTTTCCAGCCCTATAAGTCCCAAGTCTTCCAATAAATCATTGTCCTGGTGGACAATTTCAAAGGGGGATGTGAACCTGTCACCACCGTACCACCTACCAATGCTATAATTAACCCTCTGAACTTTCCAGCCCTATAAGTCCCAAGTCTTCCAATAAATCATTGTCCTGGTGGACAAATTCAAAGGGGGATGTGAACCTGTCACCACCGGAACACCTACAAGTGCTATAATTAACCCTCTGAACTTTCCAGCCCTATAAGTCCCAAGTCTTCTAGTAAATCATTGTCCTGGACTCCTGGTGGACAATTTAAAAGGAGGATGTGAACCTGTCACCACCGTACCACCTACCAATGCTATAATTAACCCTCTGAACTTTCCAGCCCTATAAGTCCCAAGTCTTCCAATAAATCATTGTCCTGGTGGACAATTTCAAAGGGGGATGTGAACCTGTCACCACCGTACCACCTACCAATGCTATAATTAACCCTCTGAACTTTCCAGCCCTATAAGTCCCAAGTCTTCCAATAAATCATTGTCCTGGTGGACAATTTCAAAGGGGGATGTGAACCTGTCACCACCGGAACACCTACAAGTGCTATAATTAACCCTCTAAACTTTCCAGCCCTATAAGTCCCAAGTCTTCTAGTAAATCATTGTCCTGGACTCCTGGTGGACAATTTAAAAGGAGGATGTGAACCTGTCACCACCGTACCACCTACCAATGCTATAATTAACCCTCTGAACTTTCCAGCCTTATAAGTCCCAAGTCTCCAAATCAATTGTCCTGGTGGAAAAAGCAGTTTGAAAAGTGCAAGTGCAGTGTTCTGGAGGTTACAGGTTCGAATTTAACTCCAGTCAATTTGTTTTTGGTTCAAACCAACTGATGTAGCCATATAGAGCCAGAGTCCCCTAAAGTCATGGGTCTTAACCCTCGGAGGCACCACCTAAAAAATTTTTCAGGGAGGCACTACGGGGATCCATCGGTAGGCATTTTATGTTGGAGGGTAAATAACTGTGTTGGGGGGGCCCAAATCTTGTTCTAATGGTTTGAACAGATGGATATAAGGACCCTGGACACACATATCAAAGATTTAAACATTCTGGCTATTTTATGTATTTTTTTAAGGACATCCATTGCAAGCATGTAAACATTGAAATCAGTATTGCGCAATACATACATGAAACAGCAATAGGATACACACTGTACAAATAAAAACGACCAACAGCTCTAACTACCCCCCAGGGGATGTCTGGGTCACAGCTGTGTTTGTTATCTACCCCAAGGCCGCTCAAAGAGATGTCAGAGACTTTTTTTGACAGCGGCTATACACAAAGGGATCAGATTTCGATTTGTTTGCACAACTCTATGGCTTTTGGCCAAAACCATTATTTTGAAGGGATGGTTTTTTTTTTTTCACCCCCTGAATGACCTTCTGGGTTAGAATTTTTTTCCCAGTCCATTCAGCAGGGTCTAGGGATAGATGAAAAAAAAGGACAGCTCCATTGACTGAAAAAAAAAAAAAATATAAACAAACACATAGTTTTTGTCCACCCTTTGGAGGCTGGCCGTTTGACTGAGGGTTAAATATCTGGAACTCAAATCGGAGACAAAGCCTAACATTTTGTTTCTAAATGCAAACCATGCAGTCAGGTACCTGTTCGGCAAGTCTAGCGAGCGTCCTCTGCAGGATGATCTCCGAGTCTTTGTCCAAGATGTTCTGGTCAACCTCCACCGGAGGTTTGAACTGAATCGGTTTGACCTGAGGGGCTTTCTCAAGGTTCTTAAGGGTAAAGATACTCTCAATTTCATCACAGAATGGAACGTATTCCACGTAGGCTGGTTCAGGTGGGTACTCGTACCTACAGACAAGAATTCAACAGCATTTGCATTTTTAGTGTCAATATTTATTGGATTTAGTCTAGATGGTTTGGGGAAACACGAGGTGAACATCCCACTAGAGGGATTTCCCAAATTCCACTGCCCATGCAGTCAATGTCAAAATAATCGCGGAACAAACTAAAAGTAGGCCCATCAACTTAAGTTCTTGCAACAACGCCGAAATGAGTTATTTAACCGAGTCATTAATTGTGCAGAGTTAAGACCAGAAACTACTGTGCAAGCGAAGATGAAGTAAACAAACAGTTCTTATACTCACATTTGTTGGAGGACGTCGACTTCCGAAGCCTGCAACTCCAGATGAGCCAGGTCCAAAGCTCGATGGAAAGTTGTCTTGAGCATGCGGCCAGTCCGGAGTTTGTCGTAATCACGAATGAACTCTAACACTCTCATCCTCTCTCGACTGACCTGGGGGTCAAATCGATGGAAACGATTAACCGACGCCCTAATTACACTCAAAATGTCCGAAACATAAATCAGGGTATTCAGGCATTTTGACCGATGTTCTGAAACGTACAAAAGGCTGATTATGTTTCAGATATTTTGAGGTTTGGAATTGTCTGAAATGTGTATGGTGATTAGGAAGCTTACGTTTCAGACATTTGAAATGTCCAAATCGTAATTTCTACTTACGTTTTAGACATTTGATATCTGAAATGTAGTAAACCTCGTGTTCACGTTTCAGACATTTTGACACAAACAAAAGCGTTTCAGACATTCCTGGTTTATAGTGTTATTTATTTTCAGTGAGGAAAGCTAATATAATTCCCAATGCGAAAAATGCTCCTTGCATTTATAGAAAGCTTGGAGAGTCGCGTTACCTTAATTTTGATCTTCTTCATGATCTCTTCGTAGTCTGTGAGCGCATTCTGCTCCAGGCAGAGGCTGTTCGAGTTGGCCAGCCTCAGGTCTTCCAGGCGCTGGGTATACTTCAGCTCCTGCCTGTCTCTAGGTTGCAGGTCCTCCAGGAAACGAAGGTAGTTGAAGCCCATGGAATTGGCGTATCTCAGCTCAAGAAGGTCCATCTCCGTCTCGGAGGTGTTCAAGCCGAGGAAGGTCAGACACTGGCGAAACTGCTGCTTGGTGACCGCGCCATTGTTGTGCAGATCGTAGTCCTGAAAACCACCGGTGGTAAGTTAAGCTATGTGCTCCGGGCGAGGTCGAATGAGGACGCTGTTCACATAGCAACCGTTATTCCCATGAGAGTGTACGTCACTGGTGTTACGCGCCGCGCTACGTACGTACGTATGATTGTTAAATTTCAAACAGGTCAGTTAAACGATATTTACCATAAAATTAAAAAAAAAAAAATCCACCCATTCGTGATCATTCAAGCAATTACTAATGGTATATTCTACCTTTAAACTGCCCACGTGACGGGCTCTCAACTAATAGGTATGGGTAAACTGTATTATGAATAAATATATAATGTACCTATAAATATAATGCAAAACTGCCACAAATGAAAATCGATACAGATAGGCCTTGCTCTCTTTTCATCGTTCCTGAATGTAAATAACAAAACTTCTTTGCAGTAAGGACGCGATTTGCGCCGGGAGTCTTTCGACAAGCTTGCCATCATTGCAAATAAGACTCGGATGGTTCTCAATTCTAATCTTACCTGGAAGCACGGCTTGGTGTGGATGCGGCGTTGGTTAATACGTTGTCGCATGCGATCCGTAGCCTGATCAACGACAGCGGCTTGCTCCGGCGTGGCCTGAGCCCAGTCCATGGTACCTTGCTTCTCTACCAAGAAGGATTCTAGAGGAGGAACATGGTTGGTCGGAGTCTTCTCCAAATCGGGCTCAACTTGGGTGAAAACTAGTTGAAGAAAAAAAAACATATGGACACCGATTGTCTAGTCAAGGGCACTATGCATAGGGTTTAAATCTAGTCAACACCAATAAGCATTGACTGCATGGCTCTTGCAATAGCTTAGCAATCTAAGTCGTGAACAAGTATTTGTGACCTGCTCAAACGAAACCCGGACAATGTTGACAATTTTAGTTTTTTAGATTTAGCTTTTTTTCTCAAATTCTCTAGGTTCTCAGCTTTAAAATGATGTATCATTTACATGTACCCCACCCTATATCTCCCCTGAGGGAAGGGGTTTAGTGATAAAACCCTCACAACCTAATTATGAGATAAACAGCTTCGAAATTCAGAAAAGCGTAATTATTTCTACACACAATTGTTTCAGAAAATCGACAAAAAATACACTTCTGGGTGACGGATTATGTTCAACTTTAGGGAGATTGTAGATTAATAGTTCGTGAATCCGAAAAACTCAAAACCTCAAAATGGTAAAATCCACCCCGAAATGACTTCACAAGTACATTGTAATAAAACTAAAACACATTGTGCGACTTTGTCCGGGTTTTGTTGGAACATTTGGTCACATTTGCATTGCAAGTGGAGGCTTGCTATATGTTCCAGATGGTCATTAAAACAAAACTGTATATATTTCTGCTTTACCACTTTCGATGTCCTTTTCAAACTTCTTCCACTGGACGTGGAGTGGTTTCTGAGGGTGAGTGTAGATGTCGCAGAGTGCCTTGGATTCCTCCCTGGTCAGGTTGTGTTGCCCCATGGCAGTCAGGCCCATGGTGAACTGACTGCGGGGGATGGAGTGCTCACGGAGGGGATCAAAGTCTTGGAAATACTCGCAGACCTGTCGCGGAAGAAAATATATGATAATTACCGTCATTTATATCCAGGTTTCATGAGGTGTAGTCCCGGATGACGACTTATAACAACCGGTTTCAAATCCGGCCTGGGCCAATAATGTGGATTGAGTTTTCAGTCCCTGCCTGATTCTGTGGGTTTTTCCCAGGATATTCTTCTGGGGTTTTAACCTCTAAAACTGTACCTTCTTCTCATTGTCTTCTCTCTACAGGTTTCTTCAGCGGGCTTACGAGCTACAGTGCCGAGGGCGCTTTTGAGGGATCCTTGGTTTCATTACCAGAAACAAAATTAAAATAATAATAATAATAATAATTGGATAATGAGGATCTTCTCACCCTGATTCTGTTGACTGCGACGTCGTGCCTGATACTCTTCAACAGTTCGCCGACGTTGACGTTACTGGTATCGATAGGTTTCTGGTCGTATGGTGTCCTGGGTCGTTCCTTCTGCGGTGGCTGATCGGAATCCATAGTAAAACCGACGTAGTCTGAAGAAAAATCGAAAATATTTCCTTTTAAATTGACAAGCATGTTTAGATCTGGTTGATGTTCTGAATAACTGACATTGAAAATGAATTGCTTCAGGGCTGTAAATTAAGCGAACCTACTTCAGACATATGAGGCGCTCTGGCAAAATGAGACGGCACTGGGCAGACGTCAAATGATGGGTTTGCATGTGTCAGGAAAGAGAATAAAATTCTCCTTACAGTACTGTTTGTTGCACTTCAATTATGACCTGTTCCAACGAAACCCGGACAAAGTCGCACAATGTGTTTTGTCACAATGTACTCCTGAAGTCATTTCGGGATGGATTTTACCATTTTGAGGTTTTAGGTTTTCCTAAGTCACTCACTATTAATCTACAATCTCCTCAAATTTGAACAAAATCCGTCAACCAGAAGTGTGTTTTTTGTCATTTTTGTGAAACATTTGTGTATAGAAATAATACGCTTTTCTGAACTTCAAAGCTGTTTATCTCATAATTAGGTTGTCAGGGTTTTATCACTAAATCCAGACCCCAGGGAAGATAGGGTGGGGGTACATATGTAAATGATACATCCTTTTAAAGCTGAGAACCTAGAGAATTTAAAAAAAGCAAAATCTGAAAAACTAAAAAGTTGACTTTGTCCGGGTTTCGTTGGAACAGGTCACAATTGGACATTCTGTTGACGAGTTATGCCTGTTTAAAGTTTGCATTTAATTATGGCCATGTCAAAATAGTACAAAACCTAAGGAAAATGCCCACAAAGGTTCAAATTTTGTATTTGTGAAAATGAAAGATGCCAAACGTTTGTTTAAACTATTTAGAAGACATATCAAAGATTACAAATATGAATAAATTAAAAAGTGTAAGAAAAAAATGCCCAATTTAATTTTTTTTTATCAATTTTTACTCTACCTTCGACTGTGCGAACAAGTGCGACGAATAAGGGATTTGAATCCTAGTACCATTGAGATGTCGTTCGCGTACCTTTATCGATGGCTTGGACGAGGGCTGGGTAGTTGATGTCGCCTCCTCTTGGCTCCTCAAACTTACGACAGAGGAGCTTGAAATCTTCCGATTCCACGTTGATGCTGAGGAAGTGAAGGATGCGACGGAACTGAGATGGAGTGATGTTGCGTGTGTAGGCTTTGCTCTGAAGAAGAAAAAAAAATGATGATTACATAAAGAAAACACAACTATATCTCAAAACTCATGTGATGTCTGTAATAAGAATAGCTCTAGTTTGAAAGATGAAATCCTGGATCCTTTTTTTTTTATGAGAAGGGGCGAGTTTAAAAGATGTATTGTTAGACTGCCTGTTGAAAATAATTGAGAAATGCCCCTCTTCCACAAACACACAAAATGGGAGAGTTGTATTCGAGTCTCTGCAAGTCCATCACAAGTCCTTCAGTCTCAAGTCAAGTCACTAGATATGAACCATTAACCAAAGCATATTCCTTTACCATTGTTAACCAGTTACTTGCGACTGGTTTTATAAAAGGACTTGTGACTGGACTTGTGACTCGACTTGCAGGGACTAGACTTGAAGAGTCAGGTTGGCGTAGCGGTTCTTTCTTCGCCTCCCACCGCTATACCCAGGTTTCGAACCCCGCCTGGGCCAATATGTGAATTGGGTTTTCAGTCCCTGCTTGCATGATTCCGTGGGTTTTCATCAGGATATTCTTCTGGGGTTTTCCTCCCAAGCTCTAGAACTGTAATTTATTCACATTGTCGTCTCTCACTGGGCCTAATGGGAGAACAGTGAACTCCACTGAATGGGCTACTCAGTATAAATAATTAATGAATATTAATGAATAATTTAAGACTAACAGGAACTCGAATACAACTCTGCAAAAAAGTAATTTGTCTTTAACATATTTTTAAATGAAATTTCTTCGTCTTTTTTGCCCTACATCTCCCAACACAAATTCCATCTTATAAAAAATTAATCTTTGTTGAAATTCCTGATGAAGTTCAGACACTCACCCGATCATAATCCTTGAAGTGAGGGAAGCACATGAGCCTGCGACGCTGGACGGTGGAGGCCAACTCGCTCAATATCTCAGCGACACGGGTCTCTTCCTTCTTGTTGAGGGGGTTGAGAGAGCGGGATAGATGACCCTGAGGGGGGCGATAGACGCGAGTCTCTGGCTTCTTGTCAAGGTGGGGCTCGTTAAATGCTGCGGGGGGAGAATAAGGAAGCCAAAAATGAGAAAGCCAAGAATTCCACAAGATGGAATCGGAAAGTTACTCAATGTTAAAGGTGGAATATCTAAAAGGTGCAAGACTCTGGCTTTCTTGTCAAGGTGGGGCTCGTTAAATGCTGCGGGGGAGAATAAGGAAGCCAAAAATGAGGAAGCCAAGAATTCCACAAGATGGAATCTGGAAGTTGCTCAATGTTAAAGGTGGAATCGCTAAAAGGTGCAACTATCCAAAAAGTAACTAACTAAAATAGTGTTCAAAAGCTTAATGGCTCTAAACTCATTACTTTCTTTTTTTTTGGCCTTACCGTTTTCCATGAGGTGGCAGAATTCCTTGTAGCGCACCCGGCCGTCGGGCTGCTTATAGAAGTCGGCGAGGCGTTGCACCTCCCCTCTAGTAAGCCCCGCCTCCTTCCCGACGCAAAGCATCAGTCCGCACTGGAACTGGTTCTCCGTGATGATCCCGCTGCGCAACTTGTCGTGGTCGCAGAAGAACTCGGTGGTGCGGATGCCGTGCTTGTGGACTGCAATCTGAATGCGCTTAAAGATCTCCTTCAGTTCTTCGTCGGCTTGTTCCTTAGAATGGCACACCAAACAAAAATATAGGTTGAAGCTGATGATAATGCAGTCAAACACCATTAAAGGTAGAATACACCATTTGCAGATATCGAGAAAAACAAATTACTACCGAATTATTTAGAAAAAAATTATTTGATGATACTTATGATTGCTCTAGATATAAAATTGGAGAAAGGTAAAACAGGACATGCATAAGTTAACCAGATTATTTTAACATTACCAAGCCGAGGCGCGAGATTATTTTAAACAAAACTAGATCCGAGGCGGGTTCATTTAAGCCGATGGTACCGGGAAGCACACCCACACATTTCCGGCCTTGCTAGCTGCTGACCGACATTTACGGCTTTGCTCGTGAAGTGTTTATGCGTCATCCGTTTTGAATCTGGGGAAAACTTTGCGTGTATATATACGTCCTCCGGCGCGAATTGGTTAAACCCCGAATGGGCATGTTTATCATAGACATGCTAAATTCCAACCAAACTGTGCGGCACAATCGATCAAAGAAGTACAGCCTGCAATGTGTCAAGTGACACGTACATTCCTTGTTTTGTCATACCAATAAATGTAACTTACCCTTCTAGGTATATTGTAGTTGTTCTCGGGCAATGTTTCAAACAGGTCCTCCACCAGTTGTTCCTTGGCGGCCTCCACGTCGTTGTGGAAGTTGAGATAATTGCAAAGGTTGGAAGAGTTTGGGTCGAGGTAACGGCGGCGAAGGAGGTCCACCTCATCATCGTCCAGGCCGGGAGGTCTGGGAAAGCTCCTGGCAAACTTAAGGAACAAAACGCATTCGAAATATAAAAATAATGCTAGAATTTCAGGTTGAGAGGGTGACATCAGACACAATTAACAGGGAAAGAATGTCGTATACTGACAACACTTCGGCCATTGTGTACAAAGTCTTTTTTGCATTGATTGACCTTCATTGAGAGGAAGTAACTAAAAACTAACTAGTGTACGTAGCAGTTCTTGTTGTATTTTTCAAGGCACTAACCCGGTTTTCCATTCAACCTTATTTATGACCATCCACCACAAAAGGGCTGTAAAGTCGAATTTTTTACTTTTGGAGGTTGATGTTAATTTGGAAAGGGTACGTCATCAGCTTTAAAATGATACCAAAACTAATAATTTCCGACATTTCTATTCAAAGTTATAATTTATCAAAATTTGTCAAGCCATTATATAACATTATATAAATTTTTCGACGGTTTGGTCCCTCCTTTAAATTTAAATGTGCGACTTTACAGCCTGTTCGTGGTGGACGGTCACATTTTATGGTTAAAATAACCGGTTAAAATAACCCATAAGACAATTTGTTGAAGAAAAAGACTAACGTTAACGATAGTCGGATTCGAACTACAGACCTTTCGATCTATAGCTCTCCACTCTACCAACTATGCTATTGGCGAGTTGGTTGAGGAAGCCGTTCTTTATAATTCTTTATAGTTCTTTAATGTATATGAGTTGCCATTGCTCTTTCTCATGAATATACATTCACGCACCACCCAGCTCCTGAAATAAAAATATCCCGAACTGCTACACCGGTTAGTATTAAGTGTCTTCCTCATTGAGATGCATGATAACAAAACAAATAGTTTCAGGTTTCAACATTCTTTCCAAAAACGGCTCAGAAGTTTGATCTGTTCTGCATCGATGTTCTATGCCAAAGAGGCAATTGATGTAAACTATCCTGCCCAAGAACACAAGAACCAAGATGCCTTGTTTTAGAACACAAAAAAGCTAATTTGTTTTCTTACCTGGCTATCAGTAACAGTGCCAATGTGATGCCGGTCAAAGTCGGTGTAACTGGAGCTAATGTTGATGCCGTGGTATTTGTAGTAGGGTGCAATTCTGTCAATGATGGTGTTCGCCTTCTGAACAGAGGCTGGACTAAGCGGACGAACAGAGCGAGTTGTGCCCAAACTACAGACAAATACATTGTATATTTGATTTGTTACCCCTTATTTCTAGAATGTTAACCAGTTCGCGCCGAAGGCCAAGGACGTATATACAGGCAAAGTTTTCCCCATATTCAAAATGGATGATGCCTAAGCACGTCACAAGCAAGGCCGAAAATGTCTGTCAGCAGCGAGCAAGGCCGGAAATGCGTGGATGTGCTTCCCGGTACCTTCGGCCTGAACCCGCCTCGGATCGAGTTTCGTTAATAATAATCCCGTGCCGCGGCACAATAACAAATCGCGAGGAAATAACTGATTTAAAATGTCAACTTCTTTCTTTCATTTATAAAATCTATAAATTCTATTTTTCTTTTTAATTAAGCGAGGGAAATGCTTACAATTCCTCTGGTTCGTTTGTCTGTGTTTTGGGTTCAATTTTCAGGTTGTTGGGCTGAAATGCTGCAAGACAAGAAAACAATAAAGAAAAATAAGTTAAAGGAAGTAAATTAGTTAATTAAATGTATTAAGTTAAATGAAAAAAAACACATCAACTGCACGATATTCTTTGAATGCTTAAATACAGGCAAGCAACTTAAAATTAACACACGAAAAAACGAGGAAATTTTAATCTTTACAAAACGTTGTACAGTGTTTTTCAAATTTGTAATGGCATAAGTGTGAAGTGAAAAAAGAGAATATCAGTCCATCTGAGAAATTGTTGCATATGTGACGTGCTCAAGCGAAACCCGGACAAAGTTGACAATTTTTGTTTTTTAGATATGGCTTTTTTCAAATTCTCTAGGTTCTCAGCTTTAAAATTATGTATCATTTACATACACCCCACCCTTTTCCCCCTAGGGAAAGGGTTTAGTGATAAAATCTGACAACCTAATTATGAAATAAACAGCTTTGAAGTTTTGAAAAAGGTATTATTTCTATACACAATAATGTTTCACAAAATCAAAAAAAAAAAACACTTCTGGGTGTCGGATTATGTTCAAATTATTGAAAATTTTACATTAGTAGCTTGTTGATTCAGAAAAACCCAAAACCTCAAAAAGGTACAATCCACCCAAAATGACTTCACGAGTACATTGTAATAAAACAAATTGTGCAAATTTGTTTGGGTTTCGTTGGAGCAGGTCACATATGTCTGTAAATAGTTCCCAAGAGTGTAATTTTGGCAGTTCATGTATACTTACTGCATTCGATGACGTCAGCAAATCTCTTGTAGTTCACCATACCGTCCGTTTCCTTAAACTTCTCAATCAACAATTCCTCCTCTCCTTCTGCAAGAATCGTCGAGAAACTCTGATCCAGACATCTCTTGAACTGGGATGCTGATAAGAAATAAAACAAAGACATTAAAGGCAGGATACACCATTTGGTGATTGCTTAAATTATCATGAATCATGAATCGATCAGATCTGAAAATATAGATAAACTGAAAATCCTTTACAAATACATTAAACAACCTGTACGTAAAACTGTATTTTTAATAAGCAAAATCAGAATAATTTTTGCAGAGTCGGTCAATGGCAGGCAACTACAAGTGCAACTAAATAGCATTCTTAAAATTAATATTAAAATTCTCAACAGGGCCAGGGGCAGAGCGAATACTCACCCGTCACACATCCACTTCGGAGGTTGTCAAAATCCTTGAAGAATTCGGCAACTCGCACCCTCTTCGAAAGTATAAACTTCCGAATACGATCTTCAATCCTCTCTGGCTCAGGCATGGTGGTGGTACTGACAGCAGTTGGATAAGTCAGTCAAGAAACTATGCAACGTACGTACAATTCCAAAATAAAGACGTAGAGCTGAGGCTACGCGAGTCGAGTACGACGGTACAATTTTAATACAAACAATATCCGTAATATTATTGTGAACACATGTGTGCGCGCGTATCCAGGCAACAAAAACATATTTTGAACAATCGAGGGCGCTATTTAAACAATATATAACTAAACGAAGTGCAGCAGAAAGAGGGCGCTATTTAAACGGGGGAAAAATCAACAAGTTTTCGCGCAAAAAGTAACAGTAAAATAAGCGGTCAGATTATGGGCCTTTTCGAATCCCTGGCTTCGTTTCGTGTTTGTCTTAAGGCGATTTTTTGACTCCCAACTGCAAGATCTCCAGCCACATTCTGACGCCTGTTGTACTTCAGAAACATTCACTCGATTGATGTGAACCCAAAAGTTAGACTATTTCAATTTTCTTCCATTTCTATTTGCTTCTCAGTATTCTCACGGTCGGAGGCTGTTCCACCTATTATACACGCCGTTGGGCAAAGGGGTCGCCCTCCATTCAATTTGTACAGGGAATTACGTGTTTTCTATGTTTTTGTACAGAAATAAAAAAAATGCATACTTTTTTTCCCGGTGTATCGTGGGAGATTTTGTTACTTTAGAAAACAATGAAATTTGAAAATATTTCGGAGTAGTGTTTAATAGATATTAGACAATAACTAATTATTTAGATTTTTTTCACATAGACCACCACACTATTTATTGCTACTCATTCCCCTTTGAGTCCAGAGGGGGTGATAACTAACAGCCACCACTGACCAATCAGAGACAAGAAACAGGGCCGGTGACGTCATGCCGACCGCGAGAATTTCGGAATTCGGAGGCGAAGCCACAGCCAAAGACGAAGCAACGGTTTCGAAAAGGCCCCAAGTTTCCCTCGTGCCCGTTCCACCGCCGCCCTAGTGGCGGTGCATGCGATAATGCATGGTGGGCACAAGCAAATGTATTTTGCTGCGACATATCTGACCGTATAATTAAATATTAGTAATCATTTCAAACTTTCCACTCGGAACGGATGCATGCAGGTTTTGCTAGTACAAGACACGTTGTTTTGTGCCACAAAAGGATAGTACAAAAAGGATGCAATTTATACTGCCCAGGCTTAAGTTATACCAATGAAACATGCCTGCACAGTGTACATTGGTGTCCAGAATCCTTTCTGCAGCCCCCGTATTTATTATGCAGTTAGAAAACTGACAAGGAGATGGCCAGGTAAGTAAGTGTCAACTTCAACCAAAGGACTCGCGGTCGGACATCCGGGAACCTCGATTATCTTCCCATTGTTTGTGCACTTAATAGCGCGAAGGGGAAATTTGAGGTTTTAACGCATGTTGCTAGGGACGGCTCGCTCCTTCGTGACGTCATGCCGACCGCGAGACCTGTATTCACCACATTGTTGACACCACATCAAATCCATACTAGTATTACTATTTTTACTAGGACCTATAGGCCTATATTTAGTAGGGATCGCCTTTTTTATTTCAACAGAATCTAACTGAAAATGAAGGGGAAAAAAATAAGAAAACAGTATTCCACCATAAGTTATTCCTATAAGTATAGCCTCATTAAGGTGCACATGTAATAATTATTTCCAATTTCGCTGTCCATCAAAACTGAGGGAGTAGAATTATTCAACAATGATTCAAAATTTGAAACATCGCTAACGGGCATTTCATAGGCCAGAGACACAAAAACTACACTTTAGATGGAGCCTAATGGAAAGTTTGAATAAAAATCGTGTTCTAATAAATAAAAGGCAAAACAAGTTGACAATTTATAACGATGAAAAGGCTTTGTGCTGTTATTTTCTTATTCTTGTCATGTTGACCTTAATAATACAAAATCTAGTTTCCATGGATTGCAGACAGAAAAAAAGTTAAAAAAAAAAGTACAACCACCAAAATATTTGATTTCAGTCTAAAAATATATATAACAAATATCGAATATTGGTAAATAGAGAAAAATAATACAGAATGTTAAATAAATTATAACCAATAAAACCTTTAAAAGTCGAAGGTGAACTATTTTTTATCGTAAATGAACTCTTAATATATACCTTCCTATCTTTAAATCCAATAATTATTAACCTTTGCTATATGAATAATGATTTTATCATACATATTGTTTTCATGCATACATACAGAAATGACATAACGAAATGATGTGCAGTAGGCCCTATGTATTTTGTACGGCTGTTTTGTTCCAAAAGTTTGTTTTTGGAAATACATATCCCATACCAAAGTACTATATGCCTTTACATAGATGCAAATTCCTCACGGTTTCAAACCCAGCTCGATATAAACACTCGGTCAGGTACCAGACTCGTCCTACTCTTCGATGATGACACAGCAAGCGAGGCGCGCGCCAGCATGTCCCGTGGTCAGACTATCGGGGTAATCGCTCGTGCCAAGATCGTCAGTATCCTTGTGCAACTGAAAACAAGAAATTGGCGGGAACACTAGTACACAAAACATAGAATTCAATCTCCCAAAATTTGTCAAATCCTTGGTTCAAATGTCTTCTCGTGTGATTTAATGGGCATACTTTGAGTACTAATAGCACTTCAGCTATATGTCCTAAACGTTTAACTTGGTGGCCCCACCGGCGGCGGGGCGCGACAGGTCATATCCATAGCAACGCCTTGCCCGCCTGCTGAGGACCAAGGAGGAAAGATCACAGAGGCCAATCGCTTTCCGAATAAGAGAACGGAGATCCAAGACGTACCAACATGATACGCATTCCCTCTTTGAACAACAAAATTACTTCAAAGACTCTCCATCAACACGACCAACCAGTTACGGAATTGCTGTACATTTATTTCTGTTCAGAAAGGTTTGGAAATGGAAAACTCACCACAATAGCCCTTCCGATGATAGTATTAGCACCAAGAAGAGAGGCGACGTTATCGGTAAAATCCGTGCTGACAGAACCATCGCTGTTCCGCTGCACGTTGCCAAAGTCACCAACATGCCTTGAATTTGTTTTACCCAAAATAAGCAGGAAAATATAAAAAGTAGAAATGCCGAGGGAGGCTAGTCAAATTAGGCGCGGTATATGGTGCATTTCTTTCAAAGTTCAATTTTGTGCATCTCAAAGGTCTGAACGTCTCAAATTTGGACGTCGCCTACTTCTTTTCATACTTCTTATAGATAAGCACTTCCTATAATAAGAACATTTTAGCACAAGCATTACCAGGATGTTGAACCATAGCAAAGAAATCCTAAAACCTTCCTTTAGTTTACAAACAAAGCCGTTACAAGTCCTATTATATTACATCATTACTGTATGTATTTTAGATAGTTAGTTCCTTATTATTCACTATTAATAGTCAAATATATATACCTACATTATAATTTATGTAATTTTGTGAATTGTTATTTTTTCTGTAACCAAGTTTAACTTGAAACAATCAGGCCTACCTTTCTGTGTCTTCGGGTGCACCGTGCTGCTTGCCAAACGGGTTAAAATGGCCGCCGGTGGATGCACATCCGTTAGTGGTCACATCGCCGGACTCGTGCACATGAAAGCCGTGATATTCGGCGCCCGAAACATCAAGACCAGTCAACCTGACCGTCACTGAGAGGAACCCGCCAGTTTTCTGGCAGAAAAATTCATTTCAAAGATGCCGGGTCAATACACTTAAGGCCCAATTTCACAGAGCTTATTAATTAACCGCAAGGGCTTTGAATCGTTTCGTTTCTTACCGCGATACCACTGGGTTAGGAAATTAACATGCAGAAAACACTATACATAGGCCTACTGCAGGTAAAATCATTCACGAAACAAAATAACTCTTCTTACGTGTGGCTAACAAACAACGGACAAGCATATACACGTACTTCCACTACTCCAAGGCCAAAACTATCTATACCAATAGATGGACATCCTTTGTAGAAAAAAAACGATACCAATCAATCAATCATGTCGCCCGCAGGCGGGACCCCTACGGCGCTTCCAATCTTCTCTATCCTTTATACAGGCAGCCAACTCTGTTGTGGTCTCCGTCCCGGTATCTCTCCTCAAAACACCGACATAGCTCATCCTCTGTCTTCCCCTCCGCTTTACCAAGATATCTCGATTTGGGCAGGTAGATTTAGCTCCAGACCCTATTTTGTGAAGCGAAGTCTGAGGTCTTTCAAGTTCGCACCGAGAAATAACTAAACCGCGCCTTTGAATTTAACATGATACGTGGTTTAGTTATTTCTCAGTGTAAACTAAAAGAACCACTGACTTTACTTCACAAAGTATAGTGTCTGAATCTAAACCTAATAGTAGGCCGGCCGTCAGCCTGATCGGCACCAAATGAGGGGGAAATGCTCATGGGAATTGTTGGCAAGGTATGAACTGATGTAGTGTGATAGCATTGCAGCGGTGGCAGCTTTTTGAGGGGCCCTTTTGTAAACAAAAATGGCCGTTAAACATGCTAGTTACCGCATATATATAATCCGGTAACAAGCATATTGGCGGCCATTTTGAATAAAACAAATTAAAAAGTGATAGCACCAAAAAGGCTGCCATGCACCGCTCAAAAAGAGCATTGCTAAGTTTATGATCATTTTTATATCAGTGGACCAGTTTTTGAACCGAGGCCGATGACCTATAGCCTAAATCAAGATATCTTGGTATCGTTTTTCTTCTAAAAAGATTCTTCATTAGTGGTACAGATAGTTTTGGACTCTAGGGTAGTGGAAGTATGCTTGTCTGTTGAGGTTATAATGTGTCCGGGTTTTAGTCGTAAGATCTTACCAGCTGCCTGAATTCGACAGTGCCTGTTACATTGTTTGCTGTCGCTATAGCGTCCGACAGACCAGGGTTATCCTGTAAATCACATCTAGCACGAATGTAAGGGTCCTTTAGACATAGAAAACAGAATAGAAAGTTGAGACAAATCATAACAAGTACAGTGCCGACATTTTAACATCGTCAGCCCAAGTCTTTGGCCCCGTTATTATTTCCCAACAGTTATGTTACTGACAATCGAAGTACGTGTATACAATTATTGTTTAGTATTACAAAAAAATGCGTTGCTACCAGAACGTATTTCACTGGGGACTGTCGAGAATGAAGGAGCTCGTGGCTTGATTGTCAGGGGTAACAGCCTAAATTGTGAAGCATCTTACCCCCACTGCTCGATCTTGTTGTAAGGCGCGCAGGAGGTTTAAATACTCGTGGCGGGAGGTTGCAACTAAAAATAAACAGACAGGCAAGCATCTTAGTTTGAGAAAAATGGACATTAACACTAAACATTCCAACAACAAGAACAATGGTGCACTGTATAACAATGCAAAACCATTGTTACTTGGCACTTGATACATACGTACTGGGTCACAGTGTAACTGGGGCGTGTGTGGCTCTAGTATGGTTGAGGGCTAATACAAACAAATGCGATGCTTCCCGCACGAGTTTTTGTAAATTATATCGACATCATATCCTCCCAAAGTCACGTGATACTGAAACGGGAGATTACTCTTGGCATTGAATAAGTTAACAATTCATATTTCCTGTACTGTGTATTAATTATCGTGATATTATTAAATATTCATAACTATAAATGCGGTGTCCTTATACTTTTATGCTAACTGTGCATCAGACCATGGAGATAATATGCGTTTAGCAGAAACAATTATTGTTTGTCTTCATGTAAAGGTAGGCCCTACGTGTAAGTACATTGGGCCGAATACATAAACATTAGCATTTCTTTTTTTTATTGTTTTTTTATTACATTTTTATACATACAAATAAGAAATTGCTAAAAAGCAAAAGCTTCTACCTATATAAGCAAAGGCAAATGCTCGTTTCTTGGAAACAAATTCTTCGCAGATCAGCAATTGCTTAAAAATAAAAACAAGCTTTTGCCATTAAGCAATCATTGCTTGTAGAGTTCAAGTTATCCATTTGGTAGCTTGATGACCTCTCTTTTATCAGACAAAATCGACCGTAACTAATTGGTCAAAATTGACAGCAGTTTGATCAACCGTGAGTATATACTCTCTGCAGCCATTTTGGAAAATGTGTACGGACAAAAAACAAAACATGCTTCTTTAAAAACCTTAACATTTACGCACGCGTCACGTACTGTGCACATCAGTGGCCAATTTAACATGTAACCAAATTTGCTTGGCACAAAAATGTCTTGCTCAGTAAACAACAGGTTATACCAGCCCGTACTTTTCATGCCAAGCAAAAACCAGTATACCAGTAAAAAAAACAGTATACCAGTAAAAAAACAATAAACATCACCTGAAAATATGGTTTGTAACCCTGTTTTTGCCAAGGAAGAATTGTCATGCTAAGCAAATGTTTGTGCTTGCATGTTTCATGAAATTGGCCCCTGGGTGAATAAAGCTATTGTTAGGCATTTGCTAGGCAAGCTTAAGAAAAAAACGTATATTTGTTAAGCAATTGCTTTTGCTTCTGCTGATGAGCTTTTGTTTTTGATCGGTTCTCTTGCTTATAATAAGCAATCGCTATAATACTAATAGTCTGTGTATTCGGCATGATTAACATGTCAGTCATTTATCATTATTTTAAATATAAATTACTCATTCATTGTATGTGTATCTGGAACACTATAGATCATGTACAATGTATCTAGAAACTCAACAGTAGAGCTACTACAGTACCCTAAACTCACTAGGCCTATCTCTGTTTTTTGATAACATCAGAAAGCATACGCCGAGTTTTAAAAGTGGAATTTACCTGCACCGTGTACAAGAGAAGCACAGAGGCAACTTGCCAACAGTAGCGCCGCACCGTAGACGACCATTTTCAACTTGGTTTTCCAAAGGCCAATTACTAATTAGTTACAGCAGAGACTGTACGTGGTATCGCATGTGCAACTAACACTAATAATCAGTGTTCTAGTACTAGTAATAATACGGCAGCAAATCTTCATGGCAGGCCAGGCAGTATGGAACGCCAAACGTACCAATTTATGATGTTACTGGATACAAGTTATTACGTGATGTCGTCAATCCATTACGTGATGTAGTCAATCCATTATGTGATGTAGTCAATCCATTATGTGATGTAGTCAATCCATTATGTGATGTCGTCAATCCATTATGTGATGTAGTCAATCCATTATGTGATGTGGTCAATCCATTATGTGATGTAGTCAATCCATTATGTGATGTGGTCAATCCATTATGTGATGTGGTCAATCCATTATGTGATGTGGTCAGTGTATTATGTGATGTAGTCAATCCATTATGTGATGTGGTCAATCCATTATGTGATGTCGTCCATCCATTATGTGATGTAGTGAATCCATTGTGTGATGTAATAAATCCATTATGTGATGTAGTGAATCATTATGTGATGTAGTCAATCCATTATGTGATGTAGTGAATCCATTATGTGATGTGGTCAGTGTATTATGTGATGTCGTGAATCCATTATGTGATGTAGTGATTCCATTATGTGATGTGGTCAGTGTATTATGTGATGTAGTCAATCCATTATGTGATGTAGTCAATCCATTATGTGATGTGGTCAGTGTATTATGTGATGTAGTCAATCCATTATGTGATGTAGTCAATCCATTATGTGATGTAGTCAATCCATTATGTGATGTAGTCAATCCATTATGTGATGTAGTCAATCCATTATGTGATGTGGTCAATCCATTATGTGATGTAGTCAATCCATTATGTGATGTCGTCAATCCATTATGTGATGTAGTCAATCCATTATGTGATGTGGTCAATCCATTATGTGATGTAGTCAATCCATTATGTGATGTGGTCAATCCATTATGTGATGTGGTCAATCCATTATGTGATGTGGTCAGTGTATTATGTGATGTAGTCAATCCATTATGTGATGTGGTCAATCCATTATGTGATGTGGTCAATCCATTATGTGATGTGGTCAATCCATTATGTGATGTGGTCAGTGTATTATGTGATGTAGTCAATCCATTATGTGATGTGGTCAATCCATTATGTGATGTCGTCCATCCATTATGTGATGTAGTGAATCCATTGTGTGATGTAATAAATCCATTATGTGATGTAGTGAATCATTATGTGATGTAGTCAATCCATTATGTGATGTAGTGAATCCATTATGTGATGTGGTCAGTGTATTATGTGATGTCGTGAATCCATTATGTGATGTAGTGATTCCATTATGTGATGTGGTCAGTGTATTATGTGATGTAGTCAATCCATTATGTGATGTAGTCAATCCATTATGTGATGTAGTCAATCCATTATGTGATGTGGTCAATCCATTATGTGATGTCGTCAATCCATTATGTGATGTCGTGAATCCATTATGTGATGTAGTGAAACCATTATGTGATGTAGTGAAACCATTATGTGATGTAGTGAAACCATTATGTGATGTAGTCAATCCATTATGTGATGTGGTCAGTGTATTATGTGATGTAGTCAATGTATTATGTGACGTAGTGAATCTAATATGTGATGTAGTCAATCTATTATGTGATGTCGTCAATCCATTATGTGATGTGGTCAATCCATTATGTGATGTCGTGAATCCATTATGTGATGTCGTCCATCCATTATGTGATGTCGTGATTCCATTATGTGATGTCGTGAATCCATTATGTGATGTAGTGAAACCATTATGTGATGTAGTGAAACCATTATGTGATGTAGTGAAACCATTATGTGATGTAGTCAATCCATTATGTGATGTAGTGATTCCATTATGTGATGTAGTCAATATATTATGTGATGTAGTGATTCATTATGTGACGTAGTGAATCTATTATGTGATGTCGTCAATCCATTATGTGATGTGGTCAGTGTATTATGTGATGTCGTGAATCCATTATGTGATGTAGTCAATCCATTGTGTGATGTAGTGAAACCATTATGTAATGTAGTCAATCCATTATGTGATGTGGTCAATCCATTATGTGATGTGGTTAATCCATTATGTGATGTCGTGAATCCATTATGTGATGTGGTCAGTGTATTATGTGATGTAGTCAATCCATTGTGTGATGTAGTGAAACCATTATGTAATGTAGTCAATCCATTATGTGATGTGGTCAATCCATTATGTGATGTGGTTAATCCATTATGTGATGTCGTGAATCCATTATGTGATGTGGTCAGTGTATTATGTGATGTAGTCAACCCGTTATATGAAGTGGTCAATGCATTACGTGGTGAGCTATCCCTTTATATAGCCACTGCCGAATTATGTGAGGTCGTCAAGCCATTATGCGGCGTCGTCAGTCCATTATATGATGTAAACCCATGTGTATTGCGCCGGAGCTATTTCTTGTTTATACCTCCTGCTGAATTATGTGGTGTCGTTAAGCCATTATGCGGTGTCGTAAACCGTTGCGCGTGCGCAGTCACTCCAAGGTTTGATCTGTATAGTGCAGCCCAAGGAGAAATATATACATGTACATGTACATGCATGTAGCTTTGGAAGCATGGTGCATATAGTATAGGCCTACAATACAACTAAATTCATTGATGAAAACGCTTTTTTTCATTTCCTTTTCGTAATAAGACTCATAAATCAAAATTAAGCTATTCTTACTTGCTTTCATATATACTAGTCAGCAACTCCGGATGTTTAATATAGTATGAGATTCAGTAAAATATTGATAAAATCATTCGTTTCGTCTCTGGGACACCAATTCAATTTGAGATTATAAATACTGTACAAATTAAAACCTGGAAAGATATACCTTTCTGTTATTTTGTACTCAGCACAGAACCAAGAACCCAGTATCAATATCACAGTATCACTATCAGGACAATTCTTTTAAACAAAAAGGAGATATGATGCAGCTGTTGGTATGCAAAAAATTAAACAAGACTTGGTAAAAATGAATACGGAATAATATGCCATGGCCTATGTGGTCTGCCATTGAATTTATGGTCTGCGCGTTGTTTTGCAGGTTGGTGGTTCGATCGCTGTCGTTTTTGCATTGCATGCATAAGGTTTATGAACAATTATGTGCCGTTTCGGTATGACAATAAAAAAATGCCCCTCCAATTGCCGTCCGTATGCATGCTTTCTAAAATACAAAAGGCTGCGGTCCCTAAATCCCTACTGAGTCCCAATGGATATCAAGGGACTGTCCTTCGATTGTATCGTCAACTTCACTCGCCCGGTGTTTGACCTTTGACTGAGTAGATGACATTCCTGGAACAGGTGCCTGTTTATCCCCTTGCTACCTCTACATAGCCCAGGCCAGGCTAGAACCCCAAATCTGCAGAACTACGCACAGACCACGAATTCTTGGCCATGCATGCCAGACCACTATCTATAGGCCATGGTATCATTTGTTGTTCATTTTAAACCAGTCTTAATTTAATTTTGCATATAAGCAACACTGAGCTGCATCATATCTCCCTTTTGTTTAAAAGCACTTTCCCGATACTAGGTATTCTTGGTTTTGTGCCGAGTGAAAAATAACAGAAAGTGAAGATCGATTTCAACGTATCCATCCCGCCGCTATGGAAACGTTTTCTAACTTGTACCTCATTAAAGTTTTTACCCACGTGTTTTGTGTCGGTCGATCAAGGTCGACTACCGAACCTCAGGGCGATACCATTGTCTTGTATGGGTGAATAAACAGTGCCAAGATAGCCATATATAAATGTATCCGAAATGAACTTTCTGTAATTTCGAAAAAAAATGAGATTCTAAACCACAACAAATGGCAGAAACTATTTTTAAAAAACAATAATAATAATAATAACACATTAAACTATAGCAGTGTATACGGAAAGTTGAAATTTGAGGGAATGTACATCAACGTTTGCACGTACCCACTCAGTGCTATTACGATCAAAATGTGAGTGATCGCCAGGTCATCGGATATGCTGGAATATATACGATTGTTAAAGATTAATAAATAATTGGGGTATTTTTCTGATAAAAATGAGCAACCAATGAGATTACGTATCACATAAAATGAAAGCCGGCTCAGGAACAGCAAATTCATTCCGTTTGCCAAGGCCGCCCGACCACATGAAAACCAGTGAGGGTTCACAAAAGGGTTTGAGGGACCGTATTTAAAAAATGGGCAGTATTTTGATTCACAGTTTTTTAACGGATTTTCAGACAAAAGTGCTTTATTTTAAATTTCTTTCTTGTTTTTGCTTTTGACGAACAGTTTCTGAAATGCAATCCGTTCACGTCAGTACTGGCATCGCGCAAACGTTTTAGAAAAATTAGTATTTCCGTGAAAGAAATGCTGTATACAGTTATAATTTCACAAAGGATATGCAATGTGAAGGAAGTGTGACTAGTAATAGTGGTCACATGGCAGTGCAGTGCAACATATAATGTGGGCCAAGATGGAAAAAAATGTAAAATTGCAATAACCCTTCCGGGCACCTCTTAAGTAAATTTAGATGCCCCAGTTTTCTTTTGTAAACAGTATGACAACATGAATACAAAGCTGAGACAGTGTTTATCTGTACTGTGCGAGCCATATTCTATCACTGACTGCACTTTAAGTTCTAACAAGGTAATATCTAATCTATCAACTCTCAAACTGGTTCGGAGCGAACGCTGCTTGCTTTGCCCTGCTTAAGGTTATTTACAATCGATTCCCTCGCGCTGTGCAAAAGACGAAAATAATGATTTCGTTTATTTACTGAATCTCATACTACTACTAAACATCCAGAGTTGCTGACTAGTATACAAGAGCAAGTAAAAATAGCTTAATTTTGATTGATGACTCCTATTACGAAAAGGAAAGAAAAAAAGCGTTTTCATGGATGTATTTAATTGTATTGTAGGCCTATACTATGTACAAGAAAGTCAGAGTGCAATCTGCACACAGTTTCTTAGCTAGTGTCCACTTCAGAAAATAGCTTAAACCATCCTCCATGCTTAAACGCAGTACACGCGCATCATGCTTTCAACGCTATATATTTCTCCTTGAGCTGCACAATACAGACCACTATAACCTAGGAGTGACTGCGCACGCGCAACGGTTTACGACACCGCATAATGGCTTAACAACACCACATAATTCGGCAGGAGGTATAAACAAGAAATAGCTCCGGCGCAATACACACGGGTTTACATCATATAATGGATTGACGACGCCGCGTAATGGCTTGACGACCTCACATAATTCGGCAGTGGCTATATAAAGGGATAGCTCACCACGTAATGCATTGACCACTTCACATAACGGGTTGACTACATCACATAATACACTGACCACATCACATAATGGATTGACTACATCACATAATGGATTGACCACGTCACATAATGGATTGACCACATCACATAATGGATTGACCACGTCACATAATGGATTGACCACGTCACATAATGGATTGACTACATCACATAATGGATTGACCACGTCACATAATGGTTGACCACATCACATAATGGATTGACGACATCACATAATGGATTGACTACATCACATAATGGATTGACTACATCACATAATGGATTGACCACATCACATAATGGATTGACCACATCACATAATGGATTGACCACATCACATAATGGATTGACCACATCACATAATGGATTGACCACATCACATAATGGATTGACTACATCACATAATGGATTGACTACATCACATAATGGGTTCACTACATCACATAATGGATTCACGACATCACATAATGGATGGACGACATCACATAATGGATTGACCACATCACATAATGGATTGACCACATCACATAATGGATTGACTACATCACATAATGGATTGACTACATCACATAATACACTGACCACATCACATAATGGATTGACCACATCACATAATGGATTGACCACATCACATAATGGATTGACCACATCACATAATGGATTGACCACATCACATAATGGATTGACCACATCACATAATGGATTGACCACATCACATAATGGATTGACTACATCACATAATGGATTGACTACATCACATAATACACTGACCACATCACATAATGGATTGACCACATCACATAATGGATGGACGACATCACATAATGGATTGACCACATCACATAATGGATTGACCACATCACATAATGGATTGACTACATCACATAACGGGTTGACTACATCACATAATACACTGACCACATCACATAATGGATTGACCACATCACATAATGGATTGACCACATCACATAATGGATTGACCACATCACATAATGGATTGACCACATCACATAATGGATTGACCACATCACATAATGGATTGACTACATCACATAATGGATTGACCACATCACATAATGGATTGACTACATCACATAATGGGTTCACTACATCACATAATGGATTCACGACATCACATAATGGATGGACGACATCACATAATGGATTGACCACATCACATAATGGATTGACTACATCACATAATACACTGACCACATCACATAATGGATTGACTACATCACATAATGGATTGACTACATCACATAATGGATTGACTACATCACATAATACACTGACCACATCACATAATGGATTGACTACATCACATAATGGATTGACCACATCACATAATGGATTGACTACATCACATAATGGATTGACCACGTCACATAATGGATTGACCACATCACATAATGGATTGACCACATCACGTAATGGATTGACGACATCACGTAATAACTTGTATCCAGTAACATCATAAATTGGTACGTTTGGCGTTCCATAAGGCAGTTCGTGCACAACTCGCGCTAGCTACGTAGCTTATAGCCTACACGTACGATTTGATGGAAACACACGTCAATGCATTTAAACACGCGTGAATAAATTACCGTGACCTGACACTGACAGTGACTCTGCCCTCGCAAATATGCGGGTGTTTATACAATTAATATCTATTATAATGGTTATTATGTATGCGTAATAGACTGGTATCGTTCCAATAGTTGGCGCGGTATATAGTTGGTAATAGTTTTATAATTTCGAAAGTGTTTGTGTTAACTACGTACATGTATAGCACCGTGCCTTTTATTACGAAAAGATGATGCCAATATATATTTTATAGCGTGCGCAGCAGCGCTCTATGGCGCGGCCAACATAATAGTACATTGTAGGTCAATAAGCGTTTTGTTCTTGTTTATTTTGATTTATAAATACATACACGTGTGTAAGTGGTTGGCACTTATGCCTATAGTGTTCGTCATTTCTCTTATAAACGAATAAAATAAACAAACATTAATTTTATTTTTCGATTCCACTCTTTTAGATATATGTCAACTTTAGGATGTAGAAAAAATGTAGGATTTAGATGCAACTTGATCATCCGATATCAAGCAGTCTACAAAATGTACACTGTACAGGTATATGTATTCGAGTGTATAGACCTTCCAATCAACCTATCGTATCCAGTTTTTTTACTGACACCCATCATCATCGGAGAATGTACATGTACATTACCAACATTATACAGCAGCCATCATACAGAGAGCATCTTCTGTTACTTAAATGTATTTAATAAGGCATAAAACGTTCATTCACAAAACAAAGACGGATATTGTTACCATCCGAGATGGCTGCTTGGTACAGTCATGTACAAAGTACCCGTACGTAGATGGGGTTCCCCGAGTCACGCGGGCCTTTCGTTTATTGTTAAAGCATATCTCCTGTGGTCTTCCCAATTTTAATAAGTTTGAATGTCACTTCCGCCTTTAAACTGTTTATGGAACTGCTGCGGTATTGCCTATCAGAGGGCAACCGCTTTCTACGATAGCACGGACACCATGCGCGTGTCGCGCTCATCAGATGTACATAACATTGTATTTCTCACGCACTCTGGGCTCCTTCGACCGATAAGATTGCCAAAATGCGCGCACGTCGTCTTTGCGAACGCGTACAGTGTGCGCGCGGCCAGTACTACAAAACGGCTTCTAATTTTGTTCCTTGGATTAATTACATGCAGTCTCCAATTGCTGGTAGGAATTAACACACCACGCTTGCTGTATCAACCTATTTACTGGGTGCAAAATGCGCTGTGCACACAAATGTATTACACTTATATCCGGACAACGATCGCACACAAGTCATGAACGACGCACAAAAGCAAGTGGTTTTTTTTCCTTCAACTTTTCTTGTAAAAAGATTCATCAGACTATACAATACAAAATATCGAAATTTTATCAAAACAAGCACCAGGTTCCACATTTTTAACTTTAAAACACCTGGTTAGTTTTTAAAATAAGGCACTTTTAAAACGGCCAAATTTTAAATGTTTTTATTTTTTTTAAATAAGACTTCTTAAAAGAAAACTTTCTTTATCAGAAGGTATAATTTAAAAATTGCAGCAGTTCACGTGACTTTTACATTAGGCGGCAGTACACTTTAAAAAATAAGATCGCCTTTAGAAAAGTTGCTTTAAAAACGCACTTGCACATAACAAAACCTTTTATACACTGAATAAAAAGGAACACTTTAACAAGTTGACATAAATAAGTTACATTTAAAAACATTTGGCAAATTTAAATGCATAAGGAATGCTCATTTATTAACCCTTGAACCAAATATAATCTTTAAAAAAAATAATAAACAAATAAGACATTGGAAAACACTAACATCACGTCGTTAAAATTAACATCTACAATATACTGGAGATCACACAAATGAGTACAATTTAAAATGAAAGGGGGGAAAAATCACGGTTTCTCGAACCGCTCCTGGTAATTTTCACGTTGTGCGTCAGTCTCGCAAGATTTCAGGGTTGGTAACGTTGGCGCACTTTACGTCCAATGAATGAAACAAGGGACAACTCGTAATGCACCGACCAATCAGAGAAGATGTGCATGGCCCCGCCCACACAAATCAGTGTATTAAAGGAACTCGTCAATGAAAGAACACAATTTACACACTTTAAGGACTGAGAATAGAACGCGTACAAATGTAGTAAAGTGGACACGACTCATTTCGTGATTTTGATGGTCGTTTTTGTGAGTATTAGCTTTCCAAAAAGGCGGATCTAGATTTTCATCTACTGCGTGGGGTTGAGTGCCCGCTTAAGGGCCCCGAATTGTTTGGATTCTAGATGCTCTATGGTGCAATCCGAGGTGATTTCGGGCTACTTTCCTCTGAATTTACATGAATACTACCAAATTTGTGAAAGTTATATTTTCTGGTACACATGTACTCTTAAAAATTACAGAAAGCTGGATCGATCAATGATTAGTGGTGTGGTGAGTTGTGTCTAATAAAATGGCCAAAGCCAATGTTTTCCAGATTAATTGGGCAAATACATTGTACATGTACACGTATATTTGTACCGGTTGTAAGTGCATGTAGTACAAATCAATCAAAGACTTCTTGTAACTTTCTTTTTCAGATTTCAATTTCTCAGGTGTCATGACGTTCAAGGGGAAGTGGATTATGAGAAGGCCAGAACAAGGTTCGAATTCTTGATACAACTCTTTCTGTATGATTTTCTGTTTGTTTGTTTTTATCCTACAAATTTTTCTTAATTTCTCGTTTTCAATAATTTGTTACTGTTGCTAAAACGTGTATTAACTTTAACATGTATTAATATGCATGCCCGGTTGTGAAAGACCAGCATCGTATATTTTTCATTTTTTTGCAGCGCTAACTATTTCAAGGAAGAATAAACACGGCTGAATCCAACAGGTTTTAAAAAGAAGCTAATCACAGACCCTTCAAAAGGTGAAATTCAACAACAGGCAGGTGTGGAACAGACTGAATCCAAGGAAAACAAAGCAGCCAAGATTTTATCCAACGGAACCCAACAACAGCCAAACATATATGGTGCTCATTTCAACAGAATCCATAGTACACAGCCAGCCACAGCCAACAAAATCCAACAGCAACAAAGCCCGAATCCCATTGAATGCCACAGACCAAAAGCAAATGAAGACGTTCCGTTTTTATCGGGTTTTGTCAGAACCTTAAGCAAGGTTGGGCGAGTGTATGTACGAGGTTTCAGAATGGGCCACAAAAGTTAAAAGGGTCAGCAAGTCCGTACAAACAATTTTCACCACAATCATCGAATCTACAACCACCTTTCTAGAATTTCAGGGCCCGGATCTCCTGTCAAAAATATGGTATCTGTAATAACAAATGGGCAAAAAAAGAAAAAGATGCAAGTATTAAAACGATGCTGGTTCATAATGATTAGGGCAAAAGTCCACTTGCGGTCAGTTCAATGTGTACACAGTGTATGATAAAAGTCGTGCACTACTTTATAGAACTTATCAACTCCCTTGTGTAATTTACATTTGTACAAGGAAAGATACCCATCCTGGCAAACCTAACACCATATGGCAAGCTGTCGACACTTAACCCCAACTCCCTGGTGTAATTTACGAGGAACTATTCCCATCCTGGCAAAACACAACACCATATGGCAAACTGTACACAGTAAACGGTTGGACTCAGCCTGAAGGCCTGAAATGAATCCTTGCTTTGCATGAAGAGCGACACTATCGCCGTGAAAACCGACACGTAGTCACGTTGTCGCACTTCATGGAACAAAATACAAACGTATTACTAAAAACGATAGGAAAAACTAACCTTTAGTTTGCTGAAGTCGACTTCCTCAATATGGCTGGTAAGCGTTGTGCTGGTTACCGCCAGTCTGTGCCTTACCGTAGTTGGACGCTTCTAAACACAAAGAACAAAAAAGTAGATATAGATTGTGTTGGTGTTTTAGCAACAAGTATGGTAAAAAATACACTTTTTTTGTTTAAACATGTACATGTACTATGGTAACTTTTTCATTGGATGATAAGAGCTGTTCATGTGATGTACTTAGTCCAAACCAAAATTTTTGGCAGCTGGATTTTTGGCAGCCAAATTGCCAACCTGACTTTCTATGGCTGGTTTTTATAGTTGGTAATTATACATGAACAGTAGTTTTAATTATTTGCCACAAATATAATCATTTTCTACACTTAAAACTCGACTGAAATGACAAAAATTATATGATTTTTTTTAAGCCGCGAGCACACCATTTATTTTTTGTGTGCCCTTTGTCACTCATTGCCTCTCTCCACCCAGGAGTAAATGGAGTACCTGTGATGGCATAGATGGTTATTGTGATTGATTTAGCTGCTTTGCGCCGAAATCGCAGCATCGAACTATATACTCCCCAGGGAGCTAAGATGGCAGTTGGAATGTTTTGTGGGCCCAATGAGCAGGGATAATAATGACACAGCGCCTCGAATACCGGTTCTGGTGGATACGTGCGCTTTATAAAAATATTATTATTATTATTTTGTTTGGCCTTATGATACACTGCGACACTGATACACTGTGACATCAACAAGAATGTGCAATGTACAAACCTTGCCCGTAGTTAGCGTCATAGTTATACTGCGGCTGTGCTCCCCCATAGCTGCTGGCGTCATAGTTTCCCTGGTACCCAGACTGGTACCCAGCCCCATTGGCATATTGGCCTGATGCATCCTGGTTCTGGCCGTAGTTTGGGTAATTGTAGTATCCCTATACGACAAAAAAACAGAAAAAGCTATTTCAATAAAAACAATATTTAAAGCTTGTATTTTTTTTTAAAATTAGTTTTAACTAAATGTTTACTTCAAAGCAATGTCTATATACTATCTGCAAATTAGGTGACTCAATTTAAAAAAAGTAGGTATTGTATGTTTCACTCTAGTTGGCCTGAAATCCGGGCTGAAATCCTGTCAGTTAATATTTGTTTTTCTTTTTTAGCCAGTTTGCGTCGGCCGTCGGATCACTTGTAAGCACGCAAGGTTTTCCCGGACTTCGAAACGGATGACGGATCAACACGTCACGAGGAAGACCAGAAATATCTGTCGGCAACCGGCTCGCAGCGAGCGAGGCCAGAAAATATCAGGGTGTGCTACCTATAGATGCCAGCCTCAACCCGTCCCTGATCGAGGTTAGTAAAAAACATTTCCATGCCTGTGTCCAATCAATGTAAAAAATGGTGTGAACTGGTTAAACTGATACCTGTTTGTTATTTATTTCACCATGTGATGCAATTCAAAAAATAATAAATAGTGCAATCTTACACATCAGCAAAAGCACAAACAGTGTGAACAAGTAACAATGGATTTGTATTGTTAGTGCGCACCATGTTTCTAGTTTGTATTGCTGACAAAATATCCTCCTCCTTGTAACTATTTACCTGAATGACGAGCCGAATGTCGTTATTCTCAATTACCCAAACTGTCACAGCACTCCTAACTATTTAACTGAATGAAGAGCCAAATATCCTTATTCTCAATTACCCGAACTGTCGTAGCCCTAATAAGGTCAAAGGTTACTCACCTGATACTGTTGGTCATACTGTTGGTTGTACGCGGGCTGGTTGTAAGCAGACTGGTCATAGCTGCCCTGATAGTAACCTCCTCCTCCTCCTTCCTGGTATCCTCCCTGGTTGTACCCGGCCCACCCATCTTGGCCGTAGTTGTAATGTTCCCCTCCGCCTTGGTAGCCCTGCTGTTGTCCAAACCCACCACGCCCACGCCCACGCCCTCTTTCAACTAAAAACGATCAGAACAACGACAGCGTCGTTTTAAGGTTGACCTACCGTCGCTGAATTATCAAGAGAGTGCCCAGCGATCGGAATCTGGGAAATGTGAGGTATTCTGACGGGTGTCAACCCTAGATCTTGTTTACACTCCAATGCACTTTAACCTTATGCCCTCCTAAAAATTGGCCCTTTATTGCATTCAAAGAAAAGCCACAGGAAACTGCAGATAACTTTGATGCAACGTTTTTGAACTGACAACGATATATTGAACAGGCTTACATGTACATGTATGCCTACTTTGCAAAAATAATAAATTAAATACTTGGAACCCAGTTGGCCTCAGTTTCCTTTCAGTTGGCCTCGGTGCCCTTGGTGTTATTGAGGCCAAAGTGGCCTGTCCCCTTTTTTCTCTTAAGGCCATGGCCTGCTTCGAATCTCATTTGTTGCACTTCAATCGGACATTCCGTTGACGAGTTATGCTCGTTTAAAGTTGCATTTATGAACATGTAAAACGTAGGGGGAAAAGGCCTACAAAGGTTTTGAGTTTTGTATAAAAAAAAATTAAGATATTAAACGTCTTTTTCTTAAAAACACTTATATTATACTCTAACTTCTCTTCAAAACACGTGTAGTAGACACAGCAATGATTACAAAAATGAATAAATCTGAAAATAAAATTCCCGTTTCAGTTTCTTTGGCGATTTTGCATTAAAAGCTTTCTTTTACTTACATCCACCTCCCCGGTCGTTCCCTCTGAAGCCTCCTCGAAAGCCTCCCCGTCCCCTGAAGCCGCCTTCTTTAAACCTATCCTGCGGCTGGACAGGTTTCACCTCTACGCGGCATTTCTCTGTGCCGTTACTCAGGTCGTGGTACTTTACTGCAGCGATGTCGTCAACCGTGGTCTCGTCCTCGAATTGGATGAAGGCAAAGCCGCGGCGCTTCTGGGTCAAGTGGTCGAGGATGACCTTGGTTTCAATAATCTACGAGATTCACATTAAAAACGAAAGTCACTTTCCTATTCTGGAGGATTAACCCCATCTACCCCAAGCTCATCAAACTTAACTGCAGGTTTTGCCAGGTTTGGTACCAAACATTAGCAACTTGTTGTTGGACTTTGTTTGACTCGGTACAAAAAGCCCAGGGAGACCCTGTTGAACTCTGCGAGGTTCAGGGCAGAAAGGCATGAGACTTGTAGAAATGTTGGAGCTTTGGGGAAAACACAGGCATTTATTCGTGGGTGAGCTCACTCATGGTCACAGCACAGTTCCTGGTCAACTGTAATTGTACCTGTGTACACCACGTGTGTCACCACACAAACACACTCGCCCGGTTATGTTTTGACCGGCAATCGTGGACGGGGTATTGTCCGACCGTCTTCCCTCTTTTGTTTATACTCTAACGTTTTTGGATGATCGCCATAGGATTTGTACACGGGAAAAGATCGTGGACGTTGTGCCAATCGTGGACCCATTGTTTGACTCCCAATTCTTTTGTCCGACGACCACGATTGCCGGTCAATACAAACGCACACAAGTGTGTAAACATCTTCAATCGTGGACGGGGCACTGTCCGACCGTTATCCCTTTTTTTTGTACTCTAAAACTTTTTCGGAAGACCTCCATAGGATTTGTACACGATTTGGAATCGGGGACCTTCTGTCAATCAGGGACCCATTGTTTGCCTCAATTCTTTTGTCCGACGTCGACGATAGAAGGTGTTTACACACGCACATACACACTTGGCACGCTGTTGGTTGTGGGGTACCTCTATTGTTCGACTTTACTTCCCTTCTTTTGTCCCCTTAGAAATCTTGAAATACATAGCGTTTGCCTGCGAGTTACTTCGATTTTTAAAGACAGGACTTGCGGGGTACAATTGTCTCTATTGTTGCCCTTTGTTCGCAGTACAAGTGCCAAATTCGTAAACACACTGAACAATGCATAGACCCACCTGTACCAAGTCAATCAAACTTCCAACAAGTTGGAATTTGGCAGGTTTAGTAACGTTAGGTTCAGTACCAATAATTACTGAACATGTGTGCAGTTTGTTAGGTTTGGTATGCTTTATACCGTTTGCTTTTGATGTAATTTTCAAAAAAATGGGTGGGTTAGGGAGTTATAAAGTTGGTGTTAAAAAGTTGCATTGAATGTACAAGTCTATCTCGCTTTTAGCCGAGAAAAAAAATCAGTTACTTACCACACCAAACGCAGAGAAGTAAGCGTTGAGTATTTCATCTGATATGCAGTTTGAGATGCCGCCCACAAACAGTTTCTTGGATCTCGGCTGGCCGTGCCTGATTGCTTTCTTCACCTCAATTTTTTTGCCATCCACTATGTGTTCCATTCCAATAATCTACATTAGAAAAAGGAAAATACTTTTAAAAAAAACTGTGCCATGTGATACAATGTATTTTTTTAGCTTTCAGGTAGTGAAAGGGTTCTGCGATGGGAACCCAGTCAGGGATCAATGCATAGTATTGGATGTTAGTGAAAACACAAATTGGGTTAACCAGTTCGCGCCTCGGGACGTATATATACACGCAAAGTTTTCCCAGATTCAAAACAGATTATGCATAAGCACGTCACGAGCAAGGCCGGAAATGCGTGGTTGTGCTTCTCGGTACCATCAGCCTGAACCCGCCTCGGATTGAGTTTTATTAAAAATAATCCCGCGCCTAGGCTCGGCGATGTTAAAAATAATCCCAGCGCGAACTGGTTAAACACTCGATACTTAAACACTAACCCTTTTTGCCGTTTCCGGACATTCAAAAAGCACAAAGCCGAAGCCTCTGGACCTGGCATTTTGTTCATTTGTGTCCCTCAGATTCCCCATATTTTCTTGTGTGTATTTCACGTTGACGTCGACCACTTGGCCATATTGAGAAAAGTGGGCGAGTAAACTCTCTGCAAGAAAAATCAGACCACAGTTTTAATTTTCACATACAACATCTATGAATCATTTTAATACATACCGCATAGGGCATAAGAACGTCCCTTTTCATTTCTATGGTTCTCGTAATTGTTTGCCTTTGAAGTTTGGCTAATCGGTCAGAATATTTTATTTAAAAAAAAAAAAAAAAAAAAAAAGCAGTTTGACCTGAATAAATGGGATAAATAAAATGATGAAAAGTTTAAATTATCTCCAGTTTTGATTATTGCAGTGAGTTTATCATGAGTTGATATCACTGCACAAAAAAATAGTCCATTTCTGGCAAGATTCAAGTTGACTTTTGCACAATGCAGCTCACAAACATTTTGGCTGTAGTGGCAGTCATGGAATACCAATAAAGTATTCCAGACACCTAATAATGATGAGAGGTGACAATGCATGCTATAATCTTGAGATTCCACAGGTTGTTGTACGCCATATTTTGCATATAAAGTTATAAACTAATCATTTTTAATAGTTTTCAAATAACGGAGCCGGATTGTATGAATTTTTTGGGTGAATGAGGTTCTAGATGGGGGTCGGCGGTAATAGAAAAGGCTTTTTTTCCTTCTTGGGTCGGGAGTCAAAAATAGGGTCGGTCGGAGATGAGAACCAATAAAAAACAAAAAGGGACACTCTAGAAACACTATACTCATTTCAGTTTCCAAGCAAAATACTGGGCGAGTTGGGGAAAAAGGTAGGATACACCATTGGTAATTGCTTGAAATCAGGTATGGGTAGATTTGGGGGTTGTATTTTATAGTAAATATAACTGAATTGTCCTAAGTTTTACAATCATGGATGCTGAGAAACTGAAAAGCAAAAATTTGTTTTTAACCGGCGTCGGACAGTAATTTTTGTTGTTCTTGTTTTTTTCACGATGGCCGTCTGGCGATACTAAATCTATTTTTGGAACAATTACAGGATATCTAGTGCAATCCATTTGCTGGATGCCTACAATCATTATTTGCTTTCAAATAAAGTAAGTTATTTCCTGAAAATTCGGTAGAAAAATGTTTCGATATCTTCTTTTAAAAGGTAGGATACATCATTTGATATCTGTAAATGGTGTATTAAAATAGTACTGATAATGGGCAGAAAATTCTCACCATTTGTCGTGCTGCTGTTTAGACCACCAACAAATATTTTCCTGCAAGAAAAACAAAAAAATATATAATGCAAAATCATATTGATTTGGGAGGATTTGGGAGGGTTAGGGTTAAAATTAACGCTCCCTGTTTAAAAAAAAAAATATGGGGCCAGATACCCTACCGGGGCAAGTCAGGTTGGCGTAGCGGTTCTTTCCTCGCCTTCCACAGCTAGCTGTAACCCGAGTTCGAACCCCGTCTGGGCCAATATGTGGATTGGGTTTTAAGTCCTACTCCTAGCCTGATTCCGTGGGATTTTCCCAGAATATTTTTCTGGGGTTTTTCTCCCACCTTTAAAACTGTACCTTCTTCTCATAAGCCTTATCGCAAATAGGCCTACCTAGTAGATGCTTGAGTGAATTTGCACAATGGATAACAAGAATTGTGGGAAGAGAAAAGGGGCAGATACTGCTCCCTTTTCCTTCCCAAAGTGTTTTGTATCTATTGTGCAAATTAAATCAAGCGGTATTTGCAATAAGGCCAAGTTATTTTCTTCTTTCTACAGAGTTCTTCAGGCCTACGTCATGGTCCGAGTAGGGTCGAAAGTATAGCACATTTGAGAGATCCTTGGTTTATTCTTCCATGTTTCATGAATGTCGGTCGTTTCGTACCCAGGTCGTTTCGTACCCAAGTCACCGACGCGCGGCATCATCATAGAGATGTATCAAGTATAACTGGCTGTCTGTTTCACTGTCAATCATTCAGATGAAGTCTAGTCTCGACCAAAGCATTGCAATGCTACTGTCAATCACTCTTGGTGATTCACGGGACTTGCGTTGACGGCGCTGCGGTGTGTTTTGTCTGATTTGTTTAACCAGTTCGCGCCGGGATTATTTTAACATCGCCGAGCCGACGGGCGGGATTATTTTTAACGAAACTCGATCCGAAGCGTGTTCAGGCTTATAGTGCCGGGAAGCACACCCACGCATTTCCGGCCTTGCGCGCTGCTGACATACATTTCCGAACTTGAACTTGGCGTGTTTATGCGTCATCCGTTTTGAATTTGGGGGAATTATTGCGTTTATATACGTCATCCGGCGCGAACTGGTTAACCTACCACTGCATTTTGTTGTGTTCTTCTAGGAGCTTGGATTTTATCTACCCTGCGATTTGTGGGTCTTTTGAGCTTGGGTTGTGATCGACGATGTTTGTCTTAGTTCTATATTGTAGCGTGATATTCTTTGGTTGCTTTTTTTTCTTCGAAATTGTACTTTTTATAATCATCAAGTTTTGACTTTTATTAAAAAACTATTGCAAGTCATAAAATGCAATTCAAGAGTTTTTTGAAATTGTCAATGTTTGAATCTACCCTGGTGTTAATGTTTTCACTCTTCTCAATCAAGTTTTGATTTAAAACAATTAAAAAAACTGTTGTGAGTAATAAAATGCAATTCACTAGTTTTGAAATTGTCGGTGACTAAACATGAGCGGGTTTGCAGGACGTACTGGCTTAATCTCCTTTGTGCATCATAATTGACTGGGTACGAAACGACTTGGGTACGAAACGACTTGGGTACGAAACGACTTGGGTACGAAACGACTTGGGTACGAAACGACTTGCTTCGTGTTTCATTACTAAAAATTAGAAAGAATTACAAATAATAAAATTAAAAACCCATCAATACAATAGGTTTTAACATTTCTGTATAGTGGGCTCAAATATGAGGCATTTTATAGGCAATGACATTTTATGAATATGAAGCCACGCGCGCACGCGCAACCCCAAAAAGAAACACGTTTGTGTTGCATTTCTTTGACTCCCCTTTTGTTTTCCCTTATTTCTTGGGAACGGAAAGTGCTGTGCTGCGCTTGCTTAATTTGGTGTACACGACTAGTCACGAGCATGAGTAAAGTAATTAACAGGAAATGGTAACAAATCGGGCCGGAAAATGCCATGGCGGCTTTTTCGACCAATTTCTTGTGTTCGAAATAAAAGCCGCCACGTTAACTAAAGCGCATTGTGTGCCATGCGCGGCAGGCAGCAGTGGACTCAATGCAATTCGTCACTCAACCACTTTCTTGTTCCCCCAATTTCTACCCATAAACAGAACTTACGCAGGATCATCTTTGCTCTTAGATGCAAATATACTTTCTCCTGCTTTCAAGGGTGTCGTTGTAACATCATCTGTCGTTTCTGTGGGCGGATTTTCGACTTGTTCACCGTTTTGTTCACCGGTTTGTTCTTCACAGACTTCAGATACGGGGTCCGCCATGATGTTCGGAAAATAACTGTGCTTGGTACCCAACGCAGCGTCCTTGTAAAGCCCGCGTTATATAATGGGGAAAAGTGGTCGGATACCAATGAAATAAATACAATGCGATCCACGCGATTCGATATCACGCACTTTGAGATTTCCAAACTCGGTTTACTTATCAGACGTGGTTCCCCCAACACTTTGAGGTTTCCAAACTCGGTTTACTTATCAGCTGTGTATGGTGGCCTTGGAGTATGGTGGCCCTGGAAGGACACGCATATTGTGAATATTGACGTCAATATTCGCGACAAATTGCACGACTTTCCCCAAAGTCGCAAATATTGACGTCAATATTAAGGTCAAATTTCACGATTTCCCCCAAAAGTCGCGAATATTGACGTCAAATTTGACGTCGATATTCGCGTCAAATTTCACGACCTTTCTCGAAAGACGCGAGTATTGACGTCAATATTTGCGAGAAAATTCACGACTTTTCCCCAAAGTCTATGCAGTTCATAAATACTCCAAAAACGGGCTTATTGAGGGCGCCCTCGATTGCCACGAGATATTAGTTAATTTGTTTGAAAGGTAGGATACAACTTTGGTAAGGTAAGTGCTTGAATTATCATGAACGGGTGGATTTGGGGGGTTGTAATTTATAGTAAATCTCGTTTAACCGGCCTGTCCGAAGTTTTACAATTATGGATGGCGAGAAAATCACAAAAAACAGCGTTTGTTTTCAACCGCCGTCGGGCAGTTATTCTTATTATATCAGCCGTGCGAAGCAGGCTGATATATTGTATTCGTCGCCTTTCTTTCTTTCTTTCTTTCTTTCTTTCTTTCTTTCTTTCTTTCTTTCTTTCTTCGGGCAAACGCTCACAAAAAAATCTGCCAAATTCAATATCTGCCAAATTCGTTGACCGATTTCAACCAAATTTGGACAGGATCTTCCTTGACCCGAGTTCTATCTGTAGTGATCAGCAGGTGTGGTCAAACGTCACCTAGTGGTCACTAGTGGTCATTTTCTTTAAAAGTACAAAATGCTACTTCTTCCACAGTCTTGGTCCAATTATTGTCAAACTTGGCCAGTTACATCTCTGGACCATGCCTCATAAAAGTTGTTCACAGAATTTGGCCAGTGGTCACCAGATGGTCAGTAGGGGTCATTTTCTTCAAAATTAGGAAATGCTGCTTCTCCCAAAGTTTTGATCCAATTCATGTCAAACTTGGTCAGTTATATCTCTGGACCAAGCCTCATATAGGGTGTACACCGATAATTTGGCCAATGGTCACCTAATGGTCAGCAGGAGTCATTTTCTTTAAAATTACGAGATGCTTCTTCTCCCACAGTCTTGGTTCAATTAATTTGGCCAATGGTCACCTAATGGTCAGTAGGGTCAGAATTTGACCATTGGTCACCTAATGGTCAGTAGGGGTAATTTTCCTTTCAAAATAACGAAATGCTTCTCCCACAGCCTTGATTTAATTAACTCGTAAAAGTTGTTCACAGAATTTGGCCAGTGGTCACCTAATGGTCAGCAGGGGTCATTTTCTTCAAAATTACGAAATGCTTCTTCTCCCACAGTCTTGGTTTAATTAATTTGGCCAATGGTCACCTAATGGTCAGTAGGGGTCAAAATTTGGTCATTGGTCACCTAATGGTCAGTAGGGGTCATTTTCCTTTCAAAATAACGAAATGCTTCTCCCACAGCCTTGATTTAATTAACTCGTAAAAGTTGTTCACAGAATTTGGCCAGTGGTCACCTAATGGTCAGCAGGGGTCATTTTCTTCAAAATTACGAAATGCTTCTTCTCCCACAGTATTGGTTTAATTAATTTGGCCAATGGTCACCTAATGGTCAGTAGGGGTCAAAATTTGGCCATTGGTCACCTAATGGTCAGTAGGGGTAATGTTCTTTTCAAAATAACGAAATGATACTCCCACAGCCTTGATCTAATTAACTCGTAAAAGTTGTTCACAGAATTTGACCAGTGGTCACCTAATGGTCAGTAGGGGTCATTTTTTGTCAAAATAACGAAATGCTTCTCCCACAGCCTTGATCTAATTAATTTGGCCACTGGTCAAGTAATGGTCAGTAGAGGTCATTATAATGAAGCATATCAAATGTATTTTCTTCTATATTCTTTAGCCGATTTCAGTCAAACTTGGTTAGATGCTTTTGCAATTTGGGAGTGGTAGTCATCACCAAGTGGTTAGTGCGAGGCGGTTCACACAAGCCTTACAAAAGACTAATTAGGCTGATATCCGTGCTTCCTGAAGCACATTAGCTCTAGTGTTATTATTGTTCTTTCGCGATCGCGAATTTTGTTTTATAAAATTATATTTTTCGGAATAATTACAGGATATCTAGCGCGATCATTTACTTTCAAATAAGTAAGATATTTCTTAATATTTCGGTAGTAAATATTATCGATATCTGCAAATGGTGTTTCCTAGCTACCTCTAAGTTCAGTTTACGAGATTTGTTTCTGAACCTAAAACAAATCCACTGATCTCGCCCTCGTTAAGCCCGTTTTTGCGTATTGGTGAACTGCATAGACGGACGGCGCGCCACGGACGCATGAAAAACTCGGTCTTGGAGCAAGACTAGCCAAAACCTAGCTTGCTGGGAAAAAAATGTAACGCGTAACTTTCGTCACTGGCCAACCTGTAATTTACAAATAACACACCCAGTGGCAAGCTGTCAATTCAGACATCATTTTAGTTTGAACTGTACCGGTAGTTGAAAATCGTTTATTTGAAATACCTTTTGGAGTTTGCCTTTAAACACTGTCCAATAAGCTCATAAAAGACAACATTATGAAACGAAGAATCTCATTACTAATACGTGCGCGCCGATTATCATCATCAATTAGCAAACTCTGGATACTACCTAAGTTTGATGAAAACACACGACGCGGTAACGCAAGGCTGTCTCCATAGCATCGAGACTGTGCTCGTACACACACGGAACATGGCATTGTGTATGTCTACTCATTCGATCTGGAAGATCACAATTACTAATTGCTTTTTGGGTTTCTATTATAAAACGCGACATTGATCACCTGTTGCGTTGGCATGGTAACAGTTTCTGTTTAAAAGGGGTCTCGGCGTTTAGCCATTTAGCACATCAAGGTTTCTTCGGTTGTTTTATATTGTATTATGCACGGTGTAAATGTTGACGACCTTCAACGTGTCATTACATTTACTTAATAACTCAATATGTTATTTTATTTCTTTTATATGTATTTACCGAAAAATAACGAAATAATGGGAATCTATCACAGTCTTTATAAAGAGATCATGCTCAGTGGCTTTTGACTGAGTGAATTTTGGGTTAGACCAAATTTTGAACAACAAAAGATAAAAGGTACACTAAAAATGAAAATTTATTGTTACTTGGCACTAAAATAATCCTTTGTTACTTGTTTATAGGGCGATGCACAATAAAACCGCGTTCCAGTCAGAAAACCGAGGGACATAGTCTTTGTCTAAGCTAGACCACTAAATTCGACAGTGCGCCCGCTAACGACACGATTTATAGTCCAGCTTCCTCGATCGCAAATTTTGCAAACCGCACTCGTGACGCTACGTGCACAACCAAATATCAAATTAAGTCGTCTTGGCAAAGACTACGAGAGTGACACGGTTAATCATTATATGGGCCGTTTTCCAAACCCCAGCTTCGTCTTCGTTCAGGCTTCGTTCATGCAGTTTAGTAATGGGCTGGAGCGGCAACGGAGCCGACCCCAGGGATTTGAAAAACGCCCTAGGCTTATGTTTTCTGGGTAAAATGCGTCGATCCGCCGATGGTGGATGTCGTTTCCAAGGTTACCAGCAGTCGCGATGGAACCAGTGATAATATGTTCAATTATATTAATGATTTAAAAGGCGGGCACCACTGTGTATGGGAAATAGCTGAAGCTGTTCTCACTGCACGGCTATATGCACGAGACACGGGTTAACCATTAACCCATCGCACCGGTACATATAGGCCCATATACTCGCCGCACTTTGACCGTTATGTTTGCAGTAAACCTATCACCCACAAAGGCCTAAAAATATGGATTACCGCCATTTGTACCATCAAACACGACATGTAAATTCATGACAACTGGAGATTGTGAGGATATATGGTGTAGAGTATCACGAGATGCGCACAATATCGACAGGTCGACCCTAGCGCAGAATCCGGTTCCATTTGGGAGCGTTGCGCCCTGATGGTATCGCTGTCCGTTTGTTGAAAATATTAAACTCATCACTTCCTCGGTCGCAAAGCTTGGACTTCAGGGTATTTCACTCCCGAAATTTCGCTGTTGATCATCAGTATTGACTCAGGTAAATTCAATTATTTCTCGTTGGTTTATCGTTATTTAAAATAAGCATTGTCGCGGTGGAACAGTCAATTTTTAAAGTATATAACGACTTATACGTTGGAATTGCAATTTTGGATTAAGCCAAACTGTTGGTGTTTTGTTATTTTCAGTCGTGCCATTTTCTACAAATGTCGTAAACGATATTGGCCATATCAGTGAATAATTCGGGTTTTTTTAAAAGCAGAATGACCACATCCATGTTGCATGTACAAAATGGCGCCGTGTCCGTATGTAAAACATAAAGGTAGGAGACGCATTATTAGTAATTAATGCTTAAATTATCAGGAATGGGTAGATTTAGGGCTTGTATTTTATAGTAAATCGTTTAACTGACCTATTCAAAATGTTACAGTCATGGATGGCGTTCTTGTTTTATAGGCCTATTTTTTTTCTTGGAACAATTATAGGATATCTATAGCGCAATCATCTTGTTAGATGCCTACAATCATTATTTACTTTCAAATAAATAGATATTTCTTAATAATTCGGTATAGTAAAAATGTTTGATGTCTACAAATGGTGTATGCTTTTCAAGACAGTGCTCTTTATACCGCAAAAGAGCCATAGCATAATCTGCGCAATATTGTAGGTTGTAGGTTATTATCGGGATTGTAGGTTCGAATCCAACCATGTTGCAAGTAAGTCGACTAGGTTGCCTGCACGAAGGGCACCTGTCGTTTCGAAATACATGTACCATAATCTGTGCAGAAACTCAATTGATAATAATTTAAACAAAACTCTAATCACGATTAATAGTAAGTTTTTCAGATATTTTAACACTTACATCACACACATTTCTATATTATCATAAGTATATAACGACACTTCAATTCACGTCCTCAAATAATGTCGAGCTCAATTCTCAATTTCAAAAACCCTTTATACTTTATCTTTAGTTTTCATGTCGTTCGAAGCTTTTGCCTTGATACTATAAAAGAAAAAGTTGAACATAAATGGGTTGGTATAGTCCAATGTTGGTCAATACCACTGCCTAAAATCTTGGGCAAATTCTTCCCAATGTATTATAGTTGGTGTATTTTCTGTTTCCAAAATAACATTGTCCAACAACGTTGTGTATTGAATTGACAAAAACAAGGTCCAAACTTCCGAGAAACCTAACGCTGATCAGGAAGTGATTCACGGAAGTCAAACTACATGCAGTGTGCACTGAGCAACCTGGCATTGTTCTTATTATGTGGAAATCACAAGAATTAGGTTTTAAGTTTGGGCATGGTACAGTCGAACCCCGATGATTAAGAACACTTTTAATAAAACATCCCGCTTAAATACAAGGAACAAAATTGGTTCCTAGTTTGTTTTCCTTTACTGGTAATACAAGGTATACCTGTTATAACAACATAATTTAAAAGTCCCACTAATAGGTGTTTAGGTAAACAAACAGTGGCACAGTGTTATTTGCCCAACATTGGTAAAGTTACTGCATTGTTGGTCAATTTGGGCACAAATTGAACAAGTGTTGGGAAGAATTTGCCCAAGATAGGCAGATAATAGTTTACCAACATTGGGCAAAATACCAAACCGTTCGCCCACTTTTTCTGTACAGTGTTTAAATATCACTGAATTTTACACAAAAACGTACATGCAGTCGTGAACCACATAACGATCGAGGCTCGATATTGTGTTTTCCTTTATTCCTATGTTATACCCGATCCCCATTGCTTTGCGCTTGCACCGTCGATCGAGGACCGAATTTTTCCATTCATACCGCCGACCGAGGGGCTTTTGTTTCCTTTGTTCTCCTTTGTGTCTCGCCCCTCGGTCGTTATGTGGTACCAGAGCATTTCGTGTATCTCAAGTTTAAGTTTGGAAATAGCAATTCGTTCTAAAGGCAAAAAAATTCCAGAGTAATTTGACCTAAGTCGGGCACAACATTTCACAATCGTAGGCCTGTGTATACTCGGTAGTGCCTGATACAGGCGTGCATTGAACTTTACCGCTCATTTCAAAATTGAAACCAGCATTTTCTATATCGGAAATGAGAGGTACAGCATAAGCTTTACTTCATAGTGTAATTCGAAACCAAATAAAGTACACATTTCTCTATAGTTAACGGGACTATGGCTTTTGTGCCTGAATTTACCCAAAATATTGAAATCGGCAAGCTATTGTTTTTTAATTTCATCTTGCCCCCCCCCCCCCCCCCCCAAAAAAAAAATCCTACAAAGAAAGTGTTATTCTTCTTTGTTATTTTGTTCATCTCAACAAAAACCTAAACAACCTATTTTTTTCAATTTGTAATTTTGTACATACGTACGTACGTATGCCTATACTGGATTGAATAACTGCGCGGCGTGGCGTGCACAGTTTTGGACGGTAAAGGGCGTGCACGGGACAAAGTCCATTTTTAGTCGTCGAAATTGTTCACGCAACGATAAGTCAAAATAAATAGTGCAAGTTCGATCAGAGAATATATTTAGCCATAGTTTGACTAACTCTGATCGAACTCAAGGCGGCTAGTCGACGATGGTTGGACGACTAGTACTAGTCGACTATTCGCGACCAAACAACCGCGTTCATGACAAAGAAAATATGCGAGGATAAAACGTACAGTGTTCCTCGTCAGCGCTGAGAATAACTTCATCCAAATGAAGTAGAGAACAAGCTTGAAAAGGAAAACATAACAGAAAATGATTTTATTTGAAACGTGCATCATCACATACAAGTCATGTACACAATCATCATGGTGAAAAGTATTAGCACTAAAACCAATTTTAGGCTTTAAGACATCAGGTGTAGATTAACCAGTTCGTGTCGGAGGACGTGTATACACGCCAATGTTTCTGCAATTCAAAGTGGATGACGAATAAACACGTCACGAGAAAGGCAAACAATATCTGTCAGCGAGCAAGGCCAGATAGGCCTATACCAGGGTGTTCTACCAATGCCTGTAGAGAGAAAACAATAGGAAGAAATTAAGTGCTGCTCCTTATATTTCAAACTAATTCCAGGAAATCAGGTCACTACGGTGATGGAACGCACTACGCGGACGGAACCTCATCCGGGGGTACCAACACACCCACCGCCGTACAACATTAGCCAGGAGATGAGGTACCCAGAGATGAGACACCAGGGCAGCTACATGCAGCAGTCGGCATGTACACCTATGGAACCCAAACAGCCTTACAGCAGACCCCAACAACCACTGGTAGGTACGGTATAGGTCTATGGATTTTTTTAGACAAGTACACAAATTGGGCGCCCTTGTCAGTGAATTTAAATGGAGGACACTTGTTCTCCAAATATCATTACGTTCCTTCATCTTGTGCGAAAACGCAACACTGTTATACATGTACTACACACCGTGCAACATTATTTTTTAGTTCATCGATCATATCAACAGGTTAAAACTACACGCATGAGAAACGCACAATGTTCCTCAAATTGTAAAGCTTTCTTGTTCGAGGATTCGAGCTAAACATTTATCACAAGAAGTATTTACTTCTTTTATCTAATACTTTTTGAAACAGCCACAGGCACATCCACAGAGACAACAACAACAGCAACAACGCCAAGAGCACCAACAGCAACATCAACCAAAGCAGCAGAAACAAAAGCAGCAGCAACCAAAGCAGCAGCGGCCAAAGCAGCAGCAGAGGGGAGGACAGCAGCCAAAGAAGCAGTCGTTTCGGCGGTTCCGACGCGCTCCTCCCGGCGTAGAGGTCAGTCACTGCATCAAGTACACCGTCTTCTTCTTCAACATGGTCTTCTGGTTACTGGGCGTGTTCCTGCTGGGTTTCGGCGTCTGGGGTTTGGTCTCCAAGGCGCTGGTCAGCGTGGAAGCGATTGCAGAGGTAGGTCGCTTCTTCCCATAATTCGAATAAAATAATAAGAGGTGAACATTTGAATGGTGCAGAACCAAACTACGAGCATTGTGGCCTCGTGGTCTGTAGCGCAGGACTCAAGATCCGTGGGTGAATCTTGCTCACTGTGGTTCGATTAAGTCCACTCTAGCCCCGGGCTCTTTGTCAAATTTGGGCCTCGGATGCGGCTCCGGCTCCATAATTTTCCCACCCTGAATTTTGTAGATTCCCACTATTGATTTATCACCGTGAGCTGCATTCTTCACATCAACGCCAAAGTTTTGGACTCTTCCTACAATTGAAAAATGGTACCAGATATAGACTAAATTCATAGTCGCTCGTCTTCTTCTCCCTTCGCAGGTTGCCGGCATCGCTTTTGATCCCATGTATGGCATCATCATCGTCGGCGCCGTCATCTTCGTGCTGGCCACCAGCGGCTGCATCGGCGCCCTTCGTGAAAACACGTACATGCTCAAGTTTTTTTCCTACACGCTGATTCTCATCTTGCTAGCCGAGATAACCATGGGTGTACTGGCTTACTTCTACCAAGACAAAGTCTTTGGGATTCTGGACAGCTGGACCGATGCCTCCATTAAAGTCTACTACGGTGGGTTTATGGCATTCGCTAATGTGTTAATTTTCCTTAGATCTTTTATTATTAACGTTGGGTGTCCGTGCTTGTTCAGAATTTCGATTTTCTTTTCAAAACGAATTTTTGCAACATGTTCTTTGTACTAATTTGTGGTTTTGAGGGATTTGTGTGAATAGCGATATGAAAAAAATAATCGCCCTCAGGATGTCATGACAATAGGTCTACTGACAAATTTTACTAGGACTGGTTTTTTTTAGCATTTGCTTAGCGGACACGATACTACTTGGGATCTACGTGAGCGAAAAACGGCAAGCACACGACTGGAAAAAATTCAAAAAACACAGCTGACCTTTTGGTGCCAAATCTCGTGTGATTGTTTTGCAGATGATCCCGACACACAGTTCATAATGGATGCAATGCAGGATTCACTGCAGTGCTGTGGATCGACAGGGCCTGAAGATTGGGAGAACAACATGTAAGAATTCAGACGTTTTAAAGACGTTGCTCATTTGCATGTCTGTTAGTTATAAGGACTTTTATGATCAACTTTGTCTTCGATGTCTGTCCTGTACAAACATGTTGAAGGACCATGCTTTTAATTTGCTCGTGGTCAGAAATACTTGGAATGTTCTAACGAAGTCTCTGTACTGATGACGTCACAGTTTGTTTACATGTGTACTTTCTTTAATACTGCACATGGGGACAGTTTCGCGGCCCACATAAACAAGTGTGACTTCATGAGCACAGAAGCTTCCCGAACTCAAAGAAAGGGGTAAGACTCGCTCATGTTGATCAAAACCGATCCATGTCAACTTCTGTCTGTAATACATTGCGTTGCTGTGCAAAGATGGCGTCAATTTATAGCAATCACCAATAAGGCTTATTAAAACAATATACAAACATGTTTCTCTTCTTAAAAGTAAGGAATGTCAATATGTAGTGTAACTTTTGAATTAGGCCTGCTTCACACTATACCGATGAGTGCTTACACGTGTTAAAGCGAAGACTGTTTCAACAAGCTTTGATCCATATCAAAACGACGCCATTAAAGGACACCATATAGTTCAATCAAAACATGACATATCACCTATCTTTCAGATACTTTGCCTGCGACTCACCGGCCCAATCCAAGTGCAGCGTGCCGTACTCGTGCTGCAAGCCGGACCCTTCCGCGGACGTCGCCAACTATCAGTGTGGCTACGGTGCTCTCGACGATCGGAACCCAGGCGATCCGCGTCCGGATATCTACTACATCGGCTGCGTGGAAGGAATGAAGAACTGGTTCGTGAGTAACGCCATCGTGCTGGGCGTGGCTGGAGGGGTGCTGATTATAATGGAATGCCTGTCCATTTGCCTGGCCAAGTCGCTGATCAACGACATCGAGTGTGTGAAGTCCTACTGGTAATCCAATGTGGATAACCAACTTGTTGATTTTTTTCCCGCCAACTTCCAGTTACTATGGCAAACAGTGATTAGATGTAGACACCTACAAAATCTGCTGGGTTTTAATTTACCTGTAATTTATACAAACTCATGGTGGAATTCAAACCAACGAAATGCGTCATCGATCACGAAATAAAAATCATATTAATGCAGTTATAAACAGGCCCAAACTAAGCAAAGGTAATCATTAACAATGTATGTAAACAACAGTTTGTCAAACCGTTGGCCGAGTTTGTACGAACTTTATTTTGTGATGCGGCAACCAGGAAGCCATGACGACGCTTGAGGGCGCTTTCGACTGGCGACCACTTAGCACGACATTTCACGAAATAGATGTTTGGATTGTAATCAAATTACTCAAAACTTAGGATAAGGGTATGGGTTAGTGTTTGGGTTAGGCCTATATATCGGGCATATTGTTTCAAAATTTCAACCCAGGAAATTATTTGCGGTTAAAATAGGAGCATTTTGAAAAACGTACTCTACTTTTGAACCATTTTGTACACGAGAACAAAGAGAAGTCTCAACAAGGATACAAATTTGAGGATGTGTGATCCGTTTCGAGTTCTCCAACATAGATTTGGACAAACAGATATTAGTCTATGACCTTTAAAATACAAGGCATCGCTATTTTGTTTTAAATGTACCGAGATACCGGTAATATACGGCGATATATTTTGTTATGCAATTTTCCCGGAAGAAATTATACGTGAAAACGAAGCAATCACTGAAAATGTATGATTAACCAATGGTGCTAAATAATTGTATATTATAACTTGTTTTATTTAAAATTGTGTATTTTTTCTGATCTATGTAATATTTGTTACCGCAAATTCTTTTATGGAATTGGAATAATTTATATGTACATGTATATAGAACTATATATTTTTAGTTTATGCAGGGCAGCAAGGAATCTCTTTAATAGCCTATTTACAATAATTTAAACATACACTCATTATTTTGTTGTAGATTCTGGCAAACAAAAATATTCTGGTCATATTTACACAAATACATTTTTCGTGAATATAAATTTTCGTGTACACTATAGATTTTTATAAAAAGATAAATTATATTTACAAATTTTAATCAAATGCGTTTGCTCGACTATTAAAATGTTCCTTTAAACATACACAAAACATCTATATATGTTGTTATTATAATTGCAAAATTTAGCAAAAATATTTTGATTTGGTAAAAATACCTTAGATTTCACAGTGTGTCCCATTGCTTGCCTCGCTTTGAAAAAAAGTATTTGGACCCAAAATGATTTCATCTAGAGAATTTTTTTTATTTTTTTATTTATCGCTTAAAAGTTAAATTGCACTGACACTATGAACATCTAACAAAAGAAAAACGTTGCACTAACATTAATAATGAAAGTCCATTGATGCTTGGCACTAAATCATTTACTTATTCACAGTGTGATGGCCGCATTTCTGTCTGTCGTGTAAGGGATGCATTAACTTGTCTCTGAGCGACTAAAACAAAAGTTTACACCTCTGTCTCTATACCCTGCTCGTCCAAATCTGTCACGTGCAGTGAATCTAATTCTTGTTTCTCTGAATCCAAGAACCCTTCGGTCGACCGTTCGGAAGCAGGCCGGGATAGCGTCACTGTGTGAGTCGAGTAGAACTTACTAAGGGAAACCAATCCGATTGTAATGGCCGCTACTAGCCCGATACTTCCAAGAACACTGGCGATGATTATTGCATCTCGGTCGAGAATCGGTTTCCCCGTACCGGTTACTGGTGTCAACAACTCACTCGATGTCGATAACCCGCTCGGAGTCGATAACCCACTCGGAGTCGATACCCCAATCGATGTCAATAACCCGCTCGGAGTCGATACCCCGCTCGGAGTCGATACCCCAGTTGGTGTTGGCATCGTGCTTTGTGTCGATATCAGGCTCGATATCGAGCTCGGTATCGATTCCAGAGCCGTGGTATCATATGGTTGAGTTGCCCCGTTTGTTGATGCCGTGGAGTCGATTCCAGTCGGTGTAGTTGTCGCTGGGGCGGGTGTTGTAAACACCGGAGGTCCTGGGATGTATCTGCGCACCGCGACCAGCGCGATGTTAGACCGCGGAGATGCAAGGCCGACTTCGTCCCGAGCCACCACGGCAAAGGCGAATGGCGACACGTCGCTGCCAATAGGCACGGCGAGGATGAATTCCTCGGTCGCTCCGGACGATTGCGGATCAGTCAGGTTTCCCCTGAGAATGTCCGACTGGGCGACGGTAACGGCGCCGGATCCCGTAAGAATAGAATCCACGTCCAATCCCCTTGTCAGTTCGTATGACGCAGCTGCAGACAGGCGAGTCAAGTTTATTTTAGTTTATTTTAGTTTATTATGAATCTTTATTCGAAAGTAATAGAAAGAAAAATCAACTTCAGGGTGCTTTCTAAGCATAGGCCTCAGTTCGGCTTTTAACGATACGATGAAACGCGCACGGAAATCACACGCGCACGCTCAACGCTTTCAAATCATATCTATATATGTCAACATTTTGTACGCACTCAGGACCCTGCAGGACCCATGCCATTTTTTTCTGAAGGATATCAATATCGAAATCGTAAATAAAGAAGCCTTTAATTTAAACAGCCCACCTTTTCCGTTACTGAAGTCGTCCCCAGTGGCGGTCCAGACAAGAGTGACCGTCCTATCGGCAAATGACGAATCAACCGCCCGTAGATCCGTTACTTTGCCGGGGGGAAACACGCCCGGCACACCGACGACCCTGCTGGAGCCCGCCGAGACAACGCGCTGAAAGATGGGCACTGGATTTTCAACAGCCCGTGCCTTCCTCCCCGGGGGGGTTTTCTCCCGATTCTCGACTAGAACAAAAATAAATGGAATTTATAAAAATAGATTTGAATTTGATAGTTTCACGAGCTGTTGAATTGTTTTACATGTAGTACCAAATATGCCGTCTATATGCGTTTATAATGATTTTTTTTGTTCATGCTATTATGAATGCACTGGGAATCATCCTTTGTTACAATTATGTCGTTCCTTATTTCATCTACCTATTATTTTAAGAACATACCTAGTGATTTATAATACTTACCAGTAACTCCAGAAGAGAATGGAAAACTGGCGACTGTTGCATGCCCATTATTTTCTATGCGCACCTCCACACTATATATACCATCTACCGTGTACTTCGTAAGATAACCGGAGTAAATACCATCGTTCCGGATTATGTCTGCTCCTGCAGAATAATCAATATTAGTATATATATCAAATCAAACAACGAAATCGACTAACAAAACTGGTGTTGGGTTTAACTGATGTTATTGGGTACTGAGAATATAATAGTCGCAATATGCGAGCTTTTCTAAAGAAGTTTAATGGTTTACTTTGTAAAATAAGGCCTTGGTATTGAGAGGCCATGATCGAACCCCGTTATTCTTTACCTGTCCCTGAATCGATTAGTTGAATTTCGGTAGGATCCGTCTGGTTTGGTATTGACACCGAGGCCATAACCGTGGCGTTGACCAATTGGCTGTACCCCTGGCGCACTTCGGCATAGATTGTTAACGGCACCCCGGGCGCCGATACGTTCTCGATCAGCTCGCTGACTGATGACGTTACCGAAATGGGCGGCACGTCGGCATCTCTGGGGTATGACGTCAGCGAAACCTGGACGCTGATTGGCAGAGATAAATCGGTGTTTTGAACGTCTATCGTCCACGAACCTTCCTGTAGCATAATCAAATGACTTTTCAAAAGAATACATTGTATAGCTTCAATATACGTAGAGTTCTTCATAGGATCAATATAATAAATAATAAATCACTATAAGGTTGAATAATACCAAAAAAGGCTGAAGTGGTATTTTAACCGAACTCCGAAACACCGCACCGCAGTCTTCCAACTGATGGCCCATTCAGCTCTATCCTCCGATATTGTCAAAACCGACAAAGTCGACTTTCGTTCACGGAAAACTTGGATAAAGGTTTTCTTAATTTGGCAATTAAACCTATCATGTACCTTAGCTATTCCCGTCACGCTATAAATAACGAACCCGAAAGTGGCATTGATCATGTAGCCTGGGTACGAGGATGTCAATAAAGCTCCATCCGGGTCACTCAGCGTAATATTCGGCGTATCTAAAAAAAGACCAATAAATTAATGCAAAATAATTTTAATACAATGTCAATTAAAATGATTGTAATAAATTAAAAAACTAAGCCACTTTAGATATGGAAACGTAAAATAAACCAGTAAAGCAAAATCAAATAATCAATTTTTTTTAGAAAATGTCTGTGTTTACCTGTTTGAATCCAAGTTACAGTGAACCTTGTTTTCTCTCCGATAGTAGCGTCGATGTAAGCCACAGCGCTCCTCGACTCTCCGACTGGAACATTAACAGACGCGCTCCAAATCTAGAATTTGAAACACCCAACCCCGTTATAAACTAGCAAGAATCTTCGCAAGTGATCTATGTTTTACCATGAACTGTGGACTGTGATGATCGACTAAACGGTCTCTGATCTGCAACCTGTGTAGCTTTAGATATTATAACAAAAATAGGAAGACATTTTACCTTGCCACACTTACTTGAAGCTGCTTGTCTGAATCCCTGACGTCGCTGTAATCTACGGATTTTGTTAACGCTTCATTCAGTGAGTTTTCCGATCCTGAGTCACTCGGTGCATAATAAAATTTCCCGCCTACAAAAAAACAAACACACAACCAAACAAGTCCTGTAAAATTGGCATCGGAACAAATGAAAAGGAAAAGTTTGTTTGCTGCCACCATGAGTCTTAAAAAGCCTCCCATTCGGTTTATAGTCGCTGTTCAACATGGCGGTCTTTTCGTGCACCTGGGGCCAATTCCATGGAGCTGCTGAGCACAGAAATATGCTTAGCATAAAATTATTCCTGAGCAAAAACAAGGTTACAAACCAAATATTCAGGTGATGTATAATTGTCTGTAACAGGTAATACTATATAGGCTGGGTTTTACCGAAGAAAACGGCTGTCCTCGGATTGGCAGCAGTCATTCACCGAGTCACAGATATGAACAAAAGGATTGTCAACCGGCCATGTTCAACCGGCAAACCATGTGTTATACCTGTCAGTTGAGACACTTCTGCGAGTTGCGGGTCGGCGTTCGACGTCACTGCCACTGTATCCACGACAACTTTGGACTCTATAATCAGATCCTTGATTTGCCTGATATAAGGGGCTTGGTTCTCCTTAAATCCATTGATTAGAAGGATGCGGTCATTGGCCGCGGTGCTTCCCCCAGACTTTAACAACTGCGTGCGAAATTGAAACGAGATGGATTAAAACATCACTTGCTGAAATTATGATAATAAATCACACAATAACCAAACGATGCAGCGATTCTTTGTTTGAAATAAGGCCTAATACATGTAGTAATAGAAACATTTTGAAAATGTTAGACAATCAAAAAACGAAGAAAAGGTAAAGTTAAATTAAAGCTGTAAAATAGTAGTGTCTCATATATTTTTGAAAGTAAAGTTTTTGTCTGCAAGATATTCTAAAACAAGTACAGCCAAATAAGTTTCCCCTAATAAAAAGGCACACGTTTCGTTGCAAACCTACCTCAATTGCACCATAAAGAGCGGTACCTATAGACGTTTTACCAGACGTTGATGTTGGTAGAGCATTTAGAAGGGTCTGGCGGTCACTGTCACTCTGCACGTGTACCATGACTCCCGTTGTTGCTCGGCTGCTGTACTCTATCAGGCCCAACCACACGCCCGCTGGTAGGGTCCAGATGAAGGCTGCAGCGGCGTTCACCATTCGCTGATGGGTCTCGCCCTTCGTTGGAAAAAAATACGAGGCTTGCATAATTATGATGATCCAGAAAGACTTTGATTAGGACAATATAAATGATTCATTCACTCAGTAAGTCAGTGACTCAGTCAGTAAGAGAACGAACGGCTGGCCGAATTACTCAGGCAGATTGGTGTCAACTGAGTCAATAAAAATGACAAGTATACAATTTGACACACAGTCACAGTTTGTCGTTAGCTATAGGACCATCTCAGATTTGTCTTTAGAATTTGTTTTAGGTAGAACAACAATTTCGAGCAAATTTCAAAATTTACAAAATGGCTGCCATTGTTTGTTATTCTACAATGTATAGCTATCCAAATATCTATCTCGTGGCTTGATCAGATATTTTTCTATTACGACTGTTTGTCAAATGTCATGCTTCTATCATCAATTGAACTCCTATATTATACATGTACATTGACACCAATCTGCCTGACTGAATGAGATGATATCAACCAGCCTGTCGTTATATTCAACTAGGTTAAGATTTTGTGTAGAATTGGGGGCAATTTGTGTTCCCATGAAATGCATGCTGAACCTACCGCCATACTCGAAGATGTTTCCAAGACCAACACAACCCTCTTTGGCCCACGTCGGACGATTTGAAATGAAGGCACAAGATCATCTGCTGGAAGATCACGTGGCGGGTTGTTACCATCTAAGAAAAAAACAGTATTAAAGAAAAATATTATGCTTATGGGCTAAAAGCGGGAAACGTCGACACATCAATATTGGATTGAAATTACACAAACCTTTCTTTGAAATATTGAATTCAACGCAAGTTTTTAGGCGTGTTTCTCATAAATACTCATCCTTTGCTAGTCGAAGACAATTATTAACGTGTACCTTTGAAGTCGCTGTGTTCTCCCATCACATCCCAGTTGCTCTTATGGTCACATAGTCGGTTATGTCGGCTGGGCGACTCGCGAATGTGAAGGTTGGTAAGATTCCCCGGATCGGAGTCACAGAAGTAAACGATCTTTTCATGTGGGAAAAAACACGAGCGATTATAGCGTAAACCTTTGTTGAAGTTGAGTTTCAAGTCGACACCTGGGGCCAATTTGGAGCTGCTAAGCACACACATTTGCTCATCACATTGCTCAGTAAAATTAGTTTACCGGCCAAAACTCCATGTGCCTTTCGTGCTAAACAAAAACCAGCTGAATCCCCGTCACAAATAATATCAATCACCTGAATATTTGGTTTGTAATCCTGTTTTGGCCAAGGAAGGGTTTTAATGCTAGCAAATTGTTGTGATTAGTATCTCCATGAAATTGGCCCCTGAGCCTATAGGCTTACGTTGTTATATCTCCCCCGTCCGTACATGACCGATCCCGTGGCATTCTCCTGTGTATCGGTAGGGATGAACAGACACCCCACCTCGTATCCATCATCAGTATTCCCATAGCACGGCCGGTAGTCCAGCCCATTGGTTTCTAACACCATCGGTGTACCAGTTATGTTATACGAACACCTGAAAACGAGAACCGACCAAAATAATGACGCGAGACACATGATGCCAATTTTTACTTATCAAAGTTCCTGAATCCTCCAATTTCTATATGATTTTGCAGTTAGGGTTAATATTAGGTCTACTTTACAACGCTCGTTGTTTACAAGAACCGAGTCTAAATAATGTTTCCGTGTTGTGAACACGACATGAAATCGTCTTTAGTTCGGGCTAATTTCGAATGTCTGTGCATTATACGCACGCATCTACGTGGTAGTGATTAGCATGCCAAAGCGGTAAATAGAAAATCGACTGTCACGGTTATAAATAAAAGATAAAGAAACATCTTTTAAATTTGTCTTACCTGACTCCTTCAAACTGATGTGTTACACTTGAGTAGTAAAACTGACCGTCTACGTCATCCGAAAATTCGTCAAATAAGCCCCAACGATAGTGGCCCCACTCGTATAGCAACATATGACCTGGATCAAAATGACAGTCGGTTTTGTATATTTGTTGAAACAAAATGTCGGTGTGCAGTAAATCTGGTATCACAACAAGATGCTCAATTCTACTCTACTGTTGGTATAATTACATGGTTACCTTAATGTGTTCGGCCTATAAGATGAGCTAGACATTTTTTAATACAATATCCGTTGATCACATTTGCAGTCAAGTTTTGATTGAAAGCAGTTTTCTTCAGTGATTCGTTAACAAGGATTTAAAAGGTTTTGAAAAGAATTCAGCAGATTTATCAAAGTTAGAAAATCCGCTTACCGAGGGACGTCAATGTGTTAGTCGTGTTAAGATCCAGTAGAAAGGCGTCCATAAAGTTAATGCTTAACCCTTGCTGGCCGCAACCTTTGTGTCGTTGGGTGTACGGAGGCGAGGGACGTGGTCCGTAAGATGTCGTCACGATAACGTCAGGGTCCTCAAGCGTGGCTTCGGAGTGGGACAGGTACCCGGGGTCCGCCGGCCACGTCTGCGGCACCAGAATGGTGACGTTGCGGAAGAACAGACGGCGGTTCGTGGCCTGGTTGAGATCAATTGAAGCTTCCTTGAACATCTCCTTTATACGGAAACGGAGAGAAAAAGACGATGACTTGCATGTCGGACCGAAGAAGTGGTTTGCGCAGAAGAGTAATAGAGCTATAACACGGTTTTATATTTTGCACAATTTGCGATTTTCGTTTTCATATACACGCGCCCTGTTTATACCGCCTATAATGCCAATCACCGTTTAAAACCACCGTGCGCTGGCAGAACATTAGCTGGGCCAGAGCGCCGTGTGCCCCGTAGACCATCCAACCATTACTGCGCCCGCATGACGAGCCGAATGATCGCTCACGTTAAACTATAAACCAATTTTTGTTTAAAGAGATTATTTTCCAATAGCATAACACGCAAATAATACTTAAAAGAAGCATAAGCCTGTATAAGTTTCTCACTACTAATTGGTTTCAAACTTCTTTCTCTCTGACAAAAACAAATAAAATTTCAACAGTTTAGAACTAATACTACTTTGTCGTCCTGACGAAACAATCATTTCAGTCATTATATTATGTATTCTTTTGTAAACAAAGGCTCATTTCGGTAAATAATTATTCGAACTTACTTTAATTTTATCAATCAATTCGTCACTTTTAGAAACGCTGGGTTGTATAGCCACGACGACGTTGGTATACCCGTTGTCCCGTATGACAATAGCTGACGACGCGGGTAACAAGTGCAGCACGACACAACACAGCAACATAAGCGCTAATAAGTCATGGTGTTTATCCGTCATTGTGCCGGTATGGTACCCAGCTTGCAGAGCAGACGGCACGTCGTTGTTCTGAACATTATTCTAACTGGTACGACTCCGTTTTGAGCAGGGACATAAATTAATTATCCACCGAACATTAATTTTGTCAGTGATGCGGTGCTGACGTGCTAGCACACAGCCCGACATGTTCAAACGAACTCACGACTAAAATTGACCTTTCGAAAGCAAACAACTTCAATTCTTCTTCATTTGGCGTACATGGGTGTACTGGTCTGTTCCGTTTATGGGTTAATTGACATGGATACATAAAAAGAGGTGGAACAACAGGTAGAAATAATATTAAACTGCCAAAAATAATAGCACCTTATAGTTGACGGGACTTAAAAATTGTTAGTTGTATCCTTTTATGTGTGTTCATGCTTGTTAAAAAAAATGGTATAGTTGGTTCCGAGTTATTTGTTGTACCTCTTGGAAAACTATACAACCTCTTATCAAGCCGCTATCTTGCGTGGCACAGATTTTTATAATTGTCACGGCAAATAAAACTAGGAGAGGGATAAATATTTGGACAGGGTCTTCGCAGCGACTACTTCAGAAGGAAGGCTATTAATCTTCGGATTTCAGTGACAGATCCCCATTTGTTGACTTGAAGCACCGAAGACACTTTTTGTTAACAACGTCGACCGATTTTGCTTAAAAACAGCCTACCTTGACTTAAGGCATTTCGAGTCCGACATTTTGAGTCTGGAAGTCAGTCAAAATGACTTCAGTTCTTGTCTGCGAATTTGCCTGAAAAACGTGCGTTCCTTTGCGTTAGTTTCTGGCAAATTTTGATGATCTAGAGTAAGTATGGAGTATTTTGACTATTGTTTTATGGCTGGTGATCAGTTGGTAAATAAAACCCTTTCTTAATTGGAATTGGAAGAAATTACATAATTATCAGGGAATCTAAATTGCACAACTGCTTCTCAAATACCGCTTACAAGACGGAATTGATAATTTTGGTCCATCGTTCAAAAATTTACCAAACCTCACTATACCGATTTGTAACTGATACAGGTACATCAACCTAATATCGGTTTCCATTATACATCAGTCGTTAAATTATATCATCAGACGGTGCCATATTGGCCTTAAACCCGCGCTAAACTAGGGAAACTTAACGCCAATCCGAGCCGTCAATTTTTTGAAACCGACTCTAAATATCACACCACTCAGTGACTACGGGTTTGTTTGTTTTGTTTGCTTGCGTGAAGCACAGGTTGTCGACAATTAGCGCATTTGTTGAGAGTTTTAATGCTTGACCTTTGAACCAAGAGACGAGCCTTTCCCAGCAGATAACCCCTGACCCCCTCTGCAAACACACTGCACGCTGCACAACAATGTTATCATTTTCTGGCTTAAGAATCACACAGATGATAAAGATAAATCCGTGAGTGGTTGGCTGCGTGATGACACTTCAAAAAAAGAAACACAAGCGATACTTTGTTTTCCTCACTGGCGATCAGCGATTTTCTAGACATGAATAAACAGAATAATCTTATTGTGTTGTTTAGGTCAATATAAAACCACGAAAAGTTGTAGAATATAACAAAAATGGCAAATAAAATGTCTCGATTGAAACATTGTTTGGGTTTAAGTATACATGTACACACAGTACATTACGAACGTCTGCGACAAACAAAATCCCACCAACTTGTATTGATATAACAGTAATACGTTGCACAGCGCATGCTCGCTCTCCAAGTGCCCACTGGTTGCTAGACTCCAGTGAAGAGTTCCCATAGAGTGTCATTGTCTGCATGAAGATGGCGGGCACCAGGTATGAAAACATGGCACGACGGTGTTTGCGCAGTGACGTTTCATCAGACTCTGCGATTAAACTTTGCGACTTGCACTATTTGACACGCGCCATTCAAACACAAAGTTCGAACAACAACAATAAATTGGTTAGTCATAATTATGCTACGAAGTACAAACAGTATGTGCTGTAAAATATTGAGCTGAGCAGGTTTGAATTCGTCTCTAAATTTAGGTGAAAAATCCAACATTTTCATTTTATTTCAATTCAAACCGTGCAAAGAAAACCTTTACTACTCAAATTGTTCTCGTGAATATATTATTTGAAATGTTTCCCTATTACCGGAATAAACGTTTCCGCTTTAGGATGGACTGAATCTTGTTTACGAAACAAAGACTTTGTCAGAAAAAAAAATGAAACCTATTTAAAACTTGTTTGATACTTTCATATAAATTCACATACAGACTACGTACAAACAGAAACAAATCTTACATTATCAAGTGACTATTCACTTTCCAAAATTGGCTCCAAATAATAGTAAATATTTATTTGTACCAAGGCGTAGCGTAGCGTTTTAAAATGTAATTTCATCATCTGCTCTTGTCTGGATTTAGATCTTTTGTCGGTTAAAAACATTATTATTACACCACATTATACACACAAAATATTTGAGATACACCAAATTAAAATACACCCAAACATTTCAAATACACAACTTACATATTCACCCAAAATTGTTTTAATTCACCAAAAATATTTAAATATTACCGAAATTTACCACAAAAATGTTTAACGTCTACCAAAATATGGTTGCTGTTTTAAAATGCGTAAAACTACTTTATTCCAGACAAGCATGTTAAATGCGACCTAAAACTATTGGCCTTAACTTTCTCCTATGCAAAAGTCGGGTTGTTTTTTCCTTCCAACTCTTTCTTCTCTATTTTCCTGTCGTCGGAAATCTCTACTTTTAAGTTTTTCGAATTTTGGAACTTAAATGCCGCTATTCCTCCGGCGATCAGCAAGAGAACAGCGGCGACGCTGCCGACGACAATCAGAGCGATCTGCCAACCCATCAGGAGAGCTTCAGGTTGGGGTGGCCTGGTGGCAGGAGGTTGGGGAACGTACTCCCTGAGCACGGCCTGTGCCACGTTGGAAAACCCAGACGGGTTCCCGGCGTCGTCAAAGGCGCGCAGGACGAACGCGTACGATACCACGTTGGCCTCCTTGGGCACGGGTACCAGGACCAGCAACTCTTCCCGGTAGCCAAACTGCTGAGGCGCCGAGAGGTTCCCTCGGAGCACGTGACTAGAGTTGAGGATCAGATGCGACTCTGGTGTCGAGTCGTTCTGCCAGGCCTGAACGGACTCGGCACGGATCACTTCGTAACGAGAGGCTGCGAGAGAACAAGTTTTCGTCATTTTTGTATCGCTACGAAGCTCTAAAATTTGCAGATATCACGACCACGGGCTAAGTTTGGACCAGGACGTACCTTGATATGACAAACGGGGCTGGGTTGGTTAAGGAAAGTGACACCCCCCCCCCCACCCCCCCCCCCCCACCCCCCCCCCCCCCCCCCCCCCCCCCCCCGTTTGTCGTTCTTCAGTCAGCTTTAAAATCTTGATTGTGTCCGCCAAATGGGCCACATGAGAGCGATACCTAGATTCCGATTTACACAATCTTTAACCGTCATGTTCGGCCATCGAGAATAAAAAACAACAACCATATTTTAAAGCAAAAATTATATACCTGCTCCGTTGTCGAGATCATCTCCAGTAGCTGTCCAAACCAACATCACAGTCTTATCCTGGAACGAGGTTTCTGTGACTCTGAGATCATGAACGTCTCCCGGAGGAAACAAGTCGGCACCTGGCTTGAAACCTGGGGGTACGGCGTCTACACGGCTTGAGCCGCCCGATGTACCGCGAGTGAACGCCGGGGCAGGTGTGCCTGTCGGCTCCGCTGGTGGGGCACCGGGAGGTGGAATCTTAATACCGCCTGTGAAGCAGAAGAAAATAAGAATGAGTGAACACAATCAAGACACATTAAGCAAGATGAACATTTTAGCGGACGAGTTTACAAGCATTATTACCAATCTCCGGTAGATCATATATCTCGTCCAGCGGCACAATCGGACGGGCCTTCGAGTACGGATTGGACTCCAAAATGATAGCTTCTCCGCCGTTGTTGTTCACGTTTATCCGTATTCCGTAGTACCCGATGCCGGTAAATTCAGTGAAGGACCTCGAGTACACCCCGTCATTCTTAGTGATATCTGCACCTGTTGGGAAGAAACGAAGATGCCATTTACTCGCACCACAACCACAAGAGTTTCGAATGTATACTACTCCCCGTGGTCTCGTTGATTCCACAAGACTATTGTTCAAAGGAGTAGTTTCGCGAGTAGCAAATAATCTTAATTACTAACTTTGTTGGATCGGCACACTGTCGCAAAGATTTCCCGTGAATTTGACTATGAATTTGACTTGACATAATACTTTAGAAAAGGGTCAAACAGATACCTGCACCATTATCAAGTAGCTGAAGTTTGATTGGCTCAAACCCGTCTGGTCTTTCGATGGTGGCCGTGACGTTGGCGTAGATCATGGGTCTGAAGCCCTGACGGACCTCAGCGTACGCCACCAACGGCTCGCCTCGCTCAAAAGCCGTGATGGAGCCGCTGAGCTCTGACGTCACGACGATGGGGTCTACGTCATTGCTGGCTGGGTACGACGAGACGGCAATGGCGACGTCTTGGTCGTGCCTGCTAGTTACCGTGTATTCCCAGAGTCCATCCTGTTGATGACGTCATTGTCAAACAAACCAAAATAAGATATTGCCATAAACTTGCTTGCAATTTATACATATCAGGTTGAAACGAAGGATGGAATGAGAACCGAACCCACGCCCTCCTGTATCATGCACCCCTCAATCATTATAAGATAAATCTGTCCCCAATGTGTTATTGCTTGTGTCATTTCAACAATGTTATTGATTCTCTAATTTCGGTTCAGTCTCCATTAAGGCCTCCGGTGGAGGTGAAACATTTTACAATAAAGCCCCGGCGACATTAGCGATTGCGACTTCGTACTTGTGCCATTTTATGCAGTTTAAAAAAGATACGGTTTATGAAACTACATTTTCGAGTCTTATAACTTGTTTTTGCTTAAAGGATTACAGAAATAGAAAAATAAAAAGTACTTATATGATATAAAACATAGGTTACAGTATCAATACACCCAATAAAAAAAATTGTGTGTGATTTTAGGGTTATTTGAGCCATTACAAATTTCAAATTTCTCTTCGATCGCCCCGCCCAGAAAAATTCCTCCTGTCGAAGTCGTGACGTCACGTAAAGAACTTCTTTCTTCGCGATTGATCGCGATCGCGTGCGTACATACGTAACCACGCGATCGCAATCAATCGCGAAGAAAGCTATTCTTTACGTGACGTCACGACTTCGACATCCAGGCATTCTGTCAAAGGAGGAATTTTTGTGGGCGGGGCGATCGAAGAGAAATTTGAAATTTGTAATGGCTCAAATAACCCTAATATCACACACAATTTTTTGTATTGGGTGTATTAATACTGTAACCTATGTTTTATATCATATAAGTACGTTTTATTTTCTATTTCTGTGATCCTTTAAGGTTTCGAGGCCAGAACATATGTCGAAGCGGAACATGTAAACACGGAGCAACGACAACGAAGAATTGACTGGTTAACTTAAAATAAATGAACGCATTCGACTTGTCTTATATCCACGGACTCCGTACGAGCATTCACTGCACATCATCCTTAATTTTTTTTCTGAGCGCTGGTAACCTTTGATGTTGAAGATTCAAGTACACACAACGTGTGCACGAAGAATACATGTGCAAGTGTGTTTTCTAGTTAATATAATTTCCCACAACTTTTGGCGTTTCCTTTGCAAAGTGTCTAGATTTGTCTTCTGGTTCGCGTTATTGGAGTATTTAAAGAAGCGCCATCTATAGTCCAATAGACGAAGACCGCTTGGATTGAACTTTGACCCAAACCTGCGCCTGTCCTTCGATCTTCACTATGATCGTCTTGAAGTTTGGTTCCTCGCCGAAGCCGATGTAGGAGGAGTCTATGATCGTCCCATTCGGCTGCTTGAGAGTCACCTCAATCACTAAAAAGAGAAATCACCCAGAATAATGGTCCGATGATAAGGTAATATTGAACTCAAACGTTTCTACACTATTCAAATGGGGCCGTTGTTGAATTGTTTTAAAGTATTGGTTTCCTATTGGCTTGATTTGTCTCCTAATCAGTTTATAATTTTTAAGAGAATGAATGATTGGGAGTGCCGTGGCCTCGTGGTCTGGCGCATTGAATTAGTAATCTGTAGATAAAGCTGCAGGTTGTGGGTTCGAGTCCGGCCTGGGACTATGAAACGTGTGCCCTTGGGCAAGGCACGTTGTCACTCATTGCTTTTCTCCACCCAGGAGTAAATGGGTACCTGTATATAAGGGCAGAGATGGTCATTGTGATTGATTTAGCTGATTTGCGCCGAAATGGCAGCATCGAGCTGTATACTCCCCAGGGAGCCGAGATGGTTTTTGGAGTGTTTTGTGGGCCCAATGACCAGGGTAGTAATGCGATATCCTTCGCAATTCAACTTCACAGCTGCCAGTAAGGATGATTAGCCCCATTATTATTATTATGTTGAAGGGTTCCAAAATTCGGTGCTTACCCGGGTTTTCTGTTGCTGTCCAAGAAAAGCTGAACTCGGTTTTTCTGCCCACAGTGCTGTCCATGAACACGCCGCCTGTTCGACTCTCGTCCGTCTCCAGGGACCAGGATGTCCCCAACAGCTGTATACAGTATGTCAATATTAAACACTAAGACTAACATCAACCTTTGGTCTTTTAGGGGTCGTGTAGACCTGCGGTTACGGCTCATGACTCATGATCGGAGGGTCCGGGGTTTGAATTAAGCTGCTGCCCACATGTGTCCTTAGGCAAGCCACTTCACCCCAATTGCCTCTTTCCACCCAGGAGTGTAAAATGAGTATCGGTGTTAGCTAGGGAGTAACTTGCGATGGACTAGCATCCCATCCAGGAGGAATAGAAATAGTCTCAGTTGTTTCATGCTACTGAAACCGGAGATAAACATCGGCAGGATGAGCCATATTGGCTTTGCTTTGCTTGGTCCATTAGAATCACAGTCGCACCCTTATACCACATATACAATTCTCAAAACCTTGGTGCTTCGTGCATTTCAGGAGCTACAAAAAAGATTGTACTCGTGCCAACATACCTGTACAAGTTTATCAGCATCTCTGACGTCACCGCGCTGCATGGTGGCTGCAAATGCCTCGTACAAAGTGTTGGATCCGGGCTCGTTTGAGTAGAAGAATGTTTGACCGCCTTCAAAAATGTGGAAAAATATTTTAAAAAATATACAACCTACAGGACACGAACTCAAAGAACTGCCCCACTTCGAAATTTACCCAAACTCCATACTCTTTATAAATACAAAACGTACCGGGAAAAGATATGTGCCTAACAAAGCGTCGTTTTTTTTTCTTTTCCTTTTGCTATTATTAGTTGGCATAATTATAGGCTGGTTCATACTTCCCGTGAAGGCGAAATCGGCGTGACGTCACACATTTGCGTTTGCTGACGCGCCGAGTACAAACCGGCCTTAAAGGTTGAATATACCTTGTGCAACTATCCAAAAACTTTACCAAAATACTGTTGAAGAGCTTACTAAGTCTTGTTGTAAAGATATAGTGATTCTAAACTCCCTGTGGAATTATTCCGTCTGGCATGCTGTCATTTTGAAGAAAAAAAGAAGTAATTTCGAAATGTGCGTCTCAGAGACGCACATTTGGACATTTCAGCAAATAGTGCGCGCAAGTGTCGCGCGGCGCACACGTTGGCGTTACAATCGGTCAGTTCAGTGCGTGACACACGAGTAGCTTTAATCCGCTGGCTGGCGAGAAGACGCCTTTAAGGCAGATTTTGGTCACAATTCAAATTGTGTCTCGGCAAATTTTGAATTGGAATCGAAGTCTTAGGAATATTGTTTTCTCGGAACATGCATCATTCACGGATCTAAAGCTTTACAAGGTTTGTTGTCAAGCATCTTTCTTTATATGTTTAACACTTTTGCTGCTTTAAACGATAACAAACACAATGGTCTTTTGTCCTTTTAACTCTGAGCGCGGGACCGGTAATGCAACAGCCAACAATTTAAGCTATACGTACCTGTTTCTTTGGAAATATATGGAAGCAGAGCAGATGCCTGTTGGGCAAATGCCAAGGTGTCAACGATGACACCCGAGGCTATGACGCGATCCATGACGTCAACAACCCAAGGCTCATTCCTTTCCTCCCCATCACTTATCAGCATGATGAGACCACCCTCGGTACCATCTTCATGATTAGAAAAAACCTGCAGGACAGAAACGCGAGAAGTAACTTTAATCGAGAATTCCACAAGTATAGTTGGATTTAAGAAGCCATTTGCGGGTTAAATTTGAATAACACCTGGTACACTGACTTGCTCAAAGTGCTCGCCACGTGTTAACTTTGAAATCCCCAGACCAAAGAATACTATCATTATCACGTGAATTGGGGCAAACTCTTGCATAGTTAGGCCTACGTAAGATACGCTCATCAGCGCCAATTTTGTCCACAATGAGAATTGCACACAGAAACCAGATCATTCCGGAGCTGGGGTTGCCAGCGTAAGGCTTGCCCGATTCACATAATATTAGTATAACCAGTCAAATTTAACTTAAAGAAGGCTTATTCTAGTTCCTTTTTTTTTTTTGTACATTCAGCCTATACCTCGATGGCCTTCAAAAGCCCTCCACCTATAGCGGTCCCTCCAGAAGCTTTCACGGGTAGTGCTTCAATCAGACCAAGACGAGCTTCAGTTCCATTCACTTCGGTCAGGGTTTGCCGAGTATTGGCATTTGAATTAAACTCCACAATCCCTACAAAGCTCCCGTCCAGTACAATGGATGACAGGTAGTTGTACGAGGAGCTAATCATCTTCGTAAACTTGTTGTCGTTCTGCATGGAAGATCCAAAGAAAGAAAGCAACTCTTTAATACACGAAAGTTTGGCATGCGGACGGCGATCGCGAAAAATACAAAAACAACACAAGAACCACTGCCTGACGCCGGTTTACAACGAACGCCGTTTCCATCGGCATCCATGATTGTAAAACTTCAAACAGGTCAGTTAAACGATAAAATAGAACCCCCAAATCCACCCATTCATGATAATTCAAGCAAATACCAATGGTGTATCCTACATTTAGGCACTTCTTAGGTTTTTCTTTTTAAACTTCTTATTTAATGATTTTAACTGACAAACAAACGCCGGCAAAAACATAACCTTCTTATAGCGAAGGTATATCAAGCGATGCCTAGTAAACCCTATACATTCATTTATTATTGCGGCAACACTTGTACTGAGACCTCAAGGACTGTCAGACAGACGTGTTTATAGCTTGACCGATTGTCTTTTATTTATCATATTTTCTACCAAAGTGGTATACCGTCTTACATTCATGCTGTTTGACACGTCTAATAGCAGAACGACTCGGATATCCTTGTGCTGCACCAACCGGAACGTTGGCACCAAATCCTCATCGCTGATTTCACGAGGCGGATTGCTGTCTCCTGCAAAACATTAAAAAGGGAGAAAATAAGAGCCTCATTGAATTTAATTAAATAGCATTAATTATGATTAAATAACAGAATTATCAATAATTAGGTAAGTTACTGCTCACGCGAGAATGTTTAACCAATAATAAGGGGGAAAGGGTCGGGTTTTCACAGGAGTCTTAATTTCATATTACACCGGCAAGAGGGTACCAGTTTGTTCATTACAGAACCGAGCCCAATCTGATGCATTTCTGGAACCTTAGTTTCTAAGGTCCACTTAACTCCAATGCATTAGGTAACTATAGCTTCCCAGGACACAATGCTTTCTTTGGCATAACAATAGATATGGTGAAGTGACTGCAATTGGGGTAAGCCAATTAGTGTAATTGACACCTGCGGTTAAACAAACACAGGCGCTAATAACCCCAAAAATGCATTAGAATGGGCTCGGTTTTGTAATGTTCAAAAAGGATATTAATCATTTGTAAAAGGGGACTAAGAATGACTTTCTTTTTACGCATGAAGTTGGTATCCTATATCAATACTGATGTGGGCCTTAATTTTTCATATAAATATAATAACCGGTGTTGATAATGACTGGCCAAGTAGTTCAGTGGCCTACTTGAGGCGCTTGGTGGCCTACTTGAGGCGCTTGGTGGCCTACTTGAGGCGCTTGGTGGCATACTTGAGGCGCTTGGTGGCGCCCTGTAGGCCTAAATTGCTTAATTGCACCGACACAAACGCACATTTATTTACGGGGCCAACCTGCAAAATCGTTGTGACCCCGCATGACCTGCCAGTTGCTTTTGCTATCGCACAACCGGTTGTGCTTGTTGGGCGCATCTGCATTATGTTGCTGATCCCGGTCCTCGGTGTCGTCGCAGAAATTAGTTATCTGGTGGAGGAGGTTCACGAAGAGTAAGAACATGGCAAACAAAATGACACTATAAGGTTGGGTATCTCTACTGTAAACCACATCGGGGATGGGGAGTCTGGTTGACGCAGTGCTTACTTTCCTCTCCTTGTGGTCCAACTGCTGTGGTTCATACATGAATTGGGGTTTCAGTCCCTACTTGAGTGAGTTTCCCAATATAATGATAATGGTTAATCATCCTTACTGGTAGTAATTGCGAAGGACGCGGCTACAACGTGGTCGAGTCGATGGCATGTCGACAGCCGCCGTGCGACCCTATATCTGACCAGGGTGCACAGCCAGAGATTGATTGAAATTTGCTTACAATAATATTCTTGTTCTACCACCTCTACAACTGTACTTATATAATTATACACATCATATCTTCTTCTTATACGTTACTGCTGGCTTTCGAGTGCCTTGCCTTGTGCACTTTTGAGGAATCCTTGGTTTCATTAATTTCATTAGCAAAATATACAAATAACAAGTAATACCATATCGGTTTATTGTTACACATTATTGTTTCCCAGTGTATGTACATGTACATGTACTTGTATGGTACATCATCGGATGCCCCGAGTTTGCGAAATTTAAATCTGACCGAGCATCCTTCCCAGTGGAACGTTAACACCGCATTGATTGTTGCACTCAAATCTAAAAGTTGGAGACTCACGGGATCGAGAGGGTACGTGCCGTACATGATGGAGGCAGTGACGTCACTCTGGTCCGTCAGCACGAAGAATACGCAGCCATCCTCGTACCCAGCAAACGGATCGCCGGCACAGTCGCGGTAGGAAAAGCTCTCGGGAAGGAAGATCAGTGGCCGGCCGTTGTAATCGTAGGAACATCTAGAGGAGAAAGGTAACAAGTGTTTCTAACTAATTGGTCAAGGTTGAATATTCAAAATTCAAATGTGTATTTCTATTTGAATTGTTACCACACAACAAATAATTATGCCATGTTTAAATGGGAATCGTTCAATCTAAGCAGCTTTCACACCTCGGATAATAGAAATGTTCGTAATAGTGTTATCTTGTTGTGTGTACAATTTCAAGATATTGGAATAATCCTAACATAATGGTTGCTATAGAAGTTTGAAAGCCCCTCTCGGTGGTCATTGTGTGCACATATCTTTACAGTGTGTTTTCCCAGTAACTAATCTTAATCTGATGTGTGTAATGCCCGCTGGTTTTGCTCAATATTAGATAATTTTTAAATACCCTACCCAACAAATTATATGTCATTTTAAAGCTAAGAATTCAAGGAATCTGGAAATACCAACAACTCAAAATATCTAAATGTCAACTTTACTCCGATTTCGTGGGAGCAGGTCACATATTTACTGCTGTTCTAAACTCACCTAACTCCTTCAAATCTCTGTGTATATGGCGAATAATAGAACTCTTGGTAATAATCGGGATCGCCTACAGCATCCGGGTATTCGTCGAATAACCCCCAGCGTAGATGGGCCCACTCATGCACAAGTGTACGCCCTGATATTTTCAAAAAAATATAAAAGGTGGTATAGTTTGTTTACAAAGTCGGAGTACCTTTCTTTTTAATCTTAAGGATATAATGGGGGACTAAAGGAAAATAAGGCCGATTTGATAATGGAAATTAAAACCTTAAAATTAGTCAGAAAAGATATTTCAGAAAAAGTTATAAATTAAATGTCTGATATTCCCTCCAGTTGCTAATGAGCAGAGACCACAACACCCTCTGTCATACGATGCGCGAACAAAAGCTATAGCTGAACATATTTAATGTAGCAAAGCTGAAACAAATTTTACGCCATTTTGAAGTCCCGTTTAAATCGAGAGATAGGGGGAAAGTGCTAATACAACAGCTGCTGATGTTACTTTAATTGGATTACAAAGCAAAATATTATGAAATGAACAAGTGCTTAAATGAACAAGTGCTCAAATGAGCAAAGTATAGCTCAGAGTAGGCCTATACTCAATGCAAAGTATTCACGTGGTTTGGTGACTAACCAAGGGGTCCGTAGTATTGCTCGGTGTTCTCATCGGTCAGAAAGGCGTCTAAGAAATGGATGTGAATCCCTTGCTTGCCGCAACCCTCGTACTGCTTGGTGTACTGCAACGGCGCCCAGCGCGGATTGGGCGGGGCCACGATGACGTCAGCGTTGTCAAAGGTCAACCCGCCCGGGCGCTCGTACTCGGGTTTGCTGGCCCACGTCTTAGGTACCAAGATGGTGATATTTTGGAAGTAGGCACGCTTCAACGTGGCTTGGTACAGGTACTTCGAACCCTCTGTGAACATGTACTGTTTGCCATCAAAATTGAAAATGTTCGAAACAAAATTGAAAATGTCAAAAGTCAAAAATAATGTTGTATAATCCTCAATAAGGCTTTAGCTAGGCCTGTGCTAAAAATGTATTGGTCAGTAAAACCAAGTGGACTGGTAAATTTGTTTCTGTAACTATAGTGTTCGAAAATTATTTTGAAGCCTAATTCAAGCCTACATTATGTGGCTCTATGGACCTTTTCGAATCTCTGGTTTCGTATTCCTCTTTGGCTTAGAGTGTTTTTAACCTTCCAACTCCAGCCACATTCTGGTGTCTGTTTGTGCTTCGGAAACATTCAATCCGTTGATATCAACCTCAAAGTTCGAATACTTCATTTTGTTTCGATTTCGATTTTCTTCTCAGTGATTCGGAATTCGGAGGCAAAGCCGAAGCTGAAGGCAAAGCAAAGGTTTCGAAAAAAACCTATGTGCTCGCATGATGACGGGACACTGTGATTAGATCAGCTCTTGGCCTTAACATGAATTTTCTGCATTGTTTGACAACACTCTTGGACTAGGTTCTGAATCGTCATATCGTCATAAGCCAATTCGATGTTGTGATCGCGCGCGAATGCACCTGATTGAACAATGCATTTTTAAGAATAAAATACGTCATGCTGCAACGGTCCAATGGACGACTAGCTTTTAGCACCATGTTGGTTTGTTTATCCAAATTTCTCTCCCAGAGGCCAGAGTTCATTGCTCACACGAAACCTCCAATTGGCTTATTGTAAAGGCTAAAATCAAGTTCTAAAAATACTAAAGTACACAGCCTGCCTCTAATTATTTAAAAACGCATTTTTGTGTAACTTGGGAAACCAACCTTGATTCTGTCTATCAGGGTCTGATCTTCGCTCACTCTATTGTGAATTGCCACAGTTACCCCGGAGTAGCCATTGTCCACGAATTCAATGAAAGAAGGTCGTGTCAACGAGTCTGCGCAGTGGCTCACATAGAGTACGATCAGCACTGTGGTAACCCACTTCATTCCCGTAGCCATGGAGCTTGATTAATAAAAATTACGCAACATGAAAACAATCTCATATAATGGCCAACTATCACAAACTGTTACGAGTGTTGCATGGAAATGAAGAAACCCGTATCAGAAACGTATACGCTCGGGACAGTTTTCCCGATCAGAAATACACCAAACCTGGAGTTTATGGTCACGTATTAAATGCACATTTAAAAAACGGTTTCCTTCTGTACAACATGTACCTCGAATTACGAGTTAAAAGTGCCGACATAAACCGCTTGTAATGTTACCAAGCTATAACGTGCAAACGATGCAGACAGTTTATGGGTCTGTCTGTCGGTATGACGTCACAGGCAGTGTACGTCTTCTATTATGCCAACATTTGAACAATTATTAAAGTAGGCCTACGTATTTAGAACAAAATTGATTAAAACTTTTCCTAAGTAATTAAATTCATGCCTGTATTCAATTTGGGGTGATTGTAAGCGAGATACCAAACATTTTTGAGTTGGATTTTGCACATGCGAACAAGGAAAGTATGTACATTTTAATCATGCATTAATTAAACGTCACATTCACACATACCACTTGTATATCTACCTTAGAGGAAAGAGTCTTGCTATTGGCGGTCAACATTTTAAAAAATAAAAGAGGGTAAAACAGACGTGTTACACTTCAGGTGGCTCGTTCGGCTTCAATTCCGGACACTCCACTTGATTCGCGCGGGTCTCAGCTTAACATTGATCCACATGCTAAGCTCAACCAAATATCAATACGAAATCCTAGCTGTTTCCTAGCGAAAATGACAATCGCTGCCGAATTATTCACACTTCTTACCAGCAAACCGCCCGGAATTGTCGGCCAATGAAATACAGCGTACACTTCTCTGTCTTGACGATCAGCTCCCGCGGAGTGGACTCTTACGACTGCGGGCTTTGGTACGTGCGGAGTGCGCGCGAAAAGCTCCACTACATATAGCCTTTACGTTTCCGTGTCAAAACGAACAATTAAACGAGATCGGAGTAAATAGCTCGCCATCATCACCTCACTTGACATTTGAACGTATTATATTTGGTCCTTTGAATAAGAAACCCGGATACGGAAATTAAACAAATAAGTCAAACACAAATTGCTTAGCATAGAAACAAATTTTAAGCACCAACAGATTTACCAAGATACCACGCATCGTAAGGCCTACCGTATTAGTTACAAATTAAAAGTATTCTTTAAAATATTTTTAAACTGAATGACAACCACAAAGTTTTGAGTGTATCTGCTGGTATCACTTGATACCTTAAAATAAGAGCTGGACAATTGACACTAGAAGATAGCAGTGTTTGTGCATTTGGCAATTGAACCAGAAAGTGCCATTGAACCCCTGTATCTCGGAAAAAACTGAGCGCTTCCATGTAATGTGGGTTGTCAATCATTCAACAGTTTGGGGAAGAGGGCTTATCAGACGTGAATATACCTTTACAAACTCAATATAACCTTTCACAACGCTGTCTATATCGTTGACGGCCGCTGCTGATTTGGATCTTCAAAATGAGTGCCGATAGCATTGTCTTATACCTATAAATCGCTTAATACCTATAAATATGTCTCCCGACGACAGGAGGAGCATACTGTTCTAGACGTCGAGTTCCTTCCGATTTCCCCCAGAACCACACATCTCGCTAAAGGGTATACCGTATTGTTACCGCAAACTACCTATCGTATTCGCCATGCAAATCTTCAAATGTCTCAAAATATCACAGCGTATATACCACTAGAAACAAATATATTGTGAAAACGGAATGATTAAAGAGGCATGTATTAATAATGATTTTTCCAATTCAATCTTTGAAATGTACCTTTTGGTTCTATTTGGAAGGTAGAATACCCCATTTGCAGATATCGAAATTTTTTTTACTGCCTAACTAATAATTAGATACATCTTACTTATTTAAAAGTAAATAATGACTCTAGGTATTCAGCAAAATGATTGCGCTAGAAATCGTGTGATTGTTCAAAGTTCCTTTTTGTCAATTCGGCCAAGTGGCAGCTCTTCAGCTGTTCAATCTCTTCTTGCAGTTTGCTCACTGCCTTTTTCAGCGTGGAAGATCCCGCGTGCAAATTTTGGACCTCCTCGCGGAGCTGGTTTACTGTTTGTGTCCGCTCTTTTCTTTCTTCATCATGTTCGATGGCACTTTCCTTAAGAGCAGTGTTCTCCTTTTGCAGCCTGCCAATATCATCTGCCAGCTTCGAGTCCTGCTGGTCTCTCACCCTCATTTGTCCTTTGTGGAGGCTTTTGAGCTCCTCGATCCTGAACTGGAGTTCTACTACCTCATCCCTCAATTCCGAACACACTTTCTCTAAACGAGTCTTGTCTTCAACAAGCCGTTCTACATTATATATCAGTTTGGCTTCCTCTTTTTTTACAGCTGCCATCTCCTTCGCGTGAATTCCAGTAAGTTGTTGTGTCTCACGTTTGTTAGCTGCTACCACGTACTTTAATGTTGATGGGGTCTCCTTAGAAAGACTGGTTTTCCCGCTATGTCCGGAAACTTTCTTTTTGCGATCAGCTTTCGCTTGCGTCAAAGTATCTACCTTGTCCGACAGTAATTCGTTCTCTTCTCGGAGATTTAAAATAATACCCGTTAGCTCTTCTTCTTTTTGATCTCTCGCAGTCAGGTTTTTGCTGTGGCTTATTTCTAGCTCCTCAATCGTATCGTGGAGTTTGGTCACTGTATTTTTGAGATCTTCTTTCGTTTGGTTCAAAGTCTGTACCTCGTCTGTCAGGCATGTGGTATCTTCCTGGAGATTAAGGATAGTTTCTTTCAGTTGCTCTTCTTTCTTATCCCTCGCAGTCAGTTCCTTACTGTGCTTGGCTTCCAGCTCCTCGATCTCACCATTGAGTCCACCTACAGTGGTATTCAGATTAAGGATGGTGTTGTTCAGGTCAGCTTCGAGCTGATTCCTCCTTCCGATCTCTGCCAAGTGGCTGCTGATGTGGTCTTCGATCTCGCGCCGGAGTTTGGCAATCGTGTCCCTCATCTTGTTCGCGTTATTGTCCCTCTCAGAGATCTCGACCTCCTGGGTATGCTGTAGATTGCCGGTCTTGTCAAAGAGGGTGTCGGAGTGGCCGGCCAGGCGGGTGGACTGACCAATGAGCTCCTCAGCCCTGACGTCAAGGATGTGTAGATCGTCCAACTTATGACGCACTGTTGACGTCTTGTCATTTGTTACATTCAGATCGCTGCCCAGGTGTTCCAGTCGATCCTGGACATTGAATCTGTAATTAATAGGAACATCCTGAATTGATATCATTTCACTTTGGCCAAGTCATAGCAAGCTTACAAGACCATCCTTTTGCCTTTGAATGAGAATTATTTCATGCCAAGCTGTGGCGTTACTGGGCTCCGATATGCAGGGCGCGGCCCTATAGGGGTGCCTTAAGGGAAATTCCCCGTTAGTTAAGAAACTAATCGTTTTTGAAGACTTTTATTAAATTAATACCAACTTGAATGCTAGTATGTCGTTCCTTAGTGTCTGAAGGTCCCTCGGTCGAGCGTTCTCGTTATTCTGTGACTCCGTGGACAAGTTGGCCTGGACGTATCGTTGACTAACAAGCTGAATCACTCGCTGAGGAATTATGGAAAACATGTAATTGCATTCTGTCAATTGTATTTACAATGTGTTTATTTATTACAGCCTCCTACTACATTTAAGAGATTATATACTGAGGCGGAAACCTCTCCCCGCGGTTGTTGCCGGTGTTCGTAAATGGCACGTGGTCATGCACTGCGGCTGCACGCGACCTGCGCAAGCGCGGCTACATATTCTTTTATTAAGAACAAAATAAAAACCCAGAGATTTCTGTCATGATATGGACGTCATGCTTACGGCATAATCGTCTAGTTCTTTCCCGGAGTAGATTTTCTTCTGAAATTTAAAAGAAAACATTAATATTACTCAAGATTATGCACCAACAACTGTGTTGCTTCAATTTCATATTTGATCCAAATAGGCAACAATAGTAAGACAAGCTGGAAACGTTACTTTTGCGCATCCACGCATAATCGACTAAATCAGAAAACTGTAAGCTTTATACGGTGTACAATTTCTGTAACACTTTTCCATACATCTGACAATTCCATCGAAACCTACCAGGTTGGCCGCTTTGCGCTTTACCCCGACGACGTACAGGTAGATACGGACGAAGGTCTTGAAGGACGGGATCAGGTTGAAGGGAGGCGGGAGGGTTTCCACGGGGCGCAGGTAGGAGGCCCAGACTGCGGCACGGTGAAACTTCCACTCGGTGTCGGCATTTTCCTTTAATAACATAATTAGTGTAGTTCTCGCAAGTTTTCTTTTGTTTTGGGGAGGATCCTAATAAATTACACAGCCTTTCAAGTGTACACTTTAATTTAAACAAAGTTTTCAAGTTGTGTCGTAAGTTGACAGTTGCCTTACATTACTGTCTTTATTTTCGAGAACAAAATAAAGTGAGAGCTAAAAATCTTGATTTTATTATATTTTCCCCCAAGGAACAGCTGATTGATGAAAATACATGCCGTGAATATTCTCTCTTTTTTTATAACACCAAATCCCTTGAAACCTTAAATAAATTTAAAAAAAATCTTATCTACCTCGGTGTGATTGTACGTGTTTGACAGCATACCGATGAGGGCGTTCAACAGAACTAATACAGCCACAACCAGATAGCCCATGAACAGAAATGTGCCCACGCCCTCAGCGACCGAGTGCTTGCCGGGCAGCTGAAGTACATCGGTCCCAATAAAACCATACAGCGACCAGTAGAGATCTTGCACGCTGGACATGAACCTAAGGGGTTTGATATGGGAACAGAACCAACATGGAGGATGAAATCTAAACTTTTAAATTTGAAGTCCTCGTCTTCGTGACATTGGCTTTATTGGCAAATATGCGAACCTTACAAACTACATAATAGTAACGCTTCTTCCTTTAAAAAAGAAATATCTTCCTTAAAATTAAAGAGTAATGCTAATGTAAATACACAAGACAATCGTCATTGTTAAAACTAGAAAAATTGTTGGCATCTCTGTTCAGGGTTCCGTTTTATTTTGAGGAGTCCCTGCCTAGACAAACTGATTCCATTTTGTACTACAGTCAGTCGGGATTTTAGATGGTTAGCTGTCAAGCACAATGTAAAAGTTTGTTTAAAAAAAAGGCATACTCACGTCGAAAAGCCAACGAGTAACTGGCAACTTGCCGGTTCCTCCCCCTGTTCGATGCAGGATCTTGTAGCCGACTGACCAGCCGAGTAGAAATTCTGGAACAAACCGATGCCGAAGGCAATCCAAATGACCAGGAAGATGCCACAAAACTTGACGATGTCCCCTGCCATGTTACCGAGAGAGATGCGTAGCGGTCCCACGGAGTCACTGACGAGGGTAATGTTGAGCAGCCGCAAAACTGAAACAGTGACGGTCACCCCGAACAAAGCACTGGCAACAATGCTGGGCTCAAACGAACCCTGCCGGATGGTTTCGTCAAGTTGTTGTATGTGATTTTGAAACGAGGACCCCGCCTCCATTGTCAAACTACTCGATGCACTCTCGGCATGGCTTCGGGATCGGCAGCCAGACAGCACCTTCAACAGGATCCCATCTAAGCCTCTGACTAACGAGTCATTCAACTTTCCTCTGAGATTGCCCACAGCTGATGACACGTGATCATGTAGGGCTTGATTGCTAAACGCATCCCGTACGGAGCGACGCATTGAAGTATCGTCCGAGACCTGCAAGGCATCAAGATAATATCAGCTTTAGAGAACGTAGGAGAATCAAGTCGCGATCGTGGCGGCATCCGACAAAAGCAGCGATGAGTGCCACTAACTCTAATAAGATGTTGCCCAAAAATTCGTACAAGCGGTGCCTAAAACTGCGCGTTATGATCCCAATGTGTCGGCCGATTGATTATCATGGAAATTGTGGCCATGTAATGGCAAATTTCAGCATGGAAACCACAACAGATCTCAAGTGTTTGTCTTGTCTGTTGGCATGGTGACAACACAGGTGGCAGGATCGATTTGAAATCTTACCTCTCTGCCCCCACTCAACTGGAGGATGAAGACGGTAAAGTACAGCCCCATGATGACCAGTTCGTGGAGATTTATGCTGTCAGCGACATAATGGCCACATCCATACTTGACTATCGTCTTGATATGTAACCAAGCTAAACCTAAAAAACAAGAGGTTGTCATGTTTTCATTATTCTGGTAATGCTACAAGACCCAGCTTACCCAATCAAGCTGGAATCGAAAATCTCTGTTTGGGACATAATACTCTGTGAATCTGCTAGTCAGTCATCCAGAACAGTAAGTCAGCCAGCAAGTCTTTGACTCAGTCATAGGCTGGCTCTTCATGGAGCTGCTAAGCAAACGAAATTACTAAGCAATGCTTTTGTGTGCTTAGCAGCTTCATGTAATTGGCCCAGGGAAGTAACTCTGAAAAGTAACCAGGCGACACCTCTCAGACTATACTTTCCTAACCGGTAAAGATATTACAAAAAAACCAAAATAACAACGAAATGCCGTAGTGGTGGTGAGGTTTTTTCTTTTCCTCTCACCTATGATCCACACCAATATTAAGTTGTGAAGCAGCCCAACGGTGCGAGGATACAGGTGCTTGTCGGTGGCGGTAACCATGACGATGAAGAGTAAGAAGGTGAAGCCAGAACCGGCCTTCATCATCATCATGACGTAACTGCAACAAACATGTCATGAAACGTCTTAGCAGGAAAATATAATAGGCTTGGCTACTTTATATGCAAGGAATGTAGTCGAGTCCATCATAAGTACATCACGAGTCCAGTCACAAGTAATGCGCCGAAGCTCATTAACTAGGGGACTTGTGATAGAGTCAATTCGTCTCTAGCTGTCCCCACCGTTTTAACAAATTATTATTAGTTGTTTTGAAAATATAATGTTTTTATTTTAGAAAAAAAGACGGCTACATTTTGTGGCACCGCGGCAGTATAAACACTGAGCTTCTAGTCGCCATATTCCGCTATAAAAATCTCCATACTCACGGCAACCGCGCAAAGTGGACCACTCGTCGCACGGGCACGAAAATGTAGAGAAGGCAGATGATCGGATAGCCCAGCAAGACGAACAAGAGCAGGATGACTTGGTAGAGCAAACCTTGCTCGTTCCAGTCCAGGAGATTTCGGTAGAACTGCACTATGATCGCCTTCTGGGAATGAGGATGCGCTATGAACTGAAGATAAGCAAGGATTTCTGTGCTAAAATAGCAGGAGCTACATCAATTTGAACCAAGCCAAAAATGTACCCCATTTTCTACACTTTATTTGTCCACAGAGAGTTCAGATACTGTCAATGTTATTTTGTCATGCTATTCTAGTTCACGGAGCAAAGAGATGGCTCGACAATCAGCTGAACGGCATAGTGCACGCTCGCTTTCTCAGGAAACAAGCCTGATAACCTTGGTCAAGACTACAAAGACTACAGAGATATACAAAATGAGAAGTATAAATGTATGTTCTTTTTAAAGTACAAGCTATTTTCTCAACGCTCATTCTGTGGAACACATCATTTGTATTTTGTGGTTTTCAACAACTCACCAACACGTAACGTCAGACAAAGCCAAAACAAAACAAAAGGTACCTAACCTCTTTCTGATTGTGTTTGATAGCCTCAAACAGTTTAGCCAGTGGGTGTTGCTTGCCTTCTATGTCACGGTACATGTTTGTGTTGTGATATCGGAACAAGGCCAGGATCTGAAGAAAAAAAATTGCAAAGAAAGCGTATTCAACAAAAGGCTTGGAGCCAGCCACAGTTTGCCACAGCCACAGCCACAAGTCACAAAAGGACAGTTCAAGCTTTGAGAAAACGGGAATGGGGTTTGTTGATATTCGAGTGATGATGCTTGCTCGAAGAATCCAGGAGGCATCCGCCTGCATTAAGGCAACTTCAGGGTGGATCTGTCAGATATAGCCTGCTGTCTGGCATTCCGTCTATTATTGAAGCCAATTTCTCAAGGGGGTGGGGAGGGGTGGGGAGGGGGGGGGGGGGGGGGGTGGGGAGGGGAGGGGGGGGGGGGGGGGTTGCAACCCCACCCCAACCCTAAATCCGTCAATGATATCTTCAGTTACGAACCAAATAGACCAACAGGGCCTACACTCCAGGAACACACCTCTTCAGTTGAGATGGACTCCCCCAGTAGCTCCCCGGCGAAGACTTCCACGCCGCGCGCCATTTGCTCGTACATGGCCCCGAAGTCCTCCCATGTGCGGCTCAGCGCCTTGAGCTTGGCGCTCAGCTGGAAGGCGTGGCCGAAGATGTCTGTCTGGGTGGCCATGATGTAGGCGGGCTGGGAGAGGGCGCGGTAGATGTGCAGGGTGGAGAGGGCCTGGGTCAGGGTCACGTCGCCTCCTTGAGACAGCGAGGGTTCGGTGATTTTTGCACCGAGATCAATGAGCAGCTGTTAATTGAAGACCATCGGACTTATTATTTACTGTTTGGGTTGCCTTTAAAAAGCACCTTCAACAAAGTTGATGTTTTGGTGTTTGATTAATTTTTATAACAGAATACACCATCAGTATACTATTTACGACAGGAGGTAAATGATTTACGGCTTTAGTGCAGTTCTCTGATTTGATTTCTGGCTTTGGATGATCAGGCATATTATTATTTATAACCCTGTTTGAAATTGAAGCGGTAAATGATTTATTGGGATTGCTGTACTATTGAAGAACTGTAATCAGCTTGTTACACAGGATTCGGAATTGGTCATCAAAAATCGGGATGCGACCTTAAAGAGGATTATGGAATGCTTTATTACTGATTTAATTTCTGGCTTTGGATGATTGATCAGGCATATTATTATTTATAACCCTGTTTGAAAATGAATCGGTAAATGATTTATTGGGATTGCTGTACTATTGAAGAGCTGTAATCAGCTTGTTACACAGAATCGGAAATGGTCATCAGAAATCGGGATGCGACTTTAAAGAGGATTAGGTAATGCTTTATTACTGAAATCTGATAGGAAAGCATTTTTAACGCGAGTGGTCTGAATACCTTCACAGTGCTGAAATTGTTCTTCTGAGCTGCCAGGATCAGAGGCGTGACGGCAGGGTGAAAGTCGTCATTGTCACTGGTACCGGTCAGGACATCCTCTCGAATATCCTAAAACAGAAAGGGAAAATCATATAAAACTAATAATAACAACTACTACTACTACCACTAATAATACATGTAATACTACTAATAATAAGCTAATCATCCTTTACTGGCAGCTGTGAAGCTGAATTTCAAAGGATGTCACATCATTACCCCGGTCATCGGACCCACAAAGCATTCCAAATACCATCTTAGCTCCCTGGGGAGTATACAGCTCGATGCTGCCATTTCGGCGCATAGCAGCTAAACCATCTCTGCCCTCACAAGTACCCATTTACTCCTGGGTGGAGAGAAGCAACGAGTGAAAAAGTGCCTTGCCCAATAGCACACTCACATCACTCCTAGGCCGGACTCGAACCCACACCTGCAGATTTGCCTACATATTACAAATTTAATGCTCCAGACCACGATGCCACGGCACTCCACTGGGGTAGATACTCGATGACAAGGTATGCGAGTTAAAAAGCAGGGGACGATTTGATAAAGCTGATTAAGCCCACAAATTGCTTAAGCACAACATTTTCTTGCCTAGTAAAATCAGACTCCAAGCCAAAATTTTATGTAATTGTTATGCTAAGCTAAAATATAAACAATCGCGAACAATATGCATCACATAATAGCTGTGGCTGGTAAGCTGGTTTTATTAGCAATGTTTTGGTGCTGAAGCATTTGGGAATCAGCTCAATTGAAGGGGCCAGGAAGGGGGGGGGGACACTTCTTGATTTTGTTTGTTGACCCCTTAAACATGTTTCGAATGCGTCTTTCAAAGAAAAAACAAGCAAAAAAAGCAAAAAATATAAATTGAATGCCAATAGAATTTTATTGCTTGTCATTGGCGCAGCCGATCCGGATATGAATCCACTTACCATTCAAAGGTAGTAGACTATGAAGACACTGGGTTGCATTTTCAGGATATTTTGTATAGGTTAAAAGTATAATGACTCACAAAGGATTCAAAGGGGTGAAGGCTATACATTATTGTGGTAATGTGGAATACGACGATTGTAACCACAAGTATTCGTGCTCACCTCATGAGCTAGTACCAGGTAGCGGCATATGGCCTTAATTGCGTCATCGAAGGCGACATCGATGGCACGGATGAGGGCGTCACCAAGTGGTATTTCAAAACTCAGCAACGTATTGATTATATCTGAGGGAAAAAGAAGAAGAGTATGGCTAGTTAAGACCGAATGCCAATAGATGTAAGACCTAGTTACGCCACGCTTTGTTTACATGTTATTATTATTATTATTATTATAAATTTCTGGTAATGAAACAAAATTCCCTCAACAGCGCCCAAGGCACTGTAGCTCGTAAACCTGAAGGCACCTGTAGAGAGAAGACAATAAGATAAGAAGAAGGTACAGTTTTAGAGGTGGGAAGAAAACCCCAGAAGAATGTCCTACGGAGTCAGGCAGGGACTGAAAACCCAATCAACATATTGACCCAGGCCGGATTTGAACCCAGATCATAGTGGTGAAAGGCAAGGAAAGAACCGCTACGCCAACCTGACTCCTGCGCTTTCCTGTGTGGTAGTATGTTCCTACTTCGTCTGGCGTCAAGACTTCGCTTCCATAGGGAAGCGCACATGTAAACGAAGCCATTACCTTAGGTCTATTGCGCATGTGTGAATCCTTGACAACTCTTTGATCAGGGCCCAATTTCTTGGCTCTGCTTACCGTTAGCGAAGAATCCCTGCTTACTATAGCAGAAAAATTCGGTGCTTACGGTAAACGTATTTCAAGCGTTAGCGAGGAATTTCGGTCTCTGAGCATGCGTACATCCCGTAACTAAGGATTCTGTGCTTACAGGGTTAGCGCAATTTTTTTTTCTGCTAGCGCGGTTAGCGGAAAATGGTGACCGTAAGCGCGGAATTCTGTGGTTAGCAGAGCCAAGAAATTGGGCACTTGGCAAATTTCTTGGCTCTGCTCACCGTTAGCGAAAAATCCCTGCTTATTGTAGCAGACAATTCCGTGCTGACGGTAAGCGTATTTCACGCGTTAGCGAGGAATGTTGGCTTCTGCGCATGCGTACATCCCGTAACTAAGGATACTGTGCTTACAGGTTTAAGCACATAATTGTTCTGCTCGCGTAGTCTCCTCAAATTACACACAGCTGGCATCACTTGCTTCGCGTCCCATCCGGCTGCCGCTGTGCCGACGCGAACCGCATATGGCCCAACCAAGCTGAGTTTCGTTCAATCACTAAAGCATTATGCCGAAGCAACTGCTAAAGCATCATCGTTCGCCGATCATCTCCACCAGTCTTTCATTTTGTCACATGATCATCACTTAGCAGGCGGCGCCAGATGGTTCGGCCGAAACTATCTATAGGTGTTAATTTGAATAGTGCCTGTATGCAATTTACGTACAATTTTCAGTCACCAGTAAATTACATGTCTATGTGTTAAATAACTGTCTCTGTTTTATTTTAATAAAATGTGGCGAGAATTATTTTTGTATAGATTTGTTTTCTAATTTCTGATCAACGCTCGGGCCTGGCCCCTTCTTCCGGATTGTTTAATTCTGACGAATAAAACTCTGAGATTTACCATTTATCACGACTAAAACCTAACAATTCACATATCCCCACCGTGTTGTAGTTTCTACGCGTCCGGACATGTAGGCCTACACCGTCTATAATTATAAGCACTTCAGAGAAACTGGAAATAAACCCCTCGTGTTATTACCAAAATTTAGGTAATTAATAGTTGTTCCTTTGTTTCCTTTAAACTTACCGAGATAACCATCCGTAATGGCGTCAGCATAGAGAGTCAGGTTCTCTTCGTTCCTCCAGTCCTGTAGCAATCCCATCTCCTGCCATTCCGCCAGTAGATCGCACAGTTTCAGGCCGTTCCCCGTCTCGATCACTTCGCATAGCACGTCATACCGTGCGTTCGCTTCCTGGTAGTCCGACTCCACGGACGGGGACGGGGACGCGGACCGGTCCTTGTTCGCAGCGGCTGCCGTGCCGTTGGCAGCGATCCCCTTTAGGTTCCTTTGCTCACTCCCCGCCAGCAGGGCCTCCTCCATCAACTCCCGGTCCATAGTTTGGGTTAAGAAATCTATGTTCATCCTCACTGCCCCTGTACCAGTTGAAGGGGAAACTGAACACCACTTTAATAAGGCCGGTTAAATAAGAGAGCCCCAGCGTCGCTACTTCGTCTGGAGTCCCGACTTCGCTCCCACAATAAAGCACATAATGTACAGCTAAGCCATTACGTGTGGTCTATGACTTAGGTATATGAACTTTCACACATTGCAAGATGTCAGGGTTATACTTTCTTTACAAAACTATTTTTGAACAAATGCGACTTGCATGGCTGCGATTATATAGCAGGGGCCTACCCGCATTTAGAAAGAAATTCCTTTATGCCCCGACACACTTCACTCAACATGACCATAGGCAACACAGAATTTGATTTACATGTACCTGCACTTTTTACCTCACGTTTCACAGAATGATTGATACATCTTTTATTTATATTTATTATCAGGCAAACAATGAAAAAGTAAACATGTACATAAAATCTGGCATGAGGATTGCCCAACAGCGAACTAAACCACTATAAAAAGGGCTCTCCAGACAAACAAAATACACGTACAAACATTATACAATACACAATCATAAAAACAATTCAATTTAAAATCAAAGATATACATATAAATCAAATAACAAATCAAAAAGTTCAGAAAAGGGAGGGCGCCCCACAAAATTTGTTTCATTAAAAATACATGGAAATGCATAGATTAACCCCGACCCATATTATATATAGGTCAACAGCTAGGACTCGTTGCATTGTAAAAACATGTCAAAAAACACAGGGTTGTTATTCCAAAAGGTGGCGAGGAATAATAGTTTTGTAGTTGGTTAAATTGTTTGCTTGGTCTCTAACGTCAAGTCAAATTTTAAAAGAGTTTGTTCTAACAAGGGGGATTTTGAACCTAAAGTCTTCCAGATTCCAGGTATTGATTTTGGGACGGAGATGATTATCCAAGTCATACCGTTTGTGAAAGCAATGCAAAATAAATGTGATAATTTGATATATTTGTGTTAGATTGTTAGTTAAGAACAAACGTTCATAGTTTGATATCCTAGCTCGCTTTGGCACCTTGTTAACTCGGCATATTTAAACTCGGCCCCAACTGGCACCTGCACAACAATACATTTAGCACATAACAAACTATAGGCACTTTGACAACAGACTAACACCTGCAACATGCCTGTAAATCACACGAACGTTGGCAACAATTGTATAAACTACACAAACAGTGTTGCATTGCCAGATGTGCCAAACAAAAATGGCGAACGATCAATAACGTTGACGAACTTTTGCATTGCTTGCGTGAAGAGCCGCAAAATACACGCTTGGCTGTTTCGAGGCAAAATCTCCATGTTTCTCGATCCTTGAAAGTAATTTCACGCAACAGGTTTTGGTAAAAAGGCGTACATCCCAGCCTACTACCGGACTTTATATTGCAGGACAGTACTGAGATGGCAGAGATGGCGCAAAGGGCATAAAAATGCCGAACGCGCCATAAATCTACATCAACAACAACAGATTGCAGGGATTAGGCTAATCCCGGGAAGCTCGCGAGGCAGATTGGTGCACAATAATGATAGAATTGTTCACTTGATAATAAAAGAATGGAATTTGAAAAACAGTCAGAGCATGTCATGAGAAAGATAATTGGTTATATAGGGCCATCGCAGATTTCCGACCTCTACACGTGCAACATGGCGGACCCACGACGTCACTCTGTGAGCCAATGAAATGTCCAGTAGTAGAGGTCAGTGGGTACGGTACGTATGACGTAATGTTTATAAATAAAAAAATGTATATAGTAAATCCACTGACCACACCTGGACATTTCATTGGCTCACAGAAGTGACGTCTTGGGTCCGCCATATTGCACTTCTCGTTCGCGCCGACTTCAAGCGTTAGCACGGCAGAATATGGACAATGACCAGTCCAGGTGTAGAGGTCAGTGAGAATAACATGCAATGACAGCCATTTGGAATATTTTTTTAATGCATCTCACGTGACATCATCTCAACCAATAGTCACACGGTCCAAAGCATAAACGATATTCGCTTTATATACTCTAACAGTAATGATTCATTATTCTTTTCTAAACGTATATAATCAAGGTTCATGGAAATCAATAAAATTATATTAAAAAAAAAAGCTGTAAGATGCAATAAGCTGTATAGGCCCTAATAAGTACTTATTATATTTGGCAAGATAGACTTATAAATTCCATTGATTTCTGACTTCCGCCTCATCGTTTTTAAAATTTCAAATTTCAAGCCGAACTATATATCACACCCTATTTCTCACTAAGAACTAACACACAACGGAATAAAATAAAATAAAAATGCTGGACTTGTCCAAGGTTTGGCTGTTATTTCTTCACGGCAAAAAAACTAAAACTAAAATAACGTCGTCCAAATGGGGAGAGACTACAGGTCAATGCATCACTCTGGCAGATTGTAAATTATTTTTAAAAATACACAATTTTGAATTACAAAATAAGATAAAATGAATTACTTTCATCATACACTGCTGTTTAAAACGTTCAATAGTTATTTACAACTATTTTATGTAGTGACTGTTTGATCAGTTTAGTTGTTTTTGTTGGTAATAATTTGATTGTGTCTCATTTTTTTTCCTGGCTAATCTAGCTCATATGATTTCGTGGGTGTAGGCCGGGTTGGTGTGTGTCTCAGCTTCCGCTACTTTCATCTTCGATACGGGTGTGACTTTTGACGGGGTGGACTTGAGTACTGCGCACAGGATCAAACCAATAAGAAGGGTTAAAGTTACGAGGCTCCCTATGACAATCAGGGTAATGTGCCACCACATAAGCCCCGTGCTGGGCGGTGTTGCGGTCGCAACGTACGACGCGTCTGTTGTGATGACCGGGAGAGGCGCGTCTGTGGTTATGACCGGGAGCGGCGTGTCTGTTGTTATGACCGGCGGGGGCAACGAGTCCGGGACTCGTTCCCGGAGCACTGCCTGTACCACGTTGGAGAACCCGGACGAGTTACCAGCGTCGTCAAAGGCGCGCAGGACGAACGCGTACGAGACCACGCTGGCTTCCTGGGGCACGGGTACCAGGACCATCAACTCTTCCCGGTAGCCAAACTCCCGAGGCGCCGATAGGTTCCCTTGGAGCACGTGACTAGAGTTGAGGATGAGATGCGAATTTGGTGTCGAGTCGTTCCGCCAGCCCTGAACGGACTCGGCACGGATCACTTCGTACCATGTTGCTGAAATGTAAAAATAGTTAGTCCTGGATCATTCTGTTTCAGATACCGAAAAGGCGTTTGTCTCCAATTTATCCTGTCTAGTAACTCATGAGAGGCACATTTGATATAATATTCTTGTTTTTAATCATTCGAATTAGGAGTGATATGGTACAAATTTGAATCGCGCCAATAAAAAAGATAATGGGGACTATATTCCCAAGCAAACGGATCAAGTTCAAGGGTTTCAAGCAAACGGATGTCCTCTTTGGCACTTCAAATTTAAACCACAGAGCCAAACATTGGCGCATTGCTCACATAATTGACAGTAAAGAAATCTGAACGGATACAAGTCGAATTCTTAAACTTACTTTGTACATAACTATGTAGCTTAAAATCGAGATCTCTGTTAATATAGAGAGATGTGTATTGATTAGGAGAGAGCGTATTATTATAGTGTGTTAAACACCAAAATGGTGTTAGCATTAAATACCTGCCCCATTATCGAGATCATCTCCAGGGGCTGTCCAAGCTAATGCCACGGTCCTGTCCAAGAAGGAGGTATTCGTGACTCGGAGATCCAGAATGTCCCCTGGCGGGAACAAGTCGGCACCTGGCACGAAGCCCGGAGGTAGGGCGTCTACACGGCTTGAGCCGCCCGATGTACCGCGAGTGAATGCCGGGGCAGGTGTGCCTGTCGGCTCCGCTGGTGGGGCACCGGGCGATGGTATCTTCACGCCACCTGAAGGGCGTGGAAGATGATGATGGGTAAGGAGTTGAATGAGAGTCCTAACAACTTGGAGACAGTGCACCAGACAAGTCATTCACAAGTACAAGTCAATTTCAATCCTAATCACAAATCAAATTACAATTCAAGTTCGGGTTCGGGTTTATTTGTTGGCTTGTGAAGACTATAACTTGTAACCAACTTCTAATGATTGTAACTATATTCGGCGGCTTGCCTTTATTGAAATTACGTATCCCAAAGGTCTCAAATTGCAAACGGCAATTCTTACAACCCAAATGGTCATTGACTGCCAACATGTACAATCATACCTTTCACCACAGACTTTTCACAAGTTTCTTGAAATATTATTTTTCTGAAAAACCAAAGACTTGTGGAAGGAAGGTCGTTTAAAATTCAAAGAATCAGAAACCATTCCACTTTTATTTTAACACCGTGTCTCAGCTAAGAGGTCCTACCTATTTCAGGCAGATTGAACGCATCGTCCGGGTCCACGATCGGTCGGGCTTTTGAAAACGGAATCGATTCGATGATGATAGCGTTGCCTTCGTTGTTGTCCACTTCGATCTTAACACCATAGTATCCGATTCCAGTCATTTCGGTGAAGTATCTCGAGTACACTCCGTCGTTCTTGGTCACGTCCGCCCCTGGTAATTAGGACGACAGTGGGTTAAACGTGACAATTAAACGTGACAACAGTGGCTACAAAGAAATGGCCACGAAAAAAACTTGAGGATTTTTTTTTGTGGAACTTTTGAACACACTATACAGGTCATGCTTATGTTCGACAAGCTCGGAGACACGACTCGACGAGCCTCCATACAGAATCTCTTATAGGTATATGAGAGATGTACTTAGGATTGCAAAATAATACCTGCGCCATTATCAAGAAGCTGAAGTTTGATTAGGTCGTATTCTCCTGGTCTCTCAATGGTCGCCCAGACGTTAGCATAGATCATTGGTCTAAAGCCCTGACGCACCTCGGCGTATGCCACCAAAGGCTCGCCTCGCTCAAAGGCCGTGGTGGAGCCACTAAGCTCTGACGTCACGATGATGGGTTCTACGTCGTCACTTGCTGGGTATGAGTAGATGGTGACCACGACATCTTCTTTCTGGGTGTTTTTGTTCAAAATTGTGAATTCCCAGGAGCCAGCCTGTCGGAATCAAATCAGACATCAGCCGCCACATTGAGTACCGTACATGAGATAACAGGAGGTCATTCTGTAATTTATTGTTTAAAGAAGCTAACAAACTAGGATCTGCAAGAACTACTTATTATTCGTATCTTTTTGCAGTGTTAAAATGTAATTCAGTATAAGGACAGCTTACATATTTATTCGCTTATTTTTTCTGCACGCCAAACTTAAGAGCCGCGTCAGAAGATTGGTGTCGTTTGCTCATTAAAACTATAAGCCAAAATAATCTGATCAAAATGAAAATCTGAATTATGTATTTAACAATTTCCTACCTCAGCCTGTCCTTTGATCGACACCTTCAAAATTCTGAAGGAGACGTCAACACCGTAACCCTCATAGGACCAGTCGATCAAACTTCCATTCGGTCGTGTGATCGTCACATTGATTACTAAAATTGGGCATTGTCGAGAAATGTCGAGATTGTAAGAAATTATACTCACTGTTGGTATAACAGTTTGCAGCATGTTGCCATATTATTATTTCCCAATGCCAATAACTCCTATGTATTTCAGATGTTTACTTCTGTGAGCAATGTTATAGAGCAAAAAGACACATTTTGATGCCTCTTATGGAAGGGTCTCTTTAACGGGGTTGATCGAACTTGATATCTGGTATTAAATCTCCATGGACTGCAATTAACTTACCTGGAACGTCTTCTGTAGTCCAAGAGAAAACAAAATCGGTATTTCTACCCAGAGTGTTGTCAATAAAGACGCTGCCAGTTCTATTCTCCCGATATTGCAAGGACCAAGAGGTGCCCATCAACTTAAAAACAATTGTTAAAAACTGTTTAATCTTTTTTTGACTACTAAATTAAAATTTAATTTCAAAGTGAACAAAGAAATTGGCAAGGCAGGACCTTAACCTGCGAACTCCAGAATACCGGAACGGCGCTCTACCAACTGAGCTAGTTTGCAGTCTCCTAAATATTGTCAGTATCTTTGTTCGAGGGCGCTAGTCAGAAGTCATGAACACCAGAATTCCATGTGGCCAGGGATCACGCCCGATTTTACCATACAAACTGGGAAGCGACATAGTGAAATCACTCAATAATTCAAATAGGCAAATTATGTACGTATTAAGCAGTTGGATAACATAACATTGAATTCAAAAAGATAAAAGATCGTAAAGGGAATAGATGTTTATTCAGACCTATTCCTGGTGTTCGGCTAACGTACCTGCACCCGTCTTTCGGAATCTTTGACGTCACCCCTCTCCATTGTAGCTGCGAATGCCTCGTACAGGGTGTTGGAACCAACCTCGTCCGAGTAGAAGTATGTTTTACCGCCTACATTTTAGCAGAAACCAAGCAAACCAAAAACGAAAATTATGGTTTAAAGCAGTGGCGTAACTCAAGTTTCATCAAGAACTTCTGAGCGCACGTGGTGGTGCACTGCAAACAGTTTTCAAGGGGGTACTTTAAGATATATATTTTGGTTTAATTCAAGACTTTAAATGGGGAGGCACTCCGTGAAAGAATCACTTTCAAAATTCTCCTGTTCTTTTATAAATTCTTCAACGGCAATCTCCAAGTTACATTTCGGACAGTATATAATACAGATGGGCCTGGAGGTCGCAGGGGGCTTCGCTATTCTTCTGATGTCACCCGGCTGATTGTTTCGCGCTCCAAAAAGAAGGCTGGGGACAGTTCATTATTTTTTGTTGCCCCTAAATTATAGAACAAGCTGCCGTGTGCTATCAGGGAAGCGACATCTACTGCGACCTTGAAGCGCCAATTCAAAACTCACTTATTTCCAAGCTTATGATTTGTTTGTTTTACTTCATTTTCTGTATTTCGTTGTGTTTAATTCTGTTGTTGATGTGAGGCGCTGTGTTCTTTGTAGAGCTCCATATAAATGCCTTGTATTGTTATTATTATTATTATGTTAACGCTACTGTTTCCAAGGTGCAGCTCTGTTAATCGACCTAGTTTGCTTCAGATGCCTTGATCCTCACCCATAGTACAATTAACGCATACACAAAGTTATGATCTTAATTATATTCACCTGTTGCCTGTGCCAGACCGGGCAAAAGCTCGTCAGCGTTCTGACTGAAGGCAAGCGTGTCCACAATGACCCCTGAACTGATTATGCTGTCCATAATATCAGCTACGTACGGGGAAACAGTCTCCTGTCCGTCCGTTATCAGCAGAATGATGCCTCCTGCCGGATCCATGCCGCCTTCGGAGAGCACCTAAGCAACACAAGATTTCAAGCCAACACCGAAAACGCGAAGCATTTTTAATGATTTAGATCTCGACTCAGAGTTCTGTGGCATCGTAGTCTGGATTCGGGGACTGTGGGTATATTCTGCAGGTTGTGGGTTCGAGTCCAGCCTGGGGTTATGGTACTGTACGTACCCTCGAGCAAGGTACTTTTGTCGCTCTTTGCTTATTTCCACCCAGGAGTAAATGGCAGATATGGTTATTGTGGTTGATTTAGCTACTTGATTTGCGCGGAAATAGCAGAATCGAGCTACATACTCCTCCCATGCAGGAAGCTGAGATGTTTGGAATGTTTCATTGGCCCAATTAACAGGGCAATAATAATGTCGTGCCTTGAGCATCCTGTGCAATTATATACATGTGCTTTATAGATACGTATTACTACCATAGATTAATGCTGAAGACAATTTCATGTTGGAGTTGTTGAAAAAGGTAAGGTTTCGGGAATCCATGCACTCAAAATTCCTCCGAACCTGTTAACAGATACTAGATCGTAAAACGGCACTTTTCTTTTCGGGGCGGCGCGCTCCAATCTGAAGCCTTTTTTGTACTAAACTAAAAGAGGTCATCATACAGCCCACTAGACACCAGGCCTATTGTTTCTCTTTCTATCTCAGGACAAGTTTACCCCAATAGCTGTCAGCAGACCGTCGCCTATGGATGTACCCCCACCGGGTCCTAAAGGCAGGGAGTTCAGGAGTTTCTCGCGGTCATTGTCGCTGGTCACCAACGTCAGCTTTTGGAGAACCTTGCCATTACTGTTGAACTCCACGATGCTGATGTGGCTGCCATCCATGACGATGGAAGAGATGTAGTTAGCGGCAGAGCTGATCATCTTGCTGAAACGGTTGAACGACTGACGACAAAAAACACCCCAAAACATATGAAAGTTGTTTTGAATGGATTATTTGGCGGTAGAGTTGGTCTTCAAGCATTTATTTAGAATATCTCTTCTTTCGGGTTCATCCGAAGAAAATTGGCAAAAGCTTCACTTCAGACTATGTTTGCATTGATTTCATCTTCACGGTCGCTTCTAGTCTTAATATGAAAGCTAATTTCAAAATCTAGGGCAGTGAGAGTGAAGGATCTCGTTAGACCGTGGGCCAATTTCATAGAGCTGCTTAAGCATAAAATTTGCCTAAGCACAGCACATTATTGCTTAGTAAAACCAGCTTACAAGCCTCAACTCCATGTGATGTATCTTGTTTTTGATTGGTACTTAGCAGTTGTTAGCTTAGCATAAGAATCGCATGAAATATTTGCTTCTTACCTGATTTATTAGGCAAGAGTTTTTGTGCTTAAGCAAAATTGTGTGCTTGAGCAGCTCTATGAAATTGGCCCTGGACTTCGTGTACAAGCACCCCTCAATGGAGTGGCATTATTGTGGAGACCACTGGGACATACACTATTAGGACGCATTGCCGATGACGCTTCACGCGATGACGCTATGACTGTGTGAACACATTCAAAGTATAGCTGTCCGCACCAGTGCAGTACGCATGGTGTTCCCCGTTCATGGGGCTCACAAACGAGGTCTTGTGAATCCCGATACTTTACACAGTGGACTTTGGAGTAAAACTGGAGCAGGTCATGTTGGGGAATACCTACAACCCACAGCAACAGGGTATTAATGCTGCAATAATTCCACGTCGACCTAACTATACATCGGTTCCAGTTGAAAGACTATACTTCAGATAGACTCACCGACATACTACCGGATGTGTCCATCAGAAGTACCACACGAGTGTCTTGGTATTGAACGATCGTTATCTCCGGCATCAAGTCATCGTCGCTTATCTCACGGGGCGGATTCGAGTTATCTGACAGGAACAGGTACAGGTACAAAACCAATATCAACAGTGAACCAGTAAACAGAAAGGCACTTGGACGAAAGTAAAAGCGCTACTGGACAAAAGAGGTGCCCGTGTACGTACATGGTCGTGTGCAGGTGCCACGTCCACATATGCATCACACAAAATAATAACATTAAAGGCGGCGAAGATTAATTTTGATTGTCGTTCTCACTTCGAAAGTCATCGTGATCTCGCAGCACCTCCCAGTTGCTCCGACCTCCGCAGAGACGGTTGTGCTTGTTAGGCGCCTCTCGGTTGTGCAGATTGGGCGAGTCTGATTGATCATCGTCACAGAAGTACTTGATCTGCAAAAAAAAAAACACTTGAAGATAATAAATTCTTATAAGTATCACCTGGTGCTCGACATGCAAACCAATCATTTAATTAACACCAGTAGAAGCTGCGAGACGAAATGTATACGTGCTTCGAGTGGATTAGAACCCATGCCACGAATTCATGAGTCCATGTTCTTCTATTAAAAAAACCATTACAATATTTATTACGAGACTAATTTGGTTCATTTGAACATTTCTATTTAAAATGATATCGCAATTAGGCGGGAGACAAAAATCAAGGTTTCGAAGACCCTCTATTTCCAAGACACGCCCTTTAGAGGTATTGTCAATGGTCAAGTAGATAACCTACCTGGTCGAGAGGGTAGCTTGAAAACATGATTGAAGACGAAACTCGATCTTGATTGGCCACGATCCAATACAAGCATCCTTCCTCGTACCCAGTGTATGGGTCACCGTTGCACACACGAAAAACTCTATGTTCTGGGAAGAACTTCAAGGGTAAGGCGTTGTGATCGTAAGAGCACCTGTTTGGGTAGAAATCACAATAAACCCTTAGCGGCAATATATGCAAATTTTAATTGTTAACTGTAGTTTAATATTATGTGTCAGGAAATGCATGACACGGAAAAGCTGCCGTTTGATTCGCAATTCTAAAGTTTACACGCTATGTTTAATGATTTTGACAAACAGCATTTCATTTTACACTTTTGTAACTGGACTGCAGTTTTTGTATGGATTTGTTTCTTCGAGTTTGTTGGGGTGTTTGTTTGTTTGTGTTTGTGTTTTTTAAATTTATTGTTTTGGTTGTCTGTTTCTGTCTACCTGACTCCTTCAAATCGCTGCGTGAGAGGAGAAAAATAAAACTCCTCGTAGTTGTCTGGGTCACCGACAGCATCCGGGTACTCGTCAAATAGCCCCCAGCGAAGATGGCCCCACTCATGTACAAGTACGCGCCCTGAAGGTTTAACGGGAAAACGCAAGGTGATATAACAGATCATTCAAATGTTAACCTGTACTATACAAATACTTCGAGCAATGCAATATTTCTCTTTTATATTTACAGATAGGATAATAATAATAATAATATTAATAACGGAAATTTATACCGCGCCATTATCCGCCATAAATGACGCTCATGGCGCAAAAAAAAAATTAAAAAAAAAATCAGATGTAACAAAACAATTAAATTTAACTAAACGAGAATATTTTGAGTGGTCTGAAACAAATAGGTCTTCAGGGCAACTTTAAATTCAGAAATCGATGATATATTGCGAATGCTGAGGGGTAGTTTGTTCCAAAGATGAGGACCTGCGTAAGAAAATGATCGATCACCCCAAGATTTGTGAGTGTGAGGGACAACCAGCAAAGAAGCATCAGAAGATCTCAATCGCCTAGATGGATTATATGGAGTTAATAGGTCTATATTGTATTCAGGAGCTGAATCATGAAGGCAATGAAAAACAAGCAGTAACACCATTTGTAGACGTCGACAACATTTACTACCGAATTATTAAGAAATATCTTACTTTAATATTTGAAAGTAAATAATGATTCTAGGCATCCAGCAAAATGATTGCGCTATAGACACCCTGTAATTATTCAGAAAAAATTAATTATATAAAACAAAATTTGCGATCGCCGAAAGGCGATCGCGAAAAAAATCACCTACTAATAACATAAGAATAACTGCCCGATGCCGGTTAAAAACAAATGCTGTTTTCGTGCTTTTCTCGACATGATTATAAAACTTCGAACAGGTCAGTTAAATGATATTTACTATAAAATACAACCCTAAAAATCCACTCATTCATGATAATTCAAGCAATTACCAATGGTGTACCTTTAAACAAGAGTAGCCTCAGCTTTTACAAATCCGCAACAACAACAATAAAGATATAACCTGACTTGGAGATATAAACTTCTAGTTTATAAAAAAAACATATTTACACTTCTGTCGCCCTTTATTAATGAATTAAGATGTTTTACCAAGAGGTCCGAAATACAACTCCACTTTCGGATCAGTCAAAAACTCGTCCATGAAGTGAATGTTGACGCCCCGCTTTCCGCATCCCTGGTACTGTTTCGTGTACTGCAGAGGCGCCCAGCGTGGATTGGGCGGCGCCACGATGACGTCAGCGTAGTTGAACGTCACGTTGCCAGGCAACTTGTACTCCGGCTTGGGCGTCCATGTTTTGGGCACGAGGATAGTGACTTTGTTGAAGTATGCGCGTTTCCCCGTAGCTTCGTAGAGATATTTGGAACCCTCGTGGAACATGTACTTAAAACAAAAGAAATCATTTATTTGTAATCCAACTCCAATAATAACGAATGGAACCGTTGAAGAGCACTGCAGTTTTTATTGCACCTTTCTTACTTAATAATAAAAACAATAACATTTTGTAATGAAAATATTAGGAATGTCCCCACCAACAAAATTAAAATAAACAAATTGAATATTTGTGGTTATAGATGCAGATAGTTAAAGTTCTGTGATACCTGCTTTCCCAGTCGTTTAAACAGCATAGGTTGTACCTACACGATAACGAGCGAGCCTTAATTCACAAGAAATACACTTTATATAAGTGTGGCATCAACATTAGTTGACGATAAGCCACGTCTTAAAAAGTTAGCAAAGTCGAAAAAGGGATGGTACAGGTTGTGGTGTATAGACTCACCTTTATCCGACTAATAAGCTCGTCACTTTCCGGAACATTGCTGTGAATGGCAACCACGACACCCGTGTAGCTGTTGTTTTCCAGTCGGATTGACGAAGGCCTGGTTAACGCGTCTACGTTTGAATAAACGAAAAAGAGAGCGGCTACGACCAGGAAGACTCTCTGCAACTTCATTATAAATGCCATCTCAGCTCTTTCAAAATCGAAAACGAGATCTTTAGTTCGGCACTGCTACATATCCAGACGCTCGATGTTCAATGTAGAACTCTGTGCCTCTCTTAAACTTTGGTTTACTATAGTTACAGTGAAAAAAACACGAATGACGCTCTGAATACTCAGTCTGAGATCTAAATTTGGACAATAGATCATATGATTTTGGAACTTTTTGATTGGTTGTGCCAACGCACGTGCCATAGCTAAGTACTGCAAGGGTCGGGATTAAAGTTTGCAGCTTCGTGGGTTTTATTAGGACATTTGTTTAAATATTTAAACAAAAGATAATAAACCCATTGTTGTAAGTCAACAGCATTTTAAAGATGAAGAGGCTAATGCACATTAGTTGGACCATGATCTCATCATTCTCTATCACATACCACTCGACCGAGAACCAACAGAATAGTAACTATATAAAGTTAATGTATAACATATAGGCCTACCTCATGCAAAGTTAAAGGCATCATTGATTGTGGCATACCTGATGCGAGCCATTATGTTGTAACCTTTAGAAACAAATAATTATGATCTGGCAAAGTTATTGAGATTTCAATAATCGTCATCATCATCATCATCATCATCATCATTCCTGTACTGGTTATCTAATTAAACGACATAGGCCTAATTAAACGAAAAACGTCTGTACATTCTAATAATCGTTTCCAAAGAGTGAACATGGGGACGATTTAGAGTGAAAATAACACAATTTAGACTAAAATGAATCAATTCACTGGAATCTTGTGTGAAAACTCAATCTTTTATAATTAAACACCCTTTTATCAAAATCGTCTGGTTTCTATAGTTTTAGTGGTTGGGCGCCGGTCTTCACTCGAATAGATCACAATGTTCGTTGTAATAAGGAAGGAACTTCTTTTAACAATTTTTTTTTTTTTTTTTAAGTTACGTTTACAGCTAAAAACTGTTTGAATCGAAGTGAAAGAGTCCGTCTAAGGCCTCATACCCGCAACTGTTGCTTCATCAGTAAATTACCGTAATAGATAGCACCAGCACGGGGCTTATCTGCTCTACATTAAAATATCAAAGTATTTCTTGATAAAAGACAATGGCGTCGTATTTGCAAGCACAATCTTCGGGTGGTAGCGCACTGTTGGATTAAACGGGGGAACTCCCAGGGCTTTACCCAGCAAGATATGGCACCGACGGAGTCCCCTGTAGTCGAATATTCTCGAATTCACCGGCTATAGAAGATAAACAAGTCTAGTTCGCCTGCCCTTAAAGGGATCCTATACGTTTGGTAATTGGAACCTGTTTGTTTCAATCCTATATAGTTATAGATATATACCATAAAACTAACCTGTATAAATTTCATTTCAAAGGGTAGTAGCGATTTTCAGATATTGCCGAAAATCTAGAGCGGTTATGTCCACGCAGGAAGAATACTCTGCATTGTAATACACAATCTGAGAAACGTCACTGCAGTAACGCTTATTAGATTCAAATTTGTAGGGATAAAAAGTGATATCTTTTTCCATCACCGCAGTACTTCAAAGTATAAAGTTTCTAAAAATGCATTATACTATCAAAAGCTTCTGTACTTCTTACCAAGTAAGTTTTATTGCCATTCATTTTTGGAGTAATTACCAAACGTATACGATCCCGTTAACGAAGAGTGCATGTTGTCCTCCGTGCGGCAGTTCCATTTGATATCGCCTCCCACATTGTACTTTTACTGTACAATCGGTTCCGAGTACCATTACAAATTCGATCAAAGTGTCCCTTCATCTGATCCAATTTGATGTTATTCGAATAAAGATTTTCAACTGAGCATGTGTGAGAAACATTCGGCATATCAAATCATAAAACCGCATTGCCATACAAATGACACATCTCAAGCGTTGCAGGTAATTTGACGACAGGAGACAATAATTGTTTAATGAATAATCAGACAAATGTAAAATTTATAATGATCAAATCAATGAGGTCATGACCTAGAGCAAAGATAAAAAAAAAAAACTACGCAAAAAGACGTAAGCAAAACAGAAAGCTGTACTGTGTTTCACATTATATTCAAGAATAAATCTTATCTAGAAATATTGTGCCCGAAATGACCCAAATCAAATTACACGGCAACAACAAACACTGTAACAAACAAGCTTGTGTTCAGTTCGCCCGTTTGGTAATCATCTCTTGTGCAGCTTATTGTTAAAATGCCGCACCAACACAACTTACACTGTACAGAGCCGAGTGGCACACTCGGGTACAAAGTTCTTGTTCAAAGTCAGCCTCAATCAGCGTACGTTTCAACTCTGCCTGTGCCGGAAATCAGGACGATATACTGGGGAACTTCTTTGGATTCTCTGCATATCGTTAAGTTAAAAATAAAAATCCTCAGAGACCTACAAAGCAAGACGTGGAGAAGACTTATATAATAGTAAACCGACGGCAGACGAAGGGTGTTTATAACATTTGGGTAGTGCCCTCCAGAAAGTTCAGAATGGGTGGAATAAATCTGCCAAAACTGTCGCTGTTTTTTGTGAGTTGCTTGGTTGCTTTTTCAGCGGCTTTGGAAGTTGACGATGGTAAGTCTGTGTATGGCGTTTTATTGAAATCATCGTTGCTGCCAAAAGGGCCGATTTGCACATGATCTTACAAAAAAATAACACGTTACAAACCAAAGAGAAAAAATAAAATACATAAAACGACACCAAGTTGTTAAAAACCCATAAATATAGGATACACCATTATGGGAATGGGTGGATTTAGGGGGTTGTATTTTATAGTAAATATCGTTTAACTGACCTGTCCGAAGTTTTATAATTATGGATGCGACCGGCGTCGGGCAGTTGTTCTTGTTGTCCTTGTTGTTCTTGTTCTTGTTTTTTCGCGATCGCCGTTCGGCGCGCGATCGTGTACCCTACCTTTAAGACATACACAAACACTAATAAAACTTTAATAAAATTTGGAGACAAAACACTGACAAACCACTGTGCAGCAACTTATATGTTCGTAAACATATTTTGTAGTTTGTCTGTGCCAATGTCCTAAGGTTTAAGTGACTAATGACGAATCAAGTGGCTTCGTTTGTCAGGTAAGGTTTGCTAAGATTTCAACGGCAGCTGAAGTCACTGAAACGATAGCATAATTAATGTAAATGGCTTGATTAGACTTAGCAGAAGTAAATTTCGATACAACTTGAATAACTTGGTCTCATCTTCAATATGAACTCGTTCTTTCAGAACAACCCCACTTGCTCCGCTTGGCCCGCTTAATGCCTCGTGACGCCGACTCCATGATACAGACTGAAGACGCCACAGACCAGCCTGAAACTACCCCATTGATCACCCAACCTCCTTACCTCGTAAAAAGCCTGACGGAAGCCATCACCTTGGCGGTCATCAGCGGGATCTGCGGTCCTTCTCTCTTCGCTTTGATCAGCTGCGGGATCCGTCAGATCCGCCTGACCTGGGACGACCCGTTCGCCGGAGGAGAGAGACCCGTAGACGAAGCGGCCGAGCGTCGCAAGCGCAAGAAGCAACAGCAGCAAGAACAACAGGAAGCCGCCGACGACGTTGACGGCGACGCCGAGTACGCATACGCCAACAATAATCGGCCTGCCAAGACCGTGTCTAACAACGCGGACCCCCTGGTCCTAGACCGCATCACCGCCCTGGACCTGGACAACATCCGCGCCAAGTTCAGCAACACAGATAAGAACCTGGCTCGTGGCAAGGTGAACGTAGGATACAGCAAAACGGCAGAAGATATCCTGTGATGGAACCACGACGACTCATGCATGGTAACTCACCCGGATCAAAGTTGGGTGCCAGACTGCGATAATTATTTTTTCGCCCAAATGGGAGTTTCAAGACAGAATGTACCGGAAAGCTTTTGGACTTGAAGTGTATTAATTTAGTAACCTACAATTCGCATTTAAGAAAGTAATCCAAAAATAATCGACTAATGTGTAACAGTTGGGTCTGTCCATAAATAAGGGGCGAGTGTCTTCGTGTCTCGGTTACGTCTAAACATAATTTTTGATAGTTTTTGTATTTAGGACACATTATGTTATGCCTTCTATCTCCAACAGCGATTACATAAAGCAATTTACCTTTAGGAAAAGATTGAAGTCAATTTCAAGGACACTTGCATGGAAAATGTGAGAAATTACAGATGCGAGGCGTAACCGGGACACACAAAAAGTCACACTTTCGGAATCTTTAATTATGGACTTACCAATTCATGAATTTCCACACCGTTAAAGAGGCTCCGTCTTGCTGTTGATCAGCGAGCACCATCGTTTTCTCCAAAAGGTTTAACAAATACCTTGTAAAGTTCACTGGAAATGTGGCGAGTTAGGCTGTTGGAAGAATGCGCGGTCGCTGTGTGAACATACAGCTTTACCTTACACACGCACTGTGGACATTCCTTTGTCTTCGTGTAGTTAACAAACTTTGACTAAATACTCATTTTTCTCGCTTCCCCAAAACAAATTTACCCTCAAATTTGGATTATGGGCCTCTCAGCTGTCCCTTCTATCTTTTCTATATATAACCCTAACCCGTTTTTCCTCTAGCGCTCTTTTCCGGAAACTGAAAAACGGATTGTGGACGTGTGCAAGTCCACACACCGTAACCTCTTCCCGCATCGTGTGGACCTATATTGTTCGGAGGTCCACAGTGCGTATGCAAGACTAACTCAGTGTGATCAGTGTGGTGTGTTCAAGTTCAAAATGTTTACGTCGTTATCTCAATTTTTTGATGACCTTTTTGATATACCCTTCATAAAAAGTTCAGCTTCGCAAGAGAAGCCTTATACTTTTCTTCAATAAGAAAATAAAGTTCAACGAGCAAATTCGTCAATATGGTAGTACGTCAATAATTCCTGTTGAGGTCACAAATACTTTTACTATTTTCAAAAGAAATTCAATTAACCAAACATATTTCTAAAGTAAATCTAATCTTTAAATACAAGTTCTGATTCGAAACATACAAATAGTCAAAGAGCATGACGCAGTTGTCGTTACAGGTGGTGATTCTTCCGGTAACTTCTCCCGTTAAGAAAGAGGCAATTGATTATATATTAAGGTATATTAAGGACTTCATGTCGAAGTGGTCCTATGCATGAAGATAAAAGAGTGCATAATTCATTCAAAATGGCCTGCTTACTGATATTTTGTTTTACTTTAAACAATACAATATAAAGCAGAGAATATATAAAATAGCAGAATCGTAGCTTTTATGATATTTAGAATCCTCCCGAGATGTTTTCCCGATATTTCTTGTATTTAAAATAAATAAAAAGCCTTTTCGTCTTAAGATAGACGCGTCAAAACAGAGTCGCCTGAATTGCTAATTTTATTCCAGATTTAGGAGGCAAGTCAAGCTATACAAATCGTAAAACATTAGAAATATCTCTAAATAATTAAAGATATATCTAAATAAATAAATAAATAAAGATATCTCTAATTGATTTGGAGATATCTCTAAATATCTCTAAAATATCGTCGCGTAAGTACCAAAAAATGTTTAATCGGCTCGTCATAGATGAACCTTGTGAGCCTTCGTCATTACTAGGGGGCCTTTTCGAATCTCTGGCTTCGTTTTTGACTTTGGCTTTGGATGATTTTAAGCTCCCAACTTTAAGAACTCCAACTACATTCTGGTTTCTATTTTGCTGTTCAGAAACATTCAATCCGTTTATATAAACCCCAAAAGTTTGAATATTTCCGTTTGCTCATATTTCGATTTGCTTCCCAGTGATTTGGGAATTCGGAGGCGAAGTCGAAACCGATCCGAAGCAAAGGTTTCGAAATAACTGCTATGTTTTGGTGCATGACTAGTTTCATTGCACCAGTTGGCAAACAAGGTTGTTGTTTTTTGGCCGAGTACCACCCGTCGAACTTTGGAACTTCTTGTCGGGATCATAACGAAACTAGGAAATAGTTCCCGCTGCACAAACATGAAACACCCACGTTACCGCTCTTCAAAGACTGCTTGCCATTGTAGGTTGCTATTTAGCAGTGGAATGGCAGAATATTTTGATGTTTGCTTGGTCATAGGTAATTATAATATCAACCGCACTAGTAATATAAAACGCACAAGGATCACTTCGCACCCTCAAAGTACAACACACGGCACGCTCATCGTGTCAAATACGATTACATTCTACAAATGTACATATGTTTTCTAACATGCGATGACAAATCGAGAGCACGTGTACCTATCTGGAGCGGCCATCTTACTCTATTCCTCATAGTTGAGGTCTGCCAAACATCTGGATGCCTACGAACTAAAACAACAATTACAGAACACACAGAATGAGTAACAGTCTTAGCTGTCGCTATTCTTGAACTTGAAGTCGTAAATCTTTCTCTCCATCGAAAACCACAGGATGAGGGAGCGGTTGGTGTTACGATCACTTTGAGTTGACAACCTTTGCAGACATTTTCGATAATTCCTGTATACCTTGCCAACATCAACGGAAAGTGCATCACAATGAGTGCAGTGTAACCGAAGCATCAGATTTGATAAAACTGTGCGACCAACGAGATTTACAAGCGCATCAACATCTTACGGTCGTTCACATCCCATAAAACTTGTTTTTATAGCGAGAAACGAACTTGAAGTCACTACATATACTGTGTAGAACATGCTCGAAGGTCATCTGCTGTCACCCAGCTGCAAAGAGATATTTTTTTGTGTCAAGCAGAAAACACACCGAATCAATATCTAGACTACACAAGATTCCAAGATGTCGACTGGTTTGCCATCTACTAAAGTGATGTTTTGCGTTATTGTCTTTCTCCTGAACATTGGGCCAAAAGTGTTCGTATTGTCGTCACTTACGAAACCCCAAACGGTAGAACTCGTACATAACGGGTACGAGACCGTCGTGGTTGCCATTCACGAAGACGTACCAGAGAACATGGAGCTTATTTCGACTATCAAGGTACGATTCAGTAACTTCCATTTTGAATACCAAAACTATATTGTGCTGCAGTAGAGTCGCTTGTAGCAGAAGAGGTATTCAGGCTTAGCACTCAAATCTAACTGACATCATTACGATACTTAAGTAAATTATTATGCAACTGACATTATTTTTTCCCCACATTCCATTTTTTAGTCTATGTTTTCTGACGCATCTCAGTACCTCTACCAAGCAACCAAACACAGAGCCTTCTTCAGAAATGTTACCATCGTGGTACCGCAGTCTTGGGCGTCGCATCCAGAGTTTGGCTGCGGCGGACGCAATGGTTATGACGTCATCGTCACGCCAACCAATCAGCACTGGGCTCCGGATTTTTACACAAATCAGTACCAAGGCTGCGGGGAAGGTGGGGTCAGTGTCCAAGTCGGAGTTGACTTCCTGCTGGACCCGTCTGTAGAGAGGTACTACGGTCCACTTGGTAAGAAGGTATAGATTGGTCAAGCGAACGTGAATTACTGATCCAAAACTGCCTATCAATTTCTTTCCAATTATTTATTTTCATGGAATAATCTAAAGATATGTCCACCTCCGAATAAAGTTTTGGATGGAAAGGTAGTTCGATTTTCTTGATACCTAAAATGTTGAAGGGGTGGTGACAAACATCGGAAATTGGCGACTAGCGAGGCATTTTCTCGAAGCTTCCATTCATGTGCGTCTATAAGTATATAACAATCACATATGAATTTGAACCTAGTTTATACTGCAGGACTCGACGTTGCGAGATTTTGAGAGCTGCTCTTTTCCCAATCTGTCACAATTTCATGTACATGTACTTCTTTGGGTAGTATAATGGCAAGACTAAACAAAATATTAGGGATGATCTTACAGCACACCCCCTACGTGTTAAACAACGGTGGGTGGCATCTTTCATTCCCTGGGTGTTAACGACTTTGGCTCCATGCATTCCATCATGTGTTCCCGACTTGAATTTATGAATTTATTTGTCAAAGGTCGTTTATTTGTACACGAGTGGGGTCATTACCGCTGGGGCCTGTTTGACGAGCACCCAGGTACGGAACCCGAGGTGGTGGATGAGTACTATTATTCCAGTGTTACCGAAAGGTTTCAAGGCATCAGGTATAAAACCCTATATATTTAAGTTGTATTTCAATCTTGCACGAGCCTTAATTTGGGGCGGGGCTTTTGAGATCAGATAGGGGCATCTCAATTTTCGGTAGATTCGATTGGCTTAAAGTAAACACAACACTGTCGGGTATACGTCAGATAGATCTAGAGATACAGATATTATACAGATACGTCGTTCGCGTGATGTAATTTCTAAGCCCGCCGATTGGATGAATGACGTTTTCATGAATAAGTCATGAGATGCTATATTTAGAAAAACACGGGACTGAATTATTACCATTACATTCCTTGTTTTAAACTGTTATTATAAAACGATGCTTGGAAATACATCAAATCAAATTCAAATTAAAGCTGCGCATGCGCAAGACATCTTCCAAAACAAATCAAAGCTCAGGAGGATATAGATATAGTCTTATCAAAATGCAGAGTGGTTAACATACTTTATATAGTGTGTAGTCTCTGGTCAAGCGGTTACTATAAATACCCTCCCAACATTCCACTGAAACACCACTTCGTTGTAGCTGTTCCTCCAGCTTTGCTCACAAGGCCCTTAGGTTCGACACCCGCAGCAACCGATACTGGGCATGCGCGGGAAATGACACTGTTGGATACGAAGAGGGCTGTGCGCATGTCACAATCGAGGACGACAACGTGACGCAATCTACAGGCTCTATCATGTACGGAAGACAATTCTATGACAAGGTAAGATTTGTCGGCGACTGTAATAGAAATTGAACCCGTGTGTATCTGACGATGTTAAATACTTTTTGAAACAAAAACTAAACTTTACCTTTTTGTTATTAACTAGTATGGCCTATAGACCTGGTTATGGTATATTTTCCTCTAATCTTACGAATGTAACACTGTACAAAGATATGTAACAAGCCATTTAAACACAGGAGCCATTTAAACACAATAGGCAATGTAACTTTACAAATGCCTTGGCCACGAGTGCAAAACTGGGATGGGAGATGACAACCTTCACATGGTCCACCCTAGCTGTTTCCACTAATGTCATCAAACCGATGTAGCTCACATATGCAGCAACAAGTTAAGTTGCTCATCATACACAAGAAGAAGAAGAAAAGTGCAGAACTAAGGAGAAAAAAAGACAGGCTTAACCGGCTTGTTAGTCTATTTTAGCCAGGTCAGCACCAAAGAAATACAGCTGCTGTAGGAATTTCACTACAATTTAAATCTTCTAAAACCCGTGACAGGTTGTGAATTTCTGTGATTCGGACGACACTGACCGGCCGGGCAGCCTTCACGACAGAGAATCCCCCTCTAGACACAACCGACTATGTGGTGCACGGAGCTGCTGGGATATCATGAAGCAACACGACGACTTCAAAGGTTAAATAAACTAGATCGCCAACTGATAGGTTGGGAATGCAATTAAACAAATTAATACACAAATAAACCTTAAAGGAAACTGACTATATGTAAATTTGCATCAAAGTGAACGTCAAAGAAATTGGCAAGGCGGGACTCGAGGCTGCGACCTCCGGAACACCGGACCGGCACTCTACCAACTGAGTTATCTTGCCCTATATGTTGGCGGTCTCTCAAATTGTCAGTATCTTTGTTCGGAGTGCTCAGAAGTCATAAACAGCTACATGTCGTGTGGCCAGGGATCATGCCCAATTTTAATACATTTTACGATATTGTGGGGATCATGTGATACGGGTAGCCGTTTTGACAAAGTGCATGAACATCCAGGTCGTGTGACCGATTGGACCCGTACAAAGCGAAATTCAAGCTACAGTTAAGGTCAATGAAAAGCTATGGTATATTATGCAATGCGTTTCCTATTCCAGACAAATTACTACACTATATATCCCTCCCTTTAGGTAACGCAAACCTTCCTCGCGACACAGAGGATATACAACCAACGTTTAACCTCGTACAAGCCCTAAATAAGAAGGTGGTGCTCCTCATAGACACGTCAGTCAGCATGCAGGTATAATGACGGCGTCGCCAATTAAAAGTTCAACAAATATGTTCCTGGCTTAATTATTTCTGAGCAATAAATTACAGACACATCTTACCAGTGTAAAACAAATATATACTTGAAAACTATTCGTTTTTGCATATACAACGCTATTTTTACTGGCATTCTTTCTACTGACCTCTCTGTTATCTGATAAATTGTTCAGTGTTCTATAAGAAACTATTCCTAGGCTATCTAATCCTCTAAATTTCCTCGAAGCATATAATTCTGAAGATTAATCTCCTTTCTTAATTTCTGCCATTTCTAAATTTCGGTGGCAGTACGACAACCGTTTCCAAACACTGCGCAGCGCAGCCGCCCACTTCATCCAATCAGTGGCCGACGTTGGCAGTCACGTGGGGATCGTGCAATACAACGAGGTTGCGCACGTCTGCAGCCCGCTTGTTCAGATACGCTCCGAGAGTGACAGACTGGCTCTGCTAGACTCGTTACCAGCCGTCTCGGGAAACGGGAGCTCTTATTACAGCAAAGGACTGCTGATATCGTTACAGGTAAATACAAATATTGCTCACATTACTGAATATTTGTTTTTATTTTTTTAATCCAAGTAAACGTGGATTAATAAGATTAACCGATGTGCCTTGGCGTTTTCACACTGGTAAAAAATGTATTTAAGGACTAGCAGCAAAAATATGGTAAACATCGTTGGCTGTGATCTACCATCAACTCACCTACTGCCAAGATAAGTAGCTTTTTGACCTGCTGAGGAATTGTCAACCAACGTAATACATTTTAGAAGATTGTGTATATAAATTATAATACTATGCGGGTTTTTATGAGATATCAAAATGACCAAGGCTGTCCTTTGTACTCTTTAGAAATTTCGATCTTTAGGTTTGGCAAGTAAAACCATTGCCTCGAAAATCTAATTTACACACTTTAGGGATCGAGTCTCAGATTAGTTGACAGACACCTTTCTCTTCCAAAGGTGCTATCTTTGGACGGGACGGAGTCTGCAGCCGGCGGGGTTGTTATTTTGTTTGCAGACGGCTCGGACTCTGACCCAGCTGCCACCGACAATGTCGTGACAAGGCTTGTCGACAACGCTGTAGTTGTCGACACGGTAGCTGCAGCCGATCCGAACCCAAAGACACTGCCAGATATCGCAACAAAGACAGGTGAATACGACACTTGTCGACACAATTAGGTTTACCTCACATATGGACTGTAGACATTCCTTTGTCTTCGTGTAGTTAAAAGTTTAAAAACGTTGACTAAATACTAATAATATTTTTCTCGCTTCCCCCAAACAAATTTAACCTCCAATATTGATTCTGGGCTATAAGCTGTTCCTCCTATCTTTTCTATATGTAACCCTAACCCGTTTGTCCTCTAGTGCTCTTTTTCGGAGACTGAAAAACGGATTGTGGACCTGGCCAAGTCCACAAACCGTTACCGTTTCCTGCATCCTGTGGACCTATATTGTTCAGAGGTCCACAGTGCGTATGTAACTCACACACAACAAATCATTCTATATACATTTATACATTTTGACAAATCATATAAGTTGAAAAAGACGAATCTGACAAACGATCCATTTCTGACGAGACAGGTGGCAGATCTTTTCACTATCGTGCCACAATGGAAGGTCTGGGGTCCGTCTTATACCACGCATTTGCAGGCCTTATGACAAGAAGCCAGACTGAAAGCGACAAAAACAGGAGAATCATGGCAAGTTCTTTCCCGTCTTATTTTGAAAAGTGCCCGATTTTATTAGATGTATTGTCAACTATTGTTCAATGCCAGTATATGTTTATGGTCAGTATATGACCATAATAGTCTTCAGTACATTGACTAATTTGGGGAACCGGTAACTAGGGCTGGGTAATTGGATACAGCACCGGAACTGCAAACTGGAGGTTGCTGGTTCCGCTCCAGTCGATTGCTTTGTTCAATTTTCAAAACACAAATTAAATTTAAAATATTAAATTAAATTATATAACCCAAGTGCATTGTGTACAATGTCTTCAGATTTCAAGCCATATCATAAGCCTAGAGGGAGGCCGGGAAAACACGTGGAATTTCAGCTTGGACGAGTCAGTTGGGCGTAAAACAGAACTTATGATTACTTGGAAAGAACGAGATTCTTTTGGTAAGGAAAATTCTTCAAGCCCTGCAACAAATTATCTCAATTTTAATAAGTCACTTTTTGAACTTCGTATCGTCACGTGTCAATTAACATTTTATCCTAACCATTACACTAAATAGCTTTTACAAAAAACGAAAACGAAAACGATTGTTATACATTAATGGATTTTGTGTTCTTCAGATACAGATATCTTGTTGATATCTCCTAGCAGGGCAGCCTTTAACAGCACATATCCTGGATACCAGATCATGTCGGATTTCAAGTATCTCACCTTCCATATCCAGGGTACTGCCGAGGTAGGCTAGGAAGACGGGATTCGGGCCATGTTCCAATTTTTGATTGTGTGTAACTGTAAAGAAACAGTAAAACAGGTGTTCCTTGTTTAGTTGTAAATATAATACCTTATAAGCCAACCCTGTTTGCATACTGGTAATTACAAAAATTATGCCGCTAGACACTAAACGCGACTGGAAAATTTCTAAAACACGAATACTGTGCTTAAACTTCAAACACTTCAAAGAGTCTACGACATCTGTATTCACTACAGACATAATGCCGGCCTTTTTGTTTAATGCTTAACATTTGTTAACCAACCTTCGGTTCGTAACTTCTTCTTTTTCACATAAAGACAGGAACGTGGGAGGTGCGCATGCACAACCTGCTTCCGTCAGACGCCGTGTTGATCACGTGCATCGTGACGTCGTACGCAAAAAACGATGACGTGGAACCCATCCTCGTCACCCCGATGCTGAGCAGCTACACCGTTGACGTGGCCTCGGGGGAACGCCTCGGCATCTACGCCGAGATTTATCAGGGATTGCGGCCGGTGGTAGGGGCCCGTGTCGTCGCTACCATCTACCCGCCTGGTGGGTACTCCGAAAGGACTGTCGAACTATTGGATAACGGGGCAGGCAAGTTTCCTTTTAAGATAACGCTCGTTTCAGACAGGCGTTCCACGGTCGCGCCGAACTGAGTGAATTGAGTCCGACGTCTGAAACGAATAAGGGCGACAGGGCGCGCCAGACGGCGAACGATCGACTGCTGGAGTTGTTAGAGCGACTCAGGAGCGACCTGATTTAAATTTGGTTCGGCGCGACTGTGGAACGCCTGTCTGAACCGAGCGTAAGTTGTTTGCGGTATAGCACTATGTGGTAATGAGTTGAGTGACTCTGAAATAAACCGGAGGAAACTCAACCTTTCGGACACTATGCCCTCCTCGTCGATTGTTAGGAAACTAAGGTATATTTTCAACGGTGAAGCGGGGTTATATGGAGCCTGGAAGTGGTCGAGAGAATTACCAAATGGTGCTACCGCAAAATACTTATCTTACTGCCTTTTTACAATGCAAACCTTCAAATCTCTTTATTCCTTTCTACTCACATCTTTGGTGCAGACCATGCTACGTGTGACGTCATAACAAAGGGCAATTCAAACGATATAAGCATCTTCTGCGTGTTATTTTGCCCACATTAAAACAAAATTGTGGCCACTTTTACACCAATCACATTTCATCTTATTTAAACATGCAGAAGAGGAAAACAGTTTTGCTGAAGTTGGCATGAAGTGACTACAACATCCAACTGTATTGTCTATATATAAATAATATTAGAATCTGGCAAAACCAGCTTTATCAAGTCAACTGGTTGCCGACGAGTACAACATTTACCCAAATTCTTCTAACGGTATGGTCTATCGTGCGCACTACCACCTATAGTTATTTCAATTAGACAAATGCCGATAGTACTTCAGCCCTAAAATGGCTACCCCTCATTCGCAAACAAAAATTTCAGGAGCAGACGTTCGTAAAGGCGACGGTGTATACTCGCGCTACTACGTGAACCAGCCCAACAGGAAAGGCTTCAACACTGTGCAAGTCACTGTAACTAGCGGACCCAACACGACCGCCCTCTACGGCAGCTCACAGCCACGAACTGTCGCAAATATCAGCCCTGGTGACTACGCAAATTTTCCGAAAATCGGTGAGAATTTCGTTACTGAATTTAATATTCTGAGGCTTTAAAAGCTTTAGTGGAATATTACAAGGAAGTTCTTTTTTATTTTTCACTTTTAAGGGAACTTCACGATTTTCGCCCCTGGCACTCGGCCAAGCCAGCTTCAAGGCACCCGAATCACAGACCTGTCCCGGCATGCATCTGGATTTACGGCTTACTTCAAAAATTTTCCCGCCTCCCCAGTTGACCTCATACCGCCCTCTCGCGTCCATGACCTCCGCGTGGTCGCAACTTACAGGTTAGACCAATGGGCTACCGTTACGCTGTCGTGGACAGCAACTGGGGAAGACGCGGACAGTGGAACTGGTGAGTAAAGTAGTCTTGACTCACAACGTAACAACAGATCCAGGGTCCATGTAGAAGTATCTGGATCAATATTACAAGCAAATTCCCGTTACGAAACACAGGCCAGTAAAGAACTACAAAGATTGGTGAAATAACAGTTTTCATAACGGTTAATTTGGTTTGTCGTTCCAGCGTCCGGATATGACATCAGATACTCCGACAATGTGTCGGCGATCGTCGACAACTTCGACCAGGCCATATCGGTGTCGGAGTCCCATGTTCTCGAAGGAAATCTGACCAAACCACAAGCTGCAATGAGCACCGAACATTTCACCGTACGGGTCCCGCCGAGACCGATATCCGTGACGTCTTCGGTGACCTTTGCCCTCAAGGCGGCCGATGGAGGCGGTCAATTCGGCGAAATGTCCAACGTGGCCCGTGCAACGTTCCGGACGTTCGTGCCCGAGCCTGCTCCGAGCTCGCCAACAGAACCATCGTTTTCAACTCTGGAGCCTTCGCACACCACTACTGAATCCCAAACCGGACAAACAAGCACCGCAACTGCAGATAAAGCCAAGTCAACACTCGGTGGTGCTGTAACAGCAACTGATGCAACCTCTTTGTTCACATATCACCGTTCCCCCGTAGGCGCTGTAACAGCAACCATGGAGGAAGCAACTGATGCAACCTCCTTGTTCACATATCACCATTCCCCTGTAGGTGCTGTAACAACAACTGATGCAACCTCCTTGTTCACATATCACCGTTCCCCCGTAGGTAGATCACTCCAAGGAGCCGAGATTTCCGCAATAGCAATTAGCGGACTGATACTGTCTAGCGCCATCTTCGTCGGCATAGGCTTCGCGACCAAGAAATTGTTTCTGAAGAGCCGTTTTTTCGGTGCTACTCGAGTGGCGAACGGGACAAGCGACTTAGATGAAATGCCGCGCAAAGAACTTCCCTTAGAGGAGGGGCCGGTATTTGATCGCATGATTTCTACCTCGTCCGCATACAGTCAAACAATGAGTGTTTGAAATTACGAACAAAATGTACGCAAAACCTGTGATTTTCCATGCGGTGCGTCCCAAAATTAACATCCCGGTCTCATCTGTCATAACATGCACTATGCTGCTCCAATCAACCATGGAGGAATGTCCTTCATCGTTTACGCGCACTACCTCGCCAACACAATGATTACAATATTATGCAAACAGACACGGTTTGGAAGTCGCATTTGTATGTCGATTGTTCTACCATAAAAGCGCCGGTCTCCAGTGCAGTTTACGTGTTGCGTATCATCACTCTCATTTTTTATTTAAAGTTTGAATTGTACAGGGTGACTTCCTGACCACTTTGGTTTGTTTTGTATCTGCAAATACTACCAAACAGTGATTTCCGACGTACTTCCGTTCTGCAACTTTGAAGCGGTAAGGATTTCTAAAGACAAGATAGTATTTTGGATACGGCTGGCTTCCTGTACGTCATGCACGACATGTTCGTGCCAAACAGACGTTCCGAGCAATCGGTCACGCATGTATTGCCGTTTAGACCAGTCAGCTAAAACGTTTAAACCCACCTCAGCTGGAAACAATACCTGTATCTAGTCTTGTTATCCACGTTATACAGATATTAAATGTAAACGCGTTTGCGCAGGTACATGTAGTATAGTTTATACATGCAGTAGAAAGCACATCGTTTGCTCTTCATGTTGTTGTTATCCCTCAGGTTGACGCCTCATAATGTACACACAGTACATGTACGTACATATATTATTTGGGTGAAATGGTTGACTGTTTACATTGAATTGTGTAAAAGGCGTATTAATCAAAAGTAGATCTGGTGACTTGCGACTCATTTCGTTGGGTTGGGTCACAAATTGTAGACAAAAAACAGTTCTCGCCTCAATCTATTTTGGCCCCGTCTTGCGACTCGTTTGTCTCGTGTTAGTGATCGCCAATGTCGCTCCCTGTGTCACTCACATACTGCTGCGGTCCACCAATGTGGTTCACTCTATTGGCATTTTGTGTGGTTATAAACAGAAAATAGAAACAAAGTCAAAGAGTCAATCTCTTCTGCTTCCCCCGCCATATATGCATTTTTAAAAGATCACTTTTGTGAAAATAGCTCGCAGTTCGGTTTTTATACAACTCCAGTCAAAGTTAATGCTATGTCAAATTAAAAAGAAAATTTTTAACCGTTAAAATGAAAACCGTTGATGAAGAAAAACCGTCACTACATGTATATTGATTTTGACTTTGTCAGCCAGAGAAGGGATAGGTCTATATAGCGCTACAGTTTTAGTTTAATTTGAGCAGTGGCCTAAAAGGTACCTCTGGATGTCTGCCCATTGGAATCTGGTTCAAGTTTAGTTTTCCTAACGTGTCGGTAGGATCAAGGCACCTTTGTAACTCAATGAGAACCCACGGTGTGTGGCTGTATACTGTGGGCACAGGACAACAATGCGTCACCCGTGCTCGGCCGGATGGGCATGCTTTATTAATTTTGGCGGCGGGAAGATCAAGGGCTGAAATCACTGTGACGGCAAGTTAAAAGCAAAGAAAATCAAGCTATAAGTGAAGGTTACATATCGGCCACGTCATCATCAGATTGCAAAGAAATGCAGATGTCCGTGAATCGAATTACAACACCATGGAATAGTTTCCAGTCGTAAAGTTTAAAAGCTCGAGTTTTCTAAATATGTTGTAAATATGACAACTTTGGCAAAACTATAAGATGGAACAGTCTACAATAACCTACAATTCTTGCCTTTAATGACCATCGAGTAAATCATTTCAGTTAATAATAAGACAAGATCAGTTGAATGTAAAGTATGACACTTTCCATCTCGCCACCCCCGGACCCCAAACTTCATGAATCAAGCACTGGTTGTATGTTCCCATTTGCTCATTTTGCAGGCAGGTGAGCGCTGGTGACATCATCACGCAACCGGCTTTTCCTCCAATTAATCGAATTAACGCCTCCTGCCCAAACTCGGGCAAATGGAGCCAGCTGACTACGGCTTATATTAAAAAGAATCAGGGGCCTGAGCCAAGCGTTCAACCTCTTTTCATAGAACAACCCCCCAGAAAAAAATGCTTAGTAATTCCCCTGCAAGTTTCAGGAAACAATAAGCGTCACTCCGGATCCCCTTGTACATGCTCATCGCTTATGGTTTATGAGAGGGGGCGCGATTTGTCAAAGAAAAAAAGTTTTTAAGTGTCCCCTCGAAGAAGTTTTGCTGGGCCCGGGACTCTGTCGCCAGGCGGCGTGACACGCTGGCACTCCGGCCAAAAGTGGGTCTAGACTTGGTGTCTCCTCCTGTTCAGAGCAGGGATAAAAGGGGCCCAATTAAGCGGAAAGTGCAGTTCGTAATGGGGAAGCGGACGGGCTGCGCTGCACTAATAGGTTTCACTGCTTTCTGCCTCTTTCACTGCTTTCTGCATCTTCCACTCACGACACGAGTGGAGCTCATATAACCAGCCTTCCCGGGCTTACTCGCTCCGAGGGTTGGTTTCCAATCCAACCAGCTTTTACTAGTCCGTCCTTGTTCGAGTGATACTCGCTCCGAGGGTTGGTTTCCAATCCAATCAGCTTTTACTAGTCCGTCCTTGTTCGAGTGATGCCTGTGGGTAGCTTCAGTTCCAAAGCTTTTGCCGGTACGTTAGGGAGAGGTTCCACATCGCGACACCTTTTGATTTGCCGGCGCGCTTGATGCCTCTACTTTTGTACTTCGGGCCAGTGGCTTCGCGGATGCGCGCTTCTGCAGAGTCAAACCCGGACGTATTACTGCATGCTGCACTAAACGCTTGGATATAATACCCCGTTGATTTCAACCAACCCGGATGTCGTTTATACTGAACCAAAAGTTAAATTCCGCACGCCAAGGATACAAATTGAGTAACACTATTTAAAACGGACAACTGAACGGAACCATCGCGCGCACCATGATGATTTCTGTGCACGGTAAACACACGGCCATAGTGCTGTCGCATTGGACGAGATGTTGTTTAATATACGCAATTGTCGCTGGCCTTCTTACAACAAGACACGGTAAGTCCTGGCTTCATTATCATTGAAATCCCTCTTCTTTTTCTCTTTCATCCGCCTCCATTTAAAGCCAGCTCCAGTTATCCCTTTTCAATACCCGTAATGAAGTGCCTTTTGCCCCGCAGGGATTCTTTTGTTTGCCTCTCTTGTCTGCCTCCCCGTTCTTAGAATAAATCACATGAAGATTAAAGAGCAACACGTAGCGATGAAAGAAGCAAGCATTCAATAACAAACTGAAGTGGTCCTGTCGAATCGGTTGGCGGCAATTTTTCTCCTCAATTCTCATTTATACTTGTCCGTCATCCGTCGCTGTTTGCAGTCATAGCTGCTGAGAGATTTGATGGTCGTTTTACAATTCTGTCGTAGCCTAAAATTGCAAGGCAAACTCTAACTAGAGTAACTCCAGCTCGTGAGCAACTTAAGCTGGAGATACTCTAGCTAGCCAAACTCCAATTTGTCCAGGATGCTCTGCTGAATCAAAATCACTTTACTTGTTTCACCGTTTTAAATTGATAAACCAAGAGAGTGGGGTTTCCATAAAAACAAAAAACCTATATAATGTCCCATCTTGTTTTGTGATTACGTGATGCAAACATTTAACCGGAAAAGACCGACCCATATTTTGTTCACACAGCTTGTGCATGTACGTTGTGTTCATCTTTTGTAATGTTCCCCCTATATTGTGCATTCTGAATGCCCCAAGATGGCTGTTTTGAAAAGTCGACAGGCATGAATGCAGAGTTCAGAGAAAAACAACTGTTCTCATTTTAATTCCGTTATTAAATTATTTTAATCATTATTTCGTAATTAGGCGTAATTTTCGAGTTAACTGCATGTATACTATGTACACTTACGAGCCACGAGTTCAAGAAGCGAGTTTTACGGATTTTATTTACGGTTTATTTGGTTTGTTTTATTCTCCCTTTCTGAATGATTTAAAATTAACTTTAAAACCTTACAGTGCTGAATCATCAATTTCAATACGAATATTTACACACTCTATTGGGTTAGAGTAATGATATTATGCGATTTAAATGACTGACTGTTGATATACTCATTGTAGCAGTTAGAGTTTGTCGCGCTTCATTAGCTTGGCGAGATTACGTTTATTTTCTCTTAGGCTACGACTATATGATCTTCATTTTCAAATGATAGGTTACAATGTTCTTCGCATTTCGCAAACAAAATGAAATGGAAAACACCACATAAACGTTTGCCCGGGTACTCTGCGCCTGTTTTTTTTTTACAGAAGCCGGTTTCACGCCCCGAATGGGAGAAATAATAAATTCACATAGAACGTGCCAACACCACTTCAGACGGCACCCTAATTAAATCATTATTTTGAGACGCCACCCAAAAGCCGTTTAATAACCTCAACTCTATCAAAGTTGACAGGTTGCCTAACTTGAAATTTCCGTAGTCCGTTGGGAGACTTCCGCTTGAAATGCTCAGATAAGATCGAGGTGTTGGCCCGCTGAGGGTTGCAATAAAAATTTGGGGACACGGTGTCCACTTTTCAATATTCTAATTATGCAATGTGATGATAAACAGTGATAATAAATAGTGAATGTTAAAGTAGAGGTTATTAGCAATACATATCTCTGCACTTTATGAAGCAAATTTTTAGTAGAAGCGTTTTTAATACTATTATTTATCTCGACGATTTCATTCATTTTAGCGTGTGCTTCGCCTTCGACCAAACCACCCAAGCACACGCACCACACCACAAGCGTGGCCGACCCAGGGCCCCTGAACCAGGATAGTTTTCACCGGGGATCGGAGCACGCGACGATGGAATCTGCTTGGCCGAGCGGAAAATTATCAGACGGCGATTCGTCCAGTACGCTGTCCGATGAGGCGGGCCAGGCCCTGCAAGACCTGCCGCTCGCCAAGTGTTGCTACAGACAGAAGAAGCATCACACCATCGGCTTCGGTGAGTGTCGGAAATCTTGAAACTCTTCGTTTCAAGAGGCAGCAACTGTATTTTCGAATCACTGTCTTCGTCTCTTTACAAACGCGTGGAGTATGCGCATAATCGTGGCACCACCGCATTAACGGCTTCTAATAATAGACCTGAGACCCGATGACGTAATGGCTTTGATTACATTATGCGCTTTCCTATGGGAGCGTAGTCGGGACGCCAGACAAAGTAGTGACAAACTCGCTCATTATGAAAGCGTGACGACATTAGGTCTTAGTCCTATGTCGTATGGATGCTCTATATATCAAAGGTTACACACTTTATTATACAGCTTAATGCAGCTCTATGGATCAGACCCGAAACCATGGGTTCTAATTGGCTGACATTTTCCGGGTCAAAATGACACTAATGTTGGGCTCATCTTCTGGATCATTTTTGACCCCAAAAAACGTCTGACCAAAAGGACCCAACATAATTCTGGACGTAAGCTTACCTCCACAAGATGGAAAGAGTCCACATTCTCTGAATACTCAGTACCTATAGAAAAGAAGTAAGAAAAACATAACTGTATCATTGATGATTTTGCAAGTGGTCAACTCAATATGAAGACACACATGCCTTGGGCATTGTATTATCACCACCTCTAAACCGGACCGATAGGTTGACCACCTTCGAATCCGTGTTGCGTTATTTGCAGCCTAGCAGTATAGTTCCAGAATACAGAGTCCGTAATATCCGATGGCGCCACCACTCACTGAATTCCTTTTCGGCAGTCAAGCCATGAAGTCTAAAAGCCTAATCCAAATGCAAATTTATCGTTGAAATTTATGTAAGGCGCCCTCTTTTTTGAGTCTGCGTGTACTAACCACTGACCTCAACACCTGGACGGATCATTGTCCATATGCTGCTGCGCTAACACTTGAAGTCGGCGCGAACTGGAAGTGCAACATGGCGTCACTGCTGTGAGCCAATGAAATATCCAGTTGTAGAGGTCAGTGGATTTACCAACCAACTAAACTCTACACCTGGACATTTCATTGGCTCACAGCAGTGACGCCATGTTGCACTTCTCTGCATGCCGACTTCAAAATGAAACAATGGATGATCTGTCCATGTATAGAGGTAAGGAGGCTATTGCTACCGGTAACAACATATACAGGTACTAGGGACGGTAACATAAAAATGAAGCACCGAACTTTATTGCCATTTCAATTCAGATTTTCCAGGACTCTTTTCTGAAAAGCGAATAATTTTATTGTGGTGATATTAACATCAGTAAGTAAGTTATAAAGGCCAGAACACGGGGGCAGAATACTTTAATGTTACGGCAGACGTCCTTCTATCCATTCCACGAGTCCAGTTTATAAACGTATACATAATGCAATCCAAGCGTTAGTTATTAAATTTGGCAGCAAAAAAAATTATCGGAGACTTTGTCCTGGGTGAAAAGAAATAGGCCTATGTACAAAGTACGAAACAGGATTTTAATAGCAATTTTAGTATAACGAAGACTAACGATTAACTCAACTGCAATGTTTAAAATAGCTTCCCTAAAACTGCAATGGTATTTGGAATGGCTGTCTTTATGTAAAAGCAATCAGGCGTGACTTTGCTTGACTTTTTTTTTATTTCTAAATTACTGAAAGTACTATTAAAAGGCACCATAGACCTCGCAGAGGACGCATAATGGCAAAACTATCAATGAATCGATTTTCTTCCCTTTATATTCCCATTCGCAACATTGCGTTCACGGCTATTCAATACACTTTAATCGCAGCCTCGCAGGTCATTCACCGCGTCGGTAAAATACATCCTCTTTAACAACAAATACTGTTCTTGAAAAGGCATAACCTTTAACATTCTTGTTAGTTGCTTCTCTTTATAGTATAGAAATATAATAAATACGGAGAGTAAGACTATTTGTATGACAGGAAAATGCTAGTATTCCCTGCAATTGTATGTTTATTATAGGTATATGTACATGTAAATTACTTTAACGCTAACGAATACTATTTTGCAGTACTCTTACTAAACTGGCCTGTGAGAATTCCTTGGACGTCAGAGTTAAACATTACCAAAAGTATTGGGTTGCTTTGCAAACGTGGTACGTGGGTAGATACCAATTTCATTTGATCGACTTTACTGCGAAGAAGTTAATGGCGTGTAAACCTTATTCTATGTACAAACAAATTAATAATTTATGGATAACGAGTTTTCCATCGGGGACTGCGAAAACAGGAACTGACGTGGCACGCACCGAGTTAATGGATATACCACAACGAATGAGTTCGCTCGAAAACAAATCTTTTTTACTAATAAATGAATATTTTTACTCTCGATAATCAGAGTTTTATCCAAAAATGTTAAAATCAATGCAGATTTCAACGAATTATAGCAAGTTTAATTAATCTTAATTCAATTTAGTCAATTTAGCAAATACAAAAAAAGAGGATGACAAAGACATTTGTTGTCTCTAAGAATTGTCTTAAATTTTAAACTTTCCAATTGATTCAAGTATTAAAAGTGCGGTCAGTCACTGCTCGTCTCGAAATATCTCAATTCACCAAAGATAAATTAAAGACGATGTGACCAATTATCTCTTCACTTGTGATTTATGGAGTACACATCTTTTGAGAATTCTCATTCGATCTTCTCCCGTGTCCTCTTATTTCCAGATACATCAGCGAGGAGACCGATCAAAAAGGACGTAGGGAGGTGTCGGCGGACTTATCTTGAGCGGTCCACTCCCAGAGGACCCACCACTAGCCCAAGGGTTCTAGTGAAGAGAAGTAGGCGACAGGGACCCGTGGTACGTATATAAATTAGGTCACCCAAAATCCCTTGTCCTCTCATTCATAGCCCTAAAGAAATGGTCCCTCAATTGCCAAGTTGTCATCAAGTTAGTCACAGCTCGTCAGAATTAAGGAATTAATTGACTGAACACAGGGTGAATACACAGGAATGACTTCGATACTATAAACTTGCAGCTTGTGATGACTTGACTGACATATTTCCGACATTTTGCATGGCAAGACAAGGCTGGAGGCATTTCACCTGCATTATAGTCCGAGTCTTTATTTTAAATAGGGATTTCTGATTTTGTGAACGCAACATGCGTATCATTGTCCGTGAAGTCATTCCCCTCATAAGCACATCCTACCCCGACTCCACATCTATCCACGCACACACGAATGTCCATGTGAACATGAGGTTGTTGCCCTTTTGGAAGACGAAGCCACTTTTGCCACAGTTGAACTGTCGCTTCTATTTTTGAAAAACAAAGATTGACACTTTGTGGGGGATGTTTGTGGGGAATCCACTAAACGTCAACTCGAATATACCTCAACTCTGGCAATGTCATCTAGTAAGAATGTATGTTAATAGTTATTTCCTATGCCCTGTCAAACTACAGTCCTTCCAGGGGTGAATCAAGTTTAAGCAAACGGGAGGGGGTGGGGATATGTGAGTGATGCATGGCTTAGTAATGGGGTCTGGGAAATTTGGGCCTGCATTCTAAGGCAATGTGGGATGGATATGTCCGCTAGTCTGATGTCTTGCATTTCATATATTATTTTGCCCTGGTTTTAGTAATATTATAAACGGGAGAGGGGGGAGGGGGGGGGGGGGGGTCAAACCTCAACCCCTTAGATCCACCAGTGCAGTGCCTTCAAATTGCTTTCAAAAGACTCGGATCGTGGGACAGTATTGACGGGCTCGGGGCTCAGGGTCGCGATTTCAGCCTACCATTGTTGCGCCGTCAATCACGCGTAGCACACCTGAAATTTTGTTAGGCTTTTGTTTGTTATTATTCTTTTCTTCACAATAGTGCATTTCAGTTGATTGGGTTCGTTTGATGACAACCTGAAATTATGTTTTCAGATTCAGCGAAAACAAGATGAAAACAAAAATAGGAAACGGATTTGGCCTTGATATTATGTAGGGTTGTTTGTTATTTATACACACAGAAATTGAAAATTCAATAGACTAGAGGCAGTTCAAAGTAGTTATCTTTAAATCGTTTTGCAAAGTTTTGACCTGTTTGCGTTCCTTTGCGCCAAGGTTGCTTGCATGTTCAAGTTATACCATTCCTCCATGGTTATACGTAATTGTAAAAATAATGTGCGGTTAAGTCAAGTATTAAGCATCCGATGGTTTTGACAGCACACATTTCCAAAGTCCAGGCTTTTGCATGTGTTCCTTATAGGAAACAATTCTTCCCGCAGCTCAATTTACAAAATGGTATGCAAAAAAACACCAAAAGTCGTGCATTTTTGTGCAGCTGAACAACTGACCCAAATAGACTTTTGCATAGGAGGGTTAACCCACAGACAGAGTTTAATGCCCTATAATGTTTAATAGTAAAAGTTAACACACATAAATCGAAAAATGTATATGTCTCTTTTATTACTACATGCAGAACTGTACAGTTTCGTGAAAATGACTGTTAATTGTCACGAAACTAGACCTGCATGTCTCGACTACAAAACCTCATTAATGTGTTGGCGTCATCGATATGCGATCTACAATAATCTACAACTACATATCAAAGATACTAGAGAGTTTATACAATACCTGAATAAATTCCCGTCATTGGTGGATCGTTGATCACGTGCATTGGATTATTTGTTCTATCCATCGCATATGACCTATAGCCGCACAGCAAAAAAGTTCTATTCAATGGTTCTATTCAATAGCTCTAATCAACGATTCTATTCAACGGTCAATATAGAACTCCATTCACACGGTCGCGCTGACAAGGATTTATTGAGGTGTTGTATACAACAAAATGAATGATTCATGTTCTTGCGATGAAAATAAATTATTCGGTGCTATAGATGGAATGTTCCATTCCACTTCCATCTGTCACCTTATTACATTATTTTTACCATCGCACGAACGTGAAACGTCCATTATTTGTATATCTGGATTATTAATGTTGTGTTGTTTGTTTCACTTACCAGTGTGATCAACCATGTGATGACGGCAACCTGTGTCTACCGACCCGAATTCTTCAGGAGCGCAGCCTGTACGCCAACGCATGGTCGCCCCTGGATTACGAGGTAAGAAACAAAAACAAACAAACCATGAACAAGTATGGCGCGCCAAAGTTGTCTAAAGGCCGTATTCGAAACGGGCTTCCAGAGCTTGTCAGTCTGCTAACCATGCCCACGCGTAGTTGTAATAGACGAAGACCTAGACAAGAAATTCGAACTATCTAATTATGTAATGTAACCTTCAGTCCGCTGTGTATGCTAAAACAGTTTTTAGAAATGTTTATATTCTTAAGTAAGCGGGAATTACTGGCTGCTAACGACCTAGAAGTAGGTCAGTTATTAGTTCAATGTCATTGTTCTATAGTTAACAAGGAATAGCGGGAACTTGAGATGGTATATCACACGTGAACTCCGCTGGTTCACGTGCGATCTACATGTACCATCTTGAGTTAGCAATAACTGCATACCAGGGGAATATATTTCTTATTTTTGTATTTATTTAATATTTTATGATTGGGTATCTCTTTAGGTCATTGATGACTGCCATTGCGTTCCAAAGATGCACCCTTGCGAGAGAATGCCCTTCCATAAGATCTTCCACCACGGCACACCGTACGAGACGACCATAGACGTGGGGGAGTGCCGGGGTAGATGCTTCAACGGCCGTGGTGAGTCAGTTATCGGTCAGTGCCCACTATTTTCAGTTTGCCCCGCGTACTATTAGTTACTTCGTTCTATACAGTGAAGCACGAGTATTACGAGCACGGTTAAGACGAAAACACGGTCATCACGAGAACATCAGTCCCGACGACCAAAACGTGCACATGTATAGAGATAGTGGTTTAATGGGTTGGGAGATAGCAACCCTCACGCGGTCCACCCGCACCTAGGTACCTATGCAGCAACAAGTTAAGCTGATTATCATACGAAAGAAGTGGTTTAATACGAGATGCGTTAGTACGACAACACAGTTACGACAATGTTTTGTTTTACGGCGTGGTCCGTGCATGGTTGAATACAAAATATAAAAATATTGTATTCCATACCACTACACCCCATTAATTCGGAATGATTGAAGTAATTTTTAATCTTGTCTTATTTTGCAGACTCCAATACCGAGTGTCGAGCCACAAAGAACAAAACGGAAACAGTCCTTGGTCCAAATGGTACGTTAAATCACCGGGACGAAGTCGCGACTCTGAGACCATGGAGTACAGCGGCACATAGTGCAAGATCTTAATGCCTTTAATTGAAACTTAATTGGACTTAGCATTCCCAATTAGGCCGACTGTTGTGTTAAAATGACAGTTATCAAATGACATTATGTATTAACTTCTTCAAATGTTGGGTCCTCAGGTCACGAGTGTATTGATGTCATTACCGGATGTTCCTGCGCTGGGGGTTGTTACAGGGCAAGTGACATGGTGGCGTTCTACATCCGAAAACTCAACCAAACAAATGGGGAATATTACGACGCTGTACAGGTATGAATGCATTTTTTTTAAATTAAAATATCGAGTACACTGCACCTTATTCTTAAGTTTGGTCAATGTTTGTATTCAATTTGCCCCTTTCTATCACATGGGGTGCTCCTACAGTATCGATACCCATTTTAATACAGAGAGAAAAAAGATATACCTAACCAATGAATTTGCTTGCAATGTACACAGAATAAGGGTGAATAAGTGCAGTAAAGGCAACCAATCCTACTTAGATCTAGGAAAGCTGATTAAAGAACCCTCAACTGAACTAATTAGAAATTGTGTTCCACAGGAACTGGATGTTGGTAAATGTGTGGGAAGCTGCACGGAAAGGAAAGGCATATGCATTCGACGGTAAGTACACATGCTTTGTCGTTGTTCGTCCGAGTTATCTGCAACCCGACGTGTGATTTCACTTGTTCTCGATCAATTAAAAGTACATGCACTAACTTAATTAATTAAATAACCTGTTTTTTCTTTCTCTTACACAGTACAAATTGTGCGGCGGTGCTGCTTCCCAACACGTACTGTTCACCAAAGGAGTACGTTCCACACATGTTTCAGACACCAGAAGGCGAGGATTTGACTGTCCATGTGATCAACGAATGCAGATGCATATAAACCAGCCAAGAAAACCAAAACAGTTTCCCCCAAGTCTCGCGAGATTTGACTAAATTAAGCTAACTGCAGTGTTTGAAACACGGTCAACATAAAACAAAAAAAATGTAAATGTTCGTTAACGTTATTAATCTGGAAAATACCAAATGATTAACCAATATTGTTGTAAAGTATGTTTATACAAATATGTACTTAAAACTTCGTAGTAATAATTCAGAATTACGTTTTTATTTACGTAATATTAAGATATGTATAAAAAGATGTTTGGGTTAGAAATTACGGTTTACAAAAATTGTATATGCTAAAGCACTGTATATAAAAAAATACTGCATTTAAATGTTGTAAATGATGTTATGCCTGTTAATAAAAAATGTACAACTAAGTGTTCATTTGATATGTATGTACGTATGCATGACGAATTCCTTTGACAATTATAGCCACCATAATTATAATAATAAAACCTACAGGGCCGTGACCCGTGGAACTCACCCTAAAAAAACAAAGAAACTAAAAAACAAAGAAACTAAAAAACTAAAAACTCTTGCATGGTATTATTTTTCTTCTAGAAACTTCGGACTCTTATCCATTATACTCAATTTAGCCTGAGAGCAGCAAAAGCACACTAGTAAATCTTAAAAAAATTACACCACTTTGAATAATAAGAAGTGAATTAAAGAAATTGTTACATGACCCCTTTCAAGGCGAGATGCTGATGATTAAACTGTTATAGTTATTTGTACATGTATTTTACCATTAATATTTAGATTGGACACATAATTATGTGACCAATCACTTGTACATTATTCTGAATGCTTTACCAAAATACCAGTCTATGGAATTTCTGAGTTAATTGAATATTCTTTAGTTTTTTACTTGATTGATAATAAAACAATACAGTCAACATACATTAACCAAGAGACAGCGTCAGTGTGCAGTCGTTCTTAACTACAAAGTTAAAGCTTTTTAAAATATCATTAATTTTTTTTTTTTTTGGTGCATGCATTTTTTCATAAAATTATGAGCTAGAGAAGACCTGGGGGCGGAACCAAGGGGCGAATTGGGAGGGTCGTATCCAAATATGCATTTGTAAAATTAATTGGCATATCAATTAAACGTTAATCATAACAGTTGATGCAACATAATGCACGAAAGGTAAAACATTGTTGCAAGTTGTTGCATTTTGCAAGCAACGCATTTCTGCTGGTACTATATGCGTTTCACGGTTGCATCTAGCAGGCTTGCTGGTCGGTATAAAAGCACAACCCTAAACAATGCAACAGAATCCACTGTTGCATGTTGTTGCATTTTGCAGGGTTCCATTTCAGCTGTGTTGTATTCTGTTGCATTTGGCAGGGTGCTCACAGAATACTATGTGGAGGTTAAGTAATCGTTTTCGAATGGACCTTAAATTGAACGTCATTTTTCCACAGAAGAAACTCGTTGAGTCACAGAAATATCATAAATGCCATCCCAAAATAAGAACATAATTTCCTGACAAACTTAGTTTGGTTCAAGTATAGATAGTAATTGCTTATCAGAATTTATCAGCTTTTAAGAAATTTATCAATGCTAACTCGGAATTTCCCGAGATTTATTCAAGTGCGCCAGGAAACAGACTACACACGTGTTGTGTATACTGAATTATAAATCTCGTCTGTGATTTTCAAAGGTTCCCAAGACACAAAGATGAAAAAGTGTTTATCGAATTTACAGCGATTTCCTCCTGTGCTTAAGACGGATAAACACTATAGTTCTTTGCTCCCTCATAATAAGCCCACATCCTAACCGCTATGCGCAAAGCCCGCGCAAAGCTAAAAATGCGCAGGCCGGCACTGTGTATTCCCATTGCACCAAATTCAAGCCTTGGTCGAGTCTAGCTCTAGGGTTGTAACTTCAGAATTGGGTAACGAAACGAGTCTAGATTTTTTTTTTAAAGGTACATGGACAGTTCTTGATCAGTATACCTAATCTCGGATTGTTAAATAATGCAAGTTGAGGGGTGGGTCTATCAGAATTTGTTTAAAAGAGAAAGGATTTCCAAAGATGCAGCTATGTTATTTGTCCGAGAGTACGTCTTTCCAAATATCTATAAGGATGAGCCAGAATATTTTGCTACAGGGCTTAAGAAAGTTGCCTTTGTACGACAAGCAAGGGACTTTATTTTTAAGTTGATATCATACCTGTGTTTTGTACGTCACACCAAACACAACTTAGTCATGTTTACATGTAGCAACACCTGCGAATAACCTCACGACGATGAAAGCAGCCTGCATTAACGACGGGCCCATAAACTTTCCTCACCTCATAAAAAATTGCCATTTTGTCTTTAAACGACCATTCGATACAGCCGTACTTTGGCATATTGGATCGCCCCGCCAAAAATAACATTTGTGTAATGATGAAAGATTAATAAGGTCGCCTAAGATTGTGTCGTTAACAGTTTGCGTGTATAGAGGCGATGTGACGCATGGCGCGGCCAACTAACGTCCCCTTTCTCGATGAAGCGCAAATATTACAAATGTTCGCTTTTAGCTTACAATCTATATTATTATACATAGTAGCTGTACGAAATGAGGAACACTGAACAAGATGTGTAGAAATTCGATGTGGCATTTTTTAAATAAAATACCTTCACAAAAAAGGGAAGTGCAAGTGAGACTTAATTGAAATAACTACGTCATTAAGGTCAGTAACATCTAAAATCATGAGTAAATTAACAAAATGCATTTATTGATTGATGCCAAAAGTAGGGAGATTCAATTACAAGAGAAAGCAAACGCCGAACACTAATTAACCTCAAGTTAAATATTTCTACAACGGTTCTGGGAAACTTTTCAACATTATCCCGCTCAAATTCTTCGAGGAACTTAAATCAGCATTGATCACTCCGTGGACTGGAGCTGACGGCCAACAGAAGCTGACGGCCAACAGAAGCCGACAACAAATTTGACAAACAACTTCGGCAATGCTGGATTTGTACCTCGGCCATTGCCCTATGCATTGATGACGTCACCCGCATGTTTACCACATGACATTGCAGTCATAAGAGTGCTGCATACTACAATTTACTCAAGTTTGGTAGTATTAGCCTCTGTTAATGATGAGCACCCGGCATGGTTCCAAGCTGCAATTTAATTGTGGAACCAAACTTTTGAAGATGTCTGTGTAGACATTAGGGAAGTCATGATGGCGTAGCGGTTCTTTCTTCGCCTTCCACCGCTATGACCCGGGCCAATTATGTGGATTGGGTTTTCAGTTCCTGCTCGATTCTGTGGGTTTTCCCCAGGATATTCTTCTGGGAGTTTTCTCCCACCTCTAAAACTGTACTTTCTTCTCATTGTCTTCACTCTACAGGTTTCTTTAGGCTTGCGAGCTACAGTGTGTACTGCGTATAGAGCGCTTTTGAGGGATACTTTGTTTTATTACCATGCAGAAATAATTAATAATAATAACACTCCCGGGAATTGTAAACGTGACGCTATTATTAAACGGAACACTTTTAGCTTGCTGCCAAGACTTGGAAAGTCGTATGGTGTGCCAATTTCGTCATGGTATGGCCCGGGATTATTATAATGGCCCGGGATTATTATAATGACCCGGGATTCAACTAACCGTTTGTTTACAAGTTTGCCTATCAAGGTTGTTCTACGAACATTACATAACTACTGTTTGATCTTTGGATGAATTCAGAAATTACGTGAAACTAAATAAGTACAACATACACACACAAAATCCTAATAATAATACTGGGAGGTAATAATAACAATTCTTAGATTAAGTTATGATGTTTTTATGAAACGTTAATATCTTTTATGTTTAGTATTTGTAATGATTATGTAATTAAAGAAAACATGGCGTTGCGTATGGAACCCAAGAAAGAATTGGGTATTTCCCCACTATAAATTATCCATGACAGCCAATTGATGAACTATGCATTAATATCTAGGTGCAAGACAGATTAATCATGCTGTAGGTCAGAAAACGAGCCCTTAGTATATTTTTCTCACGAGGCGCGCCATATCATACCACCATGATTGGCCACACACCTGTGCCATTTACGTGGAGTGTTTACGCCAAAAGGTAACAAAGCGGATTGGGCCGTATTCCAAACCATTAAGCACCCTCAAAGGACCTGCAAGATTCCACTGCCTTGTTCGGCATTGCTGGGAAAACAAAACAAAATTCCAAATGCTTGGCACTCGATCAAGCGTCACACGTAATCAAAGGTTTTGTGTTAATGTGTTGGTTTTTTTTCGTTTTGTTTTTTCATGTCATTCTCTGCTGGAATTCTGTCTTTTCAGTTTTCGACAGCAAGTAACAAGTTCGCCAGTTTTCCACTCCAGCTGGCGTGCACGAGCCAACGACTGTTTCGCATATGAGAATGCAGGTCGACAAATAGGCCATAAATCTGGGGTGCGTAGCTATGTTCCCCAGTCCCTATGTTCCCCAGTCCCTATGTTCCCCAGTCCCTATGTTCCCCAGTCCCTATGTTGACCCCATAAATCTGAGTCGCAGGACGAGTGAAAATAAATGATCCCAGTTCGCTTTGCGGCATGTAGCTCGGAAAAGCAAATTACTATTCTCCGCAATTATTAAAAACACTAAATTATTTAAAATGGGCCAACAATCATCAACTACATTAACATCTCACTCGCTGCTCTTCTTTAAAATAGCAAGGGCGTGAATTGTGTAAATTTGTGTAAATTTGGGTAAATACAATCATGACCACGGTTGAAATGTATGCAAGGTGCGGCAGCCCATACAAACAATCCGCAAAAAGGCCAACATCACATGCCAATAAGCAAAGAAAACTGACTTGATCTTGACTTAAACAAATCTTGAAAACAGTGATGTTACAAGAACATACATGTACAATATGTGACACGATCAAGCCGAATCAGTCGGATGTCGGCGAATCCCCAAAATGCACTGTATTCTTCGTTGGTATTTAAACAAATTTACATAACTCGACAACAAAACATCGTATCAACACGGGGTTTTCAGTTTTTAAAATGTACAGGTGCCCTCTTTGAAACTACATGAACACTTATTTTTTGGACCGGGGCCGACATCCGACTGATTTCGCTTGATCGTGTCACATATACAAAATAGCATTTAATAGCATGACGTATTCGTGGTCAATCAATTTTGTATAGACCATTCGGTCCTTATTCAATCATTCATGAAACAGCCGTTGTTTTTGGACAGACAATAGAGGGTCCATCTCGGCGCCAGTCTGGCGGGCACACCTGCGCGGCTTTAAATCAAGAGATCGCTCCACCCTTCTCAATCAAAATTGGCCTCCGCTAGTGAAGGCGTCGTGGTGGGCCAACAATGCGCCGCTTGGAAGCTATTTTGAAGCCCAAGGACCCGCCAAGTGGTATAAATTACCTAAAACCGGCACTATAATCCTGTACTCAAGTGATAGCCTAGAAATCGTTTTCAGATTGACGGGAAAGTGACGGGGCATGTCTTGTTGCATCCTAGCATGGCCTTAGCAACACAGGCTGAGGAGCAATAACACAAACCTGCGTGAGAAATTTATCATTTTATTTTTATGGCCGACATCAAAGTAGGCATATTACCAACAATATTGTAAAATTAAGAACTACTACCCGAGTACTGGTTTTATCATCACCAGCAAACAATTCCAAGAAGCTTTGAATTAGTGATGTCCTTCTTAACGTGGGTGGCAGATAAATGACGCCATATGATGTATAGGCAGAGATGTACCCACAAGGCAATATCATAGACTTCATATCGGCGATTCGCTCTATTAACTTTAATGGAAATAAAGGTGCCGGGGTCAAATATAATAACGAACCCGGTGGGTTTTTTCGGGGGGGGGGGGAGGAGGACGAAGGCAGTTTTCCCCTACAAGGTTATGTAGACTATATCATAATTATCACGTCATGTGATAATAATACTCCGCCTTCTACAACCCTGCACACTACGCTACGAAAGACGAAAAAAAGAGAAAGATGGAAAAAGAGAAAGACGGAAAAAGAGAAAGATCACAACCGGGAGCAACGGGCCAATGTAAAAATTACGCCAACAATTTGAGCATTCTTTGTTAATACTTTCACTCGGAAGCCTTGACGCAGAGAAAGTCTAAAATAAGCAACGCATCTTATTTAATATTTTCCAAATTTGATTAGAAGCCAGGAAATAGTTTATAATCACAATGTTCTGAGTTCCACGTGCGAACTATATCGTTCCTTTCTATTTATTTATAGTAGGGCCTACACCTGCCTCAAGCGTATTTCTGCTAAGAACCTTTTCGATAAGAAAGATTTTCCTTAGTCGGGCCTCAGGCTCTTGCAAGCAAGACGCACGTGCGAATATTCGCAGGAGTCGGTGGTGTGTAAATGGCCGATTAGCAGTGACCATGCACACTTGCCTCGGGTAGGGTGTCGAAAGCAGGAGGGTTTGCAGGGAGATTGTCCCAAAACAACATCGGTTTGGCGAAAGGTGGGAAGTCTTCCGAATTAGGAGTTCCGTTACCCCCCTAATCTTCAGGGTGGGATTTTGTGGCCGTTCGCCGAAGATATTGTCCCAAGCTGATCCATATAAGGCGCACCCTATACTATCCATGACTTAGGTAAAAGAGAATCAAACTATACATAGTATTCTTTTGAAAACCGACGATTTTTGTACTAGGGATAAGTGTTGGTTGGCATAACTGGGAAGAGTATCATGCTTCTAAATTTAGAGAGGCAATAAGAATTTGTTTAAGACACTCAGTCTTTCTAAGATAATCGGCTAGTGTCCAATTTCCAAGATTTAATCATACTTCTGTTGACGGTCAGAAAATGTAGTCCGAAACGTCGACTTCACAACTCTAGTTCTTTTTAGAAAAGGCCACTTCAAAAATATTCAATACTTTTCGCAAGTACAAGTTCACCCCACATGGTTTAGTAATATATTCGGTTGTGCGTGAGAAGGATTAGACGGACGGCCAACTCCACTTGCTTGTCTGAAACTGAAAGTTTCCGTGACAAGTTAATGTAAAATGGTGAGCACTCGAGGCCAACTAGCGGCTTTTGGCCAGTGTTAATTATGATGGGTGCGTTTGCTTGAAAGTATCATCTCTTTCAGTGGTCGGTGTGACCAAAATTTACGGTTCGGAAGTCTTTGAAATTCCCACACAACCTCGGTTAACCTCTACTTCATTCAGGGGCTAGCACTGGCAAGAGCAATGATCGAGATTTCTAACAAATCATTATTCAAATCTCTTGCCCAGCTGTCTCCCAGAATCGGAAGTGATACGTCAATTCAGATCTTGACACCATTAAAAACAACATGCAGGGAAAACGGATGTCTTGCGGGGAACTGGATGTCTGCAAAACAAATTGACCTTTCAGATAATGTCGAGTTGAGGCATTTACCAATAAATTTGTTTCCGATGTGCAGACCTGAAAAGTCTTATACCGCAGTCACGCTTGCGGATTGCATTTTAGGAAAAAAGGGGCTTGAAAATAAATAACAATATTACAACCTAAAATATTCAATGAAACAACCTTAAAGGGATCGTATACGTTTGGTAATTACTCCAAAAATCAATGGCAATAAAAACTTACTTGGTAAGAAGTACAGCAGCTTTGTATAGTATAATGCATTTTTAGAAACTGTTCACTTCGAAGTACTGCGGTTATGGAAAAAGATATCAATTTTTATCCCCAAAAATTTGAATCTGAGAGGCGTTACTGCAGTGACGTTTCTCAGATTGTGTATTCCAATGCAGATTATTCTTCCTGCGTGGACATAACCGCTCCAGATTTTTGGAAATATCTCAAAATCGCTACCACCTTTTGAAATGAAATTTTTACAGGTTAGTTTTAAGGTATATATCTATAACTATATAGGATTGAAACAAACAGCTGGGTTCCAATTACCAAACGTATACGATCCCTTTAAAACCCGTTCACGTTGAAACTATTATTGGGAGGAAACATCTGGTATAATCGTTACCGCAAAGCTGCTGTTGGTTTTGGTGACACCGTATACATGGTGGGCCTGTCATGTTTAATAATTACGGGTAGTGCTGCACCTGTCCAAAACAGAACCAGCGAAACAAACAAGGATAGAACATTACTGTATTTACAAGAAATGTTTAATATTTCGTTTCCTACAACTGATGTCGTAAGATCATTAACTGGACAATGGGAACCAATGACAATTAAGCAATATACCTATCAGGCGACATTTTGGATGGTAACCTGCTGTTGCTAGGCAACAAGTTTGTATGCTTATCTTAAAGGTTGGATACACCATTTGCAGATATCGAAAAAATACTACCGCACTATTGAGAAATATCCTACTTATTAGGCATCAAGCAAAATGATTCCGCTAGATATCCTATAATTGTTCACAGAAATTGAATTTGATAACAACATTATCGATCGCCGGACGGCTATCGCAAAAAACCAAGAACATCATAAGAACCGCTGCCTGATGCCGGTTGAACAACTATCTGGTTAAATGTATACATGCATCATTTGGTAAATTAAATGCTAATTACTGTTCTTGCTTTCCTTGCCAGAATCAAGGACAGGGACTATGAAACAAAATTCGTCTATTAACTTAAAATTCTTACAACATGGCTAAAAATTCATTGGAACAACAGAGGAATGTAGCCTTGAGTAATCTGAAGCTTGCCAGAACCGTAATCCAGACATAAAAGCTAATTTGACTAGAAATAAAAACAAAATTGCAAGAGTACTTTCATGGGTGCGCGATCGATCACTTTCCCGTCTGCTAACGTAGACAACATTCGCCAACGATGCATGCAGTTTTGGTGGGCGGGAAAACCTCGTACGGTTTTCCCATTAACCTTTTGTCGTCGTGGGATTAAAACCAACTTTGATAAGTGTTAGAATATATGGCTGCGACATCGTGGTGGGTGTTTTGGCCAAGTTTGATTTATACCCATACAAGTGAGAAACGCTTCGTGACATATTGCCAGGCAACTGCTTGTAAACTAAGTCCCGACGCGGAGTCCCATTTTGCTTCAGATGGTTGTTTTTGAGAAGCGACAGTATTTTTTAGCAGTTTGCAAATTCAGTGTGCAGTAAAACAACATTCTTAAAAGGAAACTGAGTCCGGAGAATGCAGGTTATTAAGTGGACGTTTTGGTCAGTAAGTTCTGACCATCATGATGAATGAGTAATGGCTTTGAACTTTGCCCGAAACATTTTATCACTACACTACAGACGAATTGCCTTGGACATGAAAGATGACTCAGAAGGAACAAGAAAATCATTTCAAAAAAACGAAGGAGATTCGAATTAAGTCTTTGCAAGAATAACGTCAAGTTGTATTGAGGCAGACATTGGCCAGTCCTTTGCTCGAATTACCGAGCCTAGCTGTTGGTAGCCGTGGTTTCTTAATACACTGTGTACCCAGGTAAGATATGGTCCAGGCTAGGGTCTATGAGTCAATAAAGACCGTGCCGGTGCCACGCAGTCTGGGCACAAAGGTATGCGTTGGCCTTTCAATTTGAACCCCAGGAAAGAAAGAAAAAATGTCAGGGACTACCCTACACACCAGCCCCGCAGGAGTTTTGCCCTGTTCAGGTATAGCACAGGGCCCGGTGATACCACACCTGCAACCCCGGTCCCTATTCACGTACCACAATCCAACCCCAGTGAGGAAACCCCGCTAATTGGCACTCTAAACTCAATCACAATATTAATTGTACCCTATTCGGGGGAGGTGCGAATCTGACACCTTTGGCGGATTATACGGAAAAGTGGACTTTTCTCTTTTCTTTTCCTCTTTTCGAGTATACAGCCGGAGTCAAAGGGGGATTGGCCAGCGGAGAAGCAAGTATCATTGGCTGGTTTGTGTTTCGCCCGAGTTGTTACCAGCCACCTGCAGTACGTCAATCAACGCGTGTTGACAAGGGAAGACGGGAACGTGGAACTGCACAATGTGTCCAACCGTAGCGCAGACTAGGGTATAAACCGCATAAGGAATCCCGGGCAGCCTGTCGATAATATACGAGTTAAGAGAAAAGAGACGTTCACAACGTCTTTGGAGATCAGACAGATCGAGTCAACTTGTCTAGCTACCTGTGCGCGCGTGTGTGGGGTTTGAGAAGAACAACAGTTACATTTCGGAGCAAAGTCCACGAGAAACCTACCCACCTGCCTTGCTCTCGCCCGATTTAACTTGATAACAATTTTACTTTTATTATTTTGAGGAGCTGTAGTTCCGCGACTTAATACGACTCAAGATGCTCCAGATCATTCAACATTCCTGCATCCTCCTAGTGTTGACTGTGTGTTGCCTGACGGTGATGCTTCCACATGCGTCAGCCAGGGCCGTGGCGAGAGTAGACGAAAATATGAGCGGGACGCAATCGTCGAGTCAGCTGGGCCGCGACCACCCATCCTCGGCGTCCAACCCCGGCGCGGGTATGGTCCACCACCCGCCCCGAGGTGGTGTCGAGGAAGAGTCCAATATCATCATGACGCAGCAGAAGGAGCAGGTCTTGGGTGAGCTCTTCCGTGCCATCGGCTTGGAGAATAATACTTTGGAGGAGCCGTTGCGTCGCCCTGAGCCACCGCCCTTCATGTTGGACCTTTACAGCTCAATCGCTGACCCCTCCTCTGGGAAGATGAAGATGCCGAGGCCCTTCAATGCTAACACCGTCCGCTCGTTACCAGATAAAGGTAGGTGCCCATTTCCCTCTTGTTTGTAACATTTAAAGTAACTTAGACTACACACAGCCTTGAACAGTAAGAAACAGTTTCTCGGGCATAATGCTAGAGAAACTATTCGGAAACATCTCCACATCTTGTAACATTTTAATTTGTAAAGACCTTATTAACTTATAGTTATACAGCATATAGAAAAAACTATACAGTATACTGGCTTTGTTTGAACATGGTTTGGTTAAACCTAGGGCTAAAATAAAACCTAAAGGGAAGTATAATCATGGTATAATTCTGTCTCGACGTTTCGGTCAGTATGTCGTGATCATCATCAAAAAATATTTCATTTTTAATGGTATCCCAAAGCATTAGGGGTATCCTGTAAGTGTAACTGCTTTTGTATTTCTGTTATTCTTGAAATTAGTCGTATTGCCCTTCAGAACACCTGGTAAACCTGCTAATGCTATTGCGAAAGCCACAAACGTCATAAGGCATTTCTTTGTTGGAAACTCTTTTGGCGCAACAACGGCGTTCATTTCAACGGCATTGTATTACAATATTTGTAACTTTTTGTGTAGCCGCAAAGGCCTATTAAATTAATCAAAATTCAAGGCGCTAGTCCGTGTTGACACAATAACTTTCCCCCAGGCCTGAAGCAGTCTCATCGATGCGTGGTTACAAAATTTGCCGGATTGATCAGCCGTGACCGCCCCTGCATCACGCCCGAGAAAACAAATCACCCCGTTCAATCAAAGTTATGTCTCCATTGCCAGCGTTTATTGGTAATTCTTCTCCTCTTTTCGCACGAATAATTACACTAATAAAGTAGGCCTGTCGAGCCATACACTCGTATTTGTTTGAGATTTGTACTGACTTGCATCGCACGGCTGAGCTTTTCACACCTTTTTCTGTTATTTTTTGGTTTTTCCGTCTCCCAGCACGTTTTATACGCGTGTTCACATTGCCGTGACGGGGTTAAAAGATGTAAATTTATAACATAATAAAAACGCGGAGGTTAACTGTGATGGGGGAAAATCGTTGTATTTATACCCGTCAATGGCATTTTCAAGCGAAACCTTACCAATAAATATACCATTGTTCAGTTGGGTACACATAATTATGCATGCATGATACAACATCTTGAGAAATATCGACAGTTATTTGTTAATCCCTACACATGTACATGTATATGTAGTATTGTTCACACCACACACAAATATAATCAAAATATAAATCACACTCGCGTGAACCCGTCAAACCGAAAAGCCGTAAAATATGAAATTCCTCCAGTCGATCGTTTTCCCATAAACCTTGCAATATTATACCTTTATTGTGCCAGCCTCCTCCTATGTGCCAATTAAACTCGCCAGGTGGAGGTAATGAAGGCAAGGGGGTTGAGAAGCTCCCCCGCTCCCCCCACCAAGTCCCGACGATTACCAGGCTCGTGATTTACGACCGGTGGCCGAAAATGACAAGTTATTATTTTGTTAGCGAACACCTGGAGTAAATTTTCTCCCATTACTGCCGCGCCGTGACACCTGAAATATAAAAGTGCGGCCATTTTTGCTTGTTTTTGTTTAGAGACAGGGCTGAAGTACGACTTTTCAGGAATAAAAAACAAACGCGTGTCAAAAGCCAACATGAGGTGGAGGTTATAAAAATGAATTGCTGGTAAAAAGTTCTCTATTCTCCACATTTCATTACTGTGTTATGCCTGTTTTTATATCCATTCTCTTTAAGGACACTTTTCGTACAGTTACAGATTATTACGGTACCTCTATGCAGTGGATTATTTTCTTGGCAAGCCTGGTTTTCAACATTACGCATGCGCAGTTTACAAACCGCGTGACCGCGTCACTGAATTATTTATTACCTTCAACCTTGTTTCGGCCGGGCAGGATATGCGCACATCGGCGGATTATGACAATACGGTACGGTCTGAATGATAGCTTTAATTAAGCGGTGTATTCGAAATGTCGAAATAGTCGAATTTATATCTTAAACGTGCTACGGTATTATATAACTAGGATACATTGTTCTACGTGGTGCGGGTTTTTTTTTAATATATAAAATATTCTACAATAAAGAAATACGATGCACTGTGCCAATTAATTTATATTGGCGGTGTCGTTTCCGAAATCTGTTCATGATTTGTATTTTTATGAATTAATTTATTTTTGATTGGTGATGATGATTTGCTAACAAGAAAAATAATACACATTTAGCAATCGCTTAGCAATGCAAACTTAGCAGAGACCCATTCAGCATTCTGTTTTTATCGCGGCCCTTCCAAAAAACGCCCCACCGTCAAAATTCTGGTTACCCAGCGCATAGCTTCCCCGCTGTTGTGGGGTCAAATTTTGCTGGAAGTGCATCTGCCGTCGCCGATGCGAGACCGTGCGTTTCGAAGAGCTAGGTCGGCTGCACTTTTTTTCCGCAGCGCACAAGCGGTTCGCATGCCAAATGCCCTCCCCCCCCCCCCCCCTTGTCTCTGGGCAGCTAATAGCTATTTTTACAAATCAGGAATATTAATAACTTGGGCACGGTTTTGATTGGTGATGTGCGCTGTTGGAGCCCGATGAGTTGGTTTTTTTCCCCTCTGTTTTGACGGCTGGCTGAGGCCTAATCGAGGTACCCGGCAACAGTCAAAATTACGGGCACGGTGGTTAGCCCGAGAATTTAGTCCCTGAATTTAAGATTTTGCTCTTCAGCTCAGTTTTGTTCTAAGAGATTTGAGAATTGTTCTAAAAGTGAAGACGATGAGTTTACCCAAGTATTGCACTGCGACAAAGGATTGCTTAACATGTTTTATTTTCTTGTATTTACCTCTTAAAATGGTCCTCTCTCCAAAATAATAAACCATGTAAATCAACCAGTTTATTATTGTACAGTTCAACCATAATTATACTTTGTGGGGGGGGGGGGGGTGTTGATTCAGATGTCAAGTTTCACTTTATACACGTACATGTACACTGAACAAAAATATAAACGCCCCCAAAATGGTTATTTGTTTTGATTTGTAAACAACATTCGTGTCCATCTTGCTCAGTGAGGAATTGCTCAGTGATGCAGTGATTCCACCCACATCTGTGTTGTGGGTGGAATCACTGCATCACTGAGCAATTCCTCACTGGCAGAGATGGACACGAATGTTGTTTACAAATCAAGACAAATAACAATTTTTGTGGCGTTTATATTTCTGTTCAGTGCATTACCTTTCTATAGTTCGATCCACCAGATCGCAATTCCCTGATAATAGAAAGGTTCGTGATCACGTGTTGTAGTTCGGTACTTCGGTATACACACCCAAGTGGCCGAGTCCCGACATTCTGGTATGCCAATGCTCGTCACTCGGCAGAGTCATCGCTCAAAATCACTCGCCTAAGCTAATTTAAAAACGACTCGTGTTGTACAAACTCATTCATGGTGCACTGGGGGGGTGGGGGAGGGCAGGCGAGGTCTTTCAAACGAAAAGGCGCCCGCCAGTCAAGATGGCCGAATCTGTCTACAAAGCCATGGATCTTGTTGGATTTGGAAAATCTTGAAAGGGAGTGTGTCGGGGGGGGGGGGGGGGGGTAATTGAAGTTCATCGGTCTCAGGCTCTGGTCTTAAAAAGAAGGGTTTGGAATGATTTCACGAGAAGTATTCGGCAGTCATGCTGTTTGTTAGTAATCAAACTTTATACTGGATCCTGAATAATCTTAAATTGTCCAGCTGATACCATACGCCCTCCAAAATCAATAACTCGAGACATACTGAGGAGTTTTCAAACTTGGGCTTAATCTGTAATTAATTTCGCACATTAAATACAATTTTTTTTGAATAATTTCGGAGGTGTACGAGTTGATAAACCAAAGCTTGAAAATAAAGCCAGCGTTTCGAGAATGGCAGAACTATTTGGAGTGCCCCTTGTACAAAAAGGCTCAACGCGCTTGTCGTATTGAACAATAACTTGATGCATTGTACTCAGAACTCAACTTTCAATGCATTGTGTATCAAAGCGCCACCTGTGTTTTGAAAGGCAGCGTGTCACAGGTGCGCGCGTGTTTGTTGACACTGAACCGTCCCCTAACACGAATTGTCACTCTCGTTACATTGACAGCTAGCAAGGTGGTGAGGGTTATCCATACACACGCATGCACGTTGGTGGTACCCACGGGGCAATGCATGGGCATCACCCAACTCTTGTTTTCGCCATGCCACCCCACCCTGTTTTGGAGGTGAAACCTTTTACTAAGTGTTTAAGTATAGGTACAGGTGCTGGGGACCAAGGGGTCCAAGAAAAAAAACCTACCAAACATCTCATCTCGGTTCAAAATAAGATAAACTCAATTGACAAAGGAAGGTTTAACGAATGGGGCGTTCAGGGATATGGATACAGGCACAGGAACATTGATAAACCCAAAATCACACCGCAAGGTTCAATATCACAACCCGAGTCCACATCGAAGCATTATTCTCCAGAGATAAACTCGGGTGAAGACACACAACACATGAATTCACGAACAAATCAATTACGATTTAAATCACACAAAAAAAATCACATAAATCACCACAAGGCGCACCATAGTGCAGGCCACCAGCAAACAGTCTCTAAAAACTAAATAATAAAATACCTACATTATAGTCCATACTGCGAAAACGATTCATGCACATGCGCAGAAATGTACTTTGGTTTCATGTTTTATTTGCCTTGTTCATGTTGCAAGGGCGCAAGCTATTGGCTAACACTTCCATTGCCAGATATCCGTTTCCACCAATGGAATTTTGTTCATACTATCAAAAATAATCTGAGAGTTTCACATTCCGCTGCCATCTTGAATTATGCGCTGTATGAGGGGGAACAAACAAATACCAAATGTATAGCGTTTGTATGCCAACATCCGGGTATGTTGTTCCCTCTGTCTACAGAGGGCGCTGTACTGGGCATGCGCAACTAGAGCGTGCATGAACGAAGCTAAATGGGAAAACAATTATTTTGGCAAACCCTGTTCTGACACTCCCCCAACCCCCACGTAGACCCGACTCGCGCTACTTCCCTAATGACCTTGGCCTAACAAGATTAATAAATCTAATCCGATAACAATAAAGCAGGTTTTGGGGTACTGTATCAAGTGTCAAATGGTATAATGTTCACTCTATCGTGATGTATACAAACAGCAAAATAACATTGGCAGTTGGTATTATGGTGGTGATTTAATAAATTTTATAATGTAGAGGGCGCTGTAGAAGCCGGATGGCTAAATAGCGTTAACCGAAGTTCAGCCAGCACTGTTAAATATACACTTCGGCAATAACATTAGCTCAGATACAGATATTCTTACCTCAGATAAATGTGGAGTTCCGTGGGAGCTCAAGTGCCTCTGAAGAGAACCTGGTAGATAGCCGTGAATGGAGAAGTGTTCCACTTTTGGGCGAAGACTTGAATTTTGAAAGAAATGATGGTTTCGATATCATCTCAAAGAAAGCCGGGTATAATCATCAAGGTTCTGTAGGTTGTAGCCGGCCATAGCCTTCCTAAGGTGTCCGCCTTTCATCCTATAGTTTCACGTCCTTCGTGGTTTTTCTTTTCACCTATAGATCTTTCTTCGTTAGTGTCTTGGTTTATATCACCAGCCTTTCCGTACCGCGGTATATATCCACATTATGGCAGAGACCAGCAGTCTACGTTTCCATGTTTTACTTTATATCCTCGTTGTGTCTTCTTTTTCGTTTGATGACATTGAGTGCGTCTCCACTGCTCATTCAGCTGAACTGTTTTGTTGCGTGTATACTCAGCAGGATTTGGGGCAAAGCGGACCCGCCCTATTTTGTCCCTATACACGCTCGGACTATTGTTACCTAACCCCCATTCCCCTAGGTATCTGAAAATAATTCCTGAGATTCCGGGAACACAATAGCCAACACAAAAAAGAGGGAGGTGTTCCATCTGCCTTGTCTCGCTTGCTAGCTAGGTTGGTATGAGGTGTTCTTAGGCTGAACGCCACCAAAATGTATTGTTCTGACAGGTGTGAAGTTGGTTACTAGACTGTCTTATTCCTCAGTTCGACATTCAATATTCAAGAAGTAGTTACTTATTCGACATCCACGACACGATCGCGCGATCACCTATCCAAAGAATAGTTAGAATAATTTGGTCTGGGAACAAAGGTCTTATTACACTACGGCGCTACACCTTTTGATATTCAAATAAAACGGTACAATTAGAACACTCTTCAGGGAAGTTCAGGCTTGTCGAGCGTTTTCTGGCGTAAGTTTAGGTAGTAGAGTTGGGCAGAGCAGTTAGTAGAAACATGGAGGAAGGAAACCTTCCTCCATGGTAGAAAGAAGAAAAAAGGTCGTAAAATTTTGTCCCGAACTATTTGCCCTGTTGGTTCGTTGTTAGTGTTAAAAGTACACATTTTAGGGTTTTTTTCTTTTGTTGCGTGTGCATTTTGTCTGATTTTGTTTCATTACCCAACGTGTGTTGTTTACCAGCCATTTGTTATACTAATACTATTAATATTTGTTTTTGCTGTGGGGAATTATTTTTGTGACGAAACATGCACGTCAGACGCACCTGCGAACATAGACTAGCCAGCTAAGTCCTCTGACACAAATTATTCCTTCGCGGAAAATTTACAGCAATTTTCAGATGCATACGTGTACATGTACTCAGCTAACGTTTACGCAGCAAAGATGAGACAAACGCAAATCTATCGTACATAGTTTACAAGATTTGATGGAATTATTTAAAATGTCAAAGTAATGGAAGACTTTGAGGCGCATACAATTTACAAAAATGGATGTAACCATTTTAGTCCAGGTAAGGTAAGTACCATAAGCAGGTGGGTTTGTGCCACATGTACGTCAGTACATGATTAGTGGGGTGGGTAGGTGATGACAGTGCATAGTTTACAAGTTGATAGCCTAGGGGGCCATGAGGACGGTGCCCAGGTGTGTAAATTGTGTACGCAGTTTGGCCTCCGGATTGATCCCCGACGTCTACAACGCCGAGCAGATGACAGGCTGGCTCAAGGTTAACCTGACTTTGAAGGGTGGTGCAATGTTTTTATTTTTTTGAGAAACCATGATTATTTTCATTCCACTGCGTCCTGGTGATTGACGTCACCTTTAGACTTAGGTCATTAAAGTAAATTTTGTTAACGTGATTAGGTTTTACGTATGTGATTGACGTACTACTGCGGAGTTTGTTTTAACGCCATTCAGGATGGCGTCCCGTTGGTGTATTCGGATAATGTCACTTTAGTGCCATCTCGCTTGTCATTGAGATTAGTGGACTAGAAGTTAGTTATGGCATAGAGAAAGGAAGAGAGACTGTGATGGGTTTTTCAAGTTACGCTATCGTGACCTCTTGAAAACATATCCGACTATTTTGTATAAAACATGTCCGATGAAAAAGTTCCAGTTTGGATCTAGACTGTTGTAAAGGCTAAAAGTACGCACCAATTCCCTTACAAGAGGTACGGCCTCGAAACGATAAACCAAATGTATCTCTCTCATCAGAAGGTGTTTATCAGTCCCCGCATGCCACCGATGTTAATGCCGCTGGCACCGGTGTGTGGCGGGGTGGTGGAGCCGGGTCTTCAAATCAGAGATTTGCAGTCTAGATTCCATATCAAAAGCTTACACGTAACAGGTGTGCTAGGTACAGGCGTCGGCACATTGATCGCAAAGATAATAGGATGACAGTATCAACTTTGTTCAGAGATTCGCGTGAAAGCTGGGCAACACTTGTCAGAAGTCTGGTCAGGGTGGAGCCTGATGAGTCGGCAGATTTTAGGGAGGGGGTACCGTACCGGGGCAGGTGGGTACGGTAAGCTAGGCACCTAGACCAACACACCGGCGCCATGAACGTAAGACTGGTGCACACGTGGTGCCGATGATACAGCACAAAATCCCCTCTTATGCTTAGTCATTCTGGAAGATATCAGGAAGTTTAGGCTTCCACAATCGAAAAATGGTATTAATGTTTTTTGCCACGTCGCAGACGGGGCTCTGTAAGCTTGTTGTTGTTGTTGTTGTTGTACCAAATTCGAGGTAAAAGACGCAAATCCGGCCTATTCAATCTGAACACATGCAGTCATTATGGTTAAGCTATTATACTTGGTCTGATCTGGACGACACTGAGGTCGTTAAAGATGCATTCCCCAAGGGAAACGGGCATTTCTGACTGTGGTTTCAACTGTCCGTCAGTATCAGCTTCCGGCTGTATAGCAATTGAACCAGACCCATAGGCCTACACAACAACGCTGCGGGTTCTGCACGAATTTGTGCTCGTTACATTCACGCATACAATGGTTATAACAATCTTAAACATATACAATTAATGTACATGTACATTGTATAGCTTGCGTCGTGCGGTAAATCGTTTACAACGTCATGCTTCCACCCCGATTATCCCGATTTAGAATCCACCCACGCGATTTGTGTCCCACCCAGCTTTCCAGACGACGTAAAGTACTAAAGCCATGGAGAAAAGACTGTGCTAAAGCCATTGGATGACCCTGTTAATAGTGCAGGAACATTGCCTACCGTGAGCAAGTCACAAAGGAACACCCGCATGCTCGCAAAGCAAAGTACAATGTACATGCACGTCTAATCTTTTTACACCAAAATTATCAAAATTCATTCGATAAAAGTCGTCACCCCAACTGCCTTTTTGCAGGTTTGCTGCGTTGCTTAATAATATTGCTGGCAAGGTAACAACAAAATCAGCTTTGGGTACAACAAATTGTTTTCCCTATTCTCTTCCGAGAACACTTGATGTCTGTTCCGTTTTTGAAGGGGATGTTTAAATGTGGAACTCGCCTGAATATAAAGCCTGGAAAATTGAAGGGGGCTACTGACTCCAGTCATAGAGTTTAAGAAATTAGACGTGGCCCTTGGTTCACCTTTCAGAAGATTACTAGCCCATCGCTTATGATTCATTGTATCTGGAATGATTCACCGTGCAGCGGTGAGCTGTTAGATATGATTTTGTTTTATCCATGTTAGGTAGTTTGGGCTAGTCCATTATACCCGTCAACATAAGTTAGTTCTGTTCCTTTCTCTATGGTCCTACACGCATGTACGTCTACGGTGAAGGGGATTGGTGGTGGTGGGGGGGGGGGGGGGGGGGGGGGCTTAGAATGTTATGCGACCCTGTGTGCCAGCCAATCAGGAGTCGACTGACGTCATTTAGAGCAGAAAAGTGGACAAAGCTGCTGATTGGCCAATTTGGCTGCCGTGTTTTTGTAACATAGCAACTGGTAACGGAAGACGCGATATCGATGATGGAAAGCGCCTGTGTGTGCTGAATTGTTCCGAAAATTGAATTTTATAAAAGAATTCCTGATCGCCAGACGGCAATCGCGAAACATAACATAAAAAACCATTTACCCGACCGTTGAAAAACGAACGCAAGTTCTTCTTGCTTTTTCCTCGGCATCCCATGATGATTGTAACGGAATTCGACCCCCAAATCCACACATTCCTGATAATTCAAACGCTTACCAATGATACGGCTTATTTTGTATACTTGAACCCCTCAAATGTTAGGTTCCTGTGAGTGTGAGCTAAAAATACAATCGAGTTGGCGCTGCAACACTCCCACTTCGGGTATGTATACCCAGCACGATATGTGGCAGAGGGGTACCCTCCTCTTATCCCTATACTTTATACGCACTCAACACTATTGTAACCTAACCCATCCCCCCTTGAAACCTAAAAGGAATTCTTGAGATTCCGGGAACACAATGGTCAACACAAAAGAGGGGGGGTTTTCTCTGCCACAATATCGCGCTTCATAATGTGGGTATGACTGTAACTGAATGCTTACGAGACCGGACAAGCCCGTCCTAAAATTACAGGTGTTTTGGTCGAGCCGACACTAATCCAATAAAGTCACCAAATCCAAAGGAATTAATGACAATAATAGCCAGGTTTTCTGACCAAACATGTAACAATTTGGAGAAATTTCCATAGGAATGTAAGCAGGCGAATGATTGGGCGCATTACAAAACCCCCGGGCGGCCAAGTTATCCTTGCTATGCGAGTTTTATTAACAATGCTCTGGCAGTCGCAACACCTGTGCCTTGGAAAGTTAAAAGTGCAAGAGGGAAAGGTCTATTGTCCTCGAGGCTAAATGAAATTAAACTCCTGCATGAACAAGCCTTTGTAATCTGGTAAAGTTGTGCAGATTTACTCGCAGGACCCGCCTACATATTTTTATTCCGTATAATCAGGGCATAAAAAACAAGAAGTTCCGGAAATTGTTTTTCCCCATTTTCCTTTTTAACCAACCACTTTGGAAGTGTGCGTAAACGTGCCTTCCGATTAATTCGAATGATTACACGCTCGGCATGCGTGTCAGTTAAGATGAAAGTAAGTTGCCGCCAAAAATAGTCCAAATACACCTGGGCACTTCACGTGGTTCCCCGATTTCTATTATTAATTCGGCATTTTCTGCCAAAGACTTGCGATGAGCTTGTTACCAAACAAAACGCACCCAGTGGTGTGTGGGCTACTGGGTAGAATGTCGGGCTAATTTGTTGCGATTTAGTAAAAGGACCACATTTTTCTCAGCAATTGTAAAAAATTGCCTTCTCCGAACGCCGCCATAAAACGACAGAGACGTTAACGTAATTGGCTTGAAATGCTTTCTTTGAAAAGCTAAATTCTACCGCTTCTGACCCGTGGCGAGGCTTTATTGTCAGGTGCCAACAATACTATATACACCTGTTCTTCAGAAAGTAATTGTTAACACCCACGGTGCTTGTATCTTCGGCGGCCGCGCCACTTCCAATTGGCAGATAAACTTAAAAGAAAACACGGTAGTAACCTGTAATTCTTCACAAGTCAAAACGTGAATGGGAGCTATACAATTAACAAGCTACAAAGCAACCAACGACATTTGGCAAATCAAGTGAATACGACAGGCATACTGAGCAATAACTCTCAGTATTGGTTACCCATAATTGTTAAGCAGACCCTCGGCCTTCCAACACAACATTATTTGAATCACCCTCAAAGCTTTCAATTTTGTTGCAATACAAAATACTTCTCTTTTGCAGAGTTCAATTGAAAGTGAGGTCGCATTTGCCAGATTCGGCCACTTGCATGGATTCCTGTGTAATAACTTATACTATGCAAGTGTTGTCCGTGTGGAGAGGTTGTACAATAAGACAGAGACATTGGGAGACTTTCTCACTTCATATTCGATTGATTTTGTTCCCCTTTTTCGTTGCAGCGGAGAAGCACCGTCTTCACTTCCAGTTCAACCTTAGCCATGTGCCTGTCACGGAGATGCTTCTTCAGGCCGAACTCCATCTTTTTAGACTCAAGCCCAAGACGCGACCAACGGTCACCGTGTCTGGGAAGCGGCAGCCATTTTACCAGGTTCGATACACTTTACACTTTGTATTGGCTTAGATATTCAGACATTCGACCACCAAAACAGCGCTCATGTGCTCCGTCAACTTAGTGGGGCAAATTGCTTGTTATTCTACCTATATTTTTACCTAACGCACTTCCATCCTCAAAAACCTAAAAACATTTCCTGATAAACCGCAACATTCCGTAAACACAATGACCACCACAATAAAAGGAGAGGGGTGGTTACCCGTCTTATATCTTGCTCTATATTCATCCTCTAGGACAGAATTATTACCTATCTGCCGTACTAACTGAACCACCTAGCTCGATCCAATCTGGACTGTCAATACAGAGATCGACAGATTAATAGGGGAAATATCCGTCGATTTTATTTATACAAGTCAAGATGATAGTACCACGTAATTTCGTTGCCGATTTATAAACAGTCATGATTTGTTCCCTTCAGATCCAACTGCATCAACTTGCTAGTGAAGATCCCTCGTCCCTGGAGGGCGCTAAACTGATTGGACTGCGGTTGGTCCGAAGTGTGGGGACAGAATGGGAGGTCTTCAGTATCACTGACGGTGAGCATCTTTGTGGCATAGAAATTAAAGTCATTTTGTACAAAGAAACTATTACTGCAAAGTAAAAACGGTATGGACACGTAATATTAGCCATATTCTCTAGAAAATGGCGAAGAAACAGGCAGGACTATTGTGAACCATACCTTGGTCTTCCATTTCAGCGGTGTCAAACTGGCTGGCAGACGAGCGTACCAACTTCGGCGTCCTAATCAGCATCACCTCCCTGACAGGAGAACCCATGGATGAAAACTTCATCCGCTTCGCTCAACAGGGCAAGCATCATCCCACCAAACATCCGTTCCTGGTGCTGTACACGAGCGACCTGAGGCAGATGGACAGTGCACACACAGCCCAAGGTATAATAATGTGTGGTGCTTATATTATAGGGCTTTATCATCAATGTTCTCAAAGCGCTTTAGATTATTAGCCCGGTCATTGGGCCAACGAAATATTCCAAATACCATCTCAGCTTCCTGGCAAGTATACAGCTCAATGCTGCCATTTCGGCACAGAGCAGATAAATCAACCACAAGATCCATCTGTAAGTTGCTCTCACAGGTACGCATTTACTCATTGGTGGATAGAAGCAATGAGTGACAAAGTATCTTGCCTAAAGGCACACGCACCATACATAGTCCCAGGACCAGACTCGAACCCACAACCTGCAGGTTTACCTATACATTACAAATTCAATGCTCCAGGCCACGAGGCCACGGCACTGGGTTAATATTCTGGCCCCGAAGAACCGGCCTATTCTCTGACGGATTCGCTGATGGAGTTACCGACTGGGAAACTGACAGTCAGTCGCTGACTAATTGATTGACTAACTGACTATATCACTGACTGATTGGGTCATCATGACCGAGTGAGTCACTGGATACTAACTGATGTCCCAAACATTTTCAAACTGAACATAGCAACTTGTTCTTCCCCTAGGTACCGTTTAAAATGTTTGGTACCGGTTACAATTTTTGAATGGAAGGGAACAAAATAATTTCAATCGGAGCAAACTTGCAAGTTGCAAGTCTACCTTTTGTCCTGTAAATTTCTTTTGGGCAAACCATACTGTACAAAACGTTGAGTTCTCTTCAGTTCCTTTCAGAACCACCCAACTCACAAAAGAGAATAACCACATGGTGCTACCGCAAACAACTCATCTTATTGATAAGAAGATGGTTTCTAAAGAAACATAACTTTATCTCCCACAGATGCAGTTGAAAGTGCATATGAGATATTCTTTGAAACGTACGGCAACCTCAATTCTCCGCCTTTCGCCGACTCCACGCAAGCCGGTCCCACGCCAAATGTCAACACTAACCGTAACAGTGACGACAATGTCACGGCTACAAAGGAGACGCAGACAGGAGCTGCGCCTCCCAGAAACAGGAGGGACAACCGGCAGGATTTAGACACGGAGTCTCCGACGGAAGACTCGGCTACGGCTAGTGGCAGCAGCGGCAAGAAGGCCAGCCCCAAGGCCAACCCCAAGGGCACCTGCGCCCGAAAGTCCATGTACGTGGACTTCCATGAGATCGGCTGGTCAGATTGGATCATCTACCCAGTTGGGTACAATGCGTACGAGTGCGCTGGGCGTTGCCCGTTCCCGCTTGGGCAAGCTGTACGGCCGTCCAACCACGCCACTGTGCAGAGCCTGATGCACCTTATCTCAGCCGACGTGGCGGCCCCTTGTTGCGTTCCCAGCCAACTAGACCCAATCGCGGTGCTGTTCTTTGACAGCGACAGCAACGTAGTGTTGAAGCAGTTTGACAACATGGTGGCAACTGCTTGCGGATGCCGCTGAGACACACGAAGCATACACAGACATTTCCCCTGCAAAATTAAATAGACTTTTTTTAAAGAAATTAAAAAATTGAAAGAGTAACTGGCTCCAGGGGTCCACCTATAGTCATAAAGAACTGTAAGAATGAAACGGTTACAAACTGTTGTCCTGAAAAATTGAAAGACTAGTTACATGTTGAGAATGATCACCAAACAAATATGTTTTCATTCTTTTCACAGTACATGTACATGCATCATGTTCTAATATATAAATGTACAACCATCTCACTTCATCGATTTTTCTTCATGGAAAACTAGTGTATTAAATATATGCGTCCGTAAGAAATATTGAAAGTGTTTATATTTGCGTGTCTTTAATAATACAAGAAGACTCGTTTTCCCTTATGTTTTCTAATAAACCTGACCAGTACAAAGTACACAATTTTCTCTCTTTTATAAATCATGGCCCAAAGGAACTTCCCGGATGTCTGTTGTTCTATTGACAATATTTTTGTTTTATTTGTGAATAACAATATTTTATTTTCATTTGTGAATACAAGTGGTAAAATGAAAATAGCACTCAGCTTTGTATTCAAAAGTAAAGTTCTGTACAGATTTTTTGTTGTCCTACTAAATTAATTTCTTTTGCCCAAATCACAATGTGAAAGGTTTGCAACAACCTATAAACTAGTTCCTACAAACTGCCTAGTAGTTAAGTACATGTACTCCCACAGAAGTGTTAAGTTTATTTCCCTAAAAAAACAGCACATACAACATTGTATCTGTTGGACTATTCTGTATCGAGTGTAAATAATAAATAAAACTCCTTTATACATTAGATCTATGTTTTTGCCTTAATAGTTGACTGTCATATTCGATATTTATGAGGCGAGCTTATATTGAATTGTATTATAAATTCTTCCAGATGACGGAATTGTGTTTTAGCTTCATTGTAAAAAGAAACATCATTAATGTTCACTGTGTAGAGTTTTTAAATTGTATCCTACTTTCTAATTCAGTTTGATTAAAAACAATTGGAGTTGGCTTTAATTTTGTAAGGCATGCATTGAAAAAAAATACTAAGTTTACATGTACAATGTAGTTGAATAATACTGAAAAAAGAGAAATAGAAAGTAAATTGTTGTCGAGTTCTCTGCAACGTATACAATAAGAATTAGATTCCAAGTTTATACTCTATACAACAATTTTTCAATTAATCTTCTTACCTCAACATCCTAGTGGCTCAAAATATTTGAAGAGAATATCTAATGCACATGTTATACGGAGCCTTCAAAACATTTAAGTGCTTCCGAGCTGTAGGAGTCCAGATTCGGAAACTTTCGTGTGGGAAAAACTCCTAAAACTAAGCAAAACGTATTATAAGCGACTTCCAGCCAAACGCAGTAGAAACTGTGAGCTGGGGCAAGAGGGTCGTAGAAAATGACCTCACAGGGAATTTCCAGATCCTCACATAAATCCAAACAATTGTACATTATTAATGATCTAATAAAAACTATTATTTAATCACAATAGTCAGTAAATGTTTGTCACGTGCAGTTTTGTAAAATTGTCATTCTTCTGCTGAATTTCCTAAAGTAAGATCCCTGCAGTTTTGGCAACATTGTTGTGGTGAGTATTTTGTATTAAACCTGAATCGCCATATTATTACACCTACATGTACAGCCCCATTCACATTGGACTTTTGGGGGTAAAACTAACAGAGACTGCTGTCAAGTTAGCCAAGCGCAGTGGACAGCCATCAAGCTTCCCAAATTGTCAATCATCAATCGACGATTGTAAGTTTTACTGTCTGCTGCTGTAAATTTTACCTGGTCAATTAACCCTAACTACCCCAAACCCATCAAACTCCAACTGCAGCTTTCGCTAGGTTTTGGCAGGTTTGGTACCAAACCGTAACAACTTGTTGTTAGACTTTGTTTGACTCAGTACCAAAGGCCCAGGGAGACCCTGTTGAATTCTGTGAGGTTCAGGACAGAAAGGCATGAGACTTGTCAAAATGTTAGAAATTTTAAGAATGCACAGGCATTTATACGTGAGTGACCCACATGGTCACGGCACAGTTCCTGGTCAACTGTAAGTGTATGTACACTTATACCTTGTATGTGTGTCCCCACTAAAACACACAATACCACTGGCCAGTTATCACTGTACCAAGTCAATAAAACTTCAACTGTTGGAGTTTGGCAGGTTTAGTACTGTTAGGTTCAGTACAGTGTACCAAAAATTACTGAACATGTGTGAGCTGTTGAAGTTTGTTAGGTTTGGTATGCTTCCTAGTGCGAGAGCCTAGGGGGTTAGGGCTAACTAAGTTGCAGATGTATTACTATTACATGTATATTGTTAGTTTTACTGAATGAATGGCGCACAGTGGAATAACCCCAATGGAACGTTAACAAATTATATCCATTGATGCAAACACGGCTTCAAACTGATGAGGTTCCCCACAGGTGCACTATAGCAATTGCTCAAATTCAGGTCAGCCCAAGATTCAGGTAGAAATGCCAACACTGAAGTCTGTGAACAGCGATCGTGATTTTGTTTGTATAAAATTCAATTTTTAGCAACAATTACAAGATATATAGTGCAATCATTTTGCTGGATGCCTACAATCAATATTTACTTTTCAATAAGATATTTCTTAATAATTCGGTAGTAAAATATCTGCAAATGGTGTATCCTACCTTTAACCCTAACCCTACCTAATGCTACTTTTTACTACTAGTAGTAAAAAGTAGTATGCAGTACTCTCACTGACTTGTGTCGAATGCCTGTAGTAATTTTTAGTATTTGGTACTTCACCCCTTATTGCATGCACTCGTAGTACTTTTTAGCATTGGGTACCTCTGCTTGCTGAGTGTGCATGGCCCATGTATGCTGTGTAAGGTGTTCTAAACTCTACAGCAAAAATTGTCACTTGGGACACAGTGGGTCAAAGCTGGACTACTGCATTTTTTGCCAGGTAAGTATTACTGACCTGTATTGCCACTATTAGTATTTTGTAGTTGGCAGTATCTGTACTCTGTCAGTACACACCCAATTATCAGTCACAGAGAGACCCAGTGCTACAAAATACTAAGTAGTATTCTGTAGTACGCAGTTCTTTAGCCTAAAGTAAGGCCTAGGGGGTTAGGGTTAACAGGGTTCAGATATCATTGGTAGGCGACAGAGTCCACTTTTGATCACAGACAAATTCTATAATGATCAGCCTACAATCTCTTATTTACCATTATAGGCTAGTAGTAGTACTAGTCAGCTTTGTTTGGGTCACGTTGGTTGTGGGTACTGCTGCAGGATACTTGTAACTTGCTTGCTCGTCATCTTGCCAGCAATTTTGCCACTCTTCTCTGCACTTTTGGCATCTTTCTTCACTTTCTGCAGATAGAATAAGGAAGAAACAATAAAAGGCAAATTTGATCAGCATGACCCTTTTGTTCTTTGGGAATACAAGCCCACATTATTTTGTTCGTTTACCCTAAATCTGTACTATTCTTGGTCATTTTACCTGGGCTTCTACGCAGCATTTCTGGAAGACTTTGATTTCCTCGATGCAATCTGCATCTGTGTAGTCATGTTTCTTCCAGCAGGCCATCAAGACACTCATCTCGCTGATGCATTCCGCAGCTGCAATAGAAACATAATGTTCGGAAAGAGATACATTTTACGATTACGAACGCCATCAAACACAAAACTTTGCACATTACTCATTACCTTAATTGTGTTTTAAAGAGAGTACATGTACGAATATAGGAATTTAAGCATTTTTCGGTAACACCACGGTGATTTTCATGAAGAACAAAAAATCCCCAACTTGTTGCGTTGATGGAAGTATGGCCCAGATGTGTGCGGGGCCATAAGGTAGGGCTAAACGTAACACTATACGTGATATAACGTTACATAGCGCTACTGGTTAATACAAAATACAATATGATTATTAATTATTTCCAATATTGTCTTAACTTCTTAGACTTACCTCCTGGTCTGTTCTTTCGCAACGCCACTTTATCCCTCAGTTTAAACTCTCTCTGCCGATGGTCAAATTTGTTAGGCCAATAATGATTTCTGAGGATGATTTCATTCATGCGTTTCGACATTTTCGTTGATTATTTGTGTGTAAAAAATTGAGAACGTGCTGCGCTGAGGTCCGATTAAATTGACAGAGTCTGAACGCTTGAGGGCGCGCCGTTCAGAATTACACGGCTATATTCACGTCCGTACCGCGCCGTGGATTCGATTGATTATGTATGTTGTGTTGAGCTAGCTGTACGTACGTACGTGTAGAAGTCTTCGTTCTATTTCGTGGATTGTCTGTAATTTATCAGGAAATGGCGGAGAGGTTAAAGGCGATAAGAGAGAAATCAAAACAACGACGAGCTCTGCTCGCACAGACGGTAAGTTGAATCAATTATATCTCAATCTCGGCCGTCTGGCGCTGATGAGTTTGCTTCATCAATAAAGTTGGACAACACTCGGACAACTCATCATACCATAGAGCAAGTGCTCATACCTTGTCCTTGGATGACTTTACTTACATGTGACAATATAGTTGTCTTAACTGAAGTAAAGGTACGACGTACGACTTGGCGAATGCGTTGCCCGTGTTATGATGAGTTGGTAATTATAATGATGTCGAGTTGATGATGAAGGTATGATGAGTTGTAAGTTGTAGAACTAGAACTAAGACAGGTATGAGTGGTCCTGACCTAGGTACGAGTTGAAAAGTCGACAATTCTCTAGCACTAAAGGTTTTAGTGCTACCATGGTGCTACTAGAGAATTGTCGACTTTTTGTTCTGCAGTTATGTAATTAAAGTTAGATATAGTTCAAGAATCAAGATCCAGTAATGGTGAGGCTAAATCTTTATTTGTTGTGATTAATGATGGATTGTCTAGCTGAATGTAACTGATGCCGATCAATTGAGCAGTGTCCTGAGCAGCAAGGAGGAACTAGAGACGAGAAGCAGTGGTCTTGCTGCACCCAAGGATGATCAGACGAGCACAAGGTACGTCCTTATATAATCACATCACCTTGATTGTATCCAATTACAACTTAAGATTTTATAGATTTTTTTATATTTTTATATTTTTTTTTACTATTCTCTTTGTAATTAGTCTCATCAATTTGGGAGTTAAATCTGTGTTTCTGTCTTTTCACACAAATCAGCACCACCCCATCGACTCCCTTAAGCCCTCCAACTAAGCGCAGACTAGTCGGAGATACGACGAAGCCACCAAATGCTTACAGAGAAACCTCTGCTAAGGTGAGTCATAGCGCATGGGAGAGTGAAAGCCAGCATTGTTGCTTTACCTGGGGCCTTGATGCCTCCAGGAGAATAAGGACAAAGAGTTTGCCATTGTTTCCCACAGAACGGAAATTTGTGAGGATTTCTTAGCAAAAGTCTTGAATGCTTTTTTCGTTGGTACATTCCATTGCCAGGACAACCAGGAAGACGACGAAGATGACAGCCTAGTGGAGAAGGTCTACAAGGATTCCAGCACATTCCTAAAAGTAAGTTTTGAAAATCTTCTTGCTCCAGGGGTGGGGGAGTAGAGAGCAAGGAAATATATGAAAGTGTTGTACAAACCCTGTGCTGAAGGAGGGATACTACTAGTACTTGTTACAATGTTCTGTTTCGTTTTCAGGGAACACAAAGTGCCAATCCTCACAATGACTACTGCCAGCATTTTGTGGACACAGGTCAACGGCCGCAGAACTTTATCCGGGATGTGGGTAAGTTGACTTTTTTGAGTAATATATAAAATATCATTTTATTTTAATGTCAACTTTAAATGAGAATCATTACATCGATTCTCTAATTTTCAGAGATATGACAAATTTAAGCAACCCAAACAACCTGTAAACTGTTTTGCACTTTATTTGTCGCAGGACTTGCCGACAGATTTGAGGAGTATCCTAAGCTGAAAGAACTCATCCGCCTGAAAGATGAGCAGATAGCACAGACCAACTCACCGCCAATGTAAGCTGCATGTCTTCCCACTCAAAATATAATTTGTGGATTCTTTTGCTGTTGTTGTGGTAGTGGACGTTAACCCATTTCTCTTCCTTTTGGTCATTTGATAGGTTTCTGCACTGTGATCTAGAAACCTTGGACATAGGGGAGTTGAACCACAAGTTTGACGTCATACTGGTTGATCCACCCCTGGAGGAATACCGACACCGACCTGGTGTCATGACCAACCAGAGGTTCTGGAGTTGGGACGAGGTAATAATGACAATATCAAATCACATTAACAGATAACCCAAGACATATTAGCACAGGCTGGAATCCAACTCGGGTCATAGTGGTGGAAGGCTCGGAAAGAACCGCTATGCAAACCCGACTTCTGAAAGGACTTGCGGTACCCAACCTTTCGGTTCTTCAATTTTGCTTTAAGATCAGTCGACTTGAGATTCCAGCCATAGCTGCCCACCGCTCTTTCATCTTTCTCTGGATCGGGACACTCGAGGGCCTGGATAAAGGGCGGCAGTGCCTGGCAGAGTGGGGCTTCAGGAGGTGCGAGGATATCTGCTGGATTAAGACCAATGCCAAGAACCCCGGCAGCGTCAGTTTGGAGACCAATGCCATCCTGCAAAGAACTAAGGTTAGTTGGACCAGCAAGAGTGTGTGAAAATTCGTAGTGAAATGGATGGATTCCACACCGTTTGAGTTAATTAATACAACATTGACATAATAACATTTGCGACGTTCCAGTAGATGCATATTTATGATGTATAACATGTTTTGTAAGACAGGATTTCAAGTTACATTCACTTTAACAAACTCAACACAGGACCAATGTCTGAGCCAGCATTCTCCCCAAAACAATCAGAGCTCACTGGTCGAGTTGTTTCACCACCGGTTCCTTTCAGAATCTCACACGAGTCACCACAAACCTCAACTAGATTACAACACGGGAACCTTTTATACAGTATCCAAGACACGATAAAACACTTGTACTGTCGAAGTATAGTATTCCTGGTTTTTTTAACAGGAGCATTGCCTAATGGGCATCAAGGGTACAGTGCGACGATCCACCGATGGCGATTTTATCCATGCAAACATTGATCTGGATGTTATCATCACAGAGGAACCAGAGCCCGGATCTCTGGATAAACCTGAAGAGATCTTCCACATCATGGAGCACTTCTGCTTGGGACGGAGAAGGCTCCATATATTTGGCTCTGATAGCACTATTAGACCAGGTAAGCCAAAGTTCTCCAGTTTTAGTAGGTGAATGGTGAAACCAACTTTCTTCCCTTGCAGCTTTTCTTCTAAATAGTACGTTGTAGCCTTGTAGGAACCTTTGAAACCTAGTACATGTACAAACATTAGTCCTGATCAGAATCGCAATAATATCACACGCAGTTAACCAACATGCAACAAATATCTCTTACCTCACCAGGCTAATCATACAACCTTTTTAGACTAGCCCAAAAAGCCAACAAGAGTATTCAATTCAAGTATTATCGCCAAGTTTAACCATTGTTAAACTGCCGGATGTTGAATTGGATAATCATTCCAAGACTCACAAGTAAAACAGGTTCCCGTTTTGATACTGTCGTTTTCAGGTTGGTTGTCGATAGGACCACAGATCACCAACAGCAACTTCGTCAAGGAGGTCTATGAGGGCTACTTCAACAAGTCGACAACGGACTTTGTCACGGGCTGCACCGAGGAGATCGAACGACTCCGCCCAAAATCTCCACCCCCGAAAATCAAAGGAGGGGCAGCTGGACGTGGCGGACAGGGTGGCAGAGGCGGGAGAGGCGGGCCTGGTGGGGCTCAAGGAGGCTGGCAAGGAGGTGGAAGGGGAGGTGGATTTGGAGGAAGGGGAAGGGGCGGGGGTCCAGGAAAGGGACGGGGATTCCAAAGCAGGGGTGGCTTTTAAATGCCTTTTTGTTCCTGGAATAAAAAGCATCACAGCACAATGCATAGTTACATGTAATACATACCAATAGTGCTGTTGAAACAATAGATGTCACCATTTCACTCTAACTGAATTTTGATGTACATCAATTTAGAAATTTGGGATTTATGAATTTTTTTCTAATTTAAAAGCATCGGCTGAAAGGCGCTTGATTACTTTCAGCTTTGCATTTTTTTTACCAAGATACATTGGACATTGAATAAAAATGATTTTGCATGTAAAAGCTTGTTTTGTTTTATTGTCTTTACTTTGTCATAAAACATTTAAACCGCACACACTTGCAACTTTATACCAATGCATTAGAAAAATGACGATACAATGTATATATTTATTTACAATCGTGAAGTGGAAACAGACAATGCATTTCAAGTGTGCAACCATTTCCAAATGACTTGAAAATACCAACAAAAATGTTTATTAAATGAAATATTTTCATTAAATGAATGATCGTTTGTTTTTTTACACATGTATTCAAATTACTGTTCACCGTAAAACAAGGAATTAATATGCTCCACTCAGTGTAAATATAATAAGATAAAACAAATTAAAAAGTAGAATACAATGTAGGCCTAGCTGTTAGAAAAAAAGTTGCTTAATTAAAAGAAGCTTAACGTACATATCTAAGAAGTAATAATTTTATTTAAGGAATGCGTTCGGAACTGTCCAATTGACCAGTTCGCGCCGGAGAACGTTTATACATGCAAAGTTTTCCCCAGATTTAAAACGGATGACGCATAAACACGTCAGGAGCAAGGCCGGAAATGTCTGTCGGCAGCGCGCACAGCCGGAAATGCGTGGGTGTGCTTCCTGTGACCATGGCCTAAACCTGCCTCTGATCGCGTTTAAAAATAATGTTAAAAAAAAATAAACTGGTTAAGAATAAACTAGATGTAATCTTTTCTAGCATTGGTAATTTATATTACGAAAATTGTTTTGAATTTGTGACACTTGCAAATGTACACACATGATCAATTATAGATGTTGGTTCAAATACATAGTAAAAACTATATGAATGTTACTTGGACTCAAAGGGCACATAGGGATGTACATCTATTATTATTATTTTTTATTTATTCTTTCTAGTGATGAAACAGGATCTCGCAAGGCACTGTAGCTCGTAAGCCTGAAGAAACCTACAGTAAGAAGACAACGAGAAGAAGGTACAGTTTTAGAGGTGGGAGGAAAACCCAAGAAGAATATCCTGGAGAAAACCCGCGGAATCCGGCAGGGACTGAAAACCCAACCCACATATTGGCCCAGGCCGGATTTGAACCCGGGTCACAGCGATGGAAGGCGAGGAAAGAACCGCTATGCCAACCTGACTCCCCGTGTGACATTTTTGTGCCAATGATGTTGAGCACAATTACTTTAATGCAGAATCGCCCCAAGTAAGGCTATAAAAGCCACTCTAGGCAAATAAAGAAGAGAAAAAGATGAAACAAGAAAACGCAAGGGGAAACGCATACCAGATAGAAGATTCAAAGAGATACAGCACGTTGGAAAAAGCTTTTGGAGTAGTTCAGAGCCTGGTTGCATGCTCAAACACCCCGACAGGAGGAACCCGGTTCGACTGGAGGAACCCGGTTCGACTGGAGAAACCAGGTTCGACTGGAGGAACCAGGTTCGACTGGAGGAACCAGGTTCGACTGGAGGAACCAGGTTCGACTGGAGGAACCAGGTTCGACTGGAGGAACCAGGTTCGACTGGAGGAACCAGGTTCGACTGGAGGAACCAGGTTCGACTGGAGGAACCAGGTTCGACTGGAGGAACCAGGTTCGACTGGAGGAACCAGGTTCGACTGGAGGAACCAGGTTCGACTGGAGGAACCAGGTTCGACTGGAGGAACCAGGTTCGACTGGAGGAACCAGGTTCGACTGGAGGAACCAGGTTCGACTGGAGGAACCAGGTTCGACTGGAGGAACCAGGTTCGACAGGAGGAACCAGGTTCGACTGGAGGAACCAGGTTCGACTGGAGGAACCAGGTTCGACAGGAGGAACCAGGTTCGACAGGAGGAACCAGGTTCGACTGGAGGAACCAGGTTCGACTGGAGGAACCAGGTTCGACTGGAGGAACCAGGTTCGACTGGAGGAACCAGGTTCGACTGGAGGAACCAGGTTCGACTGGAGGAACCAGGTTCGACTGGAGGAACCAGGTTCGACTGGAGGAACCAGGTTCGACTGGAGGAACCAGGTTCGACTGGAGGAACCAGGTTCGACTGGAGGAACCAGGTTCGACTGGAGGAACCAGGTTTGACTGGAGGAACCAGGTTCGACTGGAGGAGCAATTTCCATGGAAGTATATGTAGAACAGGCTCAGGGTGGCCACAGGCCTATGGTGGGAAAGGGGTTGTAATGATGAGCCCATCTTCACCAACCAAATTCAACTTTTTTAAAAATGTGGTTGACGTGCCAGGTCAATTTAAGCGTGATTACAATCTTCAGGGTGCCTTGACGTCGGCATTGAACGTCTCCGTCAGGAACTTGTTGTAGTTGATCTTTCCGTCCATCTTCTCATCAAACTCGGACAGGACGTGGTAGACTTCGTCCTCGTCCAGTACCATGCTGCAAAGCCGCAGGACGTTGCGGAACTCTGGCAGGGACAGGTACCCTGTGTGCCCCAGGTCCATCTTCTTAAAGGCACGTCGGAGGGTGCGCCAGTCCCCAATCAGCTATAGAGAAGGTAATTAAAATCAAGGATGGGAATTCACTGTTAATTTGCAAAGGTTTAGCAAAACTTTTACACTCCGTTTAACCACTTTAACCCTCCTACTGTTATAACTTATAACTAAAAACCAACTCCCTTCCTCTCTCCTAGCATATGAGTTTCGAGAGAAATGGTAACTGGCTCTGTCATGTGTTACTACATATTACGCAGGCTGCTGGCTGTGCAAGTATTTGCATGTCACAGGTAGATATATAGATTTGAATCTTAGTGCCCTGTTTTATCGTACAAATGCCATTCTTGATTTAAAGTGGTGATGATGATATGAAGAGTTTAACGACTTCATGAATCACTCATTACATATCATTTAGAATCAGGAAGAATCATTTATTGTAAGAAGGTCAAACGAAATGGAGACAAATTATGACAAGGGAATGCCTTTAATAGTACAAGTTTAGTTTAAAACGGGACGTCTTACGATCTACATGTATACGTCTAAACTGTTGACTGCGATTCGAGCCAAATTTACTCACCCTCTGTCTGAGTCTTGCCGTGATGCCACTCAGCCCCTTGACCGGTTCATTGACGATCGGAGCGATGGGCACCTCGGCCTGCAGATGAGTCAACAGCGACAGCATGTTGTTGCCATAGCGATGGGTCTGCTTCCGCATGGCAAATGGTTTCAGAAACTCGACATATGACACTCTGTTGAACAAAAAGAGTCGGTTAGGGCAAACAATAGGACAACAGAAAAAGAAAACACTGGATAAGCCAACATTCTTTACTTCTGGCAAATAAAGCAATGAAACTCCAGATAATATTTCTACATGTACTTAACAAACTCACCTGCCATCGTTGTTGATTTCAAATTTACTGCTCAGTGCTTCAAGTTCATAGGCACTGAGATGCACACACAGTTCTTGCAAGACGTCTCGGAATTCCTCCTTGCTTACAAAGCCGGTCCCATAAACATCCAGACCCAAGAACTCTTTCCTTAGATCATCCCACATGTAATCAACCTGCAAACGCAAATACAAGAAAAAGGAACAAGGATTCAGATAATAGATATGATTTTGGCTTACCTTCATCCCCTATGTCATAACTTCGGGAAGCAAGCGAGGTGTTTTTGCCATAGGGGGCCAAGTGAAGGAGCTGGATGTAACAGTGGGGAAAACGACAGGATGCCCAATTTATATTAAGCCATGGTCACATAAAGGACAATATGGGGGTCGATTATTCATGGGTCCTCCTTACACTAGCTGCTGCTTTAGAACAAAATAAAAAGTTGACTTTTAAGACGACTGGCTTCTTTTAGATTCTAACTAGGCCTACACTGTAAAATGTGACAACAATTTAAAGTTAAGGTTGTGAAAAGGAAATTAAGATCGTTGCAGCAGGCAGTTAAAAAAATTGTTCAAACAATGGCTATTCTAACATGAATATTTATGATTCTAACCTTTGACCTGAGGTTATCCTCCAGCATATCAGCAGCGCAGTTCAGCTTCCTTGACCTGATGAGGAAGTCCGAGTCTCCTCTCTTGGGCGGAGAGATCTTAGCGTTGGGGAAGGCGGCTGACTTCATGGAGTAGCCAAAATGGCGGACGAATTCCAAGAAGCTGTAGGTTCTGTTTTGAGAGGTGATGATGGTGTCCCACAGACGACGGATCTCACCTCTTGTGATCTCTGGCTTCATGTTCACTCTGTGGAGAAACAAAGAGAAGAAAACCACTGAAGCTTAACCAGTTCGCGCCGGATGACGTATATAAACGCAAAAATTCCCCCAAATTCAAAACGGATGACGCATAAACACGCCAAGTTCAAGTTCGGAAATGTATGTCAGCAGCGCGCAAGGCCGGAAATGCGTGGGTGTGCTTCCCGGCACTATCAGCCTGAACACGCTTCGGATCGAGTTTCGTTAAAAATAATCCCGCCCGTCGGCTCGGCGATGTTAAAATAATCCCGGCACGAACTGGTTAACTAACAAAAAGGCAAGTAATGCGTCAAGGGTTGAAATGTCCACAGAAACTTACGAACCAAAAAATTGCTCCCTATTTGAGCGAGTTCACAATCTCTCCGATTTTTTTTGCCAGCAAATTTTGATGTCAGCAAAGAGAGATCTACTTACTTCTTGAACATCCTGTACATCATTGTTTGTGTCATGTGTTTCGAGTTTTGTTCATCTAGTTCCCGGAAAGCTTCTTCAACCTCTGCAAAGCGATCACGCAGCAGTGCCTTAACGACAGCCGAAATCTGTAAATAACATAAAAAATAAGAGAGTGCAACAAAAAAGTGCATCTCTATCTTATTGAAAAGATCTTAACTAGCTTGTTTCAAGTTGGCTCTCGTAACAGAGTCAGTAAGATCTTAATTGACAAAGAGTAAAATCTTTCTTTAGACCTAAACTCACTTCTCTGAGAGGTCTCCCCTTTTTGAAATCCTCAGAGTCCATGGGTTCCCCGTAGCTGTCTCTGAGTCCAGGAGGTCCCTGGTCCTTGGGACTTGAGGACCTGTAAACGGACTTGGTATCCAGAAGACTGGGTGCCGCTCCTCCCCTACGAGGTAACAATGGAAGAATTTGAGAAAGATTCAATTACAAAGACAAAGGCCAAAGCCTAATAAACAGGTAATAATGATGTAGTGGCACCTCTGGTGGATACGTGTGACATAAAAATATGCATTATTATTTAAATAGTAATTCTGTTTGAAAGTAGGTCTAAATTTGTTCTTGTTAATGCAGTCATGATTTGGTCTCTTCAACTAGGCTCAATTTCAAGGTTCTCTCATGTTGGCCAAGTTGTTGAAAAGTATCATAACTGTCAAAGTTTGATGTTACCTTGTGTCAAAGTCGGCCATGAAGTCAACGTATTTCACATTGCCCTCGTCATCCAGCGGCAGCCTATCTACTAACATTACAAATTCCTCATCACTCATGTCTACGTCGTATCGGCTCTGAATGGCCGCACGGAACTCCTGCAGGCTGATCACGCTGGTCCTCAGCTTGTCAATTTTGCTGTTAGAAAAAAAAACATTCAAAGATAATTAGTCTTGCAATTATGCAGCAGGTCCCTGATTACTAAGCAAAAGATTCACCAACCCTCCTCAGGCTGGCGTAGCAGTTCTTTCCTCACCTTCCACTGCTGTGACCTGGGTTCGAATCCAGCCTGGGCCAATATGTGGATTGGGTTATCCTCCTGCTCCTAAAACTGTACCTTCTTCTTACTGTATGTTTCTTCAGGCTTACGAGCTAAAGTGTCTAGGACGCTTTTGAGGAATCCTTGGTTTCACTACCAGAAAGAATTAATAACAATAATAATAACAAACAAAAATTAAAAAACTTCCTCTCTGATGGTGTAACTGGCTCCGTGTTGGCACCGAGAAAGGGAGGGTAAAAAAAAAACCTTGTTAACTTACTGGAACACACCAAGAAGAGCAAGGAAATCTGTCTGGAAGAGCCCCATCATCTTAGCCTCTGCTGCTGTCACGTTGGTTGCCGTGCCGGGAGTGTCGGCTCGAACGCTCCGGTTATACCTGAAGATAATTGCCAAACAAATAGTGTAATCTTCGTGACACTTCTCTGAGTTTTGTCTGACTTCTAATCTACAATGGCTGTGCATTTCTGAGGAAGATTAGCCACAACAGAGATAAATAACTGTCACCAGAAAAAGCGACTCACATATGTTCAGGATTCAAAAGAATCTTATGCGGCAGTCCGGCATCGCTACGATCCTGGAATCTCTGCAGGAAGTCAAGGTACGACACGGACCTCGTCTTCGGGTGAACGGCAAGGTTGCAGCGGGACAGAAAGGCATCCAGTTGAATCTTGTCCAATTTGAGGTCGTAGCGCTCAAGAACTTCACGAAACTTGGCCAACTCCACCTAATATAACAGTGTAAATGTGAAGTGCAACAATATACATGTAAATATTAGGTGTTTTGTTCCGATTCAAATTTCGAAATTGAAATCAAAGTTTTGGACAATCTCAACCGGACTCTGAAAATGAGTCTGACACGGGTGTACGTTCATGACCCAAGTGCAATTTTTTGCTAATTTTCTTAAGCTGAATCATCAAGAACCCTTACCTCTCCTTTCTTCTCAATGTCATATTTCTCAAAGTCTTTCTTCATCTTGTGGTAACCCTGCCTGAATTTATCCTTCAGCCACCGCTCAATGTCCAACGACTTGGATCGCTCAACTTCCAGCCGACGAGGCCTCCTAGCTGTGTTTGGAAAAAGGAAAGAGTGCAACTTCAATCAAAGAAAGAACAAGTACTCAAAGGTTTGCTTCTCAGCTCAAGAACAAGCAGCAAACAATCAAGTAAGGAGACAAGAATTGTGTACATTTTTAAGGCTGTGATTTTCCTTCCACAAACTTGTTCCATAATTTTTATGCAAATACCAGAGGTTACAAATGTCATGGAAAGGGACGCAGCAGCAGCAAGCAATTTCTGAAATGAACTGATACTCATTCAACTTTTCAGAATATTTGTTGGACACTTTAATAAAAGGCAAACCAATTTTTACTCAAACTAATCTATGGCTTCTTTCCACTTACGAGATCCTCTTGGGCTGAGTTCAGGACTACCTGCCCCCAATCTGAAGCCATCCTCATCGGGCATGGCTGTTCCCGATCGCAGACTGATGCCCAATTTGTTCATGAGTCGCTCTCCCTTGATAACTCCTAGTCCATCCGTATCATACCTGCAAAAATGTACATTTCCACTTCAGTAAGATATTGAAAGGCTTTGAGAAAGTAGAGAGCAGCAAGCTACAAGAGGTGGTCCATTGTCGCTGTGCTACCTCAAAGAAGAAAGCTTTTTAGTGCTTTAAATAAAAAAAAAATTGCTCTCGTACATGTACCTGTTCCATAGCTTTTCAAACTCGTCCTCATCCATAAAGAACAGGAGCTTGTTGAGGACGTTCCTAAACTCCGGTTTGAGGATGCGACCGGTGCCGCCAGGGTTCATCTGAGGGATCATTTCGGCAACATCCACGAATCTATTAAATAAATTCACATTCAGACGAGAAATTATACTGGGTGTTAAGAAACAACAAAAAGTACAATGCAAAACTCCCGACATTCAAAAAGAGTTCTTTTGCTGATTTGATGGTTCTCGATCAGCATTAAAGGTAGGATACACCATTTGCAGATATTTGCAATTTTTACTATCTTATTTAATTGAAAGTTAATTGAACGTTCAAAAAGGGAGAGGGGCCAACCACCTTTGTCTTGCTTTCTCCTTCAGCTGTACATGGACCTGCGCTGCACTCATTGTGATCTTGTCACCAGGCCCTCTGTTGACAGGATCCATCCAGGCAGGCATCTCATTCCGAGTGACTGTATCCCTCAGACTGGCATAAAACTCCTCCAGTTTGATGACTTTGTGTTCGTGGAGATGAAATCTGTCACAAACAAAAAGTGCATTTGGAGCTTGTTTTTAGGGAGGGGGGTTGTTTTACTGAGGTCCTTGCCTTAGAAAATGTTTGAATGCCATTGCAAGTAGTTTTTGGCTTAGAAGAAGAAGTATAGAAGATGCTGAAGTAAAATAAAGAATAGAAATGTATATTTCCAAATCTAGGTTTCAACAAAAATTTAAAAAAATTAGTCATGCTCATGAAGTTTTCCACTTGTTTTCCAATCAGATCCCTCTCAATCTGCCGATTTTTTGTAAAAGAGTTCTTACCACTAGAGGATAGAAAAAAACACTATTTCTTATACTCTGCTGAAACTTCCATACCTTGCCAGAAGGGCATTGAACTGTTTTGTACTGATGAAGCGACCAGCAAATGTTATCAGAATGCGGTTGAGAGCTTCACGACTGACAATTCCTCTGCCTTCTGGGTCATTGGAGACAAAGAGCTTCCTTAGCTCAAAGTATGACTTCCTGACCTTATCACGTAGTATCATCTCAATCTGAAAAACAAAAAGAAAATAAATTAATGAACCAAGATTAAAGAATGTATAAATATCAGTCTGGATTTCATAAACTCATTTGCACTTAACTATTGTCAAGAATTATGATTTACTCCTTTTTTAAACATAATATTATAGTCCACACATGACTATTTAATGTATGATATTGGTGGCAGAAGTGGGATCACCATCATTTTCACTGGTTTATTAGCTCTCACCTCATCAACTTCAAGCCGGACTCTTGTTTCTGGTCTGGACATACGTGATGCTATGCTGTTAGCGCGGCTGTCTGCCCGACTAGCCAAGTCAGTCCGGGAACCTTAATAAAAATAAAACATACAACTTTAGAAAAGGGTGTTTAGAAAAAAAATTTTTTTTAGAACCACACAACTCACTAAAGAAAAATCACTAAAATAAAATGTATCTAATGTTGATTCAACCATGGAGGTAGGAAACCATCAAACAATACCTCCATTCCCCTTTGGAGACTTCAAGTAAAAATGAAATGATAAAGCGATTACAACTGCATATATGTAAAACCAAATGTCTCATCTCAGGGAAAGTACCTTTACTGGATCTGCTAAGCAAACTGCTTACCAGATTATATTGTCATGCTTGGAAGTCAGCAAAGCTACCGAGGTAATTAAAATAAAAAGCTGCAATCGTTACAAGTGATCCTATTTTTACTTTTTGTGTGTGTGGCAGTTCAATAATTATTTGTTTTCTTTGCACATAATCCCTGGCCACATCTCGTATTTTTCACAAACCTCACTTAAAATTGAGTATGATAGCTTGGTTAGTAGACTGAAACAGAATTGTTATTTGGGGGTCCAAGTTACAAAACCCACTTCAGAAAAATATATTTGTATAACCAAAAGTTGATGTTTTTTATTTAAGCATATAGTATAATTCAAATGACTGACGCAAACAAATATATAATGTCAACATTCAACACTTTTGGGTAAATATATAATTTCTGCTTTTATAATAAATAAAATTATGTGCGGAAATCACAAGTGCCAGCTGAAATTAGGAAATAGACAAATGCCTGACCAATGCCCAAACCAATTAAATGCGTGTACTAATATTTCACCTGGCGTCGACAGGTGAATTTCAGAGTGTCCTGTGTAAATTTCAAGGTGCATGACTACAGAAAAATCAATACAGTCATATACATTAGTCCAGACGATGAGAGGCCTTTGGCAATCGAGAGTGTGTGCATTTCTGCAGGCGTGTTTGTTAAATGAGTGCTTGAATTGCCAAGTGATCGTCAAAAAGCTATTGTGAAAATATTGAACGAGACTGTTGAATTTGCGACATTGACGGTGGGGTGAAACGACCCCTGCCTTTTATGAGCAAGTTGTCTTTTTTATGTGTTGTATGAACACAAATTATTTTGGTTTTTCTTTATAATCAATGTAGAGAATTGAAATAGTAAATGCAGTATTTAATTGTATCACGGGTTGTCTAAAATTTGATTATATGACACAAACTTCACCAATTTCATTCTGATATTTAACTCATAGGCTCTCACTCATCAGGGGTGCGGAACACAAGGGTGTCGAATCATAGCCAAGGGATGTCGGAACAAAGGGGTACCTAACATAGGCCTAGTCAGAACACAGGGGTGTAACCGTAAATAGAACCAGTAGGGCTTTATATACTAACATTAAAACAAAAAAGAACAAAAAATATAACCAACTATTATTACAGCTTTTTTATTAGGCAATTACAATAAACAGGTACTAGGTCAACAGAAAGATTATTCTCTGTGTATATAATCTAATCAAGTTTTGACAGATGAATATTTTTTTTAAATAACATTAAAACATGACTACAAAACATCGTTTTTGTAATTATTTGAAATGTTTGTTTTTTAGATAATCTTTAAACATTATTCTTAAAAATAATTGTTTGCAGTGACTGACGATGTTTATACTCATTATAGGAAACAGTGAGATCGAGATACTGCAATACTTCCATAATATTTGCAATGACAATCAGAGATTAATTAATTGGTGAAACTGATCAAAATTACAACATAGATACATTATCCTTTTAAGTTCTGATTAAAAGAAATATATAGGGCCACATTTCTTACCGAAAACTGGCAGTCTTGTCTTGGTCTGATCTTCCGCTTCCACGGTCTCTACTCCCTCGGGGATGTTAGAAAAGGGCCGGGGGATCCTAGGAAGAGACCGGCGGGCCGCCTCACCGGCACTCACGGCACCGGCAGAGACGGACAAACGGGGTGCCGAGAAGCTGATCTGGGGCTCGTTGACGGCGTAGCTGGAGGTCCGATGGCCCTGTTGGCTGGCCAGACCTCGGACATTGAGTTTGTCCGGGTTGCCGAGCCGGGACAACGGGTGTTGGATATCCGGAAGGTTGGGGACTCCGTGACCGGACTTCGGAGCGACGTTCAAGACAGACGCCGGCCGAGAAATAACAGCTTGCGACATCGTATAGATCAGTCACTTTCCGTACTTCGTCAATTTCTTACTCACAAAATACCTTCCAATCTTCGTAATACTAATAAATCGTAATTCCTCATAAATTTTGTCTAAAATCTTTTAAAATGGAAGCGTATACACGTTGCTAATAAACACGCATCGCAGTTTTTTGGAATTTGTTGTGTGCATGCCAGGCGGTTTATCGGCGGATTGTGTACAACCGAGTCATCACCACGGCGGTGGTCGTTATGGGCAACGGGACCCTATTGATATGTAAATGAGCCAGGGGTGCAGAGCTTGGTACTATCAGAGGGGGTCAAATGCCACCCGAAATTAAAGTTACGTTTCCGTTTTAAAAAAAGGCGACACAAATAATGGTGTCTCGTGGATTTTCACTTATTGTGTGTTATGACCTAAAAAGGAAATAATACATTTAAAAAAACATATATCATGTACCAGAATGAAACATTAAAAGATTAAAATTTGAAAAAAATAAATATAAAAGTTATAAATGTTAATACCAAAATGTGTGCATATAATATTGGCGCACACAAAAAGATAAATTCGAAAAACAAGAGAAACAAGACTTATTTTCGCCCAAGCGTTTGCCATACAATAACCCCGTTCTAATTACATTACACCGAGTTATATCGTGGTTTGTTCTCGGTTTCGTTCAGTTGTAAACGCAACGAAGCAAAGATCATTGTGTTTATAGCGCAGTGTCAATTTGATATACCGACGTACACAAACAAATGTCTAGCCGGATACGGTTCCTCCTCCAGGAATAAGAATAAGAAGGTGTACATATCGTCTGTAAAAGTACAGATTGTTGGTTTGTTAAAACAAAATACGATTTGAATTTTGCTCGGTGATGACGATACTGTGTTGTTGACTAAATATTTCTGTTAATAGTAGAAAATGCAGTAGGCCTAACCTTTTTAAAGTTCTCTGTTGCAGGAAAAATACTTCGAAATTCAACCATGAAACTGGAGCTATTTACACAAGAAAACCAATCTAAACAGATCGTTTAGAATATGCACAATTAGGCAAGGGTTAATTTAATCAACTGAAATACAATTTGGAAAAATCAAATGTTTTCAGTACTTTGAATGAATTACAGATATGGATAAAGTTGCAACAAATTATACAAATTAAACTCTAACGGATCTGTCAGTCAAGCTCAGTTCCAACGTTAGAGAAGCTCTTCTACGTTAGAGAATTAAGCTCTTCTACGAGCTCCTCTGCATTAGAGAAGCTCCTCCATACGTTAGAGATGCTCCTCCATACGTTAGAGAAGCTCCTCCATACGTTAGAGAAGCTCCTCCATACGTTAGAGAAGCTCCTTCATACGTTAGAGAAGCTTCCCATACGTTAAGAAGCTCCTCCATACGTTAGGGAAGCTCCTTCATACGTTAGAGAAGCTCCTTCATACGTTAGAGAAGCTCCTCTACGTTAGAGAAGCTCCTCTACATTAGAGAAGCTCCTCTGCGTTAGAGAAGCTCCTCTGCGTTAGAGAAGCTCCTCTGCGTTAGAGAAGCTCCCCTGCCTTAGAGAAACTCCTCCATACGTTAGAGAAGCTCCTCCATACGTTAGAGAAGCTCCTCCATACGTTAGAGAAGCTCCTTCATACGTTAGAGAAGCTCCTCTACGTTAGAGAAGCTCCTCTACGTTAGAGAAGCTCCTCTACATTAGAGAAGCTCCTCTGCGTTAGAGAAGCTCCTCTGCGTTAGAGAAGCTCCTCTGCGTTAGAGAAGCTCCCCTGCCTTAGAGAAACTCCTCCATACGTTAGAGAAGCTCCTCCATACGTTAGAGAAGCTCCTCCATACGTTAGAGAAGCTCCTCCATACGTTAGAGAAGCTCCCCTAAGTTGGAGAAGCTCCTCTACGTTAGAGAAGCTCCTCTAAGTTATAAAGAAGCTCCTCAAAAAAGTACAGTTAAAACAGTAGTAGCCTCCCAAAACACCTCAAACTAAAATAATACTTTTTACAAAAACAAAAAATGAAATTAACCCCCAACAAGTATTTAGAACTCAACAGGTTGGGTAACCAAGGCACCACAAGAAATTAAACAGGCGTGAATTTTACCAAACAATTGTTAATTACATATACTGTTAATCTAGCCAAATTATTAAACAGCTCAAAGGCCCTTGTTTGGTGATTTGTTTTCCCTTGATATTTTTGAGGCATATACAAATGTTTTCCACTGTGTTTAAATGTTCACCTCAGGATGATCAGGATTCCACTTTTTTAAAATCTATTTCAGTATTTTCTCAAAATGCCATTTCCAAGTTCGGCTGTTGAATAATTGTGAAGGGAAAGGGGGGGGGGGGGGGTTGAGCTAAAATAATTACTTTTCTGATACGAGCATGAAATATAACACACCATTAAAATATTTTTAAAAACAAACTGTTGTAAAGTAACCCAAAAATGTAAATAATAAAATAAGCAATTTACTTATTTCATTTATCTGATCTTAGTATAGATAATTACCATTACTTTACATACATTTGTATTTTTTTCCTCTAAATTACGGACACGACCATCTTATATTAACTCACAATTCACATTAATAGTTACAAATGAAATTATTCAATAAAATTAAAGTCTCTTATTATTTTAATGTTTTTTTTTTACATTTTGTACACAGCTTTTCAAAAGCAGAAATTACAACAATGCTGTACATATACATGCTTAAGGACATTTTGGTAAAATATGAAAATAAACATACACCCTGGAATATTGCTACATATATGTTTTCCAGCTACAACATTTCCCCCAACGTTTGCACTACATCATTCAGCTTATATGCAATGGGAATTTGAGATTCTGTTCCCATACTTGTTACCATCTTTTTCTTGACAAATCAACCAAAATTAAGGACCGCACAGTTCATGTTTTAATTCGAAGGCAATTATGGCTCGGAAGCAAGTGAATAAAATCAAACTTCACAACTATAAACCTGCTCCAGTACGTTACATGCACACTCCTTGCTAGCACCTGCGGTTGAAAATTGATGGGCACCTATAAGATATTAAAAAGGACTGACAACAATCGCAAGCAACTTTGGTTATTTCACACCTCCAAGCAAAATACGAGTTCATGGTAACATCGTATACATGTTAAAAACGATTTACATATAATTTTTTTCGAGCCGGCTTGAGCTACACACTATGCAGGAATGTCACTTTTTAAAAATTGTTTACATATTGTTTTATTATATCTATGTATATATTACCATAATTAAAGTGGTTTTGTTCCCCCACTGAAACATGATATTTAAACTATAAATGTCAACTTAAACTTAACCCAGTTTGTGTGTTATCCATTTTTAGTCCATGAACGGCCCAAACCACCCTGCCTGTTACTCCCTGTATCGACCCAAACCGAACCGCTTGCCCGTCACCCCCTGTACTACCCCTAAACCATCCAGCTGGTTACTCCAAGTAACACCCAAAATCACCCTGCGTGTTACTCCCAGTTACACCACAAATCGCCATACCTGTTACTCACAGTTAACACCCCAAATCGACCTGCCTGTTACTCCCAGTAACACCACAAATCGACCTGCCTGTTACTCCCAGTAACACCCCAAATGGACCTGCCTGTTACTCCCAGTAACACCTCAAACCACTCTGCCTATTACTCCCTGTACTGCCCCAAACTGCTTCATGTACTGCCCCAAACTGCTTCATGTACTGCCCCAAACTGCTTCCTGTACTGCCCCAAACTGCTTCCTGTACTGCCCCAAACTGCTTCCTGTACTGCCCCAAACTGCTTCCTGTACTGCCCCAAACTGCTTCCTGTACTGCCCCAAACTGCTTCCTGTACTGCCCCAAACTGCTTCCTGTACTGCCCCAAACTGCTTCCTGTACTGCCCCAAACTGCTTCCTGTACTGCCCCATACTGCTTCCTGTACTGCCCCATACTGCTTCATGTACTGCCCCAAACTGCTTCATGTACTGCCCCAAACTGCTTCCTGTACTGCCCCAAACTGCTTCCTGTACTGCCCCAAACTGCGTCCTGTACTGCCCCAAACTGCGTCCTGTACTGCCCCAAACTGCGTCCTGTACTGCCCCAAGCTGCTTCCTGTACTGCCCCAAACTGCTTCATGTACTTCCCCAAACTGCTTCCTGTACTGCCCCAAACTGCTTCATGTACTGCCCCATACTGCTTCATGTACTGCCCCAAACTGCTTCATGTACTGCCCCAAACTGCTTCCTGTACTGCCCCAAACTGCTTCCTGTACTGCCCCAAACTGCTTCCTATACTGCCCCAAACTGCGTCCTGTACTGCCCCAAACTGCTTCCTGTACTGCCCCAAGCTGCTTCCAGTACTGCCCCAAGCTGCTTCCTGTACTGCCCCAAACTGCTTCCTGTACTTCCCCAAACTGCTTCCTGTACTGCCCCAAACTGCTTCCTATACTGCCCCAAACTTCCATGAGCACTGTACGGTTCTATGGATTCATCAGGGTATAAATACAATGTAATACAACATAGTACAGTACAGCTGATATTGAGTTAGTAACCTGCCAATCCTGGGCTGTACAATAATGGATTCATCTCAATTAATCCAAACAAGCAGCTGCCATTTAGTGCATTAGGAAGGGTTTGGTTAAAACACTGAATTAAAACAAGTAAAAATAGAATCAACTAATAAGCATTTTAATTGCTGTGATGATCAGAAAGAAATCTTTGCAAGCACCTGATGAAAGGTTGTAAATTTAGAACCAAGTGCCTTTGAACCGACGCTGTTGTTTCAAACCAAGAATACTATACTTTCAATGAAGCATCCCAAGCAAATGGATTGTCACTGTCATCCCCCAAAACACAAAAAGCCTCAACAAACAATCTGTGAAAAACTTGATTTTAAACGATGATGATAATAATAATAATAATAATCGTGCTTATATAGCACTTTCCTTCGTATCAACGATCTCAAAGCGCTTTACAATTATTACCCCGTTCATCAGGCCCTGGAGCACGCGGCAGCCATTTACAGGCGCTCAATCGGCCTCGACCCTTACAGGTACCCATTTACTCCTGGGTGGAGAGAGGAAATTGAAGTTAAGTGTCTTGCTCAAGGGCACAAATACCATGTTCCTGGCAGGGTTCCAACCCTTGCACCATCGTAGATGAGTCGAACACCATAACTGGGCCTATACATTCTACGAATGATCCCCAAATCACTGAGTATCCAATATTTTGAATATATGATATTTTTGTACCTACCTGCAAACACGGAATACACACATACCACTTTATGAGTTGGTGAGGTTTGACACATTAAATACAGCTACAAACATTCTTTTTTTGGAGCACACGTAACATTTACATCACCATCTAATTTGTACGCACTACGATACCGAATAGCGTTGTAGGAGTTGTTCGTGACACCGGTCGCAGCAGCGCACCGGTTTGGCAAACGCTGGAAGCGGCATGACGTTCTCCGAGCACGCATTGCAGAAGATTCCCCCGCAGTTGCGACAGTGATGCTATTACAGAGGGGGGAAAAAGACCATTCCAATACGGTTTTGTTTCAAGTGTGGAGTGAATTTATCAAGTTTGTTTCGGTTGGCAACACAAGACACATGAACTGTGACACAGAACTTCTTTCTAATATAAAAAAATTCAAATTGTTAAAAAATATTCACCTTTCTCCTGGAGACGGAGAATGCCTTCTGACACTGCATGCAACCAGTTATCGCTTTGTCATCGGCCCACACTCTCTTATCCAGAGACTGCACTGCTTCCTGCATGCCCTCCATCTTCAACCTTGATCTTAAAAAAAAATACAGCAAATGGCTAAAAAAATTCTGGGCTTTCTCATCAAGCAAAACGGTTGGTTGCTTACTTGTCACCCTGGCAAGTGTACCCCTCCATCTCCCGCCCCCATCCCCTAAACCACCACTCCTCCCCCCACCTCCCTTCCTTCAGATTTACTCGCCGAGTTTATCCCATCTCAATCAGCTCCTACTCCTGCCCAGTACACTCCTGTCTTAGCTTCTCATGTTTACATGTCATCTCAGCCAGTTTCCAATTAACCCCATTCCTCTTCCTTGCCCCATCCCATCCACCCCACACTTACTGGCTGAGTTTATCCCCCACCTCATTCAGCACCTGTTCTTGCCCTGTACTCTCCTCTCTCAGCTTCTCATACTTATTTGTCATCTCGCCTAGTTCCCATCCCTCACCCCCTCTTCCTTGCCCCATCCGGTCCACTCCACCCCACACTTACTGGCTGAGTGTATCCCCCATCACAATCAGCGCCTGTTCCTGCCCTGTACTCTCCTTTCTCAGCTTCTTATGCTTATTGGTCATCTCAGCCAGTTCCCAACCCTCATCCCCTCTTCCTTGCCCTAAGCGGTTCGATTCACCATACACTTACTGGCTGAGTTTATCCTATCTTAGCTTCTCATGTTTACTTGTCATCTCAGCCAGTTCCCAGCCCCATCCCTCTTCCTTGTCCCATCCCGTCCACTCCTCCCCACACTTACTAGTTTAGTTTATCCCCCATCTCAATCAGCCCTTGTTCCTTCCCTGTACTCTCCTCTCTCAGCTTCTCATACTTATTTGTCATCTCGCCTAGTTCCCATCCCTCATCCCCTCTTCCTTGCCCCATCAGGTCCACTTCACCCCACACTTACTGGCTGAGTTTATCCCCCATCTCAATCAGCGCCTGTTCTTTCACTGTACTCTTTTCTTTCAGCTTCTCGTGCTTATTGGTCATCTCACCTAGTTCCCAACCTTCATCCCCTCTTCCTTGCCCCATCCGGTCCACTTCACCCCACACTTACTGGCTGAGTGTATCCCCCATTTCAATCAGCGCCTGTTCCTGCCCTGTACTCTCCTCTCTCAGCTTCTCATGCTTATTGGTCATCTCAGCCAGTTTCCAACCCTCATCCCCTCTTCCTTGCCCCATCCGGTCCACTCTACCCCTCACTTACTGGCCGAGTTTATCCCCCATCTCAATTAGTGCCTGCTCCTGCCCCGTACACTCATCTCTCAGCTTCTCATGCTTATTGGTCATCTCAGCCAGTTCTCAACCTTCATCCCCTCTTTTTTGCCCCATCCGGTCCACTCTACCCCTCACTTACTGGCTGAGTTTATCCCCCATCTCAATCAGAGCCTGCTCCTGCCCCGTACACTCATCTCTCAGCTTCTCGTGTTTGCTGGTCACTTCGGCTAGTTCTTCTTGCAGTTTCTTTGCGGCTTGCATCTCGCTCTGCAGCTGCATCACTAGCTCCTTCTCCCTAGCTAGATCCTTCTGGAGGGTGGATCGCCACTCCCTCTCGATCTTTAAATCGATCTCTAGACCAGCACTGGAGAAATACAATATTGAAAATAAAAATCATATTCCCTAAGCGCAGTAAATCCTGCGAGCTAAACACTGTCAAACATGGTCAGTTTACAAAAGTAAGATTCGATTGTGTAAAATAAAAATAAAAATATATAAATCATAAATGTTTAGGGTAAAACATGAAACGGCTACTTGGGAGGGCTTTTGATGAGGCAGCAATACGGCTTCTTGCAGTACACATGTACACAGTGTGTCAGAGTCTTACCGCTTGGCATCTCTATCCGCTATTTGCTGTCCCAACTTTCTGGAGGTTTCCACGGCGCCTTGCCGCTCTTTCTCAGCCTTCTTCAGTCTGTGGGGAGCATGCGGGGTCACGTGACCACAACAAATGGGGGCGAGAGCGAGCAAATCACGAACACCAACAGCCACACGATTACAGGGGGGGGGGGGGGGGATGGAAGGGAGGGAAAAAAAGAGAACCAAAAAAGTGAGAAATTTAAAGAAAAGATGGGATTTTCTTGGTTTTCAGCAGGCATGGGTGCAAGGCACATGAAGGTATTTTGGGATGATGTGTAATATTAAATAAAGACAGGAATAGAATATAGACCTAGTATTTTATAATCTCATAAAATTGATGCTATCAATTAAAATAAAAACGATAGACTTAAAATTGATCGATGACACAAACATGCAACATAAGCACAACTCAAGGCCGGTTCACAAAAGCGAAGCTGACGTCACAAAACATTCGCTGCGAATTTTTTCAGAGTTGCAATGCGTTCAACTTTTGGGCAAATTCACAGCGCAAAAAAAATACCTTAAAGTCACAAATTCGCATTCGCGTTCGCTTCGGCACCAAGCATGAACAGGCCTTTATTTTGCTTTAAAAAAATGCAGACAAAAGTCGTAGCTGTAGCTCTAGACACCCGTTTCGAAAACACGGCCTAACTGTTTTGCCGACATTTTTTCCTTAGTGACCACAAGTCAAGAGAGGCCGCTATACTCACCTTTCCTCCATCTGGGTAATGGTCACTCCCATTTGCTGCGTCTTTTCCTCAAGCTTGCTGACGAGCCCTGACTTGTGCTGGAGGGATCCTTCCGATGACTGTGAATAATTGAGGGTAAGAGTTAGGATTCATTAGACCAGCAGGTATTAACCTAATAGGCCTTATTCATGGGTCCGCCATCTTAAATTAAAATTTTTATTTATGGAAATTGCAAATAGAAATGACAGTAATGAAAGAAAGCTAAAAAGTTGAAATGTTCGGAATGAAGACTAGATTTTTGTTCTGCAACATAATTTGTGTGGCGCATAAACTAGCCCTCCGAGACCCTAGACTTTGCTTGGACGAGACCGAGACCGAGACCAAGACCGAAACCGAGACCTGGTCTCAAGACCTCCATCACTGTGACTCGGGTAGCATGATAAAAAATGTCTTTATCGTGAATAAGGTCTGTAAGTACCTGCAGCCTGTTGTACATGTCTATGTTAATAGTTTTGATGTCGTCGAGCTGTTTGCGTAGCGAGACGACCGTGTCTTGCTTCTCGTGGATGTCCTTCTCTAATAGTCTCATGGCCATCTCCATCTCAGACTTCAAGCTCAGCTGCATCTTCAGCTCCTGCTCAATGTCCTGATTGGTTTAAAGTAACAAAATGCATATTCATTTACATGTGCTGATTGGTTCAGAGTAACAAAATGCATATTCACAATGTTAATTTCAATGCCTGCTATTAACTTTGCCTAAATGCATATTCATGACTTTAATATCAATTCATACGTATATAAAAGATACATTTCCATGCGCTGATTGGTTTAAAGTAGCAATTTGCATAATTATTTTGCATATGTTCATAATGGGGTGGTTGATGTGGGAACCAGTTTGTAGCTCCTGAAATTTGCAAATATAATTCCCCGATTGTTATTATTTCGATTATTATTATTACTAATTATTTATGGTAATGAAACCAACAATTTCTCAATCATTCCTTACGTAGTACGCATAGCTCAATTAAAGTGTGTTTTTTTCTGGCTGAATTGCACTGAGTGATATTATAGTTGGCACGGCTCACAGACTTTGAACTCCGTTTTCTCAAAACAAGGGAGCATGACTTCAGCAATTTCAAAAGAGTATAGCTGCGACTAGGAAAAAGCTACAGCAACACACAATACATCATTTGAAAGCTTAGGACTTCTTCTTTATAGTAATGTAATAAGGTCAATTTTGTTTTGTTGCGACTTTCCACCCATTTCGTGGTGCCAGGTCACCTATATAAGAACTGCCTATTATTATTATTATTACCTGTCTGACCTGAGCCTCCTGCTGTAGTCTGTCCTTTGCCTCACCGTACATCTCATTCAGACCGATCCTTGATGTGTTGTAAGTCTCTCTTTCTACGTCCATATCTGCCCTGACACTCTTTATGAGAGGGAAAAAAACCCAAATGATCAAAAAATGTGACCTGCTCAGACGAAACCCTGATATTTCTTTTCAATTTTGCTTTTTTCAAAAAATCTCTAGGTTCTTAGCTTTAAAATGATGTATCATTTATATATGTACCCCGTCCCCAACCCTATCTCCCCCTGGGGAAAGAATCCAGTAATAAAACTCTGACAACCTAATTATGAGATAAACAGCTTTTAAGTTCAGAAAAGCGTATTATTTCTATACACAATTGTTTTACAAAATCGACAAAAAGCACTTCTGGGTGACGGATTAATAGTTCGTAATCTTTTGTTATTTTAATTAAAATGAAAGCATACCAGACGGAATAATTTCAGAGAGTTTAGAATCAGTAATATCTTCACAACAAGTAAGCTTTTCAACAGTATTTTAGTTAATTACTTTTGGATAGCTGCAAAAGCTATATTCTATCTTTAAGGTAATGATTATTAGCCTTAGCCCAAAAGCATTGAAAAGTCTACACTTCCCACGTTACCTGCAACTTTCGGTGGACTTCCTTCTTCATGGCGTCATTTTCCACTTGTAGTCTATCGTTTTCAGCTTGGATAGACAGGATGTTGTTGTTTGCAACAGCCAGCTAGACAGAACAAAATAAAGGATTTTCTAATTTTATTTACCAGGCTGGCTAAAATGCTGAACACCGGCGCAATTCCATGCAAAAGTAGACATGGCTGAAAAGTGGACAAATTTTACAAAATCTTCCAAACTACAAGCATCAACAACAATTATATGGTGTGAAATTAAAGGGAATAGAAAGAGAGATGGGCGCCAACGAGATTAAATGTACTTTTGTCAAAATCACACTTTTGTTTTGGGGGCTAGAATCATGGATTTTTGGTAGTCGGTTTAACGCCTCGTTTTAAAGGTAGGAAACACCATTTGCAGATATCGAAATTGTTTACTACCGAATTATTAAGAAATTGCTTACTTATTTAAAAGTAAATCAGCAAACGGCGCTCGCAAACAAAAAAAACAACAAAAAAACATAAGAAACACAGCCCGACACCGGTTGAAAACGAACGACGTTTTTCTTGCTTTTCTCAGCATCCATGATTGTAAAACTTCGGACAGGTCAGTTAAAATGATATTTACTACAAAATACTACCCCCAAATCCACCCATTCATGATATATCAAGCAATTACCAATGGTGTATCTCACCTTTGATAATTGCATTTGAAATGTGAAATTCTCTTCCAAAGTGCCACGCTGTTTGCTCGGAATTGCCCACAAGCATGAGTTACATAATTTAATAAAGCGCTGTAAAATTGGTTCAGTTTAAACAGTTTTCCTACCCCTTCTTTGGCGCTATTGCTGGCCTGCTCCAGATTTTTTATCTTGGCTTGCAGGACGCCGACTTGGGAGGCCAGGTGTCGGTTGTGCTCCTCCAGATAGTTCTTCTGATCCAGCAGGGCTGTCAAATTGACTTCCGACAACTCACTACCGATTGAAATTGAATTGAAAAGAAAATTAAAGTTTAAAATAATTCATAGGATCTACTGTCTCTACCAACCATGCTACTGGTGAGTTGGTTGAGGAAACCAATCTATATAATTTTTGAATAAGATTAATACTGCTGCAAACTGCTAACTGGCTGGAATGACCTGAAATATACAAATCAAATAAGTTAAGAGGGCCTAATATTTCGATCTTAACAAGATCTTCAATAATTTTTCATAGTTCTTTAACCAGTTCGCGCCAGGATTATTTGAACATTACCGAGCCGAGGCACGGTTTTTTTTTAAACGAAACTTGATCCGAGGCGGGTTCAGGCCGATGGTACTGAGAAGCATACCCACGCATTTCCGGCCTTGCTAGCTGCTGAAAGACATTTCCAGGCTTGTTTGCGACGTGTTTATGCATCTCCATTTCGAATCTGGGGAAAACTTTGCGTGTATATATGTTCTCCGGCACTAACTGGTTAATGTATATGAGTTGCCATTGCTCTTTCTAATGAATATACATTCACGCACCACCCAGCTCCTGAAAAAAAAATATCGCAAGCCGCTACACCGGTTAGTATTAAGTGTCTTTTGTACTTACGTGGAGCTCTCTTGGGGCTTTTCCAGATAATTGCCGTCTTTCAAGTACATGCTGAAGTCAATGACGGAGGGAGCGGAGTCTAAATCATCCCCTTTCAGGCACAGGTTACAGTCGATGACATTGAGGCCCACCAGCAAACCTGCAATGACCGCGGCCTCTTCATCTAGTAGTAGAGCACCAGACTCGTACCACTCACTAGGAAAGGGAATAGTGTAACAAATATTGACTGGTATATGATGTACATGTAGGGTATAGTTAACCTATTTTTGTTTTTATAGCAATGCACCAGGCTTGTACTGCTCATAGTGCAAAATATTGACTGCTATATGATGGTAGTAAATCTTCAAAACATTGTTTTCCTCTAGTAGTAGAGCACCAGGCTCACACCACTCACTAGGAAAGGGAATAGTGTAAAAATATTGACTGGTATATGATGTACTCATGTAGGGTATAGTAAACCTATTTCTGTTGTAGAGCTTGTACTGCTCAAAGTGCAAAATATCGACTGCAATGTTGTTCGTAAACCTTCAAAATCACTGTTTTGTCTCTACATGTAGTAGTAGAGCACCAGACTCGTACCACTCACTAGGGAAGGGATAGTGTATACAATATTCACTGCTAAATGATGTAGATGTAGGTATAGTAAACCTATTTCTGTTGTAGCGAAGCACGAAGCTTTGTACTGCTCACAGTGCAAACTATTGACTGCTATGATGGTAGTAAACCTTCAAAACACTGTTTTTCCTCTAGTACATATAGTAGAGCCCCAGACTCGTACCACTCACTAGGGAATAGTGTATACAATATTGACTAGTATATGATGTACAGTATGTAGATATAGTAAGCCTATTTCTGTTGTAGCAAAGCATGAAGCTAGTACTGCTCATAGTGCAAAATATTGACTGCTATATGTTGTTGGTAAACCTTCAAAATCCCTGTTTTTTCTCTAGTAGTAGAGCACCAGACTCGTACCACTCACTAGGGAGGGAATAGTGTATAAAATATTGACTGGTATATGATGTACAAGTAGGTATAGTAAACCACTTTATGTTATAGCAAAGCACCAGGCTTGTACTGCTCATAGTGCAAAATATTGACTGCTATGGTGGTAGTAAACCTTTAAAACACTAGAGAGGGAATAGTACATATATAGACTGGCAATGAGGTCACTAATGCACGTGAAATATGACCTCTTCTGGTGATTCACAGGCCAAAATTATGCCAGTCTGGGTGATTTATAACACACCTTTGTCAAAATGTCAAAAATACGTCGCTGATTTTTGAGCTTTTCAACCTGCAGAGGGTGCTGTAACCAGTCAAACATTTCGAGTATGGTGCCCTACCTCAATAGGTCTTTTCTCTCTAGCAGAGCCTTGAAGTAGTCCGCTAGATTCTTCTGCATGAGGGCTAACCTCAGCCAAGCTCGGCCCCGCCCAAGACTAGTCCTGCAGAAAAAACAAATCCAAACAAATTTTCAGAAAGTCCCGACAGGAACACTGTCCTATGAACCAACATTAAAGATAGAATACACCATTTGCAGATATTACAGATTTTTACTACAGAATTAGTAAGAAATATCTTACTTATTTGAAAGTCAATAATTATTCTAGGCATCTTGCAAAATTTTGCGCCTAATATCCCGTAAATGTTTCTGAAAAATTGAATTTTATATAAAGAAAATCGCAATAGCCAGACGGCAATTGCCAATTTTTGTTATATAAAAAATAATAAACTACCCGCGCCGGTTGAAAACAAATGCCATTTTTTCTTGGTTTTTTTTTAAAATCCACCCATTCCTGATAATTCAAGCAATAATCAATGGTGTATCCTATCTTTAAGCCTGGTACATATTTAGTTATAAATGAATTTGAATTTAACATAATGTTCTACAGTTGTTTTGGATGTAGCTAGAGTCAGATTCTGCAAAGCAAAGAATAAAATAATGATTGAATAACTCACCTGATTCCTGGCAAGTTTCGGACACTGTCGGTAATTTCTTCTTCAGGTATGATCTTTTCCAGGTATTCCAGAGCTCCCCAAAATGACTTCTTCTTGTCAAGAAAGGTCTTTTTGGCTGAAAAAGCGGGGAAAAAACCCAGATTATTTGCTTTTTCATACTATAAAAACAAGGCCTGACTGATATGTCATGAACCAGTTCAAGTTGGATGACATGTACGGTACACAAGCAGTTTTCCTGAATTTAAAATGGACGACGGATAAACGTGTCACGAGCAAGGCCAGAAATATCTGTCAGTGACCGGTTTGCAGCAAGCGAGGCGATCTTAATTTTCTTGTGTTAGTGGTTGTATATCGTTATAGTGTTATTCTTTTTATATACAGGGCCCTCAGGGATAGCAAGTTTGTTAACTGATAAGGCCACCCTGGTTAAATGAAACTGTAAATAAATATCAGGGTGTTCTACCCACAGATGCCAGCTTAAACCCGCCTCGAATTAGGGTTCGTGAAAACCAACCCCGGGCCTAGGCTCGGTCAATGCCAAAATAATCCGGGAAAAATTTGTTAAATGTATATTTTAGGTCAGAATGGTTTTCAGTGGGCCAAAAATGTATCTACATGAAGGTTTTGATGTACACTGTGTGTGGATTTTCAGATCTGTGCACACTGAAAAATCAACTTCCCTATCCTCACACAGTACACTCAACCCTCGTCTAAGGACACCATTTTTAATTCCCTTCCCCGATTGAAAATCTAAACTGAGCCCATCCGTGCGACATGCTTACTTTTTAATCCGTGGCTGAGGACGTGCTCCATGACGACGAAAAATTGCTGCAGAGGAATATGCTCATCATCCAAGGTCCTCGCATCGGCCAACGCCGACTCGATGAGATTCTTGATGCAGAGTTTGGCAACGTTGAGCAGGTTGCTTCGCTCTACGAGCATGGGATTCTTTATAACACTGTTGTCTAAAAATAAAAAGGGAAGGGAGAAAGCATTGTTGTACTTATAAGGGAAATGGGACAATTGATAGGGGAAATATTTGGAAATATTTTGCCTTTGAAGATACAAGCATAAAATTTGACGTACACTCAGTTTATGTTATGCGAAAGATATTTGGAAATAGGGCCATCGCCAATTTGTCCTTTTGAGAATGACAATTTTTAAAACTGCTTCTTATTCTACCTATATTTTATTGAAGAACAAATCTGCGATGGCCCTTTATCCAAATATCTTGATCACGACATACTCTGACTGGGCACAATTCCACCTATCTGTCGTACTATTGGCTTTTTCCCAATCTGCAGAAAAACACTTTTTTTATTCCTAGCTTTTTCAAATTTGTTTACTCTTTATTCTTTCTTTACCTTTTGTTCTATCTCAAATCTCATAGACTTTGCACACAACTCTTTAAAAATTACTTATCACTTGTTGTCCCTTCTGTTCGAAATTTCACTCGCAAAACACGATTTGCCATTTTCTCTCATCCCTTTACTGTATCTGTTTCAAAGGCCAATACCGTAGCGTTTTTCATCCTCGCGTTGCTGCACTTTGGTACTCCCTGCCTGTATCCTGCTTTCCACAAACTTACAATCTGACCGTGTTCAAATGAAATGTGAATAGATATCTTCTCTCTCTTTAATTTTTCTTTCTTCTTTTCTTCTGTAGCCCACACTTTTGATCGAGTGGCCTTTAGGCCTCGTGGTGGGCGATTTCCAGTTAAAAAAAACAAATTGATTACCACTGTAGGCAGGTTTTCCTAACGTAATATGAAGGGCCTCAGCTATAGGACAGGTGGAGAGACCTGCAGAGTCTCCCCTTCTTAAGCCCCATCATTTCCCTCTTGATATGTCAGATAGATGCATCTATTACACAACCCTCCCTGGACAATCGTGATGCGGCATTCATATTAGGCATTGGGGAATTATTATGAATAAGGCATTGGCTTTAAATAAGTGGAATGCATCTGGTAAATTTAAAAAAAAACTTTAATAACCATCAGTCGGTATGATTACTCGATCATTCAATATTACTTCGATATCGGTATCGCCGATAGCAACGTTTCAAACATATCATTATATCGAAAATTGTGATATTAGCAAATGATATCGAAAATATTGTAAGTGGATCACGAAAACGCAAGCATGCAGCAGTGTAAATAAAGCTTGAAATGACTTCTAAGTAAATGTCCAAGAAAGGGTGTCAAATATTGATGAAGCACGTCATGGATCAAGCACGTAAATTGTTACCAAATAGAAAAAAAAGGCAATCGCACCATCATTTCATCCTCTATTGATAACGCATTAAACGTGCAAAGAAGTTAAAAACAAGTCTTTGGGAGTATACGTATCGAACCGGTACATCAACATGTACTGTACATGTGTGTAAAGTTGATTGGAAACTGCAATTAGGGTTAATTGAAGAGGAACGTATGGTTGGCAAATGTAGGTTTTAATCCTGAATAAATGCAAATAAGCTTGGAATCTTAATATTTTTTATATTTGTACAGCAAAGACAATGCGATCAAGTACTGTATCTACAAGACAAGCTGATTTTTTCCCTTCATATTCACCGAGTTAAAATTGTTTTATTCCATACCATAAATGAAATAAAATAAAACCAATTAACAAATCTTACAGAAAATCTTTTAAAGGTCATAATAAAAACACCTTCTGGGACAATATCTCCACATTTCCGAAGCTATTTTGTATCGTGACAATTGTCGAGTTTAAATTCAGCACGACATCCATTCCAGTGTACACCTAAAAGGTAGGATACGCATTTACTACCGAATTAAGTAAAAAAAACATCTTACTTATTTGAAAGTAAATAATGATTCTAGGCATCCAGCAAAATTATTGCACTAGATATCCGGTAATTGTTCAGAAAAATGTAATTTTATTTTTTTTAAATCTCAATCGCCGGACGGCGATCACAAAAAAACAAAAACAACATGAACAACTGCCCGACGCTGGTTGAAAACAAATGTTCTTGCTTTTTTCTCCTGCATCCATGATTGTAAAACTTCAGACATGTCAGTTAAATGATAATTACTATAAAATACAACCCCCGAAATCCCCCCCAATCCTGATAATTCAAGCAATTACCAATGGTGTATTCTACCTTTAACATTGTTGAAAATGCCCCTATAATTATACAGTATGTCCGAGGTCCGTGTGCAAAGAATTTTTACGAAAATGTGAACTACGCTGTGCTCACTGTAGACTGTAGGCCACATGCGTCAGAATTTAGATGGCATTTAGATAAGAACGGTTATCATATTCCTTGAGGCATCTCTGAATAAATAGAATTGAGGATTTTTTTTGGGGGGGGGGGAGAGGGGGAAGGGGGAAGCACATGAAGATTTTGTCAGATAATCTGACGATTACCTAAATTTGTTAAATACAGCAAATAATGTTTTATTTATTTGTAATAGCATTTTCAGTTGTGTATTTTTTTCATGACATAAATTATGTGTATATTGTTGAAATTTGTTATTTATAAAGTTGTTGGAACAGACATTGTTTGTGTACAAAGCTATACAGAGTAATTATCTGTGGTGATTAAAAAATCTACTAGCAAATTGAGTAGTGACAAATTAGTAAAACAAGAACCAAAAACTAAAGTACACAAACAAATACAGCACTGGAACGCCGCTGTGACGAACATTACAGGATCCACATATTTTGTACGGTATATTGTTCGTTCGGTATAGCAATTTTCAGCCAACAGACTATTGGGCCAGATAAAGTCCCTTCTTTCAAATAGCACCCTCTTCTTAATTACCTACTTCACAGGCACCATCTTTTATTCATCGCACTAAAATCTTATTCATCACACCAAATGTTATTAGCAATGGTTGTTTTTTGCCTTCTATTTATCTACCTGTCACTCTAAATTATCACGATTTTTTTTTTCTTTATAAAATTCAATTTTCTGGAATAATTACAGGATATCTAGCGCATTAATTTTGCTGGATGCCTAGAATCATTATTTACTTTCAAATGAGTAAGATATTTCTCAATAATTCGGTAGTAAATATTTTTGATATCTGCAAATGGTGTATACTACCTTTAACAAACAAGCACCAGCCGTTTGACATCTATAGGAGAATAAAACACAGCCTTGTAGTGTACATGTCTGACATACAGTGGATTTCTAGAAATTTCTACAATGTGCAGTATTTTTGGACACAAAAATCGGGAGCGAGGAATGATGTTCGGTATCTAGCCGAATATTCGGTATAGCGGTGTTCGGTATAGCGACGATCCATTGTACATGTACATGTATGCATTTTCTCAGGGTGTGTTAGAGAATCAAATTAAATAACCACAATTTATTTATATAAAAGCTCTAGTCCTTGCAAATATTTATAAAGAAAGAATACCGGTAGTTCACAACGTTGTAATCAATATTCTGGGTTCTACCTTCGTCATCTTCGGCTGGTGACATCAATTTGGGCGTGGCACCGGGCGTGCTCGTTGTAATGTCAGCCAACTCCCGCAGGCACAACCACTCCCCATCTACCGACACCCGAAAGTTGCACAAATAGATGGTGTCTGTCATGGCGGCCCCCGGTTCCATGTCTGACCCAGGCAGATCGGCATCCATCTTGTGTCCAGACAAAACCTGGCCTTACGATTCTTAGTACTAGTACAAGAACCAACGTGGAATATCAACTCGGCTGATGTTCTGTTCCCGTCAGTAGAGTAAAATCTGGCAAGAAATTTGTCCTCCGACTTGAATTTACAAGTAGGTACAAATATATATCATCTTGAAGTGACCTCTTGACATTCTGAGTTGTCTAGAATTGCTCGAATTGTCAACAAGAATCTAAATGGCACGATTGGACAAAACCCAAAACGGACGCTGTACACAGTAGTACCCTGAAACGGATGTACACACTCATATTACAGATATCTGAGAATATATTATTCTCCGACGTTGTGCTCAGTCGTAGTAACAGTTCCAGTTTCAAGCAATAAGGCAGACCAACAAGGTACGTATGCTTACAAAACATGCGTGTCACATGACAGTCACGGTTCCAAGCTAGACTTCCTCACTAACGGGGGGCGGGGTCATGAATACGGACAAAAACAGGGGAATTGTAATCCAGGCGCCCCTGATATTCCCAAGTCTGGAGCCGCAGACGCAGGACCTTGCTGGCAAAGTGGATTACCGTGGCAACGCTGATGGCGAACACGGCGAGGGTGAGAGGGAGAAATAGCCACAGCATCAAGCCTCGGTGACACGGATCACATCATCAGCAGAGCTTAACATCTATTATGTAAGGGCGTGGAAGGCTAAACAGCTCAGGTGTAACAATGTAGGCAAATGTATTTCCACACATTGCACAGTCAAGTATCATATCTAGGCGCGTGCAAACATGTACTACACATTCATGTCATAAAGACTACTTCCAATCCCCTACATGTACTGAATCTACTTTACAATTTGTACGCACAACATCATTCTGCATTATGTACTAGTACATGTGGAAGGATTTACTCCCACTTTTACTTATGTACAGGGTCCACGCATGTCTGTCTACATGTAGTTACTACTGCCACTGACTGCCTTCCACTGAAGCACTAGAAAACCATCTCCCACATAATCATCTGGAAAAACACTATCCAGAGCCCACAGTCTTCATTTCTCGTCTCTGTTTCAGAAAGCTGTTCTCCGATTATCAATCCGTCAATTAAAAATGCGAGATTCTGAGAGATTCTGAGACGAAACAGGAAATTGGAAAATGTCGAGCCGCCTTGCTGAGATGAGTGGAGTGCGGTGGGTTTTAGAAGAGGTACAGGTTGATCATGCTCCGTGGCTAATTATGCTGGCCAACAGTCCAGTCAGTTCGGTGCATGTGGCGTGATCGGAATACATGCACTTTGATCTTGGCAGACTGAGGGAATGCCGCGGTATTCGTGACTGAGTGATGATCTTAGACGGGACCCAGCCGCCGCGCCGATCGAAATTCCGACGTGAAACCGAGGTCGCGACTAATCGTCTGAAAGACTGTGCGCATCGCATATCAATATTCATCGCATACATGTACCAATATGGCCTGTCATTTCAAATAAAGCTATCAATTTGGTACATTTAAAATCGGAGAGTAGGAATATAAATGGCATTAAAAGTGAATGACTGCAAGAAAAAAATACGAAACATAAAAATAAATAAACAAAGAGGGGAATAGGATACTGGAACAAAATTGCTTTGATTTTCCAAGCAAATTATGTAACATTGCTTTGTTTAGTCAGTAAAACTAAGAAAAATGTAACTTTTGGGGGGAAAAAATACTGGAAAATGGAAGTCTTCATTTACTTTACACAGACGCACCATTGACGAGGAGATACCTGTACGTGTACTTAATTTAATCGTCCTGAATTATCTAAATTTAATATAAGTTTGCACACATTGTGGAGTTGTGGTTTTAATAATTCCTTAGTTTAGAACCTGCACAATAAAAATATGTATTGGACCAGCACAAAATGAATTGACTGCCTTAAAACAAAATCTAGGTCAAATTGCAGACAGAAAGCATTTTTATGAAACCCGTTAGCTTGAACGCTTCTAAGAAATTTTGGTTTTGATTAAACGTTTCGGTTGATCCAATCAATTATATATTTATACTAAACATGGCACACAACTGCCTAAGTGGAAATGTAAAATGGAAATTACAAGTTGACAAAATAATTTATCACCCCTAGTTTTGGTTTTCCCTGCCTTATGTATCTACCGGGTATTAGTATTAGCATACACACAACATTTATGCAGCAATACTGTATGCAGTGTACAATTGTAGGGTATGTACATGTGTAAATGTTACTTTGGAACGCAAAATATTTGGATTTGAATTATGAAAGGGCAATCCACACTTGTATTTGTGTACATTGTCTGCTACATGTAGTATCAATGGGAAATGAAAGTAAAGGTTTACAACATGAAACAAATTAGTATGCGGAGCACATGAACAAACATGCATGATTTATGTCTGCGTACAAATCATGCCATTTGAGCTCTGTGAAGCTTGATGGACGGTACCACTTTAAACATGGGGGTTCTCGTGTTTGGAGGTGACGTGTGATGATCCATATGGTTTTAAAAATCAAGAAGCAATTGATTGATTTGTTATTGTAAATTTATTTTTCTATGTTCATGTATAGTCTGGAAAATAATAAAAAGCTAATGTACAGTATTATGCATCATTCGTGTAACTACATTGTACATAATTACCCCAAACATTCCTGAATCCTTAAATTTATTTATGATTTTGAATACCCCTAGGGAGTTTTAAGCATTACAACAACTCAGCATATGAAAACTACTGGTAATTTATCCACACTTGACTATTTCTTTCGTTTAGTAATAAATAAATGTGCACACTGAATCGAGACAACATTAACCCTAACTCCCTACCCCATTTTTGTTACACTTAACCTGAATCCTGCAAAAACCTGCAATTCTAAGGTGCTAAAACTCCATACCTAAATCCCCCAATATTTATTACTGGTGACTACTGCCTGAATCCTGCCAAATCCTGCAGTGGGTTTACCATTGAGCTATAAAGCAGCCAAACATGGAACAAACAGCTGCTATAAGTGCCCTATTACAACAGCCTGAAATTACTTTGGCAAGCTTGCAGTTGGCGACAATATCATGAATTTTGTATGGATTTACGGCTCAATAAAACCCTAATTGTGGACGCAATTTTTTTTTTGCAGTAATGCAGCAAACTTCAAGAATCCATTTCAAAGATATACACTGTATTGGGAGGGGGGGGGGGAAATTTTTAGTAAAAATTACCAGTAACCAGGGGCCAATTTCACAGAGCTGCTAAGCACAACAATTTGCTTAGCATGAAAATTCTTCCTTGTCAAAAACAGGGTTCCAGACCAAATTTTCAGATGATGTATAATGTTTCTGACTGATAATCAGCTGGTTTTTGCTTAGCATTAAAAAGCACATGGAGTTTTTGCTGGCAAATAATTATTATTGAGCAAGACTTTTTGGTGCTAAGCAAATTTGTGTGCTTAGCAGTGCCGTGAAATTGGCCCCTGATCTATACGTGTACTAAAATATTTTGTATACATTGGCTCGGCATATTTTTTAAATTTTAATTAATCATGTACCCTGAGACACAATATTTTCTGGTAGAGAAAACACATTTCAAATGTGAACAACATAAAATACCCTTTTGCCATGGAACAGAAAACACAATCCCGGCCAAATTTTGCTGCCCCCCAAACCCCCCCCCCCCCCCCCCCCCTCAATGTTGTCTATTGCGCGGTCTGTGCCCCAGCTGCAGATAACAACATTGGCCAGGGGGAGTGGGGGGGCTAGGCAAGGGTACGCTTAATATTGTCACTAACAACACACTTCCCTAGCACACCTCTAGCACACCCCTACCCCCATCAACCCCCTCTACCCGCCAGCCAATAGTTGTTCAATTGACAGTACAGGAGGCGTAATATTGGCATTCATTGGGCTACAGGTGCCCATCATATGTATGGCCCAAATGTATATGCAACAAATTATAACCAACAGAAGGGGCCAAATAGATTTAACACCCACAAAAACAAACAGCTGAAGAAAACATTCAGGGTATATTGTTGCCTTCCTGATCACATATATGTCATATGCCTTAAACTGCATTATTTTGTGCTAATATTCATTTCATTTAAGGAATAAAATCTCACATAAATGGAGGAAATCTTCTATAAATGAAGAAAATCTTACATAAATGGAGAAAATCTCAATCATGATGCTTATAGCACCCACGAGGCACATCATGATCGAGTCTAGTCTACGTACTGTCTCGGCCTCGTCGGGCCGCAACTGTTTTTTTGAAATATCGTGAATAAGCCATTCATATTGCACAGTTTTCGGACTCTGTATGTTTTCCCATAGAGCAAGGATCAAGGTTTTTCCTTTAAAAAACTTCAAACCACAAATTAGAAGCAAAATGTTCCCAAAGACTAGAATACCTTCTTAAAAATAGAAAAATGGTAATAATAAAATATTTAAAAAAGCTTATTCGAACCCATAACCTACGGCTAGCGAGGCCAATACCCCAACCACTACACAGCACTACTGCAAACCTCAAGCCATTGGTGTTTCAGAAAATTCTATCTTCTCTGATCTTGCTTTGTCATCATACTTCTCAAATTTTACCGGTGGTAATATTTAATACAAAGAGTGGTTTCTATGACTACAAAGGTATATTGTATTATTGTTTCATTCTTTTGCATTAAAAATGACATATGTGAACTCTAAAAGTCCGTATTTTATCGTTGAAGTTGGTGCTTCAAATTCAGATTGCATGCAAATAGTCAGACGGGTGTTACGGTCCTGATTTTTTGTCACAACTTTTGCGTCCAAAAGAGCCTGTACGAGCACGCCACCAACGACCGCTGGCGTGATCCTGCCTTGCCTAGTCAAATGTTTAAGGCCGAAAAAAAAGTCTCAATTCAAACAATGTTAAATCCAACAGGGTCCTGAATCTCAATACTTTAGGAAGACGAGACGGTGCTTTACATTTTCAGAAGTAGCCGGGGGAGCTGAGATGCAGCTACAGGCACTAGCACCACAAAGTTCTATCAATCAGTTGCGCCATATGACTACTTATTGTCGCTTATATTTATAAAATAGAAGTTACCGTAGAACTGTTTGAAAATGTGCCCCCAAAAAATCACAGAACAGCGCCCTCACATGGACTATTCAAGAAATTACAAAATACAAACCTGCTCTTTTTGAAATTAGACCTTCTCTCCCCAGTTTTCTGACATCGCCACTTCCACTTGAACTTTCGACTGCACTGAAGCTCACAATGGATCCTTTAGAATTTTTTGCAGTTTTTCTCTTGGGTCTGTGAACAATCTCTTCGTCTTCTGCAGCAGGATTTGATGGAGGTACGCCAGCTCTCAATGCTGTGGAGGCCGCCATTTTGTATGTCCTTGATGGATTTTCTCCGGTTAGACTAGTGGTGGCGCTTTCCGTATTTTACGGCCAGTCTGGTGCTTGATGGAAACCAAGACTGCACATTGAGTTTGCGGGGAAGTTCGATCATCAAGGACGTCGACGAACTCACGCTTACGGCCACGTGCACCGCGGTTGATCGCGCTGGTTATCAATGCAATAGCAGCGTTTCTATAGCGTAGTGCAGCGGGGACCAACTATAGGCAAAAAATGGCAGGCAACGAAACTTTGCCGTGCAAATTGGCATATTTCTTTCCACTTGTGTAATATGTCCCTTTTATCACCATTGTACGATAAGAACGGCCGTTTTTAAGTTATCCTAAACTACGCAATAACTATTATTACGGTGTAAATAAATGAAAATATGAAAATATGAATCGTGTTGAAAATGTTAGCCGGTGTGAGTAGAGTACAATGTTTCGGCGCCACTGCAACTTAATGGCGCATGCGCTAGCGACATCACAAACCAATCACAAGTGAACCATCGGTCGATGATCGAACTTGCTAATTCGATGGACGAACCATGGAGAAATTTCTCCATGGACGAACGAACTGAAAACACACAGTTGACGTTGCGTCGGCCTATAGTTATTTTAAAGTTTATTAACAAAGAAATTGGCAAGTTGGGACTCGAACCTGCGACCTCCAGAATACCGGACCGGCGCTCTACCAACTGAGCTATATTGCCCTATGTTGGCACTGGCAGTCTCCCAAATTGTCAGTATCTTTACTTTGTTTAGGGCGAGGTAGGAAACCTACCTCCATCTGGCTACATGGTAAACACCAGAATTCCGTGTGTGGCCAGGCCCATGCCATGGGCTGGGGATCACGCCCAATAATATTTTCATCTAAAATTAAAATATATCTATAATCTTTAAAAAATGCCATGTCCTTTGCACAGGTTTCAATGTCGTTTTTTCACTTTCAATCTGTGAAAAAACCAGTACCCGGCTGGTACGTCTCTCTCAAGCCATTCTCGCGGTCGGCATGACGTCACCGGCCCTGTTTCTTGTCTCTGATTGGTCAGTGGTGGCTGTTAGTTATCACCCCCTCTGGACTCAAAGGGGAATGAGTAGCAATAAATAGTGTGGTGGTCTATGTGAAAAAAATCTAAATAATTAGTTATTGTCTAATATCTATTAAACACTACTCCGAAATATTTTCAAATTTCATTGTTTTCTAAAGTAACAAAATCTCCCACGATACACCGGGAAAAAAAGTATGCATTTTTTTTATTTCTGTACAAAAACATAGAAAACACGTAATTCCCTGTACAAATTGAATGGAGGGCGACCCCTTTGCCCAACGGCGTGTGCAATAGGTGGAACAGCCTCCGACCGTGAGAATACATACATACTGAAGTGAAAACTGAAAACAATTGACGGGCGCACAATGTCCAAGATGTTTTTATGACGTACCAATATTAAAACAATATTTAAAACAATATTAAAGCAATAAACTTTATTAACAACAAAGGTATTTCCAATCATTAGAAAAGCTGACTAAAAAGCTGTGTGTTGTGTGGAATTTTCGTTAGATAACATTTTTTGGGGGGGAATAACAGTCAATTTCAAATAATGTGAGTTTTTAACGTTCAGTTTAAAGAAAATATCTGCTTTGTTTCCGTTGCAGTAATCTACTGATGATCGTGACCAAAGATGGATCCATTCCAGAAAGCTTTAACGGATACAGGAAGTGAGTGGGGTACATATTTACACGACAGTGACAATGAAAGTGAGCGATATTCCAGCGAAGATGAAATTGGCGAAATAGAGGAGGCCCTCCTCCAGAAAATACACTATGCTGAAGACTGCGGTGAGGACCGCGGCTCCGCCCCAACAGGAGGAACTACTGATACGATCCTACACTACAGAGGAGACCAAATTACAGTCACAAGTCTGGAAATTTACTCGGAAAGCACGAAAGCCACGAATATTGACACTGAGAAAAAAGATGTTGGTAACATTCCTGTGAAAGAAGAGGGTCCGACATTTATTAAAGTTGAGAAAAGTTGGGAAGATGATTACACAAATGTTGAGTCAAGCAAGAACCGAAAGGCCAAATTAAAAAATGAGACTCACATTTATCTAGTGCACGGTTCGGATTCAGAGAGCGCTGAGTCTAAATATAAGGCTATCGGTATCAAGTCCAGCAAGCTGTCTGGCAAAAAAGCAGGGAACAGTTCTGATTCGGTGATTGAAATTTCTTCCAGTAGCGATGGGATAGAGGATTCGTCGGGGGGAACTTACAAAAAGAACTTGGTGAGAAGCGCTGTCGATATTGTCTCCATCAATTGCAGAGAGGAAGATTCAGACATCGGCTCGGCTAGTGAATCTGACATTGTTTTCACAGAACAAATATCCGAGAACCCAGAACACTCGAAACCCACAGTGACAAAGCGCCTGTGGCGGAAATCAAATGAGGACTCGAACATTCCAGCCGAAACGTTGCAGAAGGTAAAACTGAAAAGAACTAGTGTCATCGATGCGGAACTGAGAGCCTGTTTAGACGAGGTGATGAACAGCTCCAGCGAAGATGATCTTTCTGATGCATTAGTGATCGAGTCGCATAGCGAAGATGAAGCTTTGGATGTGAACTACGATTCCACCCCCACACAGGGAAGGGGTTACGATCAGGTGAGGTTATGAGGTCATGCAAGTTCTAAAAGTCGTGAAAGTTTGTGCAAGGTCATGCTGTTTGTATGTTTAATTTCTACCTCTACATTTAGGCAGGTAGTTATTGTCAAAGGATATTGCAATTCTATTTGTTGATTGATTCGCCTGTTCCGTTTCTCTTCCTATGCGTTATAGAATCTGCCGTATGAGCGCAGGCAATCCAGAGGGCGCTATTACCAAGAGCCGGAAGGCTGGCCGCGTTATAAGTGCTACAACTGTTTGGAGTTCGGTCACATGAGCAAGGACTGTCCAAAACCAAGAGTAAGTAATGCCAAAACCAGAGGAAAAATTACAACTACAAACTTTTTATTTAACTTAAAACTTAAATTTATTTTGGGTTTTGTGTCAGTTTTAATGCTTTTGCTTTTTTGTTCTTTCCAGCAACGAAAGACGGTGACCTGTGTGCTGTGTGGTACCCAGGGTCACAATGACCGGCAGTGCCCTGATGCCCTATGCTACATCTGTAGTCAGCCGGGTCACCAGGCTAGAGACTGTCCAAATAAGAAACTACAGTATTTGACTTGCAGTCGTTGCTCAATGAAGGGACATATAGAGTGGGTAAGAAAAAACTGAAGTTAGTCGTTATAATGAAAACTGTGATGTATATTTATAGTTCTAACATTTTTTGTTTTTGTTTTTTTCTTTCTAGCAATGTCCTGATAGATGGCGTCAGTATCATCTAACAGTAAGTTTAGGAAATCTATTTTATTGAGCGAGTTTTTCTTGCTATGCTCAGACATAGCTTGTACACTCGCCACAAAGCCAAAATGATCAACAAGTTCGTTTAGCAGGTGAAATATTAAAAGAGTGTTTCTTTCTGGCTATAGACGGAGCCAGGCAAGATCCAACGTGAAGAATCAAGGAAGGATAACAAGCAGTTACTTGCAGTTAACGGCAAAGTGTTCTGCTACAACTGCAGCAAAGAAGGCCACTTTGGACACGTAAGTTCTCTGATCGCTTCAGAACTCAATGTCATGTATTCGGACGCTCAAAAACTATCAGTAATCTATTTTTGCAGAACAACAAAAATGTTGCCATTTGAATTTTTTTAATTTGTTGACTCCTTTAATTTTCAAGGAATGCTGGGAAGAGCCCATGGACAGGCGTGCCCCGTTGATCTCACCGTACGTGGTCAGATACGACCACATCCCACGGAGGTTTTGGAAGATTCAGTTGGACAGCACTGAGCCGCCGGCATATGCCACAGGGTTCAATGACCTTGGCCCTAATGCGGAGTTGGACAGTATAGCACCCTCTGTCTCTTCCAAGAAGGAGAGGCGAAAAAGGAGACTGAAACAACGACGAGCAGGTGAGTAATTAATCCTTGACTGAGCTCCCGAGTTTGAATACAATCGAGTAGTGTGTAGGATTGCTTCATGTGTCGTACACGGCAACCAATCCAGACACGTGCTAATAATGGATTTGTTCTGTTGCATTGCAGGTACTTCTACATGACATTAAGTGTCTTTTGCCCTTACATTTTTTACTTTTTTTTTTTCATTCCAACAACTTGCAGCGGAAGCAGAAGAAGAAGCAGAAGCAGAAGACAATCAAGACAAGGAGCCCTCTACATCTAAGAAACAGCCAAAGAAAGCCAAGAAGAGAAAGCTTGAAGAAACGGTTGAGTGTTACCACAAGACAGGTTCGGGAAAATTGTCCTCATCAATTTGTCGGATGTAAGGCTTGTAGCTCATTATTACACAGCGAAGTTGCAGTTTGATTATTTTGTGTGTTCAACAGAATCAATAGCAGTAGACAGCAAAGATCAGGTTGATAAACAAGTTCCCAAGAAGTGTCGAAAAAAGACAAAAGTAGAAATTGAAGTCAATGAGGTAAGATTATGAAAAATTAATTTTTCCCCTATTAAATTCTGCTGCAAAGATTTATATCATAGGAGCTAGAACTCCAAATGATTATTATGTGTTTAGCAAGGTTAGAAATGCGAATGTCATCCTCTCTAAAGGACGGTTCATAATTCACTTGGACTCCAATTGAACCTCAAGTTGCAGTAGTCTGTCACCTGAGGTGGCAGCCTGTCATTTGACAGTGTCACTGGTTGTGTAGCACTCGTCAGTAATCACCTCAGATATATATGGCCAGCGATCACACCCAAAACTCACGATCCTTGCAACCTCTTTGTATGCCAACAGAAGCTAAAAGAAGAGTTGGCAGTCCTTCCCAGGATTGATAGAGAAAGGAGAATTAAGAAGAATAGAAAGGAGGCCCTCAATAGAGAAGAAATTCTGAGCGACTACGAAGAAACAGAGGATTATGTCCGGAAAGGGGCATACGTGCTAAGGAAGAGAAACAATTCGGTGAGGGAGGCGATTGCAATGGAGATGGCACAGCCACCTCCACAGGCAAAAAAGTTGTCCAAGAGTGAAAGAAGAGCCTGGAAAAAGTATCGCCTGACACTGACGTTGCAGCAGCAGCAACAAAAGCCGCATCAGTGGTGGCAGCAGTGGCAGCAGCAGCAGCAGCAGCAGGAACAGCGGCAGGAACAGCGGCAGGAACAGCGGCAGGAACAGCGGCAGGAACAGCGGCAGGAACAGCGGCAGGAACAGCGGCAGGAGCAACATCCGCAGCCGCAGCAGCAACAAGAGTCCTGGCAGCAGCAGCAGCAGCAGCAGCAGCAGCAACAACACGAACAACACGAACAACACGAACAACAGGTCTTATTCAAATTCAATTTCGAACAGTTTCCCGAGCTGGAGCAAAAGTTTCTCACACAAAACGAGGACAATCGGCAACTTTCGTTTCATCAAGACATATATTTTGACTCCACACCTGCTGTTAATCAGATCCAAGGTGGCGGTGCCAAGAAGAACAGACGGAAACTAAAACAGAAATCCAAAGGTGGAGGACCCAACACCGCCAGGCACAAAAACTTAGGTTAGTAAATTGGACATGAAACAGCCATGCAGTTTGATTAATGCCAACTTAAACTAGACAAAGAGCAGTAATACATTTGGTAACCTCATAGCAAATGTATTTTTGGTGAAACAATTAATAATACTTTCCATAATCCTCCAGGTTTGGAGTATTTTGCAGGAATTTGGAAGGTTCGTCAATTTTGGACGATTCAAAAAAAGCTCAAGGCAAACCTGCCCGGAGAGCTAGGGTCTAGCCACTTATATTTCAATCATTTATATCCATTCTGATAGGTAAGAAAGCTCAACCCAACATATCCATGCCTCCTGATCCGCCATTTACGAAACCATTGTCCAAAAAGCAGAAGAAGAGAGAGCATTTCAAGAAAATAACACTGCAGAAGGCACGTGGGTCGAGGGGGCAAAAGCTAACAGCTGGACCAAGTTTCATGTCGGAGCGTGGATTCAAAGTGGAACCCAGGTACTAACGGTACCCTTGGGAGGTTTTTGCTAGAGGGCCAGTCTTATTTTAAATCCAGACCAAGTTTCGGACCAAATCGTTCACTTTAAATTTGTCCTGAAGAACTTCTGCATTTGTCCAAATTGCTCGACTTGATAATTGTGTTGGGCACGATCGTTGGATCTGCACTATCACTCAATCGCGCAGAAATGTACTTGCGCAATTGGTTGATCTGGTAGGAAATATGACTTCTCTTTTACAAAATATTCCTTCACGATCGGCCGATAGCGTAGATCCACGGGAAGTAAAGTCAGAAATTTCTTACCGGATTAACCGATTGCGCAAGTGCATTTCTGAGTGATAGATTGACAGCACAGATTTACCGATCACACCAAACAACTTCATTGCAGAAAGATTGAAAGGAGGTTGTTTAGAATCCTTTAACTTATGCCCGATACAATATCTGCAACAGGTCCCGGAAATGAATTAAGATGGGCCCTGCGGCAGATGTGGCAATGTTTACAAGTAACTAGATGCACTGCCACACCCAAGGACACCCTGGGAAGAGAAAGAAACAGGTGCATTTTTAATGACTGATGAAATTCCCAATGAACTATTAACAGAACAGGAATTAAAATTAACCTGTTTGTCTTAAAATTGCCTCATGCGACAGTGTTGTTTAATAAGTATCCCTATGCTTCTTTTGAGAAAAATTTATGTGAACACATTTAGAGTTCAGGCGCAAAAGCCCCTAAATGCCAGCTGATTCAAAAGAATACCAGTGATTGGCAAACTGAATATTGAATCTAGAAAAATAAATTGTTTCTATTGCTGAATTCCGTGTGGAACATTTGAAGCATTCCTGGATTGGAGATACTTCTTAAATTCAAGCTTACTTTATCGTGACGTTCATTCCCAAGAAGCAAGTTACAGCCTGAGATGACATTTGGCACTCTTGAAATGTGTGCCAAATTCAAACGACTTACCGGAAATTGTCCACATGACAAATGTCAATTTAAATATTTGTTGATATTCTTATTAACCAGCTTAAGTGTTGTGCTGTATGCTGGTTGCTTCCTTAGACTGAGATAAAAACAACTTACACACGTTCATTTAGCCGGAACTTAACCAATGATGACCTATATGACCTTCTGTTTGAAGATGTCTGGACCACCGAGTTTGCTGGCGATGTCTAGTCAGTTAGGAAAGATATAGAGATGGGTTGTACAATGATGAATTACATAAAGGGCTGGATATGAAATTTACTTACAGGTCTTGCCTCTGTAAAGATAACTTGATACAAATAATTTGCCCATTTATTAATGATAAAGGTTGTTTATTAAAATATATTTTGATTAAAGCACTTATAAAGCTTTATTATATATATTTTGTCTGGGTGGTCAGTTTTCTGGGCAGTACACTTGCAAAACAGAGGTACAGTGTAGTCAAGTTTAAATAATTGCAAATGCTAGTTTGGAGATTCACATTTACACCAACAAAAAATAAAGTAATTTTATCGTTTTTGTGCATTCTGACATCTTGTTCCCATAATAAATTGTGCTTAATACATGCACTTGAATTTGTATGCTTCTTTTCTTGTGTACCGGTACAGGGTATCCAAATTTAAGCCAGTTAACAGCGATCAATTTCATAAAACATGCAAGCACAACAAATGGCTTTTAGCATGAAAATTCCTCCTTGGTTTTGGGGAAAAAAAACAAGGTCACCAAAAATATTCAGGTGATGTTACTTTGTGACTGATAAGCACTTGGAGTTTGGGCTGGTAACCTGTTTTTATTGAGCAAAACTATTTGTGCTTGCATGTTTTATGAAATTGGCCCCTGATGTAATGTGCGACGAAAAGAATATAGAAATCTGACGCCACCTGGTCAAAATGGTCATCTTGACTTGTTTCTTACCTTGGGTAGTTGGCCTGGTACTTTCTTCACCTTATGGGGGGACCAAGCACAAAAATAAATAAACTGAATGATAGAATTAAATAAGTTTTTAAGAGGGCCTATATGTTTCTATCTTAACAAGATCTTCCGAGGCAAATAAAGAATCAGTCGTTTTCGTTTAAAAAAAATGAAACAGAAGTGGTCATTTGTTATCTGTAACTCCTGTCACATTATAAACAGTCTGCAAATATCCTGTCGAGTGGACTTTGGAATCTAATTGTTTGAACAAGCCTTTTGTAGTGTACATTATCTGTTGGGGGAAATGCTGGACATATGATAAATGTATTGTTTTGTTGGCTCTTATACTTTGTTGATGCGATTTACCACGTGGATTTCTGTGAATTCAGAGCTCGCGACTAAACAATTGCACAATTTCAGCTGTTTTTTGACAAAATTACTAGCTAGTTTAAATTGATTGGACTTTTAAATTAGTACTGTTTAGTATTATGGTGAAGTCCCAACTAGTGAAATTATGAGCATATGATCAAGTCTCCAAGATCAGTTACTGTAGTTTTAATTTTATAAATATTTATGGTAAAATCTTGTCTTTATTGTTAAGTCTTATCAGTATATCATGAAGGTATTCCTACCTCCACGAGTATATCAAGTTTCAAGTCTTGGAGGGCTCCTTTGGAAAACAGTTTAACTGAAATGGACTACCCTCTTTAAAGATTACATAACCAAAAAGTCGTTGTCCAACAGATTAAGAATAGACCTCTTGATGGTACAAAACATCTGCAAAATTTAAGAAGGTGCACTTTTTCACAAAGAAGTCCTTGAAAATTAAATATTTATTTGCTTTACTGTACAAAAAAAACTTGCAAGTGAAATTCTGATATAATTTATGTACAAATATAGTTCAACTCAATACTTACACTATACAGCAACATGTAGTGCAAAATGGCCACACTTTTTGCTTGTTTGTTTACTTCTGTACATATCAATTCAAATAATATTGCATAATAAGCTTTTTTTTTAGTTTCTTCACATCCAACATAAATATACATACATGATCAATGAAAGACGAACATTTTTCTCTTGGTATTCAACTTTATAGTTGAACCGACAATACTTTATGGAAAGCAAGTAATTTTTTTACAAAATTTGGTAATTGCAATTGAATACAGTGGGCAAATTACAAATATAAAATCAGTGATTTTAATAAATATAAGGGAAATATTTAAAGAGTCGAAACCACAGCCTGTGGTCTTGCTTTAGAAAAGAACTGAATAAAAAAAAACTAATCTACCCAAAAAAGTTATACCTCTAACAAATGCTCGAGCGCCAAATATAAAGGACATCATAGTTCTTGTTACAACCAGTTTGCGTTGGATGACGTATACATACGCACAAAATGTCCCGAGATTCCAAACGGATGACAGATAAACACGTCACGAGAAATATCTCTCAGCAACCTGTTCGCAGCATCCCACTGATATCGACCTGAACACGCCTCCAATTGAGTTTTGTGAAAAAGAATCCCGCGCCTGGGCTCGGTCAATGTCAAGATAATCCCGGTGCAAACTGGTTTTAAGGTTTACACAAGAATGAGACATGGTACGTTTTTTTCCTCCAGAATTTGATAAATATCATTTTGAAAATAAACTATGTATATACATCCCTAAAAATGGTGTCTAATATTGATACATTACTATATATTCGAAGCATCAACTCCGACACCATTCCCATCTCCGATACACAATGTGCTAGAGTTAATAAGGGAGCATATAAAATGTGTTTATTGTCATCCATTGTGATAAAAATAGTTCCTCATTACATAGACTAATTGCTGGAGCTAAAATTTGCCCCCCTAAAAAACATTAAGTAGTTACGGTGTATTTGCTAATATGCGACTAGTTGCCAACTGCATGTCTGCAGTATTAATTAGAGAGAATGAAGTTGTTTTGCAATGTTTTCTACATTTCTATGAGCATTAAATCACCTTAAATCCACAATTTAAACATCCACTGTTTGCCAAGTTTTACCATGGAGGTAGAATTCCTCCTTGGTTTTACCAAAACAGGGATTAATTACGATCTGAATCAGAGGCAGTACATAGTCTTCTATTTGATGAAAATGTTTTTATCAGTAAATTCAATAAATAAATTCACGACCGCCAGACACGAAAACAACAACCACTGCCTGAGGCCGGTTTAAAACAAACGCCTCTGTTTTTGCTTTTCTCAGCATCCATGATTGTAAAACTTCGGAAAGGCCAGTTAAACGATATTTACATTACTATAAACCCCCCCCCAACAACAAAAATCCACTCATTCATGATAATTCAAGCAATTACCAATTGCGTATTCTACTTTTAAATTCGTTGTCGGTTTTCAATTCAAATTTATGAGTGGATTTTTTTAAAAACTGGATGGCATGTTTACTTAAATCAAACACCCAATTTAACCTAATTAGACATGTTAGTATCAAAATGTGGTACATGAATGGAAATAAAGTTTGCATGGTAATACTGTTCTATTTAGGAAGAAAAAGGATATGTGCTATAGTTGTCAAATCGGGAAGTGATTGTGCCAATCTGCATAAGTGTTTTGTCATTTTGCATAATAGTGCATTATGTCTGTGAATATGCCTTATTCACAGGTCGGCCATCTTATATTGAAAGTGAAGTAAAATCTTCATTTTTGAAGCTCGCAAATTAATACCAGTCTACTCTGATGAATAATTAAAAATTTGCGATTAATGATATGCTAACGTTTTAAGCCACATTTAAACAAAAATTTAATGCGAGGATTGCAAAGCATAAATAGTCTGGCACCATTCAATTAAACGGTTTACAAGGCCTTCGTTATGTCGCGCGCGTGTGTAAACGAACAAAATAGTACGCGACGGTTGCGCGACTTTTAAAATTATTGGCGCGATAAGGCGCACGACTTTGTCGCGTAATCGACACAATCGCATACATGATTCTTGGAGCACAATCAAAAATGGCTTCACCGTAAATAAGGTGTATAAACATATCTTAAAAACATTTCTTGGCGGTCCAACGTGCATGAAGTGAGGAGCAGTAAAAACTGCTGAAATTGAATCTGTTGTTTTAAATGGAAGATCATTTGAAAATGAGGTTCAGGTTTGTTTCAGCAAGGGTAAAAAGAAGAAAACTTTATGACAATTATTTTTGAATGTTCACAATACATTATGTATTGGCCAAATAGAGAGCAGACATCACTAATTTTGGACAATTAACTAAAATACCAATAGATTGGTACTAAAAATCAACGAGTGGATATTTTGCATCCAAACCACAAGTACACGTATTCCAAAATTCATCATTTTGCTCTTTTATGCATCATCTTAAAAATCTGTGTAATTTTCTTTACTACAACCTTACATCACAACGTGCCATTGATATGAAACTGTGTACAATGTACACATGCCAATTTCCCCTATTTAAAAACTTGCATCCAAACAACATAATGAAGACACTCTTCAAATAAGAACAAACTTGGTTTGGTTCATCACACATTAAGACCTTGCACTTCATATACATGTATACATGTACAATAAAAGACTGCAGTTTGTGCTGAAAATTTTAGAAAAGTGGTACATATATTTAACACGTCTCACCTAAATCACAACTAATACACTGAATACATATTCATGTATCCCACATTACAAATTATTTAGAACTCCAGACAAATTTTGCCATGTTGAATACATCGTAGACATGACTTTTTTGTTAATTGAAATCTTCAACTTTTCTCATTTTAATGTGGAGAGTAAAAATCTGGTGTTTTTTTTGTACCAGCAATGTCTTAAAGAAAATGGCAGTGACTGCACAAAGTGTTTATTTTATAGCAAATTCTTCAAAAAGGAGCAAATTCTTCAAAAGAATTTGAAGGAAAAGTTTGCATTTAATAATATTTGTCAATTTGGAAAGTACTAATTTTCTTTCCACATATAATATCTAAAGACATTTTCAAATATAAATACCATGCAAGATAAATGCGACAAAAATATATCTTTTTGTCATAGATTGAGATACTCGGAGCTTTCTACCTTCCGATCCTTACTGAATACCACAGCATCCACTTCAGCAGTGAAATTAATTCCAGTGTCTTTGCCGACAGTTCGTCCCCCGATAGCTTCATTTTGGGTGTACTGGATGCTAGAAGGAGCTGAGGACGTGCCAGTGTTTTCCTGCCGGGACCGTGGGTTCTCCGACATGAACTGGTTTAGACTCTCGTTGAATTCCGTGTCATCTAGGATGTCCACTTCAACAGGGCTTTCCATACGAGACTTCAGACTAGCACGCCGAGCTACATTCTCTGGGTCAATGCTGGCATAGTTGTGCTTGTGTCGAGGCCGGGATATTTCCACCTTGGCGGCACCCTCGGAGCCGCCTTGTCTGCGTAGGAAGCGCTCCATGAAGCTCATGCTGGACTTTCGGTCTCGCGGAGGGGTTGTTGAGGCTTTTGCGGGACGCTCGCGCAGACTCATGGTACGCTGACTGAGGCGCGTTGGAGAGAGCGCACTCACCTCCCCACTCACCGTCGCAGAGCGTTTTAGTTTTGACTGCAAGAATGAAGTCTTCTCCCCAGAGTGTAAGGGACTCTGAGGCATGGCTTGGATGACGGGGCTGGAATGCTGGCGAGACTGGAAGCGTTTGAGCTTCTCCTCATACACAGGCTTCATGATGAGATAACCATCGCCGTTGGCATCCTCATCATCCTTAGGATCACGGCACCAGGTAGTGCCATCAGCAGGTGTCGTGAACACAGCAGAGGGATCCGTATTACAGCGTTTCCGTCTCTGAACATTCATGCTAGACTTTTCTTCCAATGACCTGCCCTTTGTCTCATCTGGAACAAAAACAAAATGAATATCCCAATTCAAAATGTAAACGTTTAAAATTTAAAAGTGTGCTTTATTAGGTGTACTTAAACCATCTCTTATGAATTTGATCTACACAATTATCTTTATAATTGCAATCATCCATTTGGTACAAACCTAATAAGTTCTCAGCTCTCTGAAACGATTGCCTTCTTCTTGTGATATAAGATGTGACGGATTGGGCGCTAGATATTGGAGACTCTGGTCTACGATCTATCGATCCTTTCCTTACGTAAACAAATGTTTCAGAGTCTTCATCTTTTTGTCCAAGCATCTTCTGGAAATCAGGATCAGACTTCCGAGATGGAAATTTCATCATCGCAGCATCAACTGGTGGGGATGAGGAACGTTCGTCGTGACTGCGAGAGTGGATTTTGGCAAAAGCTTTCTGGTAAGAGGCTCCGATGGACGACTGCCGCGGCCGGCTAAATGATGCGCCTCGAGTGATCTGAGCATCAAGTAGTGATTCGCTCGCTGAGCAGACCGACTCACTACTGCTGCTTGATAAACTGTTGAGTCTAAGCATTGCGATGGGTCCGACGGGTTTTACCAAGTCACCGTGATGAAATGGAACAGGAATGTCACTTTGGGTGCCTCTACTTGTCAAGTGGTTGCGGGACTTTTTCTCTGAATTGGGCAAATCCTCCTGCATGCCATGCAAAGTGCTTGCTGGCAGAAGATCATCAAACGGTGCAGGGGGGTTATCTGGGCGTTCCATAGAAGGCTGAACTGAAAGGCTTCTGGTCTTGCCTATCTTGCTGGCTGCAGGTTTGGAGTTCTCACTCTCGTGATATTTCATGAGTAAATAATCCTCGTTAAGTGGCAAGCTCATCGACCGCGCATGTGCGGAATTACTAGCAAATGTTGGCGTCTGCTTTTCAACCTTCCCCATTCTTTTCTCCATAGCAGGTGCGTGCACGCGACTTCTATTGAGGTTTGCCCCATCCGCTGGACCCTGTTTGTTTGACTGTTTGCCATTCTTTGGCGGGGGTAGATTAACGTATTCATGCTCTTCCCGGTCACTGTCCCCACTCTGGGATTTCTTGCCACCTTGACAGATTGCACAGGCCTCGTGAAGGTCCTCTATGTGAGGTGTGTTCCCGTTTGAGGAATCCTCAGCCTCTCGCAGGTGATTAAAAGAGGCCATAACCTCGTAGTTCTGCTCCCGAATGGGAGTTGTCCTCTTTGGGGACCGAAGGCCCTCGCAGGTGTTGAAGATGGTCTCAACACTGCTGCCACTGCTGCTACCACCACTGTTGCCACTAATGCCCCCTCCAACCCCCCAAGACTGGTCCATCTCGATCATCTCGATAAATCGTCCTCCGAGTGCCTGGTTGTGGGAGTTCCTGCGATTAGAGCAGTGTTCCAGCATTGCAGGACTCCCGACTTGCGTTGTGTTGGTGACTGATACGTAGGGGTATGTGCCTCCAGGGTTATTACCACTACCTGACTGATGGTCATCGTTTCTGCACGATGCCAACAGGCAACGCATCTCTTCTGAGAAGTCTCTCCTGCTTGGGACCAGCTCCTCATGAATGGACACTGCCAATGGGAAATTAATTCAAAACCTTTATTAGCAGTGATCTTTTTAACAGAGTCCCAGTCAAAATACGGACAAGTTATTAATCGAAGAAGGCAGCCTCGATCAATTCTGCTACTTGCATTACATTGTACATGAGGCTGCGGTATAATGTACCAGGGGGCTCGTCAATTAATAACTTAAGTTACGCCTTTGATTCCTCTGTTTACACACAGCGGCATCATACAAGTGCTACATTTCCCTGTTAACGACTTACCTGTGCTGGATACATGAGACCACCTGTTGGAGGAAGGGCCGCAGGTGGCAGCATCAAAGTGGGACTTGAGGGTTGCAGCCTGCTGCGTGATGACGACAAATGCACCGCCATCTATTGATGAAACAGATAATAGATCATATTTCTACGTTAGAAAATTTCCTCTGGCTTAACATTGATTATACATTTTTGTTACTGGGCAGAGCTAGATCCGATTCCAAAACTTTAGAGAGTGTTGTGAATGTGTTAATTGATGACTTCATAAAACTTGTTCTCGGAGGAGGAGGTACTATCCAGGATCACTTTTATTGAGCTATAGGTATCATTCAACACAGGGCTGTAATTAGATTTTCCTAAATTCTTTACAAGTCGGCAACAAGTCACCCAGTCGTAATCAATGACTTCCTAGAACAGAGAACTGTAACAAGGGTAGCCTTTTGTTACTGGTCATCGCCTGTTACCTGTCCTGTAATTTGACACCGAGTGGTTCAACAGATAGATTCAAGTCCTACATGTACCTTTACTGGTTGTTCTGACTTCAAAGGCGAATCCCTCCTCGATGATGCCATACCGGGAAAGGTTCGCCAGACTCCAGCCACCTATCAGCCGAGAGGGGACCTCGTCTGTGATGGCAAAGTGGTTGTCGTGGAAATAGAGGAGGCCCCGGCCAGGCCTGAGACGACCGCCGTTGGGCACCTCAACCGTGCATTTGAATTTGGTGGCTGCTGCAAGAGAAAACGTTACATTCACGTTAAGTTTATTTGAAATTAATAATGCTCCAAGTCTGAGGGAAAGGCGAATGCTGTGGATGCTGGAATATACTATGTTCCAGCAACCCCATGGCAAAAATATTTTCCAGCAGGCTTTGCAAATTGCTCTTAGAAGTCTAGTCCTTTTCCCGTCATGGGTCTCAACTCATCACAGTTAAAAATTTAGAAGCACGTTATCTTGAGTGAGCAGACCAGTGCACACACGCCAACTGCCTTTCATGAGTTTCGCATAGTGCAATCCATATCACTACAATGAGCCTGTGATGATGTCGTTTCTGTATAATGTAATGGCATTCAACAGTACAGAGCAAACATTAGTATCTGTTAACATGGATGTAAGAATGAGCAATGTAGGTATACGGTATAAAATAATTGCCAAAAAAAAAAAAAAAAAACACAATTATATCCGAAATTGTACCAGAAAAACTGTCATTATCAATTACAGACCTAGCTAAAATACTTACAATTTCCAAGCGTCACGTACGTCTTCTCAAACCATGTCAAGAGGTCCTTGTGGCAAGCGAATGACAGCAAGACGATCTGATCCAGGCAGATGATGGTCAGCACAAAGGGGTTCTTGGGATGCCGGATGCAGGACTCCACACCGCAGAAGTTCTGCGCCGAGAGGACAATCTGCTCCCGTCGGATCTCTTTGCCCGACAGGAGCTGATCCTGACCCTTGTAGAATTTCAGTACAATTTGATCTGGAGTTGGAAAATGGAGACAAATAAGAGTGCTTTTTATACTCTTCAATTTAAACAATTGAGGTTAACACCGATTCCTCACACATAATTTTTGGTCCACTCAGACAAGCTCCAGTTGCTGTCCAGTGCCCACAAGTGTGCATTTGTTATGTTGCTCTCAACAAAGCGAAAGCTACTTTTGTTTCATGTGACGCATACATGTACAACTACACTGTAATTGCTAGATAATTATTCAATCTTTACAATTTCTTACGGTTACGGCCATATTTAAACCTAAATCCTCTCAGATTTTAAAACTATTTTGCAAGATTGAGGAAGGAAGAACCCAGATTTTGCCGTTGAATTTCTACACAGTGGTAAATTTGTGAAGATTTAGTAAAGGTTTTACGGGGACAAAATTAAGGTCAACAAGGATTTGTAAAAGCCAAAAAAAGTAATGTCTGTCAGTCAAAAACCTTCTTTGAAATGTTCATCTTTTCCTTCACATCAAATATTTTACAACTTCATGAAATTTGCAGCATTTATATTTAGCCCCACCTTTATTGATTCAATAAATACAACTTTTTTTGTCGCCACACATTTTGACAAAAAAAACTAACTGTTTAATTCCAAACATAAACAAGGCACAGATTATTAACATGTTGGGAACATTTGTTACAGTCGGTGTTTAAATTAAACTTCAAAGAGTAAACGGATCTAACCTTAATGTCTAAACCATCTGGTGTGTTACAAAATTTCAAAATGTAGCATGGTCAACAAACTTCACTGTATCAGTACTATTTGTTGGCCAATTAACATGACTTTCCAGGAAAGGTGGTATTGTTCTGGTAATCAATAGTGCTACAATGTACACGAGGTTAATATCTATGACCCTGTCTAAATAGATTCACTTGTATGTAACTGGTAAACAAATCAATAAAACTCTAACTTTAGTTTTTGACTGACAAACAGGTTATGACAAACATATTTCCTGGACATGTTATATGGCACTTATTTGCTGTATTGAGTTGCATGAAAAAAGACACTAAGAAAAATAATGTCAAACCCTATTGTGAGGTTTTTGGCATCGAGTGGGCATGGATTCATCTTATCTAACAATTTTATTTCCGTATTCACAATTGGATATAGGGTTACTGAAACTTATACTCAGTTACAACTCGCGCTGTATTTTTACAGAATCACTGTGTTCGAGCATGGTTCGAGTATCACACAGCAATAACTACCTCATCGTGTTTTGAGCAATAGTGCAAAATCCCACATTGTTTCCACTAAAAAGATTTTCAACAAAGCTCAGGACAAGAAGCTGGCTATAAAAAAAAAGGGAACAACAAATTCTATACAATGCAGGTAGGAAGCACAAGCATAGAATAAACACTTCGACTGTTCATTTACAAACACTCTTTTGCGTTTCTACCCCAAGGCCAGAAATGTCACTGGCTGAAATGGCTAGTCAAGTAGAAAGTTCCTTCGCATATTACACAAGGAATTTGAAAAAGCAGCATGGGAATTAAATAAAAAAGCTTCAATTTCTCGCCCCAAACTCTGCAACGTTTTAAATTTTATGTTAATGCCGCAATAACGTTTTCTGCCCACCGGTAGGCGCAGGCCTATTATAACTGATATTTCTTTACGGAGCTTTTGGAATAAATTTTAAAGCGGTATGGTATAAAATGAATTTTTTTTAAAACTTGTTTAAAATGTACAGGAATATCAAACAATTAGGCCTACAAGAAAATTGTTGTGGGTGCGGTGAGAAACATCCGAAGGTATTGTGGTGGCCAATTTGTTTCTGTAAAGTGCCTTTAGCATGCCATCGAATTGTGGTGGTTGTGTTGTTTGTGTTGATTAATAGAAAAACAGTTGAAAAGGCTACAGCCATCAACACATATGCAAATGAGAAAGGCTTTTGTTGGTGCTTTCCAACAGGATTAAACTGCATGATGTCTTATAAGAATGGAATGCAGGACCTTTCTTCCATGGGCATGTACCAGTAGTTAATACATATTGGTGGTGGGTGGGGGCAGAGAGGGGGTTCCATGAATAGATTCCTGGATTCATAATCATTAATTATAGAATGTGATTATTTAATGGTACAGTACATACAACAAATCAAAAGATGAAAAAACAATAATTGAAAATGGATAAGATTAAAACTGCTGCAAACTGCCTACTTGCTGGAATGACCTAAAATATACAAATCAAATAAGTTAAGAGGGCTTATAAAATTTCAATCTTAACAAGATCTTTTTTAGAGACATAATGACTGTGTTGAAGTTAGACATAGAATTACATTTATCATCAGGAGCACTTGTTTTTATTTTGATAATTTTTTCGAGTTTCAGAACAGAAAACGAAGAAACGCAAATGCAAAACTGATTGAAACTATGAACACTTAACAAGTTTTGAGTTGCTAAACAACATTTGTGAAATTATTTGTGATTATTGTAACATCGATCGAGCCCAGGCGAGGGATACTTTTTCACTAAACTTAACTCTTGCTCGCTGGGAATCAGTCACCGACAGATATTCCCCTGCCTTGCTCGTGACGTGTTTATCCGTCATCTGTTTCATCATTCTCGGAAAAACCTTGCGTGTATAAATTAAACGTCATCCGACGCAAACTGGTTAAGGCAGAGCTAAAACTGTTGTGATTGTTTCTAAATTTATAACAAAAGACACACAAGAATCCCACACAAAATGGCAAACACAAACCAAAATGAGGGGAAAAAAAAGAAAATTGTGAAATGAGAGATTGCAAAGGTTCATGAATAACAGAAGGAGCAAATACCCAAGAGTCTGTCTTCTTTGGGCCCGAGGCTATCGGAGCCACTTCTTCTCTAATCAATGTCTCTCTTCTTTAAGGAAAAAAAGAGGGAAATAGATGTTTGGGATACTGTGCCCAGAGGTGCACTCTTGTCCCCTGGGGTCAATTTCATGAAGCTGCCAATTGCAAGCACCCACAAATTGCTTAGCATGAACATTCTTCCTATGCAAAAAACAGGCTTACAGAGCAAATGTTCAGGTTGTTTCATTGTTTGTGACTGGTAATCAGCTGGTTTTTGCTAAGCACAAAAAAACACATGGCGTTTTAGCTGGTCATCTGTTTTGACTGAGCAAGACATTTTGGTGCCAAGCAAATTTTGTGTGTGCTCAGCCGCTCCATGAAATTGACACAGGGTCGTCATGTTGGCAGCGATTGAGTAGACAGGAATATAAGTTGATCAGAGGAAACTTGAATACTGGTGTAAAGTCCCTGTAAGTGTGTACTCCTTGGAACAGTCTCCTGAATGCACATAGCACTAGCAGCTCAAGTGTATCCCATGTGTAACACAGTAGCCAGTATTCAGAACACATGCAGTGAATTGCTGCTTGCTTACAAACATGACTTGGTGGTGTAACACAGTAGCAGTCTAGACCCTGGATTTCCCCCAAGGGACAAAGTTATTGCAGCAATTATAGATAACAGGTCCCTTAGGACAGTAAATAAAAAACCAATCTGGCTGACATTGCCCATACTGTACTACACTCTGTACACATGTCCAAGATCTAATTATCAGATGGTCAAGTGGCAAGTGGTCATTAGCAAAACAAAAACTTCTACAGTCACATCATCACATGGTACATTATTGTCCCCTTCTTGAATCTTCAAACCAGCAAAAAAAACTATTCAAATATTCAGCTGATTATCAAATATTATAATATTTCTTATATACAGGACAGCCATACTCTGTGTGCTGATTTGTTTAACTGATATTCAAATAAGAACATGGTTTTAATCATTCAAAAATTATATATGGCTTAATTTGCTTTCAATTTAGATGCGAGTGTCAATAGAATTGCAGACCAGCGCGCAAAGAACATTGAGCGATGCACATTCAGTATCAAATGAAATAAATTCTACCTTTTTGCAGTTAATCTATTTTACAATCACCACTTTCTACAATTTTTTTCTAGTTTGTCAACCTAAAATATCTCCAGGTTTTAATTCCTGGTTTTTTTTCTCCCTTTTTTCTACAGTTTAGGGGCCCTCAGGTCCCGGGTTTTTGTTCCTTTTGTTGGTGCCCCAGCTAACATTCATTCAGAATACCCGTTTCCGGCAAAGCTCTAAAAAGCTGAACGGCAAAAACGTGCCACCACTGAAAAATGTATGCCCCGCCGACGGCGCTCAAAAATGAAAAATGATCCTAGACGCTACGGCACGTCGTCTCTTCCCTTTTGTAAACACCCGAGTGGAGAGATGATTCATTCCCGTCCCATCGAAGCCCCGCCAAAGACCGACAGCGCAGACCCACGACAACAACTCTTCCCCTCCTCTTCAAAACAAAATAAAAATGAATAAATCCTCTCCCCGACTGACTGGCATGCTGACACGCTGCACCGTGTGCTGCCGTTGGGAAATTGAAGACTGTTGTTGATTATGTACCTGTCTTGAATGTGACTCATCCAGGGTTCTAGCTGACAAGAGTATTGACCCATCTGGGGAAGCTTGAATTGCCGATGCCTCAGAGGCAGCTGTACTTCAAACTTGGAGTAAACAACAATTTCATAACATCCATCACTTAGGATTTCATGTACATGTACATGTAATCTCTGTTAAACACAGAATTGTACTAAGCAGATCTGCTGAGCTTAAATTGATTGGTTACCGACCAAACTGATAAGTGTACATGATGTGCTTTTGTTCCGACTGTTTCTGCTGAGCAGATTTTCGTTGATACGTTTTGCTAATAAGAAGCTATGATTTATCGATTGTGTACAAGCTGCTCAGGAGACTCATTCCTGTTGACTTGTAGCACAGGATTTTGTTTCCAACCGAACCTCCAAATTGTCCTTATCCTATAATTTGTTAAATTTATCTGCGATAGTAAAATGTTGCCTGTAAAAAGGACTTTCTCTTAAAGTCGTAGCTTATAGTGCCAAGCTGCCTGCCAAATGGTACTATTAACAATAATTACAGTAATAAATAATAATTTAGTACACAATTACATACAATTTATACCAAAAGTCTTAAAGAGCTTCACTAATATTATTACTGTTTGTCAGGCCATGAAGCTTTTTTTTCTGCAACTGCTCGAGATCAGTGCAAGTGGTCTCTACCTTGTACACATTTACACTCCTGGGTAGGGAGAGGCAATTGTAGTAAAGTGTCTTGCCCAAGAACACAAGCCCCATGTTCATGTCAGGGTTTGAACCCAGGTACCACAGCACAATAATTCAAGGAGGAAAACAGAAAGAAACAAATAAAACTTTGCCATCAACCTTTTTGCCTAAAGCTACTGATTCTTTAGGTAAGTCTTGAGAGGTGCCAATTAATAGAGAAATATAGACGGATTTAGTTTTTCTTCCATCAATTCCAGAGTTTAATATGGTTGGCATGCACAAATTAATGATGAAGTCTTTATTCGCTCTCATCAACTATGTTTTTTCCCCTCTCGTTTCTGCTAGAAAGTAATTACTTAGTCCATCCGTCAATTAATTTCTATTTTATTTGCAATTTCCTTTGTTCAAGGTCTTTTGTTTACAAGTAATTGAGCTTCAAGGCAGGGTACAGCACTTTAGCAGTCAATGCTGTGGGTCTCTGAGAAGAAAACAATTCCAGATTGAAAACTATTTTCTATGGGCCAGAAATGGCGCAATTGTTAGCAGATTTTTAACCTACACTTATCGATTGAAAATGCACAAACATGTATGGGGGAGGGGAAGATTATTTTGAAATGTTTTCAGCAAGATAGAAAGTATAATTCAAGGACATTTTGAAACTTGGAAAGGTAAAATCTGGCCCGAGATAAAATCTAAGTTTAAGGTTGTTCCTCTACCCCAATAGAGGCAAAATTTGGGTAGGAACTAAGGATATTGCCACTACTTTATATTTAACCAGTTCGCGCCGGGATTATTTTCACATCACCGAGCCGAGGCGCAGGATTATTTTTAACGAAACTTGATCCGAGGCGGGTTCAACCCGATGGTACCGGGAAGCACACCCACGCATTTTTGACTTTGCTCGCTGCTGACAGACATTTCCGGCCTTGCTCTTGACGTGTTTATGCGACATCCGTTTTAAATATGGGGAAAACTTTGCCTGTATTTACGTCCACCGGCGCGAACTGGTTAAGGCCCATGTGTTAAAATATAAAATTGTTATTTGGGTAAAAAGAATGACTGTTTCCATTGATTTCTGTTAATTGTGTAGGTCTCTTTTAAAAGGCGTATTACTCAAAAGTAGCTCTGGCGACACGAGACTCATTTCATTGGGTCGGGTCACATTATTATTTGATATCAGCTCAAATCTTTCACAACAGAGTGCAATGCACATCATAATTTAGTAGCAATCAGGGGCCAATTTCATAGAGCTGCTTATGCATAACAATTACTTAAGCACAAAACATTCTTGCTTTAAAGGTAGTATACACCATTTGCAGATATCAAAAATATTTACTACCGAATTATTAAGAAATATCTAACTCATTTGAAAGTAAATGTTGATTCTAGGCATCCAGCAAAATGATTGCTCTAGATATCCTGTAATTATTCGGACGGCGATCGCGAAAAAGCAAAGATAACAAGAATAACTGCTCGACGCTAGTTGAAAAAAAACCGCTGTTTTTCGTGCTTTTCTTGGCATCCATGATTGTAAAACTTCGGACAGCTCAGTTAAACGATATTTACTATAAAAAATACAACACACCCCCCCCCCCCCCCCCCCCCCCCCCCCAATCTACTCATTCATGATAATTCAAGCAATGACCAATGGTGTATCCTACCTTTAAAACCAGCTTACCAGCCACAAATCCATGTGATTTGTGATTGGTATTTAGTATTTAGCTTAGCATAACGATCACATGAAATTTTGGCCCCTAACTTGATTTACCAAGCAAGTTTTTTTTGTGCTTATGCAAAATTGTGTGCTTAAGCAGCTCTATGAAATTGGCCAGAATTTGACAAGGGACAAAATTGTGAGGAAAAAAAAAACCACTAGACAATGCTTCCGCTTTACATGTATTTGGAGTGTGTGCATTGTCGGGGTTCCTGCTTTTAATGTAATTACCATAGTTCTACTGTGATTGGCTGGGGCTTGCTTCCTGGTACTCCATCCCAAGCCAGCCGCAACAAGACAACACTCCGGCGCTAATGAATTAATGAATAATTTGTTCAGGAGCAATCCTTGGTTAAAGGTGGGATACACCATTGGTAAATTGCTTGAATTATCAGGAACTTGAGTGGATTCGGGGGGGGGGGGGGGGGGGGGGGGGTTGTATTTCATGGTAAATATCGTTTAACAGACCTGTTGCACGAATACTACACGAATACTAAGAAATATCCAGACTATGAATGTTTTCCAATTTAGGGTTATATTAATGGTACAACTGATCAGTATAAAATTAAATAAACATCAGAACCGGTACACAAAGAGAAAACAAATGGTGATTTTTTTAAAATAAAATTTAGTTGTTTGTAGCAATTACAGGATATCCAGCGCAATCATTTTGCTGGATGCCTATAATCATTATTTACTTTCCAATAAGTAAGCTCTTTCTTAATAATTCGGTAGTAAAATGTGTTGATATAGTATGGTGTATCCTACCTTATAATAATAATAATAATAATAATGAGATTTGTAAAGCGCACATATCCACCCTGCAGGGTGCTCAAGGCGCTGTAGACAACAAGTAAAGTAAGTAAGTAAGTAAATTAATCCTTGAAAATTTGTGACATCAAGTAAGTCTTAAGAAGCGATTTGAACCTAGTTGTACAATGGCATGATCTGAGTTCAAGTGGCAATGAATTCCAAAGTCGAGGAGCTGCAACAGAAAAAGATTTGGCACCCCATGTTCGTTTAGCAATTGGTTCCTTGAGAAGTTGCTGGTTACTTGATCTAAGAGTTCATATTCGCATCCATTAGAGATATATAAAAAAAACAGATGTCTATAAATCAATGATGAGCTTGGGGAAGTGGACGTAAAATATCATCTGTCACCATCGGCAAATTTGACAAACGGAAGCTCTTTTCATTTTAGTTTTGTATTAATGTCTCCTACGTAAATGATATAATATGACGAAAGACAAAGAAAAAACAACACTTTCCTTTGAGTCGTCTTACATGTACCAGTACATGTAAGCGTCCACGACCGGCAGAAGTACTGCACATTCGACTGTTTTGGGGTTTAAAAAGAAACCGATTGAACGTCGGCATTTTGCATGCGATTGTATAGCAAGCGCCAAACGGTATTTAAATGGAAAAGTCGTGCAGTAAACATTGAGTGACGTCATCAGAATATATGCAAATTGAGAAATACCAAAAATTACGCCATGTGTACAAATGCCACACAATTGTGTAATCACTTGCACATTAATGGCATACATTTCATTAAAAAGACCAAACCTTTATTTAAAAAGTTCAATATACCGGTACTCTTTTTAATCAATTTTGTTTTGAGCTCCTGACAAACTCTCGAAACAAAACCCAAGTTGGGTTTCATTATGAATCTTTCCTTCCGAAAGCTTTTTCTTCATATTCGCATCCATTAGAGATATATAAAAAAAACAGATGTCTATAAATCAATGATGAGCTTGGGGAAGTGGACGTAAAATATCATCTGTCACCATCGGCAAATTTGACAAACGGAAGCTCTTTTCATTTTAGTTTTGTATTAATGTCTCCTACGTAAATGATATAATATGACGAAAGACAAAGAAAAAACAACACTTTCCTCACTCTAGCTGGGAACAAGTTGAAAATGAGCAGCATAAACAGTTTTTTTCTCCCTCGGATGTACAACTGTAAGGGAAAGTACACGTGCCACGTACCTCGTCTGAATCGTCACTCACATGTCTCGCTGGCGGGGGTTGAATAACCATCGTGAATAGGCAATTAAGAAGAGTGCCTCAGCAAAACATCCTTCAAAACAGCCATTTTAGTACCTAATCTTTTATCTGCTCATAATTGTACGTGGGGCTGATTCCATCTCATCACCAATCCTCTCTCACACAATCTTAGTTGTGCAACAACAGAGTTCATTTAATTTAGCTTATCCGCAAAAACATCTAATATTTGTTCGAGTCAAACTGAACAAAGACTTTTGGTAATTTCTCTAAAATTCACAATTAAAGGTGCAGTCAACATTATTTCACATTTTACACCTCAGCTCACTGGGTTTGTTAAAAACATGTTTGAAGCACGTAAACGTCAGAATTTTGTAATATTGCTGGTAACGTGTTCAGTAGAAACAACAGTAAAATCAGTAAAAACATAGAATCCATTACAGATATCACCCCAAAAATAAGGCAAGATATGCTAAAACCACCCCCCTCCCCAAATAAGAGTTAAAAGCAAACCATTTTACGAGCCACTTAACATTTGTGACCCACTCCACAAAAATAAGTATTATGTTGCAAAAACGTGAAATCAAATTAATATACCTTGTTGAAAAGCCCAAATGTTAAGCTTTCATTTGGTATAATAGAGCTCCATATAGCCCCGTTATATCACGTTTGCATATACAGAACCATCAAAATCAACATTTCTGTGAATGAAACTTGAAACTGTAGGTATTAAACTTGATGTCATTCATGACAACAAATGAAAATCACTTTTTGATGAAATTGTTCACCTTCTCAACGTTGAGTGAGCCATTACATGATAATGCACAGCGTGACATAATACCCTTGTGTGTGGAGCAGGTCACAATAATGAAGAAATTTGTGAACAGCTGTGATCAGTGACACTATCCCTTTAAAGTGAGCCAGGATTTACATGTACCGGTCGTATCATTGTAGTACGAGCTCGTCATCTACCGTACCAGTAGCCGGCTTTCATCTAAATTAAAAATTCAGCAGAATGAATCACTTACGAAGAACCCGGGAAACTGACCTCTAGAAACAACCTTCACTTTTTGTCATACCACCGTGACAAACAGCACCCATGCTTTTCAGGGAATACTGTATGAATGCTTTATGACGAGCCCGCGAGCAAACGTGCCGGGTCAAATCACTGATGCGTTCAGGTATGACGAAAGGAATGGGTATTGAGTTGTTTACGTTCTTCTCTGCCCATTTCACAATTTACAACTGTCCTTGGGTTGTTTGTGAATGCCTCTGAAAATAACTTCTTATTTGTCGATACTGCTGGTCTGGTTTAATTTTAGCTTTCAAGGCCCCTGGACATGAACTTTATGTACTGTAAATATGTTTTCCTAATTTTAATAACCCTTTGGTTTCAGATAGGCTTAAATTTTTCTTTTAATTTAATTTTATTTTGTGTGTGCACAATATACAGAAAAAAAAAGGAAACTCGTAAAAACAATTCTGCAAAATGTACAAATTGCTTGCATGATAAGTCAAGCATACTGAAATATCATGAATGGTAGTGAAAATATTGCTACAAACTAACTTGGTTCCAAGTCAAATAAGCTCTAAGACTGCATCGATGCGCTGCATATTTCGTTTTTTTCCCAACCTTGTTTAAACTGTGGATCAACAATACACTGTATATGAAGCATCAGCTTTTTGGCACAATTAACCTCTCCCTCTCTTCCTCGGCACTTAGCATCACATCTTCATTTTTCAAAGCACAGCAAGTTACGTTCAGAAAAGGAAACAAAACACATTCAGCCTGTAGACATTATATGTACATCTCTGAAATAAACATGTTTACCAAGGACTTCATGTATAGAGAAGGCAATGTGGCGGCTCGCTTGAGCGGGTTCTTATTGTGCCGAATTGGCTTCGTCCCGGGGTTCAGTAACCGACTCCAGACATCAGGCCTCGGTGTTCGATTCCATGCCAGAGACTTTTACAAGACCACAACACAGTGTCCATGGAAATAATATTTTTGAGCTCGGCACGCAGAGTGACTCGCGGATAAAGGAGAAGTTTAAGGCTCGAAGGCCCTAATCGGATTTTGATGCGAAGCAAGAAGGAGCGAGCGATCGAGCGAGCGGGCGGGCGAGCGAGCGCGCGATTGAGAGAGCCTGGAACATAAACAACTTGTTTGTGACAATTTGATGGGTGTTTGGAGGTGGTACGATGGCATGCATAATACATAATCTTCCCTTTATGGTCAGGACTTCAGGTCATAATATAATCACGCACAAACAACATAATCAGCGAGGATAGGCAAATAGTAGGCAAACAACTACTGTCTACTGGATAAAAACAAAAACATCTTTTGAGCTGTCAAATCCAGTGCATTATATGTGACGCGGCATGTCAAAATCAGGCACTTTTGGGCAGGAAGTCAATTTTTGAGTTTCTGCAATATTAGTAAAATGTACCCCTTGCTCTTTTAAATGCCACCTTGTTGTTTTTTTATTGGATATTCCCAAGTTTAATAGAATTTTGAAATCACATTGTCTGAAATGTTAAAAAGGAGAAATAGACCTTTAAAGTTGGAGTTTTGTATTAAACAAAATGAAGTTTTAATTTGAAACTTTTTACAGAACATAGATACATGTAGCTCCAAAAAAATGTAAAATCCCCAAATTACTAAAAAATCACCCCACATCATTTTTTAGCTGTTTCTCCATTCGTAGCTTTGCCCAATTCCGCCTGGTTTTGACATACCACATGATCATGATGATCAGTATGAACCTCAGAATCAGAGTATTCCTTCATTACCTCAAATTTCACTAGATGGAACACATTTGTGGGCCATATTAATGATTGGAAAGTGTCTGACATATTAAAGCAATGCATTAAACAAAATTAAATTTAGATTTAGCATTTTTTTAAGTGAATACAAAATGTTAGTCTGGCCTACATGTATCAGGTTTGCAAGAAATATACAAACTTCTAATATTTTTTAAGACCTACGGTATACTTGTTTACCCATGACAAAGTACAATATCCTGCAGCAGAATGAGATGTGGTACAATTTATTTGCAACAGCATCCAGAGACTATCAAAACACGAAATTCCAATGAGGCCTCTTATTTCGCCACCAGGGTTCGCGTTCAAATTCCGTACCCAGTTGGCCGGATTATCCGGGCAGCAATCACCTGCTGAAAAACAAAGATTAGGAGAGGGCTCGTCAAATGCGCTGGCCGGACAAACAACACTCTGTTAGCTGATCGCCCATTGCGCCGTCTGTCCCTCATCAGTCAAAAACCATTGGGAGATGAACAACATGATCCATCGCTGTATGAATAATCAATATGTGTTATACACCGCTGCATGGATTGAGCTCTGCAAAAACAACAACCCGAAGATACAAAAGATACAAGGGGCATTTCAGCGCATATAAAATAAAAAAATAACAGATTTGGCCATTGGGCATACAGGGTCTCTGTTTTGTTTTAATCTGTCTTGCTAGCTACTATAAGCTATGCTATAAGCTAGTAGTCTGATGTCGATGTCGTGCATTTTAAATTGACTGGATTCCCTTTTTTTTTTGTACCACAAATTTAAGTGCATCTGCCTACAGTTCTTGAGTGTTTAGCGTGTAATTTGGCAGATGAACACAAACCCGTGTGGATTTGAGTCAAATTATTAAATTACAATTGAGACGTGCAATGTTTTAAGCATGCAGGGCTAGGGGTGTGCATTTATTTTACAGGTACCGGTAGTACGGGAACCGGGTACCCGATTGGAAGAAATACGGATACCCGGATAATCGTCAAAAGAAACCCAACCCCAAAATTCAAAATCATTGGAAGTTGATGCTTAGTTGTATTGTCACGGTATTTGTTTTAAAGATTCAACAATACAGACGAACTATAAGACGAGGAATTCAATCTTGGATTGGTGCGGTTTAGGTTATTTATTTCACAATCTTATTTGTTCAGAGTGGAATCACTAGAACGAGAGGCGAGGACAGCGAATTTTTTTTTGCAGGGGCCAAAGGACATTCAACAAGCTGTTTTTTATTGTTAAGGTGATTGTTGCAGAACAATTTTGTTTTTGGAAAGTCAACATTATGGACCTTTCACAATTTTAATAGACTGTATAGCCCCATATCTTTCAAATCCTGTGAGAGGCTTTAAAGGAATATGTAGACATTTCGGAGAAGAAGCCAAAGAAGATGAGCCCGAATAAATTTCCTTAACGAGACAAGTACGAGTACAACTGTGCTGATGTAATTACACCGTAACCTTGCATTTTTTCCCAATTAAAAAGAAAACTTGTGCTAATGGATCTTTTTATAACACAAACAAATTAATTACTCTGAGAAAGAAGAGCAATTAGACATCACAGAAACGGTACGTTCTTTAATATTTCAAACAAATTAATGGGTAGTTTTATTTAGAAATGTACTGGTACAAGTACGCATAATTATTATTTCAATTTTTATGTTGGCAGGGGAACTTTCAAGTGAACCAGTTTTGCTCAAATATTTAAAACGGGGACAGAAATCAGACCGGAGCAAATTTCTAAACCAGCATTCACAACTTATTTAACCACTCGACTCTGTAAAAAGGTGAACAGACTGAAGCTGTGAAGAAATGACACCATGATGATAACGCTAGAGCTATAAATAGCAAGCACCATCCAAAGGCAATATTTGCCATTGCAATTGTCAGGCCACAGAGCTAAAAAGGCTCCATGGTCGTAAACAAATTGTTGTTGTTTTGGCTGACACCATACAGACCGAGTTAATTGTTAACCAAATTGAAGTGGTACTGGACACAGCAGGAATAGTTCTGGGTGTGCACCAAAATAAGTGCCCCTCCCCCCACCCCAACAAAAATATTCAAGTCTACAGGCAGATATACAGTATGAGGGACAAACTGGTTAAAGGTGGGATACACCGTTTGCAGATATCGAACAATTTTAGTGACAAATTATTAAGAAATATCTTACTTATTTGAAAGTAAATTTTGTAGGCATCTAGCAAAATGATTTCGCTAGATATCTTGTAATTGTTCCTTTTTTTTTGGTATTAAAAAAAAAAATCACAAACAACATAAGAACTACTGCCAACATAAAAACCATTGCTTTTCTCAGCATCCATGATTGTAAAACTTCGGACAAGTTAGTCAAATGATATTTACTATAAAATACAACCCCATAAATCCACCCATTCGTGATCATTCAAGCAATGGTGTATCCTACCTTTAATGTTTCATGTAACTTATAAGGTCAACAATTTGCAGCAATTTTCGCCTCATTTTTTTATAAATGCACACACAAGTACAATTTGTGAGGCAATTTTTTGAATTTCTAACTGGAAGGACATTCAAAACTGTACACATATACACGTATACGTGTGGCAGGTCTTTTACAAAAACACTTGTCACTTGAGCATAACGTCTCGGCAGATATTAAACTTCAGTACTCTGACAGGTATAATCCTGGACTCAACATATTAAAACTTGTTCTTGCGTTTATAGCTTTCCCCCTCCTCCCGCCCATCACCTATCATGCCACAGCCAAATCCCTAGGAACCCGTGAAAAATAAAAAGGCGCAGACATGAAGCACAATCAACAGCAGGCGTTGAGAAGAAAGAAAAGAAAAAAAAGAGAGAAAAAAAAAAAAAAAAAAACCTGTATGGTGCGAGCCCGAGTGGCTGTCGAGAAAAATATTTGCATAACCCGTTCAGGGTACCTTTTTATTTGTGTCGTACACATGTTTGTTCGTTTATACGAGGCCATCCAGCCAAAGTACAGACCAACAAACACAACGATTACTCCATTCACCTTAAAAAATAAAAAAAAATCACTCGTTCTGATTGGACAGTTTCATTTTCGGCGCACACACACATACACACACATAAGTGCCTGGGCCCTATAGCTAGCTAGCTCGATTCCCATGAATGGATTTTTTTTTGGTGCTGTTTTCAGCCAAGCACAATAGATTCGGAGAGGCCTGGACTTTAGCACAAACATACCCATTGTCGTTTGCCGGCTGAACCAGAGTAGAGAACTGTTTTGTTTTTGTGTTTTTTTGGCAACAACAAGTTGAAGGAGAGGCGAGGGGAGGGGAGGTGGAGGTGGAATTAAATAGAGAGGAGGTGGGGGTTCCTTTCTGTTTTCGGAACAGTCCGTTGCTCTGTCTTGTGGAAAACAAGAAAATGAATTTTCAAAACAGTTCCGGCTCGTATTTATTTTTGCAGTTTAATTAATGCAGACAAGTAAACTGTTCATTGCAACTTTGACTGGTCATCCTAGACAAGAAAACAAGCAAACACAGTCCTTTCCTCAAAGCTGGTCACAAGTGACTGGAAGAACATTGACAATGGAATGCTTTTTGTCAAAGCTCATTTAAATTTAGACCAGAGAGCTTGGGACCCACTTTTGCAGAGACTTGATGAGAAGTAATTATACATTCCTGAATTGTTTGCGACCACAGCTAGAATGCTTCTGATGCCTAATTTTAACAACTTACGGCATTACTTGGTCAAATTTATAATGTGCACAACTGGCGAATACCAAATTAACAATAATTTTGAAGCACGCAGAATCCACAAAGAATCAAATTTCATATCCCTCAGTTCGTTAATGAATACTCTCTTCATGAATGCTCTTTTTTTGAACAAAATTATTGTGATGATTTCATCAACAACCACCTCATCCAGGATTCATAACAGTAAACGGCCTTCATCTCTCTATGGCTGATTCAACACACAGTGTGTGAGATGAGGTCATCCGTGAGTTGTTTACGTATTTTCCCCCACAGCGCGCGTACTCGCTCACACACACACACACGTTTTAATGTACTTGGGCCACTGCCAAGTCTGTCCCCGGCATTCCCACATAAAATGTCCTCCGAACTATTGAGACATTGTTTGGTCAAACTTACACAATAGCCGTCTCATTTAACAAAGCACTGCCCATCTGTCATGTAACGGTACAATCCAGGTTAAGCACTCAAAATGTCTACAAAAAGACAACTGCGTTTTGCCAAAGCGTAAACAATGTGCTGAAATTACCCTGTGTCATCTAGGATTAACCTAATAAACATGGTGCATGAATTTAAAGTAAACAACTTTTGTTGATTTCTATTTCCTGTTCATTTACTTTTATTTATTTTTGATGGAATATTTTAGTACTACCGGTAGTTTAAAAATAATCAGTGTTGCAGAGTGTGTATACAAAGGTAAGTCACCCAACGATGCCACTACATTTGTTGTCTTCTAGCCTTCAGATTAAAAAAAAAATCCCATCCGAAAACGAAACATTGCTACGCATTTACACGTCATTATAACAAACATGAAAGCGTAGTGAGTTGTTAAACTACATACACCATTTGCAGATTTTGAAAATATTTACTACCGAATTATTAAGAAATATCTTACTCATTTGAAAGTAAATAATGATTCTAGGCATTCAGCAAAATGATCGCGCTAGATATCCTGTAATTATTCCGAAAAGTAGAATTTTATAAAGAAAAATTAGTGATCGCCGGACTGCGATCGTCAAAAAAAAAAGATAACAAAAGAATAACTGCTCGACGCCGGTTGAAAACAAACGCTGTTTTGCGGGTTTTTCTCGTCTTCCATGATTGTAAAACTTCGGACAGGTCAGTTAAACGATATTTACTATAGTATAAAATACAACCCCCTAAATCTACCTATTCATGATAATTCGAGCAATTAACCAATGGTGTATCCTACCTTTAATAGCTTAAATTTTCATGTAACATGTCAACATGAAATATCTGTCCACAACAAAGTTGTTGATTTGTACTAACTTGAGGAGCAGCTGCCATTGTGAATGGCAGCTGTTGTTTTCAGAATGGCATCCAATTCTACGTAACATAAATCATTGATCGTTCAATTTGCTAACCGCAGTACATATGAATATTAAACATCCATATTTGGCACACAATAAATTCAGCACCAATGTGATTGAACCTTGCATTGTCAACTGCACATGTACTTCCTGTGACCAAGGAATATTTTCCCGCAGCTCACCGACTACTCAAAATCCAAAAGCCAATTTGAAAGAAGTTTACAGCCCAAATATACTGCACACTTGCCCGCCTTAAAATTGATGTGATATTTTTTACAGCATACATAATCTAATAATTTACGTAATTATGAGCACCCACTTTCGATGAAATTGCATCATGTACACACACATTCTTGCACCATTGTGTCCTTTAACGAGTTCGCGCCGGAGGACAAATACATTACACATACATGTACACGCCAAGATTTTCTCAGATTAAAAATGGATGACGCATAAACACGTCACGAGCAAGGCCGGAAATGCGTGGGTGTGCTTCTCGGTACCATCGGTTGGAACCCGCCTCGGATCAAGTTTCGTTAAAAATAATCCCGCACCTCGGCTCGGTGATGTTAAAATAATCCTGGCGCAAACTGGTTAAAAACCCCAACCTCTTTTGTTGATTTACTAGAGGAACCTTCCTCATCCTAGCAAGTCCCAACACGCTGTGCTATTTAAACTGTGCACTAAAACAGCTGAACTCCACCAAACCCTTGTATTGAAGTTTGACAGGATGGAGATTGTTAGAAATTAATTAATAGCCCAATACTTAATTTCCTTTGCTTGATAGTGACACCTGTAAATATCTTTAAAATGTGTGCTGCCTGACACTGTTTAATTTCTCTACACGGAAATTATTTCGCCCCGATACCCTCCCGGCAGGTTTTTGTTGACACTGCTGCCTCGCCACTTCCGCTTTGCTTAACAGATTTCAACAAGGCCAGCCTATTTTTGTTATTCGTTTTCCTACACAGCAAACACGCATGAAGGTTCCAACCGAGCCCCACAGTGAACATGACCAATGTAGACACATGGCATTTACCCTATTATTCACATCTCGCGATTCATGGTTGTTGTTTTTCACAGAAAGTCGTCTCTGTGGCGCTTTGTTGCCGCGCTGAATAGACTTGTTTTGTATGTCAAAATCAGCTTACTGTGTTCATTTTGTTGTCAATGAAAAAAAAAAGCTCTCATACCGATAATGTGTTTGGCTGAATATTCACAAGTAATATATATGTTAATTTTGAAAGATTAATCTACCGGTAATTGCTCAGCAAAAACGGGTTATCAGCCAAAATCAAAATGTTAATTTGCCTAGTTCCAACACATGTCTGTTCTTTATTGCTTGTACACATACTGGTATACTGTACATCCTAGGGGTTAGGGTTAAACTATTGACTGAGCAGTACATTGTATATTGATACTTTGCAGCTCAACAATCTTGGAAGTACAAAAGCCTTTCTCATCTATTCATTTCATGGTTGTCAACAAGCCTGGGTAGTTTACGAAACCGTGGCTTTCCTTTGGCTTGGGCTCCAGCTGTACAATTTAATATAATAATATAATAATTTGGGAGGCTGATCATCCTTACTCGCAGTTGGTGTGCTGAACTGCGAAGGACACAGCTACAACGTGGTCGAGCCGCTGGCACGTAAAGGCGCTTATAAATGGCAGTCGGCCACATCGACTATGACTACGGAGCACAGCCTGAGATGTTTTATTTTTCCAAGAGGAAGAAAAACTGAAAGACCCGGAGAAAAACCCTCGTGGCACAGGAGAGAACCAACGCACAACTCTACTCACAATGGCCGGGAATCAAACTTGGGCCACATTGGTGAGAGGCGAGCGCTTTACGCACAAGCCACCTGGACACCCATTCTGGGTTCCTGTATATTGTCCTTTTAATTTAACCACCTTGTAAATACCTGTTTACAACAGAGGTGTAGCTGGCAATCAATACAGGGGGTACAGAGTATGCAAATATAACTCTACTGTAACTCATGTTTGAGGGAATTTCTCTAGAAGCATTCCTAGAGCTTTGTATGATTATACTTCAATCAAACCTAAACCTTTAGTACACAGTGTTATCTACCAAATTATCAGGATTGTATACATTTACACAAACTTCCTGACAAATGTCAAATGACCTCACGCACTCCTAGTTTCTAAAATCCTTAGACCACAACTCCCTACCCCATTTTTCTTAGGCTATGGTACTGGTGACCACTGCATAAATCCTGCAAAATCCTGCAGTGGGTTTACCACTGAGCTAGTATAAGGCAGCCAAATATGGAACAAACAGCTGTTATAAATGCCTTGGTAGGCAAACGTTTCCTATCTTAGAAACATACCGGTAACTTACACCTACAAAGTAACCAATTTCCTCAATCCTCCAAAATCTTCATTTAATCATCCAGCATTAGTTTAGACCAAATGTCCTGGATCCTGCATTATCCTCTAGTGGCAAAAAATAAGTGCCCTCAATCCTGCAAAATCCTGCATTTTGCAAAGAGGATTTGGGGGAATTTGGGATGGCTAAGGTTAAAACAGAAGATTTTAAACCAATCTACAGACATTATTCTCACATAGCATTCTGAGCACAACGCTCTATCCAATTTGTTTTGATTTTGCAACTACTGTAAAGTAATTGATACTGACCAACTGTCTGAGTTACTAAGGATCGGTCCAACCTGTTTTTCTCACTTCCTCAGAAGAAAGCCTTTACTGGCTTATTTACTCTTGCAATTCAGAAGACATTTAATACCGGAACTCAATACTATGGAATCAGGTTCAATTCTGCATGGACCGTACAAAAAGAAAAAAGTGCATCATGTTTGCGGGAGAAACACTAAACCAATCCTGTGCTCTACAGCATACAAGAATCAATTGTTTGCGTTTTCCAGGAGTCGCCACCATTTAGGAAACAAACTGCATACTCTGGCTAAACCTTTGTTCACAAAGAAACAAATGATTTACATTTAAAGCAAACATTGCATTCTTTCAAGAAAAATTGTACTGCCAACCGCATTTCAACCTACACACACGCACAAACAAAGCAGTAACAATGTTGCTTTGTCTCGAACAAAAACAATCTCGTCGCAAACGATATGCTAAACACCACACTGACCTAAATCATTCTCCTTTTTCTGGACTTTAGAAAAATGTTGACCAGCATGAGTCATCGTAATAAAGGCACTAACAGCACAAAAACAAGTTTAAAAGAAAACAAAATAAATCGAAATGTTCAATGTCAACAATATATCTCCGAGCCAAAATGAAACTTGTTTAACACGTAGGCCAACCTAGCAAAATAGTTTGAACTCCCTAGCTTGGGAAAAACTAATTTTACATCTTCCCACAATGACATTGAAGAAAAACAAACAAATGGGGCAGAGAAACTGACAGAGAAATTGAAAAACAACATTTGTTTTTAAACCTAAACTTTTAAGGGTCCTTGAATATGACCGAGTTGCTGGGTTTGCCTTGCAAAACCTATATTTGCATAAATTTGCAGACATAATAATGTTAATTAATTAGATTTCAGATTACATTTTGTCTACATTAAATATTAACCCTAACGATCCCCATCCAGCCAAACTTCAATACAAGGCTTTGGTGCATTCCAGCTGTTTAGTGCACAGTTTAATAGCACAGGGTGTTGGGATTTGCAAGGATGAGGAAGGTGCCTTAATAAATCACTAAAAAAAAATTAAGAAGTTTATCCAGGAAAATCTAATTTGTCAAATTAAAAAAAAAAGGTTTATGACTTTACAAATTTTAAACTTGAATGCCAAATAACTTCAACATATAATTTATTCCTTTCAAAAATACCTACTACTAAATTAATTTGTTTGTGAAGTGCGGTACAGTGCCTGTACATAATATCAAAACTGTCGTTAACTAAAAAGGCGTGGGCTGAAAACAATCATTAAACGTGTTTACCCCTACTCTGTGGGACGTAGTAAAATGTTACGACTTTGTTTGTCATCTAGAGCGGGAATTTTATCATAACTGTTGTATGTATACGAATGTAATCTATGCAAAATGTTTAGAATATGCCATAGTGCGATTGCAATCAGTATACTCATTTGCCAATGATGAATAAACAAGAAAAAAATAGTTACATTTGATAAAGAAAATCTATAATATTGCAATGAAATCATTATCTTGATCAGTTGACGAGGAATATACGGTATTTTGGAATATTTCGCAGTAAAAAGCAAGTAAATTTTTAATTGTCCAACAGGTAAAGATTGTACAACTTATTATATTGTTTATTCATGTTCCTTGATATTAATGTACAACTTATTCTTTGTAACTATTTTGTTGAAAATCAAACAAATACATTTAAAGTTTAGGCGCAAAAGCCATTAAATGCCAGCAAAAAAACACTATAGGCACTCGGAGCTTCACTTGATATTTTTACAATTATTTTATATTAGAGATATTTTAGCAGCTTTTGCGCCTGAAGTCTTTACATGAACACACTTTTCCAACCGTACAATATTAACAATTAGTAATTAATCACGTACATTTGAACAAGAAACGTATGAACAAGAAAACAAATGTGAATATTCTGCAACAAAGCCAGTCTGAAGTGTTTCCCATTTCACAACTACTCCGTAGTTTAATCTACCTGTGTGTGTTTTTGTCATTTGTAATTAAATCAACTGACCCAAATGCTTTACCCCAAATTCCCCTGAGCTTGCCCCATTAATCCACCGAGGAAGAAAACACTTCCTCGTCGATTAGATTATCTTGTTCCAGGATCTCGAATGGAAGGGACTCAAGCAAGTCTATGGCAAGCTTGTTGTTGTGACCAAAATGAAAAAAAAAAAAAATGTCCCACAAACACTCGAGTCAGGGGTGTCTTTTGTCAGACAGCGCGAGAAAACGGATTTCAATTGTTCGCTGGTTTTACAGGGTTGATCAAAACAAGTCTGCCCGATATGGCCATCAGGCGATAGGTTCCAAGGGCCACCGCGTGCGTTAACCCCAACACGCCCGGCCAATAATGCGCTCGGTCCGAGGTCCTTTACAGTGCCGTGACTTAATAGCCGGGCATTTAGAGCAAATAATGAAGAAAATGGACACAGAGACAAACAAGACGAGTGAAAACAAGAAGAAGAAAAAGGTTGGGCGATGAAAAATAGTTGTGTGTGTGGACTCGTTATAACCCAGCAGTCTGTATTCAAATGGAGATCACAGTTTCTATTGTGCCGAGTTTCTGAGAGGATTTGGGCTTAACAGACAGAGTGCAAAACACCAGTTTGATCACACACTATGGGGAAGTGTGTGTCTAAGCCTTTGCCCGACAGACAAACAACTTGATGAAGTTGATGAAGTCCTCATCCTTTTTCCCGGAAGGTGTATTCTTCAACATGTAATTGATTCATTGCTTGGAGAATAGGGCCTACTTGAATGGGCGATGTTTAAGAATTTGACAAAACAAGTTCTTTAAATTGCACAATTACAGGTATGTTACAAATAAGTGACATATTCAGCTTAAAATTAAAATTTAAGCTGTAAATATATTTGTGAATTAGAAAAAATTAAGTAGTTTCCCCTTTTTCCTTCAAATTAACTAATTAATTTACCAAAAGATCTTAAAATGTCGGTATACTAATAGCATGGTTAGCATAATTAAATAAGTAGAAACTAATAACGAGTCTACAAAACCAGTTTTAGTTTTTGCACACAACAAAGGGCCTAGGCCTAATTTTAAATGTACCCAATGAAAATGAAATGGACAGTAGTATTTTTACAAGTAAGCATGGTACTGGTAGTTAGATGCAAAAAAAAACGGAATTAAAATAATTGGCACAAATGTGTACCATGCATATTTAAAGGAAGGATACACCATTGGAAATTGCTTGAATGGGTGGATTTGGGGGGTTGTATTTTACAGTAAATATTGTTTAACTGACCTGTCAGAAGTTTTACAATCATGGATGTCCAGAAAAGCACGAAAAACAGCGTTTGTTTTCAACCGGCATCGGGCAGTTTATATTGTTATTTCAAATTTTTGTACATAAAATTATATTTGTCGGAATAATTACATGATATCTAGCGCAATCATTTTGCTGGATAGTGGATGCCTAGGCTACAATCATTGTTTACTTTCAATATATTTATATTTCTTAATAATTTGGTAGTAAATATTTTCGATATCTGCAAATGGTGTATTCTTAATTCTACCTTCAACTGCGACTGTTGTTAAAGTTGTTAAATGTTGTTATTTTGGTTGATAGTTTAGTTTTATTTGAACAACAAAATACAGTCAAAATTAAGGAATGGACCAGTAGTACTATAGGTCTACCCATGGAGGAACTCTTATTATTCCTTCATGGTCTACCGTTCGTTAGTTTTAGATTCATTCATAAATTTCAGGAGGGCCGACTTACCAGATACGGGACTGAGTCTCGTCAGTTCGCACCATCGCGTTTTCCACTACCAAAACAAACCAAAAAACAACACAATTAACCGTCTAAAAAGTGAACCACCATGCCGCTAGCAGAAACTTTTAAAAAATAGCGGTAAATTCTTAGCAGTGAAATACGAGACCAGTCTTACCTTGCGGCCGCATCGTATTTTCAGGGAACACTGGAGTAGCGGGTTGGTGTGGTCGGCCATATTTTGCCACCGTCGGCCCGTTGCTCTAGTGCAGCATAGCTAGCTCCCCATATCGCTAACGTGTTTATGCGCTGTGTACGTACGTTACGTGTGTGCACTGTACGCGTGTTTTTCAGAAGACGTGCCGACTGAAAAAATACCCGTCATGCACCGCTACCCGCTCTGAAAAACAACAACCATACCTCAATGAAGAAAAAGGGGGGGGGGGGGATATGACTAACTCGTAAACAACTCCATCCCTAGCGTGACTAGCCCGACTGCATTCGGCGTCAGGTAAAGGAAAATGATACAGAGGATGTCACCGACGTAATTTTTTTTTTTTTATGATGGGTATGCCTAGTTCATCATCCCTAGTGGGCAAAATTGGAAAAATTTGGAACAATATTTTGGTTGGCGAGCCAAATTAGATGGCTCGACGCGCGCCTTAGTTGCTATTTTCCTAGAACCAATTACGTTGCCAGGATAATGAAATTGGACAAGGTAAATAAATTATTAAACAAGTGGAGAAAAATGACAAACAAAACCTAGATATTTATACGGGTATGTGGCAATTAAGACTAAACATAATTAAAGGTGGAAAGGAAACAGACGAATACAGATACACGAGTGATTAAATATTTAAGTCTCTCAGTGTAGTTCTTATTTGTTTCTAGAAATTTCAAATTATGCTCTGTAATTTCAACATTTCAAATGAACCACCACAAGCCAAACTGATTAGGTGCAGTCAATACTATTTTAAAACTCACGAAATTGAACAGAAAACAAATGACTGGAGCGGGTTTGAACCAGCGACCTCCAGATTCTGAGTTATCCAGCCTTATGTCGGATGTTCTCCAAATCAGTCAATATCTTTGTTCAGGGCGTTACCTAATCAGAAAGCGCAAATAAGTAGTGTTGTCGTATGGCCAGGGATCACGCCAAAAGGTCAGGCGGTCTCTAAAGACCGTTTATGGTACGATATATTCCGCCCTCTCTTGTCCTTTACAACTTCATTTCAAGAGAGAGACTGACACTTCCACTGCCTTGGTGTCACTGTCAACTTAAAATAACTTTCACTCCTTATTTGTTTTGTAAAAAATGTTTTTAAAAAAGAATCTTGGTATTGTTTAAAATAATAATGTCCGGTGGTGTGATTTCATTATACCTGCACTAACCAGTAAAAACTAGGCAGATTATTCCATAAACAAATAATTTGCGCCACGGTAACATATTTACAAGACAAGATAATATCCATCATAACAATATCAGTGGGTAACCCGATTGGTTGGAAGTTTATCCTAAAGAGGGCGCTATATAATACGGCCGTGTCCGAAACGGGCTTCCAACGTATAATTGCCAGCCTGCTCTATGCATCATGCTGTAATGGGCGAACACCATGTGAACATAATAGACAAAAGACTCGGACACGGCCTAAGTAGATTATGTTTGTGATAGTTAAAATGTTCGCGATTTCCCGGCCCCATAGAGCAAATTCGGTTGGGTGATTAGATCGACTAGACTAACCGTTAGTCAATCACCTAGCCCCGGAACATGTTTTCTCTAATCACTCGCGAGTTACGTCACGTTTTCAAGATGGCGGAAAGATAAACTGGTGCAAGCTTTACGAAAGTTTACGATAAATGTATCCAATGATGATAACTCTTCGCAATAAGATAATTATTTATTGCACTAAATTAAGTGGAGAACTAATATAAATATAGCATTCACACACAAATACAAATTACGTGCCAAAATTTAAGGTGTGCGCGCGCACGAGCTGTTCTCCGTAATGTTTCTATATCTGGTAAGCAAAATATCTTTTAAATAAAATAAAAGTAGCAATTCGTTTTTTTCTTCTTCTTATACTAGGTGTACATGCATTCAAGTTATACAAGCTATATAATTCAAGCGTTTCGTATATTTCAATCACGATGCCGAATATATAGGACGCTAAGATTACAAAATCGGCATGTAGAATGAATTCAAGGTGAAAACGTTTCCATGCCGACGCAATTCGGCATCGAAAACAAATTGTTTTTATGATTATTGTCTTACCTGAAGTATCGATTTGCACAGGAAACATAAATATATGTAAGCCGCGAACGAAACGAGTGGACGTGGGTTAGCCAATCAGAACGCAGGATACATGGGGTCGAACTTGTTATCCTTTGGATAGTCACGCGAAACAAATTTAAAGACCTATTGTTGCATGTCTGTATCCGTGTACTATATATAGGCCTAAAGCGGTTTTTGAGATTTCATTGTTCATATAATTCACCCTATTATAACGTTCGACGTTTGGTGTTTTCGTCTCCGACATGAAGCGTACACTACTAGTCATTACGATTGTCTGGACATTTAGTATTGAAGGTAACACAATGATTTTCATCAATTTATTATTTTCACTCATTCCAGTTAGCGTTGTAAACATTTTTTTTTGTTAATTAAGAGGCACTCAAAATCTTTAGTCTCAATGTTTTGTATTCATATTCATGTTTGGTCGTTCCTGCACATATTTTGTTTTAGGCGTGGAAAAGCAGGTGTGTTAGGTATTTTACATCTTTTTAAAGTGAAAATATTCGCGTGTTATTGTAGAATCGCCATTTAAAAGTCTTATAGACTTTGTTGTTACTAATACTTAATAGGCCTATAGTAATAATCTAGCCCGGGAGGGTACACTAAGTAAAGGTATACTGTACTTTAAAGAAGTCCAATGTTGAAAAAAAAACCAGTGGCTCGCTCCATTTAATGAAAATCACACAATATGGCTAAAGTATAATAACTGAAAGTAACTGAAAATTTTACGTAATTTACATTACTATTTTTTTTAATAAATGTCTTCTCGCTTGTTCATTTGAAAGCTCAGAACAAGTTGATGATAGAAAGTTAGCAATTTGACCGGGAACAAAATATTTGTCTATGCATGTACCACTCCAACAAGGCGTGGGCAGAGTGCTGCCGAAGTAATAAACATTTAATGGTAACAAACAAGAAAGATCTTTCTTGCACCACATGCGGATCTTCCATTGGTTTTGTGCACACGATTCGTGGTGCGGCAACTATACAGGGTACGTCACTTCGAAGTGCGACCGACGCAACAACGCTAAATTAGAATAATTTTGCAAATTACATTTTCGTTTAACCATCCAATTCAAAGTATATTAATTTATGAATGGATTTCAAACGGTCTGTTGTCTCGATTTTAAATGGTTTAAACAGTATTCGATCTATACCTAATTCCATTTTAAATAGGATCTTTAGGGGAACTGTTTACCTTATAAAATAATTGTACGCCAGCAAAATGGAGAGGATTTATGTTTATGTCCTCGAAAATTCAACTTCATTTAACATTGTATTGCAGCAGACTTTTCCATTTTTGCAATTACGCAAATTGTCCGTGATGTTTGACATTTCTTTAAAGCATGCGTCGAGCTAGGTGAAAATCGATAGACTTTTAACGGCACTAACAATCCAGCAAAGCCACACCCTGAGCCACGCACGCAGGGCGACAGTCCATAGCCTGTTAAAAACTCTGCGTGGCTCAGGATGGCAAAGCCATTGTTCGTTTTTTTTGTGTTAAACCTATTTATATTTAAGCCTAATTTCAATGTCACCTTGCTCAATCCATATGTTGTTAAATTTATTAATATTTTCTCCCCCAAGCGAGTCAGAGAGAGTTAATCTGCTGAAATGAAACCGTGTATTTATTGTTCTAAAAAACAAATTCGTTTAGAATAAGCCCACAATTGCCAACAATAAATTACACAAACCTCCACAGTTAATATCAGTACACGTATATGCTGTTATACCCAACAGTGATAAACCAATCAAAGAATATCAATGATGTTTAAACATGCATCAAGGTATATAGAATTTATTGAATTGAAACAATTTCTGCCTAAATCTGAATGTGTAATTAGTAAAACACTGCATGACAAACTTGCTTCAAGTTTCCTGTATTCAAAAATGTGTTTGGCTGCTTAGTTGGGTTGGGTTGGGTCGAAATGGGGGAAAATTTTCAGTGGCGGAATTTGAAGCTTAAAAAACAACCATATTTGTGTATCTTGTGGTGTCGCAGTGTTTGTGTCGTCGTATCAAGTCTGCTTCGTTGGATCAGTGCATGATCAACGAGCAGACAACCAGCGAAGATGGTTCCTACCGTATGAGAATCCCTGCGACTGCACGGCCATACGTCTAGGAGGCATGACTGTCGGAGACCCCTCCTGCCTACAGGTGGCGCCCTACTACTTGAAAGGATTAATCCTCAGTGAGGATCCTCAAGAAATACAGGATTTCTTGAATTGCCCAGGTAAACAAGATATAAAAAAAAAAAAAAATATGCCCCACCATACCATGCGAACAAAATTAAATCACATTACTTTGAGCTAGGATTTGGTTTAAACATGCAAATATTACTGTCCGTTTGAGGCTTTTCTTAGTTCATAAAACTTCGGAAATACCTTTGATCAAGATTTTGAGGTTCTTTTCGCAATAGCCGAGGAATTTTTATGCAGACCTAGTAATAATGTTGGTCATCTTGCTAAAACGCTGGCTTGAACGCAGGTTTTAAAACCAGGTATTTATGTGCGAATGTTTATCAGTATAGTTAATTTTCCAACAGTTCCTTCGCCGGCGGCTCAGGGCCGGGTGTGTTCGGGGACTAGGTCATTGGGTCTTGGAGATGGCACCATCCCCGATGAACGCATTAGTGCCTCCAGTACACTGGATTCTTTCGCTGCCTCAAACGGTCGCCTTGACTATGACGGTTTCTGGAGACCTCTCAAGTGAGTTAACCCATCATCGAGCCTACATTTAAGACCAGGGGACAATTTCATAGAGCCGCTAAGCCCAAAAATTTGCTTAGCATGACAATTTGTCCATGGCAAAAACAAGGTTACAGACCAAATTTTTACCTGATCTTTATTGTTCTGGATTGATAATCAGCTGTGTTTTTGCTTTAGCATGAAAAACATGTATAATTTTGGCCGGAAACCTGTTTTTAATGAGCAAGACTTTTTGTGCTAAGCAATTTTTTTTGCTTAGCAGCAATTTATTGATGTACAGGTATTACGTAATTTCAGAGGACGGTGGCCAGGAATCACCTCAGATTGCACCACAGGGCATCTCTAGAATCCTACGCCGTAATTTGCTTTGCGCTATACGTGCCCGCTGTCCCATTTTTTAGTAAATGGTACAGCCCCCCCCCCCCCCCACCCCCCCCCCCCCCCCCCTAAATGAAAAGCTAGATCCGCCTCTAAAGTGTACAAGTACACTTAACATATCTGTATTTATTTCTACATTAACTTTCACAATATTTCATCTTCCTTCACACCAGCAAGGACTCAGGTTCCTGGATAGAGGTAGACCTAATTAACAGTGCCTTGGTGTTTGGCGTCACCACACAAGGCTCAAACAACAGCCACTTTCGTGTGACCCGGTACCGCGTAGCCTACCAGAAACCGAGCTCTCCTGATGATTCTCCACTCGAATACGTGAGAAATGACGAGGGGAATATCGAGGTTAGCGAATACGCGGAACAAGATTATTTGAAATAATGAAATCACGCATTCCTCAAACATCGGCGCCCGAAGACATTCTAACTAATATTGTAATTGGCGAGGAAGAAAGAGCAATTGTACATTTTTATTAAATTTTTTAAGGTGAGTGGAAACAGATCAACAACTCTTAAGAAAATTAGTGGAATCAGGTATTCCACGATTCCATACCGTACCTGATTCCGCAGATTTTCCCGGAATATCCTAATATTCGGAATTTGCTCTCACCTTTGGAACTAATGACACTTTCGTCTAGGCATTCTGTATAGACTAGACTAATACAAGGAACAAAATAGACCTGAGACGTAATGACGTCATGGCTTTGTTTACACAATGCGCTTTCCTGTGGGAGTGAAGTCTGGACGCCAGATGGCGTATATAGGGACAGACTCGCTCATATAGAAAGGCGCACAATCGCAGTAAATGGCTGCTTTCGGATTAGTCTATAATAATTATCATAATAGGCCTACTTCTTCAAGCGTTCGAGCTACATTTCTGTAAACTCGAAAGGATCTGTACTTCTTTTTATCGAGTTTTAACCAAGTTACTCTTTTGAAACTAATACAAAGAAAATGTTAATTATATACCTCTTTTGGTTTTCTGTCTTTCAGTTGTTCGCCGGTAATGTAGACGATGCTGACGTGAAGATCACCAATTTGTTCGCCGAGAGAATCTTGGCGACCCGAGTCCGTATCGAGCCCGAAATGTGGTCCAACAAAATCGCCCTGCGTTTCGAGTTGCTTGGATGTTTCCTCGACCCTTGACTTATCAGTCATGCTGTCAGAGACCGACCTTGGAGTTATAGGCACGAACTTTTAAATGGCACAATATTAACTTAAAATGTGTTCAGAAATCAGAAATAATTATTTTCTACTTCTCCACCTCCTGTTAATATTCCATAAGGAAGTATTATGGAGAAGACCGGAACAATATAGTAACAAGTATGTATTATGAGTCAGAAATTTGACCCAGTTTCGTGAGAGGTTGCTAGCAGAACACAGTGTATTTGCACGTCGAAAGTAAATTTAGTTATATTCGAAGTAGAAGGTTAGTTGAAAAATGCACCTTTGGGTTTACACTTTAGGCCCTACAGCACATGCACCCTTAGTGGGCACTTTTCGTAAATATTTAATTCTTTAGAGAGACAAGAGGAATTAAGGAGACATTTCAATGTCTCCCAATTAGAGGCACAATTTTACTGTCGCAAATGCTAGCTAGTTTGATTGCTCGTTGTCTAAAACATGATTAACTACATTTGTTGGGGTAGGATAATTGGACAAAATTAAAGTTAAGAGTCAGGACAGTTGGAAAACTGTTGTGTTGTGCAACGAGAATGTCTCACAAGGGAATCATTATGGGTAATTATTATTGTTATTATTAATCACTGCACTTAAAGGTAGAATATACCATTGGTAATTGCTTGAATTATCAAGAATGGGTGAATTTGGGTGTTTGTATTTTAAAGGAGATATTGTTTAACTGACTTGTCCGAAGTTTTACAATCATGAATGCCGAAAAAGAAAGAAAGAAAAAAACGACGTTCGTTTTTAACCGGCGTCGGTCAGTTGTTCTTGTTTTTTTGCGATAGTCGTTTGGCGATCGATATTCTTATAAAATAAAATTTGTCGTAACAATTACAAGATATCTAGCGCAATCATTTTGCCGGATGCCTAGAACCGTTATTTACTTTCAAATAAGTAAGATATTTCTTAATAATTCGGTAGTAAAAGATTTGGATATCTGCAAAATGGTGTATCTTATCTTTAATTATCTTACCTTATAATTAATACTAGTTCCAAAACACACACACTTTGGATGCAAGTCTTTCCATCACATGACTCGCCCCTATGACAAACAGCGCCATCTTGAGTTTGTTGGATGGTTTCACGATCTCTCTGCATTAAAAATAAAAATCAGGTGTAAAATGATGATCATTCCTTTTATATTGTCTTTCGGACTTCGAATGTAAGCACTGAACCAGTGACGGGTAATAAATTATGAATACATTATAATGGTTTATAAGCTTACAAGTTAATTGTTAATTAATTTTTAAGTTAATTAATATGCAAGGTTAGATGTCTCAAGCCCATTCTCCTCTATGATCTTTGGGTTTTTGTTAATGTTTTTGCTTGATGAAGCAGCAATGTTGCTTAAAGTTTTTAAAATAAGATACATAACGACTTACCTATACAGGTTGACTTTTCAGCACGGTTGTTACCCATCATTCAAAATAGCAATAATAAAAGATGAAAAATACAGCAAACACTTTATCGTAGTCTGTTTTAACAGCAGATAACCGAATACTTGGAAATTAACACCTGGGGAATTTTTTTTTAAATTTAATTACTACGTGAATAGTTCGCAAAATTTGATTATTGTAACCTTAGCTGCAAGCGAATACTTCACAGCGAATGTGCCGTAATCGGTCTTGACGCGTTTACGCACACCTTGCTCTGTGTTTTCTTAAGTTATTAATTCGGCCGATCTTACAACCGGTCGAAACCAGTTCCTGGGCCGGGCACGTACGTTGTGAACTTGCCTTTGCGTGTGCAAACATAATACCCCAACTATACTGGAGCAGTCCCAACTATATATGTATGGTTGGTTCCATCCGAAATGGGCAACATATGCTGCAGTCGGCATGCCCAACTATATCTATAGACCTTTTTGTTGATAGAATTGACAGTTTTGTATGGTAGGCCATAGTTTGCTTAAAGTTCAAACACAAATTTACTGAGAAACTGGGTTTTTTTACCCAGAATTGCAAGTTCTTGTTATTTAAGGAGGTATCTTTGTTCATTGGCCAAGAAAATGTATGTTGCGCATGCTGTGTCACCGCAGTTGGGACTACCCAAACTGTAGTTGGGAAACGTGCTGCAGATGGGACGTAAGAAACGAACATACGGCGAAAGTGACGAAGACAGACTACGCAGCGTGGTACGCCAGGTCACAGGCAGCGAGTTTGGCATTCCGCAAAGGTCGAGCCATTAAAACGAGTGCATCTCGCTCGGTCGGCCCTTCCTGCCGAATGGCGACCGTACCTCCCCTGCTCGCGATGATGGTGATGATGATGATGATGCGTTCGGATCTACAATACGCTAGTACCCAACTTTGTAGGCCCCCGATGTCTCGCGGAGGGGCTAGGATTGCGATCAATCAGTAAGAGTTGAGAACTGGAGGTGAGTTTTTTTAAAGACAGAACGACATACTGGAAGAAGCAGTGTTTTATGCAGAGCTTCGAGACTCAATTTTGATTTGCAAGAAAGATACCATCCATCTTGATCAGTCACGCCTTGAACATGTCAACCTCAGTCTGAATTTTTTTTCTCAAACTTCGGTTCCACTTTCTTGAAACCAGGATTAACTAAGACGTCATCATGACGACACAAGGGGTGTTACTTAAGGTGCGGATGACCGGAGGCCCACCCTGGGGGCTAAGATTCATGGGCGGAGACGGAACTCCCGTCTGCATCTCAAAGGTAAATCTCAATATTTGTTAAACCCTCTATGAGCAAAAGTCGTTTTTTTCTTTTTTTGTTGTTTTACTTTTAACTCCAATATTCTGTTATGGTTCTGGTGATGATGGACATAAAGTCACAAAAGAGGACACACATTCACAACATTAGTGTGTGTGTGTAAGACTTCAATCTTTATATTTTTTTCAATGATGAAAACAAAACGTTATAAAAACACAGAGAGGGTGAAAGTGTATCATTTACAGTGTACAAATCATAAGTGAAATCCCATATAATTATGTATCATTTGAAAGCTTACAACTGAAATAGGGCTATATTTTGGGGTAATATTTGGACCCCCTGGAGCGTTTGGGGGACTTATAAGTCAGATGTAGCGCGGGCTGAGTGCAAAGGGTTAATAATCATGAACAGTTCTGCAATATGTCAATATTATATAAACATATTATAATGTAAAAATATACGGGATGAATCGGTGCATTACAACACGGTACTTCATGAATCAAAAATCTGACAGGGAGGCAATAGCAGTAAATTATATTTTCTCAAATATTTCCGTTCAATGAAATCTTTTTACAAATGCCAATCCTGCCGCAGCACATTAAAACTCATAAGCCTCAAAGGTAAAAATACTTTACCTACGACACAGACCAAAATAATGTGAAATGTAGATGTAGAAGTTACGTCACGTACTGGGTTCATAGAGGGCATTAATTGTTACGATAACATTCCTAGCTTAGGTTCATAGGGGTTAGACGGTATACCGATAGACTTTTCAAGATGCTCCGATGTAAACAAAAAGGAGGCTGGGGATGATTGTACCTCTAAAAAAATTATGAATCTAGTAATAGGATGAAGTAAAAAGCGTTTATTGAATACCAAAGTCTGTAGATATAGCCTCATAGCCTCTTTGTTGACCATGTACTTTTATGATCCATTGAGAAATATTGACACCAAATGTGATGTAAAAACAGGTGCATGATCACGAAGATCACGAGATGTTGCAGCTTTTAAATTAGGTAATAGGCTGCCTGACCGGTAACTGTTAACGCGCGCTTTTGCAACACCCAATTTGTGTAACAGGGGCCTTAATCCAAATATTGACTAAAACGCCACAAACACGAGCCTGGCCTGTGCGTCTTCGTCCATACACTCTGTAAATACATGTATATTGATATGGTTTTGATATGACGAAGGGAAATACCAGGCTTGGGGATGATGATACCATGCAGAGAGTATTCGTGTACGCCAGCTCCCAGACACGAGTTCGCACATACCTGAAATGCCTGTTCGGATGCTTTTAGCATGACTTGTACTCAACAGCTTGATGCCAACAATTCGGCTTGGATTGTCCTTGCACGATCGTTTTGGTCTCCGCAATGTCTTGAAATTTGTCATCACGGTGTCCCACAAGAGACAGATGAAATGAGGCAAAATTATTTTGTCAGAAATTCTGACCTCCGTTTTCTGTTGGAAATAAAAAGAAAACATAGAATGTTATTTTCTCACAATCATCAAAATTTAATTGTGTTCAGGACATCGAAACATTGAAAATGAAACAATCATCGCATTATGAGTTTCGTTAAAAGGAATCTCATGATTATTTTTTAACTAAGCACCTAACAGGCTCAAAACGTTTGATTTTCAGCCTTGTTGATTCTGCAAATGGAGATTATATTTCCTTTGAAATAATCAACTTTACATTTGGTGATAAATCTAGTCGTAAAGTCAAAAGAGATTTATATCCATTTCCATTATGTCGTGGGCTATACATTGTGCTCAGATTCTCCACAATAAATTATTCTGCACTAGAGCGATTAATTCGTAAACAATGGCTTAAAAATAAATCGACTCGACTTGATTAGATGTACACTTAAGTTTTAACTTTTGTTTTTGGATGCGGTCCCGTGTTCAAATATTTACAATATTCTGAGATGTTTAGACCTACACCATCAATCCTTATACTTTTTGTGTTGAGTTTTATTATGCGCTTAATTGCTAACCAATCCCGATTCGTGTGGGCAATTAAAACTGACTTCAAGATAATAATACATTTTTCAGTAAAATAAATACAAATACATTGTAAAATTACTTCAAAATATAAGATCGATTGCCATGATTTTCGGCAATTTCAACACAGTTTTAGCTTTGATTTGAATTCGATATCATCCCTTAAATGAAAGCTGGTTTTGCGTATAGTAAAAGCATGTTTTCTTCAACGTACTCAGGCTCTCGTTATATGGAAGTTTTTTAAAACTTTCATAAGGTCTAGAACCTTACTTGACTAAACTTGCGCACGCCTCTGGGATTGTCGCCAGCTCTGAATTCCCGCAACCAAAGAACACAGAACAACGTTTGGTATTGAACATGACACTACACTAAACCTGTCACCCTTGTCACAAGAAAGGGTCAAACCATGATACTGAAGTCCCATAAATAACGCCTCTGGCATGTACCTGCTGTGGTCGACATTAATACATTTTTTTTCTAAGCCCAGATGTTCGTTCAATTATTAACAAGCAGAAATATTTTGTTTGGGCTTCCTCAAGTTTACGCGTAGATCCCTCCTTATCTGCAAGGCTTGACATTTTCTGGATTTTTGCGTGGAGGGTACTTTATTGCTGCATGACCACGACACAAAAAATGTGGCCCTGGGGTACGAAGGATCGGGAAAAGATAATCTTGCCTTCGCTACGCCAAGGGAACAACAATTAAATTGACTAGTCTCTGTCACATATTAACAATCTTTGGGTCAGAGTTATTATTAGGGATGCTTGAATTGTAAAATTATTAAATGGTTATCCTCAATCACAAATTTACTTCATTAAACTTCAGTTTATGTATATTTCTTTCTGGTGTCCCAATAACTTTGATTTATTATTAGGGATGCTTAAATTTTAAAATTAAAAAATGATTATCCTCAATCACAAATTTGCTTCATTAAACTTAAATGTCTATTTCTTTCTGGTGTCCTAATTACAAAAAAGTAATCGTCGTCTGGTCATAAATAACTGAATCGATAGGAATGGTAATTTAAAGTCAAATTACATCACAAAAGATCAAAGAAAAGTCAAAGACAATCAACAATGATTAAAAGATCCAAGAAAACTCAATGACCATCAAAAAAGGGAGAAACATCAAATTACAATTTGTAGCTATTATACCTTTATTATGGGTAAACTCGACGGTACAAGTCTGACGAGGTTTACCGTCTGGATGTGTAAAATGAGGGATTGACTGGCGTGCCCGCCGGCCGGTTGTAGTGATCACAATTATTTTCTAAAAGTTGACTATCAAAATATGAAAGGAGGTCCCTAAAAATATAGAAATGTTGTCGGCTTGCCAGAAATAGAGAACATCTGACAGGCTACCCTGGGTGGATATATGAGACATATCTTTGACCTTAAACGTCAGTCTGAAACACAAACTGGGTTCGTTACTTTACGACTATTTTTTACAAGCGTAAACAACATAGGTTTATTGATCCCGAAAGATCAACCTGGATTTCAGAAACAGTGAAAACAGTTTAGTCAAAATTTAGTCTGGGAACAAATTTCAAGTTGTGCAAACCATTTCTTTATGTTAAAAGTGAAAATTCAAAAGTTTTATACCAAGACATTCAAATTTTCAGTTTTGAACATTGGTGGGAAAAAAGAGGATTGTCCGGGGATTGAACCCGGGTTCCTCGCACCCAAAGCGAGAATTATACCACTAGACCAACAAGGCACGATTATTTTTTTTCAATTAAAATTAATATGTTAATGTGAAAGTGATAAGCAATGTTGAATAAGTAGTAGTTTAACAAAACTTATTGCAATGTAAACAAAAATATTGTGGGTGAAAAACATGTTCAAATAACTACACAGGTGACAACTAAACAACTTTTGGGGTTTTTCTCTCCAATTAAAAAAAAATCTAAAGATAATAATATATATACTTCTTCACACGGTGATCACATCTCGTGTTATTGGATCACCATGACTCGCAGACCCAGTGCCGTGCATTGAAGGCAGCGTACGGTCCATATAAGGCCGATGAACGACATCGCCTCTAGGTCATTATTTCAGTAAGGAAAACTCCGGGTTATTTCTATCGCCTGAGATAGACGATTATGATACTTATAGGTTTAGAAGCAGGTATTTTAACACTATGCAGGTTTTGGAATGATAAAGTAAACCTGTACTTCCTTCCCTGTTTGTAAACGAAGTGTTGGTTTTTTTTAACGATAATTTTCTGATTTTAATTGGAAGTAGCTGACAAAAAAGGTAAAAAGAAAATCGCAGTTGAACGCTAAAATTCACTTACTGTAAAAGTTTCTACAAATCTAATAATTTTTATACCAGTTGAAGTATAAAATCACAGTAAAGTAAAGAAGGGGGGGGGGGAGAATATGTATAAATACACAAGATAACAGATCTAAAACCAAACGAAATGCCTGAGTTTGATAAAGTTCAAAGAAAACAAATTCTCAGAAACGAAAAAGTACGGCAATCGTTAACAAAAATACACGTGTACACATATACATGTACATGTACATGTACTATAGTTCTCTTTGTTTTCTTTTGTGTTTCGATCCTCGATCGCAAAAGGAAACAAGTGCATGAGCAACAACCTGGACAGCCCAGACGGGTCTTCAAAACACAATAGCGCCCTCAATCCAATAAGTGAACTCCAATCTTTGTAGCGATCGAGATTAGCACACACAAAAAGTAACAGTCCGGCCATGCATGGTCCGGCGGATAATCAGCGGAAATGATCACTTTCCGGGGAGACACGTCGGTCAATTTAAAAGCAATGCATAATTGAAATCAGACGGACAAGTCCTTTCGAATTATCACAAAACGGGTCGACACTGACCAAGGTACATGAGATAGCTTGACATTATGTTAATGAAAATATGGGTCTAGTTTAAAAGATAGTTATTCTCGAAGTTCAGAACAGCAATGCAGGTACAGTGTACATGTATTGCACTTTTGGGCTACATCTATGCACAGTCTGGCTTAATCATTCCAAATGAGCATCTAAATATCATTCTTTCTGTCACTAGGATCGCTAGTAACAAAGCAAGGGACTCTCCGCGTAAAATATCTGCGATATAATAATTATAGGACCTTATTGATTTTTTGTGACAACAAAGGTAATGCCCATTTGCCTTTAATTGGAACTTAATTGGGTTGCTGCTGCAACTGCTTATTTCATCACTTTTCTCGAATAATATTATTTACGGATTTACGATTTACGGATGACGATTACTCTACACTTCTGTAAACATTAATCAAGCCATTTTGGTATTTGAAAGGTTGTGGGCTATGCATGAAGGTTTTATGTCTATGATACACCTGTCAAATAAACGACCACACCCACTTCTATGTAGTTCCTGTAATTATTATCACGCACATGCTGAACATAAATACATGTACAACAAATCTCACTGTCGTGACTATTTCGTTGAAAACCTTTTGCATTTATTCTTCTTCTACTGATTCATATTACATGTATCTAAATTTAGACAAAAAAGTACATCTAAACAACTAACAAGGAAAGCTTTTTGACTGACCTGAATGTTTAAAGAAAAACGGACAAAATGAAAGTGAAATCTTTTAATAACATGCCATGGAGCTGTCGTATATTATGTTTGGTTTGTCATAACTGCAAAGCTATTGGCATACGTCAGGAACTATTTCGATCTCTCTGTGCCATTCTGAACATCTATATTGTTAATCCCAAGGAGCAGGGGACTAAAGAGGGCGGGGTCCAATAAGGAGATCCTGAAAATTCCCAACCGACTGTCTGAAAAAGCCTTGTTTGACACCGAACATTTCATGACTTTTTGAGTACCGGTACGCAACTAGACCCACATGTATTTGTACGTTACCTTAAACGTCCATTCTAATTATGACCAACAAGCAAGGTGAACTTTCTACACATTTATTTTTCGAAAGATTATGTTGTCAGGAAGAAATCAAGGCAGCCTGGATCCTGTGATGACGAATCATCTGGATCAAATTTCTCGTTTTTCCCGACTTAATCCGGGAAACAAACCCCCGAGCCACAATCGAAATGGACGTGTCTGGCTGTGAGCCCTGATGGCGCACTCGTTTTCAATCATGCAAAAACAGGGGCCGATTTCATAAAATGTGTAAGCACAAAAATATGCTTAGCACAAAAAAGTCTTGCTCAGTATACAAACAGGTTACCACCAGCCAAAACCCCATGCTTTTCATGCTAAGCAAAAACCAGCTGAATACCAGCCACAAACAATATACATAGCCTGAACATTTGGTTTGCAACGCTGTTTTTATCAAAGGAATGATTTTCATGCTAAGCAAATTGGTGTGCACAGCTACCAGTCTTTGCATATGCTGCTTATTGATATCTAAACGGCAGTTGGGCAGCTGACGGAATTCTGCAGGGATTAAGTTTGCTTCCTAATCGAACCCCATTTTTATTAAATTTCCTGTGGAAACTGAAGGAACGTGTACTGTATTAATCAATCCTAGGGGGAAATATTGCAAGATGAAGAAATGTCAATAGACCTGGCACCACGAAATAGGTGGGAAGTCGCAAAATAACCAAATTGACATTACTACATTTCGAGAAAGGAGAAGTCCTAAGCTTTTAAATGGTGTAGGCCTATTGTGTGTTGCTGTAGCTTATTCCTAGCCGCCGCTATACTCTTTTGAAATAGCTGAAGTCATGCTCCCTTGTTTTTGTTTTCAAAGTCTGTGAACCGTGCCAACTATACTATCAATCAGTCAGTGCAATTCAGCCACCAAAAAACACACTTTAGAGTTTTAATTGAGCTATAACATTTTGGGATATGATAAAGAAGTTTTTTTTGTATGTAAAAACTTTAACAACTCAAAACCGACCTCCCACTAAAGAAAAATGAACATTTCAGCCAATAACTCGTTTTGGACATGTGCGACTTTCCGCTCATTTCGTGGTTCCAGGTCACTATAATTAGATGAACAGGTAATAATTTTGAGATATTATGCCAATGATTTGATGTGAACAATTTCGTGTACTAAATATAGGGAAAATAGGCCTACATAGTTTTTCACCGGGGGCACTCTATAGGGTATACGCAAAAAAAATCACTTGGTTCTCTTCAACTTTAACGAAGTCAGATTTGAGGCTTTGCATGGTGGCAGTACCTCTTGGGGGAAGAGGTCATCTATAAATAGAGAAACGGTTCCGAAAGAAACCAGGTCACAACCGAGTATAAATCAGTATGCTCTGATCGCTATTAGCAGAAGAAAAAACAAGTTGTAGTGTCAGCAGAAGATGTAGAAAGGATAGGGTTTTGCTTCTGTCGTGTTCATTTATGAGGTGCACTCGAAACACGTGCAGTTCTCTTTGGAAGTGAGTCAAGCTGGTTAGTGGTCTGTACACCCTCTAGAGTCCACGGTGTCACATCCGGTAGTGCACCGGGAATGTTCCCAGGCAGCTGACAGCCTCTTGGTAATTCGCAGAGGAGAAAAGTAAACAGCTTTCCTCGAATGTTTCACTTCCCATTTCGCCGTCTGCCAATAAGGGGTGACTTGCAAAGGAACCTGCTGACGAGTGAACAGTTTGACGAGGGCGCAGGGTTCGACGATTTGACGTATTGTCTCTGTTTTCGGTCATCATTAACGTAGAAGGCGCCTCGGCTGCTGGACGCGTCCTTGAGAGGTGGTGGACGGTGCCCTCTGAAGATGACTGGGTGAAAAATCGCAGAATTCTACCCCAGCTGAGGACGCAGTGCGACCTTGTGGGCCTTCGTCAAACACCAACACACAGATACCGTTCCTCTCCTATGCTGTTCTGTCACCTGTGTCGTCAAAGGTGTTACTCAGTTACGACACGAGTTTAATTGGGGTGGCATTTCAGAGTACTTTGCCATTTATGCGGCCAATGTCATTTCCCTGCTGTATAATTTTACATGAGATTATGAAACTGTTAATGTTTATATACATGTATGCACACAACATACAAGAGATTGCAGTGTTTTTGGATGGCAATCACAATACCGATCAGCAAGAGTCATTCGAAAAACGTCAAGGGCCTTTTTTCAGCAGAGATTTGAAGACCGCCGTTTTCTCTAAGCAGGCATCATAAGAATCGGCAGAAAGGAAAACATTTTGAACCTGGACATTACAAGATTGCGTGAAAGAGCTTTCGAGATGCCCGTATTCGTTACCAACCCAAGAATCGAATGGCCAGCGGTCTACGCCACCACCACCCATCCTCTCCAATTCGCCAAGCAGGTGTCCGGCAAAAAAGCCAGCACCCTCCCTAGGAGGGGGCCGGCCGCTGCCTGGGCACCAAGCGGTATGCCGTCCGTTCTGACGGACGGGGATGGGGTCGAAATCACCGAGCTGCCGGGAGACGAGACGGGCCGGTGTGGGGTGGTCATTACCGTCCCTCCCTGCAAAGACGTGACGACTGTCATCGTCCGACTACCAAACAGTGAAGACGCGGAGATAAACAAGACACAGCTGACGCCACCTGTAAGATGATAATATTATGTTTGCTTCTAGGTTGGGATGTTTGTACGTTTGCATGCCATTTATTTCATTTAGGGGCAATTGTTACATCGCTATTCTCACTGCTGGGGCCAATTTCATAGAGCTGCTAAGCAAAAAAAATTGTTTAGCACAAAAAAGTCTTGCTCATTAAAAACAGGTTACCAGCCAAAATTATAGGTGTTTTTCATGCTAAGCAAAAAAAAACCAGCTGATTATCAATCCAGAACAATAAAGATCTTAGCAGCTTAGCAGCCCTATGCAGCTTGTGCTTAGCAGCTCTATGAAATTTGCCCAAGGTCATGTAAACTGCAGCTGGTGTATCTAAATAAATTCTTACACAATCACTTGGACGTTTTACTTGTGTTTATGACATGGCTTTCGGAGTTATGGCTTTGCGCAGTTGCTTATTATAATTTTTGTCCCTGTATGTCGCACGCGATCACCGATACCGAAATAGCTTCTTTCTCAATGTTGTGGGTTAGTCACATTTTGTGCGGCATACATTTTGTGTGTGTAATTTCAGTGGAAACTATCGATATCCCTCAAACGAAATTCTTGTTGATGAATAATGCATAGGGCCTAATGCAATGAACTTTCAAAACGTTTCTAATATTGACAGCTTTTTTTTACATACAATCTTTGAAAAAATGAGCTCACTAAATATTTAGAAATAGCGCCGAATCTTCTGCAGTTAAGACGACTTTAATATTTGAAAAGAACGTTACAAAACACTGAAAGATTTAAAGATGGTATACAAAAGTTTTCCAGGAGGTGTACGAGGGGAAATGGCTATTATATGCCGCCCATGAGGAAGTTATACTGACCAGAAACGGAAGTTAGATTGTCGAAGTAATATTGTCCTACTCATGCTATAGGCCCTCCTGTTGTTTATCAACACAATTATTGTGTCGATACACACAATGGTCACTACTAAACGCAGTATACACCAGAGTAGAATATACGGTGTTTGACAGTTCTCCGGAAATAGCCCTTACTGCCAAATTTCAAGAAACTAGAGTAATTTCAAGGGGTGCCTGAGCACAATAAAAACGTGTACCGGTGACAAGTAAAGTATGTACAAGTGAATAGGTACGTAAAATAACAATCGAAAGCATGGTTGTATTTCGTCGAATATTTTCAGTTGATGTTTGATTGAAAAATCTTGTGTGAGATGGATGTTGTTATTGTTTGAAACGGTTCCATGAATCAGCTATACAAACAACGTAGGCCTATATCTTCTTTTCGTATCGTGCAAACATTACTTTGTTGACTTGTTTTTCAAGTTGAGTTTGTTTGTTTTCCTAATTTGTGATTCTTAACATGATGAGCTGACAAATTCCTCCGATGATGAGCTGACAAGTTCACCCTTACATTTCTTCCTTCTGATATCAAGTTTCGAACACTGCTGAAGACCGCCTAATCATCATTTTCTGAAACGCGCGAGACTATTTCCTAGGCCTGGCTCATCTCTTCCCGGCTTCAGGAAAATATGATTTACTTAGAGGAAGGTTTCAATCAAGGGGTTGTTCTTGCCTGTCGCACCTACACAACCAAGCCTCAGTCTTGATTCGTATCATGATGTATGGTGTCAAACGAACCGAGAATGATAAGGGGTACATGTCATCGAAGAAGACTAACGTTTGCTTGAAATGGTATCTTCCTTAAACAAAAATTGTATTAGCAATAGCAATTGGTGTGGAGAAAATGTCAGTTTGGAAGTATCCCTTTACTGAAATCGATGCATATTCAAAAATATATTTATATTTTTTCAACTGTTTTATTCAATTCGTTTATAATAATTACTATCTTCTGCGGTGTTTTTGCCTTTCCTTCTTTGATCATTAATCTCTTTTTGTTTTTTATTTGATTGTTCATTATTTTAGATTTTTTGTTCGTTCAGTCATCATTTTTGTTTACGATGTTGTTGTTGTTTAATGATGATGATATATAATTAATAGAGATGTGCGACTACATAATGTATACAACATGTGTTTAACTGTATACAGTGTATAAAGAAACGTGAAATATACGCGATCATTTAAACTACACTACGAGAGAGAAAATAGATAAATAAATAGGTGTAATGACAACAATAACCAAATCTGAAGGTTACTGACCGACTACTAAAACACGGTGAAGACCCAGTGCTTGCACCTTAAGACACGTCTACTGGGGCCGTAAATTGTCTGGACTGGCCGGTGTATTGTTTGTGGAGATAAAACTACTTCCACGGTGCAAGAACTAATTGGGGAGGGTTTCTTATCCTCCTTGGAGTCAATTTTGAATTAAAGGTCAATTTGAGGTGTTTCCATCGACGCGGTGCAGGCTGCCATACTGCAAACCAGTCGTGACGTCACAGTTCATGAATATGTATATTGTCACACGGGTATTTAAAGCGAGAGAAGAGGTTGTAATCACAATTTGTGCGTAAGGAATACACTTGTCATCGATGTCTATTCCAAGATCTCTTCGGGCTTTTCTTCTCTGTAAATTGAAACGGCATTCTGTTTCCGGAGGGTACATTCTCTCGTCCCAACGGCCTCACCGAAGCCCGCCGGAGATGGATGCGTCAACTTCACAAGATATCCGGCTGTCGAAAACGAATGTTCCGCTGGGAGGAATCGGCATGTCATCGCACTTCCCTTTTCAGAGACCATTTCTTGTCCCGTGTGCCGGAGACGATTTGTTCTGATCGCCCGAAATCCGCGAAAACGCCCCCAGCGTTGCAACTGTATACACTGGAGGGCAAAGTTCCGTCGCCTATGTCAACCGTAACAACACGGATATGACTTTAGCAGATCCAAGCCATAACAGGTGAAGAAAGATGAGATTGAATCTCCAGTGCCCGGTCAAAAATCGCTTCATGGAGATTTGGAGACTAGACACGAGAGCCAAAGCAGAAATTTGTTTATTAGTCATGCGAGCATAAAGAAGGAAGTGACATTCCTTTTGGTAATTCCCCATGGCCCCTAAAAAAGACAAACATGATTATAAAATATCTTGAAGACGGACACAAGTGCAGAAGGTAATGCCTTCAAGTGTAAAGAATCAGTTGCAGACAAAAACATACCTCGATCAGCATCAAATATGCTACAAGTTGACATTTTAATAGAAAGTTATTAAAATGATGAATGCTAACTTTTCCCATGGCATGACAAACAAAACAATTATAATTTATGAAAACAGACTTACAACAAAGAGAATACCAAGAGCCCTTTTTCAAAAATATTACTGCTTGGTCAGAAGATATGTAATTTATTTTAGTAATTGTTGACGTATTGGGCGAAAGTATTAAACAAATTCTTCCAAATAGGCACTTGGGGAGACAAATTAGCGTAAGTTTTTAGGTAATAAGGCATAGCATAAATCTCTAAGATCTTAGAGAAAAGGGTTAGGGTAAACAAGTTAGGACTGTTTTAAGTTTGTGTACATCTCTATGGGATTGTCTCCCTGAGTGCCTATTTGGGGGTATATTTGCAACAGCTTGCTGCGGAAAAAAAGTCAATTTATTTCCGTTTAAATAGAGTCCGACAAAATGCATACAATTCCAAACACTACGTGGTCTCTAACATAAAATCATAAATGATACCATGAAATATAATGGCTATACATTCCCTTATGAGACCGAATCTCCAAACTTTGCAGGTTTAACTCATCCAGGTCGCATGCGATATCGGAAGCACAACTTTATCGGATAATTAAATACGGTGACTGATTCATTCTTGTAACTTAGTGGGTTAAAAGGCACCTGTAAGGGTCACAGCTGTAAGTTTCGATGTTTTTAATGTTTTTAAAGAGAGGTTTCCGTTATTTTCAAATGTTTCCAACTTGCCATTTTGAATTTATTTTCTGTTGTTAACCAGTAACATCTATAGCTGGTGTAATCATGAAAAAACATGGTGTAATTATGTAGTCGAGATGTCCTCTTCTTATTAAATACTATGGGTGGCAACTAGGCCTACGGTATCCCCTAAAGAAGGTTCATAATGTGACAGATGGTGAGCTATTTTATGAAGTAGCCTGGTCGGGCACTTTGCCAATTAGGCCATTTCGTCTGAATCACGTAAAGCCTCACAGCTGTTGCTATCGGGATTCAATCCCTTACTCTCCTTCTTGTTTGGTGTACTTAATAATTGACATAACGCAAGGCTGTATAGACAACGATCTCGGATAGAAATTTAGGTTAATTGTACTTCCAATTCTGGGGTTTGTCAAAAGTCTTTGCGTTTCAACACCCACCTTTTTCTCCATGATGGAGTATTGAGTTTTAACTCCCCGAACATGTTGCATTGTAAGAACACTGTCAAGACTTTGTCATTTCAATTTGGCTCAGGGGATCCGACAAATTTTTTTTGTATACCATAAGTCTGTTTTAAAGGGATCGTACACGTTTGGTAATTACTCCAAAAATTAACGGCAATAACAACTTACTTGGTAAGAAGTACAGCAGCTTTGGATAGTGTAATGCATTTTTAGAAACTTTTTACTTCATAGTATACTGCGGTTATGGAAAAAGATATCACTTTTTATCCCAAAAAATCTGAGAAGCGTTACTGCAGTGACGTTTCTCAGAATGTGTATTCCAATGCAGATTTTTCTTCCTGCGTGGACATAACCGCTAGATTTTCGGCAATATCTCAAAAATCGATACCACCTTTTGAAATGAAATTGTTACAGGTTAGTTTTATGGTATATATCTATAACTGTATAGGATTGAAACAAACAGTTGGTTCAGATTACCAAACGTATACGATCCCTTTAACATTGATCCGATGACTCGTGACAAGACATTTATGTATGTACATAAGTAAGAGTTATTTACGAATTTATGCTACACTTTCAAAAGATAAATTATAATGGGTTTCCTTTATCTTCTTTTCCATGCGACTTAGATCCGACGAAAAAGCAAAGCTTTCAACGCCAAGTTGCAGGAAGGGGATGAAGTCCTCAGTGTCAACAACCGAAACGTTCGCAACGTGGCACGTGACATTGCTATGAGTTACGTGGATTCCGCCATGGAATCACTCGACCTGGAACTTGTCAGGTATAACGAGATACTGTATAAAAGGATGTTGACCGTGCGACGTTTACTTTTGACTGCTCTACTTTTTCCCCTCCCTTTCTAACCACAAATGATGACTCTCGCATAAGCACTGGAAAAACTAAGAACCTCGTGATTTCTTTAGCCATTTTTAAGTTTTCTCTCTTTTTAAATAAATGCAAAATGTTGGCATATGAAAAGGATGCCGACCGTGGGACGTTTACTTTTGACTGCTCTACTTCCACCCTTCCCCCCTCCCCCTCTAACCACAAATGATGACTCTCGCATAAGCACTGGAAAAACTAAGAACTTTATTTGACAAGTTTGCAGCAGGAACATTATTTCAATTAATACAAAATAGGTTTAGCAAACATTCGATTTCCAGGTTCTATGTCTTCGTAAAAAAATTGCAATGATATATTTGAGTGGTGAGTAGAATTTTGTTTGACAATAAAGTTGACACCATACTATCGTCAATTCGTTTCTTATTACGGAGCATCTTTAAAAGACTTTTCTGTGCCATTGCAGAAAAGGAAAAATTTAGATGCATACACTGTTTCAGTTTTTTCCACAGTGCCAAAATGTGACCGTCCACGACAAAAGGGATGTAAAGTAGGCATCTTGACGTTTTGAGATATTTAGAGAAATGAAATCTACAAGAATTAAGTTTTAAAATGATGTATTACAAGACATAGTTGGTATTTATGGTTAGCTACAACAAGTAAAACTGAATATGAAAATTCTTAGTTTTTTATTGTTTTTCACATATTTTAATGGTTCTTTTCTCAAAATAAGCTCTGGTGACTTCACAGCCTTTTTGTCGTGAATGGTCACAAATATCAATGACAATCATAATTGAGAATCGCAAAAGAACATTTAGAGTAAAGATAAAGCAAATAATAAGTATGAAAAATGAAAGATAATGCGGAGGGCCCTTGTAAGAATTTGTGAATTATGAGTCGTTTCTGTTTGTGTTTCAACCCGATTCTATATCAAAGACGAGGCACTGGTGCCCCAACTATACCAATTAACGCCTCATCTACAGAACACGTGAATGGTAACACGGAGATACGCCGAGTACCAACTTACCATATGACGGCACCAAGACAACCAGGTAAAAGAAATATATCTACAAATAAATAAACTTGATTCTATTACTGAAAGTTTAAGAGTAGAGAAGTAAAGTTCAACGGTAAACGTTCGGACCGTTGACGTATTTTTTCCCCAAAGAAATCAGAATCTGCTTTGGGGGAGGAAGCAAGTCCCAGGCAGTTGGCTGTTGTAAAATTGTTTTGTTTGGTATGACCTTATACTTAATTTATACAGATAAGATTTCAGAGTTCACGTAAATTGATGTGACAAAAGGCTGTTAATTTGTCATCAAAGAGAAATAATCTATCTGCAATTAACATTTTCTGAATGGCCGTTACAAGAGTCGTGTTTTGAAAAAGAAAACAAAACATTTATTTAACTGACTGAACGAAAAAGCGTGGACTATAGATGCATGTCATCAAAAGCGTGGACTATAAAATAGCGTGTACATGTACTATAGATGCATGTCATCAAAAAGATAAACATAACTTTCAGAAGGGGTTAACAGAAGGCGCTCGGATTCTTCACTCACTTTGCACAAATAAATTGTCAGAATGTGCTCATGACGCATCACTTCGATCACACGTCTGTCAAACATGTTACCGGCGATAACAACACACGCTCTGTCAAATCTTTGAGAAAGAACCAATTATTTCATTATCCCGTAAAGGCCACAAGCAGACATCAACAACTACACATGTGCAGACCAGAACCGACGGAGGCAAGACGGAGGAGACGGTCACTAAGACGATCACAGAACGAACCGCGGATGAGGCGAAGACGACGACAACACGTGACGTCAAGACGTACGGAGCTCCACAAGACGCTACTGACAGCACAGGTGAAGATCGGTGATTTAATTTTACTTTGATTGCGATCGGATGGGGGTCTGTGATCACAGTAAATAATCCCCGAAGTTGCAACAAATTGAATTGAACCGCTGGAATCAAAATTGTCACCTCTCGCTTCAACGGCATTCTCATGTAAAAGATAGAACAAAACTAATGTAATAATTATACGACGAGAGAAAACAACCCAGGTTCAAATTACTATGAACATTAATCTTACCACAAGATCGAGCGGTATGCTGTTAAACTCATAACGAATTGGTATTTTTGAGGGAGGCATTACGAACTTTAAAGGTAACATTATAAGCCAAGCCAAGTTATAACATTAACAGATTGCCGAGATAATATCAAAAATCAAAACTTAATTGTTTAACGCCATAACGTCTAATAAGCGATTGTTTTATGCAACGGAACAGCTGCCAAGTTACATGCAAATCTCTTTGCATTAGCTATAAATGTTCCCATTTCTGTTCCTCATTATACTAATATATGAACCTGATGATTGCCATAAGTTGTTGTTGATGAGACCATGAGAACCACCTGCGTCCAGTGAGGCTGTGATCATTTTATAATTATATTCACACCTGTTTCAGGAATGGGTCGACAAGGAGGAGGAAACGCTTTCACATTTCACGCGCCCAAGATCAACGTGGCCGCCAAACCAGCCATCTGGACCCCGCCAAGCAAATCGCAACCGGCCAAGAAACCCCAATTAGCATATTCCAGCAGTGCACCTGCACACACTAATGCCACGGCGCATGTGCAGTACACCGGAAGCCAGCCGACGAAGCCCAAGATGCCCTTCTTGGAGAGCCAACAGGAGCAGAGTGCGCCATCAAAGCGTTGGGAGCCTCAGATCCACTACTCAACCACGCCCAAGATGGAGTCGGAACCTCCATCCACCACTACCTGGAGCGGCTCCGTGGGCGGACCAAGACGCACATCCGTGGGGCAAGAAGTCACCATCACCTTCGCTCCTCATGGTCTTGGTGCCAAGAGACCTTCCACAGACAGCGGAATACCTGCCTCACCCATCACACCAGTTCAGGAAGAGCCGGCCCGCGTGTCCACGACGGTTGACGTTCACAAGAAGCCAGTCTACAAAGAAGAGCCTGTAGTCATCTTAAGACGAGCAGCACCGCCTCCAGACGAGCCGGACAGGGGCACACTAGATGAATCAGACAGTAAGTTTAATTTCTTTTATCTTCGAGTCTAAAACAAGCTATGGCTGTTTAACACGTTTTCGGACTGCATTATCTCTCTATCCTTGGGATTATGCCCCACAATCAAACACAATCTTTCTTTTTTTTCTGTTTCAGTGAAGAGGCCGTATTCGTATCCAGGCAAGCACTCGGAAGACGATCCAGAGGTGTCTACTGTGATGAGAATGAAAGCATGCAAGACCATCGCCGACCTGCTCATGTTCCCATCCGACAAGCACGCCAAGGGAGCTCGGATGTTCGCCAAACGGCGCAAGCGCAGTGACCGGTGGTCGGTCGAGGGCATGGGTCAAAACATCAACGAGGAGGAGGAGGAAGAGGAGGAGGAGAAAGAAGATAGAGGAGTGGTGATCACTTTAGTCGCATCTGGGAGGAAGCCTTTGCCTCCTGGAGCTGTGCCTATCGGGATGCCTTTACCGCCTCCACCTCCACCTCCAGAGCCAGGCAAGCCTTTCATCCCTCAAGCTCCCCCGCCGCCCCCGCCAGGTACCAAGTACAGACTCAAAGTGGAACCCACAAACTTCAAAGTCAACCTGAAAAAGAAGGATGTCTGTGAGCACAACATCGTCAGCCCAGAGGAAATGGGCCGCCTGGTCGTTGACTTAAAAGCAGCCACGGGGCGAGGGGCTAACATGTTTGAGAGGCGCCGCCAACGCTCAGATCAGTACGTCATCGATGAAACCAATGTCAAACCGCCACCTGTCTTAAAGATGACCCCCAAGCCTAAAGGTATCGCCACGGCCAATGTTATCATGAAACAAGATAACCAAATGCATTTCCCAAAGAAATCTCCCTGGGAAGCAGCAATGGAATCGCCCGTTGGAAGTTGCGACGCAGCATTTCAGCACATACAGAAGAAGAGACCATCCTTCTCGCAGGTCGACAGTCCGGCGAAGGGACACGGGCCTCCCCCTCTAACCAAACCCAAACCGCACACAGCTCGTAAGACCCATGAGACACTCTCAAAAGCTCAGTCTGACCCGCCCCTGATTAGGCACAAACCTATCCCGCATCATCCAACGGAATCCGACTCGCCGATTTTTAAACCCAAATTCAACGTCAGGAGAGTGTCTTCGGAGACAGGCCAAGGAGGTATCAAGAATCAAGACTTTAACACCAAGCCTCGTGGCTGGAGCTCCCCGATGAATTCTGGGGAAACATCCCCAACGTCAATGAACTCCGCTGAAGATGGTAGCTTTGGCCCTATCAGGCCAACCCGATTTGGCTCGGACTACAACCGGAAGCCTCGTGCATGGGCAAGTTCTGAGCCAACCGTAAATGCCGCCGCCAACGGCAGACCGGCAAGTTTCAACTATTCTAAGACCGCGAAATTTGCCGTTCATTCGGGACACGGTGGGACTGGTGACCTTTGATCTTTTGAGGAGCATTACGTATTGCGCATGTCTGTGATATTTTTCTTGGATGTAATTGCTGTGATTGTGAGTAAAAACACTACCAGGCGTTTATACCCTGTTTTATTATATAAACCTTAAGTAGTAATTTCAAATACTATATTTTCGAAATAGGGCCTGTGATAATTCACCCAAACCGAAGATTTCAATACGGTTTGAAGAAGAGAAAACAAACATTTCTAAAGAAATTCTTAAGTTTTGCTTTTAATAAAAAAGACAATGTGCATGTAGAGGGAACACGATGACATACATATATTTATAACACGTAGGAATGCAGTTTTATTATTATACTGAGCACTTATGTTTAATCCTGTACCAATTTGTCATATTTTGATTCAAGAACTATTGCTCAAGGTCAACAAAAACGTTAATGGTAATTTATGAACTAATTGTCAAGACCTTGATGTCAATAATATTAATATAACTATGCACGTCAGCCTGTACATTGCTTTCAGTGCACGACAATAACCAAGTAGATTTGGTTGAGAAATGTTTTTAAAAAATTTAATAAAATTAGACTGAGTATTAGATGTCAGGCTAGTTCCCCGTTTACTGAAAATATTTTACGAAGGATTGTTTCGCTTGATTTGATAAATGTACATCTGACGAGTATTATGAACGTTATGTGTTAGTTATTATTGTGTTCGTCATAATCCTAACGCCATACCACAGGCGCCATTGAGGGAAATGTGTTTAGTGCATTTCTTATTCACACGTAGCGATATTATGTTGTTATTACTACTAATAGTTCAAAGGACTGTTGCAAACATTTGCAGTAAAACACAAAGACGAGGCGACTTTCATAACAATATCCTGACTACATTATGTACGAACTTTTAAATGTAAATTGTTAAAAAGAATTGCTCAAATAGTACTAATAAAGCATATTCCATTGCATCTTAAGCGTTTATGACGATGTATTTGAAGGAATAAGGGAAAATTGTGATGGTCTATATATGGACAAATGTTTTGGCGCCAAATGCAGTTTCATGGGCCGATTTTTCATTCATACAACTATATTCAACTTTAACGGATTATACTTGATGTCTAAATCCATTACAGTTTGACAAATTTGATCTGATATGCGACACAGGTGACAATCAGCTTTCTATTAGCTATACAAAATATCACTCAAGGTGGTGCACCGTGATTGTATTTGGAATGAGGTTGGGCTTCCATTTCAATTATGATTATTTGGTATGATCACAAAGTGATATATAATTACGTATGGTGCCAATGAGGGAAAGGTTCAGTTTTAGGGAAAAATTACAAATTGTGTGATAACTACTTCACTGTATTGAACTTTCTCAGAATATCAGTTATGAGACGACGAAATCGACGTCACAATACCCACCAATGACCAACGGACAAATTACCTTGTAGTTGTATGCTTGTTTAATTGGAATTTTAACGCCACTTCCCAAATTTGGTTTTATAGTGTATCCATGATAAAAAAAAAAGAGAGTGGGCTTAGAGAGAATGAAAGTACGTGCTATTGGACGCTATCGGACGTTTAGGGATGCATAAAATCCCCAAACGTGATTCTGTATTTTGGCGCAATCGAGAGCGAAATGTTGGACGTCAAACTTGATGTCAAGATAACATCTTTAATTCATATCACATCTTGTACATTAAAAGTGTTTGCAGGTATATCGATGGGTTTTATTGAGTGGTTAATGGAATAGTTAAATCGCTAAAATGCTAGAGATAGTGTATATTAATAATACTGATTCAGAATTAATTACGTACGAACACTAGTCAAGAACGTGTACACTGCACCGTACACCAATCAATTAACGGAATGTAAATACATTAAAAGGAAATTGTGTTAAAAGGAAATTGTGCACATTTCGCTGTGAAGTGGACCTGCATGAAAACGAAGGGGAAAACTCTATTCTTTAAAAACGCTCAAATTATTGAGGTTTGAAACCTGTAAAATGTTGAACTGGCAGCATGTTAGTGTTTGTGAAATCTGAACTATTTTGTTGCAATTTGTATAGACACCTCTATTCAAATTAAGTGTACAGTTACAGAGAGATTGAGTTATTATTTAAAGTTTATTAATATTACTTGTAGTTAATTACTCGACTGTATTTCTCCAGAAACAACTTTGTGATAAATAGTGAGAAAATTAAAGGAAAAAAGGCACACCAACCCATCGTTCATTGTTGCCTTTAAGTTTTCTTTTCCCTTCCCGACACCTGCGTCACATTTTCAACAATCTTAAACGCCATCCCCGCGGTATAATGTCAATGATCTTTATCGATAACCCAAATTCCATTATAAAGTAAAAAAAGGTTATGAATGTAACACCTTCCCATGGCGTTCTATTCCAAATAGCGTAAAATCCAATTAGTTCGCTTCTCGCCTGACCAATAGCTCCCACCATAGACGCACGGACTCGTATAAGTGGTACTTCCCCGTAAAGATAGGTTATGGTGAGTTAAATGTATAGGATAGGCTACACCATTTGCAGATATCGAAAAGATTTACTACCAAATTATTTGGAAATATCTTACTCTTTTGAAAGTCAATAATGATTGTAGGCATCCAGCAAAAGGATTGCGCTAGATATCCTGTAATAATTGTTCCAAAAATTGACTTAAAACAAAAAAAATTCATGATCGCCGGACGGCGATCCCGAAAGAAACAAGAACAACATAAGAACCACTGCCTGATGCTGGTTGAAAACGAACGCTGTTTTCCTTGCTTTTCTCAGCATCCATGATTGTAAAACTTCGGACAGGTCAGGTAAACGTACGATATTTATTATAAAATACAACCCCCCCAAATCCACCCATTCATGATAATTCAAACAATTACCAATGGTGTATACCTTTAAGGATACGGCAATGGCATTTTTGTGTTATCTTTTGGGGAGTACAATAAGGAAGCATTTCTAAAGTCGAAAAGGACAATCTAAGTGTTTGACAAAGAACAACTACAATATCCAATCCGATATTGAGACAATTTCGTATCGTTGACTTTTCAAAGTTGGAAGTCTGCCCCCTCAACAACAATAAAAGGTTATGGTACTGATTTCGTCCATCTCAATTACATTATTTAAAAAAAAAGGCTTAACCATTCAGCATCTATCTAAACTACAAATGTTCAAAACTTCTGGAAGTTTGACTAGCCATATATTTTATTTATGATGGTTTTATTAGTGCGTGGGTTGTAGACAAATTACCGAAGTTTCCTTTGCAATCCACTTCCCGAATATTTCCGATTGGGTGTTCGACTGCTCGGATAATGAACTCACAGAACCGTAAACTTTGATCTGCACGGTATGTCTTTGACCTTGTATTAACCTGTCCTCAACGAACGCCGGGAAGAGGCATTACGAAACACTGGCTCTGTTTCCGAGGAATAGGACATGAATACTTTATATTTTTAATTTCAACATTTATAAAGGAGTTTTTTGAAACTACATTGTATTAAGAAATTTCAAAAAAATACGTCAGCACAATAAAACTAGGGACTGACCCAAAATCGATATTGTTGACACCTAAATAAATAAATACATAGGCCTATATAAACAAAATTGACACCTGTATGTCTATCGTGTTGACCCAGCTAACTATTTCCTGCCAAATTGCCATGGTGACGTCAATGAGTTAAATTTCCCGCTTTGGGGCCAAGGAGGTATCGAGTCATTTAAAAAAAAAGTGCAATAAACTGCCTTTACACCACACAATTTGGTATACTTAATTCGTACAAGCACTCCCAATAGAGAGTGTACACGGTCATCACAATAATTCTTAAAGTGCGCTGCGTTTATGAACCATAGGGAAAAAAATAGTATAGGTACGGTATACGCATACGTATTTTATTTGTGAGGTTTTGTTTCGGGTTAAGTACATAATTCCTTGTAATGTTTGTTTACGGTCACGGTTGTTACATGACCGACTCTGTGAGGTCACTTCTGTCTGTGGCTAACCTCATCATTAAGCCGCCACACCACCAGAAAACCGCATAGTGCCGCTATAAAGCTTGACACCAACTCCAAACTAACCCATGCCCAAATTTGGAAACCCTGGCCCGCATATATTACTGGGCACCAACCAGCGCTGGAACATACCCAGCATTCTACTGCAACACCCTGCCTATACCAAGGATCGTGATAGGACTAGACAGTGGACGAGAGGGGCACAGTGATAAATTGAACATTAGAAGATCACTAGACCAACATTTCAGTACTGCTGGTCTTCAAGGACCAACGCCAGCCAGTCTCAGCCCACCTTCGACCGGCCTGCGACCAGGCCTAGGTCCAGGGGTCCCATAGTTTTTGGAGGACAGGTTTTGTCAGAACAAAGAAGAAATCTCTCTACTCTAGCAAAAAGAAATTGCCTGGACAATAGACTCACCACGAAGAGAAAGGTAAGCTTAATTTGTTTTCGCATGTAATGGAGAAACTTGGCCCGTAAAAAGCCATTTCCCAAACCGTTTTCTTTCAATTCTTACAAAAATGGTGCCAAACAGTTAAATTGTAAAACTTTAAGGATGATGTCGAGCAAATCAAATATTGTCTTCGCATTTCCTATAGCTCCAACTTCAGCAATGGGATAAAAAAAATTCTGCGAGTAGTTATACCTTTCTATTCCCCGGTGTAGAAATATGAAGCGCTAGTAGTAGTATAATGTGGTTTATTGGAGGCATTATTTTCCAAGTTTGCCTGAAGCACGAGATAACATCGCGCAGTTTTTTTTCTACAAAAATAAAACAACGTTTTATATATAGCAAGACTGCAATTGCTCAAATACCTTCCAGCATTTTGACGACTTAAATCACAGTGTGAATAAATTCAATCAATAACCAACTCCCAAATGGCACAAGAAGCTATGTTTTCTTCTAAAAAGTTTGGATGCCTCGTTAAACAGATTAATCAATATATTTTATATGGAGTATGAAAAATACCATCTCAATATAATTATCACTCCAGATAGTCTGATCGCTGTCAATGATGCATAGCGTTCTATGGTCATATTGATATTACCATATGGTGATGACATATACATGTATAAACGAACCAATATCATTCATATGTACATGTATATAATATCAGTAGGCCTTTTACAGTAATAAGAAAAGAATCTGATTGCAAAAATGAGATGATGAAGTTGGAGAGATTCGTGTGTGATGATTGTCGGTAGTGGTGATTGTCTTTAATGAAACTTCACGGGGCATGGTGAAATTGTTTTTATAAACAATAGGCCGCGATTTAGAACAAAACTGCTCACGTACAAGAACAGCCAACGTCATGTTTCCTTTTTCATTTTTTAATTACTTTCACAAAACCAGATGGCCAGTCTCACTTCTCAGCCATTACGAGGTAACCATTCTACCGTCTCAAGAAAATGAAACCAAAAGTAATTTTCTCCAAGGACCATTGGCAATTTACAACATTAGAATAGCTATCGGCCTCGTCTAGAAGTGACAGTCGATCGGCAAAATCCAATTGCATCTGCTTTTGGCGCGGTCTCCCGAACCAGTTTCTGAGACTTTGAAAAGGGCAAAGAAAGTGCAGTCATCGCTGACGATCACACTGCCAGACTGTTGTGTTATTGTTAATTTCAGAATAAAATTAATTTCAGACAGGCGTTCTGGGGTGTCACAACGCGAGGGGTTTCGAGTTACCATGCGGGAAGAGTTATTCCTTGTGACAACTGTATACACGTCTTGGGTGATTATTTTGTAAAGCATACTCCGTGGTCTGGTAACCAATGAGTGTTGTGTACTTTTACATTGGAATTTAAACTTAGCCAGAGGGTATCTTCGACAACAATTAAAACGTTAGTTTACAATACATGCAACATCAACTTAGATAATTTGAGAAAGTGTCGATTAAAATCTGTTCCCTCTGCAGTCAATTAAAAGTTATCAAAATAATAAGAAAGACAGAACATAATTGGCTTAATTTTCAAAACACCTTTGAATTATGGTGTTTTAATTAATCTCTTTTTTTGTATACCGATTTGCACTATATATTTCCGTTCGTTGTGAAATATTCACGTTTGATATACACGTATGATACACCATTTGCAGATATCGAAAATATTTACTACCGATTTATTAAGAAATATCTTACTCATTTGAAAGTTAATAATGATTCTAGGCATCCAGCAAAATGATTGCGCTAGATATCCTGTAATTATTCCGAAAAATATATACACTAAAGTGTTGAATCAACCTTATAAGTGTGCGGTCAGTGACTACTATTTAAAATTTGAGATTTCAACCATTAAACTAATGAATTCAACACATTGAGTGTTGAATTAATCCGTTTTATGTATGGAATTCCCAAATGTTAAGTAGTAGTCAATGACCACAAACTTATAAGGTTAATTTCAACACTTTGGTGTATATATTTTTCGGAATAATTACAGGATATCTAGCGCAATCATTTTGCTGGATGCCTAGAATCATTATTAACTTTCAAATGAGTAAGATATTTCTTAATAAATCGGTAGTAAATATAAGCGTGTAGTGACCAATTAATACAACCATATAAGCTCTGATTCGTGGCTCATATTGACGTAAAAGTTAAAACTACTCATGGCATTCTACAAAGTTTATAACCCTTAAAAATACAAGAATGCTTTGTAAAACACTTTGTCGCAACAGCGAGACAGTTAAGCACGCCAACAATTAATTATTTTATTTTCAATGACTGCTTTCGATTGCGAGTCATACTCGCACTTCCCAGTGAAATTTAAAAACAAAGAATTCTTTTCACTGCTTCCCTGAATATGCTGTCACCGAGAAAGCATGTGCCCCCACAAACCGAGGTCAAGGTACTGTTTTTTTCTTCTCAAAGAGCAAAAGTAAAACTTGAGATTACACTGGGACTCAAAGGTCATCCTAAGATGGTGGTAATGCCTGTGGTATGTGACAAGAGCCCAGAGACAAAACTGGTTTAATTTAATTTAAGTTATTGACTGCCTTGTAGACAAGCATGTGAATGGGTATGTTCGACAAAACAAACGAATGTTAACGATTTGTAAAAGTTACATCGTAAAGGTTTTCTTTAATTTTTACAAATGTTGAGGAATATTTCTTGTATCAAACTCAAAGCTTATACATCGTAAAAAAAAAAATCAATTTATACAAGAATGTTAAAAACTCCTTTAGTTACACTCCAATATTTTATTTTAATTTCACAAATACTATAAATTATCAGGTGATTGAGACATATATCATTTTTCCTAAAACGGTCTGATTGACTTTGGCTGAAAATAAATTTGCAAAGAATAAATGCGAGTTATATTTGTAAGCGGATTGGGTTTTCAAATGCCAATGACCTCTATTGTGTGGCAGTTCATCCGTGCCACTTCCTTCGATCGTATTCCCTGTGATTCATGTGTTATTGTGAGTAAACATCGTCTCATTTCCACCTACGATTTGAAGGAGTTTCCTGTCAAAGTTCCAAACAATACTTCACACATTTGACTTTTCAAATGTGACGAAGGGAAAGGAATGTCAACTTTGAGCTGACAGGTCGTTCATCAAACGACCAAGAGGAAGCGGGGCAATATCCTAAAAGGAAACTTTACACACCGAAAAGGCACGCTAGAAACGTTGGATTTGTCACAATCATTAAATAATTAGTACCATCTTTGAATGATGCTCAATTGTAAGCAAGATTACCTTTCACAAACGCTGTGAGTTTCACCACTATCTTCTTTGTCACGCTCCCCCCCCCCCCCCCCCGACAATACCCGACAACTCACGATGGTCCCACGACTGTTGCATGTTGTATTATCACAATACAAAATGTACTGCTGTGCCGCAAATTCCAAACCAAACAAATTGAAGATAATCCCCGCTGCTGAGGCATTTGTAAAATTGCAAGATTTAAATTTTTGCAAAATAAAATGACCGGTTACTTGGGAAGAGGTCATGAACTTGGCTCGTTAAATTGCCAGACTGATCATTACCTGAATTTGTCTTTTAAAAACGTATTTACAATTCATAATGGATTGGTCTTTTTTCACTGATTTGGTTAGTTTTGCATGTATTAACTAAGGGATAGTATAACTTTTGCAACTTAATTTGTTGAAAAGCTTACTTGAAGTAGAGACAATAATGATTTTAAACTCCCTGTTAAAATATTCCTTCTGGCATGCTGTAATTTTAAAGAAAATAATGAAAGAAGTCTAAAAATGAGACTCAAAGACGCATTTTTGGAACAAATGTTCATTATAATAGTTGGTCCAAAATCGAAATCTTAGAATATTATTTTCACGGAATATACAGCATTCACAAAGCTAAGAACTAGGTCAGGTAAGTTGTTAAGCACCTTTATTTTGATTTTTGAACCTTTGCTGATTAAAACCATGGTTCAAACTGACAAGTGGTATATACTATAACTTTAAAGTGGTAAATAAAGACAGTGATGCAAATGCTAGTGGAATGTAATGGGATCATGTAACTGAGCCCGTGGGAGGCGGGTTCGCGAAGAGAGCAAATAGTGGTTTTGGAAGTACAAGAGAAGAAAGGTAATGGTTTCGGAGGATCTTTTTTTCATGAGTGACTTGAGTATTACTACACTACAAAACCTCAATGTGGGAACTAAACCACAGAATGAGGAAATTGTGAGCTTGAATAAAAGGCTTTCTTTGTTTGTTATAATGGTGTTATACTCAGAAAAAGTGATGATGCATTTATTTAGAAACTGTTTCATCATTTTATATTTTGCTACAGATTGAAGATGGAATAGCAACACCTGCTTCATCCACTTTCACAACAGAGCATAGTTAATTGGATCCCAATATCACTTTAGGCCCCCTGCTATCCAATCTGCATGTGGAACCAGTACCCCCAAGAGTACCAGCCAGTAGAGCTACACGAGCTTAGCTTGGAAGAACTGACAGGGACTCGCCCCTCCCACAAGGGCGCGTTGATGTACCTGAAGCAAAAGGGGATACCAGAAGACGCAGTAGTGTTCCAAGACACAGGCCCACAGAGAGGACACTCGAGGAATCTAGTCAAGGCGATCGAGCACGATTTCTACACCGGTCCTGTGACCAGATACCCAGAGGTTCAACCACCGCCTGGGTGGGGCGTACGAGTGATACCAAGGGACATCGCAGGGCCGACGCAGCGAAACAGGTCCAGCATCAGACCCATGGCGAGTCGCGAGCTGATGACGGGGAGAAGGGATGGTCGAGCGGCAACTTTGTTTCAGAGAATGAAGGACAGGTCCGATCAGTATGTTGTCGAAGAGTCTCCGGTGCCAGGGCATTACCAACAAGATCCATACGATGGCACAGATCGAGGACAGCGGCCCTGGCAGAGGAGCCCATGGGAAGAAGCTGCCGAACACCCCCTAGGTCTCCCAGATAGGGCCTTCGAGCAGCATGTACCCAAACCCAAACCCAAGCCGAAACTACAGAATCCAGCCCCAGTCCAGAAACGAGGGCCGCCGGGTTACAGTCAGGTCGACTCCATCCGCCAACGCCAACAGGTTTCCCTGCAGCCAAGCCGCAACAATCCCGTCAAGATCGGGTGCACTTGGAAGGGGGACGCCAGCAAAATGAGGTTTCACTCCGGAGTCCAGCCCTACGAAATGGATTACAACCGGACTGCCCGCGGATGGAGTCCGGGTAACATTCGAACCGACGACAACGACGACATTAGCAACCAACGTCCCACATCTTGGGGCTACGAGGAGGATGGATATTCTCCAGGAGGTCAACAGAGAGCCGCTGAGGCTGCTCGATCGAGACACATCGTTCGGAACGTCGTTGGGTCTAAATCCCGGGGAGGCGAGAGTGACGACTTATAATTCTTGCTCTTAATAATAGTCAATTGATTAAATCAATTCTTATAAACATTGTGATGTCTCTTTTATGGGATTTAACTGTTGTGTTTGTTTTACTAGATAAGGCAGACAGTTTGGACTCAAGACGTTTTTAAATCGCCAAGAACTGACAACTATCAACAAATAAACTACCAGCGATTTTTTCCTCATTTCACTGGAAGGATGACTCATACTAAAAAAATCTTGTGGGTTATTTAACAACATCCCTACGTTGCAATTTTGTACTGTTTTATTTTAAAAGTGTTATTTTATTAGTCGTGTTAAGATTTGTAATACTGATTAAGATGTTAAAAGGAAACATTTAAAGTAATTTTATGTGAACAATTTAAAAACATTTACACGTAAAGGGTTGCTTTCCAAAGTTTCATGCACATCCTTTTTTTGCCATGGTTTTGTTTTGATTTTTCTCTCTTAATTTGTAAAATTTGAAATGCTCATTCTGCGGTGGGTGAGCAACAATATTGTGTTAAAAGAAAACATTTAAAGTAATTTTGTATGTGAACAATTATATATCATTTACACGTAAAGGGATGCTTTCCAAAGTTTCATGCACATTCTTATTTTACTACGGTTTTGTTTGGATTTTTCTCTCTTAATTTGTACATTTTAAAATGCCCATTATGTGGTGGGTGAGCAACAATATTGTGCGCTATACAAATTTAATCAGATTTCTTAAGGAAAGAGTAAATCAAGAGTTTGATATATGTAGTTTTTTTCAGCAAATAAAACCTCTGAATTTGTAGTTTTATACAGTTCGGTCAGAAAAAAAGTAAGGTGGTAGATATCATTGGACGGGTTGTTTGAAGACAAAATATGACGAGATGTTTGAGAATGACTGCCGTGATGGTGTCGTGGCAAGATATTGTCTATATTATTAGACTCTAAACTAGATGGATGAGAAGTGAACATACTGATTCGAACTTTTCACCTATAGATTGCATGGCTATTACGAAAAGACGGGAACCAAAATGGATGTGTAAAATTTACAAAAACGAAAACCTGAACATGGATCAGAAGTTATACCAAATTAACGTCAATGCCTATGGTTATGATATCACACATGTAGGTTATGGTGTGAGAAAAGTGCAAATGGATTCCAAAAGTGCCATACAAAGTTCTTTTTGTATAATATCATCTGAGGCATGTTAAGGCAAAAAAGAGCCTAGGATAAAGTACAAGCACTGAGTACAGAATATTTCTAGAAATGCAAACACTGAGCTGGTTAAGCTTGTGAGGTTAAAGGTCACAATGAACACCACTTTTATATTCAGGGAACGAACAGGCTTGGTTTCAAAGAATGAATAGAAATTGTAAAGTATACTTAGAAATTAATAGATTAAAACAGTCACTTTAGGTATAGATGTACAATGTATTTAATCAAACTATACTTGTGTTTGCAGATAGAATGAATAATTGTTAAGCTTGTCGTTGATATAGAGTTTATCATCACTCAAGCATTTAAATAATTGTATTACGCAAAAAACATGTTGTTAATGCAGTGTCGAGGGTGAATCAAACATCAATAATTCATTCACATATTTCCCATAAACCGATTGCAGAAGATTGCCTACTTAAAACAATAATAAAACAAACATCCGTTGGCAGATGCACTGAATAAGCCTTAATAAATTAACTATTTTGAGTAATAATATCTCAGATATATATAAGATATACTGTAGTATTGCATATACCATGAACTGATAAAAGAACCCAAGAAATTATTTGGTTATTTTGTTTAACGTTAAAAGCGTTTAAAGATGTACTTGAATTTTTTTTTCGGTTTTTTGCGCCAGGAGACCCAGGCCCAATATTTGTAGGCGTTTTTTTCTCTCCGGACACAACGATATTGCCTATATTGTTTAAATGTTATTAGAGATACTGATGTCACATTTTCTTCACATGATCGGTTAGCAAGTTGTAAACGCAGAGTTGTATTCGAGTCCCTGCAAGTCCCTGCAAGTCCTTGCATAAGTCTTTTCACAAGTCCAGTCATAAATCCAGTCAGAAGTAACTGGTTGAACAATGACAAAAGAATGCTTTTGTCAAAGCTCATTTGAATAGCTTGTGATTTAAATTGAAACTGGAGGACTTGTGATGGACTTGCAGGGACTTACAAGGACTTGTGATAGCCTTGACTACATCCCTGGTAAAATGTTAATACTATTATTAGTACCAATATTAGTAGGGCTCAGTAGAGATTTAAAAATAACAACGCATGGGAAACATGGTTATGAATCTAAAAACTAGCAATGACGAATAAGGGGTCAGTATACTACACAATCGCCTTATAAGTTATAGTACAGGCAAAATACTTCGTTTTGCAATACTACAAATTGCAACATAATTGTTTAACCATTGTGCATTTCTATAAGGTCTATACAGAATGACATACAAATCCAAGAAGTGAAAATAGGCCTAATTTGCACAAATCGTTAATACATGTTTACCTGCCGTGCAAAAATTGTATTCCCATATTTGGTTATATTATTTTTATTATTTCCAACTGTTGGACTTTCAAAGTCTCCAGTACTATGTCGTTCTAGATACCATAAGCAAGTATGGGACGGAGAGAAACACCCCCCCCCCCCTCCTTTGTGGCGGTCATTGGGCTTGCGGAATGTTGTGGTTTCTCAGGAATTCTTTAGGTAACAATAGTCTAGAGTCGAGAGTGTATGTATGGGGGACAAATGGGAGGAGTCCTTCGGTTCAACATCTTGCTGGGTACTAGAGACAGAAACAAATTATGTTGCAATTTGTGTGAGGTCAAACCTTATTTTGCCTGTGCTATTAACACTACAACGACAAGTTTAAGGCCTACCTTCTGTGAAAATCCACATTATCCTCGACTCGTGGGATCTGGTTTTTGTGCCTGTTCTGTGGACAGGGAAGGTGCTAGCTTTCAACATTCCTTGTTGTCCCGTTTAAAGACGAACACTTCTTCGTTATCCAAAAGCACCGAAGTTGTCGAGTTTGATACAGCCGGCGTAGACTGTCTGGCAAAATAATAGTTTTGTTGTTGTCCAAATCATGCAAATGCCGTCTCACTCTTATCACTAGTCTTAGGTCCACTCGACACCAAACAACGTTCCAAAATTGCACAAATAACTCCAATTCCTCAGTTCGTTCTCTCCGAGTAACTGTGCTACTAAATTACTCATGATAATCACAGGTTTTCTCCTGATTTCGTCGTAAATCAAGGACTATGACCATCTTAAATTCCGCGAAAAATAATCTGCAATCTGTAAGTTTCTTTTTGGAGAGCGCGAGGTCGATGACAGCGTGCTGACTGATCTGAAACCCGGGCCGATTTCTAAACTCTAGCTTCGTCTCCATGTGGCTTCGTTCATGCACTTGGCAATCATTATGGAGCCACAAACGGAGCCTAAGCTGGGGTTTGGAAAACATTCTGGGAGACTGAAGCCTGGAGCATGAAGCCCAACCCCCACTATCGTTTTATCATTAATAAGGGGCATCAGCACCAGTCTAGCACTTGGCAGAAGCATCCCACAATACTCTGCGTAAAATCGACCTGCGTATTCATTGGTTGCAAGTTCTGTCACTGACCAACCAGGGGCTGCCTATAATTTGCATATCAAAGAATTGCTGGCTATCACAGGTGTTTCCGACTGCATTGCGCATCTATTGTTCCGAGACAATGCGCTGCGGCTAAACTTTCCAGGGATGTCTCCGAATATTTGGGGGTTTTTCCAGTTGAAAATTGATTTAATAAACAGGACTCTCGGAAGAGACTGGCGAAGAAAACAACAACTGCTACAGCCAATACAAAAATTGTAAGTGTTAATTCCAATCTTTTATTGCAATTCGCTACATGGGCAGTATCTCTCTGCCACGATCCAAAAAAATAACTAGCGAAAGAACGCTGAACAATCCGCATAAACTCGGTCTCTGACATTTTAAAACCTCAAATTAGGACTTGAACGCTACATACACGTTTTAGTGGTCTCCATGCAAATCTAGCTCTATACATGTGTGCATTGCATGGTGTAGTATTTTGCTAACATTTTGACAGCTATTAAAACACAAAGTTCCTGAACAGTTTCTTTATAGGCCTACTAAAGTACTAACCTCTTAGACAAAAACAATTGTTGCAATGCAAAACGTACAAGCATTTTGAAAACATGATTACGTTGAGAAAAACATGCAGTTTACATCAAAACCGTATTAGTGCAGTACCAAAAGAAAATAGGACATGAACAAAATTACGAAACGTGGAAATTCTACTTTTCTTGCATATAGCTAGCTAACTTGTTAATACATGGATTGGGCTGATAGTGATACACAACAAATTTTGAAAAAACAAAATAATTCTAACAAAAATGTAAAGTCATTGTTTTGGTTTTTACAAAAAAAGGAAGATCTGTCGACCTGTTAATCATAGCAAAATATTAAATTTGCGACTTGAAGTTACTCTTTTCTTCAACATAATGAGTATCGATAAAACTAATTAATCGCCATACCCTGGTAGCCAAAATGGAAAGTACGAATAACTTTAAAATCTGCCACTAAATTTTCAGAATTATGCATATTCAAATAACTTGCCATTTGTTGTTAAAGGCATGTGACATGCTTCTACATCATGCATCAAAATAAAATGTAAAGGTTTTGATAATACACTCGGGAATATTTGACACTCATGAATAATTCAACACTTTTAAACGTACTGTACAAAAGGCTTTTATAACTTCAATATTCAAAACATGCAAATCAATCACGTCGGCTGACTATGTACATACTAGGCAAGTAAATATTTTTGTCTATAGAATAAGCAACTTTAAAAACATTAAACTAAATTAGTACTATCGATCGCCAAGTGTAGACTAATGAATATTAAATGCTAAATAATAAGCGTTCAACATCTAGTTAATAATCATAGCTTACTTCATCGGTTAAAGCACAACCTGTTGTTATTTTACCTATTGAAATAAACCTACATACGTTTTTGTCTTTTTTAGACAAATGATATATATTTATAATTCAATAAGTACTTTATCTCAACCAGTGCATTACGAGTGAGACATAGTGCATGAATATTATATATTACATTTTCTTTTTTATATCTATTTAGAAACCAAGACTTTAACCGGTTTTTAAACAGGATGAAAATTGATTTTTTTTGTTTTAACCAGTTCGCGCCGGAATTATTTTAACATCACCGAGCCGACGTGCGGGATTATTTGTAACGAAACTCGCTCCGAAGCAGGTTCAGGCCGCCAGTCCCGGAAAGCACAAGGCATTTCCGGCCTTGCTCGCTGCTGACAAACATTTCCGGCCTTGCTCGTGGCGTGTTTATGCGTCATCCGTTTTAAATCTGGTGAAAACTTTGCGTTTATATTAGTTATCCGGCGCGAACTGGTTAACTGCGGTTCTTGTTAAGCAAACGAGGAAGAGGTCTTACTATTTTTTACACTCGGCTGTTTACTTTAATAATCAAAGCTTAGTACCAAGTAAACTTTCAAACTGATATCTTGATATCAATTTTCAAATTTAAATATCAGAAATATTTAACCACCACTTCAGTACTATTTAGTAAACAATTCTATTGAAGTAAATTACAACCCAAAAATTTAGCACAACATTTTGTCAATGTTTCTGACTTTTAACAATTAACCACAACACAGTCTTTTGTTTTCATTACTACTGCAATAAACAGATGTAATACGTTTATACATACGTAGGTTAAAACAAAAATCCTAAGAACGGAAATGAACAAAGATAGAAACAGCGTCCAACTTTGGCAGCGATAATTACTATACATAAATTTGATCTCACATGATACATAACTATTAAAAAAAAAGTTCATGCATTACCACTGTCCACAGGCTATGCACATTCATCATTTTCAAAATGAAAACAAAACATTTATCTAACATTTTTGTCCCCATCTGGAAACCTTGTGGTATAATATTGATCTTAAAGAAAGCAAATCATTCACCACATCTTTAGTTTTACACACAACAAAACAACTGAAAAAGATTACAAGTCTAGACTTCCAACTATACCAAATCAAGGATATACAATTCTAAAACATATATAAAATAAATAAACTTGTATTTTGTGATGTCTTAGAGATGAGTGTTATCCCTGTTCTCCATATTTGGATGAACAGACGACAAGAAACAGATCTTAAAAGCACAACTGAAAGTAATGATCGTTTTCACTCTGGTAGTTCTAAAGCAATGATTAAATTTGCTTTTTCACACAACATTTTCCCTTTTTTTTGTTAAAACAATTCTGTACTGAGCAAACTACTTATTAGTATTTAGATACACATGTCTTTTCCATTTTGGCAGCACAAACGTTTTCAAGGATTCAACACATTCAACATTTTAATAGTTTTTTTTAGTACCCACCATTACATGTAAATCTCAGTTAGTAATATAATAAATTTATATATTTCATATTTTTTTGCGAATACACTAACTGGTGAAAATACAGAATTTTTCAAAATCTATTCTTCCGACACTATTTTGCTCATTTTTAAATTTACATTAAATATGTTAGTCCCAGTCTACAAACTTTTCACTCTGTCACTAAATATGCGCGGTTTGTAAGCATTGCATTCACTCAAACGTTTTCGAAAAATTAAACTGACAAAAATGTTACTATTGAATATTTGAATGATTTTATCTTGTACTGTAGCACACACATGCACTGAGGCATTAAGGCACTTAGCATAATGTACCTTGAAATTACATAACTCATGCTTTGGGGGGAATGGAATATGCACGACCAAACATAAATCTTCAAAACTAAGATGTGTACAAAATATTGTAGCAAAATGCATATTGAAACTGCATGCCGCATTTTTGAACAATATTTTATTTTGTAGCATCATAGGTCACACATTAGATAATATATTGTACGTACATTTATATAAAAAGCATAATCTGAAACAGGCTCATGTGGTTATGCAAAACTATTGTAGTCCATTAGTTATTTCTCCACAAAATCAAAATGCACCACACTTTGCAGAGACTTGGGACTGCATCTTGACAATTTGAAGTTCTACCTGGAAGTATTACCAAGAATCTTTTGCCGAACCAAGGTCACTGACTATCTTGACCCTTGACCTGTTATCTCCATGGTGATCTTTATACATGGCAGTTCTACTGCTACTGTAGTTGTCAGAAACTTAAGTATAAGATGGGATTGTCACTGCAAGTCTTCATGTTCCCTGTGTGGTAGATGACAGATAAACACAAATCAGTTTCGCTGCATTTCCATCAACCTTAACCCTCCCATCTGCTAAAATCGACCAGGGGCCAATTTCATAGAGCTGCTAAGCACAAAAATTTGCTTAGCACAAAATAGTCTTGCTCATAAAAAACAGGTTACCAGCCAAAATTCTACGTGTTTTTCATGCTAAGCAAAAAACAGCTGATTATCAATCGAAAACAATACAAATCACGAGAAAATTTGGTCTGTAACCTTGTTTTTGCCAAGGACAAATGTTCATGGTAAGCATATCTTTGTTCTTAGCAGCTCTATGAAATTGGCCCCAGGAGATTAACGGTAGTTTGGGTAGTTCAGATCTGATACAGCCTTGATGCTATGACTTTTTACTGCAGTTATTTGTTTGTATGAATGATCAATGAACTTACCCGTTTGTACACGTAGTTCCCAGGGAAGGTTCCAAACATGCCAGTTCTCTCGGACATTCCGACGTACCAACCGTCATCACACTTCTCCAAGACGTTTACTAAGTCTCCCTCTAGCAGTTCAATCTCGTCCTCGTTTTGCGGTGTGTATGCGAAAGTGGCAACAAATCTTAAAATAAAATAAAAAATCGAACATATCATCAAGTCATAAATTACTGTTCATTTAAACAGTTCCTCATTTAAGATTTTGTTGATGGATGTAAGGACATGTATATATGTAAAGTCATCAATAAATAAAGATTACTCATTTTCACGGTGATAAAAATATTAATGTTGATATCTGCTCTGACCTTTTCCATTTGATCAGTATCAGACCTTGTAGTACTTACTAAATCCCTAAAGTCCCCCAAAATTGGAAAAGACAGTGACAATTTTCAACAAGAAGGGGACAGAATTCCCTCCTTGAGAATGACCTTTTTCCCTATAGATGCTTCCGTTCCACGTGAAGGTTTTTGCATGTGGTACTATTTTCCTTATCTTTCAAGAGATCATATTTGTACAGTGTGGCCTTAAAGATTCTGAAACATTTTTTGATTGATGAGTGTGGGGGTGGGGGAGGGGGTTGGGCGGAGACAAGACTTTCAGTCAGCTTGCCGTGCTTTCTCGAAAGATACTTAACTGATTCTTGGCATCATGTCAGAGGCCAATTTCATACAGCTGCTACGCACACAACTTTGCTTAGCACAAAAAAGTCTTGCTTAGTAAAAACGGGTTACCAGCTACTACAAAATGCACCAACAGACTCGTTCCTGAAAAGGCTACATTTAATTTAAAGGGTGATTTCTTGCATTATTGTCCTGTCATCAGCTTTGCATATTTCAGCGCAGTACCATGTATGTAAGCACATATCATCATAATGATAAAGCCTAGCACCTGAAAATCATGTTTCCCAAGACAAATATTTATTGTTAATTGTAAATGTAAAAAAAACCACAAACCCAGTATTAAAATTCAGATCTCTTCAATGCAAACGTCCACCATACAAGAAACTACAAACTGTAAAAATGTTCCTGTGATGCACTTTGGGGACAGGAGGTGATTTGCTGCCAATTAATTGGCAAAGTATTAGAATGAATACAAGATTTACAAAAGACTTATCAATGTCGAGGAAGAGGAGGGGGAGGAGAAAGGGGAGGAGGAAGTGGGAGGGGTAGGAGGAAGGGGGGGGGGGGGGGATACTTACAGATCCTGGGCAGCTGCGAGTGTCCTGCTGGGCTGCAAAATAAAAAATAATTTGAGATGTTGAACGCATGTTGGTGAGGCTCTTAGATAACAAACTTTGCGTGTTCTCCAATCATGCATGTATACATAAACTTAACTCAATATATAATATGTTGTCATTTCTTTCTTCCTTGGATTTCGGTCTGGAGTTAAGAAATAAAGCTTTAATTTAATAATATTTTTGTTTAAATCATCATCGGCTGAATGACATCTTTTTATTTACCTTAGGAGTAGGCTCTTCAAAGTACCGCTCAGGCTCCCTCTGGCTGCCTCCGTGTGACCCTTGACTGCCCGGTGACCTCCCCGCTTGGTGACTTGGTGCAGCCTGTGGTCTCTGTTGATGCTGGGGACTGGACTGCACCATTTGCTGACCGGGGGATTGGTAAGGTGAGTGGCTTGTGGCTGGTTGAGTCTTCTTTGCTGGGGAACTTGCTACTCCTTAATGTAAACAAAAAATTATTAGGTTAGTTTAAATTGTAGTGCTCTAACATTGATAATGATTAAAAATTCTAAGATTAAAAACAGACATCGTGAACAACATCCATCAATGACAGTGTACACAAATGGTTTAACCTTGTAGATGATCATTACAAATCACACAATTCAAAAACATAAATCATGAACACCCTTCGTTGTTGTGACTACATCAAGAGGTATTAGAATCACCAAATATGGGTTAGAACCTATTGTCCCTGAGCAAGCTTCTGTACCCCAATAGCCGAGCTCTTCCCATGGCAGCAATGTGATGCGATTTTGAGATAAGTGAGTAGATTTATTTAATTTGTACATTACTCTGCTCACGTCAAACATACCAAAGAAAGCAGTTTAAATATAAATTTTAAAAAATCAATCTAAAAGCTGTAAAGAAAGGAGATAACAAAATAACTAATAAATAAAACAGACTCTGAAGATTCCCCAAGTAGTATGACCGACATTTAAGTGTGGCTTATGAACAGGAAAAAATTACATATTAACATCCACATTAATGTCAGATGTCTATGTGCTGGCAGAAAACAAATATTTGACAAAAAATGTCAATGCCATCGGCATTTGCTGTCCTTTATTTCAATGAGAGAATATCAAAAGTCAAGATGACAGCCTTTAGAACATTACTGCGCATAATGAACCCTCAAGGTTCTAGCTCAGTGATGCACAGATAAAATACCTCCAGATTTAGGGATATTCAAGAGACGTCACTGATTAGTTGAAGCTTACCCTCATTTGATGGAAGTATAAAAAAAATCCCTGTTATCAGGAATCCATGAATAAGTTTGACAAATAATATCTATGCGAGAAACAATCGTGATTTAAAAATGTTTTACAACTTTCTCCTACTTTTTTTCTAACCAATGCAGCACTATTATGTAAACAGTTTTCAACTTTCATTTCATCGATGTAAAAAAAATAACCACAAGCATTACTGCCAAGTTATATTAAAAACATCAAAATCTACACTCTTTTTGGGGGGGAAGAGGGGTTGGTTAAATGTTTATAAAATTAGACCAAAGGAAAATAAATCTGATGTAGATTCTGAGTGACTAATGCTATTAATAGGATACACTATTGGTAATTGCTTGAATTATCATGAATGGGTGGATTTGGGGGGTTGTATTTTATAGTAAATTTTGTTTAATTGACCTGTCCGAGGATTTACAATCATAGATTTCGAGAAAAGCAAGAAAAACAACGTTTGTTTTCAACCGGCGTTGGGCAGTTATTCTTATGTTATTTGGGTTTTTTCGCAATGGCCGTCCGGCGCAATTATTTTATTTTTGAATTTAATTTTTCGGAATAATTCAATGATCTAGCGTAATCATTTTGCTGGATGCCTAGAATCATTATCTACTTTCAAATAAGTACGATGTTTTTTAATACTTCGGAAGTAAATATTTTCGATATCTGCAAATGGTGTAACTGTATCCTACCTTTAAAGTTAATTAAAAATATTCTCTGGAGTGAAGCTGAACTGAGACTAGCCGTCATGGGAAGAAGGCACTGTCTGTTGACCTTATCATAAATCATAGGATGATCTTGACACGCAAACAAAATTACTGACATCTACTTGATGCAAGAATTAAAGGTACATGTAGTAGACACCATTGGTAAAATGCTTGAATTATCACGAATGGTTGGATTTAGGAGGTTGTATTTTATAGTAAATATCGTTTAACTGACCTGTCCAAAGTTTACAATATGGGAATGCTGAGAAAAGCAAGAAAAACGGCGTTTGTTTTCAACCGGCGTCAGGCAGTGGTTCTTATGTTGTTTTTGTTTATTCGTGATCATTTTTATTTTATAAATATACACAAAAAGAATCACACACACGGTTTCAAAGCAAACCATCTTGATATTTACAAGAAATATCAGACTGTATAATCTGTAGAAATGTAAAGTATTAATTTTAGTTTTTTAAATCATTGATTTAAAAAACTAAAATTATAGTGCAAAATATTGTTTGTTTGAATTGAATGAGTTATTGAGCAATCATATTAAGTACTGTAGTTCATCAGAAAAGGTTCATTTCAAGAACCAGTCTGGCAAAAAACTCCATGAAGAAATGTGTCAATTTAATTTTAGCACATCTGTCTTATTAATTTAAAGCTGATTTAGTGCATTCTGATTACCTCAAGAGTATCAGGGTTAAATTGGGTCAGCCACAAGTCATTCACAAGTCAGTTCACAAGTCAGTTCACAAGTCAGTTCACAAGTCAGTTCACAAGTCAGTTCACAAGTCAGTTCACAAGTCAGTTCACAAGTCAGTTCACAAGTCAGTTCACAAGTCAGTTCACAAGTCAGTTCACAAGTCAGTTCACAAGTCAGTTCACAAGTCAGTTCACAAGTCAGTTCACAAGTCAGTTCACAAGTCAGTTCACAAGTCAGTTCACAAGTCAGTTCACAAGTCAGTTCACAAGTCAGTTCACAAGTCAGTTCACAAGCACCAAGAGGAACAATAACAAAGGAATGGGTTTTTTGTGTCAAAGTTCATGTAAATAGCCTGCAAGTTGACTAAAGACTAAATGGCTTGTGACTAACTCGATTGCAATTACAAGATATCTAGTACAATCGGTTTGCTAGATACCTACATGTACAATCATTATTTACAAATGTATTTTCAAATAAATAATTTGGTAGTAAATTGTGATATCTGCAAATGGTGTATTCTACCTTTGATACAGAAAGATAGAAGCTTTGCTTTATGGTGTATCTGCAAATTCCTGAGCGTCATCAATTTAAAATATATTTTGTTTTCTCGTGTATATGTAGCCTGGTTTAATTTAAACAATTTATGTTCAAACCATTTCGCTTTAATTGTCTGAAAAGTTACGATGTAGTTTCTAAAGTTAGCTACAGATACTCAATTCCATAATCTAAAACCGGTTCCTCGAATCAACGTTTGCGTACTTGGGTACCCAGTTCTGATGCACAGTGATCAAGTCCCAAAGCCTGCAGGGCAACAAATCATGCACACTGAGCCAACAGACACATCAGGGTTTGCTCAATGCTCCAGTTAAAAGGATCGTATACGTTTGGTAATTGGAACCCATTGTTTGTTTCAATCCTATATAGTTATAGATATATACCATAAAACTAACCTGTACAAATTATATTTCAAAAGGTGGCAGCGTTTTTGAGATATTGCCGAAAATCTAAAGCGGGTATGTCCACGCAGAAAGAATAATCTGCATTGGAATACACAATCTGAGAAACGTCACTTCAATAACGCTTCTCAGATTCAAATTTGTTGGGATAAAAAGTGATATCTTTTTCCATAACCGCAGTACTTCGAAGTGAACAGTTTCTAAAAATGCATTATACTATCTAAACCTGCTGTACTTCTTACCAAGTAAGTTTTTACTGCCATAAATTTTTGGAGTAATTACCAAACGTATACGATCCCTTTAACCTTTCATCAATGCCCAGCACAGTATGTATCCTGCAACTTCCATCTGTCCCTAATCTTTCAGCAAGAAGGTCTCAAATTGCTTTGCAATATAATGTTCACTCAAGGAGCTTAAAATTATTTCTAAATGTCACACTGCCCGAGGGGCCAGACCCATTGGTTTGGTTGTTTTTCTTTTGGCTTCATGGTAGGAAAAATGCACTTTATAGTTATGGGCAGTGGAGCACAGACAATGTTGCATAACAAAAACCTTAAAATACCAGCAAAAAAGGGAGAGTTCTTTTCCTTAAAATCTATAGACTAATCTGATTAGGAACAAAATTTGAAGCCATTTTTGGGTACTGGATGCATGCGTAGCCTGGTGCTACTGCAGAATTATAAAGAAAACTAGAAACGTGTTCGTGGACACAAAAACTAGCTGTTTCGGTGGCTAAAATGCCTTTCAATATGTGGGAGGTGGTCTATGTGTGCCCAAGTCAACCGGATTTACCAAAGTGCCAAATATATATTGGTTGAAGCCTAGTGCTACTGCAGAATTATAAAGAAAACAAACTATTTCTTGTACTGTTCCTATATAACTGCTCAGAACATTGTTTTTTTCAGTTAAGTAATTCTCATCCTTGGCGAGATGGTTTATGCCCTGCCTTGGAGAGGATATAAAACTCAGTCATTTCAGACTGGAGCCAACAGGGCAGTGCTATAAACAGACGAAGCACAGACAGCCGCATATTTAGTTGATTTCATTTGAGCACGGATGTCTCTGAATGTTGAACTATGTCATTCAAGGCAAAAATGTTGACCCTGTTTCCCATAGAGCATGTTAACGGCTTGAACGAAGGAAACATCCGATAGGTTTAGATTCTGTCCTTGTGTTAAGAAAGGGGATAAAGCATTCTAGCCTAAGCCTTGACGGGCAGTCCCTTGTAAGCTAATCAAGCAATCGGACCATCGCAGCAGACGCCAGGACTGTTTATGGCCAAAAAATCACTCTATAGCCCCTCGCCTCGCATTCCCGCCGCCGTTGGAATTCCAAACAGCCCAGGATTCCGGGGTATGCTGGCTGTCTAAAACTAGACAACAGAGGGGGCTGTGCATATGTGACGGTAGTCATGCAATGTCATTATCTGAAATATTTTATTACAAATCTAAGGTAATTTTATTTTATACAATAAAAATTTTTAGGGGAACAATTACAGGATATCTAGCGCAATCATTTCACTGGATGTCTACAATCAATATTTACTTTCAAATAAGTAAGATATTTTTTTATAATTCTGAAGTAAACATTTTATATATCTACAAATGGTGTATCCTACATTACCTTTAACTACATTGTTATTTTGTTAGGTGACTTTGAACATGTACTTAATTTAATAGTACTATCGAAAACCACACAAGTCTCAGAGTAGGGACTGTACAAACCACAGAAACATCATAGGAATTTTCTCCCGTCAGCCACAAATCACTTGACAACTTCATCACTGACAATGCCAACATTTGTGAACATGTTGCTTCAATGGGGGGCTGACCATAACCTTTGACAACTGCTTTTAAGATAACATAAGATCAACAAACTAAGGATTAATTTTGGGGATTAACCATGATCACATTTATACACACAAATTACAAAAAATTCTCAAGTTCAAAGGCAGGACACAATTGTTTGCAGAAAAAAGAAAAACAAAGAAAAAAGCTCTGAATTTAAAACATTCAAAAACTAATTAATTGATACCCCTGAGAAGAATGGACAAGTCAAAGGATTGTATCCTACCTGTGGGTTCTCGGAGCACTTCCACGTAGGCAGCGGGGAAGATCCCTTTCCTGTCTCCAACGCACCCCTCCCACCAATTCGCATCAATCTTTTTGATGAGCACTATGTACTCCCCCTAATTTTTTGGATTAGGAAAAAAAGTAACAGTCAAATTTACAGTTTGTCAAAATTTGTTGTGCATTTTTCAACAAAAAGTATTAAAGCTGTCTACTTAATCTGCAATGTAGTGCTCTCAAGCCTTCAAGTTAAAGTCACATTTGGCGACCTCCATACAAAATTACTTCCCTTCTTCCCTTCAAGAATACTGGACCTGTCGATGTGGTTAAGCAACTTTTAATTATCGATTCCAAGACTATTTGACCACTCTTAATTATCAGTTGCAGGAAAATTATAAATAGGTAGGTTATTTTTAATAACTCGATCAGTTTTATTCACACTGTAAACAATGGATTTAGTGCTAAGTAACAATGGAATTTCATTGTTAGTTCACCGTTTTTCTGTTAGATGTTCACAGTGTCAAATGCTTGATTCCTTTTTTATTCACGAATTACATCTGAATAGAAAACCCCTTATCCTCGAAATCTCTCTTTAATCTTTGTGCCTTTCATCCCAATCTCCAGGAAGTCGAGCTCACCTTACTGAAGCCGAGTTCCATCTGAGTCTCGCCACTGAACTTGTATTTTGCCCGGGCCTTGCCCTCCAGGCCTGGACCATGTAGCTGAGCCTTCTTGACATCTTCAAGGGATGTGACGACCTGGTCAATGAAGAAAGGTAAGATCAACAGATCACAAGGGGGATCTGACTTTGTTTAATTTTAAGCAATTCCTCACTGGACAAGGAAATAATCTGAAGAAGGATTCGACCCTTGAACGCAAGGCTATTGACTGAAAAGAATTTGGAAAAATCCACTTAAAGTGAGATAAGAACTTTAACTGAAACGGGATTTGAACCTCAAACAAAAAATAAATCATGAAAGTTAGATTCAAACATTGATCGAAGGCAACTGGAAAAGTATGATTCATCCTTTTTCACATACACAAAATTGACTCAACAGAGATTCGAATCCGAAACAGTGGTGGCATTCAAACAGGTTGTGACTGTCTTCAGACAATTTTCTTTGTTCAACCAACAGAATCAGGTGTCTTAAGCCGTGTTCCATTGTTGTTTTGGTTAACTAATGTCCCTGTCATAACGTAACGCTGCGGTGATGGAAAATTACCAGGCCGAAAGTGGTCACGGAAAGTTTCAGCTATGTCGCGTTAAGTTACATGTATCAGGGACGCTGAAAAGTCCAATGGGAACAGCCTCGCCCTGTAGAAGTACCGTGACTACACGAAAACCGCTTTGTCTCAAGATTTGTGACTGTGCACAACGCCCAAAATGTGAGACAATCTGCCAGTTTTGAACGGAGAATGAGACGTTACGTCGCGGTATAAATGTCCCAAATGGGAATGCACAGTAAAATTACACGAAGAAATGTTGTGGTAAGTTAATACCGCAAGGACGCGGAAGAAAAAGTCCAATGAGAACACGGCTTTAGATGCTTTCCCGTAATAATAAAAGCAGTTCACAGCTTGACTGTGCAATGTATAGTTTTCATGCAAAATTTGACAACTTGTTAACTTGTTCTATGAAATTGGCAAAGGGTAGACATATTTCATACCTCCACATAGCTAGAAGGAATGATCCCAGCGTGGCCGTGGTGCTCTCCCTCGAACCAATTCTTGTCAATCTTCCGCAGAAGATAGATGATGTCACCTTTGTTGAAACTCAACTCCCTTCAAGAACAAAAGTTAAAGATTTTGCCATCAATGCAACGAAGGAGCATTTTATTGTTAAATATGAAACGATCATCCTGCAAGTAACTGTTAACTGTTGCTTGTTGACCTAATAACTTATGAATATGCAACAGATGCTTGACAACAAACTACATGTACTCACTTGTGGGTCTGAGCTTTGAAGGGATACAATGCAATAGCACACGCCTTGACCTGCGCAAAACAAAATTGCAAAAACAAAATCAATAAATGCAAACATTTAATTTGTCGTCTTCTTCAAATTGCCAAGGCATGCCAAGCGACTAGGCTTCCAGTTCAAGAATGTTTTTCACGATGCAAAGCATCGAGTGAAATCTCAGTTACATCCTTCTTTCACCGAGGTCTCGGTCCACAGGCCGAGTCATTACCAAAAGTAACATTGCCAAAAGTTACCCCATCTCTTCATTACACAACTCCTGAGGTCCCTTCCTCTATACCTCTTGTTTCCGAGCATCGTCGCTCGCACTGATGACCGGGTCTCGGAACCTCTCGTTGGTGATGATGGGAGACTTGATGGGCGTGTAGTCCGAGTGTCGTCGCTGCCTCTGTTCTTCCACTTGCAGTCGCTCCTTCTTTTTCCTTTCCTCCTCAATTACCTTCTGAAAAATAGCAAGTTAGTACAATTGACATTTCAAGTGCTAAATATGGGCATTCTAGTTCTTGTATCAAAGGCAACTTCTCAGAGTTGTGGTCAACCCAGTAATAAATATTGGAGGATTTTGCAGGATTCAGGTTATGTGTAAGAAAAATAGGGTAGGGAGTTAGGGTTAAGGTCTTTCAGAACAGTGCTTGTGTGATGAAAACAATGCAGACAAACAACCACATGTACATACTTCTGCTTTCGTCTTGTCCAATGTTGGCGGTGGATCCCTGTAGTTGTAGATCTTGTCGCTTCCTGAGGAGTGTCGGCTGGGCTTGGACCCTGACAAATCAGAGAAACACAAACGACAATTTTCAGAGAGAGACTTGGCAATGCTTTCAACATCTTTTAACAAAAGAGCTTTTACAAAATTGCATCGACTAATGAACATAATTTTTGGGGCTTCACAAAAGCACAGAAAATTCACACATTTGGAAAATGAAAGCAGGTTTTAGAGTGTTAATAATAACTTCGGCAACAGAAATAAATTGCTGCCAATCACATTATACATTATATCACATCACATTATAAACACTTGCATGTGATATATTTTAACCAAACCAATTTTTTTTGTATTAAACAGGGCAATTAGAAAAAAATGTTTTACTGTTAAATCTGACAAATTTCATAATCAAACCTCTTATTATTTCAAAAAAATTAATTCACATTATTAACCAGTTCGCGCCGGAGGACGTATAATTATACACGAAAAAAATTCTGAGATTCAAAGCGGATGACTCATAAATACGCCATGAGCAAGGCCGGAAATGGCATGGGTGTGCTTCCAGATACCATCGGCCTGAACCCGCCTCGGATCGAGTTTCGTAAAAAAATAATCTCGCGCCTCGGCTCTGTGAATGTTACAATTATACCGGTGCGAACTGGTTAAAAGTAAAATATGTGTTTAGATAAAACACTGTATGACTTTAAAATAGATATCTACTTTGCTTGGTTTTTACCAGAACTATACTTTCACCGTAAAGTATAAATGACTGATTGCTGCCCACAATTAAACGAAAACAACTTTGAAACACTTTCAGAACCTAGGAGAATGCTATGTCATTTACATGCACGTCTCTGTCGCTGGTCAAACTGCAAGCAGAACAGCATGTAGTGTTCCAGAGGGCGGTCAACAGCACGGCCCCGGCCAAACATTCTTTTCGGCATCGGACATGGTGAAAATTAGAAACCGATGACTGGTTCCCGGAGGAGTTCTCGTGAAGCTCTCTAAATTTGCTGATTTGCTGATTTGCTGATTCAAAGACAGCAACAGATGACTGGTTCCTCGTAAACCTCACACTTGCAACCAAGATATCATACAGTTATTCCGGGCACTGGTTTGGTTAACAGATTGAAACATGTTGCTCTGCTCCCAGCGAAACTCCAACAGACAACTTTCCCCTTACGAGTTACGACTTCTGGAGTCAATATTTCATGAGTAAACATACCACTCTAATGTTGCAACTTTCCAGAAGAATACCTCTCAAGGTACTGGTACATAAAACCTGAAACTTAAGATGCCAGCCAATGATGTCACACTTCTGTCTCGGGGGAACCCCATGTGTAAAGCTGATGTCTGGAAACTTCTCTAAGAACAACCCAATGAAACCAGAAGCTAAACAAAGATGAAGACTTTTAAACAAGCTTGAATTCTTCAGAAGATCCCGGAATGACCCCAGCACCCTTTTTGTCATGAAACTACCTCAGTGAAGTTTCCTCATGTGAGATCAACAAACACAATTCAAGAATCTTTCTTGTCTAGACACGTACACGTAGCTTTAAGAACACTACACCAACATTTCACTTTACTTGGTTGGTCGGTTGGTCGTTATCTGTGCACCCACTTAAAACCTCCACAACTTTAGCTGGAGCATTAAGGTCACTGAGCATCTGTACGCCAACTTCCAACGACTTGCATTTCTTTTGCAAATACATTAGTATGTATGACAAACCCCATACATTCCCAACAAACACTTGAGAGGAAGATATAATATTGAGGTCACAAGAACAAACCTATCTACACACTGCATCAGTCTGTTGCATTCTGAGATCTCTCAAGCCCAACATGTGTGGTGGATCAAAAATTAAGCAGGGCAATTAGCAACCCCTACACACTCTTCCTTTAATGCACAACAAGCTCATGTTGAGCTTTACCAGTAGCATAGTTTCATTCACTTGGTTGACCTGGGAGTTGGGATTTCGTTAGCCTTGTGTCAGGACACAACATCTCTGCATTTGTAGGTCACCATACTTATATGGTGACAGTAAGATTGGCTTACTGACACTTTGATTAACCCGCGAATACATTTACTCCTTGGATGGCCGAGTATATACACAGAATATCAATAAAATATCGGATATTGATTAGAAATTTGATGGGTATTACATACATGTAGAATAATTTGGAAGGTAGATTACTGATCTTATACCATTTTAAATACTATTCATAATCGATACCTTATATACAAAGTATGCAGTGAGTAACACCAGGTGGAATTTGTATTTCTTGAGTTGTGTGGTTATGAGAAGAACTGGTTTTTAGTCGAAAATATACACTCTACACGATAAAATACATGATGTTACTGCAAACTTTCCATACTTTGTTTATTTCTACCATGCAAACCTACAAGTATCCTTTAATTTATATGGTACAGTACACAAATGCAATACATACTTAATTAGTATTGTGATTTTTAGCAATATATACAGATATCATATGTTTATTAAGTACATAATTAATCTCTTTTCCAGGGACATGAAGTTGACTTTAAATTACCAATTTAAAATAATACTGATGTAGATCTTGCACTAGTTCCCCACAAAATTGGATTTCATCCTTTCTTTACACATATTTTCTCTTCATTTTTCTTAGACTCATATGTTATCAACTGAGCCAATAATATTGGTCACAATTATCTCTAGTCATGCAGTTACAATGTACCCCATGCAAACCAGAGACACATCCCACTGACATTTTCCAATAAAGCACATTTGAACCACCCACCAGCTGGCAGTAATATTACCTGCACTGATCCGAGCGCTATGGCATTTTAGTTGAACTCCCACGCATTGCATGCTACAATAGACGAGCAAGATTGAAGGTACACTGTACAGTGACTTCACTTCTTCTCTAATATGGTGGCAGAAGTGCTTGACTTAAAACCTGTGTTTTATTTCCATCGTAACTACCGAAAAAATAGAAGCACTTGTTGAGTTTGATAATTAGGAATTAATGTACACTTAAAAAGACACACTGTGTTGGACTTGCGTTTTAAGGACAAGACATTTGTGCTTTTCCCTTTGTTTCTATAATATTTAACATTCCTGTAAACAACAAAAACAGGAATACATTAGAGACCATTTTTTAGGAAAGATGCAGGTAAAACAATAAAATCTGTTCATCTTTGTTTGTCTTGCTGTCCTCAAGAAAGAAAGTACTACATATATAAACTTCTGAGTGTGTGTAGCTCTATAGAGTAACCTACATGTACTTGTAACCATAAGGTTCATGCCAAGTTCTCCTACAAAAAACACTAAGTGCATAATGCCTATCTTTAACCACAATCACATGTTAAAGCCATGTCAAGATCAGCCATCAAAAGCAATCTTGGAGTAAGACGCAACTGTCCAAATCTGGGTTTAGGGGCCAAGTGTCGTAGTGTTTAAAATAACTTGTGAATGAGTCCATGTTTACATTTTATTGGAGAGTTATCAGTAATTGAATGAACTGGTTCTTGTTCTGTAAACTGTGGGGAAAGTAACTGGCGCAGCTGATAATTATGTTTTTTTCAGACACTGCAGTTATCATTATGATGTGAGTTATAGGCCTCGGAAAAGATTGTCACTTGTTTGAAACAGCGGCGTATACTAGGGTTGAATTTGTAGAGGAGGAAGGGGGGGGGGGGGGGCACTGGTAACTGTTGTATTGTTTGTGTGCAATTGGAGATTGGTTTGGAGGTGGCAAAATGCTCAATAAATGGTATATTTCTTAAAAACAATGCTGCTCTATTCTGTCAACATTTTTTTTGTAGAAATAAATTGGTCGCGTATATTCTGTGCCATTCATGCGTCAAGTTCATAAAGTGACCTGCATCTTCTACAAGGGTTCACCAAGGAATGTGGCACCCGCTTTAAATTAATGTGTGACCTTTGCTTTCAATCTGCTGTAAAATTAAAATGTACATCTAGATTTACACCTAAATTGATAATGCTTCATGTATTAATCATAGGAATCCACCAAGGTAAATCCACCAAATCCACCAAATAGGTGTAAATCCACCAAACAGCTGCGCCACAAGACATACTGCTCAACATTATTGTTTGTATTAATCTGAGTATTAGTGAAAAGGCAATAAAATAAAAACAAAATATTTACTTTGACACTTTGCATTTGAATCTCCTTCAGCTTGACTCTGCTTCACCGGTTGTTCCTGAGAGATTATCACTGTGTTTGTCTGGATTAATGTTCCATTACCCAGAGGAATGGCAGTATGACTGTCCGATTTTGTCGCCGGGTATGACACCAGTAATGAAACTGGATTCCCCGGGGGAACCGTTTTGTATTTCTCACCCAAATCGGCCTGCCTTTGGAAATTCACCACCGGGTGTACCCGGGGTAATGCTACAGGTTTTCCCGGGGGTACTGTCACATGTTGTGCCGGGGGTACTGTCACATGTTGTCTCGGGGGTTCTTTCATCTGGTGCCCCTGGGGTAGGGGCGCATGCTGCATATGAGGTATCATGTTAAATTGAGGTAATGATGACCGTCGACGTGGAGGTGGTGAGACATGTCCCACTAGGTCTTTCATGTGATTCCTCTGGGGTACATCAGGCACATGCTCCCTGTGGGTAGTTGTCCTCTGTTCCTTGGGAGATACTAGGTGCCCATGGGTTACTGGTCGTTCGTGGGCTATTCTCACTGGATGAACCCTTGGCGTTCCAACACTGTCGCATTTTGCTTGTGATTCAGGCAGGTTGTTTGTACTCTCAAGTCTGTGGGTGTCTGTCACCGGTTGTATATGGGTTGCTTTGACAGGTTGCACCTTCCATGGTATTCTGTATGAATCTGCTGCTTTGGCATCTTGGCCATTATTAACTGTGTTACGAGATGGCGTCATACCAGGCATCCCAGAATTCACTGCACATCCTGATGCCCAGGAGGATCGTTGTGGCTTTTCAGGTGGGGTTGATGTGGTGGTCGCCGGTTTAGCGGGTACTGGTGTGTCTACTTTTTTCTTCTCAGTAAACTTCCCAATGTCTAAGCTTTTAAGAAGTGCATCCAGAGCCCGTAAATCAGGGTCCGTGCAATAACGCCGGTCCGTCCGCCCCCTGGGTGATTTGGGGGGTCTTAGATCATCCGTACTGGAGTACTTAGGAGCGTACTGGGCCATCTCAAAGCTCGGATTGTTGCAGAAAAGCCCTCGCTTGGGCTTGCTGCTGAATGGAGAATCCCGCATGAAGATCATCTTGATGGTTTTTTTCTCCTCTCTTTAATAAACTTGGAGTTCAATGATTGTGTGGCAAGAGTTATAGAAGATGGAAATTGAAGCCGAGGCATATACGGTTGACTGAACCAACGAACAGCTGCCCATCGATGACAGGGCTATATCCCATATGCATCTATCAGCTCAAACTTATGCTGTAATTGTAGAATCAACGTCCTTGGGATAGGGATTATCCTATTTGGAGTTCAGATGCTGTGGAGTTAGAGGCTTGTCATTTCTTGAATTGCAAAGAAAACATGTCCTAAGAGAACTCGAGTATTATGTCAACCATCCTTAAGTAAACAATTTAGAAAAGTAAACATGTCCCAGGCATGTTTTGTAGACAAGTGCATGAGCTAAAACAAGAATTGCTTCATATTAAAATCACTTCACACCTAGAGTAAACTAGAGTTACCTCTGCTGGATGAATTAATAATATCCAGTGTCCATCAATTGAATCTGCACGACTTGTTCTAGCTGAACCCTAGGGTTTACACTCCTGACATGAGATATGTGTGCTTGTAATTTGCTTGGCTGGTGTTACAGCGACTTCAATTCGTATTTCTGTCAACAGCTGCAAGTGTTGAGGTACAAGTTCAAGAGAATCAGACTCTTATCCAAAATGCTAAATCCCCTTAGTGCTGTGCGATATGACACTGACTGTAATTGCTTCTTTCACAAGCAAAGTGACGATGAACCATGGAAGAAATGTTTCTAGTTCCAGGTCAGTTTTGCCACGAAATCGGTAAAATTTCAAAGAAAATATTTCCACAGGAGGATCTGCACTTGTAATTGTGCTGGTTAAGTTCACCTGCAGCAGTCTATGTTTTACCGTAGACGAAGCATTCGATGTGGAGTCTCTGCATGTTTAAGAAAAATAACCTCTACCGCAAGAAAAGTCTGACAGAACTGTAATTACTGAGCTGCTAATACAAGAATTTTACACAAGGATGCCCGTTGTCAACTTAAACTTCCAATTGATGTCTATCAATACTTCAGATTAATTACAATTTCAAATCTCATTTAATCAAATCGCCGAGACAATGGATGGCTCAATTAGTACAGTGGTACGGTATGCTGTTCCAGAGGTCGCAGGTATAATTTCTTCGTCAACCGTCTCTTTTTGCTCCGATTCATTAACAGTCCAGCTGGCTTACTGAGGCAATAAATAAATTGCACTGTGAAAAACAAGTAGATGAAGGTAGTGTTCGCGTCATTGTTGAGCAGATGACCAAGTTGCACCAAGTTATTCAAAAATCCGAGGTCTGTAAATCAGCCTCGGAGTGTCTCGGAGTATATCTTCTCTTTTGAAAGCCGTCACAAAACAGCCTCCAGTTTTATCCCACCGACAGATTCAGCCTAATGCTGCAAGTCCAGTGCCTGCAATTAGACTCTGCAGTGGTCACCCAAAGATGAGGAACTTGGAAAATCTTCAGAATTCCAACCAGCCTGTCTATAAGTGATTTCCCAGTTTCTGGCCACTGATGAAGAAATAGAAAAATCCTAACAAGTCTTCATCATGAGACGGCAGAGAGTGTGGTGCCGCTGCCAACGCAAACACATGCTGGTCTTATACATGTACTCCCCTGTGTGAAGTAAAGCAAGTAGTCTAGACTCCTGACCTAAAGATGATCTGTTTTGTTTGGTACATCCATGTTGCCTTGTATCCTGTGTTGGAAGATTATACATTTAAAAACATCAGCGTTCGTGAAACTACAGTTGCATAAATTTAGATTCACACGTTTTCTCATTCAGACACACTGCCGTGTGCTTCACCTATAGCCACAACACTGTGTAGTGCAACGTTGGATATATTTCAATGATATGCACTGTGATGTGACTGCCCCTCGTACGTCTTAATTAAGTCCAACTGTGCTTCCCCCGGGGGAGCATGCCAACTCCTTCAGAAGTCACAGAACCAAGTAAAACTGGAAAGACGTACAGCAGGAAATTAACAAGATGTGTGGGCTTTCAGTCGGAGGCATTAGGTTCGAATCCAAACAGCTACGAATCTAAGGTATCCATAAACACTTTAAAGCAAAATTCCTAACATCAGAAATGTCATAAGCAAAACTGCTTATTTTCCACATTTTGTGTTAATTTGTCTTTCAACATTGCGAGTCAAAGCTGCCAGACGTCTAGATTCAGAGATCCCTGATGAAATTATGCCCTCCAATGCTGCAGTTGTGCAAGGAAGAAATGGCTGTATGCCAAATCAGTGTTGTGCGCTTATACTCAGGGCTCCTAACTCCATGTTAGTCTACGGTCAATGACTTAAAGATAGCGGTGTTTTTTTTATGCACAGCCGATCTTTTCTCATCAAAGTCTGTAACAAGGCTCCAGCATCATCAGCAAATCTGACCCGAACTCATAAACACGTCACTGACTAATAAGTTCATTGATTCTGAAAAACAAATTCTTCTTCCCTCTTCCATAAAACAAAAGTGTAGAAGACCAGAGGAGACTCTTCATGATTCTTGATCGCGGCCAAGAATGCAAGGGTCGGGCCAGGCTCGGGTGCCGCCACCCAGTAATTGAGAAAGCTGGTGGTCTTATTTACACGCAGAAGGAAAAAAATTGGGCATCTCAGTAGGGAAGAAATTCACTGATAATTCTAACTTGTTTTTATTTCCTAAGCTTATTCTATTTCAGTGGTTGAGCTTGTCGAGATGGAGAAAAATGTAATGGGTAGAAGTGGCGTGGCCGATAAGACAAATTCCAGGTTTATCGGAGTCGTTGACCGCATTGGGGACAGGTCAATGATAACCAGTATTTTCCAGAATGTCACAAATATAGAAAACATGTAATACAGCATGCTCTTCTTTGCATTGAAGGGATGTTATCTGACAGCAATAACATTCTTTCTAGAGATTAAGCTGACCCTCCTATCAAACCTTCTCTCTCTTTATGTCTAGTTCATTTTGCTAGTTTCCAACATCTGTACTCAGTGAATCAAACCCTTTCATGGTCAAGATGGAATATTAAAACTGTCAACCCATCTACATTTGAAGGTTAAATATGTACACCCTCAAAAAAACCTTTTGAATATACAATTTACTGGCTACTATATCAAATATTAAATCATTTGCCACCCTCTAACCAGACGCATCACAACCAGTAAAACCTATTTCATCAAAACATTATCATTTGTGATGCGATCAAGCAAAATCAGTCTGAAGTAGGCCCTGGTAATTTTTGGGATTTTTACATATTCTTTTGTAGCGTACTTTAGGCTCCATTTCAGTGAAAACCCCATGTGAATACGACCTTTGGTAAAAAATTTACAACCATTTGAACACCAGCACGTTAAAAATAAAGAAACTGAGAAAATCATGTTTTTGTATCACTTCCCTCCTGAATTTGGTTAAAAAAGTATTTTCATGTAAAAGAAAAATATTTTCCCCTTCTGTTTTTGTAAAAAAGTCAATTTGGATTTGTCCACCCCTACGAACATATTTTGGCCCTATCTCAATACAAGAAATGCCGAGTTCCGACTGATTTTGCTTGATCGCATCACATTTACTAAAATAACAGACAGACTACCCTGCTTTCAAAATGCCTATCCTTGAAATGCTTGAAATAGCTTGGCCTTTTATAATCTATCCAGATAAAACACCCCGACTGAGTTTGGAATGCAAATCAAATTTCAAATTCCAATGATAATCACTGAAATCAAATTTCAGTGATTATCATTGTCCTAGGCATACTTTACAGGTTATCACTCTTCATTTTGCAAGTAAAGTGAATTGACTGAGGTAAAAAAAATAGTACAGGACTTCAGAAAGAGATGACATACTTTAAATACATACATTAAAATGGTATACTATTACTTATAAGAAAATCTGTACATAAATTTAGTTATGGATACATTAAATTAAAAAGATATACAACCATACATGTGGACGAAAATTATTAGAAGTATATGGATATGGATTGTAATAGAATAACACAACATTTAATGGAAGCACAAAATAAGAGCAATTTTAACAGGTTGATGTAGCAAAAAAGCTGTGGCAGAGAAAAACAACAAAAAAAATACAAAATATGGACAAATGATGATAAATCGTCTCCCTTTTAAAAGAAAGAGAAGCTGTAAATATCAAATAAGTTTTGAAGGTTGCAGCATTACATGTAACTTTGTTCAAAATCAGCATTGTTTATTTATGTTTGTAAGTTAGCATGTAGGACACCATGCAAATGCCAGTTCCAAACACAAAAAGAAATGCATAATCTAACAATTAATAGGCATTATTTTATTTGTGTTAAAATGTCCTACAATTAGCCAGTATCTCTTGTAACAAAATTATTATTACTTGATGCCGACAGCTGAGCGTATACATGTAGTTAATTTGTTGAGCTCAACAATTAAATAGCTAATGACATAATGCCATATTAGAAAATTAGTGACTGGAGGTTGAAGGTTGAAAGTCAAAGGTCAAGATGTTGAATATCAAAGGTAAAGGAGTTAGAGTAAGGATGGAAAGAGACATGTTGAGTTAAAGTAACAATTTTAATCAATCAAGGCTTACAAAGAACAAGGGTCATAAGAGCAGACGTAAAAGGTCATTGGAAAAGGTCAAAGGTTACACGAGGGAACATTTAAAATGCAAGTCGATTTTGGCAGGGTGGATTTTATTTAGATTTGCAATTTATTTAGTCAGTTTGAAAACCAATTATGCCTTTTTTGAAACAAAATAGCTTTTTAGAAAATTCTGCAAAATTGGTTTTAAAAGCAGCATTAGACAACAATTCTTGAACTTCAGTCTTCAAGGGGATCGAGAAAAACTGCAACTGGATTGTCACGATTGGAAGAAGCATGTTATGCAGCAATTTAAAAAGGTGTAAATAATATGTAAATCCTGTAAATATATGCAAATATGCACCTGTTGAGGGAGTCCTTTGAGGGGGTGGTGTTTTGATACCAAGACGTTCGGCGGCAGATAGACCGCTACTTTCGAGGGATCGTGACTTGCTCTTTGCCCGAGGCAAAGTCGAGGACAGCGGCCTGCTACTGGGTGAACGAATGGGCTCTTCTGTTGTATGCAGAATGGGAAGAGGTAGATGAGAGGTGGGTCGTGATTGGCTACATGCAGCTACATGTAGGGTGACCACTGTTACAACAAAGTTCATGTGTTCATGTTTGTCAACAACATACAATGTGTTAATGTTTTGGTGTTAATATCTGTGTGGATTAATATTTTCTTCAAGATAACATTTGAAATACATTCAATATTCGTTTTATTTTTGATTCACAAACCATGTAGCATGTGTGGAGTCAGAGACCTTATTGACCAAAACTTTCGACAAATGGTACACACCAAATCAAACCAATAGAAAAAACCCAGATCACTTGAGCAACATCACTGGATAGTTTGAGTCACACTATAAGACCAAAATAATTTCCGATAAAAGGGGAACTTATGCGCAGCACAGGAAAGCACCCATAATAGTAATAGATTTTTTTTTACAGGTTCTATGATCAAAAAGTTTAAACTGAAACAAAGAAAACAAGATAGACAAAAAATGCAAAAATAAAAAAAAATACTAATGAAAGAAAATAACACCAAAAGGGGAGGGTGACTACTATGTACCAAATGATGTTGCTACCATGGTCTATGAACCCCAAAAATATTTCATGTATGGTAGGAAAAAGTAACAGAAAATGTTCATTTTGCCTTCCTTTTATTCATCAAATTTACTTTTAATACCCAACTTTAAATGGGTAGATAAAATCTCTTTCCAAACAATAAAACTATAAAATCACGTTTTAGCTAAAAACTTTTGTTTCGTCAAACACCCGACTTTTATCCATTTGTCCAAGTTTACTGGTTTTAATTTAATATGCATTTTAAAATTGGCAGAAATAGGACCAAAAGAGATCTTTTTGCAAGAATGCGTCAATGCATTTTGATGTTCGAGACTGTCTACAACTCTACACACATGGTTTGTGAATCAAGCAATCAAAATGTCAAAAATGAAATATCCTGACAAAATCATGCATCCATTATCACACCGCTAAACAAAGACGCTATGAGCAAACAAAATAACCAAACTGTAGGGAAAAAAAAGAAGAAAGTCACATGCAATTGAGATCAAAACAAAATGAGAGCCGTTCTCGCAATTCAAAATAGGACAGTTACAAAACCAAAACATGCATTATCGATGGTATAGTTACTTGTGAAATCCATACCATTCAGTTTAAATTTGATGCTTGTTGCACAAATTCAGAACTGAAGATTATTGTTTGTGTAGCTTAACCCAACAAAAGAAATTCCACTTTTTAAGCTGGAATTATGCATAACTATCAACTTGGCTGGTGTAGATAGCATATATTCGCATTATACAAAACAGTCTTTGATAAATAAAAAGCAACATAACAATTAAATGTAGCAGCTATTCATCGCTGTCCCAAAAAAATAGTATACAAATATTGACTGCTTTGAGTGGTATAGTAAAACTAGCCTCCCGAGGTGATCCATGGAGCATTCTATTTTCCCGAGGCGAAGCCGAGGGAAAATAGAATGCTCCATGGATCACCGAGGGAGGCTAGTTTTACTATACCGCGAAATAAAGCAGTCAATATTTGTTTTATAACACCTCACTCACAGATTCTGCACAATTTAAGCTTCCTATAAGTATAGTAATGACAAAAAATCTCCGAATTATACGTCTCTCGGTCATACGTGTACTTCGTTGCCTTGATGAACGGGTGCGAAGGTGATAGAGCAATGTTTACGCAATGCACCGAAACACACGTCTGGGTTTCAGTCACGCTTTCGTTGCTATGCGCATCGTTCGTGTGTTGCTATGCGCATAGTCCTTTTTGCGTGGTATAGTCTTTTTGGATAGCGCAAGTAAAAAATAGTAAAAATAGCAAGTGACACGTGCCGTGCTCTCGGCCAATCAAGACACAGAATCTGCGAGTGAGGTGTTATAAACACTGATATTCTTTTGTTTTCATTAATTATATTTATGTACACAATTTACACGTCCTTATTTTTTTTCTGATTGAAAAAGCCGACATTAACATACACAAAAAATGTACGAGTGAACAAAACTGTCATCTTTCTATTCAAAGATGTTCTTTTTGCATTTCCATAATACCGATAAGTTGAAAATATATTACACTTCATATACAATTCTTATCCCCCCCCCCCTTACGAACGTACAGTAGTGATCACAAAAAACTGCTGTGGAACAAAAACATTGATGACAACAAAGTAAATAAATGCACCAACTAAATACATGTAGGCCTAGTGCAAAAAAAAAACTAGAATAAAAAACTCCATAAGAAAAGTATTAACTATCATGCATTTCTAATCATGCAAATGACAACAAGCAAGCAAAAATAAAATACTACAGAAGCTAAGGCCACTACAATGCACAAAAAATACATAGAGGTACATGCAACATAATCACTGCCTTTTTGCCCTTTTCCCCAAGAAAAACAAGTACCAGACAAAAAGTGAGTCCACAAATCATAACATAAAGTGAGTTTAAGTTTAAAGTAGGATACACCATTGGTAGTTGCTTGAATTATCAGGAATTGGTGGATTTTGAAGGTTGTATTTTATAGTAAATATTGTTTAACAGACCTGTCCGAAGTTTTACAATCATGGATGCCAATTTAAAAAAAAATAAAACTTAAAAAAATAAAACTTAACAAAGTGTTTTTTAGCGATCGCCATTTGTCGATCCTGATTTTTTTTATAAAATTATATTTTGCGGAACAATTACAGAATATCTAGCACAATCATTTTGCGGGATGCCTCGAATCGTTATTTACTTTCAAATAAGTAAGATATTTCTTAATAATTCGGTAGTAAAATGTTTCGATATTTGCAAATGGTGTATCCTACTTCCTTTAAAAAACAAGATTAATAACCTTTCATTCTGGGGCTTTTCCTCTGCTGCGGCAAGGTTGAAGATATTTGCGGGACCAAGGCACCCCCCTTATATAATGGAAGTGCCCTAGGACTCTGATATCCAGTTAGCGGGATAGGACCATCCGATTTGTTCACAGGGTGATCCCGTGGATACTTCGGAGGGGGCTCAGAATGAGTCTGAGACTGGGGCAGTAGTGAGGACTTGGCTTGGTTTGGGAGAAAATTTGCTCGGGGGGAGTCTAAGCTCTGCTGTGGGTTTTGGACTGAGTTTTGTTTAGGGGGTGTACCAGTTTGTTTGTCTGTGCATTTCAGTTTTGCATGAATGTTCTGGGTAAAAGGTGCTTCATATTTGGGAGGTTCTGGAGACAGTGCTTGAAGGGTGCTGTAAGACTCTGGCCAATCGTTTGTTGGAGTGAGATCACTGGAACTTGGATTTTCTCCGTCTTGGTAAGGCTCCTGCTCTGGAGTTGCACCAGACTGAACATCTCCCACATATTTGTTTGGAATGTAAGTGTCCCAGTAGAAGACGTTTTCTGGCTCTGACTCGGACCAGTTGCTGGATGGCCCACGATGTCTGGACCTCTGAGGAACTCCTTGGCTGGTGTCACCTACTGAGTACCAGCGATTTCTGGATAAGTCATCATCTAAGAAATCCTGGCTTGGGGTCGGGCTTTCCGAGTAGGAGCAGGATGGGGTGTACGTGTCATGGGGGGAATCTGGTGGATTACTGTCTGTAAGATCCAGATCCTTTAGATCAAGATGGAGTCCAGACACTTCAGAGATGTCCTGGTGAAGGCGGTTGTTCTCAACAGGTGCTTCATTTTGACTTCTGAAGCTGTCCAAACCCTGCTTGGTCTGTGGGTAGCTTGTATAGTGGGTTGATTCACCCATTGAGAGAGACGTAAAAGCTTGCACATCAATTTGACCCTTCCTGGAATTATCTCCAATTTCATGTTTTTCATGGGTAAGGATGCCCATTGTCAAAGCTGGAAGTACAGGGGTGATATTTCTGGATGCAACAGGAGTTTGCTCCTCATAGCTTCCAGAGCGTGGAGATATTAACAACGGGGACGACCTTGATGCTAATATATCAACAGGGGAAATTCTTGATCTGTCAAAATCTGTTTTTCCATGTCTATCAGCACTCGAGTCATATCTACTGAAGCTAGGAGGCAAGGGACTGACATTTCTGGATGAAACAGGAGTTTTCTCTTCGTAGACCTCATCAGTAGAGAAGGCATACCTTTTGATAACTCTCTCTGACTGGTCAAGCTTCTGGGATTTCCCACCATCAAGTCTCTTACCCCAGTCAACTCCTGAGCAATCAGCACTAGCAGAGGTAGTCTTCAGTTGATCTGCCACTCCTGCAGAAAGCATCCCAGGTTTGTCTTCACCCAACGAGAAATGGAAACTGTGAGGCAAAGACTGGGTCAGATAAGAATCTCCAGGGGGTGTGTAAAACTCTAGCTGGGGAGATGGAGTGGGTGGCCAGTTGGTAATTTCTTCCTCTTGCTTTGGCTGTGGCTTACTGAAAATTCCAATGACCAAACCACCGTCCTCAAAACTAGATGACTTAACATCTTTATCCTCACTTACATTCCTGAAGTGAATATCTGTTAGGACCTCAGAATGGTTCTCCTCCTTGACTCTCACGGGTTCCTCCAAGGTATTATTCTGAGGTGGTGATAATGGTAATGGACGATGCAAGTCCTTACTACGTTGCCCAACAATCTTCTCCTCAAATAACTGTATTTTGGACTTATGGTCAAGCTCTGACGAAGAGTCAGTCAAGGATTGGGACTCAATATGAGGACTAAAAAAGGCTTGAGACAGTGGTACTTGAGGTTCTTTCTGCTGCGTGACTTGACCAAAAGGGTCCAAAGTGGTTGGAAGATCAACGATCTGATCATTTTCTACTAGACTCTCCAATGGCTCTAGGTCAAATGAGGCCAAGCTCGAATCTTGGTCCGCTTCCTTTATTGGTGATTTCACAGGTTTGAATGGCTGTGGGATTGCATTAAAGTTTTTCCAATGTCCGCCTTGTCCTAAATCATTCTGACTTTGAGTCAATTTCTTCATGCTATTCTTATCCAGTGATTTACCTGCCCCTTTAGCAACTGTTGGCAGTGATGAATCAGACTGCATTTTGCCGACCCGGCCAATAGGAGGAGCCCTGCTTCTTGACTCAGTTGGTGATGAAATTTCCTCATCTGGCAAAGAGTCCTCATCTTCAATGTGAGAAAGGTCTGCTATGTTCCAGCGCTGAAGCCTCCCAAGCGTAGGGTTGTACATTGAACCAATTACACGCCTGATTCCCAGGACACCAGTGGACATGGAGCGCTCTGGAAGTTTTGGAGGGGCAGATGCGTCAGGGCTTCCAGGTCTTACAACCTCTCCTCTTGGAGAAGGTGGTGGAGTGACTTGCATGCTTTGCTGGCTGTTTGAAAGGCCCGAATCAGCAGAGACAATCACATTTTCTGGTCCTTTTCTCCAGCTTGGTGAATCAGTCTTTGCACCACCTGCGCCAGTTTCATCTTTGGGCCCCAACTGACTGTCCATGCCCGAAATAGCCTTATCAAAGCTCCTCCGTCTCGTGACAGGTGAGGGTCTACCAGACATCATAAATGGAGGGGTTTTTCTGCCTGCATCCAAGATACTTTTGGGGGGCTGAGCAAGACTGGAGATGGTCTCACGTTTCATCTCCTCCACTTTGAGATCATTCATCTCATCTTCTGCTTTTGACTTGTCGTCCTTGCTCAGCTCACTTGAGAGCACTGGAACAGAAGACCATCCACGGTCATCTCTCTTGTTGTACAAACGGGGCAATGTGCTAGAATTTCCAAGAGGTCTATGTCTACTGGGGAAGCTTTCCAATGGTGGGTCTACCATTGGGACTCTTGGTATTAGAGACTCCAGCTCTTCCAAACTGAGGTCTACTTTGGAAACTTCATTCTTACTTTCTCTTGCAGGTCCAATATTTTGTCTGCAACTTGACTGTAATCCATTTGGACTACCATCTACTTGGTCATCAAGATCTACTAGAGATGCTACTTGACTGTTGGCAATTGAAGGTGTTGTACTTCCTCTGGATTCTATGTTTTCATACCATTCGTGCAACTGGCCCACTCGTAACTGTCTGGCGTCCAGTTCCTTTGCCTTCTGGAGGTAGGTCTGCATCCGTATCTTCTCCAACCTTAGTTCTGTGGTTGGTGTACCTATGGCACCACGCTCCAACTTCTCAAAGAAGTCGTAGAGCTCAAAAATGTCCTTTTCTTTTTTCTTAAGTCCTACATCACGGTTCTTATGCCAAATGAAGCTGTCTTTCATCCCATTATCTATCATGTCCTTTCCACTTTGGACAGCCATCTCCAACTCTAAGAAGTACTGTAGTGTCCTGTAGAATGTCTCCAACTGGGCAGGTTTTGGTAGGTACTTGTCCTTCATCGTTTCTGCTTTTTCTTTCTCCTCATTCTCCAGGTGCCGATTCACCTCGGAGTAAAACTTAACCAGGTCTTCATAGGTCTTGGACTGTTGACTAGCCTTCCTGAGCCCTGTGGCATATTGCTGGTAAGACTCTTGGTTGAAAGCTGGTGACTTGACAGCCAGGGACAAGTTCTCAGCTGAGAGGGCCTTTCTCTTGTCCATGGGAGCAAAGTTCCTGGCATTAGGTCGTTCACTGTAGGGAACCATATCCGAGTCCTCATCTTTTGGGGAATGCTTCTCTGAGCGCTGCTTCTTTATGTGCTTTAGCTTTTGGTGCTTGGCACCTATTCTATTTCTCTTGTGCCTCTGTTCTCCATCAGCGGTTAGCTGGTCAGGGCTTAAGGATCCGGGCCTTTGGACCTCTCGATCATTATCACCATCAACTGGTGGGCTTGATTTGTCACTTTGTGTATCTATCGAGACAGGACTCTTCCCAGCTTGATTTGGAAGGCTACTGTTGGCTGCATTGGAGCCAGTTGGTCCAAATGCAATATCAAGAGAAATTCCATGCATTCTCGGTGAGCCAGAGGAGGGCTGAGAGGCACTGCGCTCCTGTTCTCGTTCAAGAGAGTACGGTTCAAACAAAGATGTTGGTCTTAGTAGAAGGCAGGGCTCAAAGTTCTCTCCTGTGTTGCAATCATGGCACGTGACTTTACCACTTGCATTTAACTGACACACAATCCCAAACTGATCAACATCTGAACCATCTGCCATTCCCCTCGGGCCATATCTCAAAGGTTGCTCCCCATTTCCATTACTGGCATTATCTACCTGTTCTCCAACGGAATGACCCCGAGAGCTTGATTCATTCCCATTGGCAGTTGGCTCCGATTGGCCTGCGCCAACTGGCCGGACAGGGGTTGGAGCTCCTCCTAAATCCAATCGTGGTTTCCTGAAGACTCCAGGTGGTGGCCCATAGAAGTATTTTACTTTGTTTGACTCAGTGAGATTCATCTTGTGTGGTAATTTGTGAGAAAGATGTGCAAAGGAAGAGATACCTTCATTATTTGGGAGCGATTCTGATAAGTGTTTAAAACTGTTTGCACTGCGCAGCTCCGAGTCAGAGATTCTGCGATTGTAAATATTTTGTAAAGAGGAATTTTTTAAAGCTTCCATCTGCGAAGTATGGTCTGCTTTTTCACCGAGAGGGACATAATCAGCATCATTATCCAAGACTTCGTGCTGAATGGGTTGGAATTCAAAATGTTGGATGGTTGCTCGGGGTATCATGCTTCGAGTTAATAGGCAATCTTTCTGAGGCAAAACATTTACAGAAATCAGGGAATCCTTCGATTCAGTCTGGTTACTGGGGTTAGGGTTAGTAGAAAAAATGCTTGGGGTCGTGCCTGTGGTGAAAGAACAAAGGAAAGATGAAAAATGTAATAACAAAGTTAGTGAAAACTCTGTTGTTTGAGGTTTAAATAAAACATGAGGTTTATATTAAAGAGGTCATTCTTTTGGAATGTACGACTCTAACCAGTATATCCATAATTTAATGTAATTATACATTTCTAAAGCTTTCTGAAGAGATGTGATGTCATTCAAATAATTTAAATTTACTGATGCACAAACTGCAAGCTATCACTACGTTAAGATGCGAACTGCAGTCACACAAACAGCACAGCAGTATTAAGGTTTCACCTAAAAATGCACACAAAAAACTAGAAAAAATTCAAACTAACGAACTAGAAGTGGGCACTGTTGCATGTAAATTACATGAACTGTTAATGTGCAGCAGTCTGACATGCATGAATGATTCCTTACTCTTAATTTTATCAGTAATATACGTGTACAATATCTGTTTATTGTTGAGTGGAACTTTATTTACAAAACTTTGCTTTGCTTTTCAGGAAATCGTTTTTAGAATGTAAATCTCTTAGTTTGAAGTGTTCAGATCTCACCATGCTGAAGAATAATCTAGTTTGTTTCCTGAAGTATCGGTCATCCATACATTGTTATAACACAGAGGGTTACTAGTAAACTGCATGGGTGGGGTGGGTTAGAATTGTGCATGTTCCCAAGATATCTCTAAAGTGCTCCTTACTATTTACCTTTATATTCTTAATGTGCGTAAAACATTTTAAGCTTAAAAAAACGTCGTCTACAATTCATAGTTTTTGTGCTGATTTCTAATCGTTTGGCTCTTCCAACGTAAGGCTGACATGGAGTACCTAGATCTTATAAAGTATACTGGAACAAAAATGTGATGTTAGCATTAAATTGGATAGTATTAAGGTACACTTGGCCGATGGTTCGTCAAGACTCCGACTGAGCACAACTGCCATGCGTTAGAAGCTGCCGCCTTTCTTCAGATGTATTGTAGGACTATAGTTTATCCTGTACATGTTTGTTTCTAATATGGGGATCTGGGGAACCAGACTACATCAACAGTACCTCCTACGCGGTCAGACGGAATTTGAACCCTTCAAGATGTTGCAGAACTGTAGTATGCACCTGCTTGTTTAAAGCAATTAGCACTAACATAATTGGATGACACAGGTTGGCGTGCTGTGTTTTCTACAACTGCTACGTTGAATTATCAACTGCAGAACTTGGACTTGCCTTGGGTGTGGAACTTACCTTGTTTAGGGGACGGACGTCTTGCCGATGGCGATTCGGCTGGGACTTCGCTGAACTGAGCAAAATCTCTTGGTAGGGTTGAGCTCTTGTTTGCATGTTGCCTGGAGAAAAATAAAGTTGGAGAAAGAAAACAAACCCGGAAAATGTTAAGATAGCATTAGATGTTGTCAACTTAAACATTTCGTTTAGATATTTTGTTGGCTGAAAATTATTAAAGGCTGTAGTTTATTAACAATTACTATTTACTCTAGAAACAAAATGTGGAAAAGCTCATGGAAAATGAGCGGATGGAAATACAAAGATACTCACACTGCAGATATGGGTTCAACGGGTGGATTGTACAACTGAGCTGTTGGCTGCAAGTAAAAAAAAAAAAAGATTAAATTCTTATTCACCAGGGGCAAGAGATTATAAATCTGTCAAAGGATCTCCATTATGAAGCGTTTTAAATCGAGTCGAGTCAGGTCACAAGTAACAGGAAAGAACAATGACGAAGCTACGTTTTCATCTCGGCTTGTTTGAAAAGCTTAAAGGCTGGTTCACCTGCTCTAAAGTCAAGCCTTTACGTGAAAACGAATGCGATGCAAATTTGTTAATCCTGGGGAGTTTTCGCGCTGTCAATTCGCAAAACTTGTTTAATTTTTGCAGCGAATGCTTCGTGACGTAAACTTCGCGACACATTCCCTTTCGCGTAGAGCAGCTGACTCATGGGCGACTTGTGTCAACTTTTGCGTGACTGGATTACAACTCGGGCGTTTGGGTTTAATGGAGTCAAATCTCTAGCTAAAGAAATAAACCTGGGTCCAAAATTCTCTAAGAGCAGCCTGGATCAGAACTGACCGATTTTTCTCTCTTAGCCAGAGAGGACTTTCCAGGCTCATAGTCAATGATACTGCGAGGCTGCTGGTGGTAGCGATCAATGGTGTTACGGGCACTGGTGTTTGGTGAATGATGCCTGAAAATGGTGAATAAAAAGCGGCGTTAGCACTCTTTCAATTTTTCAAAGTAACAAACAGCTGATTCGCCGTTCATCAGCCTCAAATCTGCTGCCAGTTCTATGTGAAAATGTCAAATTTCATGTACATGTAATCAGAGACAACGTGTTTACAACTGGGTAAGTGATCATGTGATTTAGAAGCCTGAAAAACATAGATCCTAAAAAATATTGTTAACCCCAACTCCCCAATTATTTTTACCAGGATCTAAGTACCCTACAGCATATTCCTTTAAGTGCTGGGTGTCAATTATGATGTTTAATTAGCAGTTACAGTTAATGATATTTACTAAACAGTCTGTGCTATTCACAAACGTGATTTCAATACTACTGCACCTGGGTGGTGGTGATCTTGGGGGCGACACATCCAGTGTAGGGTCATGAGCCCATTGGTCTATAATGAAAAATAAAGGAGAATTGTCAAAGCTTTGTAGGAGAATATTGCACCTGTAATTACACCTGTAACGAATGAGGCTTCCTTCAGTTCATAGCACTACCACGTTCTCCAGTTATTACAAAGTAATTGTGCTCATGTTCAAGGTAATCATCCTAATTCTTTGAGTGAATAATTAATGAAAAATAGAAAGAAAACAAATTAAAAACATGCCAGCATATCTCACACCCAAATCTGAAGAAAACAATGTATGAGGGCAACATGCTACAACGTATTTGGGTATTTATTGACTCAAATTGTACATACAAGATTGTACTAAAGGTAGGATACACCATTGGTAATTGGTTGATTGATCATGAATGGGTGGATTTTTTTTTTTATAGTTGTATTTTATAGTACATTGTAAATATCGTTTAACTGACCTGTCCGAAGTTTTACAATCATGGAGGCTGAGAAAAGCAAGAAAAATGGCATTCGTTTTCAAACAGGATCAGGCCGTTCGGCGATCGTGATTTATATTTTATAACATTGAATTATTTGGAACAATTACAAGATGTCTAGCGCAATAATTTTGCTGGAAGCCTACAATCTTTATTTACTTTCAAATAACTAAGATATTTCTTAATAACTTGGTAGTCATTTTTTTCTCTCGTATGGTGTATCCTACCGTACATTTAAAGGTAGGATACACCATTTGCAGATATCGAAAATATTTACTACCGAATTATTAAGGAATATCTTACTCATTTGAAAGTAAATAATGATTCTAGGCATCCAGCAAAATGATTGCGGTAGATATCCTGTAATTATTCTGAAAAATTAAATTTTATAATAAAAATTCGCGATCGTCGGATGGCGATCGCGAAAAAACAAAGATAACATAAGAATAACTGCTCGACGCCGGTTGAAAACAAACGCTGTTTTCAGGCTTTTCTCTGCATCCATGATTATAAAACTTCGGACAGGTCAGTTAAACGATATTTACTATAAAATACAACCCACCAAACCTACCCATTCATGATAATTCAAGCAACTACCAATGGTGTATCCTACCTTTAACTCTGCACAACAAATCGCTGATGCAGCTTCCAGTCAAATACAACTCGTCAGCTCATCTCTCACCTGGTTTTCTGCCTGGATAAGTTTGGACAACTGGGGGCACTTCCTCCTCAAACACATTGTCTTCTACTTGAGTAAATGTTTTCAGGGGGTGCCATTCAGTTTTAGGAGCCAGTGTGCGCGTTGTGCAAACAAACACAGGTGTACATGACGATTGACGTTCCCGAAGAACCATGTGGTGGGACAGGCAGGAAACAAAGATCAAAAGAAAACGTGCGAAACCGTGCAGATGCAGAAAACCAAAAGGAAAAAGAATGCAAAAATAACACAACGTATTACATGCTGTAGACCACAATCACCACAACATGCCTAGAAATGAACACTGTACCATTCCAAGTTAATAATGCATATGTTTAAAGCCTTAGTTATCATTTATGTTTCTTTATGAGAAAAAATGATTAAACAAATGATACTGAACAACATACATGCAGTACAATTAGAATTTTAGATTTCAACTGCTGTTTAGCAATGAACAATTATAAACCAATTTTAGAAATTGATGAGAAGTGTTGATGTCTGTTAATGGTTAAATTATGGGTTCAGAAATATACTTTTTTTGAGCCACTTTAAGGCTATTGTAACAGGCCAAAGCCACTGAAAATATAAAACATTATAAGGGAAAGCAGAAAGCAGCAGGCCAACAAGACCACTTATAACTACAGGGGCCAATTTCATAGAGGTGCTAAGCACAACAATTTGCTTAGCATGACAATTTGTCCTTGGCAAAAACAAGGTTACAGACCAAATTTTCACCTGATATGTATTGTTCTGGATTGATAATCAGCTGTTTTTTTGCTTAGCATGAAAAACAGGTATAATTTTGGCTGGTAACCTGTTTTTAATGAGCAAGACTTTTTGTGCTAAGCAATTTTTTTTGCTTAGCAGCTTTATGAAATTGGGCCAAAGGTCATCAAAGATGCCTGTAGCAGGCCAAGGTCATATAAGCCAAGTATTACAGCCAAGTTTAAAGGCAACTAGATATAGGAGGAAATAGCAGGCCAAAATTACTAAATGGGATGAGATTATCAATTAAGAAAAAGTCTGAAAATTGTTTAAGGTGCAGTTTAGAGGCCACTCGAGATAGCAGGCAGTGCTCTCACAATAGCATGCCATATCTGGCCACTAAGTATACTAAGATCGTGTACACAATCAGGCCACTAACAGAAAGTTTCTAAGACGCTATTTACCATTGTCCATCACATCCACAGCATCCGGGAAACTGTAGCTGGGTTCATACGTGTTAGCCTCTGCATCAGCGGAGAGAAACGGTTAATGGTTTGGGTTAGTAAGGAAAGAGAGAAATAAAATCAGGGATTTTGAAGTTAGGCATGTGAAATTTCCTCTTTTAAGCTGATTCCTCTGTTTTCGCTTTCTGTTTACAAAAGTATAGGAAAAATCTTCTTTTCCTCCTTTTCTGGCCAAGTTTGCCCTTTTCCTCTTTTTTTCCATTGGTAGTTGATCACATGCCTGGAAGTTCTAGTAAGAAAACTACGCCCATTGATTCTCAGGTAGGGGCAGTTGTTAGTTCTGTGAAGGGAGTCTGTGTTTGTTTGTGGTGTTATATTTTAACTTTTTTAATGGGGTTAGAGGAGAACAGGATTTAACAGGTGCGATTACGGCTCTTTGTCAGACATGTTAGAGTGAGAAGTATTCAAAATAATGTTTTGGTTGGTGTGTTTTTAGATTGTTAGTAAATAATTAATGGGTTTTTTTAATTTATTTTTTTATAATTTTGTTGGTATTAGAAAGTGTTTTTGTAAGCTTTGCTTCTTCGTTTCTCTCCACCCAATAGTAATATGACCTTTGTAATTTGGTTCTTGTGTTGAAACAGCACAATTCACGTCATCCTGGGACTTGAAATAAGTCAAATGTGCTGCAATGAGAGGTGATGTACAAGCAACAACTGTCAGAAATGTACAGTTACAGAGTACATTCATTGAAAATTATTCCAAACCATGCATCCAAATGGAGGGGGGTGAAACCCAGGTGGCTTTTTGTTCAATGCAAGGTTCTGCAACAGGTCTGATACCATGACAGTCTGCCACCCGAAACTGTTATGACCAACAGCCAGCACCACACTAACAATTGGTAACTGTAATTCACATCAAGTGCAATAACCACTATTAATGGGCTATATATTTAATATAAAACAATAGGCAACCAGTACACTTAAAGAAAAAAACTAAGTTGGTAACCTTGTAATAAGGCATCCATGTACGTTTGGTCAATTTCATCTGGGGGAGAGAAAAGTACACAGGGCAAAATGGTGGGTTAGTAAAGAGTTAATACTACGTAAGTGCAAGGTTCGAAGAGCGTTAATGAAATAAGAACATGCATTGTTAAGCATTATGCATCGACTCCTGTTAATACAAATTCAGCTTGATCTAATCAGAATGTTAATCATATCTGAATGTTGTATTGAGAGGAGTACTTGTGTTATTCACTGTGCACATAAATGCACAGTCAGGATCAAAGCTTTGCATTCACTAAAATTCTCCACTAAATTGCAAAACTGTATAACTCAGAGAAAACAGAACTTCTAAATATAAACTTGTACACTACATGTATTAAGGTTCCTCCACTTTGTAGGAGTGAATGAGTTCTAATCATCCAACAGTGTTAGTTTATCTTAACAGTTACACATGATGTAGAATGCACACATGCTGAACAAAAATCAGGTCCATACGTAAGATTGGCGTATAGGCCTTTCTTTTCATCGTCAGTATCTCGAACAAAGATACTGACAATTTAGAAGACCGCCAACATAGGGCAAGATAGCTCAGTTGGTAGAGCGCCAGTCTGGTTTTCCAGAGGTCGCAGGTTCGAGTCCCGCCTTTCTAATTTCTTTGTTCACTTTGAAATTTGTTTCAAATTTACAACACATTCTGGGGATAAATTCTCTGGACAAAAAACAAATTTATGAAGAAAACCTTTAAATCTGCTGCTACAACAGCCAGGCTTTTAAACAGCACTTCGCTACCGAACATTTTTTTCTTTTGTTACACAGGTAAGATATTGCACGAACCCTGGTGTGACCTTATGCTTCAATAACCTTTGACATATGACCCTTACCCTCTGGCCGGTCCTGCTTGTGGATGGTCTTGAACATCTCCTTGTACCAGTCATGTCTGTTTTCTTCTTTCACATTCTGCATATTGAAACATGTAAACATGCAAAGATATATAAAAGCCAAACATATTCTTGAGCCACGTTCGCATTGGACTTAATATTGTCAAAAGTTACGGTACGTGATTGTCAAAGTTCACGGTGTTAAATCCTTCGCTAGAAGCTTGGGCCTGTAGATTTTATTGTTGCGGAGGGTAAAATGGAAAATTTGACAATGTTACCCTCTGTCCGCATTGGATTTAATTTGGTTAAAGTTGACAACAGTCTCCATAGGTGTTACCCCAAAAAGTCCAATGCGAACGCGGCTTTAGTGGTGTACATGTACCTACATGTAGACTGTCAAAATAAAATTCCATGGACTTGTGCAATACAAATCTCATGGGTGAAAATTTGGAAAGGAGGTGAATCGAATACATGGCAGCCATTTTTCTTTAATATGCAGCAATGTTACTGGTTTTTACACAGTATACAATCAAATACATCTCAAGAACAGTAACTTTGCACATCTTCCCCAGAAAATATAGAGTATTTGTAAACTTAAAGAATTTGAATATACATCGTGCACAGAGCGCCCTCAATGAAGACAATGAGGAACAAAGACCCAATCCTCACTGAGAACAGAATACAGGGTAGCCTTTCAGGGTGGACAAGCATTCTTCCACTACCCTGAGGTCAAAACTACCTATTCCAATAGATGGAAAATCTTTCTAGATACTAAGATATCTCGATTTTGGGCTAGTAGTTTTAGCTCTAGACCCTTTTTGTGAAGCAAAGTCAGAAGTCCTTTGGCACCGAAAAATGACTGAACCGTGTCATGTTAAATTCGCGGGCTTGGTTTAGTTATTTCTCGGTGCGAATGGACCTCTGACTGTGCTTCACAAAATAGGGTCTGAAGCTAAAACTAGTGGCCCACATGGGTTTTTCTTCTAAAAAGATTCTCCATCCATTGATACAGATAGTTTTAGCCTTAGGGTAGTACATGTATGCTTGTCCATTTTGTGTTGCCACCATGTATGCAAGAACTTGAAGTATGATGGATATATTTTCTGCGGACCCTACCGCTCTCAATCCAATGGGCAGACCCGTTTCATCCTGGGGACCGATGCCCACGTATTGCGGCGCCTCCTTGTGCACCGTCTTCTTGGTGACTTCCCTCGTCCTGACCGGGTAGTACGTGTCAGTGTGGATGACGTCGCCATCTATTGTCTGCTTCTGGTAAACTGCGCCTTCCGGAAGGTCATTAGGGTCTTTGGAATTCAAGCAACATGTTAAAAAAATGTTTCATTTTTGGTTTCTCATCATAAACTACTAAAATAAGCCACAAAGTGTCTTAAAGACATCATAAATTAAAAACAAAACCAAAACACTGTAATGTTTCATACAAACATACATCATTTTGAAAAGGTTTGTAAAAATAAATAAAATGTTCTTGCTAAGAAATTATCACAGTAATGTTGTTTAACAAAAGTGAACAAAGTGCAGGTACTGGGACAATGACTGTGAAATATACGAATAACAGAAAATGTTTAGAGTTTGTGGACCAGGAACTTGTGAGGTGGTTCTCACAAGAAGCAAATCAAAAGGAAGTGAGACGATGTTTTTGAATGAGATTTTTTTTAACAGAAGCATGCAAACATTTTGATGCCCAACATGTGTCTACCACCAGTATAAATGAGAATCTTGTAAGAAACCAAAAGTAAAATCTTTAAGGAGGTTGCCAGTTGGAATGATTCACAAGGTGTTGCCTGGGTCAGGGGTCAAAAGGTGTTGCCTGGGTCAGGGGTCAAAAGGTGTTGCCTGGGTCAGGGGTCAAAAGGTGTTGCCTGGGTCAGGGGTCAAAAGGTGTTGCCTGGGTCAGGGGTCAAAAGGTGTTGCCTGGGTCAGGGGTCAAAAGGTGTTGCCTGGGTCAGGGGTCAAAAGGTGTTGCCTGGGTCAGGGGTCAAAAGGTGTTGCCTGGGTCAGGGGTCAAAAGGTGTTGCCTGGGTCAGGGGTCAAAAGGTGTTGCCTGGGTCAGGGGTCAAAAGGTGTTGCCTGGGTCAAGGGTCATGGGTCACAAGATGTTAGAAGAAAAAATGAGACACAACCACAGGGTAGCAGAGCAAAGCGAAGCCCCTTAACCCATTATCCTTTACTCAAAAAGACACACAGGTAAAGACCGTATGCAGTGCACTTTCTTTGATTAAAAAAACCCTTGAAACTAGAAAGAAAACTTAATTTGTAATGCAAAATTAGCACAAAGACTGAAGAGTAAGGAAATGTAACCGCAACAAAAAACACTCAAGTATAGTAACAAGATCTACTCAATGAATTTGTTTTTTTGGAGAACACATCGGAAAAACTTGTTTTACATGTATATCATTTAGCATTAGCAACAACTGAACATTTAGTGCCCATAGTGCTTTCACTGATAACAACATAAGTACCGGTACTGACTATACAGGTTTTTTCTTAACCTGCCTCAAACAGTCGACTTCTAACAGACGAACTGCACATCACTTACACACAGTGGCATCTTAAAGAATCAGACAACACAAGACATTGAATTCTGTATCCTGGAGAAAAAGTGGTCGATAAAGGATCAAAATCAAATGGAGCCGAGCTGTAACAAAATATAAACAAATGTTGGAACTGTGCATAATTTTGTATAAAAGCAAAAAAGAAGATGACATTTTGAGTAGCAATAAAATGGTAAAGAATCCCCCACCAAAACAATGTGGTTTCTCAATTAAAAAGAAATAGACAAATGCTTCTATCAATATGCGTATCAGTACTAAAATTAAATTATGCAAATTATATGCATGCAAACACAATAATTTATGCAGCAACAAAAAACACTTCACAAACAAATGGTGAATGCATGCCAACTGATAGCAAAACTGAAAATGCAAAGCAACAACAACAACAAAATGGTTACAAATTAGGTGGAAAGCTAGACAAAAGTTGAAAGGTGAACAATGTGTTAGTTTGTGATTTCTGCTCACCAGTAATGACTGGCATATACGTGCCAGCATGCAATAGTTTGGCCACAGTGGCTGGCTGTTTTGCCACACCAAATGGTGGCATGAGTGAGTTACTGGTACATGTATCTGGCGGGAAGTAATCAGCCTGGCTCCGCCGGTTCTTCTCCATTTCTACGAGCAGCCGTGATTGGTAGATAAAATGAGTTTAAACAAAACACACTATGATTCACCAATGAGAGAACCCCTAATTTAAGTTCGAGAAATAGATGTAATCTTGAAAGTGGTTGAACTTTTTCATCAACAAATCTTGATGATTAAAAAAATCTTTGAGAGCTTTGCAATTTAAAGATATTTTTAACCAATTTTAAAAACCATTATTAGAAGTAATCTTTCCTTCAAAACGTACACGTACAGTATTAGGACAAGAAGGGAAAATTCAATTTGTTGTTATATTTCTTTTTTAACCAACATGTACATGTATGAGTTTAAATGGCCTCTAAAGTTAGTATACTCAATTAAACAAATATATGGATTCCCAGCTTTAAAATATGTGAAGTTTCTAGTTTGTGCATTTAATGTCAGTTTGCAAACATTTTTCCCAAATAGGAATTCCAGGTTTTTTATGAACAAACCACAAATGAGCAAACTACAAATGAGTATATAATATACAACTAAAACAAACGAGAATTGTCACCCATGTTTATTAAAGGTAGGATACACCATTGGTAATTGCTCGAATTATCACGAATTATCACGAATAGGTAGATTTTTTTGGGGGGGGTGGATTTTATAGTAAATATCGTTTAACTGACCTGTCCGAAGTTTTACAAAAAACACGAAAAACAGTGTTTGTTTTCAACCGGCGTCGAGCAGTTATTCATATGTTATCTTTGTTTTTTCGCGATCGCCGGCCGGCGATCACGAATGTTTCTTTATAAAATTCTACTTTTCGGAATAATTACAGGATATCTAGCGCAATAATTTTGCTGAATGCCTAGAATCATTATTTACTTTCAAATGAGTAAGATATTTCTTAATAATTCGGTAGTAAATATTTTTGATATCTGCAAATGGTGTATACTATCTTTAAATAAACCTATTCATACATGTACTAAACCAAAATGAAGCATTGAAGTATACGGTACATGTACATGTACCGGGTACATGTACATAAAAATGTATATTTACATGTAGCTACTGTTAATTTGTTTAATTTGCTGCACTTTAATTAATGTATCAGTTGAAACCGACAGACGATAGCCCTTGTGTTACCTTTATTACTGTACTGTAACCTAACCTGGTTCATCTTAAGCTACCCGAGCGACCGAGGACAAGTTTTGACAAAGAAACTGTCGTTTGAGGATTCTTTGTCCCTGTAATATAACTTTTGTTCTATTTTGTGTCTCAATCCTCAGTCGTAATGCATCTGTGTTTGTAGTACGATTTCAAGTCAAATACTTAAAAACGTTGGAAAAACAACATTCCCTAACTATATTAAGCACCCTACCGGTACATTGCACGTTAATTATTCATACATCTGCCTACGCAAATATTTCCCATATTTGGTTCAGGCCATATGTAACAGGGTTATTATAAAGTGCAAGGGCCTCTATTAACAGTCACAAAGAGTGTTGTTTAATGTACAATTTTCCATTTCATTGCCCATAAATGGTGATTGATGTAGAAGGGAAAGGGTTGTTTTTTATGATTTCAGTTTTATGGGAGTTTTAATGGTGGCAGCTCAACTCCTCTACATGTTTTTTCTTCTTTTTTCTTTGACCATGAAGACGGGTCAAAATGGGATGAACTTCTGGTCTAACTCATACAATTAAGTGTTTTTAGTGGGACATCCATACAATTAAATGGGTATTAAAAACTCTGAACAAATATTTGAAGCTATTCAAGGAATTGGGCTTTAAATTTGGAAGATATTTTTGAACAGGGGAAAGATGGCTTAACAAGGGATTTTTTTTTACAGAGGACTCAATTGTTGGTCTTCTTGTTTGTGAATCTACTCTTATAACAGGAAGATGAAAGAATTGTGGTGAAAATACAGACAGAGGACAGAGAAGTTGAATGCAAATTAAGAGAAACGTGATCAAGGCCATTCTTCAATGAAAGAGATATTCTTTACATACATTACGATGTAGCTTTTATCCACACACAGATTTAATGCATAACAACTTCAAGATCTGATGTGAACCAACGAACAACTTTTGCAAAAGTGTCACACGCAAGCAAATTTTACAGCCAGAGCATCTGCAGTTTGTGTTTCTACTTCTATACACTAACATGACAGTTGTAATTAAACAATTCAAAATGCTGCAAGCTTGTGTCATGAAAATTAAATTTTGCCACAAAATGTGCTGGGTGCAATGTAAAAGAAAATACAAGCTTCCAATCTTGCACACAACCATAAAAGCAAATCCTACCTCGCTGGTTTCTAAGTAGCGTCACCGTTGGACTGACTGAACGAGGAAGATCGCTGCTGTAACCTTCAGGAACTCGTCTGAACTCTGGCTTCGAAGTTTCTTGAGGACTGAGGGGCTCGCCGGGCCAACTCTGCTGCTGTGGTTGCTGCTGGTATGCTGGGTTGTACCTTTGTCGGTCCTGATCGTGATCAGCCGGCCGGTAGGGGCTGCCAGGAGACTCGATGGAGGGCTGTCTCTCTGGAGGACAGTAAGGGCTGTGCAGGTCGCCATTCGGTACTGGTTGTTGAGTGGGTGGTTGTGATGTCGGGGGTGGTGGATGCCAGGTTGGGTGCTGGCTAGTCGAGGTCGGGGCAGGCTCCTGGAGCAAAATTTGAAATGTGGAGGATACACACAAATTCAACTAACAGGCTCTGTTTTGGAGGGCAGTAAACCAAGTTTTGTCCCAAAATGCAGCAATGGCAGATAGATCACTACATGACTGTTTCCTGGCAAATCCTTGGCAAAAGGCTTCCCTTAAGTCACATTGGGTGCCAGGACATGATTTCTATACTTCCTTTCAACAGGGTTACAACCAAAACCTTTGCGATTGTAACACACAGCATTTTAAATTCAGCGTCCATGGAGAGTGCCATTTGACTTACATTGACTTTTTCTGGCTGTGATGCTCCGGGCGGCTTCCAGGGTTTTGGCTTAGAGTTGAGGTCTAGCTTGACTGGCTTGAAGCTTTTGACTGGAGCTGCTTCTGCCGAGCTCCAGGCTGCTGGGCTCTTGTTCTCAATGGGCTGGTACGACGATGGGTTAGACTGCTGTGGTGACCAGGCTGCTGAAATAACAATACAAATAATAAGTTGGGAGGCTAATCATCCTTACTCGCATCTGGGGTGCTGAATTGCTAAGGATGTGGCTACACCGTGGGTAAGTTAATGGCATGCAAAGGCGCCTCTGGCAGCCGGCTATTTGACCCATATCTGACCACGAATAACAGCCAAAGATTGTAAAGGAGAAAGAAAATTGAGACACAGCAGAGAATCAGAGAATCATTCCGCCAACATAAGGTTGACAAGGAAATTGACAAGAGCAATAAATGTACACGAGAAGTCCAAAACCCCAAACCGGTGCTCCAAAGTTAGTTATCCAGGCTTTTTACTGACCGGCTAGATTCACAGAGAAGTCATAAACTTGCATCTTCTTGTTCGAGGTGAACCTCATAGAATCAGACAGGAGGTGAATACCCAAGGTGTATGCCCAGGTAGGTTGGATAACGATCACACAGGTGAAAGATGAGGTAGTTACCATGACCACAACCTAAACTATCTACTTCCACAACATGAATACTTAGTTTAGTGTGTTCACAGTACCTGGTTCAGGTTGTGACATCCCGGGCCCCGGGCTCACTTCGACGTGCATTGGCTGGCTGGAAGTGGAAGGTGCAACAGGCGGTGGTGGAGCAGGCCAGGAGTCACCCGATGAATCATTCACGTAACCTGGGTTGTGACCAGAGCCCGAGTCAGCTCTCTGGGGCCGCACTGGCTGGTGGTACCCATCCTGTTTCGGGGGTGACTGGCCGTTAGGTGCCGAGTGGGTACTGGGCGACATGGAGAACTGGATTGGGTTGTAGCTTCCGCTGGGAGAGGTAGAGTACTGGGGAGAGGTAGGGTACTGGGGAGATGGGTACTCATTGTTATTGGTGGCAAACATCTGAGGCGATGGAGGCTCCTCCGAAGAATCTGTAAAAAAACCAAAAAACAATAAACCTTAAAGTTATTCGACAAACTGAGAAAAGTTCCTCAGAACTGAAATATATAAAATTAGGGTTTTGGAAGTTGAGTTGATACGGTTTGGATTTGTTCTGCAGTTCTCCTCCTTATGGGCCCAGGTTCAAATCCCATCTTGGCAGCAGGTGAATTGGGTTATTGGTCTCAGACAGTTTCATCCAACTATGTCAGAAGACATAATCTCCGCAAGGCAAGGACATCAGTGAAAATGGCACGGGACATTCTTGGTACACTGCCAAATACAGTGACGAGTCAAACATGTGCGGTTAAACCTGGTGATGCCATATATGTGAACCGCTCTGCAAAAATGAGTCTGCTGTCGCATAATACATTTTCACGTGAAGGACTGCTTATTGTCTCAGAAGTGATTTTTTTTTCAACAAATCATTTTTGGGTTTTAAGGATTTTGGGTTTCCCCGACACCTATTTTTTTTAGAACTGATTGTTTGAAAAGTTTGTTTTGATCCATAAAGTATATTCAATCAAGGTTTTTGTCATCCTCTGACCATAGCATCTAATGAAGCACTAAAATTATAAATCTTCATTTCTGTTCAAAGACATTTTTAATATAACTGAGAAAAAGCAAATTTCAAACAATCGTAAAAGACCAATGCATTGTTGGGCCATATGTCAAATGAAAGCTTATTTCCTGCTCTTTCTGACAACTGTAAAACTTAAACAATTTTTGTTAACACATCAGACTAATTTTTGCAGAGTGTGTCACATATTTGAATACCAAGTCATGCATCTAAAGTTTTATAGTGCACCAAAGAATCTTGGAACATGAGAGTCTTGAACAGTTTCATGATATTTAGTTAATTGGATGCATGCTACTGTTTGTTAAAACTAGCTGTCTAATTGCAATGTCCATTTGAGTTACTGTAGAAAAATTAAAACAACATTTGGTATTAGTTGAAGGGCCAGTCAATCAACAAGGGTCCAAAAGTGTGACTTTTTGTGTGTCCGGGTTACGCCTGACCTGTGTAATTTCCTATGCATGTGCCAATAAGATTAACTTCAAACTTTTGTAATTTGTTTTGTGAGTACTTTGTTAATGTAATCTCTCTTGGAGACAGAAGGCATCAAAGAATGTGTCCTGAATAACAATAAAACAAATTATAGGTTTATGCACATGTATTTCAGTTGTAACAGTCACACAACAAATTTGACCCCTAATTTATGGACTGACCCATAACACATGTAATATGCACTTTACATGTGTGCACTTGTGTCGTATTATGACCGAGGATCGAAACACAAAACAGAACAAAGAATCCTCGAAAGACGGTTTCTTGGTCCAAATTCGGTCCTCGATCGTTCGGGTAAGCGCTAGGTAATGGGGTTAGGGTTATAGTACAGGAATAAGGATAAACACAATAGGGGATCCTCAGTCGTTATGTAGTTCACGACTGTGTGTACATATGCATACGCGTACGTGTATGTAGGGAGATTAGTAAATTCCACAGGTTAATTTTAGTTATTAGTCAGGAGAAAAACATGTCAATGCAAACAAATGAACAACAAAAGCATGTTCCAGTCTCATTTATACTTTATGGATATGTACATTTGTACTCTGTTAGCAAAATTTGATTCTACGCATCATACAGAGTGAGGAGATACTGCACATATAAAACTATGGTTGTTATGGTTACATAAGAAATATGGTTTAAGTGTTGTTATGACAACAGCATCAGCTTTGTGAGAAAGGTTTTGGGGCAAACGTGCTGCAAAACAAAAAGGGTTACTAAAATACTAATTCAGAACGTAAACATTATGTCATATAGTAATACTATTAGTAAAAAAAGGCACAAGTAAATGGGTACACAAAGCATTAAAGACAACACTGATGTTTAAGGTGTTGAAACATACAATGCATGTACACTGTACAACTTTCTGTATTTTTCAGACAGGAATATTTGTTTTCATTAGTAATATTCAACAACTAAACAAATTGTGTACAGGAAATCTAAAGATCAAGTCAAATAATACTAGCACAATTTAGCTGTTTACAAGATACATATATGGACAGACAATATGTTTGGATAAAAATGAAAAAAAGGAAGACAAATGGAGCTTTGCACAGACATCAACCTGGTGCACATTTAATTCAAACTGGTTAGCTTGATAAACTGATCGCGAATATCAAAAAAGCTTGATAAAAAAAGTTAATTAAAATGTGACCTGTTGGGGGTAACAAAAAAACAGAGAAAGGTTAGTATGCAAGTATTAAAACATAAATTGAATCTTTTGAATCAATTATCCGTGACACGTTAGGCCAAATAAAAAAAAAATGTTTAGCGTCATGCCCTTTTTTTTAAAGGAAGGAGGCCCTTTTTTTTGGTTTTTAGTTTTTTTCAAAATGGCCGCCCGACACATCTTAATTCGAGTCATGCAGTAAACATGTCACACCATATATCTTCCAATTTAAAATTAAAACATGGTTCACCCACGATTGGGGCGATCAAGTGTGCACCGTACATGACTACACGTCACACCCTGGCCTTCCTAGCCTATTTAACAAATATATTTCCAGAGCATGTACACAGTGATGCTAAAGTCTAAAATACGATCTTTAAATTTTATTATCTTTAAATTTTTATTTTTTATTATTATTTTTTTTCTTTTCCAAAATGGTCAAATTTATTTATTTTTTCAAAAAGAAAAAGAAAAGAAAAAAGGAGGTGGCCCCCAAAAAGGAAGCAGGCGGTGACGCTAAACATGCCTTATTGGTGCTGTAAATCCTATTACACTCACAAGTACATGTAGAGGGGTACCGTAAAAGGTCCACATCCTACCGCAAACATTGCACAAGTATTTGAAACATGTCAATTTGCACAAAACCAAAATTGCAACAACTTTTTGGCAGAAAAACAAGCTTTTATTATTTGCAAAGCTTCAGAATGCTTACCAAAAAATAATTGTACCCAAAAAAGTGTCTACTTCTAACTTTATAGAACTATACATGTATTTATTCAGATAGAGTGAAATTTTTTAGGGCGTAACTACAGGTTTTTCTTGGGGTGGGGGGGGGGGATGGGGGGGGGGGGGGTGTATCTCTGGGGAGAAACACATTTTTCAGAAAGAGAGCATGGGAGGTCGGCACAGACAATCTCAAGTAGCTATGCCACTGGTGAAAGTTGACAAGCAAGAGGCAGTAGCAACAGTGTGAACTCGTTAAACATTTGAGATCTACTTCTCGTATAACTATAAGTGTTATCTGTGTTAATAGCAAGTGCTGACATGCACAAGCAGGCTTGGTGTGTACGCTTAATACCTGCGTCTTTGGTCAAACCCTGCAGGGCCTGCCTCTTTAAGAACATCTCGGCTCCTCGGGACGACCTACGCACAGGACCATTGACCACAGGCTTTATAAGGGTGTCTGCATGCAGTAAGACAAGAGTCAGGCAAAAAGGAACTACATAATAACAGACTGTTTATTCAAGGGAAAAACATGAAGTACATGTACATGTAACATTTAACATGATCCACACAAAGTATTTGGGTTTAAACAACTGTGACACTTTTCTATTTGACAAAAGGTTGTACAATGCAACAATTAAGGGGCGTCAGGTTGGCGTAGTGGTTCTTTCCTTGCCTTCCATTGCTCTGACCCGGGTTCGAATCCGGCCAGGGCCAATATGGGGATTGGATTTTCAGTCTCTGGGTTTTCAGTCCCTGGGTTTTCCCCAGGATATTCTTCTGGGGTTTTCCTCCCATCTCTAAAACTGTACCTTCTTCTCAAATTCTTCTCTCTACAGGTTTCTTTAGGCTAACAAGCTACATGTACATTGCCGAGGGCACTTTTGAGAAATTCTTGGTTTCATTACCAGAAACAAATAATAATACAAATTCCTTGTAGATTGTTCCGTTGGGTAGCGAAAATACCTCACTCCCAAAATCAATTTTCATACATTTCCTATCATTAGAAAATCATTGTTTTTCCCCTTTTTTCAGTAATGACACTTTTCAGAGTGTCTCAAGTGAAACAAGAAAAAGTTCTTGAAATTGGACTTTTCCTTAATTGAAAAAAACCATCCATTGGCAGTAAACAGCATACTACATGTACAGTATGTGCCATCTTACATAATTACACAACATGTAACAATTTATTTTTTCAATGACAAAAACAACACACTCAGCATGAATGTTTCACGCTTTACAGTCAATTCTGATTTTTGCCTTCTGCCATCGGCATTCAAAATTAACATCTGTTAATATCATTTTCATTGCAGAGCAGTGGCATATACAGTATGTACCAGAGGCTGTAAATAATTTCTTAAAATCTGTCTTAAAAATCAATTGTTGCCCCCCCCCCCCCCCTAATCATAATTAATGGATGAATGAAATTGGTAGGCTGATATCAAAGTGGAATAACAAATAACACCGACAATTGACGTCTACCAGTAAAATACTGCATAGCTATGGTATATAAAGGCCATAGGTTACCAGTCACAAATGCCTTCTAATAGCCAAGACCATTTGGCACATGTGATTGTAAATAAAAGACGTAAATAAAGGGCTTCAAATGCAATAAATTATACTTCGTATGTACAAGTATGTTATGTGTAAACTCCTCCAACAAAAATTCACAGAATTAATCCTCAGACTGGTGCATGCCACAAACGTTTTACAAATCAGGAAAATGTTTGGCATGTACGCGTCTGTCAATCAGAGGAAGACAAATCTACATGTAATTAGGACGAACGACCAAGGACAAAATGTCTGCTTGTACAGATGGGGGAAAATGTGCAGTTTGTCCTAATTCTGCCCACGCCAATGATTTCAGAAGCACTTAAAAATGTGGGGCAGGACAAACTTCTAATAGGCTTACATTTCTTGCGCTCATAAATTAGGACCCAGTGCAATGGGTTACTTCAAAGGTAGCCAATGCATGTAATAATGTGGAAATCTGTCTACCGTGGCCTAGTGTGGTAATATAAAAAGGCTTTGAGGATGCGTACATGTATACACATGTAACTCGCTAAGTGAAAGACATTAAATCATATTAAAATGTCATTAGGACAAGGGACAACATTCGATACACAGGTCCAAAAACGATCAGGAAATATTTTGTGTACAAAAATTGTACAAAGTTTGTAATTAGGAGTCTGCGGAGAAACAAAAGTAGGGATTATGGAGTACATAAACGAACAGAACTGTGGAAAAAAACAAATGACATACATGAACATTGTAAAAAACCTTCAGAGAGTAAAACATTGTCAAATACAACAGGTGAATAGGTGATACAAACAGCACATGGTGCAACAGAAGGTTGGCAGTGCATCACGAGGACCGTTCAATCAAGCACCATGCAAATGAACTTGTCATCATGCTTGCCACTGAGTGGACAATCATATAAAGTTGTGTCCAATCATCAAGCAGGGCCCAGAATCCATGCAAATGAGTCCTCAGGACTGGCTCACTCATTCATTGGCCACCTAGAAACATGCGACTTAAGTTCAATCTGGACTTTAAAGTACATCTTTAACAAAATACCAGTACGTCCTCAAAAGGTATAAATTCAAGTAATTCATTGGTTGCCTGGACCTGAAACATGCAAATTAGATGTTAATCTGGAAGTCCCATTCACAATTATTCAAATTACCAGGTTGTGTTGACAGATATAGCTTGCGTGTGACCACCTTTGGCTTGGGGGGTATCACAGGGGGCACATCCTCAGTATCAGAGTCAGGGGGAGGGGGAGGGATAGGGGGCGAAGAAAAGGCATATTTGTCCGTGTCGTCCTTTGACCGGGGCTGGAAATTCACTGGTTTCCAAGGCGTTGCAGCTTTTCTTGAAGCTGTGAAAGGATAATTATTTAATAAATTAACACCTAAAAGGGAGAAAACAAATCATAAACAGCAACAAGAAAAAAAAACCATCAAAATGCTTTGTGTATCCAAAGTATTTGAGCCTTTACCAAGCCAATATGACACAAATACCTTTGTACAAATTTACTTTGACTACTATCTGGCAGTTCAAACAGAAAGAAAAGTAAAAACCCACAGCTTGTTTTTGTCCTGCGTTTTCCTGTGATATAAACATAGAAACTTCTTCCCATAATGTGTTGACACACAATGAAGTCATGTTATGAATCTCATGAATGCAGACAGGGTTATCCGTGTACATGTCTACTGTGTAATACAGCAGATCTTTAAAAAAAATGCTGTGTGATTTAGTTACATACGTGAATAACAATTACCTCATTGCTTAAAATGTGACCGGCTCTACAAAAAAGTGTATTAAGTCGTGCTGTGCACTATCATGTAATGGCCCGCTCAACGTTGAGAGGGTAAACATTTCATCAAAAGGCGATTTTCATTTTTTGTCATGAATGACATCTTTAATACCTATAGTTACAGGTTTCATTCAAAGAAATGTTAATTTGCTAAATAAAGTGGAAAAAATACCATTTTGTGTAAATCGTTCTGTTGTAGTACAACAGAGCCGGCTATTTCAAAGCCTGTTTTCTCAGTTGTATAATTTGAACTCCAAGAAAGTAATCAATATGTAAACACGTCATATCTCCAAAACGAGAGGGGCTATGGAGCTATATTTTATACCAAATGAAAGCTTATGTTGTGGGCGTTTTAACCATGTATATAACTCAATTTCTTATTTTGCGACACAATACACCTTTTTGTAGAGCCGGTCACAAATTTAAGAATTGCGTCTATTTTTTGACTAACTCATACATACATCTTTCTACCAAACAAACAAAGAACACACATTTGGAAAATTTCGACCAAAAATCTTGTTTGTATTTCTTAATTATTGCAAAATCGCATTTTAAATAAAGTCTACAGTTTTTACCAAGAAAATGTTACCTGTACCGTTAACTTTGACAACATTATTTTATTAAAAAGAGGAACTGAATATGTCATGATAAAAATTATGCAGAAAGAATCAAACACAATGTCAATCCAAAAAATCACAATCCAAAAAATTAAATTTGGAACACGGGTTACCATGACAACCACAGCATGCTCATGGCCATGAAACGTAAAACCCACACAGCATGCATCAATAAGCGAAACTGTGCCAGTCTGTCACACTTGGCCCACTGGCACACATAGGAATAATCCTGGTTGCTTCTTTGATTTGACACAAAGGTCAAAGGTTGTACTCATGTAACCCAAGGCCGACCCAACAGGGACTCTTCCATCTTGCTGAAAATTGATCCGTGTTCAATCAATGTTCTTCCTATGTCTCCCCGAGGAAAACTGAGCACTTTCTGAGTGGAACGAATAATGCCTTGATATTTTGGGCTAATGCTGTTTTTCAATATTATTGTCCAAGTACAGATCATGTCGATACTGTACGTTCAGGTTTATAATTTTTTGTTATTGTTTCAGTTGCATTTCAATCTGAAAGACTATTGTCCTTTTCGAATCCCTGGCTTCATCTTTGTCTTGGGTTTACGGCGATTTTAGGCTCCCAACTGCAAAAAACTCCAGCCACATTTTGGTGTCTACTGTGCTTCAGAAACCTTTGATCGTTTGATGTAACAAACAGTTTGAATACATTGTATTTCCATTTCTATTTGCCTCTCAGTAATTCAGGAGCTGGAGGTGAAGCCAAAGCCGAAGCCAAGGTTTAGAAAAGGCCCTATGTGAATGTAGTACAAGTCATAGTTCAACTTTTTTGTGGAAAAATAGTTTTTTGTAAAGGATTTCAAGATTTCATGTAAAAAATAAACAGACAAATAAAAATACCGTCACTGCTTCGTGACCTGGGTCGTATGAAAAAGCTGCTTCGGTGCCGCTTTGGTTTGCCTGGTTCCCGTCGCTGTATCACCGGTTCCCGTGGCCGCGGCGGTCGCGACGTGATATGCGAGCACTCTTTGGCGGAATGATCAGGGGTAGTGCGGGTCGGGATGGGGGGAGGGGCAGTCTCACTCTCATCGCAAGTACAGTAATCGGAATGGGAGTTTCTTGCTACATGAGGTTTGGAGGTCATAGGTCATAGTTCAAAGGTAATAGAATAGTTGAGAGATTGTAAATGAGTAGAGTGTTAGCAGAATTGAAATGAAGGTTAAGATCAAGGATGAAGTGAAAGTCGGGTACAAGAAATATGGGTACAGTTGTTGAAAGGGAAATTAGAAAAGACAAAAGAAAAATTAGCTTGAGATAACGTTTGGGGAAAGAACCATGATTGTTTTGGATGGTGGGAGTGGAAAATGCAAACAAAAAAGGAAAATAGGTTATGAAAGAAAAACAGAATCATAGGTATTTAAAATTAAAACCAAGAGAACACAAATGATAACTCAGCAAATCATGCCAATTCAAGTCAACATTTTCGGCTTGCAAACCATCAAAATTATGTTTTGTAAATATTTCAGTTGAATGAAACAATGTCCATGTCATGCTTTCTTGCATTGGACCATACCATTTGAGCGAGCGGGGATCACAACAGAATGAGGATGAAGCATCCCTGTATAAAATGCAAATGAGGGGAAGGATGAGAGATGACAAAATGAATGCAATGAATTAATTTGAATATAATATTCATTTTTAAATGAATACATACATTCTTCAAACTTTTTCAATCTAGTTCTGTTATTTTACAGAAATAATAATGTAAATTATGAATGTAAAATAATGTTGGCATTACGCCAATTTTTAAAAGTCAAAGGTCATGCAGAGGTCATGCTGACTGACCTTTGCTCCCCGGCGGTGTCCAAATGACCCCTGACATAAACTTCAGTGGCGGAGCGTCACCCTCCGGCTCTGAGTCGTAGCGCATGGTAACCTGCTTTCCCGGGTAAACGGTGATATTCTCGGACGAGCCGCTCCGCCCACGGATGGGGGAAGGGGACCGGCTGCGCGTGGTCTTAGTGACCTTTGTCGTCGTGGTGCGGGTCACCGACACGTTGCTAGGGGAGAAGCCGTGGAATGTGACGCCATCCACCGAGACGGTCTCGTCATCGACCGCAAAGTTGTTAACGTTCTGCTGGCCTGTTCGGAAACTATCAAGTTAGTACTTAACAAGCTACGGTACGTACGGAGGTAAAAAATATAAATTCCACAACTCGTGCTTTGCACCTGTTAACCTATATAGTTTTATATTCATTTGAGAAAAGGGCTCCATACACAGAACAGTCACCTGTAACAGACTGGACAATCTGGTTTCATCTGTCAATAAAAACTGAAATGGTTTGATTAACATGAAATAAAGAACAAACAACAAACAATGTATGTTTACAATATGTCTACATCTTCTTTTTTTAAACTTTATGATGCACAGACATTTATACAGATAATTTTACGAATAATATCACCAACTACATGTACATAAAAAATAATGTACCGTAAAATACATGTACCATAAAATACATGTACCATAAAATACATGTACCGTACATACATGTACAAGTGTGTCATAATAGAGTAAAACAACATTAAAAGAACAATGTTACTACGGCTTGCGTTGTCCTGTAGCCGAAAAAACATGTTTACGTAGAATTAGTGATACAAAATATATTTTGAAGTCATTTGAGGGCATAATGTACATTTTTTACAAGACTTTGTACTGGTAGATATGTTTTTAGGAAAGCTTACGGCGTAATCTCACCTGAAACACTGGAACTGGTCTGCACTGACATGCTGCTGTTGTTGTTGTTGTTGAGTACTGGACCATTTAATGCATGTGGTCTGTTAACAAATCGGAGCTTAAATAATTAGATGCATGAAGGACAGTATTGATTAATTGGCAGGTTAACTCATTTACTGAAGGTTAATTGATTACTCATCACATTCCTTAATGTTAACAGGTTTTATTATATCCTACATATACCCAGCACGATATGTGGCAGAGGGGTACCCTTCTCTCCACCCAGGACAGAATTGATTAATTGGCAGGTTAACTCATTTACTGAAGGTTAATTGATTACTCATCAGATTCCTTATTGTAACAGCTTTAATACTATCCTACATGTATACACATTATAATGGAGTGCCGTGGTTTCGTGGACTGGAGCATTGTATGTGTTTGTAATCTATAAGTAAAGCTACAGGTTGTGGGTTCGAATTAGGCCTGGGACTACGGTGCGTGTGCCCTTGGGCAAGACATTTTGTCACTCATTGCTTCTCTCCACCCAGGAGTACCGGTACAAATGGGTACTTTTGAGGGCAGAGATGGTTATTGCGGCTGATTTAGCTGCTTTGCGCCGAAATGGCAAAATCGAGCTGTAAACTTTCCAGGGAATTGAGATGGTATTTGGAATGTTTCATGGGCCCAATGACCGGGGTAATAATGTGAGAGCGCCTTGAGTGCCAGTCTTGGTAGATACGTGCGCTAAAGAACTGCCTATTAATATTATAACAATATTAGATTGTTGATTTTGATCGTTTTGTCATTAGGTGGCAGTGGTATACATTCAGTCAAAATGAAAACTAAACAAAATTATGCATAAGATCTGACCCAATTGTATGGCTTCATGTTTATGGTTGTCGTATTTCACGGGTTAGGGATGAACTTTGGATTATGCACAGGAATCGACCCATAACTAAATTTGCTGTGTCTACAGAGTTTATGGTAGATGATTTTAGCAAAGAAAAGTTCCGCTTGCACGGTTAGCAGACAATGCACAATGTAAACCCGGAATCTTTTGGTTGGTAGAGCAGTGAAAATTGGGCCCAGATTCGACTAACATTCCAGACAAACTCACTTTGATAGAGCTAATTCAAGTTCCGAGGTTGCACTGCGTATGAGGTTCTGAGCATCATTCTGGTCTAGGTTGTTTGTTGGTTGGCCATTTATTCTCTCCACTGTGTCGCCGATGCTGATTTGTGCCTCTGCAGCCTTGCTGCCTGGGTTGATCTGCAAGATGAAAAATAAAACGGCACTGAAAGGCAAATGTTTGTTTTTCTGGACGCCACAACCACGAATGCTCTCACATCTTTAGGGAGTCAGTTGGCGTAGCAGTTATTTCCTCTCCTTCCCCATGCTGTGGCCCGGGTTGGATTCCCGCCTGGGCCAGCAATATGTGGATTGGGTTTTCAGTCCCTGTCTGATTCCGTGGGTTTTCTCCCAGGATATTCTCCTGGGATTTTCCTCCTTGTACCTTCTTCTCATTGTCTTCTCTCTACATGTACATGTTTCTTCAGGCTTGCGAGCTACAGTGCCTAGGGCACTTTTTTTTAGGGATCCATGGTTTCATTACCAGAAAGAATTGATATTAATAATAACAAATAATATGTCGAAGCGAAAAAACAATGGAGAAATGAATTCATATTTTCAATGTCATACATGAAGCTTGAAACGTTAGAACGGAAAAGGTACAAGAAATGGACTGTACATCTTCAATTAATTTTATTCAATGGAAAAAGGTAATGGACATTTAAATCATGCAGGCACAACACATTATTTTAATGGTTGAAAAATGTAATCAACAGAACCCAAAAATACTATGGGTGACTTTGGAACCAAATATCTGTGCTAAATTGACCCCTTTTTCTCGGCCAGATCATTGGTGCTACCAAACTGATACAAAAACAGCATGCGCACATCCCAATATAAAGGCCTAAGGGCTGCTTGCCTGGCATGAATGATATTTCTGGAATCCCATTCCAGGGCCTTTAGCTGGAGGTCAAGGGGTCAACGACCTCAAAAATCAACTCTTGAGATTATTTTTGTTTTAATGATATTTTCTGGGCATTTTTATTCTAACTTTGGAATGAAAATAACCGGATTGGCTTTCAAATCATTAATGTTGTCTTTAAAAATTCCATAAATGTCAATAGCATATTTTGTGCACAAGTCAACACATGTACATGTATGCAAACAAATCATTGTAAAAATTGTATCAATTTTCTGTTCTTGGTTTTTAAATTGTATATACAGAAAAAGGCAGCGAAATTTGTCGGAATGATCAGATTTCACAAATCTTGTTTCATCTTAAATGCATGCGGGTTATTGCATTGGCAGCAGGTGATGAGGGGTCTGGCCATTCAATCAATTGATCAAGTCGTAGTCGTGGTCGTATGAGAAATCCATCATAACTGCAGTTTCTAATCTGAGCCACAATCTAAAATGTCACAGGTTGAGAGAACACAATTATCATATCAGGTGTAACGCCTAATGGGAACAGCTTCAAGTATGCACACGTACTTCAACCTCGAGATAGGAGTGGACGGGACGGATCATGCTTAATTAATTCCCAGCAATCATTTCCTTCCATATGGAATTAATCAGGAAATAGTAGGCTGACCTGCTTTACCACTTATTATGAATATTTCTGCTCTTGTGTAATCAAATTTTCATCAAGGAGCCATTTGTGTGTAAAACATATCTGCTTTAGATTATGTTCAGCAGGATAAGTTTTACTCACCTGACATGCGTTTCATTGCAAAATATACATTTGGGTGCATGTGCCAATGCTAAAAAAACATAAGACAACTTAAAGGTAGTATACACCATATGCAGATATCGAAAAAAATTACTACCGAATTATTAAGAAATATCTTACTTATTTAAAAGTAAATAATGATTGTAGGCATCCAGCAAAATAAGGGCCCTAGATATCCTGTAATTGTTCCAAAAAATTGAATTGTATAAACCAAAATTCATTCTCGCCGTCCGGCGAGCGCGAAAAAACAAAGATAACATAAGAATAACTGCTCGACGCCGGTGGAAAACAAACGCTGTTTTTCATGCTTTTCTCGGCATCCATGAATGTAAAAATTCGGACAGGTCAGTTAAACGATATTTACTATAAAATACAACCCCCCAAATCCACCCATTCCTGATAATTCAACAAATTACCAATGGTGTATACTACCTTTAAAAGTAGAATGCACCAGTGGTAATTACTTTAATTATTGCTTGAATGGGAGAATTTGGGAGGCTGTACCGGTCTTTTATAGTAATTATCGTTTAACTGACCTGTCTAAAGTTTTGCAATTACGGATACCGAGAAAAAAGTATCGGGAAAAATAAAACATTAGTTAAGTTTCCTTTCAACCACACCTTTGAAACTATACATGTACATGTACCTAAGATAAGTAAACAATCCAAAACATAACATTTCCAGAGTTTTTAGGTACATACCCAGCAAGATATGGGACTGAGCGACTCCCCCCTTAGTCCCGTATACACTCCCTAGACTATTGCTACCTAACGCACCCCGCCCCGCCCCTAAAAACCTCAAAAGAAACCACAAGCAGTCACCACAGATGCACTGTGCTGGATATGGCAGGGTTAAGGTTAAAGATACAATGTACTGTAGGATACACTATATGCAATTGCTTGAATTACTAGGAATAAATGGATTTGGGGGGTTGTATTTTATAGTAAATCGTTTAAAACTGACCTGTCTGAAGTTTTACAATTATGGTGGTTTTTTTTTGCGATCGCCGTCTGGCGATAAATTTTTATACTTGGTGAGAAGTACAGCAGCTTTGAATAGTATAATGCATTTTTAGAAACTCTTTACCTCGAAGTACTGCGGTTATGGAAAAAGATATCACTTTTTATCCCTAAAATTTTGAATCTGAGAAGCGTTACTGCAGTGACGTTTCTCAGATTGTGTATTCCTATCATTTTGGTGGATGCCTACCGGTAGAATAATTATTTACTTTCAAATAAGTAAGATATTTCTTAATAATTCAGAAGTAACATTTTAAATATCTGCACAGTATTCTACCTTTAAGTACATGTATTGTACTTGTAAGCACATTTTATTTGCAATCCAAATTCCATTCCATGTATTCAACAGAAACATGTTTTTCAATTGTCTTCCCAAGGCAATACAAATGGCAGTATCACTCATTCATTTGATACGTGCATAATCTACATCAATACTTATAGCTGAATCAGCCCACAGTCACACACACACACAAAATATCCTGATCAGATATATTTGTCCTGACTGAGAATGGCCGCAGAGAAGGTTAAAAATACAACCACACCGCTCTATGAAAAGGATCTTCTTATTAAAAAGCCGCACAGGGTGCATGCTTTGGCCATGTGTCAATGGGAATATGAGTGTGTGCAATCTGTATGGTATGGTACTCTTGCTTAATATGGATATGATGTAGGGATGTTCAGTGACAGCGGAATTGTTCGACTAGGATGACAAAAATTGCAGGCCGAATGGGTATAATATTGCAGGGAGTTATGTACAATTTGTTGTTAGATGGGGCCAATTTCATGGAGCATGCTGAGCACAAAGATTTGGTGAGGACAAAAACAGATTTGCTTAGGACAAAAAAGTCTTGCTCAGTATAAAGGCACCTTACTGTACCAGGCAAAACTTAATTTGATTGTCATGCTAAGCAAAAACCAGGGATGTAGTCGAGTCCATCACAAGTCCCTGCAAGTCCATCACAAGTCCTTCAGTTCCAATTCAAACCACAAGCTATTCAAATCAGCTCTGACAAAAGCATTCCTTTGTCATTGTTCATCCAGTTACTTATGACTGCCTTTATGAAGAGACTTGTGACTGGCTTCACGAAAGGACTTGTGAACGGACTTGCAGGGACTCGACTACAACCTTGGCAAAAACCAGCTGAATCCTAGTCACAAACAATATACTGTACGGTACATCACCTGAAAATCTGGTTTGTAACACTGTTTTTTTGCCAAGGAAAATCTTTCATGCTAAGCAAATTGTTGTGTTGAGCAGCTCCATAAACCTGTGGCTCTGTAGGATACTGTGTTTATGATCGCGAGATAAGAAACAGTTTGTTAGAAAAAGGCTTGGAAATTGAATTTAGTTCTTAAAGGGATCGTACACAATTGGTAAATACTCCAAAAATTAATGGCAATAAAAACTTACTTGGTAAAAAGTACAGCGGCTTTGGATAGTATAATGCATTTTTAGAAACTGTTTACTTCGAAGTACTGCAGTTATGGAAAAAGATATCTCTTTTTATCCCAAAAATTTTGAATCTGAGAAGCGTTACTGCAGTGACATTTCTCAGATTGTGTATTCCAATGCAGATTATTTTTCCTGTGTTGACATAACCACTCCAGATTTTTCGGCAATATCTTAAAATTGCTAGCACCTTTTGAAATGGAATTTTTACAGGTTAGTTTTAAAGGTAGTATACACCATTGGTAATTGCTTGAATTATCATGAATGGGTAGATTTGGGGGGTTGTATTTCATAGTAAATATCGTTTAACTGACGTTTCCGAATTTTTACAATCATGGATGCCGAGAAAAGCACGAAAAACAGCGTTTGTTTTCAACCGGTGTCGAGCAGTTATTCTTATGCTATCTTTGTTTTTTCGCTCTCGCCGTCCGGCAAGAGCGAATTTTTCTTTATAAAATTCAATTTTTTTGAATAATTACAGGATATCTAGCGCAATCCTTTTGCTGAATGCCTAGAATCATTATTTACTTTCAATTGAGTAAGGTATTTCTTAATAATTCAGTAGTAAATATTTTCGATATCTGCAAATGGTGTATACTACCTTTAATATATAGGGTTGAAACAAACAATGGGTTCCAATTACCAAACGTATAGATCCCTTTAAAACAGCCACACAGTGCATGACAGTTTCTCCAGATGTATAAATAATTTACAGTATTATAAGTATGGCATTTTGTAACAGGATGTTCATTATGAAGTACTGCATGTTTCTATTTCATAACAAATAAAAACCACATTTCTATTGCTTTGTGCACTGTATGTACTGCTGGTACACATTAATAAACAACTCTTGGGCATTGAATATTTCCAGCAAACATTGACAGAGGCGAGGCCCAAGGGAACCTTTTGGCTTTTTGGTCAAAATATTTACTTTTTTTAACGATTCACCGTTGGTACTTTGAGAATGGCAACTGACATGTGGCATTAAGAATTTATGTGTTTAGAAAGCTGCGTACATTTGGGCGAAAAAGTTGAGCATTTCATGTTCTGATGGTGTTTTTGTATGCACTGTGTGTGGACCTGCGACCAAAAGACGTCCTCAGGATGCAGGAAGAGGTTACGGATTGTGGACTAGCACATGTCCACAGTCCATTACGTCCTCTCTGAAAAAGAGCTAAGGGTTAGGGTTATTGTATCAGGTAAAAAAGTAAAGAGGAACTAAAAAAAAAAGTATTTAGCCAATTTTTTTTTTCTACTCAAAGACAATGGAATGTCCACAGTGCGTAATGTAAATGTACCGTAAGACTATCAATGCACACTGCACACTTATTTGCAGCTTAAAACATTTTTAATTAAATAACTTGTGAGTTGATTTGTTTTTTCTTTTAGTGTTTAATTTTTTTTGCTGATACATACATGTATAAGTGGAAGGTTGCTTAACATAATAATGAAGTATTGGGTCATTTATCGTGTTTGACATATTAAGGGAATTATCAAACAAATTTTATAATATTGGTGCCAATTGTGTACATGTAAGCAAGACACTAAACAAGAAAAAATTTTGACAAAAATGTAAAGCTTGACAAAAAATTAAATGTGACAATCTCAACAACAACAACAATAATAATAACAAACAGATAAAAACCATGCCGGATTTTTGTACTGGGTATGTAGATGACATAATGACAGAGGTTCAGATGCTGAAATGCTGGTAGTCAAAAAGCAACATGCCAGCAAGGATGGTACATGTACCGGTGGTTAATCAAGCAGAAAATCCTGCCCCAAGGACCGAATACCAATTGAAATTGAATTTGCGACTTAGAATTTCTCATTTAATTTGTGTTGCTAAATGTACATACAGTGCGTTCAACAAATCTAATACTAAAACAGTGTCTGAATGCTCAAGCCCCGTCATACCTAACTAATCTTATTCAGTTACTCAGTGTTTCAGTTTCCTACAGACACCAACTTCGCTCATCTTCTGATCGTACACGGCTTTCTCTCCCAAAATCCAACAAGAGAGCCAGAAATAACTCATTCAGAGTATCAGGCCCGCATCTCTGGAACAAGCTCCCGGTAGATCTGAGAGAGGCGGAGTCGTTGTTAATTTTCAAGCGTTTTTTTAAAGACACTCCTTTTCTAAAACCTCGATTAATCCGTTTTTGCCTGTATTAACCTGTTTCCCCCTGTGTTCGCATTGTTTGTATCGCTGTTCTTCAATTTGTTTCTGTATTATTTTTTATTTTGTTCATGTCAGACGCTGTGAGCTTGGTATAGCGCGGTATAAATATTTTGTATTATTATTATATTTGTATAGTTGAATAGGCAGCATTTGATGGTTTTGTCCCCTAAGTACAATAAGTACAGGTATTGCACCCCAAAATCTACCTATTTATGATAATTCAAGCAATTACCAACCTTTAATGACTCCGACATGACACCTACTGGTGACCTAATTGATAATGGCAGAGACAAGGTGTGACATGCAGTCATATGGCTCAGTGCCTTTTTCAGTAAACACACACTAGAAGGTGGGATATTTGAAGTGCTGCATTTGACTTGTGCACCCGACCGTAAAACCAACCAATGCCTTATATTTTTGTGGAACTTTTCTACAATCTACAACCTTCATCGTTGTCAGTGTGGACTTATCCACTGCTATAAATTGTTTAGTGGCAATGATCAAAATTTGATTTACAAAAAAATGTAGATGTATGGTACATTCAGTGTGAGGCCCGAATATATGAAAACCTTTTGTTGAAACAAAAAAATGGGTTAATTACGTACTCCACTGTGGGGACCGGAGATTTTTAACGTAAACTTAACAAACGGGATAATTGACTTTTCACATATCTGTCGAAGTATCACATATTTTTCGGGCCAGCTGGTTATATTGGTGACAAGTTCGTTGCAAGTCCGTTGCAAGTCCGTCGCAAGTCCGTCGCAAGTCCGTCGCAAGTCCGTCGCAAGTCCGTCGCAAGCCTGTCGCAAACCCGTCACAAGTCTCAAGGCAATCCCCAGCTATTCAAACGAACTGTTGCAGAGTATTCCATTGTCATTATTCATCTAGTTAAATTTGTGACTGAACTTTTGAAAAGGCTTGTGATGCATCCATCCTGAAACACTGGTATAAAACGTAATAACAAAATCCCCCCAAAACATGCCATAGTGTTTTGTTTTGTTTTCCTGTAAATGGCTATTTCAAGAACATGAATACATAAAGAATTTACAAGTGTGCTACTATATGATGAACATGTATGTAAAGCATTATAGCCCACACTCAAAATGTATACTGTATACACTGTATTGGTGTATACTTTACAACACAGTAACTCACTATCACTAAATGTACAGACATGACAAACATATAGCTTATTTTTTTAGACAATGTTAAGAAAGTCTAGCATTATGCAAATTACACATTTCCTCGCATTTCTGCAAGATATATTAAGCCTCTTGTTATCACACTTACCTTTCAGCAAGTTTGATCGGCTCCCTACAATCCAATGGCGATCAATGATGTTGCGATTAAGAAAATTCCGATCCTCAAAGCCACACAACTGAACAACCACAGAAAAAAAATGCTGCTGGTACCAATTTTGTGCACCGGAGCCCTTTTGACAACGTCTGATAGATAGTAATGACACTGACCAGACGTATCTGTAGTTAAAATTCCAAAACTGCACACTGGCCTGAGCTTTGGATCTCAAAATTGTCCCAGCAAGTCCAGATCTTGAATGGTCCAATGTAGTACTAGAGATGTGCAATGTACATGTACAGTAATTTGTGATGCAACAGAGCTGATGATACAGTTAACCATCTGTATAGTTGTTCTTCCAGAGAGTACACAATCTGTCACTGATGAGTGGGTTGATGACCTCCTACCGGTACCTTTACATAACATCAACTCTAATTGTACAGCTAATGAGCAGATAGAGCAATGGTATCGTGTTCCAAGAGGAAACAGAGAAATCAGCAATCCCAGTTCGACAAGCAGATGAAGCAAAGTTGTCCTTATTACCTCAAGAATGGTTTACTGCATGTGTGGCACACTTCAACGATACTCGTACTGTAATGTACACCGAGCGACTGAGTAAATGCCACAGCGATTACACCAGAAAAGGCACGATGTTTAACAACAGTTAAGCCTTTTTAAAATCACACAAAACCAAAAGGCTGAGCAGGGTCTTTACGGAGCAGTGATTCCGGAGCTGAATTGGGAGCAGATCCGCATCAGTGGAGCACTGTGCCTCCATCAACAACAAAATTGGTAATGTATTGATGAGCCACTGTAGGCTCCAGCTTAAAATTGTGCCTTGATCCCGTTTTGTGTACGTACACACACACACAACACTCACCAATTGCCTTGCAAAGGTGAAAACCGGAATGGCCCCCTGAGGAAAATTTCAGGGTTACTAAATAAAATAAAATGTTTGCCTCCCAATATCCAGGCTTTTAAAATTCATGAGAAAGTAACTTGCAAAATTAGGTTATCAGCTTAAAAATATGAATTCTGTTTTCATGAGGGCAGCCTAAGCATTGCACGCGTGGCTCGTGTTTCATGCACAATTCAACATACCCCTGGAAAGAGCTTTGGTATGCTTGGCATGCGAGGTTTTGCACTGAAGAATTTGTGGTCAGAGGCTTTGAACATTTCATCCTTGGTGAAAGGGATGAGTATTAGTTCTTCAAATTGTTATCAACTGCAAAAAGTGCAATGATTTGTTTATAAATTGCTTTTTGAAACAATTCTGCAAACAGCTTTCAAGAAACATTTAGTCTTAATACTGACTAATACGTGTATCCAGTTGACCTAGAGACATTATTGAGGTGGGTTTCTACCTTCATGATCTAGAAAACCAAAATAATTATGACAAACAGTCGGGTAATGCTTTCATGTATAATGCTAATATTTGTGTTAACTGTAAACAACCCAGTTTTGGACGTCATGTATTTGTACAGGAAAAATGTACGGTAAACCTTCATTGTACTAAAATATATTGAAGAATAATTTTCATTCACAACGGACTCCTGCCATAGCCCCCTCTGTTGTTTTGACTCAGTGAGGCTCCAGCACATCACATACACCAAGGAAACTATTTTAATGGGAGAAAGATAAAAAGGGATTTGGGGTGTAAATTGGAGCACTGCTTGGGGAGCTGAAAGAATGGTGGTGACAGCATGGAGGTGTTTCCTACCTCCATGGTGACAGTTACATGTATATTCCAAGCAGGCACTGAATGAACTCACAGTTAACACCTGTTTATGACCACCTTAATGGGATTTTGGGGACAAGGTCAACCAAACTTCAGAGGTCTAACTAGTCTGTGATAATGAGTGACATTTTTACACCTAGGGGAGGGGACAAACCTAAAAGTAAACTGTGCAAGGTGTGCTTCATCAGGGGCCAATTTCATAAAACATGCAAGCACAAACATTTGCTTAGCATGAACAATATTCCTTGGGGGGGAAAACAGGGTTACAAATCAAATTTTCAGGTGATGTTTATTGTTTTTGAATGATACTCAGCTGGTTTTTACCTAGCATGAAAAGCACTGTATTGTGTTTTGGCTGGTAATCTGTTTTTACTGAGACAAAACTATCTTTTGTGCTAAGCAAATTTTACATGTTTTAGGAAATTGGCCCTACCGGTACATGTGTATACAGGTGACAACTGAGGGCATTACAGTAGGATACCTGGCAAGTATTGTAAGTATAAATGGGTACATAGTACCGGTACTGTGGTCGGAGCAATTGCGTTTCATGTTTTTTGTTTGTTTTCAATAATAACCCCACTCAAATTTCAAAGAAAATGTTCAAAACCTGACCTTTACAAATTTCACCTCAGCACTCATACACTTTTGAGGAGAAGATTGAAGAAAAAAACATGCACAACCTTTTTTATCATGAAAAACAGCGGCTTGCATCTATGCATCAACATTTTATTTTTAAATAATGAGTCAACTGAAATCTGTTGAACACATGTGCCGGGTATTATCAAAACTTTGTGGTTTTTTACCAGGCCTACTAAATAAAATATATTTTGAGGGATGCTCAGGGCATAAAACACTAAAATCTGTTTTCTTAACTTTCTCTAAAATGCACCGGTACGGTATGTTCTTTGAGTTCCCCTTTAACCCTAACTCCCTACACAACAAAGAAAGTTGGAGGATTTTGAAGGAATTGTATTGTTCAATAACAATGGTGAGGGAGTTAGGGTTAAACAACTTCTTTATGAGTGTCTTTACTCAATCTTTACTCAATCTGTGTACATGTATGTAGTAAGAATATAAAACACATTTCAATTCTTCATAAATTACAAGTATGCAAAATGCATGATCTCTATCAATTTCAAAACTAACTACTGTACCATGTGTACCGTACATGACATACTGCATACCACCCAACCTATGTAAATTCAATAAACTGACCAAAGATCAAACTTGAGTTCAGTTGCAGACGTTTATTCAGAGCAATGGTTCTTTACAACATTCTGTCACTGGGTGGACTGGATTGTCAACAAAAGGTTTGATTTATGGAGCTTTCAAGTTGTGGAACAGGAAAACAGCCACTGGAATGTTGGGTTTTAAGAAAGCATAGTCTACAGGTATCCATTTAATATGGTGCCAGGTGTATGGTAATAAGATTGAGCAAACAGTAAGTAAATTTGAGACTTAACAGATGTTTCTTTGCTTATTTGACATTTCAACAAAAAGCCTGCAGAAGGATAATTTAACCTTTTTTGTGTCGCCTAAACGAAGTTCAGGATGAGACTGACTATCTGATCACTATAAATGTTTGCACGTACACATGTAGTATGTTATGTGGTACACGTATGTACCGGTATGTCACAGAAATATAAACGCTAGACCGCCAGTCCTGTGCACAAAACCGTGGTTAGAAAAAGTATGGACAAAATGACAGTGAATGGTTACACGTACTAAACCGGTACCGCACGAGTTCTATGCTTATAGCGCAACGCACGTTCATATACGCACAATTCAGTTCGTTCTTTGTTTTTCATGTACATGCGCCAGTAACCAAATTTATAAAAATAGTTTTGAAGACACTGTACACCTAGCCTCAGCATACATATTGTATATATTTTTGAAGCAAGCTGGCTATACACATATATGCACAGAACTGAAAATGAAACCATAGTGAGGTGGAACTAACTAACTTTGTTAGAGTATAACCTCTCTAGGGCCAAGCTCTAAAGATAGGGAGAAGACATTATGATTCAGCATCTGCCAGAACAAGGATAAATTATACAGGCATACCTCTGTCCTATTACATTTTACATATTCCCCAAATGTCAGATTTTAGTATATGGATTCCAGACAGTACCGCCTCTTCATGAAAAGCTGGATCCAAGCCACGCTGTTGATGTCCCGAAGGAGTCTTCGGACAGCCTAATCCCTGTTTTACTTTTGGTCTGATCCACCTCCCATAAATTGTGATCATTCTCAAATTGAGGGATCAGTTTCGATAATTTGCTAGTTGTCACTCCAATAAAATGTCACTTCGGCTGTCATAGAAGATACCCACCACAGATTCCGAGACTAAAATTACTCAGAGATATTTTATTCCATATTTGTGTATTTACAGACAAGCTTAGCCTTAACGTCAATTTTCAACCATTTGTCACTCAAATTCAGAATTCTCTAATGGCAAGATATTCTTTCCAAACAGTCTATGTAATTCAGAGATTTACATTTTTGTAACTAAAAATCCCTGCCTCTGAAAGTTATTAAAGGTAGGATACACCATTGGTAATTGCTTGAATTATAATGAATGGATAGATTTAGGGGGTTGTATTTTCTAGTAAATATCGTTTAACTGACCTGTCCGAAGTTTTACAATCATGGATGCCGAGAAAAGTATGAAAAACAGCGTTTGTTTTCAACCGGTGTCGAGCAGTTATTCTTATGTTATTTGTGTTCGCCGGACGACGATCGCGAACTTTTCTTTATAAAATTCTATTTTTCAGAATAATTACAGGATCTAGCGCAATCATTTTGCTGGATGCCTTAGCCTAGAATCATTATTTACTTTCAGAGGAGTAAGATCTTTCTTAATAATTCGGTAGTAATTTTTTTCGATATCTGCAAATGGTGTATCCTATCTTTAGGAGAAACCACGATATTTTTCTGTCCAAAAAATGTTTCACCTCTCAAAAACAAGTAACGATGCATAGAAACGCACGTAATGCACAGTACACATGAAGAAGAAGTGAGATTTCTTCGAGTCAATAATGTCCCCAAACTTGCCAAGAATGTTAGGCAGTTATACTGTGCATATGAAATGCTGCAAGCACAACACTCCTCCACAAGCATTCCAGCGCATCTGGTATGGTTAGGGTTACATTGCAGTCGCAGGGGATGGAAAACAGATAGCTAACATCCATTGGAATACAAATATAAAGGGAAATAACAAAAATAACAAAAAACTAGTCCAGGATATTTACTAGTAACTTGGATTAATCAGGGTTTGAATGTTAAAGTTATGTGTGACTGGAAGTTGCACTTTCTGTCCTCAAGGTCTTGGCAAACATTAAATGTTACAAAAGTAATGTGATAATTTACAACCAAAAGAAGGAGTCCCAAAACTAGTTTTGTAAAAACCAATTTGGTTTTTACATGTATATGGAGCACTGCCTTTTTACTCATTGCCGTATTTTAAACTGCACCAGTTGACATTTTAATGTCAGATTCCACTGTGCATTAATTAAGAAAAGCTTTTACTACAGTTTATTAAAAACAAAATTGTAAACGCATGAAATAATTAATTTAACCCTAACCCTGCCAGATCCAGCACAGTGCATCTCTGGTGACTGCTTGACCTTGCTGGACTCTGCACACAAGTCAATGTGACAAAGTATGCAATCTGCTGCATCTGGCAGGGTTTCTAGCCAAAATGCCCTGGAGGGTTAATGCATAAATTTACAGAACAAAACATTTTATGCAGTGATTTGTAAGGTAGCAAAAACAAAATAAATGTTCCTTTGATAATAAAACACCGTCGTTTCTCAATGGTACACATTGTGTACTGTTATTGTAGGTCATTGAGCCATTCAAAATGGCCTACGTTTCCTCTTACTTTTGTTATAAAAAAAAATGTGAAATTAAATACAACTAAGGCACATTTGAGCGATGGTGGAATTCTTTCTACAATATCGAATTTACCAGCCTACAATGTACACACTTGTAAATTACAGTGTACGTTTTTGTTACTCAGGCAATAACAGCAAAGCTTCCGAACAATAGGCAAGGTCAAAGTGCCTTTCATAGTCGCGTTTGCGTTGAAATTGAACCATTGTGGTCTGGTTGTGTATTACTTAATTGATTCTATTTTGTTGGGCACACTTAAGTGATTCTGCATGGGCTTATGGCAAATAGGATATTCAATATATCATTTGAAACGCCTCAGGTGATCACAAATTGTGGCCGACAGTTTGTTTGCACCAAGTTCACAAGAAGATTGGCAAAAGCATGCACACATTCTACACTGTACATACATTTAAATACACTAGGTATTGTTTTCCTTTAAAATACATTTATTTGTAAAAAAAACTGTTGTTATGACAATGAGGATAATATACATTGTACATGTTGGCCCCCTGTAAATAAATTATTATTATTAATTCTTTCTGGTAATGAAACCAAGGATTGCTCAAAAGTGCTCTAGGCACTGTAGCTCGCAAGCCTGAAGAAGCCTGTAGAGAAATGAGAATGAGAAGAAGACCTGTACAGTTTTAGAGGTGGGAGGAAACCCCAGAAGAATATCCTTTTTGGGAAAACCCACGGAGTCAGGCAGGGACTGAAAACCCAATCCACGTATTGGCCCAGGCCGGATTTGAGCCCCGGTCATAGTAACTCCCCTTATGCGCAGAATGTCACCTGATTATCACAAAAACAAAAATACTACATTCTTTCTGCTTATTCTACATTTCTGATAGAAATTACGTCAGTCGACTTTGATTAGCTGGTGCGAGAAGTCCCATAAAATTAGCATGCTTTGATTATACGTTATCCTAGCCCCACAAATGGAGCTAATTTAGCTTTCTTTTGTCGCTAACACAGCACCATTTGTGGGGCTTAAACGTAATATCTGTAAGATCCACACAATTTAAAGGAATTGAAGCAACTTAAAAATCAAATTTTTATCATGTTTATAAAACATGTAAAACAAGTTTTGCCTAAGTTACGGCGTTACGCTTTTACGAAATATTCTTTAGTTTAGCCTATTTCATCAAATTAAAAACTAAACGTTCAACTTAAGCAACGGCTATGCTAAACAATTTATAATACTAATCTTAAACATGTTTATAATAAATATGTCATAATAATTTGAATTTAGAACACACCAAATGTACCCCATTTGTTTGTAATTACTGTGCAATGTATAATTGGGAAAATAGCGCCCTCACTAAATTTGCCTGAAAACACAAATGAACGGCGCGGCAAAGTCACTTACCTTAGAAACAACCAAAGGTAAACCAGTTCCCCTCCCTCCTTTCATCCTAAATCCCCACGGAGAGCCACCCTCCAGCACTGCCGTGTATTTCGCCATGTTTCCTGCTGCTGTAGTTAGGCCAAAGTCCATAAAAGAAGCGATTTTTGGACGCACGCGGAACTCTACATTTTTCGCTTAGTTGCTGTGTGCGTGTACACGTACGTACGCTGTGCGCGATGTGCGAGCAAACCAAATAAACAAAGCCAAAGGTCCGGTCAAAGGGCAACGAGGCCGAGAGGTCTTAAGCGTTTTCCAAACCTGTGGTTCGGCTCTAGACGGCTTCTGCCTATTGCTAAACGGCATAAGCGAAGTTTGAGACGAAACAAAGCTGGAGTTTAGAAAACGGCCCTTGAGCATAAAAGACCCGTTGTACTAAACTTGTATCAATATTGTAGTACTTTAATAGTTTAGTTAGTTTCAATTATCGACCCGGTATTTCCCCTTTTGTTAACGCAATTAACGTTAAAATATCCCCGTGTAAGAGTTACGAATGCTTTATGTAATAAATTATCAGGCACAGTGGCCTAATTTGTCTCAATCGCTGTTGTTGTAATTATCTCATTTTTACATAAATAATCAAAGCATGAAACAAATTGCGGAAGTTTATCGTAGATAGCGCCGACATGTGATTATGTACGCATTGCGCTCTGGTTGCATTTGGTACACACACGTAACGCGACGTAATACACGTTGGTTATTATTTTATGGTCAAACGCACGGCCACGGTCGTCTGTAAATTTAGTCATCAAAATGGCCTTTGAAAACCCTGACAAATCTGCCTTCTTTGGACAAAGGCGAAAACTGCCAATTATAACCGTAAATGCGTTCACTGATAAACCGTTTTCTGGCAATCCAGCCGCCGTGTGTTGTCTCAGCGAGGTGAGAACTGGCAATTCATGTACATATTTGGAGCATAGATAGACTAGGAACAGCTGATGTTTGTTTCATCATAGGTTTCATATGGCGCACACGCTCGATCGCCGGGCGCGGCCGAGGCATAGCCCCGCCCTAAAAAAGTTTGGTTGGAGCACTTGTCATGGACAGGAAGGACCCCCCCCCCCCCCCCCCCATTTAATTAGTACAAGCATGGAGGAAAAACTGTGTTACTAGTGTTCAAAATTATGAATTCTGAAATCCAGCAATTCATTTTTCAGCTTGTTGTTTAGTTGTTTGTTAATCATGTTAATGCATGGAGAAATCTCCATGGTTATTAATCAGGCTTATTAAAACTAAATTAAAAAAGCCATAATGTTTAATTTTGTTTTAAAATAAAATAATATATGCTGCCAACAAGTTGTGAAACTTTTGAAGCAGATATGAAAACCAACTTCTTGATTCTTAATTCTTGATCTATAGCCAGGTATTATACGGAAAACAAAGCACATATGTGACTTGTCATCACAAAATGAGCGTAAAGTCGCACGGAGTGATTTCCCAGTACGGCCAGTCAAAGTCAAAATTTGAAGGGGTGGTCGATTTTGAGATTATATGGTTTTTTTTAAGACTAAATTCCCAACAATCAATAACCAATTTTTCAGGACGATCAGATAAAAACAAAATTTTGACTATTCACACAATTTCTCGCAAGAAATGCCCATTTTCTCATAATCTCTGTATTAAGATTCCAAACTAAAAAAAAAAAAAAAAAAAAATATTGAGTATCAAGCCTCCAAGTGTTATATACCATTTGAAAGCTCTGTTTCCACAGAATTTAGAAAAAATATCTCAATTTCTGATTTTGCAGACTTTACGCTCATTTTGTGATGACAGGTCACATATGTAAAACAAAAGATCTCAGATATCACAAAAGTACGCAGATATTTTACTCACTCATTTATGTTATTTTTGTTTCTCATTTACATGTATTAGGATATTCCAGATGAAACAAAGCAAAAGGTTGCAGCAGAGCTGAATTTATCTGAAACTGCCTACCTTCAGACTCTTGTGCCTGGAGAAACCTTCCAGACTGGTAACTCTTGCAAAAATAAAATCTCATTTTTGGGGGGTCAAGTTATGAGTCATTTGATCATGATTACGGAAATAGAATTGGAATTTAGGGGAGCTTTCATATGAAGATTTAAAAAAAAAAAAAATTGAACTTGAGCTCTAGACCCTAGACCTGTATTCGCTTAAGAAAAGAAGAGAAAGAGGGGACATTTACTTTCAAGATATTGGAAGGCTTTGAGTTTGAGAAAGTAGACAGCAGAAGAGATTTCAGACAGCAAATAGATCCAGCACAAGAGGTCACTCTCTTAACTCTTCATCAACGGCCATCTCTGAAGAAAAATATTGGTTGTACTTGTACTAGGAAGTACTTCTTCACCCAAAGAGTGATAAGTGCATGTAATTTGCTTCCACAAGCAGTATTGAATGCCAATGCCAATAGAGAGGGCTGGATTCTTACTGGAAGGAGGTAAAGATAGGATATGGGGTCACAAAGGCTATGCCTAATTGATTTACCCATCAAAAGTGTAAGAACTGTGCAGTAACTGTTTCTGGTATTGCATGTAGAACAGTTTGTTCTTTTGGGATTTTATGCAGCACTGCAGTGCAACACGTACTTTTGTTGCATACTTCTGGCATGATAGCTTTCTTTGCTTTGTCACTGTACATGGAACTAAGGGAACTGTTTTCTCCTTGTCTGCAGCAAGTCACCTGAGGATCCGTTGGTTCACACCCACCAATGAAGTAGACCTGTGTGGCCACGGCACCTTGGCCTCGGCTGCGGCGCTCTTCTACGTCGTAGGCAATCGGAACGATGTAATCCGATTTGATTGTCTGAGCGGCGAGTTGATAGCAAAGAGAGAAGGGGACTTCATCGGGCTGGACTTCCCACTCAACCCACCAGCACCAGAGGTATTGTGTGATCAAGGATGGGTGGTTCTGTTCCAGAACCATCGTGGCTCTAGAACAGCTCTGGAAGCCTGTTTCGGACTTTGGCCTTACATGGTCATTGTATGGTCAAATTTACAAAACAAGATGTTGTTGCTACTACTTACAGATTAAGAAGAGATTATTTAAAGTTGTGATAAAGCCTTGTTTCATTGTTTCTTTTACATTTAGGAAAGGGCCCCTCTGGCAGAACTTATTCAGGTAATTATCATAGCTTCATCATGTCTCAGCAATGGCATTTTAATTGTTTTGATAATAAGAACTAGCAATACAAGTATTATTATCGTCTCATTTTAACTACTGCAATCCAATGTTCTTAATTTGTTAACGATAAATCATCCTCTGTTGAAAATTGTTCACAACATAATTTTTCTCCAATTATTACTAGTAAGTCAATGGACACATGGCACAAGCAGAGTTGTAGTCGAGTCCCTGCAAGTCTGTTCACAAGTCCTTTCATTAAGGCAGTCACAAGTAACTGGATGAACAATGACAAAGGAATGCTTTTATCAAAGCTGATTTGAATAGCTTGTGATTTTAATTGGAACTGAAGGACTTGTGATGGACTTGCAGGGACTTGCGATGGACTCGAATACATCCATGGGCACAAGACGCTAGACGCAAACAAGTCAAAACTGCAAAAAGGTTTCACATTGATCTGGGTCACTGTCTATATCTCAAGTTTTTCCTGATTTGTTTGGGTGCTTTCGTCTAATTTTGTCTAATTCTTTGGAGTTTTCACTTTTCCCTTTTGAAAAATGGAAGCTCGTTTTCATTATTCATAGTTTGTCTATGATGATTGGGGACCCTTTATTCATCTTCTGTTTTCAGTAATTCAGCATTCATTGTCCATCAACTATCATACCTCAATTGTCATGTCATCTATAGATATCATGCCAATTTGTTTTCATTTTAGTCATTCAACCCACCTCATACCATCCACAGGTAACTATTGGTCAACACGTGCCACAAGAAGTATATTACTCAAAAAGGACTCGAAAATTACTGCTGAGACTGAAAGATACAGAAACGAGGTACTGTCATACTTGACCAGACATTTTTTTTTCTTCCCCCGACTGAAAGCAGGAAAACCAACAAGCATCTTTACTCATCGCTGACCTTATAACAGAATTCTTTAAACAAATATTATATATCCCAGGCTTGCCTTGGCTCTATCGTTCCTGCCGATGTTCGGTTTACTCCGATGGCAAACCAGGAACTACTGCTACGCTTGCCCGACTCTGAAAATAGGTAGCAAATCAAATTTGTTTGCTTGGATGAATTACTCATTTATTTGCTCAAACAAAAATCATGACCCCAGAACTGAATAGATTATAGATTTAAGTATGTTGGATGAACTTGGATCTGTGGCCCAACTGTACATTTTCTGTATTTGACCATTTCGAAGTAGCTTTAATAATCTCTTTATTAACCAGTTCGCGCCGGATGACGTATATAAACGCAAAAATTTCCCCAAATTCAAAACGGATGACGCATAAACACGTCAAGTTCAAGTTCGGAAATGTATGTCAGCAGCGAGCAAGGCCGGAAATGCACGGATGTGCTTCCCGGCACTATTACGCTTCGGATCGAGTTTCGTTAAAAATAATCCCGCCCCTCGGTTCGGCGATGTTAAAATAATTAACATCACCGAGCCGAGAGGCGGAATTATTTTTAACGAAACTTGATCCGAAGCGGGTTCAGGCCGATAGTGCCGGGAAGCACACTCACGCATTTCCGGCCTTGCTCGTAGCGTGTTTGTGCGTCATTCGTTTTGAATCTGGGGAAAACTTTGCGTTTATATACGTCATCCGGCGCGAACTGGTTAAAAGGTCTGTTTACAGATGCTGGCTAAAGTCAGTTGAACTATTATCAAGTCCAAAACTCCTCGCTTGCAATGCACACAATGTTAACAGTCTTTCATAAGCTTTTTGTGCACTAAAGGATGAACACCTGTCAAACTAAGCTACCTCTACTTACACTGTGAACCAAGAATGTCTGAAACTCTTTTGTTAGTGCCAAAATGTCTGAAACGTGAACAATAGACTTACGTTTCAGACATTAAATGTCTGAAACGTAAGTAGCAATTATGTTTCAGACATTTCAAATGTTTGAAACGTAAGCTTTCTAATCACCGATTACATTTCAGACATTTGCAAACCTCAAAATGTCTGAAACATAATTAGGTTATAACATTGGGCCAGTCTTGGACTGGAAATGTCTGAAACATAATACTGCCATTGTGTAAGGATTAAGAGGTGTGAGATAGATAGCCTCTGCTACCACCAGTTGTCAACAACCACCACTAACCACCACAACTTGCCTGGCCTTTTGCTACTGTTGTATGCAAATATACAAAACCACAGAGCTAACTGTTAATAACCACAACTCATGTTGTAAATGACTATGTGATGTTTCGTGTGGACACAGAGAAACCTTGGAGAGTCTGAAACCTAACTTCGGGGCCATGATGGCTGCCCCCAATGCAGACGACCACATCAAAGGTGTTGTTGTCACCCTGAAGGGTAACCGTGACAACGGGGCCGTGGATGCTGACGGCAAGCAGTACGATTTCATTTCCCGATATTTTGCCCCATGGTTCGGTTTGCCAGAGGACCCAGTAACTGGTAGGTTACATCAATATATTTCGCAGGCTTGATGACAGAAAAAACCTGTCGCAACAAAGTCGGGCTAATATTGCTTATTTATAATACACTGAACGTTAATTTGTTTTTAACAGGCTCTGCACACACTGTCCTGGCAGGCTATTGGTCAGAGCAGCTTGGAAAGAAGGAATTATATGGTAAGCACTTATTTTAAGGTGGATACATCATTCGCAGATATCGATTTTGTTTACTACCGAATTATTAAGAAATATCTTACTTATTTAAAAGTAAATAATTATTGTGGGCATCCAGCAAAATGATTGCGTTAGATATATCCTGTAATTGTTCCTAAAAATTGAATTATATAAAAAGAAAATCTCGATCGCCGGAAAGCGATTGCAAAAAGGAAAAGAACATTCCTTTTTTTGTCTTTCTTGTACGTCTTTACTTCTTACGTAACCTTTTAACTTATACTTTTTAAATTGCCTTTTAAATCGTGTTTTTAGGTATTTGTACGTTTTACCTTTTACTTCACCTTTTAATTATAATGTTATTGTATACTTTTCATTGTTTATAAGTCAGGGCCCTATGGGAGACCACCTTAGGGTGAATAGGTTATACCCTGGATAAATATGAGAAATAAATAAATAAATAAAATACTGCCTGACGCAGGTTGAAAACGAACCCTGCTTTTCTTGCAAAACTTAGGACAGGTAAGTTAAACGGTATTCACTATAAAATCCACCCATTTTTGATAATTCAAGCAATTACCAATAGTGGATTCTACCTTTTAGCGAGGTTGGCGCAGTGGTTACTTTCCTCAGATTCCCGGCCTGGTTTTTAAGTTCCTACCTAATTTTGTGGGTTTTCCTCCACCTCTAAAACTGTAGTTCCTTATTGTCTTCTCCGATTGTCAAATTTGTCACGTCTGACAAAAGTAATATGGGTCAGACTGTTGGTGATAATAAGTAATAATCAAGTAAACAATAATTATACAATTTGTGTATCCTGTTCTTTGTTGAAATTGTTTTTACAGCTCGTCAGTGTTCTAAAAGGGGAGGGGATATTCATATAAAAGTGCGCGATGATGGGCGTGTCAATCTTCTCGGCAAAGCAACGGTTTTTCTTCAGGGAGAAATTGCTATCTAGAAAATCCCCTCAGGGAATTTTGTATTTTGTTTAATCTTCTAGAAAGATTGTTGATATGACCGTGTATTCAGTTTTGTCTTTTGACTTAATTTTCAGTTATGTGCATTGCATCCAACCGAGTTCGACAAATATTGCATTATTGGTTCGAGGTCTCCAGTGAGCACTCAAGATCATCATTTTATTATGCAAAAAACAAGCGAATACTTTTAATAATTGGGTTTTGGGGATTGGTAATTCAGCATTGGTTTTTTTTTTAACTGTGGATAGGTTCTCTGAAATTTACAGAATGAATCTATCTCTGCTTTTCTACAGTAATAGAATCAGGTGACTTTAAATTTGTTAGTGTGATCGAACAACTGTATTAATACATAATTTAGATCTGAAATAAAGTTAAAACACAGAAAAGTGTTGAGCTGGTTGGTTTTTTTTAGATTTAAAAATGAGATATTTTCACATCCCTTTTCCAAAACCAAGTTTCTGTTACAACAATGCATCACACAAAATGCATCAAAAACTGGTAAATTGTTAGGAACTAAGGAGTAACTTTATCATAAACTTGCATTTTTTCTCTCAAAGAACATTGTAGAAAATATTGTTCAGAACCCCTTAAAAAGAGTCAATGCAAAAGATGGTCAATCTTTTGCAGGAATTCTTAAAAAGTAGATACACACTGTGTGGTATCCTACAGGAAAAAAACCATTAGATTTTGTATCACTTTGCCAGTCGTACTCTTTTTTCCTATTGGTTAAACCCTCTCACCTGAGCGATCATTCTCCTGAAAGAAGAAATTTCTTCATTTGGGTATGCACCATTACCAATGAGTCTGTATTTCATAGTCTGAAATTAACGCAACAGTAGTAATCATTCTAGTGCACCATGTCTACATGTTCCGCTCTGAGGGTTTCTTGTAAGCCATGCCGAGGACATTAAACACATCTTTTTCACTGCTAACTGGGAGTGGTTCACCAGCAATACCTGGACAAGGAAGACAGGAAAGGTAATGGTTTACCATTTTGTCATTGAGCGCAATGCCAGTGGCAAATCTCACCCTCACAAAAAGATTGGCTTGTGCCATAACTTATATTCAATGACTAAGTAAAAAGAATGTTTGCCTGGTACCCACCTGTGCTTCCCATGGGTCTAATTGTGTATTCATTGAGCGTGAAACCGGCTTCGATAGCCTTAGCCCTCATGTCTTTGTTGAACATATCGCTACCGGTGAAGTATAGTGTCCCACAGCAGTACTGGTCTCTAGGAATAATGCGGATATCAATGCGGCGGAACAGATAGTCTTCCGTATCTTCCTCCTCTCTTGGTAATTGACACACCCCCTGATAGGTAAAAAGAAATCTCTATTTAATAAGTCACATTTGAAAATTCACTTTATCCAAACAGTTTGTGCAGGTTTGTGGAATCACTCTCAGGGAATGTTGCTTTTCAATTGAAGATTATCCACAAAGAGAAATTAAATGTGATTACCATAAATTTGCTGTCGCCTAGTGAGATGGTGTCATTAACCAAGGAAGACTTCTCTAACTGTTTCACAACTGATAGAAGCAATTCCGGCTGTCAAGAAAAAAAGGAGAAAAACAATCCATTATTAATTATTTCTCTACAATTTTACAACTGTCACATAATCGCTATTCTAACCTCTACCAACTTTTCTAGTTGACAGTTTGTTTTGACTTGTTTCTCCACAGTTGACAATAATACTGGCCAGCTGATCCTGGTGGTCAAGTGGTCTGCACAAGTAAGCAAGAGGTTGTGGATTCAGGTCCTACGTGTGTAAGCTTGTAGCTTGTAGCTTTTTCCAACAAGCCCTCAGACAACACTGAGTGTACTCCATTTTGAAGCTGTTGGTAAATCTGACTCGCTGGCGAAAAGAGAACGGTTAAAGAGCAGGGGTCACTGCCAACACCCCATTCCCACTGATCTGCCACTAATTTTGGTCCCCTTACCTGCTTCTCATCCTTGGAGGTGTAATCTGGATGCGTCAGTAAGATGTCAATGTCACCGCTGGATGCAGCCCCTCGTCTGTAGCTGCCGCAGATTGTAGCGATGTAGTCCGGATCAAGATCTTCTACCTGCTCCTTGATAAATGCTTCCAGTTTCTCCATCTCCGGGCGGGGAATGCGCTTCTCAAAGTCTTCAAAATGCCTGAAAGATTGATAAGAACACTGCTTCTGTTCAAATCCTTGCCTGTAACCCTACATTTATGAAAAGCACAGCACAGGTTTAAGAGCAGAGGAGGCATCATGTCTTTATCAAACTTCATTACATACCTGAGTCCAATTTTCTGATGGTGGTTGAGCTTGTCCTTATGTTTTCCCAACTCTGCCAAAAACAAGGATAAAATTCAAACATATTATTATTTTCACAGTTGGTTCCTCACTGCTACAATATATTAATATTCAATGTCAGTTTTACAACTGCAAAAACCATCAAAAAACAGCATGTTAAAATCAAACACGGCATGTTACCTTCAATTGTTGTGATTCCTTCTTCGACTAGTTTTCTTGCTGCTGCAGGGCTGCGATGTGAAAAACAAGTGCAAGGTAATTGGTTTCTAACTTTATAAAAAGATATCAATAATGACTGTTACCCTATGTAATGTTGAACTCAATTTAAGACATTCGTAGACATTTAAATAGACATTGAATATTTCTCAATTACCCTATGCCTGTCACTCTTGTCATCAGGTTGATGGCGACACTTGTGTCGTCTGCTCGGATCTTCTCCAGTTTCTGCAGCTTACCAGTCGCCAGGATCTCGTCAATCTTTATGGCAATTTTCTCTCCCACTCCATTCTGCCAACCCCAAAAGATTAGTGAAAGGCAACAGAATAAATCGACAAAATATGACTGCGAGTTTGCCACCTTTTATAAAAGCATCAGAACAGAAATAGTAATTAGCACCCACTTGGCCAGGGGCCAATTTCATAAAACATGTAAGTATCACAAAATGTGCTTAGCAAAAAATTCTTCCTTGGCAAAAAAAAGGTTACAAACCAAATTGTAAGGTTATGTTTATTGTTTGTGACTGATAATGATATTCAACCGGTTTTTGTTGAACATTTTAGGTGAAACTAATTTTCAGAGTTTTAGTTTAGAGAGATTTTCTTTAACTTTTAAGCACACGAACCATATGGAATGTAAACAAGTATAATGCCAGTAAAAAAATGATGTTCCTCAAAAATAAGAATGAAAAACAAGCCAATTTAATCCACACCAGTTTCTTTGCTTCTTTGCCACTGGTGATTTTGTCGGGGTGTTTGGCTATGGTGCTTGCAGCTTTGCGGTAGGCATTGTACTTGTGCATCTGTCTGGTCACATTCTTTTCATAGTTGGCTAACTCTGTCAGGAAAAACAAACAAAATTCTCAATTCATAGGGTACAAACTTAAACATGTTTGGCCTAAATAAAAAACTGTAGTGTTAGGTAATTAACCAGTTTGCGCCGGATGACAAATATAAACGCAAAGTATTCCCCACATTCACGTCACGAGCAAGGCCGTAAATGTCTGTCAGCAGCGAGCAAGGCCAGAAATGCGTGGGTGTGCTTCCCGGTACTGTACTGGCGGCCTGAACCTGCTTCGGATCGAGTTTCGTTAATCCCGCGCGTCGGCTAAGTGATGTTAAAATAATCCCGGCGCGAACTGGTTAACTCTGACGTTGGGCCAAGTTTCAAAATTTCCACAAGAAGGATTTGTATTTCATCAAATTTCTTTGATTTTTTTTTCTCGTAAAATAAATTGTAAAACAAGCATTTAATAGCGCGTGGTGGTGGTGGTGTGGTGTTGTGTCACCACGGGAGGTGTTTCACTACCCCCAGAGCCATGTCCATGATTGATGGTGTCACAAAATATATTTTTTTCACGAAACTGGTAAAACGTGTTTTCACAAGAAAACTGGACCAAAACGTAAATATCTCACCTGAAAGAACATCTACCAGTTCGTTGTTTGGATTTTCATTCTGTGGGGCTTTGCGTTTACTCATCGTGCTTCTCAAAAAGTCGCTTATATTTTTTAACAAATAACGATTAACGTAAAACTAGTTGAAAACCGCGCAGACGACGAACAAAGAAAAAAGATACTTTTGCGCATGCATTTGCGCATTTGCGGGAATATAGACTGGTTCCACTCTCTACATTCCCTATCAAAATAAAGGGGCGAGGGAGAGTACCAGTCCGCGCAGTCGTACGGATCCTTAAACACACACGTACAGTGTATTTGACGTCGTCGTACGATGACACCGGAGTCAGCTGGCTATATTTTAAACAAATTAACCTTTTCAAAATATGATTACAGCTTCACAAATAACATCCGTAAGTTACGATAAGGCTGCAATATTCATATTTATTATTCCAATTGGCACATTTGCCATTTTTTGTTTTTAATTTACATACGTACATGCATATTTTTAAGAAAAACAACAACACAAAACAACCAAAACTAAAAAAAGGTAATACTAGACCTTTAAAAATATGACTATGAGAACTTGCCTAACTTGATCTAACTTTGGCTGGGTATAGCTAGGCTGGACATTTTATTCTAATGTTTTAAATAAAAGAACTTAAACAAAACAAAATAGTCTAAACCTAAATACTAAAAGGTGAGAAGGATTACGCTTTTAGACCTCGAATGTAAGCAAATTAAATAATCATTTGCGAAAAAAATACATGGTACAATATCAAGAAACAAACATAAATTAAAATAAAATCTGAATGAGGTTTGTTGTAGGAAATTTTGAATGAAGAGTTCAGAACAATTTCCGGATTTGCGCACAATACAAAATAGTACCTGAATTTATCTCAACAAATTGCAACTTTGAAAACCACACAACCATTAAATTTGTCAAATGAAACTAAAAGCAGATTCCATTAATGATAACATTTCCAAGGCAAAGTTGTACTTGTAAATGATTGCTAGTTTTGTCAACTGGATCGAATAAACTGAACGAATTGCATTACATGATTCTAGTGGAAGTACACTATTCATAACATGTAGGCTAGGTGCAACAACACTTATCTTAGTTTCACATACTGTATGTGACCCAGCATGAGTAAATGAGACACTTTAAGGCAAAAATAAAATTTGAGATTTTGATTTCATCATTTAAAGCTAAACAAGCTATAAATGATGAAATCAAAATCTCAATTTTTATTTTTGCCGCAAAGTGTCTCATTTACTCGTGCTGGGTCACATATGTTAGCAGATTGTATTAGTATTTAAAACCATGTGTTTAACTGATTGGGTTTGGCAGCGAGACTTTTTTCGAAACTCTAGTTTTGTTGTCTACCTAAACTGTGTATGCGAGTTCCAAAACTTAATTAAATTACATGTACTGAAAACATTCAACACAAGAACATAGACTGGCACATGAAATAACTAGTCTAACAGTGTACACGGTTGACTGACTCGGCACTAAAGGCGTGTTAGTGACATGCCTATAGTGCCGAGTCAATCAACCATGTAAAAAACATGTACATTTGTATGTATGTGGTACCATATAGAAAGTAACAGATGGTACTAGTATTAGACCACTGAAGAGATTAGTCTGGTCAAACAGAGGGACAAATGACGAACAAGTCTAGGTCTTCAAAATTAAATCATGTGCCACAATGTGGCTTTACTCTCAGGTGCCAAATGTTGAAAAAAAACTTTAAAAATTGATTTGAGACTTCAAACGTGGGTGGTAAAACACCAAGGACATCCTCTTTAGCTTATGAAAATTGTATTAGCTTGATTTTTAGCATGTCTTGTCCCTGTCTGGTGCCCGTTATGCTTTAGAATATTCAATCAGTTGACATGAAGCCAAAGGTTAGAACCTTTTCCATTTGCTTAGTCTTTCTGTCCAAGCCCAAGACAAAGCAAATTAAATGTCCTCAGAAGGACAACTCAAACAGAACAGACCGAGGACTTCACATTTAGTAGCAATGTATAATGTCAGACTAATTCCATTTCCCATTTCCAGAAGAATCTGATAGTTGAGTGACCAAAGAAGTTCATCCATGAAAGAAGTGATTAACAGTATGCTGTTACTTTGTTAACTGTTTGTTGCACATTGTTCTCATCTTCGAAAAACCTAATTTTAGAATTATTTTCCTGTGTAAATCTACAGGTTGTGGGTTCGAATCCGGCCTGGGACTACGGTGCGTGTGCAGTTGGGCATAGCACTTTGTCACTCATTGCTTCCTTCCACCCAGGAGTAAATGGGTACCTGTGAGAGCAGAGATGGTCATTGTGGTTGATTTAGCTGCTTTGCGCCGAAATGGCAGCATCACGCAGTATACTCCCCAGGGAGCTGAGATGGTATTTGGAATGTTTCATGGGCCCAATGACCGGGGTAATAATGTGAGAGCGCCTTGAGTTCCAGTCTTGGTAGATACGTGCGCTATATAAGAACTGCATATTATTATTATAATTATAGTAAATATCATTTAAAGCACCTACGTGCCAATTGGAAAAAAGTTGACAAATAACCAAATTAAAACAATTTAAAATGCACACAAAAATAAGGATTAAAGATTTAACTTAACAGCTTGAATATGCAAGTAATATTAATCACCGACAAATATAAATAAACAGGACTGTTTGCATACACAACTATAAAAATGATTTATTGATCCTTGCAGTGATTGCAGAACCACAAGTCATTTCATCTCTTTACATCTAGTTGGAAATTATTCAGGTACTGCACGTGTTTAGCAAGAACTCAAAATAAATTCGACTAATTTTGTCTTATTTCTGCCAACCAAATTACAAGTTTTCACGTTAACTCCAACATGCATGACATACTGACTCGTTAAGCAAATTTCTTTTTTTTTGCAGCTCAGCAAACTTGTGTGCTTAGAAGCAATTGGGTTCATTACTTAGCAAACGTGTGTGTTCAGTACAATTTTGTTTCTTTTTCCCCCCCCAGAAAATAGTGTGCTCAGCAACTTTGTGAAAACAGCGAATGGTGCAATCACATGGCAGCAATTTGGGAACAAATCAAAGTGTTCTCCGATTTCTCCAAACCCACATACTTCAACGTAAACATTCCAAGGAAGCCTCATCATGTGGCAAATCTACATGTGTATATAGATGAGTAGAAGAGCAGTGTCTCTTTTTTCCTGATGATATGGTATCAAGCTGTGATTAAAGCTAGGTGAAGAACGTTTAGCAGATGTCTACCATTTCCAATGACACAATGGTAATGCTGCATCCAACTCCAAATGCAGTCTCCAAATCTTGATTCCTGTGATACATTACAGTATGTACAGGAGCTGGAAAAGTTGGCATTGCTTGTTCGATGAGAACACCATGCACACGTGTAGAACATAATCAGCCATTATCTCCAGTTGAAGAATTTCTTATGCTTTTGCCTTTTTTCTTACTCCTCAATGCTTCTTTAAAATATTCATTCAGTCTTTGGGAAAAAATTCTGAACCTCTGTATCAGAAGACACAAACTGCATACACCTCCGTTACATCAGTTGGTCTCTCAGTCAGAGCTTCAAGACTCGTCTTAAACATTTCGGAAGCAGTCTCGGCTTGTAGTCATTCCGGAAGTTCAATCTCATTTAACAAGTTCATTTGTGTTGTTTTGTTTTCTTTGTTTAACTTACAAAAAAAGTTCTTTGAGTTCAGCTAGGATAGCTCACTATGTTATATGTACTGTGCCAGCCATTTGAAGCCCTCACCGTAGCCTTGTTTCTTGAGAACACTGCACATGAACAGCTCCACAGGACGTCCTGGCAAGTCTTTTAGAGGTATGTTTCCCTGAAAGGAAAAGGTGATAAGACAGTATTTACATGAGTGATTGTAGTTTCTGACAGACTGAATAGGGCCCAATTCTATACAAGTGATTTGTGGACTGCGGGCATCTCCATTTCCTAGGAACAAAACTGAAATGACCCCTAAATGACTTTTGACCTTAAATTTATGTAGAGTTGTGAACCCCACCCAAGTATCACTCCCTCAAGTTCTGTAGACAAAGAAGCACTTGAAGCACATTTAAACAATGACCTCTAATGACCTGTACATAACCTTTGACCTTAGTAATTCAATAAAGAATTGCGTCTTCCCACTCGAGGATCACTGCATCCAAGTTTTATAAAAATCCATGAAATCGTGTAGATGTTATAAACTTTCTCCCAAAAAACTTGACCTAAAACCTTAACATACATACAGAGATACGGTTATAAAGAATAGTGTTTAAACACATTTGTGTGCTCAGCTTGTCAAGCAAGAAACATAAACTGCGTAATCTTTTAACTGTAATATTTTGACATATGACCCCAATCAGCCAAAATGTGGAATACAACTAGAATATCTGGGATCTGATGTAGTTCTTTTGAGCAGTTTTTAATAGAAGTTTTGTTTTAACTGCTAGGCGTTTCTGTGAAAAAGATATCGAGAAAGGGGATAATTAACAAGATAAAGAAAATATTCGAAAGCAAACATTTCAAGACGAGCTGGTTCCTTCTAATTACCTTTCCTGTCGTCTGCTGAATGAGACCGAAGCAATTCCTGATGTGATCTTCACTGCTAGCTGTGGAGATGTCAATCTTATTGCCAAGGATCAGTACCGGGGCATTGGCCACCGACTCGTCTGTCATCAGACCCTACAGACAAAATAATGCCGCAGACAATTCATCAGTTATCTTCTCGCACATCTTCAACAGAGTTCATGACTACATGAACCCTGGAGGTAACCACAGAATTCTTTCTCTTTTTTTCATTTCTCTCAATATCTATCAAATCACCATCTCAAGTAAAGCACGTGCGATACAAAACACTACAATTTGTAACATTTGGCTAAATATAACCCCTTTGGCTCCTTGGTTTTTGTATAAAGAAATGCATCTACCCCTAACTTCCTGTTAGTTTTTACTAAGGAAAGGACCATGGCCATCAATATCCATCAGTCACTCTGCTTCTTATACACGATATAAAGAAACACCGCTCAAATCTAGGGCCAATTTCATAAAATGTATAAGCACAACAAAATCGCTTAGCATGAAAATTCATCCTTGGCAAAAACAGGGTTACAAACCAAATTTTCAGGTGATGTATATTGTTTGTGAGTGGTATTCAGCTGGTTTTTGCTCAGCATGAAAAACACATGGAGTTTTGGCGGGTAACCCCATTTCTACTGAGCATTACTATTTGTTGTGCTTAACAAATTTGTGTGCTTAAAAGATGGTCTGATTAGCTAGTTACTTCCAATCGCAATTTCACATGTAAACAATCGACCAGTGTTTGCTTACATCAAGCTCTGCTTTCGACTCGGCAAATCTGAAGGGGTCAGCAGCATCTATGAGAAACACAATGCCATCGATGGCCGGAAGGTAGTCCTTCCAAACTCGCCTGGCCTGTTCGTGACCTCCTAGGTCAAAGGTTGTAAAGGATAACGACCCCATGCTCAATGATTCTGATGCTGTAAAATGAAAACAATTATACAAGATACATGTTAAAAACCGTCACCTCCATCTTGGCGTTTTAAATATTGTTTAAACAAACAGTTTTAATATAATTCCTGCTTGATTCAAGTCAACACATGCTCATACAAGAAGCATATCTTACTGGGGTGCAATGTTGGAACATGCTGTGCCATCCGTCCGTCCTTCAGCATGTGTAGTAATGTCGTCTTCCCAGCATTGTCTAGACCAAGAAAGACCAACTTCCCACTCTTCTTCCATAAACCTACAAGTGAAAGTGAAAGACAAAAGCAGTTATGGAATGGTGATCTACAGCAGTAAACAGTTAGTTTTCTGCTGGTACCCTAAACGTTTGTACAGTGTCTACCCGTAGTTATGTTGTCACAGATTCAATAGTTTAGATCTACAAAACTTGTCTATTGACTAAATAACTATAACCTTCAATGAGATAAAATACAATGAAAAAAAAGTGGCATCAGGATGCAACAACCTTTTCATTATCTTTAGTCAATTAGTTACAAATTACCTAGAATGCGTATTAATTTGTTACACAGGCTTGCTATATATGCTTACCCAGCATAGCCAGCACATCTGTGAACCAATTTACTAGGAACATGATGCCTGGTTGCTGTTTTGTTTTTTTGCCTCGGACGAATCTGATCTGAAAAAGAATGTAAAAAAGAAAATTATTATTAACGTAGTACCGTCTATATGGTACTGATCTACTAACTAGACCCAGTAACTGGGGATCTGATACCTATTAAAGTCTGATTCTTACTCCCTAACCCTCCAGGGTATTTTGGCTAGAAACCCTGCAAGTGCCAGACACAACAGATTGCATACTTTGTCACATTGACTTGTGTCCAGCAAGGTCAAGCAGTCACCAAAGATGCACTGTGCTGGATCTGGCAGGGTTAGGGTTAAAAATAAAATACTTGAAGTTGAACTCTTATCTTAGTCTTATTTTGAGGTTTTTGAACTTTTTATTTTTGACTTGAGCTTAAGATTACAAAATAGGTTTTACAACATGGAAGAAAGAAAAGAAAATAGCCACTTCAACTGATTGTATTTATTAGTTTGTATTTATTTGGCTAGACCCGTGAACAAGGCAGGGTTACACCGCCACGCGCTGTTGAGTGTTACACCGCCACGCTGAATATTTCGAACACGAGAAATTGATTGGTTACCAATATAATTTTTATGTTAAATACTTACTTATGCTCTTGTTGTACTCCACGTGTATACTATAAATTAAGTAACGCTGCCACGTTCACAGGACGGGTCTATTTATTTGGCAAGTAAAAATATAGCCAAAACAAAAGGAAAAGGCATTGAATTTAATGATTTATTTCAGTACTTTGGCCTACTTGACTTCATTTCATTTTCAAAATGACGATGTAGAGTAAGACGTGGCTGCATTTACGTGGACGGAATTGACAGTATACCGCGGTGATAAACATATTTCCTATATCTTAGATAGATGCGTAAAGTAAATAATTAAATGGCACATTGGTTGGGAGTGAAACCCGGCCAGCCTGTACACGGTTTTGGACGCTGATGACCGTGTGCGCAAATGTATGGGCCATACGACACGTCATGATCACACCGCCTCACAAAACATTACAATTTTTCTTTGGTTAGTTCCATATCAAATCATACATTTATGTGAACACGAACAATACTTACCAATTTCAAAAATATTTACAAATGGACACTAAAAACACTAATTACAATACAACTACTTGTATTTTACGATCGCGAATAACCCCAAATAAAAATGGCGTCTGCGAAATGTACGTCATATTATTAATCGACCCGACTTCTATAAAACAAATCATATTATTGGCTCTTTATTTTTACATCAAGCTTGTCTGTTTTCTCATTTAGTTACTTAATAAACTTTTATTTAACAAAAAAGTAAACCTGTAAACAAGCTTACCTCAAATAAAATATAACATGCTGGCGTATAAATGAACATTTAAAATGTAAACAAATTATTTTGAGCTTTATGGGAATATTGCCAATGTGAGGATCAGCCAATCATCAAAACTATTGCATCGAATTCGGACGAACGAGCAACAGACAAACGGGAAGCCACGGTCTAAAACTAAACGGGTGATTGTCATAGAAAGGTTAAATTGTAAAAGGTTACATTTCAGGATTTTTATTACGGAAATTAAAAACGCAAACATTTTTAGGTTGTCTGAAAAAAAATTAACATTGTGGACACAGAATGATCAAGACACTAGAAGTAATCTAATGAGATAACATTTGAGAAAAAGGTCTTTCAAGAGCAGCCTAAGTTGTAAGTTTCGTCATGGTTTTGTGCGTGCCATGACAACCTAAAGTCTACTAGTTGCGCGGGTACTGGTGTCGTGCATGCACGCCGCCGCGCGCGGTACGCGTTATTTAAACAGGTACATGTAGAATTGAAGTATAACTTTTGCAACTATCCAAAAAGTAAACAACCAAAACACTGTTGAAAATCTAACTTGTTGTAAAAATATTAATGATTATAAACGCCCTGTGAAATTATTCCCTCTAGCATGCTGTCATTTTGAAGAAACTATATAACAAAAGAAGGTCATTTAAAGTGTTCGCACGGCGGTGGTACGCGCGGCGCACGCGTGGGCGGTAGTAAATACCGTTCAGTGCGTGAAATGCGAGTACTGCAATCCGCTGGCTGAGAACGCGCCCTGAACGCAGATTGCGGTCCCATTTCAAATTGTGACTCGTCAGATTTTGAATTGAAATCAATTAACTTCAAGCCGGCAAACAATGAACCAATCATAATAGGCCTAGGCCTCTTTTCGAAACCTTAGTTCTTAAATCTTATCTAGCTTTACCAAGTAGTATGCAAACCCAGGTACTACTACATGTACAACGCAAAATTGTTAACTTTTTGTGATAGTCATTAAAATGGAAATACAAAATTAAAGTTAGGTAACATATTCAACGTGTCTTAATTCGCGCCGGGATTATTTTGACTTTGACCGGGCCCAGGGCGCGTGACGAACGATTCGAGGTTGGGTTCAGGCCGGCATCTGTAGGTAGCACACCCTATTATTTCCGGCCTCGCTCGTTGTGAGCCCGTCGCAGACTGATATGTCCGGCCTTGCTCGTGACGTATTTATTCGTCAACCGTTTAAATCCCGGGAAAAAATGCGTTTACATTGTAGACACGGCATCCGACGCCCCTCCCCTCCCCCCCCCCCCCCCCCCCCAACTTATTTTGTATACATATGACGGGCTCCCCCGAAAAGTCTAACTTTATGCTATTTTTAGAAGTGCCACGTTGAAAACACCGGTACATTGCGCATGCTCGAGAGACTAGCAATGACGGAGCGCTTTCCTTCAATGGCGACCGTCATGAACGAGTTATAACGCAATGAAAAGTAACGCAATGTTTTCCCCGCTAATTAGTTACCTTTCGATCAATATTTTAACTTCATGACTAAATTAGCGGCGTCTATAATATTTCAGTTTTCATTTAGTGCTGTAAATGTAATAAAATACAAATGAAAACTGTAAATTTATATGTTTCTTGTGAAACGATTTTGACGTTGTATGTAAAGCTTGTGCATTGACATTTTTACATTACAATTCACGCGTTGTTTTAATCGAACTCGAAGTCATCAATGGCGAATTCGCAACTACCACACGGCCAGGGCCAGGCAATGAAAATGTCCGGCGCTGCCCCACCACAGAATTTCGCGAGCGGTATGGGAACGCCAACTTCAAGTAAGTTTTACACAGTCACAGTGTTCTAGGGCCAGTACTGGCCCAGTACCTGGCGGTGGCCGTTGATTCTTTGTTGTTGTACTTAAAATACTGTTTGTAATTGTAGCCATTTTTGGTTTTGGTTTTTTTGTTCTCATAATTCATAATCATGAAAATCATTTCTACCTCAAACCATGGAGGAATAAGAGCTCTTATTCCTCCATGCTCAAACTCGGCGGTTAGCTAACAATACTCAATAGCGTCTCAATATTTTGCCAAAATTATGATATTTTTTTTATGGTTTTGTCAGGTATAATTTTTTTCTAAATCTGCGACCTGAACTAAGTTTGAATTTCTTAGCTTTTTTAGCGATAAAAGCTAAAAAAATATTGCGGAACACGTTTGTGTAGGTGAGCACAGAGCACCCTCTGTTGTATTCGGTGAAACATTTAGAAACAAATTACACTAGACCGAGCAAGGGAAAAATCCTAATTTCGACGAAATATTATTATATGTATTACTTACTAGATGCTATATGGATGGTAAGTTAACCTACAGTACATGCGTTTGAAATGCATAGGATTTAGAATAACCATTTACATCGTTTTGTCAACTCAAACACAGGGTTTATGAGTACGACGAGTGTGGCTCATTGTTTTTGAGTAAAATCTTATGGTGGGTGTTTTGAGATGGGATAATGAACAAAATTTCTAAAGCAGTTGATGACCCTATTAAAATTGACTCGCCTGTGCTTTGAATAATTTTACTCTAACCGACATGCACACAAAATAGTCTTTTTCTTGTAGGCCTAATTTTGTCTATTTAACAGGGCCACCAGGGCAGACAAGACCACAAGGCCAGCCAAGACCACCACCGGGGGGTTATCAACCGGGATTCAACCCATCCATAGGGTACAACCAAGGCCCTCCTCCCACTGCCAATGGTGCTCACACAGGCAACCCATCTAGCCACAGAGGGCCAGCCCGCATTATTCCTAAGACCCAGGATGGTTACCCGACTGGTCCTCCGCTTCCCAAAATGGATGGGGCCTACACGCCTAGACCATCAGGTCCCTCAACAATGCCAAACTCTATCCAAACTGGTCCCCCTACTTTGTCAAGGGGAGCATCCCCAAGTGACTCCGCCACACATCCTGCAGTGAACAATCCATATACTACTAAACCAGGGGGACCCCCTCCGATACATAGCTTGGGCAACCCACCCTCGTCACTACCCCTTCAAAACCAGTACTCTAGCCAGCAAGTGAACTCGTTCCCAGGACAATCAGGTCCCCCTAAGAGGACCAGCATCACTGATCCTCTACAAGGATCTGATTCTGGGATGCCCCTCCCTGGACCCTCACCTAGTGGCCCAGGATCCTACAGCCGACAGCCACTTCAAGGAGCAAATATCGGTTCAATGGATTCGCCTTCAACTCCGGATAATCCGGGAATGGAAGGAAATTTAAATTCTTCAGGTGAGTTGAAATGTGCCCCAAAAAGGGTAAATTTTGATTTCCATGGTATCTGGTCTTGTGTTGTTGATGCGGTATTGTAGTCGACAACAGTTTAAATTATTGTTTCAACGATCCACAAAACCTTCCATCTTTTCCAACAGCGCTGGTAATGGATTATGTCTTTAAGCATTGTGAAGGAAGGAAATTGTGATGGGTTGTGGATTTGTTGCCATGTTTAACTTGGTTATATTTGGTGCACATATAACATGCAAATACTGAGTTGTTATTAACTTTAGGGTCATGGTCATATAATCTCTTTTCAATGAGAAATAAGTTGTTGTTGGTATCTTTTGATAAGATTCAATTGTGTTTGCAGAGAAATGCTGATTATGATGTACTGTAGAGATTTGTATGTTGTCATTGCTTGTAAGTTGAGAATTACCCCACAATGACTAGTAATATGCAATTTATTTAATGATCTTTGGTTGAAAATTTGGCCAGAAAGTGCTATATTCCATCATGTGCCCTTATTTTATATATTTTTTGTTTGCTCTGCATGATTGACAGCATGAAAATAGCTTCACGTAACAAAAATAAACAGTTTGAGTTTGCCGATCTACATTGTAATCTTCCGCAACTCTTAACAATTCTCACCCCCCGAATAGATGTTTGTTATCATTCATCAAACTAACATTGTGATTGTTGATAACAAAGTTTAAGCATAAAAACCTAAGTACAACATAAAAGTGCGAAGTAACTGTACCTAATGTTAAGTTTAAGGTTCAAAGTTTATAGGCATACAAATATAATAATCTTTTCTAACCCTTGATTGGATGTTGATTTCTTTTATCATTCATCAAACTAACATTGTAATGGTTGATAACAAGTTTAACCCTAACCCCCTATAGGCTCTCACATTAGAAAGCCTACCAAACCTAACAAACTTCACACAGCTTACACAGGTTCAATAATCTTTAGTACATATTGTACTGAACCTAACAGTACTAAACCTGCCAAACTCCAACAGTTTGCCTTTCTGTTCTGAACCTCGGAGAATTCAACAGGGTCACCCTGGCCCTTTGGTACCGAGTCAATCAAAGTCTAACAACAAGTCGCCAAAACCTGCAGTTGTAGTTTGATGGGGCTGAGCTAGTTGGGGTTAAGCAAACAAACCTAAGTACAACATGTGCAAGGTAACTGTACCTAATGTTGAGTTTAACCCTAACTCTTCTCAATCCTTCAAAATCCTTATTGGCAAAAAGTGACAGTTGATTTTGGAGGATGCAATGGCTGACATGGTTCACGGTCGTAGGCCTTACCAAGCATGTGTTATGTTCAGCCATGCGTAATGCAACCCTTCATTATTCTGAATACCACCCAGACTGCTTTTAAGTGTCATTGGCACCGACTCGACCCATAGCACTGATTGGATGCGGATTTTGGAGGATTGAGGCAGTGGTCACCTCTAAACAAATACAAGAAAATAACCGATGATTTTGGAGGATTGATGATGGTTCCTAGCAAAAAAGGGGTTAGGGTTAAGGTTCAGAGTTTATAGTCATACAAATAATTTTCGGAAATAGGTCATGTACAGTACATGTACATGTCAGATTAGTCATTTGTACGATGCGAAGTACGGTAGTGCAACTCACTATCTGGTTTTCTAGACACAACATTTCAATATTTGCAATTTTTGCCTGTAGTTGTAATATCAGTGTAAAAGTGAAAGTTTAAGAGCAATGTTTGATATTTACCTGCACATTACTTGTAATGTTTGGGTGCCGTATTTTATTTGCCTGTGTACTCCAAGTAATTTTCACCTGCAAATCATTATATTAACCATTTTTTTTCTTCACATTTTCCCCCTATTTACTCACCTGCATCCCATTCCCTTCCCCCTTCTTTGTTTGGACTGTTTGTAACGCTCGTGTCTGGTTGCACGGCTCATTGCCCTGCCCTTTGACCCGTCCCCCTTTGACACACCCATTTGGGCTATAAAACAAAAAGGAGAGGGCCTGCAGGTACCCAAGTACCACTCCATGATTCGGTCGCCCTCGACGGGATCGCTGGGCTCGTTGCCGATGCCCAAATTTCACCTGCAGTCCTCATCCCCGACTGCGGACCTGGCCAACTATTCACCGGGGGATTCAGGTATTTGTTAACCCTTCTGATTTGCATGGTTAGATGGCTGAATGAATGTCGCTGCATGCTGCTGGCTTTTCGGGTCTTTCTCCTATCCTATCCTGTCCTGTCCTACATGTATTTGGCAGTATTAGATATGTCCAGTTAGAATTATAGAGCCCGTTGTTCTTCACAATGGGTAGAGAGAGCAGATTGTTCTGGTAACATTTTCTGTCAGACGATACAAGTTTGCTACTCTGGGGCCACAGGGTTTGAGACTGTTGCACTGGGATTAATTAACCCTAACCCTAACAGACACAGCACAGTGCATCAGTTTAACAAGTCTGGTGCACTTTGATGGATTTAGCTGTCAACAACAGTGTAACCAACCACAATCTAAGACCATAAAGCTAATCCCTGTTGAACAATGACAGAGATGGGTCCTGCTGTGTTATGTGACCACAGAATCAGAAGCAGTTTGACTTAGAGATTTCTGACCTAATGGATCTTGCTGCACTCTGCAGCCAAGTCACTTTGACAAACGATGCAATCTGATGTGTTTGGCAGGGTTTCCAGCCAAAATACCCTGAAGTGTTTGGGTTAGCGAGCTCATGTGTTTTCTATTGTGTCTCGTTTACTGTTAATCTTTCAGCAGTTTCTTGCCTTATGCTTTTTTACATAATGTAACATGCCCATGCGACTTTCTTTCCAGCGCACAAGTTCTGTCTGGCAATGTGTAACAGTGTAACTACAATGTTGATCATTTTTTTAAAAAATTTTCATTCCATTGTTATTATGAGTACATGTACATGAGGCATACAAAAAATAATGTTATGTTGGCGTAACCCGACCGACCCTAAAAATACGGCCGACCCTGGATATTTTCTTTTTCAAGGGACGAAATTTAATGATTAAAATCTATATAAATCTAGTTATAAATACGTTTGAAACCATTTCTGACCGTTTCTCATTGTTGTGTGTGTGGATTGTGTATATATTGAACCTGGACACGCTATCGTGCATCACTACCGACTTAAACAATTAGAAAACATCATTTTCATTGCTGGGAGGAAAAAAATAAAAAATAAAAAAATAAAAAATCCCTACCTACCTACCCTATTTTCTTGGGCCCGTTATGCCAACATAACATTTTTTTGTTTATGCCTTGACTGCTAAACACTTTTCTTATGAATGTCAGTCGTCAAATTTAACACGTTGTCTTTTATTACATCATTAGTTGTACATGATTGATATATATCATGTATTCTGACTTTCTTAACCCTAAATCTGTGAAAAACTTCTGAGGGCAATTTTCTATGTGCCTTAAGTGTTGATGGTTGACATTTTTTTTCTTTAAGCTGAGGTTCTTAAATAGTCTCATACACATCTAGTCTTTGCTAAACACGACCGACTGTATTTGATATTTGATTGTGAACGCTGCGTATTCTATTCACACAGTGTGCGGACTGTGCGCGCCCGCCGCGCTAACGACTTGATTACAGACCATCTCCCTAACTAACACATTCGTCTTTGCAAATTTGATCCAGCTGTTTATCTTTTTCCTCATTTCTCTGTAGGCTTTCCTAGGGAGCCAATCGCGCAATACATACTGTGCCCACGCTTGAATTTCCTTTGTGAAGCAGCGCTAATATGCAACGCAGTCCTGCGAAGCTGCTGAATGGTAGCTGATTGCGTGAATTGTCAATTTGCATGAAAAGGTCACACCCCATTTAACCCTCCCTCTATGACAACAGATCACTGCATGGCAGTGGCACGTGCCAATTCACTCAAGCTGTTTGCACTGAAGGATTATACACAGTTTATTTGTATGGGAGTGCATGTTAAAGTGCGTTTGAGGATAAACAAGAGCAAGTGTTATGCAAGTTTGCAAAGACCACTGTGAGAGTTAGGGTGCTGGACGTATCGTGTTATTAGCGGGCACACTGTTGAATACAGTGGTCTTTGGCAAATACACATCAAGATCAAGTAAGTTCTTTATTATATAGACTTATCCGTCGGCAACAACTGGCCAAGTGAGGGCAGTAGAACGGCGGTGTCTTTTCTATCGTCTTCATGTGATGTCACAATAGAAAAACACCGTAGTCCTGATAATCTAACAATGGTGCAACCACAAGAGGGCGGGCTCACGAAATGCTCGTCAGATTAAACTATAAGAGTGCGGTGGAATTTAATCTATCCACCTTCTCTTTGTATTGCAACCTGTGAGTACTACTTTTCGGTTGCATACTGTGGACAGAGAATTTATTGTCTTGACTGTGAACCGTTTATATTTTTGGAAGCCTGGAAATATTTAATCCAGTTTATCCAGATGTACATGTAATGTCTCCGCACCTTTCCAACATTTCTCTTGATTTATAGCCTAGAATACTGTAGCTGATGTGCTTCTGCTGATGTTTATGCCTGCATTTCTCTACTTTACTCCTAAACTGTACCTTATCTAGTCATAAAATAAAATTAAAAAAAATAGTTCTGCTTTCGGTTACCCTACCCACGTGTACCCTGTTTTGACAGCCCCTTCATAACCCCAAAACCATTATTATTATCTTTTACCTGTGACTACACAGGAACACCTTCATAGGATCAACACACACATTTTGGTTTTTTCAATATCTACCTACCCCAAATTTTTTCACTGGTTTTTGTAAAAGAGTTCTTGGCCACCACAAAGTCAGCACAGCAGTGAAATGTTGTCATGAATGTTCCTCTTTATCTTTTACGTTTCACCAATGCCCAGGTCCGCCCTCCGCAAGGTCCTCTGCGGCACCTTCACCTGTCCCCTCGCAGAGATACGACGCTTTGGAAGGAGGGACACCATATTCTCCTAATTATCACCAAGGTGTGTACCACTTTAGATTTTCCCACAATGTTATTTTCATTTATGTAGATATTGCCTTGCTTGTTATCTATACCATATATAATTTAAATGGTCATCATCCTGTGCTGTAACATGTGGGTAATCCATTAGAATTTCATTAAGTAAGCACAAACGTGCAATTAGCTGTTGCACAATTGTGCCCACTGAAAGCATGAAAGGAACTTCCGTAAAAGTAATTATCATTTGAAATTAATACAATGTGAAACAAACTAAAATTGATTAAAAACATATCAATTTACATCCTTATTATTTTATTATGGGTACGGAGAATGCTACCAGTGTTTTGGTCGAAACCTAATACGTCAAGTTGGATAATAGAAAAAGCGTGTTCAAAGTAACTTGATCTTGGTCAAATTCTTATTTGCTGTCTAGGCCTAATTCCCCTGATCGACAACATTGAATACGTTTTCATGTCAGTGATATAATGCAGTGTCTGTATAGACGAAATTCTATACAGACACTTTACAGAATTCACAGGGAGCCAGGATTAATTTGTATTTGTTGTTCCCTCCCCCCCAGGTCCTCCAACACCTGGAGGATCACAGATGCCCATATCGCCCTTGGCTGACCCTCAAAGGGTTGGAACCCCATCTGGGAGACACCCCTTAGCTAGGTCCCCATTGGGTGGTCCCCAAATGGGTGGTCCCCAAATGGGTGGATCCCCATTGAGTGGTCCCCAAATGGGTGGATCCCCATTGGGTGGTCCCCCAATGGGTGGATCCCCATTGGGTGGTCCCCAAATGGGTGGATCCCCATTGGGTGGTCCCCCAATGGGTGGATCTCCAATAGGTGGATCCGCAATGGGTGGACCCGCAATGGGTGGTCCCCAAAGGGGTGGACCCGCAATGGGTGGACCCGCAATGGGTGGACCCGCAATGGGTGGACCCGCAATGAGTGGTCCCCAAAGGGGTGGTCCCCAAAGGGGTGGTCCCCCAATGAGTGGACCCGCAATGGGCGGGCCCTCGATGGGCGGACCCTCGATGGGCGGACCCTCGATGGGCGGACCCTCGATGGGCGGACCCTCGATGGGCGGACCCTCGATGGGCGGACCCTCGATGGGCGGACCCTCGATGGGCGGACCCTCGATGGGCGGGCCCTCGATGGACGGGCCCCCGATGGGCGGACCCCTGATGGGCGGACCCCCGATGGGCGGACCCCCGATGGGCGGACCCCCGATGGGCGGACCCCCGATGGGCGGACCCCCGATGGGCGGACCCCCGATGGGCGGACCCCCGATGGGCGGACCCCCGATGGGGGGACCCCTAATAAGTAGTGGTCCCCCAACTAGTGGTGCCCAAATGCGCACCTCCCCGATGGGTGTGCCCCAAATGGGTACACCTCAAACAGGTGCGCCTCCAACTAGTGCGCCTCCAGTGGGTGGACCTTCCATGGGTGGGCAACCGGCAACAGGACCCCCTGTTTCTGCGGGTATTTCTGGCAGGCGTCAGTACCCACAGCAGAGCTACATGAACCAACCCCAACCAGGCCAGTACCAGCAGCCACCAGCCCCTGCCGCTCAAGGTGGAGTGGCTCAAATGGGCCAGCCCCAGCAGGAGGTGGGTAATCCACAGCCAAACGGAGGTCAACCACGGATGGCTGTGAACAACGTCATGCAGCAACCGGTTAGTATCCCTGGATTGTAAGATTCAAAGATCAAATTGGCCTAGGGTATTTTCTTTTACAAGTCTGAAATTATAATCTATTTGTTCTTTATTCAGTGCTAGCTTCTGCGCACACAATGCTTAATTAATGTTATTCACGTTTCAGGGAGGGCAGCCCAGCATGAACAACCTCAATGCCTCCATGAGCAACCTGCGGGTGCAGCAGGCCGAGACCAGACCCATCAACCTGCTGCAGGAGAGGCACATTGTGGAGCCCAAGCCGGTGGAACCGCCAAAGACCAGACTGAACCCTGAACTCAGCAGGCTGCAGGTTGATCCAGAGTAAGTAGAAATCTGGCCAAGACGGGAGATTTCAAAGTTTGAGAGCTCCTCGTTTTCAGTCCCTTGAAGGACTCCAGGGGCCAATTCTATGGAGAAGCTAAGCACACACAAAAACTGCTTAGAATACAAATTCTTTCTTGTCAAAAACATGCTTACAAACCAAAAATTCAGCTGCTTTTTTTGCTTAGCATGAAAAACACATAGAGTTTTGGCAGGTAACCTGTTTTGACTGAGCAGGACTTTTTTGTGCTAAGCAAAATTGTTGTGTTTAGCAGCGCCATGAAATTTGGCCATGTACATTATTGATACATTTTTTGCCTGGAGACACAGAATCCTTCAGGCAAGGCAGGCTTTTTGACAGCTTTTCGAGTTGAAAGATTATTAGGGAAATTTGGCTGGTGAGGAAGCTCAAGTTAGAGGGAGGAGACAAGTTTTCCTTAAAAGAGACGTCTTCGAACCAAGATACTGACAATTTGGGAAACCGCCAACAAAGGGCAAGATAGCTCAGTTGTTAGAGCCTTGCCAATTTCTTTGTTCACTTTGAAATGTCTTCAATTTCTTCTATATCATCGTTCATCTTGTGTTTGTCTTTGATTTGCAGCATCTTCCGTTGTACGCTGAATGCTCTTCCTCAGACCCAGGCCTTGCTGCAGAAGTCTCGGCTTCCGTTGGGACTTATTATACACCCCTTCAGGGATCTCTCGGTGAGTTCAAAGAAAAGACTTGAGCCATACTTCAGAGTGCTGCTGAGCACAAGATTGTTTTGCAAGTAGAGCCTTCGTATACAGAGACTGTATTAGTAATAGTCCAGCAGATTGGTGATTTTGTTTCTTTAAATCGGATGATAAAAGCCTGGATTTGGCACACAGTCATCATCATCATCATATTTATTTCCACTTAATCAAAAACCAATGATTTACACTTACAGATGGTATAAATAAACGTATACGATTAAGCGGTGGGCTTCTCCAAAAGGCAAGCTTGTCAAGTGGAAAGGTCCTTGATGTGTAGAAAGAAAGTAATTATGTCATAATAAATAGAGATTATACGGGTTTCATTTTAACTACACAGAAGTAAACTTATGTTGCACATAAAATGACAAGGACCAACACAAACAGGACATACAAAAATACAATTGTACAATATAACCTACACAGGGGATCGTACAATGAATCTACATGTATTGTGGAGTGTCGTGGCCGAACGGTTAAGAGCTTGGTTTTCTGTTCCGCAGAGCGTGAGTTCGAGTCTCGGTGTGGACACGTGTGTCCTTAAGCAAGGCAATTAAACCACTATTGCTTCGTCCTTCGGATTGGACGTAAAGCCGTAGGTCCCGTGTGTTGTATAATGCACGTAAAAGAACCCAGAAAACAGTTATCGCTAAGAGAAGGGGTTCGCCCCGGTGTTTCTGGAGGATCACGTCAGCTACCTTCTCGTGGTGATCCCGCGGCGTCATGGAACTATAGTTCTGTTGCCGTGTACCAAGTGATGATGATGATGATGATCCCAGCTAAATATAATAATCAATGTTAAGAACAATATTTTTCAAAAAGCAGAAGCTTAATTTTTTTCTTAAATAAAAGACGACTACGAATACTTATTAGAGTTTGACTTAGTGAATTCCAATATGTTGTACCTTGATAAATGACAAATTTCTTTGCAAGAGCAGTAGTATGTCGGAGAAAGATTTTTGGCTGTAGGGACATCGTAGATCTGTCCTTTGAAAAAAACATAGGTAGAACAACAAGCAATTTTCAAAATGTTCAAAATGGTTGCCATTGCATGTTATTCTACCTGTATTTTGTCAAAGGTCAAAACTACGGTGGTTCTAGAGCCAAATATCTTCCTCATGACAAACTCTGACTGTGTGCCGAGGAAACAATTCTATCATATTGTGCACAAATCTGCCTGACTAGTAAAACAAAGCAAAAAGCTTAAATTAGTTCTCAGTGTGTGCGTATCACTATATACAGGCATGAAATTTTTTCAGACTTTTGTCTGAAATCAGATCTTTTGAATCTTGGATAAGACATTATTTGTATACAGAGATATGCACCCTTCAGAGATGTTATCAATTTTCAGATTTTTGTGTAAATTGACAATCTCATCCCTAGAAATGAATAATTGTGACTTGTCTTTGTTTGACAGCATTTGCCCGTGATCCAGTCAAGTGTCATCGTAAGGTGTCGCTCATGTCGCACCTACATCAACCCCTTTGTAACGATCATTGAGCAACGACGTTGGAAGTGCAACCTCTGTTATAGGATAAACGAACGTAAGTGGGACGGTGAACCCAAACCAGGGCACGTTTTATGTCACAGACAAGGAATTCTGCACTAACCATGCAAGCACGGAATCATGAATTCTAACATCTGCGTATGTGACCTGATCCAACGAAACCCAGACAGAATTGCACAATGTGTTTTATTACAATATACTCTTGAAGTCATTTGGGGGCTGATTTTTCCATTTTGAGGTTTTGGCTTTTTCTGATTTACGAACTATTAATCTACAATCTCCCTAAATTTTAACATAATCCGTCACCCAGAAGTGTGTTGTTTTTGTCGATTTTGTGAAACAACTGTGTATAGATATAATAGGCTTTTCTGAACTTCAAAGCTGTTTAAATCATAATTAGGTTGTCAGGGTTTTATCACTAAATCCTCCCCCCCAGGATAGATAGGGTGGGGGTACATATGTAAATGACACATCATTTTAAAGCTGAGAACCTAGAGAATTTATAAGAAGCAAAATCTAAAAAACTAAAATTGTAAGCGTTGTCCGGGTTTCGTTGGAACAGGTCTCGTATGCCCAAAAGCTATGATTCCTTGATGACTCGAAAAGTACACTTGATTATTTGCGCAGATTTTCATCTTGAGTTGAAAATGCTATTTTCAATTACTGGGGCCAATTTCATAGAGCTGTTAAGCACAAATATTTGCTTAACACCAAAAAGTCTTGCTCAAAAATATCGGGTTGCCAGCCAAAACTCCATGTGCATTTCAAGCTAAGCAAAAACCAACTAAATATAAGCCAGAAACAATAATTATAGGTTACCTGAAAATTCGGTATGTAACCCTGTTTTTGACTAGGAAGAAATTTTGTGCTAAGCAAATTTGTGTGCTTAGCAGCTCTATGAAATTAGCCCCTGGGGCCAATTTCACGGAGCTGCTAAGCACAACAATTTGCTTAGCACAAAAACGTCTTGCTCATTAAAAACAAGTTATCAGCCAAAATTCTATGTGTTTTTTATGGTAAGCAAAAAACCAGCTGATTATCAATCAAAAACAATAAAGATCACGTGAACATTTGGTTTGTAACCTCGTTTTTACCAAGGACAAATTTTCATGCTAAGCAAATTTTTGTGCTTAGCAGCTCTATGAAATTAGCCCCTGATGTTTTTTTATAAATAATTTGCAGTACCTGAAGAGTTCACCTATGACCCAGTCACCAAGAGTTACGGTTCCCCAGAGCGGAGGCCAGAGGTCAAATCTGCTACCATTGAGTTCATTGCACCCTCGGAGTACATGGTAAGCAATGCAGGAGCAAAATTGTGTAGCCATTTCAATTAAGTAAACAATGAGAGTGAAAGGTAGAATACAATATTTCCAGATATCGTAGAAAAATCACTGCCGAATTATTAAGAAATATCTTACTTATTTGAAAGTAAATTATGATTCAAGGCATCCAGCAAAAAGATTGCGCTAGATATCCTGTAATAGTTCAAAAAAATCGAATGGGAAAAAAATAAATTGATGATCGCCGGACGGCGATCGCAAAAAAAGCAAGAACAACATAAGGACCACTGCCCGACGCCGGTTAAAAACGAAGGACAATAATCCCGCGCCTCGGCTCGGTGATGTTAAAATAATCCCGGCGCGAACTAGTTAAACAAATTATCTTCTGTGCCTCAGTCTCCTCGCAATTAATTTCTTTGCTTGCAGTTGAGGCCGCCGCAGCCAGCCGTCTACCTGTTTGTCATCGACGTCTCTTTCAGCGCCGTGGAATCCGGCTATCTCTCCATCGCCTGCCAGCTCCTCCTGGACTGCCTGGACCGCATGCCGGGCGACGCCAGGACCCTGATTGGCTTCATCACGTTCGACAGCACCTTGCACTTCTACAACCTCCAGGAAGGGATGACCAGGCCGCAGATGCTGGTGGTATCGGACATCGACGGTGAGTTTCAGGCTGTGCACAAACACTGTGATGCTTAATTGTAATGAGTTGAAGGATTCCTGATAAGCACCTTGTCTAGGAAGCCTGAGGATACCTGTAGAGAGCAAGGAGAAAGTTCATACTTAGCACGAAAGCAAACGCGAACACAAATTTGTGACGTCACGTGGAATCTTCACACTGCGAATGCGCAAATGTTGAACACATTTCGCTGAATGCTTTGTTTCGTCAAATTCGCATCGGATTCGTTTTTGCGTCAAGTATGAACCGGCCTTTAGAGGTTGGAGGAAAACTCCAGAAGAGAAAAATCTGGGGTACACCCTGCTGAATTAAACCGGGGGTGAAAACTGGATTCCAATGTGGACCTCGACAGGAATCGAACCCGGGCCACAGCGGTGGAAGGCAGGAATAGTGCGCCAACCTGACTGCCTTGAATCACTTGGTTTTTTGTTTTTCTTATTTCAGACATATTTCTTCCTTGCCCCAACGACTTGCTGGTAAACGTCCATGAAAACAAAGAGGTAGGTTTGATGAAGGGAATGAAAGTGCATTGAAGTCGTTATACGAGTTCATTTCAAAACCATCCCTGATAAGGATTCACACTGAAGGATTGTGAAAAATCTGAACCCATTTACAAGTAAAGATTGAAAACTGTCTCCCGTATTTACCTAGTTTCTCTTCCATTAATCTTTTCCTGTAGTTGATACAAGAGCTTCTGAACCAGCTCCCATCCATGTTCTCCGGCAACAAGAACACACAGACAGCACTGGGTCCGGCGCTGCAAGCAGCGCTCAAACTCCTGGTAAGAACAAACCCAACATGTTATAAGACCGAAATATTAGGCCCTCTTAAAGGTAGTATACACCATTTGCAGATATCGCCGGACGGCGATCGCGAAAAAAACACAAATAACATAAGAATAACTGCTCGACGCCGGTTGAAAACAAACGCTGTTTTTCGTGCTTTTCTTGGCATCCATGATTGTAAAACTTCGGACAGGTCACATATTTACTATAAAATAAAACACCCCCAAAATCTACTCATTCATGATAATTCAAGCAATTACCAATGGTGTATACTACCTTTAACTTATTTGATTTGTATATTTCAGGTCATTCCAGCCAGTAAGCAGTTTGCAGCAGTATTAATCTTATTCATGTTATAAGACCGACGGACTCAATTATACATTTACATTTTTAGTACCTCTGTTCCTCGGGTTTTCTTAGATAATAGTTTGTTTTGTTTCCTCTGCAGAGCCCAACTGGAGGGCGCGTATCTGTTTTCCAGTCCGGTCTACCTTCCTTGGGTCAGGGGGCTCTCAAGTCCAGGGAGGATCCGAACCAAAGAGCATCACCCAAAGTAAGTCTTACGGGCATTCGACAGAGCATTATTGGGCAGAAAGCTTGTCACGTTTTCTTCTTTAAGACGAGAGACCAAGACTTGCCAATGTGGCAAGCCCTCAAGAGCTACTTTATGAAGTTTTATTTATAGAAGTTTTCAACTTCGGCCATGCCAAAAAAAAACTGACCTGGCATTTCCTAATAATTTGCTAAATTGAGGGTGATCTTACACACACCAAAGGAAGTTAGGCTTGCATCTCGCTCAGTTATTCTTTGTTTAGTGTGCAGTGAGATTTTGCTTAATTCTCAATTCTAACAAGTATTCTTTGAACACAGGGCAAACATTCTTTGAGAATGGTTGTAAAAGATGGAATTTGCGTCGGGGTGGTGTAAATTAAATATTGGAGTTTGCCCTTTGCCGACATATTTTTTAAATACTGTGTACTCGGTTTTTTTGCGACTGGCTCGCAGCAAGCAAGGCCGGAATTATCCGGTTCGCTTTCCAGAGATGCCGTCCTGAATCCATCTCGGATTGAGGTTTGTGAAAAACAATTATGAGCCTAGACCCGGTTAATGTCCCGGTTACTGTATTTAAGTATTAAACTGTTGTATATTTTCCACGTAGATTGTTGCAAATCTTGGACCGGCGGTAGACTTCTACAAGAAGCTGTCCTTGGATTTCTCCGCCCAGCAGATAGCGTGTGACATCTTTCTTTTCAGCAGCCAGTACACGGACGTGGCTACCCTAGGTAGGCTTTAGGACCCAAACTTTGGGACACTTGCACTGTGTCCAAGAATTTAGAGTGTCCAAGAATTTAGAGTTCGATGATTTTTAGTATTAAATTAACTTGTAATTTTAATATTGTTTACTGGATTGTAATATTGTAACTTACAGCTTTTAATTTTCATATTTGCCTCGTAGCGGGAGTGGCTAAATATTCGGGCGGCACCGTCTACTATTACCCAGGATTCCACAGCACTCAGAATCTTGTGGAAGTAGACAGGTTCAGTACCGACTTCCGTCGGTACCTCACAAGGAAGGTGGGGTTTGAGGCAGTCATGAGAGTACGCTGTACCAAAGGTAAGTAAAAATACAAGGGAGAGGGGCCGGGGCCGCGCCGATATACACCCTGAAATGTATGTCGTGTGACACACAATGGTATTCTCGAGAACATCATTTTTGTGATGTCTTTAATTTGGCTAAATTTGATGTGTATATAAAATTAAGAAGGGACTAAAGTAACAAGGCTCATTGGCCTAGATGTTATTGTTTATTTCTGGTAAGGAAACCAAGAATTCCTCAAAAGTGCCCTCGGCGCTGTAGCTCGTAAGCCTGAAGAAACCTGTAGAGAAAAGTCAATGAGAAGAAGGTACCGTTTTAGACGTAGGAAGAAAACCCTAGAAGAAATATCCTGGAAAAAACCTACGGAATCAGGCAGGGACTAAATTTTGGCAGGGACTGACTCCACATATTGGCCCCGGCCAGATTCGAACCCGGGTCATAGTGGTGGAAGGCGTGGAAAGAACCGCTAAGCCAGCCTGTCTTCCTAAAATGTGTAAATGTCCAGGCCCATAAGCCGGTTTTTGGACATTGGCGCGCGCGTCGTGCATGGCTGCGCCATGTTGCGTGTGGCGCTGCGATGTCGCGCAGATGCAGTTGTGGCGAATGCGTTGTGAGTTTTAGACCATAAATACTGACTCACTGTAAAGTATTGCACATGCATTGTGAACGTTTAACCAATAAAACGGTAAAAGGCACTGGATTTCAATGGAGTCCAAATTTCATGCGACATCGTAAAAGTGTTTAAAACTGGCCCCGGTGTTTTAGCATCCGTTTAAGACCAGCCACGTGACGGCTCTCGACCAATAGGAATGGGTAAACTGTCCGAGGTTTTTATGAATTGTGATTATTGTCACCCGTCAGTGATTGAATGATACACTTTCTTGTTTGCTTAACCCCAGGCCTGAGTATTCACACATTCCACGGCAACTTCTTTGTGCGGTCGACAGACCTGCTGTCGTTACCTAACATCAACCCAGATGCTGGCTTTGCCATGCAGGTCAGCATAGAGGAGAGTCTACACGACTCACCGGTGGCTTCGTTACAAGCAGCACTGCTCTACACAAGTAGTAAAGGTATACATATATGGGACCGTCCACGGCAAAAGGGCTGTAAATTAGGCATCTTGACGTTTAGAGATATTTAGAGAAATGAAATCTACAAGAAATAAGATCTACAAGAAATAAGCTTTAAAATGATGTATTACAAGACATAGTTGGTATTTATGGTTAGCTACAACAAGTAACACTGAATATAAACATTTAGTTTTTTATTGTTTTTCACATATTTTCACATAATGGCCCTTTTTCTTTTTTTTAAATTGTGGTCCTACTTTTGTCCTTTTTTTCATCTGTGTCTCCTGTTACGATCTTTTGAAACAAGGTATTTATTTAAATTTCTCATGAATTATTCAGGAGAGAGGCGGATCCGTGTCCACACCATGTGCCTGCCAGTGACCAATCAGATGTCGGAGATCATGGCGGGGGCGGATCAACAGGGGATCGTGGCATTACTTACGAGAATGGGTAAGAGTAGCAGTTGCGATTCTGGATTCCGAAGTTGTCGCTCCTAATTGTTTAAGACGTCAGACCTTTTATATACCTAGGGCAAAACCTTGACTTTAAATAAATAACCCTAACCTTCCCAAATCCTCAAATCAATATGGTTTTGCACACACCCTAGGAAGTTGGGGTTAATTGCGATTGGCACTAGCTTGGAACACCTGTCTTAAGTGGGGCGAGTCACTTTGTACACTTGCTCAAAATGCTTGGCATGTTTAACTTTAGATTCTCCAGACCAAAGAGATTGTTACTATATCATGTGATTCAAGGCAAGCTCTTGCATAGTTACGTAATTGTTCACAATGGATGAGAATTGCGCAAAGACACCAGACCGTTCCGGACCATGGTGGTTGTTAGCGCAAGGCTTGCCCCGAATCAATTGATATAGTAACAGTCCTGGAGAATTCAAAGTTTTAAATGTGCCAAGCATTTTGAGTAAGTCAGTGTACCGGATGTTCAACTTTAACTCGCAAATGGCTTATTGAGTCACTAAGTATAAATGTTGACGAGCCTAGTCTGGTGTTAATTAACCCTTTGCACTCAGCCCCGCGCTACATCTGACTTATAAGTCCCTTAAAAGCCCCTGGGGGGTCCAAATATTCCCCCAAAATATAGCCTTATTTGTAAGCTTTCCAATGATACATAATTATATGGGATTTGTACACTGTAAATGATATTTGTATATACAAACTAGCAACACGTACAAAATCTTAAAAAACACGCCTGAGTTTAAAGGGTTAAGCAAGTGGTCCGTGTATAGGAATATTTACCTTGGTTTGGGGTTTTCCTTGCATTTATTGAGATGGTTTGTTTTTGTTCCTACCTGTTTAGCTGTGGACAAGTCGCTGACATCAACGATGTCAGATGCCCGTGATGCGCTTGTCAACGTGTGTGTAGACGCCTTATCATCGTACAAGGCCACGTTACCCAGCGGGCAGACGGTCGGCACTCTGATGTCTCCCAAGTCACTACGCATGCTGCCTCTATACACGCTAGCTGCTCTGAAAAATGTAAGACTGATTTCAGTCATTAACATTTCCATTCGTGTGGCCAGTGCTGTATCCAGGTTTATCCAATTTTTTTTCCCTGTATTATATTTTAGATGTTACTTTTTCTGACAATTAAACCAAACTGATATACACAAATATCTAATATACAGAAATTCTGAGTTTGTCGCCTTAACATTTTGTTTTTATCTAATCATCACGCTGCTATAGAATGTCTTTTGTCTAGTACCCATGTACAGATGTTCTGATTGGCTTTTACAACATACGACTCTTGATATTAACCAATCACATCACTGCTTACCCCCACAGAAGGCTTTAATGTAGGATCCAGTACTAGACTATAAACTGCTTGCTCAAACACTAAGAATTGCTCTGATTGGATATATCACTCTTAACTCTTTGCACTCACCCAATCCCATCCCAGCTTACATCCACAGAATGCCTTCTGTCTGGCAAACAGACACCAGACAATGAACCATTGTATTTGGACAATAACAGTCGTTCTGATTGGACTGTCCATGCCGTACTCTTTGTATTCACCCAATCGTGTTGCTGCTTACTTCACAGAATGCCTTCCGTCTTGGAACCAGTACCAGGCTAGATGAGAGGGTGTACGCTATGGAGATGTTTAAGAGCCAGCCTCTACAGTACATTATTCTCAAATTGCACCCCAACCTGTACCCCGTGCACAACATGTCAGACGAGGTGAGTTAGTCTTACATAGGCACTGTGGACCTCGAACAATTGACGTCCACAGGATGCGGGAAGAGGTTACGGTTTGTGGACTTGGACAGGTCCACAGTCCGTTTTGCCCTCTCTGAAAGAGCGCGCGAGGAAAAACGTGTTAGGGTTATATATAGAAAAGATATCCATGCATCCATGATTGTAAAACTTCAGGTAATTCAGTTAAACGATACCCTGATACAGCAACCCCAAATCCATGCATTCCTGATAATTCAATTACCAATGGTGGATCCTACCTTTAATGCTTGTTATAAAGTGACGCTTGTTCAAACACTAGTATGAATAAGATTAAAACTGCTGCAAACTTCTTACTGGCTGGAATGACCTGAAATGTACAAATCAAATAAGTTAGGAGGGCCTAATATTTCGATCTTAAAAGACATTCTTTTAAAGAAGATCTTGTTAACCCTTTGCACTCAGCCCCGCGCTACATCTGACTTATAAGTCCCTTAAAAGCTCCTGGGGGTCCAAATATTCCCCCAAAATATAGCCCTATTTGTAAGCTTTCCAATGATACATAATTATATTGGATTTGTACACTGTAAATGATATTTGTATATACAAACCAGCAACACGTACAAAATCTTCGAAAAAAGGCCTGAGTTTAAAGGGTTAAGATCAAAATATTAGGTCCTCTTAACTTTAGTAATATGTTATACATTGTATAGTCAGGAGTGTGTCATTGTCAGATTTTGGGGTACAATTTTACTAGACAAAATTTGACAAAAAGTCTAAATCCAAAGCTCCTGGCGGAATCTCACTTGCTCTGTCTGTTACGCTGACTTCTCCACACAGGGAATACCGACGGGGCCCGGGCCCTTAAACTGCAAGGGAAAAGGCCGGCCTTGCAGGACCCATTTAGACAGGGTGCCTTGTGTCTCGGGGATCCTTCGTGGCTCGCCTTCCACAGGATTCTCCTGGAAAACTGCTTAGAATCATTCTATCGTTACACTTCTATACAATAATTCTTTCATTCTTTTGAAACGTTTTCATCCTTTTCTTTTGTGATAATTGTTCCTTCCGACTCCAAGTTTTTATATTCTCCACAGTTCACTTGATTGATTTATTTTTATTACTACCCATTGTCTTATATTTGTACACATTCCCGCCGTGAATATGGCCACTGATGCCGGCACGGCGTTAAACCCAAAACTCACTCACTCACTCACTCACTCTCCACACAGGGAGCCATCCTCGTCAACGACCAGCCCATCCCCCAGCCTCCCCTTATAGGCCTATCTTCAGAGTACATTAACCGCAATGGAGCCTATCTGATGGATTGCGGCGACGCCTTGTATCTGTTTGTCAATCGGGAGGTTTCCATCGCCTTCTGTCTGGAGATTCTAGACGTGCCCAACTTCCGGTCAATTCCCGAGGGCATGGTTAGTCTTTTAAAATAAAAAACTTGTGTGCAAATTTTATTAGAGAGTGGAACAAATTACGCCCTTGCCTTGTTAGTTTTTAACCAGTTCGCGCCGGGATTATTTTAACATCACCGAGCCGAGGGGCGGGATTATTTTTAACGAAACTCGATCCGAAGCGTATTCAGGCCGATAGTGCCGGGAAGCACACCCACGCATTTTTGGCCTTGCTCGCTGCTGACAGAGATTTCCGAACTTGAACTTGGCGTGTTTATGCGTCATTCGTTTTGAATTTGGGGAAAACTTTGCGTTTATATACGTCATCCGGCGCGAACTGGTTAAGGGTGTGCGTTTACGGGTAGTACAGGACCCGGGTACCCTATTTCCGTCACGGTCGGGTACCCGGGTACCCGTGACTATTATTAGAATCATAACAAAAATATACAAATATAAAAGTATACACCGCGTCGGCACGTGCATGTACATCCCCGCTCACTCCACTAGCAAGCTGCAGCGCGACTGCCGCGCTGGCATGGCGTGCTTAGTTCCCCTGCATTCCGCAACTAAACAAATGCACGGGCCTACTTTGCAACTCAGGGTTCGACGCAAACAAATTCTAGTCACATAAAACAGCGTCGGTCTAGTCAAAACTCTTTTATAAGTAGTCCGGAGGTCCAGTGAAAAAAACAAAACAAGATAAGTTAAGTGCCCGGTTTTCAGAGCCAGATTGTCAACAGCGATCCATGGAGTTTACTCTCAGCTAGTAATAAATGTTTGTAAATGAATTGACTTGCCGCTTCCCATAATTGCACATCTACAGTGGCACGTCTTTTCCAAAAATAAATAAGGTTCAATGAACTAAATCCTTTGAGTGAGCCGACACGAAATGTAGCAAAAAAGCCAACCACAGTTCCTGGCTGGCCGCAGAGTTGATACAATAGAGCCAAATACCTCTCCTGCAGTATCAGGTTTCAAAACCACATTCCAGGTACGGGTCCGTGGGATCGTGAATTAATTCGGCACATTTTCCAAAAAAGTAAACCTCGGGAAAAACTTACTCAAAGGACAACTGTAACAAAACACTGATACAATGTCAGCCGCAAGTTATAGCAGCTGTCAGAATTGTCGGTAAATAGACTTCAAAGGCATTTTTTATCACAATGACTACAAAGAAAGCACAATCATCCGTTAGGCTGCTATCTAGACATCGGAAATTGTCGGTAAAGACGTTTTACTCAGATGTTTTCTAACAATTTATCGGCACGCAATGAACATAAGAGACGCTTGCCTTTCTGAAATAATGTGTCAACATTTACAAAGGCAGTTTTGGGTAATAAAATCGATAAATTGGAGCCGGGTACCCGCAATCAGCGGTCGGGTTACGGGTACCCGGTACCCGGCACGGCCTTATTAGTTTTAAGCCAAAATCTTCCACAACAAGCGCGCCCTCCAACAAGCGCACCCTCCAACAAGCGCACCCTCCAACAAGCGCACCCTCCAACAAGCGCACCCTCCAACAAGCGCACCCTCTAACAAGCGCACCCTCCAACAAGCGCATCCTCCAACAAGCGCATCCTCCAACAAGCGCATCCTCCAACAAGCGCATCCTCCAACAAGCGCATCCTTTTCTTTTATTCTTTCGCCTTCGGTCTGGAGATGCTAGACGTGCCCAACTTCCAGTCAATTCCCGAGGGCATGATTAGTCTCTTAAAAAAAAAAAGGAAGAGAAATGATATCCAACTTCATAATGGGACTAAAAGTTGTAGTAATTTTAGCCTTTGAAAACAGGAAGGACTTTGTCCAAAATTAGGGCGAATTTATCTGGAAGTGAAAGGATCACCTCACCAACATGTTTCTATTTGATGTCCTAGAACTCCAGTTTCCTGACTATTCCGATTCTCTCTCTCTTCCCTCAGACGGAGTTGCCAGAGCTAGCAAACCCTGCCTCGGAACGACTTCGGACATTCGTCCTGTGGCTACTAGACAAGCGGTCCTTTGCTGCACCCCTACAAATCATAAGGTGGGATTTAGTCTGGTGGTTCTGAGAGGGTGGGGGTGGTTTTTTTTCTATTTTTTTTTTTTTTTAAGGAATATTTAGCCATTTCATCACCAATGCCCAGCATAACACTCATTTTCTGTCATATGTGACCCACCACCCCAAAACCAGGCTAAAGTCAAAGTTTTTCATATGAGAGATTTTTATACCATTGGATTGCTAGCGTTTTAAGCTTTAAAATGATACATCACATGCACCAGTACAGCTATGGAATGAAAAGTAACGACGCTTCAAAAAGTTCACTCAATTTGAGTAATAGCAACGACAACAAAAATCAGGAGAAGGCCGATATTATCACTTTCGGGGATTTTTTTAAAGGTTTAAACATGAACAGCCTATAAATTAGAGTTTTAACTAACGATTTATGAAAAGAAAAAAAATCGACCGGCAACACATTTTGTTGTGTACCATGCCGTATCTCGAAATGGCATTTGCCGACTTCCGTCTGGTTTTGGCCTGGTGGGTCACAAATGTGACCTGCTCCAACAAAACTCGGACAAAACTGACAATTTTTGTTTTTTATATTTTGTAATACTTCTATACAATGGTTCTTCAATCCTTTTAAAATGTTTCTCTTCCTTTTTTTCTGTGTGATAATTGTTCCTTCTGACTCCAAGTTTTTATATTCTCCACAGTTCACTTGATTGTTTTTTTAGTAGTACCTATTGTCTTTTATTTAATTTACATTCCCGCCGTGAAAATAGCCACTGATGCCGGCACGGCCCTAAACCTAAATCTCACACGCTCAATCATACCAGGCAAAAGTGTCACGGCAAAAGTGGGTTAGGTTCGTACATTCGGTTCATTCATGAATCTCACTTCCTTGACCCCTAAGGGTGCCTTACAATCACGTTGCATGCCAGTCTACCAAAACAGGAAATTTGAACAGAGTCTCTAACAGCTATCAATGTTTTTCCAAGAGGGGCATAAAGTGGGACATTTTTGTTTAAAGGTAGTATACAACATTTGCAGATATCGAAAAAATTTACTACCAAATTATTAAGAAATATCTTACTTATTTGAAAGTAAATAATGATTGTAGGCATCCAGCAAAATGAGGGCCCTAGATATCCTGTAATTGTTCCCAAAAATTGAATTGTATAAACCAAAATTCATTCTCGCCGGACGGCGATCGCGAAAAAACAAAAACAACATAAGAAAAACTGCCCGACTCCAGTTAAAAACGTTTTTCTTGCGTTTCTCAGCAACCATGATTGTAAAACTTCGGACAGGTCAGTTAAACAATATTTAATATGAAATACAACCCCCCAAATCCACCCATTCCTGATACAGTCAAACCTTGATATAGTGGCCACCCACGGTACCGGTTGTACGAGGCCACTATGAGCAAGTGGCCACTATAGCAAGGCAGTATGTTTATGCAAGAATCAAACTGGGACCGAGCAAAGGTGGCCAGTTTAGCCAGGTGGCCGCTGCAGTAAAAGGTGGCCACAATGGCAGGTTTCACTGTAATTCAAAAAATTACCAATGGTGTATACTACCTTTAAGTCATGTACTTCGAGACTTGGTGTGATTGGGGAAAGGCACCAGCAAGTTTTTTTTTTTTACTGCAAATTACCTATCACAAGGCCTAAAGGCCTCTTAAAGGTTCGGGCTACAAAAGAAAGAAGAAAGAAAAAAAATTGAGAAAGAAGATATCTATTCACATTATTTTTGAACACGGTCAGGTTGCAAGTTTGTTGCAAAAAAAAGCTGGTGTCCCAGTGTGCTTATCCACACCGAAGTGATCACAGTATTTGGAACAGGATGGCCCCCGGCCGCGGATGCAAGCATTTACAATTGCTCTGTTTATAGGCAATGCCGGAAAAGTGAAGATAATTTTAAATCCAATCTGGCACGGTTGGGTATGGAACCCCTAGAAGTGATTCCAATTTGCAGCTGTTTTAGAAGAATTGGGAGTGAAAAGTGGTCACGGAAAGTGAAAAGTTATTAGTCGTGAAAAATAGATATTTGGAACAGGATGGCCCCCGGCCGCGGATGCTAGCATTTACAATTGCTCTGTTTATTGGAAACGCCGGAAAAGTGAAGATAATTTTAAATCCAATCTGGCACGGTTGGGTATGGAACCCCTAGAAGTGATTTTAATTTGCAGCCGTTTTAGAAAAATTGGGAGTGAAAAGTGGTCACGGAAAGTGAAAAGTTATTAGCCGTAAAAAATAGATACCTTGATTGTTTTAGTTGCGGGTTTGTACTTTTTATGGTTATTTTTTTGATGAGTCGATTGCATTTTTAAACCAGCTTAAACATTTTAATAATTTGTTTAACTTTTTTTTTTTTTCAGAGAGGACAGTAAAAACCGGGTGCTTTTCCTGAGAGAACTGGTTCAGGACCGGACGGAATCGTCAATGTCGTACTTCGAGTTTCTTCAGCACATCCAGAAAGAGTTAAAGTAGAAACAAACAAATCCAAAGAAGATCTTGAGTAAGCGCTTTTCCCCATCGGCAGGTTTATTTGATAGCTTCCTTCGGGATTTGCATTTGTTATCTTAAAATATTATCCAGATAGTCTCAAATAAAAGGGAGAAGCGAGTTCGTAATCAAAAGGGGTTTCATTTGACATTTTTTTACTCGCAGTGACTGGGTGTAATGGGAAACAATCTAACAGCGCCCAATACCCATGGCGATTTGTGAAACGTTACGATTTCAAAAGGGCACTCAAAAGAGCGCAAACCGTCGCCCTAAACATAAACAGACAAATGCAGCCTGCATAAAATGACCAACAGAGGGCGCTATTTAAGAAAACGGTCCAGCACAATGCCCTATTAGCCAATGTAAAAACATAATTCAAAAGTGATCCAGATTTCTGATCTGGATCCAGATCAATCTGAAAATTTTGTGGAATCATCCTTGATCCAAAAGCTTTCTACCCACCAAGTTTTGTAATCATAATCATGCTAACAGACAGACAGACAGCCCAACAGACAAACAGACAACAAGCAGAAACAACCTCTTTGGCGGGAGTAAATATCCATGGTTATTAACCAGTTCGCGCCGGATGACGTATATAAACGCAAACATTTCCCCAAATTCAAAACGGATGACGCATAAACACGCCAAGTTCAAGTTCGGAAATGTATGTCAGCAGCGCGCAAGGCCGGAAATGCGTGGGTGTGCTTCCCGGCACTATCAGCCTGAACCCGCTTCGGATCGAGTTTCGTTAAAAATAATCCCGCCCGTCGGCTCGGCGATGTTAAAATAATCCCGGCGCGAACTGGTTAAGATGAGGAAGTGTTATAAGTTGACATGAGGTGAAGGGAATGAGAAGGGGTAAGGGAGAGAGTAGGGATGTGTATGAGGCGAGGTGAGGGGTACAAAATAGTCTTCAAGCCTTTTTATGCTACATGTAAATAAAACATGCTCCGAGCCCTTTCCAAACTTTTGAATCCTGACCCCATTCACAAACAAAAGCGTTTAATAAATCTCCACTTAAAGGTAGGATACACCATTGGTAATTGCTTGGATTATCATAAATGGGTGGATTTGGGAACTTTCCGCTCATTTCGTGGTGCCAGGTCACATGCACTGAACAAAAATATAAACGCCCCAAAAATAGTTATTTGTCTTGATTTGTAAACAACGTTTGTGTCCATCTCTGCCAGTGAGAAATTTGCTCAGTGATGCAGTGATTCCACCCACATCACAGATGTTGGTGGAATCACTGCATCACCAATTAATCAAGACAAATAACTTTTTTGGGACGTTTATATTTGTGTGGGCGTTTATATTTTTGTTCAGTGTATATCTATTTTTCCACAAACTTTTTTTCAGAGAAGACAAAACAAACTGCAGTCCAGTGCAAGTAGTCCACAATCCGTAACCATCTTTTGTTTGGAGGTCAACAGTACCTGTAAAAAGTTCAGAGTCACAGTACCTGTAAAAAGTTCAGAGTCACAAGTGTTTTATTTGAATTTATTGACTTGAGTGGGAACAATGGATCTCTTGTTTGGTCTGCTTGGCTCCAGGGGCTACACTCCATTACCCCTCAACATGTTATTATGATTTTACAATAGGCGGGTCTTTAATTATTTCCTGCTTGTGAAACCCAATAAGCACTTATTCAAAAAACTGTTTGAACAATCTTAGCTTTTACATTCGTTCGGTTTGAAAGATTTGTACATTTCATTGGGCATTTACTGCATTTTACATAAAATTACAAGAGAACAAAAAATGCACCCCAAGCAAAATATCCATGTATTGTAGAAACCTGATCCTGCCATTTTTTGTTGTAGATGTTTTTTTGTTGTGTTTATTCACTTAAACTTGTTCCTTTCTGACACCATTTTCCTGCTACAGATCGGCTTAACAAAATCTTTTAGTTCACTTGGATCGCATTATTCGCACAGCACCCAAATTCTTACTTCAATCTTTGAACGACGTTTAATAATATGTGAGGCGTTCTGGCAAAATGAGACAGAACTGGGCACAGGGCATAGTAGAGAAAACAGCAAAATAATGAATAATGGGTGATTTTGTTTTTATAATTTATAGATTTATTGATATTCATAATCTTTAGGAATGCCTTTAAACTATATTTGGTTAAGAAATAGTATGGAAGTACATGTAGTGAAATTAAATTGTTTTTAAAGAAAAACAATTGACATTTTTCCATATCACATGTACAAAACACAAAACTTCAAAGGCCTTTTTCTCAATATTTTTCTTTTGCGACATGTTGATAAAATGCGAACTTTAAACAGCCATAACTTGTTAATGGAATGTCCGATTGAAGCGCAAGAAACAGTTTTGTAAGGAGAATTTTAATCTCTTTTCTAAAACCTGAGAACCCTCATTTCAACCTCTGCCAAGTTCCGTCTCATTTTGCCAGAACCCCTCACATACGACATTGTGTAATATTTAAACGACTTACAAAGCAGACGAAATATGAAACCCTAGGCTTTATATTAATGGTTGAGCTGTCTAATTGTTTTGTGGAAATGAAATGTCCTCTTGCTTTCAATCTTTACAGTTTAATATTTTCTAATTTGGTAAATGTGATATTAATTTGTTTCGTCTTTTTCAACTCGTTAACTTTTCTGATGACGTACATGTGCAATTTTTCTGCAAGTTGGACTGCAGTTCTCAGTTGCACCAATTAACAGTGATTTAAAATTGTGTAATTGAGCTGTGTATCAGTCACCCAAACAAATGTAATAACTTGGACTTTTAAGTAACGTAAATGGAATGTGAGAAACATAAATAAAACGGGGATGCAGTTTGAACTCTGTAGGTTTAATGGAAATGGGGAAGGGGACATCATTTTTGTTTGTTTTGAAAAAAAATAATAACTTTGGTCATAAATTGATTACAATAAACTATTTCTTTGGGAAAATGTCGGAATACTTGTGTGTCAATGAACCGTTGTAAAGTTAAACAAATTATTTATTAAAGCATAAAATCTAACACTGTATTTACGATATTAGTTTGACATAAATAAGGCGGTAAAATGAAACATAAAGTGAGAGTATAAAATTGGCGCATTTTGTACTCTGTATATGTACTGTACGTACACGGACTAAAGCTCCCTTGTCCGGTCCTAGTTTGCTAAAATGAAGATTGACTGCAGTGTTTAGAACGCCATTGGTTCAGTGACTGATTGTGACTGTGAAGCGTCCAATTTGTGGTCTTTTTTACAGGCAGTTTTTTTTTGGTTGATTGAGATAACTTGAGCATGATACTGTTTTAATGTGTATTACCTATCATTGTCAACTTAAAGAGTTCATTGAATAAAATGTAATTGATATATGAAAAATATAAAACCTGATGCATTTGGAGGAATTTAAATCCTAACGTCACTAATTTGTTGTATAAATATAGTGATACATTTGTTTTTTAAGAATAACCCTTTGCCTTGCTACGCTCTAAAAAAAAATGTATTTGTTTTCTTCAATTTTTGCTTGTAAAGTCAATGGCATGTAAGAGTGCAGGAGCTAACTGAGCCAGTGCTATTATGTGCTCTTCAAAAATGGATTTGTGCTTATCCCAGTGAATTATCAATTTGTATATTTTGTTTTATATGGCTCAATATAAGAGTGTTTGGTTGGAATTTCTTGGAATTGGAAGATTTGGTACAAGTCCCTATAGCAAATAAGCTTTGATTTTATGTGTATCTTGAACCCCCGAGACTTCCTTATAAAAAAAACACAACAAATCGCCTTACTTAACTTGGCGAAGCTGGCGACTTGTGTAGAGATTAAATAAATTCCAGTGAACTCGACTATTCTGTTTGTAGCCACAAATTAGCTGTGCTTGGGGTATTACGCATAAGGTCGAACCATGACAGCTTTTCTTTGTTGATTTCATCTGAAACGATGGCGTAGAACAGTTCGAGTGACACGGAAAGGTGTTGTGTACCTTTATGTATCTAGTTCCATAGATAATTCGGGCCATTTCGGAGCTTCACTCGCACAATTAAGGAGATGTTTAATATTGCGTAACACAACGACCATCAGGTCTACACGTATTTGCATAACCGTCCATCATTTCCACGTAATATGAATACTGCATATAGTTACCATAGTCTGGACACGCCCCAGAATTGCTTTAAAAAAATCAAAGTCGTAGGTACAAATCTTATCGCCGTCGGTCTGTAAAGTGCGCTCTCTGTACGCACTGTATACTGCGAAAGTACAATAGTAACGTCTTGGAACCAAGACTAGTGAGCCGTAAACTGTTTATCGGATCTTAAAAGTCTTTTGCATGCACACGATTTTCTATTGAGTTTTCTCACTCAAAGAAATACTTGGGTGTCGATACATAATTATAATCTATTCTGTGCTTGGTTCAGACGCAGAACGGATATGCCGCCATGACTACAGACTCGTGCATAGAATTATGGAGAATATAGTACACGTACCTCACCATAATAATAACAAAGATGAATGATTAGCTGGTAGTCAGACAGACACCTCGGCTATTAATGGTCCAACCTACCATATGTTTTTTTGCTCTATAATCCTACGGTGGAGGAATATGGACAGTAATAACAAACATGTAACGCCTCCATTATTATCATCACGGGTCAAGGACGGAGAATTGTATGGAGAATGCTATGGATAATGTACTCTTGACGCGACTTCAGCGGTTATGTATAGTTTATTGCTCCATCCGGGCCCCGGCCCGGCCGTACGAACTACGAAGTTTACGGAGATTCCAAAAACATTCTCAGTATTTCTTAACAACAATTGGGAACCGTCGTTTGTCATCAGTCCTAGATGGATTGACGTTCTTTTCAACATTTATTTACTGATTGAGCTATAATAAATATCAGGTTGCAACATTCTTTCTAAACAGATTTCAATTGCATTACGTCACTGCGATCTTTATACAGAGTTCATAGTTCATTGATCCCTGGACTCAGAGAAAGGAAATCCTTCCTACGTTTGTTTTCCTTTCCCAGGGCCACGTTCATGTTGTACTACATGTACTATGACTGCTTGGTTTCACTGTTTATGGTAGTGTAGTTTGTCCAACAATGGCAGTACAAGAAACTATCGAACAAGAATTGTGATCACGTAATTGTATACCTATACATTCAGTCCAGGAGCAAAGTCTGAAAAGCCCTCTACTCTAGTTTAGGAGTTGGTTCAACCGTCATGTACTATGAAAATAATTGTCTGCGAATTTTATTCTGAATTTTGGAGCTGATGTGTTTCTCTAGTTAAACGCCTTGGAGAGTAATTGTAATTTGTTTTAATTGACGTTTTTATAACCGGGTTTTGTGTCATTTAGAACATTGTTGAAGAAAAAACAAACGTTAACGAGTCGGATTCGAACCGCAGACCTTTCGATCTATAGCTCTGCTCTTCACCAACTATGCTATTGGCGAGTTGGTTGAGGAAGCCGTTCTTTATAATTCTTTATAGTTCTTTATAGTTCTTTAACGTATATGAGTTGTCATTGCTCTTTCTCATGAATATACATTCACGCACTACCCAGCTCCTGGAAAAAAAATAACGCGAACCGCTACACCGGTATTAAATGTCTTCCAAGTTAGGTTGCAGCCACTGACCTCTATACATGGACAGATCATCATTGTTTCATTTTGAAGTCGGCATGCGGAGAAGTGCAACATGGCGGACCCACGACGTGACTCTGTGAGCCAATGGAATGTCCAGGTGTTGGTACGATACGTATTACGTAATGTTTATAAATACAAAATGTACAGAATAATCCGCTGACCTCCACACCTGGACATTTCATTGGCTCACAGCAGTGACGTCTCGGGTCCGCCATGTTGCACTTCCAGTTCGCGCCGACTTCAAGTGTTAGCACAGCAGAATATGGACAATGGTCCGTCCAGGTGTAGAGGTCAGTGGTTGCAGCCCAGTGAACCTTGCTATACTTTATTATTCATCCATGCTACTAGCGCACTGACTGAATTGGCACTGACGATACCTTTGGCGTGACCGTACTTATATATAGCTCGTCGAAATGACCATGAATTTATTATGGAAAAATGTCAAGGTTGCACCACTGATGTGATGTTTGTTACTAAGCACATACCCCACGCTTTATGTACTAAATAAATAATACTAATGAAACAACATTTATTTAGCGGCAGGTTTCCGGATGATCTAATTAGTAACCGCAGTAGAATCCCAAATAAGACAATCCTATTGAAATACTGTACAAAATAAAATAAAAAAGCTTCATTTAAAAGTTGCGGGCAGTTGTAGTTTTGATCAAACAATAGAATAATTTAGCAACAATAATCGATTAAAAAATCAATTAAATTTAGTTGTTAATAGCCGAGACGTATTCAACAGATGGTACCACTACCAGTAATAATTTACTATTCGAGAATATCCATTTGAATGTTGCTTTAATAATGGGCCTAAAGTTCATAAAGGTGGAATCAAGTTTGCGTCGGCAGAGTGGTGTAAATTCAATATTAATCGAGGCATGATCGAATTAGTGAACATTGTATATTATGTTCTTGGTATTGTGAGGAAAAATGTCCAACAATGAATTATTTTTGTATTACGCTGTTTGCCGTTGCACGGTTGGTAAGCTCACTGTGAGCTATTTCTCCATGGTACGCTTGCAAATTACCCATCCGTTTTCGTTCAGCTCTTTCCTCTGTTGGTGCGCATGCGTGAATATTTATGGCAGGTCGTGGCAAATACCTTTCGCAACACTGGTTTCAAATGAACAATATGAGGGGCCTAGCCTACGTGTTACATGTACCCGTGGCTTCCGAGGTGAGAGCTCACCGTCTCTGCGTTTACAGACAAGATGAAGAGCGGCAGCCACGGCCGGCACGACGGGTTCTCGGCTCTCCCCGACCGGCGTGCCAGGCGTCAGATAAGAGGCCGGGGAGACGCATCGTACTACCCGGAGGGCGGCTGGGGTTACGTGGTGGTGCTGGCCGCTTTCACCGCCCTGATGACACAGATGGGTCTGATCGTTTCCATGGGTGTCTACCTGGAGCACATTGAGAAGGAGTTCGAGTTAGGCGCCGGGCTGAGTGGCTGGATCTCCAGCGGCTGTTTCGCCGTTCTCGCCTTTGTATGTGAGTTACCACCCAATTTGCTTCTATGTTTTCATGTCATTAAGACCCTGGCGCCACTTTATCATTCTATAATATATTATCTCGATGAAGGTCGGTCATTGCAAACACGATTGAAAATGACTTGAATCTAGAAGTTAGAAACCTTTCCAATTTTATCAGAACTATAAGCTCTTGACGCGCTCTTCATAGACTTTGTACACAACCAAGTTGCTGCAGAGTATTATATTCTTTCAGACACCAATATTATCATCTTGTTCAGACACATTTATGAAACCATGAACTCTGAAGTGCTGACTGATACAGCTGACTGAACAGCAAATTATAAAAACTGAGGTTCAAATGAATATATGTGACCCACTCTGCAAAAATGAGTCTGATGTGTTAAAAATGGGTTTTTTTCAATTGTACAGTTGGTCAGGAAAAGCAGGAAATAAGCTTTCATTTGATATATGGCACAACGCTGTAGTGTAATGCATTGGTCTTTTACAAATTTGCTTTTTCTCAGTTATACTCAAAATGTCTTTGAGAGAAATGAAGATTTACAATTGTAGTGCTTCATCAGATGCTATGATAAGAGAATGACAAAACCTGTATTTAATTTAATTTAGGGATCAAAACAATCTTTTCAATGGATCAGATCTGAAAATATAGGTGTTGGAGAAACCAAAATGCCTTAAAACTAAAATATTATTTGTTAAAAAAAAATCACCTCCGAGACAATAAACAGCCCTTTACGTAAAAATGTATTTTCCGACATCAGACTCATTTTGCAGAGCGGGTCACATATTGTTTTGTCCGTGACATAGTATACCACCCGCACCTGTATAGTCGATTGCCTTCAAAGTAGGCCTATAATCTATATGCATGGTTATATGAAACAGACGATCATGTTTTGGGACCATTGGAACTTCTGGTTTTTATGAAAATCGCACATAACAAGGCCGGCCCGATCGATGTGTGGGCTAGTACAGACATGGAATTGTGAACGAGCAAATGTTTGTCATTCATGCACACTCCGTCTCTATATGTCACCATACCATAGCGTCACCGGCACCGTGACCTGCTACACACAGCGCTGTGTGTACATTGTAAGCCTTTTTTATATGGCTGAATTCTACGGAGCATGAAGGCTTTATTAATTTATGGAATACATGTATATTTTTATTCTCATTAAAATACGTTGCCGCACTGTTGGCAATCAGCGGCGGCAAATATATTGGAGAGTTATTTTCAAATGACCTTGGAATATATAGCGTGTCAAAGTACCGTGTTCTGAATGCCACCACTATATATGGCAGGCATCCGGGTGGTGGAACTTAAAGCGGAAGTATACCTTTTGCAACTATTAAATAAGGAACCAACAAGTAAATTTGTTAAAAAGCTTATATTTATTATAAAGTCAAGATGTTTATTTGCACCCCGATTTTGCACCAAACTCCCTGTGAAATATTCCTTCTGGCATGCTCTCATTTGAAGTCCGAGAATGCGTCTCCCAGTGACAGACTGAGTAGAGTTAGTTCAAAATCAAAATCTTAGAATATTATTTACTCGGAATATTCAACATTGTCAGAAATCAAACTTCGTCAGGTTTAATATAGTCTGTTGTCAAGCATATTCTTAAGATTTGAGAACTTTTGCTGCAATAAACGATACATACATGCACAACTAACAAAATATGGTCTATTGTAATTTGAAAGCTCATCTGGCGCACACTAGTCAGTCGCGTATACGTTTTAAGGTGTTTTTTATGCCCATACGTGAACACAAACTGAAGAAGCATCACACACTGAGCAAACATGACAACAAATATGTGACCCACCGGGCCAAAACCAGGCGGATTTCGAGATATAGCATTGTACACACAAAAATGTGTTGCCGGTCGATTTTTTTTTTTCATAAATCGTTAGTTAAAACTCTAATTTATAGGCTGTTTAAACCTTTTTAAAAATCCCCGAAAGTGATAATATCGGCCTTCTCCTGATTTTTGTTGTCGTTGCTATTACTCAAATTGAGCAAACTTGTTGCCGCGAACGGCAACAAAATGTCACTTTTTGAAGCGTCGTTACTTTTCATTCCATAGCGGTACTGGTGCATGTGATGTATCATTTTAAAGCTTAAAACGCTAGCAATCCAATGGTATAAAAATCTCTCATATGAAAAACTTCGACTTTAGCCTGGTTTTGGGGTGGTGGGTCACATATACAACCTTCCTTCTGTCCATTTTCGAAGTGAAATATCGTGTATTTATATAAGAACTATATACCGTATTATTTCGTGCAACCCAGATATCCTATGTCTTTTCTTATCGCAACTACTTAAAAGACCCCCAAACTATAAGGTTGGTGCTTATCATATCCGAGGTCGGGTGTGTGAACACACAAGCTAACAGGCATGTTATTTACATTTTTGAATAACATTTCAATTGTGTTTGAATAGCAATAGGGCGCACCTAACTACTTTGTTCAACCGGTCAATGCAGTGCCCAAGTTGTGATTTTAAAAACGTGGGGCTAAATACAAAAGAATGCGTTTCAAGGTGTTTGTACTTGGGATACGTCGGTCGGTGCTTAGAGAAAGGGTGCTTGCATCAAGGACATTGTGAAGTATATTAAAATGTACTTTATTACGTCACACCATGCTGAAAGCATATACTAGGCATGTACTTGGTAACTCACAAGAGGTGTTGGGCGGGCGCTGTGGTTTCCTAAATCCATATAGCCCCGTTTATAGCGTTGTTAATCGACCCTGGAATCGACCCGTCGGTGAGAGACGAACGCAAGTTTACGCACTGGCCACCTATAGGAGATTTAATTTCAATGTTTTATGGCTCTTTTAGGTCAGGACAACCTATACAAAAGGTTTGCTCGAAAACAAAAAAGACCGAGAAAGGGTGCATACAAATCATTGCCTCATTGTTTAGTGTCTTCATTTTGTTTTATCCGCTTTTGTCGTTTCCAACAGCCCCTCTCGCAAGTCACGTGATGAAGCGTCTGGGTTGCCGACCCACAGCAATGATCGGGGGCGTCATTATGTGCACTGGCTTCGTCTGCGGAACGTTTGCCAACTCCGCTGTTCAGTTGTTTGTATTTGCTGACGTCATTGGAGGTAAACACGAATACGAAATGAACTGCCACATTCTCACAAAAATGTCGTTTTTAATTTTGAAAGAATCTTTTAAATTACTTAATTGTGTGACTTTCCACACCAGTACCTGACGTTGTTGGTTTTGGTGTTTTTTAAAAGAAAACTATTGTTTTGTAAGTATTTACATAATTTCTCGCCTGTTTCTGTTACAGGCATTGGAGCATCCATGTGTCACATTTCCGGCACAGTGGTGATCGGACAGTATTTTAACAAGCATTACGCACTGGCCAATGGATTCGCCTACACGGGGCAAGGCGTGGGTATCTTTATGTTCCCGCCCATTCTCCAGGCGCTGATTGGCATGTACGGCTGGCGCGGCTGCATGCTCGTTCAGGGCGCACTCTCGCTACACATATCGGCGGCCGCCGCCCTGTACAGGCCCGTGAAACGGCCACCGGGCCTTAGGGCTAATCCCAGTGCCTCAGGAGACAGTCGAAAAGGGGAGGGCATTCACTCCCCAAACGGGAATCAGAATAGAGGTGCCGACTCAATCTCGTTCAGCGCAACTAGCGAAGAGCCCGATAGCAAAACGGACTCTACGGCTAGCGCTGTTTTCCCATCCGAACTCGACTCGTGCAAACCCTCCGTTGCCGGTAACTTTGCGAACAGCTCCAAAAATGCTGAACTGAAGACGCCCACGATCCCTGCCCCCGAAAGAATGGAGCCTTCCGAACGTCCCATTTTTTCCGAGAGTCGAATGGAAAATCTGACGGCTGTTTCGGCAGCATCCGACCTCGATTGCTTTCCCACTGACTCGATCAACGGTCCAGAATCTACCGTTTTAAAGCCACACATAGATGATTTAGAAGAACCCGGAGAGCATTTTCAACAGGAGCCACAAGAAGACACAGGATTTTTGACTGAATTCGACGCGAATCCTCGGATCTGTCTTTCATCTCATCTAAACACTAAAGCCTCTCCCAGGAATGTTTCCACTGCTGATCTGATGTCTTCAAGCAACCAAACTGTCGTTAACAAAAGGGACAAATGTGGTAGCGTATTAGATGAAGAACTCGGGGTTCTGGGAGCTGAAGGACACAGACGACGCAAGTCGTGTCTGGTCGCTTGGCGGATGGTTCGCGATCATCCCTCCGTCTGGCTCATTTTCCTCATCTTCTTCTTCGAGACCTTCGGCTACGGAGGATTCTTCTCCCATGTGGTTGCCAAGGCACGGGAGACGGGAATCAAAGAAGGGCCGGCAACCTTTGCCCTGTCTGTTTTTGGTAATACAATCTGAATATGAAGCCAATTGCGAGTTAAATTTGAATAACATCTGGTACACTGACTTGTTAAAAATGCTTGGCACATTTAAACTTTGATTTCTCCAAACTAAAGTCAAGAGACTGTTAATATTATGATTTGATTCGGTGCAAGCCCCCAGCCCCGGAATGTGTTTGTGTGCAATTATCACCCATTTGGAACAATGTATTGGTGCTCACTGCTGAGTGTCTCTTACGTGATATAGTAACAGAGTTATTTGATTTGGAAGACTTAGAGTTTGAATGTGCTAATTGAGCATTTTAGAACAAGTCAGTATACTATTTATTCTGTTATTTATATTTAACTCTTTTTTTGTGTTCATCCGTACCGTTCAAGTTAATGTTGCAAGTGTGTTGTTAGGTTTAATGGCGTATAGGGCTTGCTGTGAGATTTGATCATGCACATGCCGGTCAAATAAAAGGTGCCACGACATATATCCTGATATTTAACAACATACCTTACAATTCGATGCTCTTTTTCTTAAAGAAAGCATGGTACAATGTATGTGGTCCTGAAGGAAGAGAGAACATTAGGTTTCTATTATCGTGGAGGTTCATACATATTCATACGCTAAATGTTCGCTTCTTCCTTAATGTTTTTCAAGAAGAAAAATGTCAGCTCCTCTGATAAAACAATAGAGGGTTGTAACGAATGCTAACCAAAATAATACCATTCCACGTCAAGCTCTGTGTTGGTGACAGTCTGTAAGTAAGGCATGGAAACTGATAAGATAATTGATATTCTGCTCAACCTTTCTCAGATGTTATTGGTGGCTTTACAAATGTTTCAATGGGGTATTGTTATTTGGGTTGTTAGCGCTTTTTCCAAATTTCGGGTTTTTTTCCGAACAAATTTTGAAGGAAGACCCTGTTAAGGACAAATGATCGCTTGTCAAAGGTGTGAGTTGACATTTAACCGGAACTAAATTAATTTTACAAAATAAAAATAAATGTTCAGTTGAGCCAGTTTCTAGTCGAGCAATGGAGACGAATCGAGACTCTGCGTCGTTGTTTCATGACCTGTTTCCGTTTTCATATTTTCACAGCAACAGTAAGTTTCATTCAGCAAAAGCTTGTTATACGTTATTTGCAGGAATTGGCAGTCTTGTTGGACGGATCACCAACGGTTTCATCCTTCACCACGGTCACCTCACGGGCAAGGGCCTGAATGCGTTAGCTCTAGTCACAGCCGGCCTGGCGTCTGCGCTGACATCCGCGGTAGTCGGCCAAGCGGGACTGTTCACTGGAGCGTTCTTCTCGGGCCTAGGGAGCGGATGGTACTTGCCCCTCCAGCAGGTGTTACTGAGAGACATCGTGGGGCAAGCCCGGCTGCATTTGGCCTACGGGTACGGGTTGTTGTTCGAGGGAGCTGGATCGCTGGCAGGTGGATTTGTCATTGGTAAGAAAAAAAAATACCCTTGGAAGGATGTATCATAAATTCAATTTGATGGTTGTGTGCTAACCATGGATACAATGAAAACTGTGCCAACAGCCGGTAGGTTCCCGATAGGTACGGTACACCTTTCTCGTTTATCTTGTGTTGTGGTTGTACCGTCTATTCCTTCACAGCTTTATCTCTGTGAAAACACTCCAAAACGAATCGCTATTACGCAAAACTGAACGTTGATAGTACAAAAATGTCGCTAAATTGTACACCGATCGTCCAATATGAATATGCATTTAGAAACATGACGTGATTGAGGGCACACTAAATGGAAGATATTTAGATTCTCGGAACCTTGTTTTCCCTTAAATTAAACTCAACCCAACCCTACAATAAATTTAATGGAGTTCAAAAATTGTCAAAGAAAATTGACCATCATTCGCTCTATCTCGAACCCCAATCTTACGATCTATAACCTATTAACCCATTATCCATTATTTTAACTCGTGATTTTCACGATTAAGAAAAAAAATTGGTTCGTTATATTTTCCGTACAATTCTTGTGAAAATAGAGGGCGCGCAGCATGCAAGCGACGATGGACTCTGCTATCGCGGTAGTCGGGATTTTACCCCCAACAAGTTGATGTTCCCACACATCCTAAATAAAGAATCTTATTGCCTTATAAAATTCAAGTTGATTGTACGGATTTTGTACGGCTATTTGGATATCTGCGTTTGTATTATATACAGTGCGTTACCGAATACGCCCCAAACGCACGATTATCAAAAATTAGCGTTTTATTTTGTATCTGCGTAAACAGCGCAAATGTGTGCGCGTATCCGCTGCAGACGCGCTTAATTAATGTGGTTTGCGCATAGAGCTATATTAATTTAATATAGCTATATGGGTTTCCGTCTGTTCTACTTCCACGCGTGCCGTTGCATTCAGAATACACTTTCAAAATTGAATCCATTTTTTTAAATATTATAATATACAACACGCACATGAATTAATAATGTCTGCGCGCAGGTTTGATTCAAAGTAACTCCGCGCGTAAGAATGAGGAGTGCTAGTGGCGACGGTGGTCTGCTCGAACTTCCCCATGAATATGTCGGCCGGAACCGGGGAGCGTTATAGCAGACCCCATTGTAGCCTTGTGGAAGGCGTTTGTCGTTATCCGTCAGAAATCCACGCCGCGCGCTGCAGTTAGCAGTGCAGCGCGAACAGCGACCTCACGCGGCGACTTTTTATGCAAATAAACTGAAGACGATTGAACGCCTTGTTTCGATCCCCGTGTGAGGTTTTGGGGGTGGTGCTCATGCAATTATGCTAATAACCTAAGCTGACATTTAAAGGTCGATCGTTGTGTAGAAAAGAGTTGGCAGTAAATGGTCATAACACAGTCATGCTAAACTATTTCGGAGATTATTGATTCGTCGCTTAGAGTGATTTTAACGAAGGCTTTTGAGGAATTGTACATTATGTATAATGTAGGCTGTCTGGCTTGATCGGTGAGTGTCATATTAGTTAAAGGTAGGATACACTATTTGCAGATATCAAACATATTTACTACCGAATAAAAGTAAGAAATATCTTACTCATTTAAAAGTAAATGTTGATTCTAGGCATCCAGCAAAATGATTGCGCTAGATATCCTGTAATTATTCCGAAAAATATAATTTTATAATGAAAAATTCGCGATCGCCGGACGGCGATCGCGAAAAAAACAAGGATACATAAGAATAACTGCTCGACGCCGGTTGAAAAAAACCGCTGTTTTTCGTGCTTTTCTCGGCATCCACGATTGTAAAACTTCGGACAGCTCAGTTAAACCATATTTACTATAAAATACAACCCCCCAGATCTACTCATTCATGATAATTCAAGCAATGACCAATGGTGTATACTACCTTTAAGTTTTTGCTCGTTTTGCTGGGTATTTCCTAGAATGTTGACAATGTTATGGTCAAAACTACCTGTACAGGTCGTTGTACTTTCATAGATGGTTGAAACAAGGCGCTCACAGGCACAGCGCTTTATACTGGTTTAACGTGTGTACTGACTCAAGCATGTAGCATGAACGAACAGCCTCGCTTTATTACATGTACGTGAATAGTTCATGAGTACGGTGCACTAAAAGTGCCATGAGAGCCGACTACATAACACAATAACAACACACCAATTATTTTGGTACATAGCGTTATGGGGACAACCCATAGGGTTTGTGTGTAAACTGAAATCTCTCTAATCTCAAACTCAGAACACTCAACAATTCTAAAATGTTCAGCATCACCCTAATTTGTCCTCTTCTACATTTTCTTTCATTATACCCTAACCCGAGTGTTCTACCTTTACTGAACACCCAACGCGCTATGGGTATACTCGAAAATGTCCCCACTACTCGGTCTGTCTTTTCCAAACAAAAGAGCCTGTCCCCCTAGGCCTAACGCGGTGAGTGCCTACCTTTTTTTTACCGATAATTACATACATTGTGTAATTTATTGTTTTACTCTGAATGTTTAGGTTCCATTCGAGATGTGCACGACTCCTATGTGGTGTCCTTCTACTTTCTTGGCGTGGTCATGCTCTTAGGGGCTTGCATCTTGGCCGTGGATCGCTTTTTCGAAAAGCGGGTCTTTTGCCGCAGTAAAGACCGCCGTCGTTGGATGGCATACTCCAATGACGCTAAGGAACAACAAAAGGCAACGCCTGTCTGAAATGTTTCCATCTTGTTTTGAAACGTTTGTGTAGACTATACGAGTGTGTAAACACCGGTGTGAAAGGTAATTCTGTCCCCCCCTGGTAAATGTGTCCCCCGGGACAGACCTACCAGGCCGTGACCCGGTAAATCTGTCCGGGAGGGCACATTTATCTAGGTATTTCTGTCCCCCTCCAGGTAATTCTGTCTCCCTGCCCAACGTTAAACGTGTCCCCTGGTAAATCTGTCCCGTGCAACGGTCACAAGTCTAGCACCCACTATAGACGCAACAACCAGTGTAGTACAGGTTCACCCCTTCATATGCTTCATAATGGTGCATCATTATTTTGTGGCAGACTGTAGGCTGTGTAAAGTTCTACAAATTACAGGTGGTCAAAAGTGCTGCCACATTTCGTGCTGGGTATATAGAATTTGTACGCGTGCAAGAAGTCTAAAATTACTGATTACTGCCATTTTCCCTTTCGCGCAGAAACGTAGATCGGTTGATTTAATTAATAAAGTTATTTTTATTTTTATTTTGATAAATTGATGAAGGGAAGAGAAGTCCAAATAATAAATACCATGTGGGATTTTCATTGAAATAACATCCAAATAACCACTTATGTGTGGAACACTTGGGAGACAAAATTACCCAGAGAGGGGACAGAATAAACTGGAGGGGGACAGAATTAACGGCTCCAGGGGGACACTTTTACCTAGGTAATTCTGTCCCCCGGACAATTTTACCGGGGGACAGAATTACCGTCCACACCGGCAATCGTGGACTAGCCTGTGACAATTGGGTCAGGGCATAAACAAATTGTCCTCGCACGATTGACCAACCGCCCACGATTGAAAAATCACAATGAGGTTCATGGGTGTACTGTGTCTCCAGAAAAATATTGTCAGAATGATTACTTGAGGACTTGACATATAAACTTCATATTTGGTATGTGAGTTGATCTTAATTAGTGGCCTTTAGAAACCTATTGATTTAGGGGTATTTTACATATGAACGTCATTTTTTGTGTTTGTCTTGGTGTACTATTTATTTGAATCTTCTTTATTTTGGACCCATGGGTCAATGGTCAAGGACATTATAGTTAAAACAATAGAATTGACCAGAATTCTGGAAATTTGATATTAAAGGGGCGGTGCTATATCATGGTTATTATGTTAATATATTATGTTGGCGACATGTAGTATACATGTACAATGTGTCTTCAATTTAAGTTAGTTACAAGATTTGAAAGTTCCTAAATATGTAAATACGAGAAATGTACTTATATTGTGTTTCAAATGCTTCTGTGTAAGATTACGTGGGTGTCAAAGTAGGCGCCGTTTGTCAAAATGTGCCTAGATTGAGCCTAATAATCTTAACTGAACTAGAGGAGCGAGGTAGGATTTAATCTGCAATTCTATTTCTTTCGTTAAAAATACACACAATGTATAAGCACCAGGCGTAAGTTTTGAATCATAAATGCAAAATAATTGGGGTCCTGCTCTTGCGTATGCACCGGCGGGGTCTCTAGTTAACCAATTCGCGCCGGAGGACGTATATATAAGTTTTCCCCGGATTTAAACCGGATGACGAATAAACACGTCACGAGCAAGGCTCGGCTCGGTGATGTTAAAATAATCCCGGCGCGAACTGGTAATCAATGCACGCAATACAAAGTACAAATTTGATGGGGTTTTATGCACATGTAACTGCACAAACAAGTTGGATTATTTTCTTTTAGGCTGTACAGGTTTGACTTGAATATCGATGTGCCTTTTAATAGCAATAAGTATTACCGTACATGGTACCATGCAGTTGCTTTTCAATGCATATGTTGAAGCCCCGAGCTGCCTACAGTTTTTGTAAATTATTACATATCTATATACATATTTATATTGTTTTTCTAATTCACTGGCTGAATTTTCTATTTCCATTAATTTGTATGCGTCTTTTATTACGGAACTTTATCTTTCAAGTATACAATTATATAAATTTAATTATAATAATTAAGTGAGGATATTTTGAATGTTTTATTTTTTTCTGAAAATATTTTTTTCGGTAAAAAATATACACATAATAAGGCCTACAAATCGCTTACGAAAATAGCTTGGTAGAATAAATCTATTTATAATTTGAACAAAGATCGAATTAAAGAATTTTTGTATTCTAAAATTATTTATACTATGCAACCCAGATTTTGAATCTACGTATTTGCTAAAATTAAAAAAAAAATTGTTAAAATTATTGCTCGTCCCTTGCTTGATCTTTGCTCGATCTTTGCTCGATCCTTGCTCGATCCTTGCTCGATCCTTGCTCCATCCTTGCTCCATCCTTGCTCCATCCTTGCTCCATCCTTGCTCCATCCTTGCTCCATCCTTGCTCCATCCTTGCTCCATCCTTGCTCCATCCTTGCTCCATCCTTGCTCCATCCTTGCTCCATCCTTGCTCCATCCTTGCTCCATCCTTGCTCGATCTTTGCTCCGATCTGTGCTCGATCTTTGCTCGATCTTTGCTCGATCTTTGCTCGATCTTTGCTCGATCTTTGCTCGATCTTTGCTCGATCTTTGCTCGATCTTTGCTCGATCTTTGCTCGATCTTTGCTCGATCTTTGCTCGATCTTTGCTCGATCTTTGCTCGATCTTCGCTCGATCTTCGCTCGATCTTCGCTCGATCTTCGCTCGATCTTCGCTCGATCTTCGCTCGATCTTCGCTCGGTCTTCGCTCGGTCTTCGCTCGGTCTTCGCTCGGTCTTCGCTCGGTCTTCGCTCGATCTTCGCTCGACCTTCGCTCGACCTTCGCTCGACCTTCGCTCGATCTTCGCTCGATCTTGCTCGATCTTTGCTCGATCTTTGCTCGATCTTTGCTCGATCTTTGCTCGATCTTTGCTCGATCTTTGCTCGATCTTTGCTCGATCTTTGCTCGATCTTTGCTCGATCTTTGTTCGATCTTTGCTCGATCTTCGCTCGATCTTCGCTCGAGGCTTCGCTCGATCTTTGCTCGATCTTTGCTCGATCTTTGCTCGATCTTTGCTCGATCTTTGCTCGATCTTTGCTCGATCTTTGCTCGATCTTTGCTCGATCTTTGTTCGATCTTTGCTCGATCTTCGCTCGATCTTCGCTCGAGGCTTCGCTCGATCTTCGCTCGATCTTTGCTCGATCTTTGCTCGATCTTTGCTCGATCTTTGCTCGATCTTTGCTCGATCTTTGCTCGATCTTTGCTCGATCTTTGCTCGATCTTTGCTCGATCTTCGCTCGATCTTCGCTCGATCTTCGCTCGATCTTCGCTCGATCTTGGGGAAACACTGATGCGCTTCTTTGAGCTCTGATTAGTTGGATTTTTTGGGCCTGCATGTAATTCAAAAGGTCACGACTTCTCATAAATCTTTATATGATCTAAAGTTAAATTTCATAAATGTTTCCTGTCAAAGAAAAACAAGAAAATTTAGAATTAAACCAGTGGTACAGCCATTGAATTGAAATATACTGACATTAGAGGGCGCTATATACTAATGTTTCGCTCCTGTACGTCCACTGCCAAACTGGGCACTGGGAAACGCTAATCGAGCTTCTCGAAATTCTGAGATTAAGGAAGTCATAACCTGACCTTTTGATCTTTCAATTGCACGCAACGCAGCTGATCCGCGAAACTAGTGACCACAGTACCAGTACAGTTCACAGGTAACTTGACAGGTTATACCAGAGTTGTAACCAAGTCATTTTTTCTCAAGTCAAGTCAAGTCACAAGTCAAATTTTCTCAAGTCAAGTCAAGGCACAATTCCTTTTGTCACGTGAAGTCACAAGTCACTTATAGTCCCGAATCAAGTCAACTTTCAAGAAATATGTTGACAAACTTGACATATCCACAATCTGTTAACAGCCAAGTGATATTCAATTAATCAATCAAAGCTCAGTCACTTTGACTTTGCAATGTAATAGATAGCATCATGTGCGTACACACAGTACATCATGTAGTACATGTACATTACGTACAGATTCGCCGTCACAAAAATACATCGGCTGCCGGGCGTGGCCGGATTGAACACAATTTTTTTAATAAAACATAAAATAGTAAATACATGATGACTTGCAATGTCGTCAAGTCAAATTTACTCAAGTCAAGTTAAGTCGCAAGTCATTTTTCGTCAAGTCAAGTCAAGTCGCGAGTCACAAAAATTGCTCCTCTCTCTCCAGCAAATTTGATATGGAAGCATTAAAGAGCCCTCTAGTGGCCGCGCTCGCTGTGACAATGGAGTTTGACTGTCACCAGAGGGCCTCCTCTTTGTAAACAAACTTCAAGCACGTGGGCATATATGGGCCGACGGAAAACTGAAAACTGAAATGCGATTGTATTTATCTCAGATAATTATCCAAGAAACAAGGTAAGGAGTACTATTGATGTTGAAATGTTACGTTTGTATTTATATGGCGTCTATTAGACTACATCACACTTTGAGCTTGGGCAAAATGTTGGGCAACCTCGGTCCGGCTATAAAAAAACTTACATTTTGAAAGAAAGGTCTATACTATTTGACCGGCGCCGGCTTTCTTTTAGAAAAGTCATTAAATCTTTACTTTAGGTAGTCATGACCTACATCACATAAAAAGATAAAAGCTGTACATATAAAGAATAGGAATAACTGTCTAGAGTGACTATATGAAATACAAATACATGTAATAGGAAATTCACCACAATGTAAAAAGTAAAAATACAAATGTTATTCATGAGGTTACTTTTGTACTGAGTCTGTCAATAATGTGTCCTTCAATAACATTACTATTTGACATTAATTTTGGACCCCTGAGGTGATACTCAAGCACAATTGTCTTGTACTTTTTTTCATTTCAGGGTTGTTGAGGATGGCATCCTCAAACTCAAGATTTAAAACAAATTTATTAGAACATTGAAGATTAATAACGTAATTTGATGTTATTATTATCAGGATGGTGGATGTAAATCATGCATTAGCCTGAACACTCGGAAACCTTTTGAATTTTACGATGTACGGGCTTATTTTTATATATGTTTTTGTATTGGTGTAAATGTCATTGTTTTTATTTTTATTTGTAAATATTGTTGTATTTCTATGTATTGTTAGTTGTCCGTTTTACAGATGTACGGTTTTGTTTGTGACTTGTAATACATTGTTTGTTAATTTTGACGAACAAGTAAAGTAACACATATACCTTTTAATATGTGTTGGGTGTTCGAAACCCTTAACCCACCAAGAAAAGGGTATATCACATCGAAAATTTAAAAATAATTTATTAGAACAATTATAACGAACAGAGTTTATTTAATTGCAATTAAGAGGAAGATGTAGTGTAACATTTGTATTCGTTTTTGTCAAACGGAAATATTTTATTTTGTTTCCAAGATTATTATTATATTATTCTCAGACTACACACAAAGCCACCTTGACACGATGATTTGACTTTTTTGGCTTAGTTTTTCGAGCCGCTAGTTTATTCTTATAACATTCCAAGATATCACATTTTTAAATTTTGTAAAAACACTTTTATAACAGCATGAAAAATTAGAGATAATGCCTAAGCTAAAACGGGGCAGGCTTGCCCCAATTGCCATGCTTGGCACACAACTGGGCCCATTTACTTGGCAGGCTTGCCACCAAAACACTGTGGAAATTCACCGTTTAAAGTGACGGTTGAGTAGCCCCAGCTGAACGAGTGCAATAGGCGCTAACCACAGTGTTTATATATTTGTCACGTGACGTAAATTTATGTAAATTTATGTAAATTACTAAAGACTAAATTGAAACAAATACACCGCTTTTCCACCGTTTGTAGAGACGGTTGGAATAAACCCCGCTAGCACAAGCGGGCGTTTTGCGTGTAGATTTTTAAAGATTAAACACAACTTGTAAAATTGTATTTTAACGTACAACTTCAAATTAGACTTACTTAAGAACTATTAAAGTATTAGGGCATGTAACTAGTTTAAATGGAGTCACAGCCGGTCGCTCCCAGCCAATTCCTGCCAAACGCGCAAAGCGCGCCCCACTGGGACGACTGGAAGTGCACTCCCCCAAACCCAGAGCCCGATGACTATAACCCAAATTAGCACAGACGGTAGGGGACAATTTAAACAAATGCTGCATCAATGCAAGCTCAAATATTGGCCCGAAATTCTATTTTTTCCGTAGGCGATAAATGGACGCCATCGTAGCGAAACAGGGCGAAGTCTGACCATCTGAACTGGGGGTGGTTAAGTACCGACGCGCCGATGCGCTTGCTTATAGTGAACGGGCCCATTTTTTTAACCGCCCGTCGTTTTAATTTCATTTTTGACTGGTCATCAGTCGCACCGAAGTAGAAAGCGCGCGGCAATATATCTGACCAAACCACCCGAGTCGCGGGGTAGTTGTCGCGACAACCCTGCATAAAAGTACAAATTCGCTGGCGAATACAGAACCAATCCGTGCCGCCTAAATCGTTAGTGCCCAAATTAATAATTAGCATGGCCGGCAGAGGCCATGGGGTTCGAAGTTTAGATACTATCAACAGTTAAGTTGTCCCAATGGCCTGGACCCCACCAGAGCCCTGTTTCGGCCCTCTTAAACCAAACGACCCTAGAGGCAATACATAATTGAAGCCGCATGGGCCTCAAATGATTTAACATTTCTTTCCCTGGAAACGAGAACAAATGCCCAAGGCCCGTAATAAACCCTAAGAAAAGTCACATAGCGAATTGAGGAGCACAATGTATTGTTATGCAGTATCCGCATATTAAAGGCTGTGACACAACTATTGATATCATAATTAAAACACCGTACAAGTTTCACTAGAAGACAATGCTTCGTAGCTGTGCACCGCTCTAAGAACAGGCAAAAAACAAAAACCTGCAGGAAAACCGCATATGAATCAAGGGACAAATGGCTAAATGTATTTCCAGTCCTTAGCTGCGGCGACTCAGTATCATGAAACTCTAGAAGCAATCAAAGTGCGTAATGTGAAATAGATGGGCCTCGGCATTTTGTCATTGCTCCCATGCGAACAAAATAAGTTGGTATAAGGCAAACGGTAGCCGTGCAATAAAATTATAAAATCCTTAAAGGTAGAATACACCATTGGTAATTGCTTGAATTATCATAAATGGGTAGATTTGGGGGTTGTATTTTATAGTAAATATCGTTTAACCGACCTGTCCGAAGTTTTTTAATTATGTGATGCCGAGAAAGGTACGAAAAACAGCTTTTGTTTGCAACCGGCGTCGAGCAGTTACTCTTATGTTATTTGTGTTTTTTCGCGATCGCGCGAATTTGTCTTTATAAAATTATATTTTTCAGAATAATTACAAGATATTTAGAGCAATCATTTTGCTGGATGACTAACATCATTCTTTACTTTTAGATGAGTAAGATATTTCACCGGTAATTATTTTCGATATCTGCAAATGGTGTATCCTACCTTTAAACAAACCCTCTGAAGTACATTATAGGTAACCCGAATGAATTCGAAACTGAAATCAAACGTTAATACTGTTATTACAGATGCACATGTACACATGTACATGTACATCTACATGCAACAACGTAGGCTAGGATTAAACAACAAACTATAAGCAGGTCAAAAAGGATACATTGTAAAAATAAAACCAAAAAAAAACACAACAAGGTACATTTATATGGTGTTCCAAAGACGACAGATCGCCGTCGCCGTCGACCGTCGCCGTCGACCGTCGACCGTCGCCGTCGACCGTCGGCCGTCGCCGTCGACCGTCGCCCGTCGACCGTCGCCGTCGACCGTCGACCGTCGACCGTCGACCGTCGACCGTCGACCGTCGACCGTCGCCGTCGACCGTCGCCGTCGACCGTCGACCGTCGCCCTCGCCTTTGCCTTTGCCGTCGCCCTCGACTTTGCCGTCGCCGTCGCCTCAAGAGGGCGCAAGTTATTTTGTGTACATGCGGCTCTCCGATCTTGATTTGCGCGCGCTATCTTTTCTGCTGTTTCAGTCTTAATTCTAAGTGCAAACAAGAAGAAGAATGAGGAATTTTCGCCACAAAGTATATGTAAAGAAGGCGTGCAGGCAAGACGTACCTCAGGAGTCTTTGCCAAAATCGTTGTTACGTGAAGGGCGCCCCCATGAGTAACAAAACAAAAGCAGACTAAACAGCGCCCCCGGCGAGGGCGACGTCGACGGCGACGGTCGATGGGCGACGGCGACGGTCGACGGGCGACGGCGACGGCCGACGGGCGACGGCGACGGTCGACGGGCGACGGCGACGGTCGACGGGCGACGGCGACGGCGACGGTCGACGGGCGACAGTCGACGGGCGACGGCGACGGGCGACGGTCGACGGCGACGGTCGACGGTCGACGGTCGACGGTCGACGGTCGACGTCGACGGCGACGGGCGACGGTCGACGGCGACGGTCGACGGTCGACGGTCGACGGTCGACGTCGACGGCGAGGTCGACGGCGAGGTCGACGTCGACGTCGACGGCGAGGTCGACGGCGACGCTTAGGCAGCGTCGCCGTCGCCGTCGCCCCTGAATATGTTTGTTTGTGCACAAGTCTATGGGCTAAGGGCGACGTCGACGGCGACGGCGACGGCGACGCTGCATTAGCGTCGCCGTCGCCGTCGGTGTCGACGTCGCCCCATCAGGGGCGACGTCGACGGCGACGTCGACGGCGACGGCGAGGTCGAGGGCGACGGCGATCTGTCGTCTTTGGAACACCATACATTTAGGTCACGGCCCGTGCATGCAATACACGCTGCGCGTGTAACTTGCTACATTTCAAGGTCCACAGAGATGGCAGGAGAAGCAATGACGTCACGCTCCGTTCACATGCGCGCCCCTCTGATCTGAGTGAGTCTGTCTCTACGTCGTCTGGCGTCTCGACTTCGCTCCCATAGAAAAACGCACATGTAAACAAACCAGCAATGACGCCACTACAACTCATGTATTAATGGTGGGCTATGCGTGACTACTGCATGTTTTGCCCCGATCAATAAAGCTCCAATGTAAACAAGATGAAAATTATAGCAGTACAATATATCAAACAATTAGGCTTACTCTGTCTATTAACAGTTAAGAACCAATTAACAATTATAACTAAAATCACACAAAGGATACTTATACATAAATTTCCATCTCATCCCAGTAGTAGTTAGAGATAAAAGTGTCCCAGGCACTTGACGACGGTTATCCACCGATTTCAACTTGAAATCGAAATCCAAATCAATCCATCAAGCAATTAGACAAACTTCTGTCTAAACAGGTGAGACTTGAGGACAAGAAATGTCCACGCTGTGACCGATGTTTATGTCCTGTGTCCGGGTGAATGTTTGAGATCGTGGAACGCTGACTTTAGCCTGAACTTTAGTCCCTGTTCTTGATGAACTTTTGGAACCGCGTGGTCTGGCCATCCTGCAAACAAAAAAGAAAAACTCAACGCAGCAGTTGTCTGTTGCCAAGTACATGTATGTATGTTTTACTTAGCATTTATGTTGTTATCCTTCAGGCTGGTTCAGAATCGTAAGAGAACTCGGCTGGATATGCAGGAAAGAAAATAGTGAGGCAATGATGCCTTTCTAGCAATTCTAGCAGAATTAAATGTTCTTTGTGCCACATCACATTTCATTACCACAAACATTTCATGTCAACACTAAAATTAACACACTTTCATATAGCATTCTATGCTGTGTTGCTCAAGTTCTATGAAGCCTGTTACTGAAAAATGCAGGCTATGGGTTTTACAGTTTTTCTTTGTGATAGTTAATGCATGAGGACTTCTTGGTCCGGATTTAATTAAGATTAAAAATCTAAACACAGGGCAGAGATCTGCCACAAATACGGTTCAAACATTATATTCTTAGAATCAAACCTACAATTAATGCTGTCGCCTGCGTACAAAATTGCCACCGAATTAGCAAATGTAAATAATTATTATGTCAGGAAGTGAATAGCGAACTCCGGAACAATTATCACATGACTTAGACAAAATCAAGCACAAGTGCTATAATTATATTAAAAAGATAAATTACAACTGTCCAATGCAAGGGGCACAAATATTTAGTAGACAAAAATGTTACAAATACAAGCCATGACCACCCTTAAGAACCTGTGACCAGATAACTCACCATGGAGCAAATAAGACTGACCGAAATCGTCTTTTAGGTCTATTAATTATAAAACAAAGTCGAAAATCTCATGCCTGTGTGTGACCAAGATTGCTCTGCTCCCAGTCCTATTACCAATCCAACAGATAAAAAGTGGCTTCACTATACTACTACATGTAGTACATGTAGTAGTAGGCCCTAGATCACAAACCAAATGCAAGAGTTGTGGTCATCGCTTGCTTATGTTAGCTGTGAACCAGGCATATTGATACAGCCTAGGCCTAGCCTGTCAAGTGTCATTATTATTTTAACTAGGGCCTAGTATGACTATGACTGTATAAATGAGTCTACACGGTCTATGGCCATGCAAATTTGTTAGAACTCAAACGTAAAATATAATAGCCTAGGTAGACTAGGGCTAGCCTAGGCCCATACTCCTATTCGGAAATTTGTATTTATTTATTTATTTATTTATTAATTTTTGTATTTATTTATTTTTTATTTATTTTTTTTAAATTTAGCTATCCCTTGGAACAAATTTTAATTCAACTAACTTGTGTAATTCGGAATAACGTTAGACGAACAGGCATGCGCAGCTTAACATGTGTTGTCATGTTGTCCGGTTAAAAAGCAGTATAAACAAAACAGATTTGCGGCAGTTAAGCCGTGTCAGCACAGCCTACAGTCACGTCACTGTCCGACAGTAAACACGGACAATGACGGACGAACTGCAACAACAAAAACATTGCCCAGACTGCGGGCTATATAATCATGATAATTGGAAAACCCTCACCTTGAATTCTATCAAATTTGGCTTGAACTGTAAGCTATTCACGCCACGATGAACTCACAAGTGAGAAAGAGTCACTGATGAAGAGCCCACCACTCACTAGGGTTGTAAGTTTTGAAAATGAACCATGCATGCTTGCTCCGAGTGGGACGAACCGGGTGGGCGCTGGGCGTGCGAACGCACGCTGATCATCCGGAGACCGACCGTCGACTGCAGCTATGAACGGCGGTGCGTAGACCGGGGCTGTGACGCGGAGTACCTCCGCGTTTATTACGGGATCCATCGGTGGTCACAAATTTGCTTGACTTATCATATCACTATCAGGCAGCGACGGCCACTAACCGAGGGTATGTGACGGCTTCTTCAGCATTTGGAGCATCCGAGGAATCGAGAAGAAGAGGCATTCAACTTTCAAGTGACGAACCTTGAACTTGAAGGCCCTTTACGTTTACGGCATTTTTCTGCGGCTGTATCGCCCTACAACAAGCGGAGCCTAGCTTAGGCATAACGCCGGTATTGTAACCGGCACTCAGCAACTGGAGGAAGTCCGTACTCGATGTCTTCAAAAGGCCACGAAAGCCACTCGATAATATCATCAAACCCGACAATATCGTTCCCGGGATGTCTATGAGACACTCTACTCAGTACATTTCAAAAGAAAACGAAAACAACAGTAGAAATCCAACCGGATATTTAGCTATCTACGGAGAAAATTTTCTTTTTGTGTTGAGGCTTCGAAAATCTAAGCCGAAGTGTGACGCTTTACTGCGCGCCAGTAGTATGTAGTGGGTAAACCTGATTTTGCTACATTGTATCAATTCGCTTTGTTTCAATGGGTAATTATCATGCAGACCCGCGCTCGTTGGCTTTCTGCCAGCAAGGTTTGGGCCAGGTGGCAGTTCATTCATAATATTTACTACTGCACCAAGGCAACCATCAGCTGATTCGCATAGCGTTTGGACCACCGTGTGTTTGTGGAGAATAATGTATTTTATCTTGTAGTGATAAAATTAATTATATTAATTATCAATTAATACCAAGATTGTTGCTTGTGTTGCACGTAGTAAAATTACAATTTAATGATAATAGCTAAGACGTACGTACATGTATTATGTCACTGAAAATTAACTCATGTTTGCATCTTGCAGATGCATTTTTTTATGTTATGACATGAACAACTGAAAACTCATCTGAGAGTGTGTACAATAAATTACTTAACATAAGTCTTGAATTTATAATTTTGTTCTCCGAAAATAATGTAATTTTACGGTCTAGGCCGTTGAACTAATTTTATCTAAATTCACCCCGTCAATAAAGGGCGCCATATATGACATGCGTTTTGGGACCAGCTAATAGTACATGCTATTTGATAGAGAATCACATAGAGTACCAGCTATAATATAATTTTATTTAAATTTTATCTAAATTCACCCAGTAATAGAGGGCGCCAATAATTACATGCGTTTTGGGACCAGCTAATATTACATGCTATTTGATAGGGAATCACATGCAGGGTACCAGCTATAATATCATTTTATATAAATTTTATCTAAATTCATGTAATGTTAGCTGGTCCCAAAACGCAATTAATTTAAGGGACATTTGAGACACTTTTGCATAATTATCATATTTTGCATAATTATCATATTTTGCATAATTATCATATTTTGCATAATTATCATATTTCGACCCAATTTGCATACATATGCGAGGCTAACCCTTATCATTTAATTTAAGGGACTTTTGAAAATTTTTTGCATAATTATTATATTTTGACCTTATTTGCAAACAAATGCAAGGCTAACCCCTTTTCAATTAATTTAAGGGACAATGGAGACATTTTTGAATAATTATCATATTTTGACCTAATTTGCATTGCAAGGCTATCCCTTATCAATTAATTGTAGAGACATTTGAGACATTTTTGCATAATTATCATATTTTGACCTAATTTGCATACAAATGCAAGGCTAATCTCTTATCAATTAATTTGAGGGACAATGGAGACAATTTTGAATAATTAAATTTGTTGCGTAATTATCATATTTTGACCTGATTTGCATACAAATGCAATTAAATTAAGTGACAATAGAGACATTTCTGCATAATTATCATATTTTGTCCTAATTTGCATACAAATGCAAGGCTACCCTCTTATCAATTAATTTGAGGGACAATGGAGACAATTTTGAATAATTAAATTTGTTGCGTAATTATCATATTTTGACCTAATTTGCATACAAATGCAAGGCTAACCCTTTATCAATTAATTTAAGGGACCATGGAGATATTTTTGCATAATTATCTTTTTTTTATCTAATTTGCATAGAAATGCAAAGCTATCCCTTATCAATAAATTTAAGAGACAATGGAGACATTTTTGCATAATTACCATATTTTGACCTAATTTGTATACAATTGCAAGGCTAAACCCTTATCAATTAATTTAAGGTAGAATGGAGACATTTTTTTGCATAATTATCATATTTTAATCTAATTTGCATACAAATGCAAGGCAAACCCCTTATTAATCAATATAGTGACAATGGAGACATGTTTGCATAATTATCATATTTTAATCTAATTTGCATACAAATGCAAGGCTACCCCGCTATCAATTAATTTGAGGGACAATGGAGACAATTTTGCATAATTAAATTTGTTGCGTAATTATCATATTTTGACCTAATTTGCATACAAATGTAAGGCTAACCCCTTATCAATCAATATAGTAAAAAAGGGAGACATTTTCGCATAATTATCATATTTTGACCTAATTTGCATACAAATGCAAGGCTAAACCCTTATCAATTAATTAAATGGGCATTGGAGATATTTTTGCATAATTATCATATTTTGACCTAATTTGCATACAAATGCAAGGCTAACCCCTTATCAATAAATTTAAGAGACAATGGAGACATTTTTGCATAATTATCATATTTTGACTAATTTGCATACAAATGCAAGGCTTACCCCTTATCAATCAATATAGTGACAATGGAGACATTTTTGCATAATTATCATATTTAGAACTAATTTGCATACAAATGCAAGGCTAACCCCTTATCAATTAATTTAAGGGTCATTTGAGACATTGTTGCATAATTATCATATTTTGACCTAATTTGCATACAAATGCAAGGCTAACCCCTTATCAATAAATTTAAGGGACAATGGAGACATTTTTGCATAATTATCATATTTTGACCTAATTTGCATACAAATGCAAGGCTAAACCCTTATCAATTAATTTAAGGTACATTGGAGACATTTTTTTGCATAATTATCAGGATTTTAATCTAATTTGCATACAAATGCAAGCCAAACCCCTTATCAATCAATATAGTGACAATGGAGACATTTTTGCATAATTATCATATTTAGAACTAATTCGCATACAAATGCAAGGCTAAACCCTTATCAATTAATTGAATGGACAATGGGGATATTTTTGCATAATTATCATATCTTGACCTAATTTGCATACAAATGCAAGGCTAACCCCTTATCAATAAATTTAAGAGACAATGGAGACATTTTTGCATAATTATCATATTTTGACTAATTTGCATACAAATGCAAGGCTTACCCCCTTATCAATCAATATAGTGACAATGGAGACATTTTTGCATAATTATCATATTTAGAACTAATTTGCATACAAATGCAAGGCTAACCCCTTATCAATTAATTTAAGGGTCATTTGAGACATTGTTGCATAATTATCATATTTTGACCTAATTTGCATACAAATGCAAGGCTAAACCCTTATCAATTAATTGAATGAACAATGGAGATGTTTTTGCATAATTATCATATTTTGACCTAATTTGCATACAAATGCAAGGCTAACCCATTATCAATAAATTTCCGAGACAATGGATACATTTTTGCATAATTCTCATATTTTGGCCTTATTTGCGTACAAATACAAGGCCAACCCCTTATCAATTAATTTAAGTGACAATAGAGACATTTTGGAATAATTATCATATTTAGACCTAATTTGCATATAAATGCAAGGCTAAACCGTTATCAATTAATTTAAGGGACAATGGAGACATTGTTTGCATAATTATCATATTTTAATCTAATTTGCATACAAATGCAAGGTTAACCCCTTATCAATTAATTTAAGGGACATTTGAGACATTTTTGCATAATTATTAAATGTTGACCTTATTTGCATACAAATACAAGGCTAACCCCTTATCAATCAATATAAGTGACAATGGAGACATTTTTGCATAATTATCATATTTAGACCTAATTTGCATGCAAATGCAAGGCTAACCCCTTATCAATTGATTTAGGGGACAATGGGGACATTTTTGCATAATTATGATATTTTGACCTAATTTGCAAACAAATGCAAGGTTAACCGCTTATCAATTAATTTAAGGGACATTTGAGACATTTTTGCATAATTATTAAATGTTGACCTTATTTACCTACAAATACAAGGCTAACCCCTTATCAATCTATATAAGTGACAATGGAGACATTTTTGCATAATTATATTGTTTGCATAATTATCATAATATTTTGTCCTAATTTGCATACAAATGCAAGGCTACCCCCTTATCAATTAATTTAAGGGACAATGGAGACAATTTTGCATAATTATATTTTGTTAATAATTATCATCTTTTGATCTAGTTTGCATATAAATGCAAGGCTAACCCCTTAAAAGTTAATTTAATGGACAACGGGGACATTTTTGCATAATTATCATATTTTGACCTAATTTGCATACAAATTCAAGACAAAAATTGTAATTAGGCAAAAATGTCTCCATTGTCCATTAAATTAATTGATAAGGGCTTAGCCTTGCATTTATATGCAAATTAGGTCAAAATCTGATAAATATGCAACAATGTATTATTGTCACTTAAATTAATTGATAAGGGGTTAGCCTTGTATTTGTATGCAAATAAGGCCGAAATATGATAATTATGCAAAAAATGTAATAAGGCAAAAATGTCTCCATTGTTTATTAAATTAATTGATAAGGGGTTAGCCTTGCATTTGTATGCAAATTAGATTAAAATATGATAATTATGCAAACAATGTCTCCATTGTTCCCTAAATTAATTGATAATGGTTTAGCCTTGCATTTCTATGCAAATTAGAACAAAATATGATAATTATGCAAAAACTATAATTATGCAAAAATGTCTCATTGTCTCTTAAATTAATTAATAAGGGATAGCCTTGCATTTTAATGCAAATGAAGTCAAAATATTATGATAATTATGCAAAAATTATAATTATGCAAAAATGTCTTCATTGTAGTTTAAATTAATTGATAAGAGATTAGCCTTGCACTTGTATGCAAATTAGGTCAAAATATGATAATTATGCAAAAATGTCCCCATTGTCCCTTAAATTAATTGATAAGGTGTTACATTGCATTTGTATGCCAATTAGGTCAAAATATGATAATTATGCAGAAATGTCTCTATTGTCACCTAAATTGATTGGATTTGTATGCAAATTAAGTCAAAATATTATGATAATTATGCAAAAAATATAATTAGGCAAAATCTCTCTATTGTCATTTTTCGGCCCACGTGCCCATTGCAGTTTTCGGCCCACGTGTTAGACCTTGTTTGTTTACATATAAATGCAGGGAGGCCCTCTAGCGACAGTACAACTTCCCTTTTTTTTTGAATATATATGCTTTGTGGTGCAATCTGAGGCGATTTCTAGCCTCTTTTCTCTGATATTTCTAGCAATTGTTAAAAAAATGATATGGAGATAAAGGGGAGAATTATGGAGATATTTTAATGGAGAATATATAAATAAATATATACTATAGGCCATAAACACACCGAAATATGTAACATGTAAAATTTGCATAATTGTGACGTATGTTTGGGAAGACTTCGACGTCGCGACCAGCGTGCCCTATAGCGCGTGCTTTAGATCTCTTTTGGGGGGGGGGTTGCCGAATGTTCGTCACGAACAGCGCCACCATTTGTCAGTGTTTGAACATGTTAATGAGGGGGGCCAATTACATTTACGGTGATTAACCCCAATTAATGTCATTTTATACCATTTTATCACCCCTGGTCTTGTTTCTTACACACCAAGGCACATTTTAAATTATTAAACAGCAATTCTCCTCGAAAGGTCTGCGTAGAACTTTTAAATTTGTAGCCAAAATATGTGGTCATTTTCCAAAACAGTTTTTAGTCCCGACTTGTGAGACATACGGACAACTGCAATCAAAATTTGTTACGAGTATCAAATTAATTATCCTTAAAGGCAGTTTTTTATTAACGATGGAAAAAAAAAAAAAAATATTGTTTGTTGACGTTAACAGATTAGGTTATACAATAACCTAAATGCATACGGTATATAATGTAAATAACAATAATAATAATATGATGCAATTTATTTACATTAAAATCAGTTGTGTAGCTAATGTTCAACATGTTCATAATATTCAACAAAGTCCCAATTAAAACCACACAGTTAATCCACATCATATCCCTGTATGAATACTAAAGTTATTTCAATTGTACCCGGCGGGCAACCGTTTTTATTAAAAATTTCTTACGCGTCAATTGCACAAATTAACAGCACATTACAATCAACCAAATGACTGACATTGACTGTCCATGAATTGCCCTCACGTGACCATTCCTGCATTATCAGCCACCTTTGCTTTGTTATATCTATATTATATTATTGATAATGTATAATAAATTCTCAAAACCAATAGATATTTGTCTGAACTTTCACAATTAGGCCTATCTACGCGGGCCAAATCACGATTTGCATGCCATGGAATTTGTGGGCAGTTTGACTATCGGGCGTGATCCGTGCACAGCACTGCTAGCTTGTATTCCAGTCAATTGTTGAGGACAGTTGCCCCCAAAGTGTTGCATGTATGGAGCATAATGTATGTGTATCATTAAAAATGGATGGGCTTCGGCACAGGTGTAGCGTGGACTTCAGGCTATGAAATCTGGACTCCTGGTGACCTAGCTAAAACGCTGTCAAACAGGAGTTGGCCTGGGAACTCGGCGGCGTTTATTCCGTGCACGGTACCACTGGGTGACTGGGCGCGGGAGAGAGAAGCTTGCAGCCACGGCAAAGAAGACACTAACCAGGTAGTACGACATTAGGTAATTTCCTGTCACGTCCTTCAGAAGGCCTGTAAACCAAGACACAAACCGATTGGCCACTGCATACAGTTAACAGAAGAAATAACATCAGTAGAGAATATCTAATAACTAGAGATAGTGGTTGTAAACTATCAAAGAGCTGTTCCCAAAAAGTTTTTTAATTTTCATTACATTAATGGTTTAATGAATTATACCGAAATATTCCAAAACAGTTACTATATGTTTATCTGTTACACATTCTAAATACTAAATTATTCGAAAATAAACAGCCCTAATTGTCGTCATGAGTTTGCAACCTGGAATCATGATAATGCCGAGAGCTTCATTGGGCTGAACCCCTGACCCCCACCAGAGGCTTTGCCCATGGACCCTGCACCAAAGGCCCTTAAGCGGGCCCCTTGACACCGTTAAGGTTCCAGCCCCCACCTCCCCCCAAAAAAACAAATGTTCAAAAGAAATCTATACCACTGCTGTTGACTCAGTCAGTCAGTCAGAAAGCGAGCAAGCGAGCGAGCAAGCAAGCAAACAACACACCTAACTTGTTCCGACTTACCAATAACGTAACCCCCTAGCGTTGTTCCGACGCCTGAACAGAAGAGAGACGCTCCGAAGGCCACTCCGAGGTACAGAATACCAACAAGTTCTCGTAAAATGACGGCAACTAACGAAAAGTAAACACCGCTGCAAAATCCAACGGCTGCAGCTGAGACAATCTTCCCTCCAAGAGTGTTTGTCAGGGGAATCAATGCTGTGGCAACAACCGAGAACAACAAGGACAGGAAGTACATCCACGACGGCGAGATGTACTTGCGAGTTAGGAACCAGCCGTGGGTTAGCCTTCCTAACAGACTACCGATGCCAACACAGGAGAGTATAATCGAGGCTTGCTGGGTCGTCATACCAGACGACACAGCCTGGTTAACGAGATGGACAGATATTCCTGAGTAGCCGGCAGTGTGGAACACACAAGCCACAAACATGGCAAGCATGGCTGGTGTGTTGGTCTGGGTAAGCATGGATTTCCGACGGTCGGACTTGGTTGAAGACTTGGGACTGTCACTCGCAGGTTGCTGAATGGTTGAGTTTCTCCCGAAACCCTCAGTTTCTGAGGAAAGCTCAGAGATACCACTATCTGATGACCCATCGTCCCTATAGGTACCATCTCTACTGCTCCTCTGAATTTGACCGGAAGCAAGAGCTAGCGGCTCATAATCCGTCTGTCTTTCGACGCCATCATCTTTGAGGTCACTTGACCTGCGCGATTTGAACCAGGCAGCGGGTCGAAAGAGAGCCCCCATCACCATGACATTAGACACTATGGCGGCTTCGATGACAAGGCTTCCCCTCCAGCCGTAAGTTTCGTTTAAGTACCCAATCAGTGGCGGGAAGACAAAAACGCCAGCACCAGGCCCCGCGTACGCGATACCGTTGGCCACTGTGTAATGTGTACTGTAGAACTGCCCGACCGCAACCACAATCGCTACATGCATAATCGACCCACCGAGACCTATACAATTGAAAGAAAAAACATGCTGGAATCACAACTCACATCACAGCCCTGGCCAAAGTTTCACATGATCCCAAGTCAACTCACGAGTCCGATTATACTGGTTTCAAGGGGTGAAGAGTAACAAAAAAATGCCTTCGTCATAATTCAGATGCGACTGAACTTAGAACTGGATGTGCGAATGTGATCGACTAGCGATGGACTTTGTCATGTACTCACGAAAAGGGTTCAACCTACAATGTATTTAGCATTGATTGATAAGATTTTGCTCAAAGACAGTCAATTTGATGAATGGGTTTCTCCCTATGTATTATCTACCGCTTACATCCTATTTCGATTTCTACCCGAGGGTCTCTTTGGGTTGAATATTGATTATCTTAGATTACCCCTTACTCAATTTAAAAAAATAAAAATAAAAACAAATCCTAAAAATTGGTCTTGACTTTAATTTGAATTTATGCTAACAATCACTAGGTGATTTTTTTAACATCACGAGATTTCAACGAAAAAGAAAAGGTTTGTGTAGCTTATGATTGATTGATGTACCTGCAATTAGCCCCAGACAAACAAACAGGTGGTAGACGGAAGTAGCTAGGGATGCAGTGGCAGTACCACAAGCTAGAAGGGCGCCTCCGATCATGACAGCCCGACGACAACCAATCCTTCTCACAACCATATTTCCTACTGGCCCTATGAAGAAATAAGTTACAAAATAGTTCAACAAAACTAGTGTTAAGATATCAGAGATGAGACTGGTAATTTTGAAAATTTTCTGAAATTGTATAACATTTCTAAAACATGCATGTCTTACTGTAACTAATAACTGATCGATCTCAAGATTGAAGTTTAACGAGTTTAATTCAGATCTTCGAAGATCTACGGGCCAACATTTATGTCATTCCTTGCAAAAAAGTAAAGGTATTTCATGCTGATTATCAAGTTCTAACTCATGCACACCTGCCCGTGTGCACAAAAAACACGATACATGCCAAAAACGCAAGCATCAAAACGATTAGCTCAATTTGTTTTACGCAAATCAAATGACTCTTTATGACCCTAACACGTGGTAGATAATTGTTGCTCGCGTTCTTGTCTAATGTTGGTCAAATATTCCTGTAAGGTTTGGTAAATATTTTTTTTTTAAATAATACAATTGGCGTCATTTGACTATTGGGTATAGACTAACATTGCCAAACACACACCTAATTAGATTTAACAAGAGGAAAAACAAGTGGCACTCGCCTAAAAAATTCTCAACGGCGACCCCGGAGCTGACCACCCATCCTAGCTGCCCAGAGCCCTGCTGGAACTCTTTCAATAGGAGAGGTATGAACGCACCAAAGGTGCCTATAACGCCGGTGTGGAGCAGAAATGTCAGGAAAGACGCTACGACCACCACACGCCCCCATCGAGTGATTTTCAACCGGCCACAGCCCCGCTGCAGTCTGGTGTTTCCAGGCATCGTTAAAGTGTTATACCAGCTGTAAAACAATGAACATTTTATTGTGTGTTTTTGATGTTTCAGAATTCAAGCTATATGCCGTGTTGGTCAGAATACTCGCAAAATGTCGGTTAACGATTTAGGAATTAACTTTATGTTAGAGATTTAGGAATTAACTTTTTAGAGAGTTTAGAACTTCTTACCCTCACAGCTTGGTGACCCGTATCCGTCTTTTGTCTCGCCTGCCAAGTCTGATTACCTCTGGGTTGACGGTTCGCCTGGCATGGTGTCCAGAAGGTAATATAATACTAAATGATGTCCCAACAGGACAGCTGGTTGCTGGAAGAGCTCCGGAAACACTCGGCAAGTAGGCCTACAAGTTGCCCTGTGTAAAATTCCAAGCGACATTCAGAGATTCTGCGGGTAAAACACATCGACCAATATAAAACAACAGGACACGAGTTTTAAAAGGAAACCAGCCCTAAAACGGTGCATGATGTTGACATTTCAATAAATGGATAGTTTTAATTATATTACAATTACAAAACTCAGTGCGGGGCATAGTATTTGCTTTTCTAATAGATTGGAAATTGAACTTTGCATGACAAACACGTCTTCTGAGAGATCAAAGTTCACGATAAAGTGATATGCGGTAGCTAGCTGGCTTATAATTCAGTGGACGGTACCAGCAAATTATAGATCTGCAAAAACAGTGAACCGAAACTCGGTGAACTTGAATCCACACCCGTTTTGAATGACCATGTGCATAATCTGTGTTCCTTGATGTCTTTTATAGTTGACACCTGTTAGCCAATGAATGATTCCAGTCGAACATGTACATTATTGTTATACGTGCCCATCAACACAGTACCACTCAAACTTATCATAAACGAGTCAACACCACTTAATTGTAAAATAGAGCGGATCCTACAGCTCCGTCCAAAGTTCGTCAAAGTTTTCTCGGAAAAAGAAGTTTATATTTCATTCCCAGATGGAGCTTTTTATTAGATTCTACCACGTTCAGACGATTACTCATCGATAGGAGACAAATTGACAGCCTGAAATTTGTTTTGGTGTGATTTGATGCATGTTATAGTTGTCAGCCGGAAAACTTTGGTATCTCTGCCCTAAATAGGAAGACGTCCAGTGACAATAAAGGCGCCAACTTGAGCATTATACATTTCGTCATAACTGCTGGGATAAAGACCGACTTACCTGATAAAATAAATTGGACCACCTTATCATTTAGTGAGACATCAACAATTGCACAATGGAACCCCCATCTGGATTCCTGATAATGAACAGCGATCTTTAATAAACACAGTCTTTTGTTTACACCAATACAATGGATCGACCGGAAAGTCTCGCATTTTAACCCACAAAGTCCACAAGTATTGCACAATATCCTTCAGTACATACAGCCGGTAGATCGTCTAGCTTGTTGTAACCACCTTCTGCTGTTTTTTATCCTGGTAGATACGGTCACATGGGATTCCCTATATTGAATTTGAGAAGAGTGCCTGATCGATCAGGGAACTATACTCAAAGCGTTTGACTGGTTACAGCTTCCTCCGCAGGTTGCTATAGTAAAAGGCTCATCATAAAACGAAAAATGGCGGCGATCTGGCATGCATAGATCACGATGGTCACGATAATCCTGACATATTTCAGACAATAGTGTGTTAAAACGCATGTGAACTGACAGATAGGGCGCTGTGGTCGTAAATTTGTTTGTGAAACAAAAACATTTTTAATTGTTTGGGTGTTCCTTTAGTTTATTTTCTCTTGGTTTCCCAATATTTATTTGTTGATTCCTGTGCCACTAAGTAAACCGTATTTAGGCCTTTAACATTCTAAAGGAAACAACATTTTAACGGCATTTTTTAAATTGCCCAATAATGAAATTGAATGACCGAATATACGTTTTGTTAAATCGAATGACGCAACAGTACTTTGACTATAGTCATAAAACAAAATGGAATGACTATTTTCAGCAGCATTAAATTTAGCGCGAAAAAGAATGGCGCAGGGGTAAAATTTGCTGCTTATTTGCCGAAATTGACCTATATCCTATGATCCTATGAAAACCTATATCTATAATCCTACTATAATCAATCCGAAGCCCCGGCTGACCAGAGAATCATTACGATCTTAAAATCCCCCCAAACAACTGAAAATCTCTTTAAAATTTGGCCTGATTATAATAACGTGAATGTGCTAAACAGACAGACTTTATAATACCGAGGTAGGTACGACTAATCGGTAAGTGGCCTGACGTGAAATCTGAAACTGAGACAAGAACACAGCAATTTTGTTTTTAGAAACGGAACAATTTGCAAGTTGAAGATCAGATTAAAAACAAGTGTTTATACCGTCAAAACGGATGATTACGTTTAATGCAGTTCTTCCATTCGCAGTCACTCGATAATTGACGCTTATGAGTTCACTACACTATTGCAAGTTGAAGATCAGATCTAAAAAAAGGGCTTATACCGTCAAAACGGATGATCACGTTTAATGCAGTTGTTCTATTCGCAGTCGCTCGAAAATTGACGCTTATGGGGGGCACTACACTATTTAAATTGGAATTGGTTTTTCTGCTCGACCTGCTTGTCCGTTTGGGTTAAAAAAAGGCGAGATTGTGTAAATGTAGCCAAGGATCGACTTCCTGGTTTAGGGGCTATAAGGACAGACTTGATAAAATTACGCTTGAAAATGGGTCCTATTTGCCAGGGAAAGTGAAGGGATACCAAAATGGCTGCAAGCAGGGCCAAGTATCACTTTTCGGGAGGTGAGTTTGTTTTTACAAATGTAATTGGCTATACCTCACCTAAAATCGAAACGAAATAGAAAGATGGAGCTAGGATCAGACAATAATTTAATATTTGTTTGAGAAACCCCAGTGATGTCGGCTTGCATGTTATTTGGTCCTGAACTTTGTTGATTTTACACTGTTTTCGGTGGGGCTTGAATTAGTGCACAAGTGCAACCCTGTGTATGCTATGCGGTGTTGGCTAGTACAGTTCAGCAGGTCAAAGATTGCTCAAAATAATGCCCAGCGCGCGCCGATTTAAAACAATCTGGGATTGCATCTGTTCTAAAACGACATATTCCGGACAAAGGCTTAGAGTTCAAGTTGATTGTATTCAAATTACGTTTGTCCTTGATGGTTCTTTAGATTATATCTCGCTAAATTGAATGGGTCAACATTCGTTTGTTTAAGAATGGCAGTATAGAGTGAGTAATTCATTTACACCTGTCCGGTGTAATGTTTTGGAACACGTCGTCCATCGTCATAATCATGTTTAACTAACCGACTGCCAACACGGTTTTAGAAAAATAGAGGCTGCGATGGGTACATTACTCATCCATGTGGATGACATTGCCAAATCAGTGGGAAAAGATAAACAGATTGACGCTGTACTATATTGAACTTCTCAAAAGCTTTTTATCGCGTCCCGCACCAAAGACTTCTTCTAAAATTAAAGCACTATGAGATTACTGGTAACATTTACAATTGGATGTCAAGCCCTAACATCACACACACAGTAGTAGTAGTAGTACTACTACTAGGGTAAGGGGAAGGATTGACATCGGCCGATGTTATATATCTGGTGTACCTGAAAGGTTCTAGGACCACTTTTGCTCCTCCTATTATGTGAACGATATTCCATAATAATTTATGTGTCCTCAAAAACCAGACTCTATACAGATGGCAGCTTACTGTACTGCACTCACTTTAAAGTGATCTTGATGCCCTCTGTACGTAGATGGGAAGGTGAGAGGGAAATGAACTTCAACACGGATAAATGTTTCAATATGCACATGAAGCCACTTCAAAAAACATCCAACCATTCATACCTAGGATTCATCGTCAGCAGCGATTGCAGATGGTCATCCTAGATAAACAAAATCACTATAATAGTGCCAAGCAGACAACTGGTGTCATCCGGCGTAACTTTAAGCAGCAACAAAGTAAAGTCTCGCCTGTATAAGTTTTTTAGGGTTGTTCTAAAAAAACCTCGACCCCTCGACTGACTTACACTCTATAAATAAGCACATACTCATTTTTCTCGCTTCCCCAAAACAAATTTACCCTCAAATTTGGATTATGGGCCTCTCAGCTGTCCCTTCTATCTTTTCTATATATAACCCTAACCCGTTTTTCCTCTAGCGCTCTTTTTTCGGAAACTGAAAAACGGATTGTGGACCTGGGCAAGTCCACAAACCGTTAAAACCTCTTCCCGCATCGTGTGGACCTATATTGTTCGGAGGTCCACAGTGCGTATGCAAGACCAACGCACGTAGTTGGGTTGTTGTGTGTAGTGTAAGTTCAGTAGTCGAGGAGTCGTGGGGGTCAAGCCTAGAGGTCGAGGGGGTTTTATATGCTCCAAGTCGGCCGTATAATACAATGTACGCGTACAGCAATCACGTACGCTAATCCGATCCAAATAAACTTGATACTTATCTGCAATAACATTTATTACCTCAGACAGGTGTCAAAAAGGCCGACTAGAAGCAGTCACATAGCGCCATCCACCCACTTCATCATGTTCATGTACAAGTGCAATGTACAACATAATATTGTACAAGTACATGTTCTTTGCAAACTTGTATAATCCAGACAGGAGCGCCGCGTAGAAAAACGACACGAGTCTGAACTAATCATAACGTCGGGACGCAAACAAGAATATTTATAGCTGACGCATGTAAAAATCGCAAAGCTTGATCGGATCACCAGCATAAGTCAAGCAGGCTATAGGTATACTGTACTTTACATATTCATGTACAGTACATGTATGTACATCCCATGTACATGTACACGTGTACTGTACGTGCAGGCTCGGCAAGGGTCTCCATTCGCCATTTCTGGCAATGATGAACTTATTTACGAGCAGATTGGCAGCCAATTACATGTACACCAAGGAAACTGTTTTGGACAGGCAGGAAACTGAATGTATATATAAAATCGCACAAATGCAGAACCGGGCAGGTTTTAACTCATTCAGGAACTACAATAAGTGGTTGGCTAAAAGCCTTTTGATTTAACAGTTGGTTTCTGGAATGGTGGTGGAATTATTTAAGGGGGGAGGGGGGCAGCAGATTAGTGAACAGGTGCAGAGTGCAACAGCTGAACCTATTTAGTCATTGGACAAAGATAACCCTTTTTGCTTGCGTTTGCGTATGAAGCAAGGTACAAGACGAAGGGAACCCCCCCCCCCCCCCCTTTTTCGATTGTGCTTGCGGAATGTTGTTGCTCAGAAATTCTTTAGGCTTTAAGGGGGCTTCGTTATAACTTAGAATATTCTAGAGAGTGTATATATATATGTACGTGTTATGGGAAATAAGGAACGGGGTCCCTCGGTCCTATATCTTGCTGGGTATTGTTCGTTATTGTAAATCTCGGGAAACTAGGGCTCGATCGGGTAGTTTTGGCGGGAATTTCGGATACTGAGTTATATGTTGCGTTCCATTCAACTTTTGAACGGTGGACACGAGTAGAGAGTAATCCTTAATTCCAGATTTGAGAACATAAAATAAGGTGCGGCAGGCGATAGAAAATATTCTTGAATCATACATGTATTTGTTTTCAACAAAATATGCATTGCTTTTTGTTTAGTTTTGTGGGTAGGCGCCGACATGGCCCCCTTCTTAACAAAGTCATATAAAGCGCGATATGTGGCAGAGAAAACCCCCCTCTTTTGTGTTGACCATTGTGTTCCCGGAATCTCAGGAATTCCTTTTAGGTTTCAAGGGGGATGGGTTAGGTTACAATAGTGTCGAGTGCGTATAAAGTATAGGGATAAGAGGGGGGTACCCCTCTGCCACATATCGTGCTGGGTATAAACAAAGTACATGTACACTCTACAGGTACTCGAGAACCTTGACGATCACGAGTTTACACTTCAATCGTGGATTGAAAAAAGCTTGATCAAAATCAGACTGCCATCTTTTGGATGGGACTTCTTGATCATGCACTTTATTGCATCAAATGATTCAGCTATTATGTACATGTACACGTACTTGTAAATTATACCGTCCAGAATGGTGCATATGGACTGCATGTCATAAAACCACTTTTTACATTTTCGAACATTAGACAAATCTTAGGTAGATCTGGATTTCTATATTCCGATTTAAGATGTTTATACCAATTGACATTCGAGAATATGGCAAGACAATCTACATTAATTACGGCGAACCATTCTAAAACGAAAATAAACGAAGACAAACTCTGAACATAAAATTATTTTACAATCTCATTCGTCACAACTGATTAATTGAAACAATTATTTTAAAACATTCACAAATCCCTACACATTACACAAAATGAGACAATCACGCAACCCTAACCGAAAACCCTTTTTGCTTGCGTTTGCGTATGAAGCAAGGTACAAGACGAAGGGAACCCCCCCCCCCTTTTTCGATTGTGCTTGCGGAATGTTGTTGCTCAGAAATTCTTTAGGCTTTAAGGGGGCTTCGTTATAACTTAGAATATTTTAGAGAGTGTATATATATATGTACGTGTTATGGGAAATAAGGAACGGGGTCCCTCGGTCCTATATCTTGCTGGGTATTGTTCGTTATTGTAAATCTCGGGAAACTAGGGCTCGATCGGGTAGTTTTGGCGGGAATTTCGGATACTGAGTTATATGTTGCGTTCCATTCAACTTTTGAACGGTGGACACGAGTAGAGAGTAATCCTTAATTCCAGATTTGAGAACATAAAATAAGGTGCGGCAGGCGATAGAAAATATTCTTGAATCATACATGTATTTGTTTTCAACAAAATATGCATTGCTTTTTGTTTAGTTTTGTGGGTAGGCGCCGACATGGCCCCCTTCTCAACAAAGTCATATAAAGCGCGATATGTGGCAGAGAAAACCCCCCTCTTTTGTGTTGACCATTGTGTTCCCGGAATCTCAGGAATTCCTTTTAGGTTTCAAGGGGGATGGGTTAGGTTACAATAGTGTCGAGTGCGTATAAAGTATAGGGATAAGAGGGGGGTACCCCTCTGCCACATATCGTGCTGGGTATAAACAAAGTACATGTACACTCTACAGGTACTCGAGAACCTTGACGATCACGAGTTTACACTTCAATCGTGGATTGAAAAAAGCTTGATCAAAATCAGACTGCCATCTTTTGGATGGGACTTCTTGATCATGCACTTTATTGCATCAAATGATTCAGCTATTATGTACATGTACACGTACTTGTAAATTATACCGTCCAGAATGGTGCATATGGACTGCATGTCATAAAACCACTTTTTACATTTTCGAACATTAGACAAATCTTAGGTAGATCTGGATTTCTATATTCCGATTTAAGATGTTTATACCAATTGACATTCGAGAATATGGCAAGACAATCTACATTAATTACGGCGAACCATTCTAAAACGAAAATAAACGAAGACAAACTCTGAACATAAAATTATTTTACAATCTCATTCGTCACAACTGATTAATTGAAACAATTATTTTAAAACATTCACAAATCCCTACACATTACACAAAATGAGACAATCACGCAACCCTAACCGAAAATAAGTTTTCGCAAGACAAAAAGTACTGTGCTATGTTTACTTCTTGCCATAGATTTAGCACTACAGATTTCTCTCCACAATCCTAAACTCGCTTGTTAAGTTTGAGAAAAATGTCCCTTATTTTACTGCATGGACTAAATTCAACGCAAACCTGATGGGCCAAGAAACCTGTATGCAAAATGTTGGTTTAATTCTTTAAAAAAATGTGATGCGAGTAAATAACATGCATTTGTCTCACAAACAACCCAGCTATGCCGTTTAGCAAACACGCAAAAAAATCACAGTGTACAAAGACCTCGGAATATATAAAGGTGTATCCCGATTTGGATTATCTTTAAATTTTGCATAAAAATAAACATTCTTGATTTCCATGGCAACTCAGCTGTGTTCTTCATCGTCTTCTTCATCATCGTCTTCTTCATCATCCTCTTCCAACTCTTCACCTTCCTCCCCGAGTTCATCATCGGAGATCTTGAAAGGTCAAGAAAAAAGATCAGATATTATTAGAGTGCTGAAAGGTATGAGCTTAACATACAGCCATATTTCATGATATCGGTTGCTTGAACTACACACAACTAAAGTTTGGGTGCTTTTGGTCTGCATTTCCACTTACTGCTTGGCCTAGTTCCTTAAGCTTCTCCTTGTACTTGTCTTTCTTTGTGTCGGTGTCTGTAAGAAGTACTAAGAGGTCTTCTTGTTCCTTCCGAACACCCTCCAGATCCTCACGTAACATGTCGCGCTCCTGCTCCAGGGATTTATTGTCTTGTTCAAGCTGGTTGAGGGCCTCCTTAAGTTGGTTGATGGCCTCTATGTCACTGCTGCCACTGCTTTGTGGACAGTTCTGGGCTTTTGAGAGTTTGACTTCAAGAGTTTGGTTTGCGGATTGTAGATGCTCATTCTCAGCAGAGAGTGAGGCACTATTTGATTCAGATTGTGCTAGTCTTGATTCTAGGTCACTCTTCTGTCTGTTAAAGACATCTTTTGAACATCTCTGTGAAAAATATACATAGATACAAAATTTTAATTTCTTGTCGAGTGTGGATTCTCAGAGTTGTAAATACAATGATAACATTTCAGTAACAAAAGTGAAGTCATTCAAATTGTACAACTATGAAAACCAATAGGAACAGGTTCAAATCTCTGAACAGACAAAAGATAAATGCATGGTAGGCACACTGAGCAGTTGGAAAACTACATGCAATGGAAATTTAATAATTTGATACACAGGTACAAGCGCGACTTACTTCTTGTTCTGAAAGCTCTTCAACCTTTTTACTTTGTGCCTCAAGTTCAGCAGTCGCATCTGCCAAAGCCACTCTCAGTTTCTTATTTTCCATCTGCATCTCTTCCATGCATGTTCTCAGCTCATCAGAGGATACGTTCTCCATGTCCCTCGAAGATAGTACAGCTTTGGCGTCAGATATCGTCAAATCATTTGTCTGAGAAGCGAAAAAAACAATTGTGGTTACTCGAAGCTGCAGCAACTATGTCTTAACTGCAAATGATTCTACTGGCTTTTAAAATTAATCACTTTTATTCTTTCCTTCGTTGCAAACAAAATTGAACATACTAATGCTTCTATCCTTGCATTCTTCTCCTGGACCTGTGTACCAAGTGTCATCTTTTCTTCCCTTAGGGTTGTGATCTCTGCTTCAAGATGAGATATCCTCTCATTATCAGCGGCGAAAGGACTTGCGGAGTCGTGGTTGTTGACATCTTCCTGGCCTGATTGTGCACCTGTTTGAAGATAGTGAAAGTCAGTTAGGCGTAGTGCTTCTCTCCTCGCCTTCTTTTTTTTCTTCCCGATTCCCTTTCTTTTTTCTCTAGTAATATTGCTCTAGGGCTTCTCTAAAAGCCTCTAATACTGAACAATCCTTATATTTATCCTCAGAATGTTTCTTCAGGCTTTTGACCTACAGTGCCCGAGCGCTTCGAGTTTTAAATCAAATAAAACAAAAACGAAATCTAACATTTCACTAATAATCAAGGTTTGTAAAAGAAATATATTAAAATTGTGAAAGACAACAACCAAGGTGAATTTACCGTGTTGCACTTTGATAAGGGCGTACTGGTCCTTGAGCTGTTGGATCTGTTGTGCTTGCTCCCCCAGGACTATGTCTGACTTTTTGTGTTCCTTCTCAAGATTTATGTACTTCGTCTTGAGTTCTCCCAGTTCTATATCCTGTTTCGATAGATAGCCCAACCAAATAGAACAAATTTAAAAGACAGGAGCACATCACTTCTTTTTATGAATACATGTACATGTACCATTTTTTTTCACAGAGCATTTGTAATTAAAATAAATTGGTAAGTGGAAATAAACTTTCATATTTTAAACAGAAACAGTACCAGTACCTGTTCTCTTATTATTTCTTTGTACTGAGTCACGATGCTGTCGTGGTCCTCAATAGTCTTTTTGGTCTCATTGTCATCCTTGTCAGATACAGCTTTCATCACCACATCTTAAATTCATGGACAAAACACAGATTAAGTCTTCAATCGTGTGGCAAGACACTTCATTAGAAGTACCCTTCCCTCGTACTTTATTTTCTGAACTCGTAATCTTGAAAAAGTACATGGCTTTAACACTAAAATCTAGTTCCAGCAGATTTCAAAAATGTATCAATTTCTTTACTCATACTCAAGACAGTTTTGGGTGATACCTCTAGGATCAAGTTGCTGCCGACTTACCTTCCAGCTGTTTAAAGAGTGCAGTGAATTCATAGTCCAGCATCATGACTTCCGAGGAGGGGAACCTCAGCTGAGGCCTCTGGGCCGCCAAAGTGTACAGCTCGTGCTTGGACAAAAGGTCCAGCTTCTCTACGAACGACTCCAGGCCGACTCGCTTCACTATCAACTGCTTCATGTTGTCCCTGATCAGATTGAATAGCGGCCAGTGTTATGGGTGCTGGGTTCGTGCGGTCTGTTCTTGACTCAAAATAATCAAAATATTCTGGAAAGTACCTTAAACCCAACTCCACGCTTGTTTACTTGTTCCATCAGCTGACAAAACTGTTTACATTGTACTAGGGCTCTTGAAGATTAAGGCAGTTACCTAATCCAATTATTTTAATTGAAACACCATTAATTTGCCTTTATTCCTCAATGTGGTAGATGTGGTAAAACATCCCTCAGTGATTAATTTCACAGCCAAGTGGACTTTTAACACCCTTTTATCTCCTTGGTCATCTTTGATCCTACCCACCATTACCTCACCCTTTATTCCTTAGCCTAATCCTCCTTTTGTTGATTGTTCCACTGGACTCTGTGCTTTTTCTTTTTGAGTTTCTTCCGCCAACCATGTGCATCATGCTGTACCAGCATCAATGGCCATATTCACGGCGGGAACAAATTTCATTCAACAATTGTTTTATTTCATTCAACAATTGATGTGAAGAAGTTACAGTTTTAGAGGTGGGAGGAAAACCCCAGAAGAATATCCTGGGGGAAAAACCCACGGAGTCAGGCAGGGACTGAAAACCCAATCCACATATTGGCCCAGGCCGGATTCGAACCCGGGTCATAGTGGTGGAAGGCGAGGAAAGAACCGCTACACCAACCCGACTCCCCGCATCATGCTGTATGTTGCCCTATATATATTTGTTTCTTGTACACAGCCATTTGGTCTCTGAAGAAGATCTTGTTAAGATCGAAATATTAGGCCCTTTGAACTTATTTGATTTCGGAATTTAAGGGATCAGATATTCAGAGTGATGGGATCGAGTTACTCACTTTGTGAAGCTTTCGTTGGAGTTGTCGTTGAAATGAACGCAGATGCCCAGCAGGAATGCACACAGTCCCTGTCCAAGCAGCTCATCTTCATCAGTGTGCTCGGCAACTTGGGCTGTCAGCTGAAAACTCAGTCAAGGATCTTTAGAATGACAGGCCAGGTACAGGCTGTGGAGAATTGCTTTGGGTGCTCCAGTCAGTCTTTCTACAAGAGCCTCTAGATGGTCCGATTACATGGGAGGATGATTTTACGGCATCTAAATGCCATTTTACACACATCATACTTAAAGGTAGGATACACCATTTGCAGATATCAAAAATATTTACTACCGAATTATTAAGAAATATCTTACTCATTTATTTGAAAGTAAATGTTGATTCGAGGCATCCAGCAAAAAGATTGCGCTATGGATATCCTGTAATTATTCTGAAAAATATAATTTTATAATGAAAAATTTGTGATCGCCGGACGGCGATGGCGAAAAAAAAAAGGATAACATAATAACTGCTCGACGCCGGTTAACAAAAACCGCTGTTTTTCATGCTTTTCTCGGCATTCATGATTGTAAAACTACGGACAGCTCAGTTAAACGATATTTACTATAAAATACAACCCCCCAAATCTACTCATTCATGAAAATTCAAGCAATGACCAATGATGTATACTACCTTTAAGCCTACAGAACAAATGACAAACATTAGGATGGCATAACCTTTAACCTTTGGGTATTATTTGCACTGTCCGCCTTGAAGGTAGTATACACCAGTTGCAGATATCGAAAATATTTACTACCGAATTATAAAGAAGTATCTTACTTGTCTAAGGTAAATAAGGATTCTAGGCATCCAGCTAAATTATTGCACTAGATATCCTGTAATGTTTACAACAATTTAATTTAATGGTTCATGTTTTCCCTCATCTCATGATCTCTTGTTTCAAGAGGAATCTTCATTCCTATCTTCTGCTTACATCAAGTGGCTTTTGCCTTGGCTTGGACGAACTTGCACAACCCCCTTACATAAAGAAAAAAACACTGCATCTCTAAACACAGGAGCTTATTCTTGAGATTCAGTTTAAGTTTTCAGGTTAAGGATACGAATGGAACATTTGCAGGATTCAACAAGAAGTGAGTGACAGCCAGCTGACAATTTGCCATCCAGGAACTCAGTAGAATCAGCAGACCTATCTTGGTCTGGAGCTTAACGGTGGGCTGTAAGCAAACAAAGATTACAGTCATTTCATATTTAGGTTGTAGGGTTTTTATCACTGAATCCTTCCCCCAGTGGAAATAGGGTGGGGGTACATAAGTAAATGATACAAAATACAAAATAATATAAAAAAAAGAGCAAAATCTAAAAAACTAAAATTGACAACTTTGTCTGGGTTTCGTTGGAGAAGATCACATAAAAGCACACTCGTGATTCGTCTTACCTGCGACAGGATGTTAGCACATTGCTGCAGCAGCGAGACCGGAGGCTTCCCAAGTCCCGTGGCAAGCTGCACCCGCAGTAGTTGCTCCTTCTGAGCGTTGTTGTCTTTAAGCGCATGGGAGAGGGCGATGGCGGCACACCAGTTGGACAAGGGGTCCTGGCTGAATAGACCCCCGCATAGAAGCTGTCCCGCTGTCACTGCAGATACTGCGATTAAAGATGTACAGAATGCAGTGCCTTGTTGTTGGGAATTAATTATATTTAGGAAGACACTTAACCAGTTCGCACCAGATGACGTATATAAACGCAAAGTTTTCCCCAGATTCAAAACAGATGACGCATAAACACGCCAACGAGCAAGGGAAATGTCTGTCAGCAGCGAGCAAGGCCGGAAATGCCAGGTGTGCTTCCCGGTAATATCGGCCTGAACCGGCCTCGGATCGTGTTTCGTAAAAATATAATCCCCCGCGTCGGCTCGGTGATATTACAATAATCCTGGCGCAAACTGGTTAACCAGTTCGCGCATGGGATAATTGTAACATTTACCTCATATTTATAAGGTGTAGTAAAACAAATACAGCATGGTTTATTTCTGGGAAATAATGGGAATTAATGGTCCCTCGGTGTAGGTCAGCTTGACTACCTCTCTCCGCTTTGCAGGTAGACGAGCATACATACACCTCGGGACCACTAAATCCCAAACCATGCTGTATATTTTATAATACCAAACGGCACCTACCATCTGCCGTGGCGGGGAGTAACGTGGATATGATCTGCTCCTGTCCGACATCATTCTTGCACAGGAAACACTGGAAGCAGTAGAGCACGGCGCAGCGCAAGACGAACGGCTGCTTCTCATTCACCATGGACATCAACAGGACAACAATGGCCGGCCTGAGAAATATTCATTCCAAATAAACATCAGACTTAAATATGGTATTCTAGGTTACAGGTTCCAATACAACCCTAGTAGATTTTAAATTCAGAGATGTAGTCGAGTCCATAAGTCATCTTATACCCAGCACGATATGAGACTTTGACAAAAACATTCCTTTGTCATTGTTAATCCAGATTAGACTTTATGAAAGGGCTTGTGAAAGGGCTTGTGAAGAGCTTGTGAAGAGCTTGTGAAGAGCTTGTGAAGAGCTTGTGAAGAGCTTGTGAAAGGGCTTGTGAAAGGGCTTGTGAAAGGGCTTGTGAAAGGGCTTGTGAAAGGGCTTGTGAAAGGGCTTGTGAAAGGGCTTGTGAAAGGGCTTGTGAAAGGGCTTGTGAAAGGGCTTGTGAAAGGGCTTGTGAAAGGGCTTGTGAAAGGGCTTGTGAAAGGGCTTGTGAAAGGGCTTGTGAAAGGGCTTGTGAAAGGGCTTGTGAAAGGGCTTGTGAAAGGGCTTGTGAAAGGGCTTGTGAAAGGGCTTGTGAAAGGGCTTGTGAAAGGGCTTGTGAAAGGGCTTGTAAAGGGCTTGTAAAGGGCTTGTAAAGGGCTTGTAAAGGGCTTGTAAAGGGCTTGTGAAGGGCTTGTGAAAGGACCTGTGAACGGGCTTGTGAAAGGACCTGTGAACGGACCTGTGAACGGACTTGCAGGGACTCGACCACAACTCTGCTATAATAAATATATTATTAAAAAAAAAATTGGCCAGTTACACTGTATTTTTTTTTAAAGGAACTGCAGACAGTTAGAAGTAACGTGATGTTTAACTTACTCATTGGAAGCTACAACAGTGAAACCTTTTTAGTAAACATTCTTGATTGCCTTTGAATACAGCCTGTTAGCTTATTATAGAGTTGCCAAAACGGCGTGGTTAATATGGCAGGTCTTGCATGTTGGAAAGTAGCACTACCTTGGAGGGCTGGAAGGGGCGTTGACAGCTGCGAAGAAATCCTGGTTGACCTTACAACCCCTGATGACCTCTGACACTGTGTTGATGGTCTGTGATTACAGTAAAAAGGCATTGCCTATTAGAAACAATTTATAAACTGCATGCGTGCTACAACATGCTACTGGGATAGCATACCTGCGGGTAATAGTAGTCAATTTTACTTTTTGCTTTCCCTGACCCAATATATTTTGCTGTACTTTTTGCCGTTTTTGTTCCTTTTGTTTTTAGTTAATCTTTGCATTTGTTTTTGGCTCCCATTCTGTCTTCGTTTTTTATTATTCCTTTTGTATATCAATTTTTTTTTTTTTTTTTAAATTTGTTTCTTTTTTATTTTGAGTATTACTATACCTCAGTCAGGATGTCGGCTGGTACCCCGCTAGCCATTAAGATGCTACACAACTGCTCCAGCAAACGACAGGAGTGGATCAGCTTTTGACAAGCGGCCGTTGCTTGGTGTGGATTATTTGGAGAAACTAAGCTCCTGATGACCTGATAGGAAGCGAGAAATAAATATCATCCAGAATTTGCAATTACTAAGTTGTATTTCTGTAAGTAAGTGAAAAATGAAAAAAAAGTGTTTAATTTAAAATAATTCCGGACGTTGCAGGTTTAAGTGCCGCCTTGCCGATTTCTTTGTTTACCTTGACATTTATGCAAATTTACCTAGTCAATTTCCCTTTTGGTTTATTTGTGTGTAATAAGATAAAAAGTCGTATCCTCATTGAGTGATCTTACAATGTCGCTTCCTAGGTTGTATTGTAAAATCGGGTGTAATCCCTGGCCACACGGCATTCTGGAGTTTATGACTTGTGACTATCGCCCTCAAACAAAGATACTGACAATTTGGGAGACCGCCAACATAGGGCAAGATAGCTCAGTTGGTAGAGCACCCGTTTGGTATTCTGAAGGTCCCAGGTTCAAGTCCTGCCTTGCCGATTTCTTTGTTTACTTCGAAAATTTGACAGTAGCGGACATTACAAGAAACACATTTGTGACCCGCTCCATTGAATCAGGAATAAGTCGCAGGCGCCGTTTTACGCAATCGGTCGTTGAAGTGAACGCATGGGTGAAAATCGTGACCAAGTCGTTTTTCTGAACATTGTATTTTTAGGAAGTGTAGTTATCACAGATTATTGTCATTAATGCCTTGTATGTAAAAACGATCAATAAAGATGAAAATGAAGATGATTTGTGTGCGCTGTCCGTATGATTTTGGTAAATTTTGTTTATTTCAAAGCTGTTTTTCTCGTTATGTGGATTCGGCAAATAAATATACACCCGTCATCTTCATCAGACCATAACTCGTTAACCTAAGAAGATACACACGTGTGATGGGTATCATTAGAAAGCTTATGAATTGTCCTTCCTCACCGTGTGCATATCTCAAAAAGTCATTTTGAGACTTATTCCTGAATTCGATGGAGCGGGTCACATTTGCAAAAATCTTATATATTTTTTTTTTGAATATCACTAGTTTTTGATGTGCTATTTCCACATCAATATCTCATCTTCGTGAATACTTCAGCAAGGAATAAAGTATCGCAATAACAAATATTGAGTGTCTCACCTGCAGCATGTAATGAACATTCTTGACTTTCTGCGTCGACCATGTGCCCTCTGGATTTTGTGGAATCAGCGTTTGAAGTTCAAAGAACGGAGACAGACGTTGAACAAAACTGGGGAAAAAAACGAGGTAAAAATGCATTCATGAGGTTGGGCCGACAGACCAAACCTAAATCTGAAGTGTCACAGACAATTTTTTGTTCTTGTTACAACTGAGTGTACTAGGCCTTGATTTTGTCAATACGCCAGCTATGAATTATTTTGCCACCAAGTTGATCCCAAAGGACCAGCTCAATATCCTCTGACTGATCGAGTTACTGACTGACTGACTGGCCAGCCGAGTCACCGAGCACAAATAACGTCCTGAATTGAGACTTTCAGATAGATGTCAACTACGCAAGCCACGTCTCATTCTTACCTTCCCTCTTTAAAGAAGGTCTGATTGGAGCTGTTTTTCTTGAGGAGGTTCAGGAGCAGCATCAGGCAGTCTTCTACCACGATGCCTCCGTCGCTACCTCCCTCTTCCATGATGATCCCCAAAAGCAGGTCAAAGGCGTTCTCAAACGCCACAATCTTCTGGATGTTGGCGTTACTCTTGGTCAGACCAGTAAGTAGCAGTAGGCCCTGTTGCACCCCAAAAAAAGATTGACATCTTTAATACCTACAGTTTCAGGTTTCATTCAGGTTTCATAAATAAAGTGGAGGAACAAAAAAAAACCAAACATTTTGTGTGCATCGTTCTGTTGTACTACAACAGAGCCGGCTATTTCAAAGCCCGTTTTTTCAGTTGTGTAATTTAAACTCCAAGGAAGTAACCAATAAGTAAATACATTATATTTGTAAGGTTCGTTCCTCAGGGAGTTTGTTATCAAGTCTATTTCAATCAAGTAAACCATTTTTTCTTACGTCGTTCCTGATGACTTCCCGGCTATCGGACAGCAGGTCCATCAGCTTGGAGACGCCCATGGGGCTGATCAGAACGATCTGCTGGACTTGGGTGGCCCGTAGATTGATGAGAGAGGTCATCAGACGGATAGCTGGCCAGCGGACGCGGAACTCGTACTCCTGAAGATCGATTTGATAAATGATTTAATAGACAAGTTTGCAATAAACGGCTCAATAATGGGTAGTAAACAAAGAATTTGACTACAACACTGTGAGAAGATCTCATCTTAACACAATGGACGCTTACATTTCGGGCTGGAGAACACTTTTTAGTAATGAGAAACCTTCCTTGACAAATAGTTTTTGTTCTCGTGGCCAATAACTGTTTATGTCTTGTAAACTGGAGTATGTCCAGATATAGTATTCTTTCCTACTTAAGTTTTACTATAGAATACCATGGCCAATTGTTTACGATGTTCGACTTAAAGTGCGATGGTGCGTGCCTGCGTAAGTTCGAACCCTGCCAGGAACATGGTGTTTGTTCCCTTGGGCAAGACACCTAACTACAATTGCCTCTCTCCACTCTGAAGTAAAATGGGTACCTGCAAGGGTCAAGGGCAATTGAGCACCTATAAACGGCTGCCATGCGGTCCAGGGCCTGATGAACGGGATAATAATTTTAAAGCACTTTGAGATCGTTGACACGATGGTAAGCACTATATAAGCACGATTATTATTATTGTTATTATTACTTTTAGAGAGAAAGATGGATTTTCCTACCTCCAGAAGACCGAGCATGAGGGTGATGTTCTCAGTGTTCTTGAGGAAGATGTCAACAAACTGCTCGCTCAGGAGTCTTATCTCCTTCTCCCTAGCCTCCATATCAATGTGCTCAAAGTCGTCTGGAATATCACATACACAAATTACAGATAAATTAATATAAATTTTATGATATTCTTCGCCACCAATTTCAGAATTTTCTTGGATTATCTTTGCAGGTATCTCTAAAATTTGACTTATGAAATTGGTCAAAGGTGTATACACCACTTGTAGACATCTAAGATGTTAAGAAGCTCCCTGGAGTCTGATCATTGCAAAATTAAGGCATGCAACTTGGGATTAAACAAAAAAAGGAGGACATTTAAATCTGTACAAGATATTGTACATTTTAAAATAAATTTTCGATGGCATAAGTGGGAAGTAAAAAAAACATCAAGGAAATTAGTTGATCCGATTGAAGTTGTAGCCAAAGATCGTAAATGTTGGGGTTTTTTTGCAGATAAAGAACAACTGGAGAACCAGAAGAAAAAACCTAGTGGCACAGGAAAGAATCGACAACTAACTCTACTTACACAGTCCGAGCCGGGAATCGAACCTGCGCCACATTGATGAGAGACAATTGCTTTTACACATTTGCAACCCCACCGTGATAAAAAGCTGTTACCCTGACAAACGAGGCATTTGAAAGGATTTTATCTTACCATCTTCATCTTCGATGGTCGGGCAGATGATGTTGAGCAGGGTGTCCAGTGCATAGCTGGCAATCTCAGAGTCGCTCCTATCTGTCTGCAAGATGCCCAGCAGCACATCCATGCACTGAGTCCCAACCTCAAGACGAAATTTCTAGCCAAAGAGAAATAGAAAAAATAGTTTTCATAAACAGACGTGTATCTACTCTACAGTCCTCATTCCTCTAAGATCAATATGATTTTGCACACACTCTAGGGAGTTAGGGTTAATATGACCATCAATACCCAAAGCATTTCTTTAAGGAACCTTCTGGAATTCTTCCAAGGTCTCAAATATGGTGGAATTTAAAACAAATGCCATTTCAACTGTTAATGCAAGGTACCAAACCCCATGTTAAACTATAGTGATCAAGCTCCACTTTCCAAAAATCCTACAAAATCTTTTAACAACCAAATGTGTGCGGAAGACTGGAATAGGCCTATTTGGAGTAGATTTCGAGAAGATTGTATTCTCATGTACTACATAAATGTAACCCCCCCCCCCCCCTTCTTTGAGGACAGAAGCACAATAAGCTAACAATACATCCTTTTAGTCCTCGAGCATTCGTCTTTTGTTGAATGTTGTCCTCCGGCATTAAAGTATACGCTATGTCTATGGGGTTAGGTTATAGTACGGGGACAAACTAGAGTATCCTTGGTTGTTATGTAAAACACGACTCTATGCGCTGCTGTGTGTGATTTTGTTAAAGCGGAATAACATGCAACATTATTTTTCAGTCGGCAAACCTTGGAGAGTGATTTCAGTGCCCGTACAGCATCTCGTCTGTCATCAAGGAGTGTTGAAGACTGAACTCTGTCACAGAGACGTGCAACCTGGGAAGATTAAATACAAAGCATAAAACAGAAGTACTGTAATAAATTACTTTCATATTCCATGATTGGAATTAAATTCAAATCATTTTACCAGCGCGGAAGTGCACAGGCGTAGTGAGTGTTTTTTAGGGGAAATACCACAACAAATTGTTGTCTGGTTCCATGCCTTTATTATCATTGTGAATTCGTATTCATGATAACATTTATGGGAATCGGAACAAATTCAATTTCGGAACTTTAGTATATACTTTCTTTTAAAAACAAAAATGTTGCAGAGCGATAAATCAGAAACAAATTATAAAGAAATTGGTTTAGGGCCTAGGCTAGGGCCGGGTATCAGCAATTAAATTTGGATTTTGATTGAAAACAATTAACACTAATGTTTTTGTTAAAACGGTGCTTTAATTGCACTTTTTATAAATTTTTGAGTAGGAGATGACGATGCGCTGGCTTAATTGAAGGAAAGAGCAATTTATTATGTCATGTAGCCTACTTCATGTGCAAGAGGGTGTCGTCTAATAACAAAACAAGTAAGACCGTGAACCGGCAAAATAAACACTTCCGTTATTCGCCTGGTTTAAAAACACTATACTCACCGTTTCAGCTCCAGTTGGTTGAGTCGAAGTCTCACCGGACCCTAGGACATTCCTGAACCAACTCATTTTTCAACGTTTCTGTCAAAAACCTACGTTAATTTAAGGTTTTAATTAGGGGAAGTTGCGTCAACATCTGTGTTCACGTCATCACGAGCGCATGGAATTGAAATGAATGATACGTGGCTGACCTTGTTCCCTCAGTGGCTCGCGGCGCCGTCTGCTTTAAAGCGGTATATTGTCCGGCACCAGCGATAAAGTGAACCCGGTGTAAAGATGTTTCACCAGTCCCCCATGCTGTTTTGTCTGGTAAATAGTTCGAAATCAAGACGAGCTCGAGTAAATTGCTTACATTACAGACAACAAATCATTTCCTTCAGTGCACCCCAATGTGTCCCCCAGAACTTCAACTCTAATTTAAAATTGCTTCCCTTGTGTATAATTGGCAGCTAACTTGAAAAATGCAAAACATATTATATAAGCGTCCAAATAAAGTACAATTCGCAACCCATCCCACTAAATTAGTCAGATAATAAATCATCCAAAACAACCCTTCTCCCAAAAAATCCATTGTATCTTCTATAACGGAGTTCACTTTTGCTTATGAATCAAACAAATCCAATTACATGTAATTCAGTTTGATTGAAACAAATTAGAACTGTGGTATGAACGTGCGAGTTAAACTTTATTCCACAAATTACTGTACAAATCTTACAAAAACAATTTTTAATTTTGTATATCAAGTCGATGTATAATGTACAAATCTCTTGTTAAGTCTTATGGGCAGTTACGTAAATCACTTGAATGAATACGAATTGAAATATAAGTGACATGAACCAGGAACAATTTGCCCAAATTGGCAAGTTTAACTGTTGTTCACTTGCAGTCCAATTAATTAGCATTTACAAATGTTTTCACGTTGGCATTCAAGTGAAGTACGAACCAGCTAAAAAGAGTTCAACATTTTGTGGGCGGTTCATAATTTTTTTGAATTTGACAACTGTAGTGAAATATAATGACCAATTGTTTTCAGACAGCCATATCAAATTAACAAACAAATCAACAATTCCCGACTGCTGCACTTTAAACAAAACCAAAAAAAGATCTACATGTAGATGTTGAAAAATGCACAATAAAAAGCAATACTGATACACTATTCTTACACAAATTCAAACCAAATTAAAGTTCATGGTCGAACAAATTTGTACATTAATTGTTTACAAACAGCCGTTTGGGAATAATAACAATTGGGGCGGATAATCATTCTTACTCGCAGCTGGGATGCTAAATTGCAAAGGACTTGGCTGCGTGGTCGAGCGCCTCTAGCAGCCAGACACAACAACCCTTTATAGGACGACAGAGCACAGCCTGAGATTGAACGTGTTTGATTTTTCAAAAGGGAGGAAAACCGGAGGACCCGGAGTAAAACTAGAGGACCCGGAGAAAAACGCTTGTAAAATAGAAGCGAACTAGCGGACAACTCTATTCACATACGGTCCGGGCCTGGAATCGAACCCGGGCCACGTTAAGGAAAGTCTAGCGCTTCAAGCACAAGCCACCATGCCACCCAAATTATAGAAATAATTCCAAGTAAAAATTATACGACATATTGCAAACAGGGGTCTGTCCCTCATGAACAAAATAAATGTCAAAATATACATGTAGCGTTTCAAACAACAAGAACTTGGGAAAGTTCATCATAAAAACAGAGAGAATGGCCTTTCATTTTGCAAGTTTGAACAAAAACAAACGGATATTCACTGAAATAAACTACATGTACATTGAGTTTGAAGACAAACAAGAAATCTACTCTTGTCAATCTTTGCAAAATTACATAACCCAAACTCTTTTAGTCACCAAAAAAATTAACTGTACAATAAATCAATTGCCCATTCTTCAGAGAGACATCAATTTTGTTTAAGCTACATTGGCTGGGTTCCACTTTCCTGAATCTTTCCAAATCCATCAAACCTTCCAGTGGATTTGAAAGATCCTGAAGGGATGTGCATGTTATTTTCACTTTAGTTTTCTGTACAGCAACAGAAACTCGAAGAGAGCATCATAAATTTGATAAATTTCTGTGGAGTCTTAATTGCTATAGTTTATGAAACGTATTTTGTTTTCTCTGGAAGCAATCTCCACCTGCATGCTAACTTTTACTTTCGAACATACAACTAATTTTTTTACTTTTTGGAAGAGCCAACTCTGCGGACATACCCTTCGCAATTAGGAAACAAAAACGCATTCACATAATAAAGCAGTTAAATAATTACTGGGCATTCAATACCAATCGATAATCTGTATGGCCTGCATGCAGACGAACTTATACAAATGCAACAGAGATTTATGTACATCGAACATAATTTGCACCAAATCTACAAAAATATCAATTTAACCATTCTATTGACTTATATCAAAGTAAAGACCTTCCTAAACTCTACACCAAACTATATTTTTACTTGATTTGCATTGGCTCAACTACTCCTATATATTACCGAAAGGGTTTTATCAAAAAACATATCCATTTAAGTAAAAATACATTTGTTCACAATGAATCGATACCAGGAGAAATCTGTGATACATGTACATATGTACTTCGATTTGTTAGTGCCTTGTCAATGATATCAATATTTAACTCTAGCAGTGCTCCAAAATTGTTGCAGTATTAGGTTTGTTTTCCATCATTCTAAATAGAACTCCTGTCATTCACATCAAAAGTAATAGCTCAGCTGCTGTCTTCACTTCTGTTCTTAAGATCCAAACATGAGCTTCTCTGCTTCAATCTCTTGGTGGCGTTGCAAGATAGCTGCGTTCTTCTCCTTGATTTTCCGGATCCTGGCGTTCAGTGCCTCCTCCTTAAGCCTCTTGGCCTCTGCCTCCTTTGTCTCCTTGATCACCTTCCTCTCTTCATTCTCCATTCTATTTTCCACCTCTCGCGTCTGCTCCTCGATGTGTCCTCGCTTCCATAACTCCCCTCCACGGCTTATCTTTGATCTATGAATGTCCTCGTAGCTGGAAGAGGGAGATGCCCCTCTTTTTATATCCAAGTCCTTGACAACAGTCCGTCTTGGAGGGTCTCGATCTGATTGAAACACCTTTCTCCTTGAGGTGTCCGAGTCAGCATGGAGGAACTTTCTCCGGGGAGGGTCTTCACATTGGATGATTTTTCTGCGAGACAAGTTCAAGTCAGATTCATAAACTCTCCGTCGAGAGTGTCTGGAATCATCCTCAACAATCTTCCGATGGGATGTCTCTGAATCGGCTAATAATTCAGGCTCTTCGTGGACAATTTTTCTCTTTGATGTGTCGTAATCAGCAGGAATGACGTTTCTTCTAGATTTGTTGGACTCTGAGTAGACAATTTGCCTACTGGCACGATAGGACTCGGTACGGGTGATGTTTCTGCTGGGCTTCTGGGACTCACTGATGACCTTCCTGTCATTTGGGTGGGGTAACTCTGAATGGATAACTTCCCTAGAAGAGTCATCCTCTGATGCCATCTCATCTGCCTCCTCCTCTTTTTGTGGACTGACTCCAGCCTCTTTCTGCAAGCTGGCCTTATCCTCCACTTTCTTAACTCCCTGATCCGAGTCTCGTCTGAGTTTGATCTTTGATTTCCTTTTCACCTCAGAAACTGCTTCCTGGTTCTTTGGGCCATCTTCACCAAGATTCTGCTGCTCTTTTGGAGCTTCAACATCTAAGGAACTCTCTTTACCTTTGTCCAAAACCTTGGTCTCTGCATTAACATGCTCAATGCCTTCCATATTCTCTTTATTACTCTCCGCAATGTCTTTAGTTTTGTATTCTTGTTTAATTTCTGGCTCTCGAATCTTGAAATCATTTTGCTGTTGCTTGTCTTCTTTGGCATGAGGCTCGTTTTCATCATTTAGACGCTTCCTGTCTTCCATATCCTGCTTCTTTACCTCTGCTTCCCGTTTGTGTTTCTCTGCTCGACGCTTGCTCTCCACATCTCGTTTTGTTCGCGTCTTCAGCTCAATCACAGACTGCCTTGGTTTGGAGGCAACTTGAACAGGTAACTGACCCTCCAGTGGATCATCATCATCATAAGCAACAGGTCCTGGTATTGGGTCCTTTGATGACTTCTTGGGGTTGGAAATCTTCTTTCCAAGACGGTCTTTTACAGAGCGTCTTGGCTTACTGCTAGCTGCTCCCTTTATCCCAAGTCTCTCATGGATTGGTTTCTTCTTGGCTGGTGGACCTGTGGATCAGATGGAAAAGATCATTTTAACAGTTGATCTACACATGTATATCACTGGAGTAAAATTGCCCGCTCAAAAATGGTTGCCAAGTAGGTATCCATGTAGGTATCTTTGTACATTTACCTTGAACAAGAATCTTTTAATCATCATTTAAACTGGTTTAGTCATATAACATGGATGTAGTTTTAACAGATTTTAACTTTAATACTACTTTATTTTTAACACTCTTTCCACACATCCAATCTATTTAAAAGATTGGTAACTACCCTTTTAAAAGTGGGGTACACCATTTGCAGATATCGAAAATGTTTACTCCTGAATTATTAAGAAATATCTTCATTGAAAGTAAATAATGATTGTAGGCATCCAGCAAAATGATTGCGCTAGATATTACCAATGGTGTCTCCGACCTTTAAAATGAAATAAGACCACAAACCTACCTTCATTAAATGTGATGCATATTTCAGGACTATTTGGTCTTGCTGTGGGGCCCTTAATTTTCATCCGGGTTTTCTCTTCTACTCCATCTTTTGTTCGAGAATCTCCCGACTTCCTCTTCCTCCTCTGCCTCTCCACATTAGCAGGTTCTCTTTTGCTGTCTTTGTCCCTTTTTTCCCCGGCTGCATCAGGACTTTTAGCCCGGTCCGTCACAGGTGCTCGCACACCCAAACGGGATTTCAAGTCTCTTCGTTTTTCTGCTTTGTTGTCCACTTTGACAATGCTGCGAGGCCCAGTGGGGACATTTTCCCCATCTGACCCGGACTCGCTCTCAAATTTCCTCTCCAAATTTTTCAATCTGTCTGGGGAGACAAATTTTCCCCCGGCAGAAGGCTCCCTGTCGTGTCGTTTTCTGCTCCGACTTGTTTTGTTTAGTTCCAGTCGCGATGTACTTTTGATGTCAGGTCTAGAACCTGGATCAAGGTTTGGATTTCTTACTTTTATGTCCAGAAGTGAGGGAATTTTGTGGGCATTTGGCTCATCTGCCATCTTTAGTTGGACAACTGACATAGGCCCATTGCGTGACTTGCTGGTATCTCTGTGCTTGTCAGTGTCGCGCTTGCGAGTATCATCTCTATCCCTTCGTTCTTCTCTTGTCCTGCCAGGATCCCTTCTCCGCCGCTCATCCTTATACCTATCATCGTCTCTCCTCCGGTGTTCCTCTCTTCTATGCTCACCTTGTCTGTCTTCTCGACTGCCCCTGCCCCTGTAAGATCGAGGAATATTCCTCCGACGCACCTGAAGTTCGTTTTGAGGCTTCTCCCCCGTGGCATGCTTAAAACGGGAGGTTTCCTTGTCAGAATCACTCTCCATATCACTAAATGATATGTCAGAGTGAGAGCTTGAATCATTGTCGGAGTCAGATAAAGTGCGTTTTGATTTTGGGCTGTTCAGTTTTTTATTCGACTTTTCATCACACTTCTTTGAAATGTCTGATGTTCGTACACGATTACTTCTTTCTGTCCTGTTGTCCCCACTCCTGTGGCTTCTGCTCGACAGCAAATCACGAGCATCTCTTTTTCTATCAGATCCACTGTTCTCATAGGCTGCAAGTTTACGCAAGCGAGACTCCAAAGGCTCATTTGCAGAAGGCACTTTAGTCTCAATGCTCCCGAATCCCCGGGTTCCATCTGGGCGTGTTCGCAAACCACGCTCCTCCCTTCTCGATCTCGGTGATCTGGATCTAGTTCTTAATCCATCCAGGTCTCTCCGTGACCTATCAGGAGCAGTGCTTCTGTAACTGCGTGGCTCGCCCTCTTGTTTGGAAGGTGTTTTCAGTCTGGATGACTTGTCATCTCTCCTAAATTGTGAAGAAAGTCTTGGTCTATCATGATCTCTGTCTCTCGCTGACCTCTCTGGGTGTCGGTCTTTTCTGTGGTCTCTCCTTTGTACATCTTTCTCCTCCTGTCTCTTGTGCCTACTGATGCTGTCTCTCCTCCTCGAGTCTGGTTTGCTAGCTTTCTTATGTTTACGGCCTTTATTAGAGCCATCCGAATCCGAGTCAGAGCTGTCGGATGATGAAGAACTACTTGATGAGCTAGAGGAGGAGGGCGATGATGAAGATGATGAGGACGAAGAGCCTGACTGACTGTCAGTGCTTGATCTCGAGGAGTGATCGCTCTCCTCGCTGCTACTAGAGCTGTCATCACTCGAAGCTGAGCTCTTGGAGCCGTCGCTGCTGATTTCCTTTTTGTCATTCTCTGATCCCTCATCCGAGTCCTCATCACTGCTCTCATCATCTGTGTCGCTGTTGGATTGTGAATCGTCAGAGGCAAAGCGAGCAAACTTGTTGTTTCGGGGTAGTTTGGGCCTATCATTTTGGTTTTGGGGGGCTTGTGCTGGCTGTTCAGGTACTGGCTGAATGGCAATGAGGTTGCCCTTCAGTTGGAAAGTTGGCTGTGGTGCCGCTGGTGTAGGAATATCCTGAAAAAAATTATTTAAAGATCAGTCAAAGATAAGTTATTTTTGATTTAATAAAAAAATATAATAATATAAAAAAGTATGACTTACTAGTTAGTTAGGTGACCCACATTTTTCAGCAACCTGAGTTCTTTTGGGATTTAAGTTTTAAAAATAAGAAGCACGACTCACTAGTTAGTTAGGTGACCTACATGTTCGGGCGCGGGTTTCATCTGCACCCATATTATTTTAGCCTGAAGTTGGTAAAGCCAGGGGTTTCCCTTAACTTTTTTTTTCAGTGGCCCGCCGGGCTACCTAATTAGAGTTTTCAGTCGCCCGCAAGCATTTTCAGTGGCCACGTGTGCATTTGCCATATCTGTGTTTTCCACCGAGGTTACGCAACGCCAACTGCATTGTCCGACCTTCCGGGCCGCGAAAGCGCGCCGCGCGTTCGGGAAAATTGCGGCACGGCACGGCACTTTACAGCCCACTGCTTGTTGTAATCGCTGATCTTGCGGGAAGATTTAATTTGCATCCGCCACAAAAGCTATCAAAACTAAACCTCACCTGTGACAACAAAACTGGCGGAGTTATTGTAAAAGCATATTAAATGTTTAAGGTTGAAAACTTTTTGGGGAAAAAACCGGAGAATGTTGGCCTAAATCTTTCACACGATGAACGCCGAGCTGACCAACACACCACACAAGCGTAAACTGAATGCAGGAAACATGCCGCGGTAGAACATTTTGTAGAAACACGCTGCATCGCTCAAGAAGGACAAGCGTTACTACCTCGAAAGAAATACATTAACAGAAAATAAAAAAATAGGAAAGGGCGACCATGATCTGATAATTAACCTGCAGGATATGACTTTCTTCATTGACGTTTGTTTGCCGGGCATTTTTACATCTTACGATGTCAAATTCGACCATTTCGCGTAACGGAAAAATACATGCATGTCGGCCATGGACTGGTTTCGGTCCTTAACTTTGTCCATTGAAGCGTGCGGCGGAAACCAATCCTAGAATGCGCCTGCATTATGAATGCATTGCATGGGGCGAGCACATGGCTTTTTGGCACCATCACCGTTTTTACGTACGCTTGCGGTAGTACACGTATGTATGTGTGCCGCGCTAGTCTTGGTGCAAGACGTTCTTGTTCAGTTAGTAAAACCATAAAACCATAGGACCTATGCACTCAACACTATACGCGTCGCGACTATTCCACCAATAGAGGGCGTATTCTGGAAGCCGCGAATCTGTCAAGAAGATAGACCGAGCCGATTTTGTTGGTTATCTGGAGGTTTCCCAACAGCGCCCTCTATTGTTTGATAGTCGCGATAGTTGCGTGAAAATGAACAACAACGTCTTGCACCAAGACTAGTGCCGCCCAGGCCATGTGCGCCAATGTATGCGCTAGCTATAGCAAGCCGGCCATAAACATCGCGAATCTGTATATATACAGGAATGACACGATCATATCTCTGCACTGTTGTGTAAAGGTACTGCTGTACATGTACATAATTATGTACATGTACTGGTAAACAGTTGATCTGGGAAATCACATGTAACTCGCCGGCCGGACGACCGAGGGAAGTTTTTGAGTCGTCCGTGGCTGTTTTGGGTCGCATTTGGCGAGCGGGCGACCGCTAAGGGGAAACCCTGGTAAAGCCCTTTCTGTGTAATTATACCGTTATCGTCGTATTTTCTAATTAAATTAGTGTCTATAGACTAGGACAAAACCTTTCTGAACACGCAATCCCAAATTTATGAGTTTTATTTTGAACTACCTCTAGCTTGATTTCTTTGGTTGATTTGAGGGCAGCTCTCCTCAAGGTGTCCTCATCTTGTTCTTCCTCTTCTTGCTTATTCTCTGACGGGTCATTATCTGGGTGCTGGCTTTGAGAATTGGCATCATTGCTGGTAGGTGACGCCTGCTGGGACTTCTGAAGGTGGTACATAAGAAAATATATTTTATGCAAGAGGGACTTTGTGTTGCATGGATGAAACAAAATCAGGATTTTCTTTATTTAAACTGTACTGATGAACTAGTTTTATATAAAAAAAACACCAGAATATATTTTGATCGGTCTGTTTTGAAAAGCAGGATTCATCAGGTTTTTATATCACAAAACTTACTGTTTTCAGGGAAGCTAATACAGCAACCCTAAGAGATTCCAGATCTTGATCCTGTTTAGAGTAAAAAGGAAAAGTCGTCAACGTAACCGTTTTACTAGAAATTGTTGAGTATTTATGCCCATATTTACAATTCTAACTTGTTATTGTCTCGTGCCATTTTCTGTCCAATATGTAACAATTGGAACCAAAAGAACTTAACTACATTTTAAATATATACATCGTCAAACAATTTACAATAAAAATGCAGGGGCTGTAAAAGTGGGTTTTTCCTACTACCCCGATTCCCTCTCCTGAAAAATGTTGACGTGAGAAAGTGAAGTGCAATTAAGTAATTCATCTATCAAAATTTGATTCCCAACCCCATAGACACGCATGCTCATTACAGTGTGCACAGAAAATGCCAATGGCGCTGTAAAGATCGATCTAGGTTAACACTTTTTTCAAAATATTTTTGTTGTATTTGTTTTGGATGTAATTTGTTATAGTAAGTCAGAACCAGTTTGGATTCTATTAAGTATCAGTTTCTGCAAAGCAAAGAATACTAGAACTTAACCCCATATAACTACCCCAAGCTCATCACCAAACTCCAACTGCAGGTTTTGGCAGGTTTGGTACCAAACAATAGCAACTTGTTGTTGGACTTTGTTTGACCCAGTACATTACAAAAGGCCTAGGGACTAGGGAGACCCTGTTTAATTTGAAGAATTGACTGTTCATATTGCTGTAGTGGCCAGTACATCACCTGTACACACAGCTGTATAGACCCCAGAAAAATAAACGCCATTTTTATCTGCTTCAACTTGATCGTATCTGAATTTTCAAAGGATCTTTGCAGACTTTGGCCTTGGGTGTGGGATCAATTTCTACACCGTATGTGGCGAGTGTTTGCTTTAAACATGGAGGTAGGAAACCTACCTCCATGCTTTAAAGTTCATGAACAAAATAAATTTAGGGAGGGCCTAAGGGAATGTCGGGAATTTCTTTCCAGGTCTAAAAATGGCGAATCTCCCAATATCATAAGCTTTTTTAGTTTTATAGCTGGAATTTTCAAGCTAGCTTTTTGCTTTACTCTTCTCTCTTCTCTTGCTTGGTCAAAATCCTCTTGGTCTTGCTTATATTATGGAAAAGGCAGACGACGATAAAGTAAACAAATTCTGAAATTTGAAATCAAATCCAAGATGAATCTTCAAACACAAACACCGGCGCCCGAGTCACACATTTGGCCCCCACATAGGCCCAGTACTGTAAACGTACACTGGCCGGCAAAACTCCCCCCTGCCCAAGCCGAGCGTGGCGAATCGGCCGTGCCGTGGCAGTCCGAGTCAAAGTGCCGATGACAATCTCAAAAGCTAACTATCCCCTGCAATAATTTTCCACAATAAAACAGGCCTATCGTAATGCCAAACAACCACACGATGTTTATACTAGATTATAAAGTAAATGCACATTAATCGCCCGACAAAATGCAGAATTCACTTTTCTGAATTCTTACCTCCTCTTCCGACGCCATGTTTTTACACAATGCGCAGTTCAAAACTGGCTTATTTGGCTATTCTATTTCCGAGGGGTGAAAATTGCAACTTTTGTTCGAATCTCGTTCGTTTTCGAAACGTGTAGTTCATATGGAAATGGGCGAAGCACATGCATAATGGTCGTGCTTTGGAGGTAAACATTTGTGCGGTTATAAAAACACAAAACTAAAACACCAGATATCAAAAGTTTTTACTATCAATTTATTAAAAATATCCTACTTTTTGAAAGTAAAATCCAGCAAAACGATTGCGCTGAATATCCCGTTCTAAAAACGGACGGCAATCGCGAGAAAACAAAAACAATAATTGTACGGCCCGACGCGCGGCTTGAATTATGAAAAGAACGACGTTTTTCTGGCTTTTCTCAGCATCCATTATTATAAAACGTCGGACAGGTCAGTTAAACGATATTTACTATAAATACAACCCCAAATAATTCACCCATTCCTAATAATTCAAGCAATTACCATACCAATGGTGTAATCCACCTTTCTTCTTATTCCTCCATGGTTGAACTTAGTCATTTTTACAAACACATATAGTACATGTATAGAACGGTGATAAAACTCTCTTTCCGCGGGAAAAAAACAACTTGGAACATGCAGGAAAAAGTTCCCTTAAAGAGCGATATACAGTTTTATGAGAATTTTATGAGACCCATTTTGTAGCACCTTTGTAAGAGCTACTTTATGAATGAAATGATGCGTTCCATGTTGCACTATTTGTTTGCGACACGCGGTATATGCATGTACATGCACATTTTTGCGTAAATCTTGAAAATATTCATTTTATTCAAGTAATAATTCTCTTTGATAACATGATTTAATTCTAGGTACATGTATCCAACTAATAGAAAATAATATCCATTTATCTTCACTTATTATTAATCAAGGAATTTCAAAATAAAGCATACATTTCATGGAGAATGTTAATTAAACAACAAAGAATACAATAAGCAAATTTGGTTTTATTCACAGGATGACAAACGAATTGCAATTATAAACATTTTATTAAGTAACAATTTCCTATTTTTATACCTATGCAGTTATTTTCAAAGCCTTCCTTATAAAATAAGCAAAACAAAAGAAAACATAAAAGTCGCTAATAAACTTATGTTGTGTTACTTTCAACCCTGTTCTAAGCACTACACGTTTTACAAACAATGAAGACATTGAAAAGCAATTTAGACTACAAGTGTATCATTATTGTGGGGTGCTGTTGTTCAATGGTTAGTGTTCTTGGTACATGGGTTCGAACCCTCACAGGAATATGGTACTTGGGTATTCTTAGGCAAGACACTTTACTACAATTGGCTCTTGCTACCCAGGAGTTTAAATGGATACCGTATAAAGGTAGCTCCCTCATGCTCTGTTTTCGAGTCGCTGCAGAATGGTCTTGTTCCTGATGATCAGGGGTAATAGTTGTAAAGTACAAAAATGTACTTTGAAATTTTTGAGAAAAAGTGCCGCATAAGTCTAGTATTCATATTTTTCATTAGCCAGTTTAGCTAAAACAAGTATGTCTTTCATGATCATCGGATATATTTATTATCGTATTAAACAGCGAGTCTTACAGTAGAAAAACTAATTGTATTTGTCATCTTTGAAAAAGAATCTAAAAATATGAACCTACACATATACCTAATAAATTTTAAAAAGGATTTATGTGAAATAAAATTAGACTAACTTTAAACAAAATAGCTATTAAGGCATAAATTACCACACCAACGACAACTTACACTACAGAGATATTTAAAATATCAACTCTGCATAAGGCACAAAACCATTAACCTAGATTAACATTTTGGGACAAAAGGAAGAAGTGAAAATTATTAGCTATGATTCCTTGGTGGGAACTACAACAAATGTGAGGCATTCTTGCAAAATGAGACGGAACTGGGCACAGGGCATAGTGGAGAAAACTGCTCAATAATAAATAATTGGCAATTAAAAAACTAAAACTAAGTACATTCCGTTAAGAAATAGTATAGTAGTGGAATAAAAAGTGTTTTCAGGGAAAACAATCTGCATTTTTTCATATTCCATGTAAAAAACTTGAAACTTCAAAGGCCTTTTTCTCAACATTTTACTTTGGCGGCAAATATTGTTAACTGAATGTCTGTTTAAAGTGCAAGAAACAGCATTGCAAAGATTATTTGATCCTCTTTCCTAATACCTGAGAACCCTCATTTCAACCTCTGCTCCCTTCTGTCTCATTTTGCCAGAACCCCTCACAAATGTGTGATGGTGTCAGGTGCGCGATGCTACAGCTTACTTTCATCCCATGTGACTGGCGTTGTTAATTGCTATTGTTTTTGGGGTATATAGTGCCATGCGTCAACTGTGAACACAAAAAAGCAAAATAAAGGTTAAAATTTATAGTATATATGTATACCATTTGTCAGTTGTACATCTGTATCGTTTAAAACAGCAAAAGCTCTAAAAAAATAAAATAACAGAGGATGCTCGACAACTAGCCTGACAAAGTTTTAGCTTCATGAATGCTGTAAATTCGGAAAAAAATAATACATCAATTCAAAGATTTCCATTTTAAACCAACTAATAATGGAAATTTCCAAAAGTGTGTCTCCGAGACACATTTTTTAGAACGAATAATTTAGAAGAAATAATTGAACACCCTGTTTGAAGTCATTAATATCTTTACATCAAGTAAGCTTCCGCCTTGCCGATTTCTTTGTTCACTTTGAAATAATTTGGTTAGTGACTTTTTGGATGGTTGCAAAAGACATACTTACTCTCAGGGTCAATAGGCTCCACTTGTCCAGTTTCCGGAGTCTAGAACCAAAACAACAAGAAAGAACCAACAGTGAAATAATACTGTGAGCTGATTGACCCGAAGGTAAAAATTCATTGTTATGAACTGCAAGTTTTTGAAAACAATTGTCGACTTACAGCCTCAAAGATTTGTTTTGCCATGTCTGTCGATACCATGTGGGCACTGCCGGCTACTGTCACATTTTCACTGCAATAAAAAAACGAGAAAATAAAGATTCAACTGAAAAAATAATAATAATCATAACTGGATTTATAAAGTGCCAAATTGCCTAAGGATTCAAGGCGCTGAAACAAGAAGAAGGAAGAAAACGAATAACAAACAAAGGAGGGACAACCAGCTATGCTTTAGGGAAAAGATGGGTCTTCAGAGCCATTTTGAAGGCTGAAACACTGTCAGAATTTCTGATAGAGATAGGAAGGCTGTTCCATAACCGGGGGGCAGCAATGGAAAAGGCCTTGTCACCAGCTTGTTTGCGTGTCTTGTGGATGGAAAGGGATTTACCATCTGAAGAACGGAGAGAGTAAGAGCTTGTCTGGATTGTAAGTAGAGAAGAAAGATAATCAGGGGCAGAGTGATTGAGCGAGTTGTAGGTGTGGACGAGTGTACGGAACTAAGAAAAACTAAGAAAAACAATTACTGAAAAAATTAGTTTGTCAGACTGTTACAAAATAATAATTTGTGACCTGTCACCACAAAAGGGCTGTAAAGTCATACTCCATCAAAAATAAGATTTTGTGCTTTGAGTATTTAATAAGCTTTAAAATGAAGGTTCAAAAAGCTCAATCGGTAGTATGGCTCCAGAGTTATGACAATTTGAATCGAGCCATGTCGATTGCATTTAATCAATCGGAAAGAGGAGAAAAACAAATGTTTTAAACCAATTTTTTTCAAGTTTCGCGATGGGAGGTAGTTGAGCTGACCTACACCTCAGGGACTAGTAATTCCCACTACTTCCCCTCAAACCATGCTGTATTTGTATAATCTTGAAAGCTACTTTCAAGTTGCATTTCTTTCTCCGACTCGTATAAAAGGGAATACAGAACTTTTTTTCAATTGAGCTTACCAGACAATGCCTGCTGGACCTGTTTTGCCTTGCATTAGCTGCTGCCATTGACCATGAGTATGCTTAATAATAGACAGGGCAAAGTCCTGAAAAACAGGGAGAAAAAAATCATGAATACATTTTAAAGGCTTTCTCCACCAAATCTGTTCTGATTTAAGGCGTGCAATCGCATCCCCCACGCTAACGCACGCCTAAAAGCTTTAGAGAAGTGCGAATAATTGCACGCCTGAATCCTGCTGACTTACATTTACGACATAATTAAACTTTTAATTTGTTACAAAAATGTAGTCGGTGAAGAGAAGATGATGTCGGTTTAGGAATTCAAAATAATAGGCAATAGAATGAATTGCACAAACCTTGTTTTTAGGTTCTGAATTGAAAGCAAATGTGTTGAAAGGCTTCCCATCCGGCACCTTGTAGATCTTAAACCATTCAAATGTGGCCTGTGAAATGTGAAATAAGAACAAATGAGTCGAATCATGTCTATGCGAGACAAATTGCAATATAGACAAATCTTACAAAAATATCTGGGAGACTAAGGATTATTAGATTCTGTTGGATTTAGTTGAATTCATACTTTGGATACTGTTGGATTGAATGGTTTAAACTCTATTACTAGATTTTAGGATTTAGTGAGATACACAATGAGTATGCTGGGTGGGCAATTACAAAGAATTTGCAAATAACAAGAATAATAGAAGATAACTTTACCTCAAGAAAACCGGGCATGTGTTTCCTTATGTCCTCTATATCTATTGATACAAAAACAAAAAATTGATAGGATTAGCCGTCTGGCTTTCCCAAAGGTCGGATACACCATTGGTAATTGCTTAAATTATCATGAATGGGTGGATTTGGGGGTTGTACTTTTTGTAAATATCGTTTTACAATCATTGATGTTGACTAAAGCAAGACAAACGGCGTTCGTATTCAACCGGCGTCGGGCAGTTGTTCTTATGTTGTTCTTGTTCTTTTTGCGATCGCCGTTCGGCAATCGTGATTTTCTTTTTATAAAATCCAATTTTTCGTAACAATTACAGGATATCTAGCGTAATCATTTTGCTGGATGCCTGCAATAATTATTTACTTTCAAATAAGTAATATTTTCCTAATAATTTGGTAGTAATATTTTTTTGATATCTGCAAATGGTGTATCCTACTTTTAAATCACAACATGCCAAAATAAATCGGGAAAAAAAGGAAACCTCATCACAAACTCAAGAACTTACCATTAATGACCTTTGCTAGTTTATCCCTGACATCAATGGCCAAAATCTTCCAGTCAGTTTCACCTATTGAATAAAACATTCAATTTGCTGAAAAAATTATTTTGCAAGTAAAAACCACAAGGAATAACACATTTATTGGTCAAGGCGGGATTTGAAACCGGGTCACAGTCGTGGAAGCTGAGGAAAAAACCGCTACGCCAACCTGACACCCTTAACCCTAACCCCCTAGGCCTTACTTTGGGCTAAAGAACTGCGTACTACAGAATACTACTTAGTATTTTGTACCATTGGGTCTCTCTGTGACTGATGATTGGGTGTGTACTGACAGAGTACAGATACTGCCAACTACAAAATACTAATAGTGGCAATACAGGTCAGTAATACTTACCTGGCAAAAAATGCAGTAGTCCAGCCTTGACCCACTGCTGTGTCCCAAGTGACAATTTTTGCTGTAGAGTTTAGAACACCTTACACAGCATACATGAGCCATGCACACTCAGCAAGCAGAGGGACCCAATGCTAAAAAGTACTACGAGTGCAATAAGGGGTGAAGTACCAAATACTAAAAATTACTACAGGCATTGCACACAAGTCAGTGAGAGTACTGCATACTACTTTTTACTACTAGTAGTAAAAAGTAGCATTAGGTAGGGTTAGGGTTAAAGTATTTGAGGGTTAAAGTTACATTTACCCGAGTGATGCTAAATAATGAATCTTTTCAAAATAAAAACTAACCTTCGTCAATCATCGCTAGTACTCCTAGAACCTTGACTTGTATCACGTCGCCTCTCTTGGCCACCCGGGATCCAATCTCGCACACATCCAACGGGTCATTGTCACCTTTGCAATTAGTGTGTTCATCAGTGTGGATCGGGTCCTCCCATGTCTGGGCAAAACAAAAGAAACAAATGTGGCGCGATCAAGAGAAATGAGCAACATGTTGCTATTGTCTCAACGGCGTACAGGTCAAAACAACGTAAAGGTCAATTTTTTTGGCAATTGAGATTAATGTAGTATTTACTCAATAAACTCTTCAATTATAATTTTGTGTGTGATTTTTAGCAGCACTAGAAAACGACATGCGACTCATTTTCCTTGATCAGGCCACAAATTATGCCCAGCTATACATAGTATAGAATAGACAATTATCAACAAAACCTCACGATACAAGAAAACCAAGGAAAAAATGAAGTTCATCCATAAAATATAAACAAATGTTACAGGTAGGATATGCCATTGGTAATTGCTTGAATTATTATGAATGGGTGGATTTGGGAGGTTGTATCTTACAGTAAATATCATTTTACTGACTTGTTCAACGACAAACGCCGTTTTTCTTGCTTTTCTTAGCATCCATGATTGTAGAACTTCCGACAGGTCGGTTAAACAATATTTACTATAAAATACAACCCCCCGAATCATCCCATTCATGATAATTCAAACAATTACCAATGGAGTATCCTAGCTTTAACCCTAACCCTACCTAATGCTACTTTTTACTACTAGTACAGTAGTAGTAAAAAGTAGTATGCAGTACTCTCACTGCAGTGTAAGGTGTTCTAAACTCTCCAGCCAAATTTGTCACTTGGGACACAATGGGTCAAGGCTGGACTACTGCATTTTTTTGCCAGATAAGTATACTAACCTGTATTGCCACTGTTAGTATTTTTTAGTTGGCAATATCTGTACTCTGTCAGTTACACACCCAATCATCAGTCATGGAGACACCCAGTGCTACAAAATACTAAGTAGTATTCTGTAGTACGCAGTTCTTTAGCCCAAAGTAAGGCAAAGGGGGTTAGGGTTAAAATCTTGACAAACTTGTGTCTACCAGTGACTGTTTACACATGAATATGGCACTAATTGTGTTCATCTCACTTGTGGTAATGCACCATAGTTCCAGATGTACCCGTGGTAGGGGAAGCAATTCTTAACAAAGCGCAACTTCTCCTTCTTCACGTCTTGTTTGATTGGATTCAGCTTTTCTGTCGTTTTGATCTACAAAAGAAAATTAAACAAATTACAAGGGTTTGTGGCGATACAAAATACAACTTTTCAAGGGTATTTTTTTATTGATAAATTATAAACTAGTTTCTGATACTTTCATCTAAAAGGTAAAATTTAATGCAAAGGAATCAAGATTGGATATGTTGGGGTGGTGGGGGGGGGGGGGGGGGGGGAGGGGGAGAGAGAAAGAAGGAATTTACCTCCATCTTAGCATTGCTCCACCGAGGAACTTCAACCACCATGTTGAATACAGCTGGCTGAAAGAAATTACAAATCACGCGAATTTAATGTCAGATAGGCAAATCTTCAGCGTAAAGAGTTCCATATTCCGTCACCATATACATTTTTCCTGACTCTTCAATATGGCTGCCTTACAACAATTACAATTACAATTATGTATACACAAAATATGGCCTAAAATCAGATGACTTTCTCAGATGATTTTCATTTCTCAAGCTTTATATTGGAATCGTCTTCAATGAAAAAACAAATATAAAGGAACTTTTTTTCCAATCAGTTTTTCGTTGACATGTTTGAAAAATTGAGGAAAAAGAAGATGGCTTACATCAGTGCTGCCTTGCGGAGTCAATGGAATGTCGTGAAATGGAGACACAAAATGTCCACTTGCATTCTCTAAAATAACAATGAGACTTGTTGAGACAATATTACTGAATGCAGCGCCATCATGCGATATGCGACGCATGATGAAAACAGTGGAGGGGAACTAACAACTTTACATGATTGTGCACTTGTTCAAAACTACAACACATTGGTGCCAATAGAATTGAGAAAATTAAATTTTAGGTTGACAAAGTCATTTTTGAATGATAAATTAAACACCGGCCTTGGCTCTAATTTAAACAAAAGTAGAAGGGGCCTGTAACCATTACCATAGAAACTACACAATCGCCAACCCACCACTCACTTAATTACAATAATTATGAACATCCATCTACAATTTAATGTAATGTAACAAAACTTAATTAGACATTATATAACAATGCACAACCTTGAAAATTCCAGCTAAAAAAACCAAAAAACTCATTAAATTTTGAGATTTGTCAAAATCTCCAAACATCATTAGCTTTTTTTAGAGATGGAATTTTTAGCTAGACACACATGCAGTGGCAGTGCAATTTATTGATACTTTTCGGCACTGTGTCGTGTGTGTGTGTATTAATACGGGTTAACAGAAATTGTCAGGATCAATGTTGTTGTTTATGTTGGTCTGTTATTGCAAAAATGTTGAAAAGACATGAATTAATCTGGGAGTTGGTCATGAGAAACATTTCAAATTTCAATGTTTTTCACGAAATGGGTTAAATGCAAATTTATCAACAATTGTAACGCACACTCACTGAAAAACACGCGATAATCCTGCGAGTGTTGGGGCCCTTTTTCCTCGATTGTGTATGAAGACATTTTGCTGCAGGACTTCGCTATTGTAAAGCTAAAATACCGGTGACAGAAGGGTTGAAGTTTTGGTTTTACAGTTCTGGAAAAGTTGAATCCAGGGGCCGAAAATCCTCGAAGAACTCGGAACAAACTCTCGCACGTTGCAAAAGACATGTGGACGACCGCGGCGCATAAAATGACAACAGGTTCAATCATCACCTTGTTCCCAAATAAAATCATGCAAATTTTGATGCCGTTGAGTTATAATGCCGTTGGGCAAAGTCCGACCGCGCAGCAGCGCCGGGTATAAGGTCAATTATACTTATCAGTAGTCCTTTTTTTCACAATGATTAAGCTCATAAAAGCTCATAAAGGCTCATAAAAAAGCTCATAAAAGATCATTAACAAAAATACAATGCTAGAAAAGTATCAATTAAATTAGAAAATCTATTTTTCAGGTGGCAACCCCCTAAAAAGCACAGACACACAGACTTTACTCGAACTATCTGTTGGTTATGACAAAATATCAGGGATCCCACTTCTTTAAAATAGGCCATTACTCATTAGAAACCCTCCCCAACCACCCCCCCCCCCCCCCCCCCCTTAAAAAAAAATACCCAAAAAATCCCACCTACACAAATCTGAACACGCAGGGAACAATAAAATTTAGCCAGAAAAAAATCTCGCAAAACACTTTATAAAATGAAAACCTTGTTTTATTAACATGCACTTTCAGTACACAATGAAACAAAATAAAGCTTTAAAACAACACAAATATCCCTAGAGTGTAAAAGATGGAACTATTTCAATCCCATAATTATCTACTCTATTTAGTAAATCATAACTAAGAAGTTTTAACAAAAACAATTTCTCAAAGATTATTAACTATCCAAAATATATAAATGTTGGAAACAAAAATGTACACATGCAACTTTTATGTTAACATGCGAAGAACAGTATCTTAACTTAGAATACTACAATCATTACCACCAGGCAGTAAGACAGCATGCACAAATATACAAAAGTTGTCTTCCAAAAAAAGAAATTATTATGTCAAAATCGTTCTTGGGGTATTTTAAATAATGATAAACTGCATTTAGATTTACAGTTCATTCAAGCCATGTACTAAAATGTCTCTTCCATTCAGTTGTAATTTTGAGAATTTAGGTAGCAAATGTAAAAAATCATCAAGTTTATCCAATAACTTGAGATCAGAATACTGTAAGTCAGACTGTACCAACTATAATGCTGTACCATCATTTTTTTGGCCTTTTTCAAGTGCCAATTTATATCAACTTTCAAAAAGTAAGTGTGTTTTTTGACCTATTTTTGACAGACATACAGAATTGTTGGTTTTGTTTGTTTGAATGACATGACTTTGAGATTTGATTCGCTGGCATGGCAACTGTGTGCAAATTAATAACAAATATGTCCAATTCATTTTGGGATGATCTTTACTGAACCTCTAAGAGAACAAAATGTAAAGATAGGATACACCATTGGTAATTGCTTGAATTATCATGAATTAATGGATTTTGCGGTTGTACTTCTGGTAAATATCGTTTAACTGGCCTGTCTGAAGTTTTTCTATCATGGATGCTAGGAAAAGCAAGAAAAACAGCGTTCGTTTTCAACCGGCGTTGGGCAGTGGTTCTTATGCCGTTCTTACAATCGCCGTCCGGCCCTAATTCTGACAAGATAAAATTAATTTTAAACAAACCGACAGGCATTTAAAAAAGATATTGCATGATACAATTTAGCAACAGTGCATCGACCCTGCTTAACCTTACAAAACTTCGGTTTTAATTATTGTAATAAGTAATATTATCTTAACAAATTATCTTTATTTAACGTTTATACTGTACCTACTTTAAGCATGCTACATAATTACACCAATCTCGGCAATTTCTACAAAGAAACACAAAAATAGGCACTCTCACAAATTCATAGATCTTATTCAAATTCATACATAAGTATCAAAATACTTGTAACTGAAGTATCAATTAAAAAAACTTAATTCATGATTAGAACTATTTACTTATTGTATTACACATGCACTGCTAATTATTACAAATCTGTGCTTCTACCCTAGTCTTGTGAATCAGATTATTGGTTGGCAAGGACATCGGGAAATTCTAAAATATCATCTTTACCAGACCCACTTTCATAAATCTCAATGGTTCTCGAGTGTAGAGTGCTAAATGGTATTCACATAAACTAGCACCCAATGAAAATGCCCAGGTTCATAAAAAGATGTTTTCATCGGCTCGGCTGACCATAACGCTATGCCACACCTCCCTATTGGTACAGACTACTTTGCAACCACGAAAATTTGTCATAAAAACACAAAGGACTATGGGTGAATCTGACTGTGAACTAATATGTTAATAAGCTACTCTCACGCACACACAGTTTTAAAAGCCAATCAGAATACATCAGAGTAACCCAATGAAAGTGCTTTAAAATTAGCCTGTACCCTCTACGATCCTCGCATGACAGATTGATCATTGAATTGCTGTACTTTCTGAAGTGCTATTTTAAAATCTCTGACAGGCAAATAATTTTAACATGTTATATTAACCCTAACCCTGCCAGAGGCAGTGCAGTGCATTAGGTAAAAAAGTCTGGTGCACTTTGATAGATTTAGCTGCCAACAACAGTGTAAACAACCATATAGTCTAAGATTATGAGAGCTAATCCCCATCATGTTCTTATTCCTCCATGTCCCTATTGAACAATGACAGAGATAATAATACTAGTTCTTATATAGCGCTTTAGACTCCCACAATGTGCGTGTATCAAAGCGCTTTACAATTTATTTTTACCCCGGTCATTGGGCCCATGAAACATTCCAAATGCCATCTCAGCTCCCTGGGGAGTATACAGCTCCATGCTGCCATTTCGGCGCAAAGCAGCTAAATCAACCACAATAACCATCTCTGCCCTCACAGGTACCCAGATGGATCCTGTTGCATTATGTGACCGCAGACTCTGAAGCAGTTTGCCCTTGAGATTTTTGACGTGAGGAATATTTCGCTGAACTCTGCAGCCAAGTCACTTTGCCAAATGAGGCAATCTGATGATGCATTCAGCAGGGTTTCTAGCCAAAATACCCTGGAGGGTTAGGGTTAAATTAATATACGTATCTTAATTATTATCTGATTAAATATTCTAATAGGTGTTTTATCTACATTTATCCTCTTGAATACAGTTGAAAGGGGTGGTTTTACCATATCAATAAAAAAAATAAAAACTTTCATTCAGATTTGTTATGTAAATGTGATTTCCAAAATATAATGATGGAAAAAACCAGAAGATTGGGATGGGTTTTCGGTTAACTTTAAAACCATTGACAGATCTTGGGGATTGGGGTAACCCTTTGTTTTAGATTTTCAGGAAATAAAACAGATCACTCTAGACAAAATGTCCTGGAACTCCTTAGGTACAAAATATCACTTGACAAAAGCGATGCTTTTGCAAAAATCAGTTGCCAAGATGTCAAAAGCAGCAACATATATCATCTTGTCCAGTCACCTGTTTCTTTTTCTGTTCTTTCCTCTTTTTTTTTTTAGGGGGGGGGCGTCAAATTATATCTGTTTGCTTAGCAGCTGCTTCTGGTTGGCTGTGTTTTAAAAAGAATAACCACAACCATCAATGCCATTTTCCAATGGCAAAGAAGAGAAATAAACAACATTTATCAATGCAGTCTCGTAACTTTCCATCAATCTAAGGCTACGCTACGATATAACATTGTAATATAAAATATAGTTGTAAATCTGCACAAGTGACCTTGGATTCAGGCTCCAAACCCCATTGACTCAAAACTTAGCCTTTTGGTAACTAAACCAGTGGTTGCACGTACAGTCCCAATTTTGAGTCTGGCTACCCTAACCCTGCCAGATCCAGCAGAGTGCATCTGTGGTGACTGCTTGACCTTGCACACAAGTCAATGTGACAAAGTATGCAATCTGTTGCGTCTGGCAGGGTTTCTAGCCAAAATACCCTGGAGGGTTAGGGCTAATTAGTGAAATCTGTGGAGGTCATTTTAATCATTTATAGTGGCTCCCTTTCTTTTCCTCCTGGCGCGCCACCGTCGTACTCATCTCTCTCCTTCTCAATTTGCGTGACGAACAAGAAAGTCATGAAAATTCCGATAATCTAGACAAACACGGAGAGAAGAACAAGTAAAACTTGTCAGTCAACTTTTTTACAATGTAGCATCGTGGTCCGGGAGAACTGAACTCACAGTCTGCGGGTAAATTCTGCAGGTTGTGGGTTCGAGTCCAGCCATGGGTTACGGTGAGTGTGTCCTCCTTGGACACAACCCTTTGTTGCTTAATTAAGTCGACTCTTGTTAAAACAAGCCAAAACTGTTGTCATCTAGACATTTTGTATTCAATTTATTGCCAGTCTCATTAACTGTACACAAAAATGCAGAGTCGGGACCAGACTTTATGTTTGTTATAAACAGAATTTGTAATAACAGTGTTGATATTTAACCAGTTCGCGCCAGGATTATTTTAACATCACCGAGCCGAGGCGCGGGATCATTTTTAACGAAACTCGATCCGAGGCGGGTCGAGGCCGATGGTACCGGGAAGCACACCCACACATTTTCAGCCTTGCTCGCTGGTGACAGACATTTCCGGCCTTGCTCGTGACGTGTTTATGCGTCATCTGTTTAGAATCTCGAACAAACGTTGCGTATACGTCAACCGGCGCGAACTGGTTAACAGTGTTTGAAAGTAGACTGTATTAGCCCACTCGCCTTAAATTAGACAGTTTTAAGATAATAGAAAATAGACAGCTACAACAAAACAAAAGACAAATTTGAGGATCATTAGCCATAAATCCTTGAGGTCACTGCCGGATCATCAGCTATATTAAACAAAACATTGTTAGTTGGAATACAAGCAAAAACAATAGAATTACCAAATCTCTGCTTAATTTGATAATTGGTTTAAATAAACTGTACACAGGGGAGAAATTAAAATATGACAAGGTTTCTGTCAGCAATTATAATGCAATATTCAACACCCTCAGCCCTGCAAACACAGTAATTACAATTAAATCGCATGTTTAATACATAATTATTTTATTGTTATTCTTAAATCTTGTTGTTAAAGATTAGACTTAAAGGTAGGATACACCATTGGTAATTGGTTGTATTTTATATTAAATATCATTTAACTGACCTGTCCTAAGTTTTACAATCATGAATGCTGAGAAAAGCAAGAAAAACGGCATTCGTTTTTCATCCGGCGTCGGGCAGTGGTTCTTATGTTGTTCTTGGTTTTTTGTTACAATCGCCATTTGGCGATCGAGATTTAAAAAACAAAATCATCTTTTTATTTACAATTAATTACATGATATCTAGAGCAATCATTTTGCTGGATGCCTACAATCGTTATTTACTTTCAAATAAGTAAGACATTTCTTAATAATTCGATAGTAAAAGTTTTTGATATCTGCAAATGGTGTATCCTTCCTTTAAATCTGCATTTAAGTACATACGTAATGTGAGAAACTCAGTTTTATTAGTTCAGGAAGGGAAATGTTTTCAATCAACTTTATTTTCAGTCAACTTTATTTTCAGTCAACAGCACCTGCTAAAATGTTACCATTCATGTGAGAAACGCACTCACTGCAACGTTAGCAACCGTGATTGGTCACAACTTACTTAAGTCAAAGGTCAAGCAACTGTATACATGACCATCTTATCTCTGATTCTGTCTATGAACAGAAAGATCATACCAATACCAAATATCTGCCAGGGATAAGAAATTTGGAAAGAATATTGGGGAGGAGGAACAGAACAATGGATGCAGCAATGAGAATTTTCAATAAATTGGGCAAATAATGGTGTCAACACATATAGCAAAGCGAAGAAATAAACCGCACTCGAGAAATAATAATTGGACATATTTCCCAACAAAATTGAAACATCGAAAAATGGCTTCAGGTTCAACATTCTTTTCTTGAAAATTAAATATGAGGCAAACAACTGAAGTTTTATAGTTTTCTATAGGAATTATTTTTGTTTAATCTTTTTTTGTAACTTGTTCTGTTGCTATGACAACTCACCTGGGTAAAGGCAAAGGCCAGCGCAATCCCACCCATCAGGCCAAGGTTGTCCTCGGCCCACGTCAACACGGCGTCCGTGCACCCGCTGATGTGGACAATGCTGGCTACTTCATAGGGGTGCTCAATACCCGTCCGTATGCCGTTACCGCACTGGGTGTTCACCACAATGTCCGTCTGTCGTGGATAATATTACAATAAATTGTGATATTAAAATTAGTTTTTAAAACAGCCATCAAATTGGTAGTTGCGATGCGTCTTTCATAAGATGGGTTTAGTGAAAATTATCCTAGGACACATCTTAGCCAAGATCGATCTGTGAGCGGGGATTCGTCTAAAGTCCTAGGATGAGTCGTAAGATAACACAAGATTTTTGTGAAATCGGCCCTCTGGATTCGTAATGGCTGCTGTGCTGCAACTTACCTCTGCAGATTTGCAGCACGAGTAAGGAACTCCGCATGCCGCCACACCAGGACTGCTACACATGAAGTATATGTTATTCTCCCAGTCTTCTATACCATAACCGCCACAGCAATCAAACTATATAAAGGGGAAAGTTCAATACAATAGCATTTCAAATCAACATATCCAACAAGATTCTAACTGTGATTTTTGTGATCTCCAATCACCAGAATAAACGTCATGAAACGTAACCAATTACAATAGAGACTATTAGATTTGAAAACAAATTCCTTATAAATCGCCATTTTTTCATCAGTTTTACATTATAAATTTCAACAATTTGATACAAGAAGTAAATTGCCGATAGTGTGCCAGATGACATAACAACGCTAAATGGTAATATAGGCGACTTTTTCAATCCCCATATGTATCCCGTACACATATCAAAATCTGATGGTCCCTAATAAATCAAAACCCAATTTGGCAGGTTCTGGGGGTGGTACATGTACATGTAATGAGTTAGAATTAGTCTTAACCCCGAGGCCCTTTTGGCTTGGGACCATCCTCAATCCTGCAAAATTTCTCTGTCATCTATACCATGTAATAACAATTTGATTCAGGCTCGATTCTCAAAAATTATTAGTTATTTCTTTTTCTGGCATTTGTTAAGTGGAGGGGCGACCAATCCTTCATAATTTGTTATTCAGGACTGAACATAAACAATCTTTGGTGGGAAATAACTTGATACAATGCATCCTTCAAAATCAGCCAACACTTATTTGCCATTCATCAGCTTCAAACCTCTCTAAATCCAGAGGATGACCGAGGGTTTAAAGGTAAACATGAAACAAATCCTCAATTTCAAACTCACGTTCAGCTGGAGAGAGTCTATGGTGAACTGGATGTCGGGATCATTATAGTAGTCCTCAATGGTGTTCTTGAAAGATTGGCTTACAAAGTCCTTTGCCTACAAGCAATTAGTGCGAAAAGTATAATTACATTATTTTATAACACCGGTAGTCTGTCACTGTCACAAGCAAGAGCATCTTGTACCAAGTCTTGGTACAATACTGCTACGACTAGTAAACATCTTGGGCTTGTCTTGAACCAACTGCCAATAATGTTGATAGAAGTCAGCTGGTCATAAAATACCCCTCCCCCAAAATTTAGTTTTTGAGCATATAACACTAAAAAAACTTTTTACTTGACTTAACCCCCTAGGCTGAGGCTCTCGCACTAGAAAGCATACCAAACCTAACAAACTTCAACAACTGCACACAGGTTCAGTAATTATTGGTACTGAACCTATAACAGTACTAAATCTGCCATATTCCAACTTGTTGAAGTTTGATCGACTTGGTACAGATGGGTCTATGCATTGTTCAGTTGTTTACGAATTGGCACTTACGAGGTTCTGGGAACAAAGGGCAACAATAGGGACAATTGTACCCCGCAATAAAGTCCAGTCTTTAAAAATCGAAGTACCCCAAAGGCTAACGCTACGTATTTCAAGATTTCTAAGGGGGGCAAAGAAGAACAAAAGAAGGGAAGTAAAGTCGAACAATAGAGGTACCCCACAACATACAGCATGCCAAGTGTGTGTTTGTGTGGGGACACACGGGATGTACACTAACAGTTGATCAAGAACTGAGCTGTGACCTCGGGTGAGCTCACCCACGAATAAATGCCTGTGCATTCCCCCAAAGCTCCAACTTTGTAACAAGTCTCGTGCCTTTTTGCCCCGAACCTCACAGAGTTCAACAGGGTCTCCCTAGCTACTGGGCCTTTTGTACCGAGTCAAACAAAGTCCAGCAACAAGTTGCTATTGTTTGGTATCAAATCTGCCAAAAATCTAGCAAAAACCTGCAGTTGGAGTTTGATGGGCTTGGGGTAGTTAGGGTTAGAGATCAGGGCCCAATTCCATAAAAGCATTCTAACTTAGTATATGCAAGATTCCAAATGCCGAGTTGGTTGCTTGCTAGCAATCAACTAAATCGCATTCCATAACACCATTCTATGAAATATTCTTACTAGTTGCTTGCTTGCAGCTTGCTAGAATGGTGTGGGGTTTGCATAATCGCCAAAGTACATGGTCAGTTTGAGTTAACAATAGGGAAATAGTTCAAATCAGGTCATGCTGTGGGTTGTATTGTCAATGCATTCCTCTGTACCCTATGTAGGGTATGTACATTTGTATCGGCCTAAGCACATGTTTCAGAAATGGCTAATTCAGAGGGTGTTTAACTCCAAAAAGGGGAAAGAAGCCTAATTCCTCGACTCAGGAAAATCTGTTCCTTGCAGAACGCTATGAGGAGTTTAAGGTTATCTTTGACTCTGCGCATAAGGATGTCAATACAAATTCCCAAAAGATAAAAGATTGAAAGTGACTTAGAATGGTGCTAAGGATTTAGACATACCCCAAACCTATTCTAATTTTAGCAAGCAACTAGGAACCTTGCTAAGCGTATAATGGTTTTATGGAATAGATTTAGCAAGGAACTAGAGATAGAAAGGAAGTTAGCAACCAACTAGGCTTAGAATGCTTTTATGGAATTGGCTCCAGGTGGCAGTGATTATTCAGCAACATCAACCAGGTTTCCTACCTGTCCTTTGAAGATTAGAGCAATGATGCCACACACTAGCAACAAGATGAAGATTAATGCGTGGGTCCAACCAAACTGAAAGACAACAACAAAAATTGGAGAAAAATAGTAAAAAAATTAACACAAAAACTCTACGCAAAGTTTTTTTCTGGGATTCAAAAGGGATGACGGATAAACACGCCACGAGCAACACCAGAAATATCTGTCATTGGCCGGCTAGCAGCAAGCGTGGCTGGAAATACCAGGGTGTGCTACCCACAGATGCTGGCCTCAACCTGTCTCGGATCGAGGTTCGCACCTGGGCCCCAGTCAATGTAAAAATAATCCCGGCGTGAACGGCATGGCAATTTTTTCCCCGGTTACTCATTTTTATTTCCAGTGCTCGTCAACTTTCTACACTTTGGGCCCCGAGTGTTACGCTTGAGTGAATCTAAGGTAGTTACGCTTCAGTTGATCGACTCACAATCTTAAGCAGTATGATGTTCTCTCGTAGAGCACCGACGCATCCCAAGGAGCCGAGGATGAACATGAAGACACCCACCACCACCATGATACTGGACGGCGTCACAAAGACGTCCACCATGGATTGATAGTTCCATTTTGCGATCTCTGCGTAGATCCCAACGCTGAGAATGGTAACACCAATCAGCTAGAGAGAAAAAAGATAATTATTAGTACTGTACATGCCATGCATGTATTATAGAAAAAAAAGATAGCGTTCAGAATCACATTCTGTTGGGTTAGGAATAAAAACAAAATATGTTATGTTGGCGTAACCCGACCGACCCTAAAAATACGGCCGACCCTGGATTTTCTTTTTCAAGGGACGAAATTTAATGATTAAAATCTATATAAATCTAGTTATAAATACATTTGAAACCATTTCTGACCGTTTCTCATTGTTGTGTGTGTGGATTGTGAAAAAATTGAACCTGGACACGCTATCGTGTATCCCTACCGGCTTAAACAATTAGAAAACATATAATTTTCATTGCTGGGAGGAAGAGGAAAAAAAAAAAAAAAAAAAAAGAATCCCTACCTACCTACCCTATTTTTTGGGGCCCGTTACGCCAACATAATTTTTTTTTTTATGCCTTACTGATAAATAATGCCAAGTTAGATTCTGTTGGATCCAAAAGCAAACAAACAAAATTAGACAGTTGGATATGATAGATTTAGCCGGCAGGTCATTTGATATGTTCAGGTACCCAACAACTTGGCGAGTTGGACTGTGTTGGATTGAGCAGTAAAGTCATATGAGTCACAGTTGGACTCTATTGGATTTTAGCAGGCAAGTCATTTTGGTACCCAACAACTTGGCGAGTTGGACCGTGTTGGATTGAGCAGTAAGGTCATATGAGTCACAGTTGGACTCTGTTGGATTTTAGCAGGCAAGTCATTTTGGTACCCAACAACTTGGCGAGTTGGACTGTGTTGGATTGAGCAGTAAAGTCATATGAGTCACAGTTGGACTCTATTGGATTTTAGCAGGCAAGTCATTTTGGTACCCAACAACTTGGCGAGTTGGACCGTGTTGGATTGAGCAGTAAGGTCATATGAGTCACAGTTGGACTCTGTTGGATTTTAGCAGGCAAGTCATTTTGGTACCCAACAACTTGGCGAGTTGGACTGTGTTGGATTGAGCAGTAAAGTCATATGAGTCACAGTTGGACTCTGTTGGATTTTAGCAGGCAAGTCATTTTGGTACGCAACAACTTGGCGAGTTGGACTGTGTTGGATTGAGCAGTAAGGTCATATGAGTCACAGTTGGACTCTGTTGGATTTTAGCAGGCAAGTCATTTTGGTACCCAACAACTTGGCGAGTTGGACCGTGTTGGATTGAGCAGTAAGGTCATACAAGTCACAGTTGGACTCTGTTGGATTTTAATTGCAGGCAGGTTCATACAGGGTCTGGGTTAATAAAAACACACTAAAACCTTCTTCTGCATTTCAGGTTTTGAGACATTTACACATGTAATATCTGATATTAGCCTTTAAAGCTTAAAAAAAACCACTTTAATTCTAATCATTTTAATATTTGTCTATTAATCTGATTGTTTTTCACTGTTCTGTACTGACATTACTGAATTCAAATTTATTTTGGATTCTAAAATAAAAGAACCCAAGTTCATTTTAAACGATTAGAAATGTACACTATGTATTTTAGTGCACATCGATAAGACATGTACAAGTACCACTACCTTGTACTGTAATACATTAAGATCTGTAATAAATGTACTTTACATAATAAACATAGAGCAATTGACTGCCATCATTCTGTGAGGGAAGATTATAAGGGAATAATTACAAATATAATAAGCCCTACATAATACTGCATTCATGAGAATTACGCATTTTTCTCACACGTACACATTGTACTGTACATGTTACAGAAAATATTTCAGTTTTTATTGGCACTCTGATCTGAAAACAAATAATTTTCTTACATTTAATAAAACTTAAAACTTATCAATTACACCAAGCTTTTGGTTTGACAAATTTCTTATGGTGTATACAAGAAGATGTTTGCAAAACTGCCAAGGTCTCCTAGGCTAAAGGATATGAGTCAGTGATTCTGTAATATGGCGCGGCTTCCAGACACAAAGTACATGTAATTTGTACACCATGACATGCAGTGCACATGATGCATCAAGTGGTTGAGCTATATATCCTGCATATGAGTTTGTAATATTTTCTTTTTTTTTAGTTGCACATGAGTGCTATATAGATCAGAGTAGTTCATAGAGGAAGGAACACAATGGATGACATTGAATTTTGTTTACAAATTAAACACCCCACTGTACTGTGGCAGAGCAACGACAGTACAATTTTTGTGTCAATGTAATGTTAAATCTACATGTACATACAGTAGAAATCTTTATCATTGTAACATTTTCGCCTAAAAAAAATATATCTTTAAAGGTAGTATACACCATTGGTCATTGTTTGAATTATCATGAATGAGTAGATTTGGGGGGGTTGTATTTATAGTAAATATCGTTTAACTGAGCTGTCCGAAGTTTTAGAATCATGGATGCCGAGAAAAGCACGAAAAACAGCGTTTTTTTTCAACCGGCATCGAGCAGTTATTCTTAGTTATCTTTGTTTTTTCACGCTCGCCGTCCGGCGATCGCGAATTTTTCATTATAAAATTATATTTTTCGGAAGAATTGCAGGATATCTAGCGCAATCATTTTGCTGGATGCCCAGAATCAACATTTACTTTCAGATGAGTAAGATATTTCTTAATAATTCGGTAGTAAATATTTTCGATATCTGCAAATGGTGTATACTACCTTTAAGTTAAAAGTAGGATACACCATTAGTAATTGCTGGAATTATCTGGAATCCATTTGGGACTGGGAGGTTGTATTTTATAGTAAATAATCATCAAACTGATTTGTCCAAAGTGTTAAAATCATGGATGCGGAGTAACTATAGAATGCAGGGCCACTCAACTTCTCGGCTTTATTTACCCTAAGACATAGAATGAAGTGGCCCTGTATTCTATAGTTGTACCCCAATACCCATAGAATACAGGGCCACTCCTGACTATGTCCTAGGGTAAATACAGCCTAGAGTAGTTGATGAGTGGCCCTGCATTATATAGTTACTCCGCATCCATGATTGTAACACTTTGGAGAAGTCAGTTAAACGATAATTATTTACTATAAAATACAACTTTTTTGAAATGTCAAATAACACAAAAACAATAAATTACTCGCTTGCCATTCATTTTTCACACTAGTTAAATATTGTTTATTGTTGCCGTGTCGCGAAACATTTATGTCGCCACAACCTTATTCACAATGTCGCAAAAAAAAATATATTAATGACCGATGTCCCTTCAGTTCAGGCACACAAATCACAATTATGCATCAGAATTTTGTTACATTTTGAAGATGGCGAGCAAACAGTGCACATTTACTTTGAATACAGCCAATTTCCTAGATTTGCTGGTCAAGAATTTATCGTGAGTACCACCGAAGCCCTAGAACTAGGAGTTTATCTTGGAGTGGACACACATAATTTAGGTGATTTAGAGGTTTGTTCATGGTTTAGGCGTAATATTAATAAGACAAGAGAGTATTCTGATTTTATTGTTTTATTTTATTTATTAATATATTCATTTAAACTTTAATAATAATACTATTACTACACGGTTTATTCTCGGTGGGGCGACAAGTTAAATAAACAATTTAAAAAAAAGAGTTATCATAAATGGTACAGGCAGCCTTGTTCATGCCTTACCCAATAAAAGAACATGTAGAAAAACAGGGCGACCCGCAGGAACCTGTGGCCGCAAGTAGGAGGTTTCGGCATACCCATCCCCATGCTGGGGCGTACTGATCAGTTGTCTCGGGCTAATGAATCTGTCAATTGGAGAGTCGAGTATGAGTGCGAACTATCGACTGGTCGTCCTCAGTTGATTGCTTTTTGGACAGCACCGTGTATTTAGACCATGGAGGATCTTACCGACGCAACTGACACTGGCTGTTGCCTAAAAATCTACTCGATTGACGGTATACGTAAAATCATAGAGAGCAAGGAACAGTATGACAAAATCTGCATGCAATGCAAGTTCAATCGGCCGTCGCGTCAAGCTGCACCACATTCGCTAATACGCTACTACGGTGCTCCGTAACGGACATCCACTTCAAAGAAAACAATATATTACTGATATCCTATTTTAACCCTTTGCACTCAGCCCCGCGCTACATCTGACTTAGTTATAAGTCCCTTAAAAGCTCCTGGGGGTCCAAATATTCCCCCAAAATATAGCCCTATTTGTAAGCTTTCCAATTATACATAATTATATGGGATTTGTACACTGTAAATGATATTCATACAAACTAGCAACACGTACAAAATCTTCGAAAACAGGCCTGAGTTTAAAAGGTTATTATGAAGTGGGACAGGACGATTGTCGATTGTTATATTAATTAACTTTACGGACGGTGATTTAACGTGCAAACTGACTTGTGAAAACAATGAGCTTTGCTTTTGTGTAGTGAAGTATGTTTGTTAAAGTGCCAACGTAGGGCCCGCTTGTAATTTCCAAATCCATTTCGATGCCACATTAATATGCCACCCTGGGACTTTTATGACTATTAGATAAGAAATGGATTATTATGACGAGTTTTTAATTTCTGGAACTTTCTATGCATAGTTTTCCTGTAATTTATCGTCAAAATCAGGGCGGTGTCACTTTTATCGCATACAAACGCCACTCGGAGCCATATACGATGATGTATCACACTATCACGTCGCTGGATATGAACAGGGTATGTTTGTGAAAATGCCTCTCATTTCTAAACCGATTATGATGCCATCCTAAACTTTGGACAAATTGGAGGATAGAAAGGCCGCTAAAGATGCTACGTCAATCTCATCCAGTTTCCATGTGTAGTTTTCCCGCCAATAGTCGAGGAACTCCGACACCAACGTAATATGGGAGAAACCCGTTTGTAAATTGACACGGTATTTTCAAATCCATTGCGATGCCACCTTGTTCTTTAAAGGTAGGATACAGGGTCTCGCTGTATGTAGATTGTGCCGTTTAAATCCCTACATTTTTGTTATAGTTTCATTTTCTACTTCGGGGTTTTGGAGGGTGTTTTTTAAGGAAATAAAAACCCATAACCTGACTTGAAACCCAAAGTGTATGAAAAAGTTGGCCTAAATTGCGGGATTCAGACAGCCATGCAGTAGTTTGTTTTTGTAAAACTTTTGTAGTCAAAGGTAGTATGTATATTATAAATTACACAGACTTGCAATCTCTAGCTGTTCCCCGAGAGATTATATTGTTCGATCCAGCCGTACGACGATTGAACAGCACATCAGTGCTAAGATTACATGGAAGTTAAATTATAAAATTTAAATTTTAAAAAGAGACCCTGTCGGTCCAAGTAAAAGTCGGGCATCACGCTGGTGAGCAGCCCGCATCCATACCATAGTGGGATCACTGAGATGAACTTCAATCATAGATATATATATGTTTGAATTTGTTTGAAGAAGTTTTTGGTCAAATAAAGGGCAGCTTTTGGCTGCAGCAAAGAACCAATTAGATGAAGTTTGTTCTACATTTGAATTGCGCCAGAGTATAATACCAATAGGCCTATATGTAGGGCCTATAGAGGTTTGTGTACGGTTGTCGAAGCTTCATCGGCGCGGTGTGATACAAGCCTTTAAAGGTCTACGCAGACCTTTCGATGAGAATTGCTGTTTAATAATTTAAAATGTGCCTTGGTGTGTAAGTAACAAGACCAGGGGTGATAAAATGGTATAAAATGACATTAATTGGGGTTAATCACCGTAAATGTAATTGGCCCCCTCATTAACATGTTCAAACACTGACAAATGGTGGCGCTGTTCGTGACGAACATTCGGCAACCCCCCCAAAAGAACATGTACATGCACATGCGAGATTGTGTGCACGCGAGTACGGGTACGCACGCAGCAGATTTTGTTCATACATGGCGAGTGAAGACGACAGTTCGGGGCCGGGGAGCGCATATATCCGCAGTATCACCAGGTCCTACATCTGAAGAAGATATTCCACTTGACAATTCCTTTGACAATAACTTGAGTCGACCATCGACTGAATGATTTTGCATCGATACGCGTGGCACATGAAGCATGCATGCACGGACACGCTGGTCGCGACGTCGAAGTCTTCCCGAACATTCGTCACAATTATGCAAATTTTACATGTTAATAAGCTACCATTCTAGGGGCGGGGCCGTTCCCCCAAAGCACTTTATAATTTTTTTTCTCATATTAATTACCCCAAAATAAAACCTTTATAAACAGAAAATTACTCAATTAGTTATAATCTTTCATTTAAACTAATAAAAACCACATTTCTAGGACTCCCTTGTGTATAGGCCTGTGGTTGTAAACCAGAATTGCTTCATAAGCGCGATTGCATAATATTCCGCGTACGACGTCTCAGATGACGTAACTGTACGTGTATATCAACATTAAAAACGTCAGGAGTTAATCAATTATGTGGCAACCAGCTTGTGGTACAAAGAGCCGCTAATCTTAAAAAAAAAAATGAAAGGAATCGGAGTCATATTGTAAATATTTACCTCAGTTGTATTTATTATCTAAATATTTTGTGAACTTCCGTTCTGCTGGGCAAGTAATATGCTTTATTTGAAGGGATTGCTGACGGCACGTGGTTTAAAAAGGCAAGCATTTCGAGTAGTAGAATGGAACGCGTACATTAATTATGGTAAATTTACGTACCGCAAGCATTAATGACTACGTTTGTCATATAAAGTCCTCCATACAGTCATGCTACCACGGAGCAAAATGGGCCTATGTATCAAATTATTTCTTGTTATCTTCAGCGACATGTTATACCAACATTTACAGGCAGTTATGTAAACTGTTTCCTGAGAAAACTAATACATGTATACCAATACGAGTTGTAAATTAACATTTTCTGTAAAAATAAACAAAAAAAGGTGGTCATTAGTATTACAGCAAGAGTGGACAAATATCTAATAAAAATACATGTAAAATATTATTATACTTCACAATAAAAATAAAACAATTTAGTGTTATGTTTATTCTGTAACTTAATTAGTTCAACTTCTAGTCGGAATGTCTGCAGAATTACAAATTGCTGTTTGAATCAAGAGAATCGATTAAACTGATAAATTTTCACACAAATGGTAAAGGTTTGTATCAAAGCATTGTTGGTCCCCCTCTGCAGTTTTAGAGCAAAATGGTATATTACAAGTATTTCTTTGCTAATAATCCTGGTTCAATTCAAAATTAACCAGCTATCAAATTTCTTTCAGATTCTTCGAACCGTGTATACTGCCTTAAAACAAGCCAAACGTCTCTCCACATAAACGATTGTTTCGATTTGAAACCTTGTAATTACCACGATGTTATCCAATATACAATATTTCTACATGCGAACAAAGCCAGATGAAATGTGGTACTAAATGTGGTACTAAACCTCTACATGTACATGCATGCACTGGCAATTTTTGTTTTGTTTCAAATGCTACTGCCTAGCTCAAATCTTTAGGTTTCAAGAAGCTCATTTTTTTAATTTTATTTTATTTGTCCCCGGGGTAGCCCTATCAGTTATCTAAGATCTGTTCTCAAAACACTTTAACAGTGTCTTGGTCATCCACCAATTTGGATATTTAAATATTTACCATTTAATATAGCGCCAATCCCAGATAATGTACACAATGAGCAAATTTGCTAATAAGATTGGTTAAATAAACATATTTGTGGATGGTTTCAATTAATCCGAGTCTTCTGATAAAATAAGCTGTCGTAACAAACACTATTTCCCACTTTCATGGCAAGACTTTTAAGATTTTTTAGGACCGACTTCTTCAGAACACACTGTTTCATTCGAATTTGATTAACACCCAAAATGGGCAAAATACTGTTTGCCATCATATTTTTGAAAATAGAAAGCCCTTACATTCTGGTACAGCAACTTCCAAGTTTAATAAAAAGCTTCAAAACTTATCCCAGTACATACATACTGCATCATTCCACATGCTTAGTTTTTGCATTCCTTTTTGTTTTTTGGCCACTCAAGCTAAATAACCAGTGTGACATTTAGACATGCTTGCTAGTTTGTATTAAACCTATTTAGGTTCGAAAGCATTACCCAGCCTCAGTGCAATATAGTTTGCCTCCACAAGAACTTCCGCAATCAAACGAAACTTGAAGTGGCAACTATTTTTCACATTGAAATCCTGGCTTTCTATTCAACTGCTAATGTCTTTCATCAGACGATAACATTTGTCACCGCTGTGGCACGGACAAAGGTTCTTCCTACACAAAGGATTCCATGTACATGTGCTGCGGCGACCCTACAATCTCTTCTAAGAGCTAAAACATGTCGCGCTCGAAACTCCAGTCAAAGCATATATCGCTGCAGATGGCTGAATTTCTTTTGGAATGTCTTTAAATATCACAACAATAAATATTTCAGACTAAAAAAAAGCCTGGTTTAATATACTAACATCTGCCTTAAACCTCAAGAACTTGCCAGTTCTAAATTTGCCGCTCCGCTTGCTAGCTCTACAATAAATGGCGTACATCCCATTTCTGTCTGTAATGCAAATAGTGCATGCAGCGGCAAAGTAAATCTCTGGGCTGTACCATGCACCTTCAGCAGGGTCAGCTTCGCTGCCACTTGGCATATATCTAGTGGTACGTATCCAGTGTGTAGCAATTATAGTACAAAACATTCGCAAGCCAGCCAGCAATTTAGCTAGAGCTTTGTGTGTGCATGCTGTGATGAGACACACTTTAGGCGGTGTGGCAGCGCTGCTTTCTGTGCTTCAAACTTCAGCTGCAACTTCGGCTGCAACTTCGGCGCTCGTGCTCCAGTTCGGCAATCTCGTCACAGTTACCCCCCTTCCCTCCTCTTGTTCATGTGAAATGCTCCCGTACGTTTGCTGCTTTCCTCCGTACAGCCTCCACGCTGCTTGATGCCAGAGTGCTAATTGCTCCCATCAAGTTGTCTTTTATCATCACTTCTTTGAGAACATCTACGCACAGGAGTCAAATGTTTTACAAGGTTACTTATTTGCTTTTGATGCAATCTTTGAAAATTCCTTTAAAACCAGTAATTTAACCCTCCTATATACAGGGCAGTTACCATAGAGCTGTCAGACCTTTCAAAACCTTTCAAGTTTTCTGGACTGAAAGGTTTTGAAAGGTGAGAAAGCTGTCTGACAAAAGGAACCTATGAAAGGTTTTGAAAGGTAAAACAACTCTCTGAAGAAACAGGTGTGAGAAAAAAAATACCTTTCAAGTTTCTGGACTGAAAGGTTTTGAAAGGTGAGAAAACTGTCTGACAAAAAAACCTATGAAAGATTTTGAAATGTAAAACAACTCTCTGAACAAACTTTTGTGAAAAAAAAAAAAACTTTCAAAAGGTTTTGAAAGGTGTAGTAGTGCAGTAGCAAAAAAATCTGGAGCGTTTTGAAAGGTTCATACTTTTTGATAGCCATTTCGCCCATTAAGCAGATTTTGAAAGGTTTTGAAAGGTAAAACCATAAGAGGGTTAAAGGTAGGTGACACCATTTGCAGATAATCGAACAATTTTACGACCGAATTATTTAAAAAGTAAATAATGATTGTAGGCATCCAGCAAAATGAATGCGCTAGATATCCTGTAATTGTAAAAAATCACAATCGCCAGGCGGCAATCCCGAAAAAGACAAGAAAAACATTAAAAAAACTGCCCGACGCCGGTTGAAAACGAATTTTTGTATTTCTTGTAAAACTTTGGACAGGTCAGGTAAATGATATTTACTATAAAATACAACCCCCCAAATCCACCCATTCCTGATAATTCAAGCAATTACCAATGGTGTATCCTACCTTTAATTACCAAAAAGACACCCATGGTTAATCTAATAAGAATAACTACATCACTTGCACCAGTAAACATTACATTTCCCCCATCTAAGAAATGGTACAGCCAAAGTACTCACCTGATTGCGTCAGAAAGCCCACGAGGGATAGAACATTGCACTGTATTTCGGGGGCGGTTGTGTTTGCCGTCAGAACCCTGCTAACCATTCCCAATAGATTGGCATCTATGAAAGCCTGCACAGCCGATGGATCTGAAAAGAAAAAAGTTGAGAATTGACGGTGTTTCAATATTCTCTGGAGATCACTTTCCGGCGGTCGTGATTTTTGTTGGGAGAAATTTGAATATTTACTGGATATCTAGCGTAAACATTTTGCTGGATGCCTAGAATCATTGTTTACTTTCAAATAAGCAAGATATTTCTTAATATTTCAGTAGTAAACATTTTCGATATCTGCAGTTAGGCATAAAAAAAAAAAAAAAAAAAATGTTATGTTGGCGTAACGGGCCCCAAAAATAGAGTAGGTAGGTAGGGATTATTTTTTTTTTTTTTTTTTTTTTCCTCCCATCAATGAAAATGATGTTTTCTAATTGTTTAAGCCGGTAGTGATACACGATAGCGTGTCCAGGTTCAATATATACACCATCCACACACACAACAATGAGAAACGGTCAGAAATGGTTTCAAACGTATTTATAACTAGATTTACATGTATATAGATTTTAATCATTAAATTTTGTCCCTTAAAAAAAACATATCCAGGGTCGGCCAAATTTTTAGGGTCGGTCGGGTTACGCCAACATAACATATTTCTTTTTTTATGCCTTAGTGTATCCAACCTTTAATGACTCAAGCATAAGTCAGACACTCGGTCAGTCAGACAACATAACTCAGTCCCAAAACAAATAAAAAAAACTAGAGCAAAATTTGTGTTAGTCTTACCGAGTTGTGTTGAAGATAGAAGTGTAAGTGCTATCAATGCCTCATTCTGCATGAGTGTGTGCTCGCTCATTGCCATGGCAACCAGTCGAGGCATCCCGCCGTGCTCAATGATGCAGTGCATGACCTGGGTGTTGGCCGAGTGTTTGATGAGTGCTGCTAGTAATCTGAGTTTTAAAAAGAAGAGAAAAGGGAAAAATTGAATTTAGTCGTTAACCAGTTCGCGCCGGAGGTCGTATATGAACGCAAAGTTTTCCCCAGATTCAAAACGGATGACTCATAAACACGCCACGAGCAAGGCCGGAAATGTCTGACGGCAGCGAGCAAGGCCGGAAATGTCTGGGTGTGCTTCCCGGCACTATCTGCATAAAAAAAGCCTCGGGTCTAGTTTCGTTAAAAATAATCCCGCACGTTGGCTCGGTGATGTTAAAATAATCCCGGCGCGAACTGGTTAAAAATGTAAATAGATCTGTCCTGGCGTGGAGTTTATTATGTCAAAGAGTTTACCATTAAAAGGTATGTTACTTTGTGAATTTTCCCCAAAACCTTTCATACAAACTAGCGCACCTATATTTAATACCCTAACGAGACACTAGGCGATTCTATGGGCTATTCTATGGGTTAGGTTGTCTCAACAAGGAATTGTGTGTACTATAGGGTTCGCTTAAGTACAGGGACAATTAAAGGGGAGAGCAATACTATCTCTCCGAGACAGGGCTGCACAAATTAGAATGTGTTCGGTCCCCAACACTACTCAACAAATATATGTGATCTGTCACTTGTCAACTTAACAAAAGTGAAATTGTACTTTCATCCAAATCTAATTTATTAAACGGCATATCTTTGCTTTAGTGATCAGAGCAAGACATACAGTTTTATGTAAAATCGACGTCAGGCCTTGACCTTACATTATAAACAGTGGACATTTAAATGTAGAAGCAAATGGAATTGGACCATATACCTATTGGCTTCTCCAGCCACACCTGCGTGTATCTGACAGTCACAAAGATCAGCAACTCTCTCTATAAATTCAAGGTTACATCCCAATGATACTGCTGTCTCTCCTACAAGAAAAGTATGATGAACATAATAAAGATAAAATCTACCATTTCTGATAAATTGTCAATCTCAAAAAACAAATTTCAGCTTCTAAAAAAATATTTGTTGGTGTTACATTTGAACATGCCTCCCGGTACACCATTGGTAATTGCTTGAATTATCGTTAATGGGTAAATTAGGGGATTGTATTTCATAGTAAATATCGTTTAACTGACCTGTCCGAAGTTTTACAATCGTGGATGCCGAGAAAAGCACGATCGCGAATATTTCTTCATACAATTCTATTTTTCGGAATAATTACAGGATATTTAGCGCAATAATTTTGCTGGATGCCTAGAATCATAATTTACTTTCAAATGAGTAAGATATTTCTTAATAATTCGGTAGTAAATATTTTCGATATCCGCAAAAGGTGTATAACACCCCCACCTTACCTTGGCCATCTATGAGCATTCTGCATGTCCCGAGTAGCTTGAACACAACGGGCTGCATTTCTAATTTCAGGAGGGGGAGAATAACATCTAGGATACCGGCTTCCAATAACAAAGGCTTGTTGACCTCTGTAATGATAAAGGTCGAAGGTTAAAGGTTAAATAGCTGAAAGACATTGAGTGGCTTAATATGATGCTAAATGTATATGAAGTTCAAGTGAATATATAATTTTTGAGCCAATATATTTGCCAACACTATACCAACATATTTGCCTAATTTTCAGTTTTGAGGTCAAGACAACTTTGAGTGACTTTTTCGTGAGTACTACCTGCACTGCAGACAGACTGGAGAACAAGACTAATAGTCAACCTACTTGGTATAGCTAGATTCTTTAGCGCACTGAGTACAGCATGCCCTAGTCTCATATCCAGCTCCTCTCCCTCCGGTCTCTTTAAGAGTTGTAGCAAGGGGCCCAGTACTCCGAGTTCTACTAGTCTTATACAGTGCTCATCTGTTCCAAGGAAAGAAAGAATTACAGAGAAGGGACATTAACCGCATTAGTGCCTATACCAAACTAAATTGCATTGCATGTTACTCCTTGTACCGCCCAAAACAACCCTGCCAGTTACTCTCTGTACCACCCGAAACCGCCCCGACTGTTACCCCCTGTACCACCCCGACTGTTACTCCCTGTACCATTCCTGTACCACCCCAAACCACCCTGACTGTTACTCCCTGTACCACCCCAAACCACCCCAAACCACCCCAAACCACCCCAAACCACCCCAAACCACCCCAAACCACCCCAAACAACCTAAAACCACCCTGACTGTTACTCCCTGTACCACCCTAAACCACCCCAAACCACCCTGACCTATTCCCTGTACCACCCCAAACCACCCTGACTGTTACTTCCTGTACCGCCCCAAAAACTCCGGAGCACTCCGTAGATTTGTAGATTCATCGTGGAATTAATACAATGAACTAAATTGAAGAACAGGGGGTTATGGGTTATACATATACCGTAGTTCAGAATTTACTCACAAACAGAAAAATGTTATTAAATGATGATAAGTAACTCACCATTTCTTGCAAAGTTGCCGATAGCCAGCGCCCCGGATATTTGGTAGAGATCAGTAGGGGACTTGATCCAATCAGACATGACGACCTTAAACAGTGACCCTTGACCGTCGTTGAAGAGGTACTTCATACTGTCATCTGCAGACAGGACATTATAAATTATATGTAACCCAGCACGAGCAAATGAGACACTTTGAGGCAAAAATAAAATTTGAGATTTTGATTTCATCATTTAAAGCTAAACAAGCTTTAAATGATGAAATCAAAATCTCAATTTTTATTTTTGCCGCAAAGTGTCTTATTTACTCGTGCTGGGTCACATATATGTGACAGGACATTTTCTTACATGAGAATCAGTCCTTAATTATTTCATCAAAATCTGAATACCCATTTAACCAGTTCCGCCGGATGTCGTATATAATCGCAAACTTTTCCCCAGATTCAAACTGGATGAAGCATAAACACACCAAGAGCAAGGCCGAAAATGTCTGTCAGCAACGAGCAAGGCCGGAAATGCGTGGGTGTGCTTCCCGGTACTAGCGGCCTGATGAACCTGCTTCGGATCGAGTTTCGTTAAAAATAATCCCGCTCGTCGGCTCGGTGATGTTAAAATAATCCCGTGCGAACTGGTTAAGAGTCCTGGCCATTTTAGTGTTTTTACATTGAAGTAAAATAAGTTGATGGCTCTGCCCAACTACCATTTTGTTCATGTCGAGATGAAAGTTACCCCCCAAAACAAGAGTTTTCATTTTTGCAAAAGACGGGCAAAATAATTAGGGAATAACAGCTTTTAAAAAATAATCAAATTCTAGATCTTACCCCCGGTCAGCAGCAAGATGATGATGTCGCTGGCCACTCTCTCGATGTCAAAGTCTTCGTCGGATTGGCTACCTCCGGCCGACTCCCTCTCCATGAACTTCCCCACCACCTCCCGTACGGTCGGCACGAGGTCTGCCTTGGCAAACTCCACCTTCATGGCGTCTGTGATTTAGGAGAAACAAATGCAATCCTTATCGAGCATTCCAGTACACGTTTCTCAATTCTGATGGGTTAATTGAGGTTTTTATACCAAGGTAAATAGCAGTACCTTTAAAAAAAATAAGGTTCACCTCCGTTTAAAAATTAAACTCTTGCAATTTCTTCTGCAAAACCATCACTATACAATGGTGACATCAAGTGGCGGAAAGCTTAGGAAGAAAGAGGCCGTTTTAATTTCCTTAAAAAGGGAAACAGAAGTAAAAACAAAAAAAACAAAAAAAAATCTCTAAAACAGTGCAAGGTTCAATTAAAATGGCCACGCTACAAAATTAAAAAAAAAAAAAATCAAATTTCAGGTCTGTAATTTCACAAGATCTAGGAGAACGAGTTTAGTGATGGCAAACAGATTTCTACTCACCATTTTCGGCTAAGGTGGCAATAACTTCAAAGATGGTTTCCAGTTGGTCATCGTCACCAACCACCTTAAGCGCCTTGATCAGTAGCTCTGTGATTCCACTCTTGACAAAGGATACCTTGTTCTCATCTAATAAAGAAAATGGACAGAGTTGGCTAATGGTCACCTAATTGCCAGTAGGGGTCAGAATTTGGCCAATGTAAACTAATGGTCAATGTGAGTCGGTTCACACAAACCTTTTAAATAGGCTATTTAGGCTGATGTCCGTGCTTCTTGAAGCACATTAGCTCTAGTTAATAACATAACTATTGAACTATGAGTCTAATTTGAGTGCAAGTTTTCATAGGTTGCTATTACGTGTAACTATTCAGTACTCAAGAACCATTGAGTTATAATAGATCTGGGAGCTACATGTAGATAAGCCAATGTAAAAAAAACAAATTCCCAGATGTCCCTGCCCATCCAAACTGTATGTACATGTAATAGTTCCAACGAAACCCAGACAAAGTCGCACGATATGTTTTATTACAATGTACTCGTGAAGTCATTTAGGGTGAAATTTACCATTTTGAGGTTTTGTGTTTTTCTGAATAACAAATTATTAATTAATCTACAATCTCATCAAATTTAAACATAATCTGTTACCCAGAAGTGTCATGCGTTTCCGATTTTGAGAAACAATTGTGTATAGAAATAATACGCTTTTCTGAACTTCAAAGCTGTTTATCTTATAATTAGGTTGTCAGGCAGGGTCTTTTCACTAAATCCTTCCCCCAGGAGAGATAGGATGGGGGTACATATGTAAATGATACGTCATTTTAAAGCTGAGAATCTAAAAAAATTGAAAAAATCTAAATCTAAAACAAAAAATTGTCAACTTTGTCCGGGTTTTGTTGGAACAGGTCACATAGTAATTCAATGCATTCGACACAGATGACTGACCGAGTTCGGCAATGTTGCCAATGCACATGACGATCTTGCCACACAGGCTGATGTCGTCGGGAAAGTTCTTCATCAGCGACACAAGGAGTTCAATGCCTCCTTGCATTCGCACTTTAGTCTGGAGGATACCTAGAGGGTAAATAAAGATTGTTTCAGAACGAGTGCGAGATAACTCTATTTATTTTTGGTGTAAGGAGTGCTAAAAAAACAACTAGTTTCTGCGTAATATTTGCTGTTTTTTCCTTGCAGACTCACCATTGGCGTAACTAAGATTCATCAGGTAACCGCTGGCAACCACTCGCACCTTCTGATTGGCCGAGACTGTGTCATCAGGTGTCGAGGACCTTGATTTCAGCAATTCTATTAATCGTTCCACCCCCTCTGAATCGTGGATAGCTTGCCGAGCCTTGTCTGTGATGGGACGTCAAAAACAGTACAAATCTAAGCGAGTGTAGCGAACAGCTCAATTAAGAAATCTGTTGTCACGTGTTGAATCGAGGAGTCAGGTTGGCGTAGCGGTTCTTTCCTCGCCTTTAACAGCTTGTCACCTGTTTTCGAACCCTGCCTGGGCCAATATGTGGATTGGGTTTTCAGTCTCTGCCTGACTCCGTGGGTTTTCCCCAGGATATTCTTCTGTGGTTTTCCTCCCACCTCTAAAACTGTACCTTCTTCTCATTGTCTTCTCTACAGGTTTCTTCAGGCTTACGAGCTACAGTGCCTAGAGCTCTTTTGAGGGATCCTTGGTTTCATTACCAAAAAGAATTAATAATAATAATCATAACTTTGGAGGTTTTCCGGGGGGGGGGGGGGGGGGGGGGGGGGGGGGGACAGGGGGAGGGGCATTTTGAACTTACCATGGTCACAGCAGATGTTTCCCAGGGCTCGACATGCCTGTATCACTATGTCTGTGTCGTTGTGTGACAGCAAGCAATTCAGGGTAGGGATAATGCCAGCATCCACAAACGGGTCACGGATACTCTCTGCAAAAGGCAAGTTAAGTCTGATTAAAGGAAGAGCTGGGGCCAATTTCATAAAACATGTGAGCACACAAATTTGCTCAGTGAAAACGGGTTACTAGCCAAAACTTCATGTACTTTTCAAGCTAAGCAAAAACAAGCTTGCAAATACCAGTCACAAACAATAAACATCACCTGAAAATTTGGTTTGAAACACTGCTTTTGCCAAGGAATAATTGCCATGCTAAGCAAATTTGTGTGCTTACATGTTTTATGAAATTGGCCCCAGATGCTGGGATAATGTGCTCAACCAATAATAATGATTGTGCAGGATTGAAATATGTGGTAAAATTTAATCACTAATTATTTTGTGTACTTGCCATTTTTTGCCATCTCGGCGATGACGTTACAGATTCCTCCAAGAGAGTCTGCCTTGTCAGTACATTTCAGCAGATCGGTCAGAACTTCCACCGTCCCCAGGCTCAAAAGACGAGCACTGGATTCCTCAACTGAAAAACAATGCAACAACAAAGTTGTTAACATGCGCGGCAACATTTAGAGAGCAGTTAATGGATTAAGATTATTTGGTGCCTTTATTGTACTTTACACCTCTATTATAAAAGCGCTTTACAATTATTGTCCTTGTTCATCAGGAACGAGGCCATTTCTGCAGCAGCTCAAGATCGGCGCATGTGTGTCTACCTTCACAGGTACTCATTTATACTCCTGTGTGGAGAGGGGCAATTGCAGTGAGGTGTCTTGCCCAAGAACACAAGCACCATGTTCCTCGTCTGGGTTCGAACTAACGTACCACCGTAAACGAGTCGAATGCCGTAATCACTTATTCAGTACTGTTGAAGTGTTATGTAATAATGAGCAAGAAGTGTAAGTGAGCAAAAAGTAAACGTAATTTTAGTGCTAGGAATCAAACCACACACTTGGCAAAAATGGAAACATAAAACCGTCTGGCATGACAGATTAGAAGTGGCAAATTAAAATCATCGATACTTTGACTAATAAAGCCCAAACTCCACGAGTCTTTTATGGAGGTTCTCGAGAGTGAAAACTCGATCCGGCTAAATATTGGTCTCTTTTGGAAGGGGAAATCAAATCTTGCAAATGTACTGGTGACCTGGAAATGCTTCCTAGAGTCCAAGCGAGAGATAAAGATGAAGACAGGCTTTGAAAAAAGGCCCCGGGACACCTGTCTTACTACAAATTGAACATTTGTTGGTCATTAACCCCCAACAAATTGATGTAGATGTACATACCATCTTGTTCCAATGCTTGCAGCATGCAATCAAGACCGGACAATGGATCACCCTCATCGGAATTCAGCTGCAACTTCTCAACAGCCTTCCCCAAGTCATCTAAGAAAGGGGGGGGGGGGGGAGGAAAAAACTCATTATGAATGAAAATATTATTATTATTATTATTATTATTTTTATTTTTTTTCGGCAATGAAACCGAGGATTCCTCAAAAGCGCCCAAGGCACTGTAGCTCGTAAGCCTGAAGAAACCATTAGGAGAAAGAATGAAATGCCAGAAACATCGGGGCAAACCCCTTCTCTTTAGCGATAAGTGTGACTGGGTTCTTTTATGTGCGTGTCCAGGTTCAATATATACATGATACACACACACGGGACCTACGGCTTTACGTCCCATCCGAAGGACGAAGCAATAAGGGTTTAATTGCCTTGCTTAAGGACACACGTGTCGACACCGGGACTCGAACTCACGCTCTGTGGAACAGAAAACCCAGCTCTTAACCGCTCGGCCAGGACACTCCACTCATATGAATGAATGAATGAATGAATGTTTATAACATTTATAGATGTAATTAAAATATTGAAGCATTGTTCTAGCCTCCACCTATTGTGGGGACAGGTTCTTTTGTTTGGAAAAAACAGACAGAGTAGTGGGGACATTTTCGAGTCCACATAGCGCGTTGGGTCTTCAGTAAAGGTAGAACAAGGTAAAATTGGGTTAGGGTATAATGAAAGAAAATGTAGTAGACGACAAGTTAGGGTGATGTTTAAAAAAAATGAATTTTAGAGTGTTCTGAGTTTGAGATTAGAGAGATTTCCCTTACACAAACCCTGTGGATTGTCCCCATAACGCAATGTACATAAAGAAATAATGTACCGGTACATGTGTTTGAATTTACATACAACTTTAATAAGATAATTCTGTTAGATGACATCAATCTTGCTTAGGCCTACATCTTCTGATGTGGCCTGCAGGTGTCTAGTGTCAGTATTCAGTGAGGCCAATTACAGGTATTAACCTTATTATATCCACTGTGCCAAAACATGGATGCTTTCCTATGTGCTTGCATATACAGTATGCTGCATGTCTATGCCTTGAGGCATATATGTACAGTATGTACATGTACAAGTAGCTAAACAAAATAGTCTTGTTGGCTTAACATTTTGTTCTAAGAAACACTTGGATAATTCAACTTTGGAGAATTAAATGTAGGATACACCATTGGTAATTGCTTGAATTATCATTAATGGGTAGATTTGGGGGGTTGTATTTCATAGTAAATATCGTTTAACTGACCTGTCAGAAGTTTTACAATCATGGATGCCGAGAAAAGCACGAAAAAACAGCGTTTGTTTTCAACCGGCGTTGGGCAGTTATTCTTATGTTATCTTTGTTTTATTCGCGATCGCCGTCTGGCGATCACAAATTTTTGTTTATCAAATTATATTTTTCGGAATCATTACAGTATATCTAGCACAATCATTTTGCTGTATGCCTAGAATCATTATTTACTTTAAAATGAGTAAGATATTTCTGAATAATTCGGTAGTAAATATTTTCAATAATTGCAAATGGTGTGTACTACCTTTAAAGGTAGGACACACCAGTAGTAATTACTTGAATCATCAGGAATGGGCGTATTTAGGGGGTTAACTTGTATTTTATAGTACATGTGTAAATATTGTTTAACCGCAGTGACCTGTCCGAAGTTTTACAATCATGGATGCAGTGAAAAGCCTGAAAAACAGCATTCGTTTTCAACCGGCGTCAGGCAGTAGTTCTTATGTTTTTTAATTTGATTTAACTTCCAATTTGTTGGTGTACTGTCGCAAATCAATTAAAATTTAAATAAAGGAAAAAAATTCCCCCCCCCAAAAAAGAAGAGTTTTATCACATTTCAGAAGTGTCCGATGCCTCTAATTACAGATGTGCATGTCATTGATAAACATCAGTAACCAAATACACGATATGCTACACTACCTCCGCTACTAGAGTTTCGATCATTGTCAAACCCTAGCCATCTTATTATTTAAAGGTAGTATACACCATTGGTAATTAATTGAATTATCATGAATGGGTAGATATAGATTTGGGGGGTTGTATTTCATAGTAAATATCGTTTAACTGACTTTTCCGAAGTTTTACAATTATGGATGCCGAGAAAAGCACGAAAAACAACGTTTGTTTTCAACCGGGGTCAAGCAGTTTTTCTTATGTTATCTTTGTTTTTTTGCGATCGCCAAATCTTAAACAAAAACACACAAAGCAAATAGTTGACATTGAAACCAGACTCATCCTATTATTATTCAAAGAACATTGATTGACACATTCGTGTTGGGCTTTTTGAATCTCTGGCTTCGTCTTCATCTTTGACTTAAGGCGATTTCAATAGATTCTCCACTGCGAGATCTCCAGCCGCATTCTGATGCCTGATTTGCTCCAGAAACATTCAATCAATTGATGTGAACCAAAAAGGTATTTCCATTTTCCTCCATTTCTATTTGCTTCTGAGTGATTTAGAATTCGGAGGCAAAGCCAAAGACGAAGCAAAGGTTTCCAAAAGGCCCTTTGTTTTCCTAGGTGTTGCTTGCATATACAGAGCCCGCGTGTTAGATGACAAGAAGGACTATGCACTGCATGCCAAGATGATATGCATCACACACAGATTATAATGTATCCGAGTGGGAAGATAAATACATGATTTCTGCGTGGGATGAACCCATTCATAGATTATCCCCTTCGACAAAGAAAGTAATGCCACGGACATGATGCAAATTATTAGGCCAACCTAATTGCCACGTCAGATCACGTAATGCTTATGACTAGTACATGTACACGCACAAGCAGGATCTTTTAGGAGGAAAAGATTGTGTCCCAAATGTTATTCTTGATGTAGGTAGGGTGATTGAGAGGAGGTTGGTTGGGGGGAAGGGGGGGCTGTTGAGGGAAGGGGATGGGCCACTTTAGAGTATACTCACCCATAGTGTCAGTGTAATCAGTCAATATAGAAATCCACTTTGCTCCACCTTGTCGTCAAACAAATCTCAGTAGAGAGTTCTGTGTAAACGGTAAATAAACAGACAAAAAACCAGCATAAAAACTGCTTGTAAAACAGTCATCGTTTCAGATACATTGCAATTCTCAAAAATATGTACCGGTACTACAACAATTTTACCTCTTTACACATTGATGGTTATTAACCCTAACCCCCTCGGCCCTTTTTGCTAGGAAGTAACCATCCTTAATCCTCCAAAATCCTCTTATTACTAGTACATGTTCATGTAAAAATTTGATTCATTTCAATCCTCCAAAATCATCGGTTATTTCTTGCATTTGTTTAGTGGAGGGGTGACCACTACCTCAATCCTCCAAAACTCTCATTCATTCAATGTTACATGTATGGGTTTGAGTCAGTGCCGATGACATTTAAAAGGAATAATGTGGGTGGTATTGAGCATAATGAAGGGTTGCATTTTGCATGGCTGAACATATAGATGCTGGGTACAGCGCCATGGAGGATTCCTTCCTATTCCTCCATGGTACAGCCTACAATCTTGACCCATTGCATCCTCCAAAATCAACTGTCACTTGTTGCCGTTCATCCTCAATCCTCAAAAATCCTCCAAAACTGCAATGAGGATTTTGAATGATCGACGAGGGTTAGGGTTAATAAGGTCCTGAGAAAAATACAGCTCCGTCAGACCTACAGTATAATAAAATTACAGAGAAGTTTTCTAATTTAAAAGTGGCTACAAGATTTTTGTTTCATTTCTTCATCTGTCGAGCAGGCGAGACAGTGGCACAAAGGTGCGATATAAACTGTTCCCCGGTTGCCCGGGCCAACCTGTGATCTACTCAGGCGAATGATCATAAGCCAATAATGGTTGCCACTCGGGGGAACTACAGACATGTAAAACAAGTTACAAATCCAATTAATGCTAATCAGTGACACTAATTGACTCTTGACAAATGAAATCAATGACAAAAAAAGTCTGAAGGAAAACTAACTCCAGCTACATGTAAGTACTGGATTTAAAGGGGAATTCTATCCTGGAAGCGACCAATGGGCTACATCAAAACAAGTTTCAAATTCAAATTAAACTGAGCATGCAAAATGTGTGCCAAAAATTGGTCATTATTGGTGTTAATCCTGTGTCAGTTGCAAGACTGCAAGAACAAATTTCTAACATCATTACGTTACAAAATGTACATGTACACACTACGTGAACCACATAACGATCGAGGCTCGATATTGTGTTTTCCTTTATTCCTACGTTATACCCAATCCCCATTGCTTTGCGCTTGCACCGTCGATCGAGGACCGAATTGTTCCATTCATACCGCCGACCGAGGGGCTTTTGTTTCCTTTGTTCTCCTTTGTGTCTCGCCCCTCGGTCGATCGTTATGTGGTGCCGGAACACATTTACATGTAGGTTTAGTCACTATTCATTGACAATTAATGCACAAGAATTTACCCAAATATGCAACGCAAGCTTGCACACATAAATTGTACATGTAGTTGCAATGCAACAACTTTATCTCTAAATTAATCTCTTCCTAATATTAAGTAGATATATAATTTTGAAATGGCACATTTATATAAACAGACAGAGTACCGGCCGTCCACCGCCAAAGATCAATAAGCTCTACCCAGTTTAATCAATGCCCTCATGAGTTTGGTTACCAGGCAAAAACAAAATGCACAGGTTATAATAATACTAGCCAAATTAATTACATCCCGGACCACTTAAAGCTGGGCAAACATGGGGACCGAATACCCAGGGGGTTTGGAAACCATTATCCAAAATTAGAATATGAAAGTAGAAAATGTTGATTCAGTTGAGCTCAAAGTTAAAGTATCATCTCTGCAAAAAATATTGGCAATCGTAGATGCCAATGGATGGATAGGATAGATTTATTCCCTCTTGAAAAAAAATTAGGCTTTGGAAGAAATTCATACTGTAAGTGAATCTTGAAGAAAAACAAATGGTTAATTTCAATCATTCCATTTAGAAGTCTGTGCACAAATTATTTTATTCATATTGCATGTACTTTTTAGATACACCATTGGTAATTGCTTAAATTATCAGGAATTGGTGGTTTTTTTTGGGTTTTTTTTTTTGGGTGGTATTTTATAGTTAATATCATTTAAAGGTAGTATACACCATTGGTAATTTGTTGAATTATCAGGAATGGGTGGATTTGGGGGGTTGTATTTTATAGTAAATATCGTTTAACTGACCTGTCCGAATTTTTACATTCATGGATGCCGAGAAAAGCATGAAAAACAGCGTTTGTTTTCCACCGGAGTCGAGCAGTTATTCTTATGTTATCTTTTTTTTTTCTCGCTCGCTGGACGGCGAGAATGAATTTTGGTTTATACAATTCAATTTTTTTGAACAATTACAGGATATCTATGGCCCTTATTTTGCTGGATGCCTACAATCATTATTTACTTTTAAATAAGTAAGATATTTCTTAATAATTCGGTAGTAAATTTTTTCGATATCTGCAAATGGTGTATACTACCTTTAACTGACCTGTCTGAAGTTTTACAATCATGAATGCCGAGAAAAAAAAAGCAAGAAAAACAGCCTTCTTTTTCAACTGGCGTTGGGCAGTTGTTCTTGTTGTTCTCATATTTTTTTGCGATCGCCATCCGCCGGCGATCAAAATTCTTTTAAAAAAATTCATTTTTCAGAACAATTACTGGACTCGCGCTATCATTTTGCTGGATGCCTAGTATCGTTATTAATTTTTAAATAAGTAAGATATTACTTAATAATTCAGTAGTAATTTTTTTTGGATATCTGCAAATGGTGTACATCCTACCTTTAAAAGGTCAATTGCATTTTTTCGAGCATCTGATCTCGCCCAAAAAATGGGAATATGTGGAGGAGGACTTGGGCTTTCCAAATAACGCAAAATCTTAAAATTGACCACCCCTTCATATTTTGACTTTAGATAGCCATATCACCGAATGACATTGTGCGACTTTACTTTCATATTGTCGTGACAGGTCACATATTTAAATATGAGTCGATAATCTAAATAAACAGAGAGAAAAAAATGGGAAAAAATGAGCGTCGTAAGTTTAATTAAACTGGCTGCTTCTCATTGATCGCAAGGAAATGTGCGCAGCCTTGAGGGCTAGCTGACACCTGGCACATCACACAGACATTTTCTTTCCTTTTGTCTGTTTTTTCCCCCCTCTTCTACAGATTGATAAATAATGAGCAACGCTGCTTTACTTTCAATTTCATTCCCCTCGATTGTTCGAGCCACTTCCTGCCAAATGCAATTTACGTTGCATGATTGCATGCGTGTATCGTAGGAGGTGGATATAGTAGTCACTCGGCAGTTGATCGTGGTGAAGCGTGGTTATCTGGCCCAATAATCTCTACCAGCGTTGAACCAGAAAACAGAATATAAATTGTCAGCTAGGGCACAATCATCGCGATAACGCAAATGCCATGACCTGGTATAGAGTGATACACCTCTTCATTTTTAGAAACTTTACAAAATGTTCAATTTTTTAAGCAAATATGCGTTACTGGCTGATGAACTTTAACAATTTCCAATGTACACATCTCCCATGATCACTGGCATTCCGTACAGTATGTAAAAGGAAGTTGTACATAGTATGATTAATGTCATGCATCAATTAACCTTAACCAGTTAACCCTCTAAGGTATTTGGGCTAGACAGCCTGCTAACCACAGCAAAGTGCAGCAGCTGTCCTCTTATTCCTCCATGGTAGCACCAGAGCAGCAACATCCATCAGGTCAAAAATCTCAAGGTCAAACTGCCCCAGAGACACTGGTCACCAAAGCAGCAGGATTCATCTCTGGCATTGTTCAATATAGGGACTACATGTAGCTCTCAATAGTCACTGCGGTAGTGGAAAAAGATATCACTTTTTATCCTCAAAAATTTGAATCTGAGAAGCGTTACTGCAGTGACGTTTCTCAGATTGTGTATTCCAATGCAGATTATTCTGCCTGCGTGGACCTAATTACCGCTCCAGATTTTCGGCAATATCTCAAAATCACTACTACCTTTTGAAATGAATATCTATAACTATATAGGATTAAAACAAACAGTGGGTTCCAATTACCAAACGTATACGATCCCTTTAAATCCGTCAGTCAGTCTATATAGATTGAGGCCAACATTTCTCAAATTTAACAGAAGGAAAACATGTACACATCTTTTTTGCAAAAACCTACCTGACTCGGATCCAACTGCATGTACAGTATAATACAGCCTCGTATTCTCAAACTTACAAAAACGCTACGTAAATTGGTCTGGCTGTCTGCCTACGAACGACTCGCCAATTTGTACATCGCTTGCGGACTCATGTCAATGCAAGCTGGGCGGTTGCATGTGATTTCCTGGGCAGACATTGAGATGCCCACGCATGTACCAGTACATGTATTCTCTCGTGTCTCGCTATGTGTCATGCTCAAATTAGCCTTGCTCCCGAGGGACAACAGGTACATGTACATGTAGGTCTGCGAGTGAATCTCGTGCCAAAAGGTCTTATATTACAGTATTCATGTGGTGCACAGCGACATGAACAGTACATTATGCAGAGGGGGGTATTAGACATATCATACAAGATCCTAGGCAACCGAGACAATACACGACATACGTGTACCTTCGAATCGTTTTACAAATTCTGTGAAATTGATGAATCACCCTTAAAAGAGAATTTGAAAAGAAAAAATGTTTTGGCTAAAATCGAGGGCATGTGATTCCGTTGGGAGAGGAAATGGGAAGAGAAATGGGAGGGTTGGGGAGGGGGTAGGAATGACTGATTGTAAAAAAACACGGGGTACAACTACATACACAACATGTCTGTTTAGGGTGACACACACTTTGCAATTCAAGAATCTTCAAGAATCATCACTTGTCCAAATTTTAAATCACTATCCGGTACCGTACAATAAACATGCAATATTTATACCCAAGCGATTTGTGTTGCAGCAAAAAAAACCACAAAAAAAATTAATTTCCAAATGCAATGTTCTCACTAAAATGCAAATAATGAATTGATGAACATTTAAAAACAAATTAGTAAGGGTTTATACAACAGCAAACATACATGCACTACATCCCGGTACATACTTTATTAACATTTTACTATAGCCTACAGTACAGGTACATTATGATAATCATTTGTACAAGTATTATGTTATTCATCAGGGCTTAATGACTTTGTAAGCAATAGCATACAACCTCGCTGCTCTAGAAAGAAACAAAACAGTGACAGCTGTGAGTGCATGATTTGAAGATTAGTTCTCTGACTGAATGAGTAAATGTGACCTGCTCTATCTGTGAAAATGAGTCAGATGTCGAAAATTTGACAAACAGTGTTACCATTAGAATATGATAATGTTTGATATGTGGGAGGTCTGTGCGTTCTTGTGATATATCAATTTTAATTTAGAAGATTTTGCGAAATCTAAAAACCTCATTCAGAATGAGAAATCATGCATTAAACAAATTATTTCCCTTTAGGAGATGTACATACATTGTATGCAATAGAAACACTAAGCAACCAAGCCCTTCCCACTGTGTTAATTCAGCATGTTTTAATGTAGAAATTGAAAATATAGATCGTAACCAAGGTGAAAATTAAAAAATAGGAATATCAAATTTTCTTACAAAAAACCCCCCTCTCCTTGTTCAACCCAAATCTCGTAAGCACGCTGTGCGACATCTGACTCATTTTCGGGTCACAAATATTCAAAGGGCACAGTAGTTTTTCTTACTTTTCCCTCTGCATCCAAGATTGTAAAACTTTGGACCGGTAAGCTAAACGATATTTACTATAAAATACAACCCCCCGAATTCCTGATAATTTAAGCAATTACCAATGCTGTGTCCTACCTTTAATTGATTAACGTTCACTGTCACAAATTTATCAGGGATTACCTAACTACCCAGCATCACACAGCATGCGATAACCTGCTCGCTGCGTCGTCCTTTCCGACATCAAGTCCTTAAAGCCAGAGTTAATCTAATTTCACAGCATAGTCAGGTTCATAATGTACATTATTGAAAGTTTCGTTTAATAATTTTTTAATAACTTTTTTTTGTAGATTTGCTAAACTATACATTTTTAGAAACGTTAGGATATACTCAACAAGAAAACCAATGTTTAGATTTGTTTTGGGGTTCTTTTGAAAAAAAAAAATTCTTTAATGTGACGTGACACATAAAAAGTCATTGGGTGTCACATTAAAGGTCTGACTGCAGGTATGGCGGGATGTGTTATAGATATAAATTGAAGTGACATCATGATGACGTCGTCGTGTGATTTTTTATGATTTGTTTCATTTTTGGACCTTTAAGCCATATCTCATCAACAGAACATAATAAATTCAAAATTCTTTTTGTAATATATTTATTGGGTCATAGACATACCTGTATATGCACACAATTGTGAAAAATGTGTGACATCATCATGACGTCATCAAAATGCTATTAAAAAAATCCAAGATGGCCGCCATAAAGAACCTAAGAGCAATATGTAAACATTGGTTTTCATGTTGAGTATATCCTAACGTTTCCAAAAATGTATACCGGTAGTTTAGCAAATCTACACAAAAATTTTACGAAAATACATAAGAAACCTGACTAGCAGTCTACATTGCTTCTCCCTTCATACTGTATCAAGTGAAGCGGCGAATGATTCAGACACAGTGCTCCAGGTGAGGGGGTGTAAGGTGAGCCAGCCGACCACGTATTTAAAATGTCTTGCCCCATAAGGAGGTTGCATTGATTTGAACGGGGTGCAGTATTACCGAGGCTGCGCGGGTAGGACCCCATAGGTCAAAATATTGAAATTTATGAAGTGCATAGTCGCAATTAATACTATTGGCACACAGTATAGTCGGCTCCTGGTGTTAGACGATCTCATTTTGATTTTGTTGACAGGAATTTTGATACTCTGTGGAGGTTTAATTAAAAGATGGTATGGTTGTTATTACAGCGGTGGGTTTTCAGCTAACGGCAGATTTTCCTACGGATTACCTTACTTATAAGAATATGTACAATAAACTAAGTTAACCCCCTAGGGTGTGTGAAAACTGCATATATTGGAATTGATGGATTCAGCACTATTAAGACCGGTGCATACAATGTACCGTACTTCACGTGAAAGCGAATGGGACGCGAGTACGACGTCAGAGAGGAAATGTATTAACATTTTGCGAATTCGCAGTGCGAAAAGTTGCTCTGACGTCACAAATTTGCGTTCGCGTTCCACTTTCGCAATGAGTACAGGCTGTTCTTTAAGGTGAATTAGAACCCTGTAGAAACATGTAGAAACCTGGCTAAAAGCCCTGCCAGACGCATCAGATTGCATCCGTTCCGCAGAGTCACTGGAAGTCTTCAAGACACATCTCAAAACTTTCCTGTTCAATAGTTGATTGCTCAGGACCAACTGTCTTTCCAATTATCACTGCCTTTTTTTATTCGCTCATTGTTTAGTTTATTGTTAAGCGCTGTAATACCTAGTGTAAGAGCTCTCTAAATGCCTGTTATTATTATTATTATTTATTATACTCTAATTTGTCACATTTACTTGTGTGCAGAGTGCAGCAAGGTCAAGCAGTCAACACAGATGCACTGTACTGGGTCTGGCAGGGTTAGGGTTAACATAATCATACAATGTATGTGTTTAGTACAATGCTAGAGGTGCACTTTATGAACTGCACAATTTGTTTATGTTTATTAAAATGACCTGCCTTGTCATAAATATTCTTCAGAAAAGTGTAATAAACATCAAAATGAGTTTCATGGTTCAAAGTCTATCTAACAATAGAGTCTTTTCAGAGAAAAATATAGCCACTCTGCAGTTCTTTTATCTGAAATGTCAAAGAGCACAGAGGAATAAATTAACTTGGCAATAAATGCAATGTACTGGTACTGTACATGTGTTGCCTGCATGCCTTTGCTAGCGTTAGTGTGAATTCTCTCCGCCAGGGTAATGATCCCTCGTGGGAATTGTACGGACAGTTATTAGCACTCCTACACTTTTGGGGTTCTGTATGTTTCTCAATGGTTATTCAATTTTGACTTGACGATAGGAAAGAAAAAATATGCTCTGATGGGATTTCTAGACAGCATAAACACACAAAATGCATCTGGTAGGATGTCTGTTTGTGGGATAATATGCTTTGGAAATTGGTAAACAAGGAAAGAATATATAGTATTAGTATCTATCGCCACTTCTTTGGTTGTGTACTTGATGTCTATATAGAGAGTCGAGTCAGAGTGCATTCTCGATATATTTTCTAACAAAATTGAAAAAAAAATTATTTTATTTTTAAATTTTGCAATTACTGACCTTCACTGAAATAATAGGCATGTTTAAAGGTAGTATACACCATTGGTCATTGCTTGAATTATCATGAATGGGTAGCTTTGGGGGGTTGTATTTTATAGTAAATATTGTATAATTGAGCTGTCCGAAGTTTTAGAATCATGGATGCCGAGGAAAGTACGAAAAACAGCGGTTTTTTTCAACCGGCGTCAAGCAGTTATTCTTATGTTATCTTTGTTTTTTTTGCCAGACGGCGATCGCGAATTTTTCATTATAAAATTATATTTTTCGGAATAATTACAGGATATCTAGCGCAATCATTTTGCTGGATACCTAGAATCATTATTTACTTTCAGATGAGTAGGATTAGTAGGATATTTCTTAATAATTCGGTAGTAAATATTTTCGATATCTGCAAATGGTGTATACAACCTTTAAATGATGCACGATGAAAAAAATGGTGTCAGGATGCAACATTCTTTGTAAAAAACATTGTAAATAATTTTTGACCTTAAACAAAATTTATCCCTTTGACATGACATACACTGAACAAAAATATAAAAACGCCCACAAAAATATAAACACCCCAAAAATTGTTATTTGTCTTGATTTTTAAACAACATTTGTGTCCATCTCTGCCAGTAAGGAATTCCTCACTGGCAGAGATGGACACAAATCAAGACAAATAACCATTTTGTGGGCGTTTATTTTTTTGTGGGCGTTTATTTTTTTGTGGGCGTTTATATTTTTGTGGGCGTTTATATTTTTGTGGGCGTTTATATTTTTGTGGGCGTTTATATTTTTGTGGGCGTTTATATTTTTGTGGGCGTTTATATTTTTGTGGGCGTTTATATTTTTGTGGGCGTTTATATTTTTGTTCAGTGTAGTTCTTATTTTCTCCTGTACTTCTGCCATAGACTTTGTGCATACAATTCATAAACATTCCAACCATAGAGTATCTTTTCATTCTTTTGTTCTCTATTGTTTGTTGGTCTCTTACCAAATTTAGAAACATCCATGCTTAAAGGTAGTATACACCATTGGTAATTTTTTGAATTATCAGGAATGGGTGGATTTGGGGGTTGTATTTTATAGTAAATATCGTTTAACTGACCTGTCCGAATTTTTACATTCATGGATGCCGAGAAAAGCATGAAAAACAGCGTTTGTTTTCCACTGGCATCGAGCAGTTATTCTTATGTTATCTTTGTTTTTTCGCGCTCGCCGGACGGCGAGAATGAATTTTGGTTTATACAATTCAATTTTTTGGAACAATTACAGGATATCTAGAGCCCTCATTTTGCTGGATGCCTACAATCATTATTTACTTTTAAATAAGTAAGATATTTCTTAATAATTCGGTAGTAAATTTTTTCGATATCTGCAAATGGTGTATACTACCTTTAAAACAGAAAGAATTTGATATTTCTTGACAACATATTTTGTGGTTATCTGTGTTCTGTGCATGGTTTCCTGGTCGACTATTTAAACGTTGCCTATGATGAGCAGCTGTGAGTATAGATTGTCCACAAATGTTCACCACACTGGGGTACATAAGGAAGGGGGGGGGGGGGGGGGGGGAATTACAGGCAACCGGTACCTAAATCTTGACTAAAGGTCTATGGATATATATCAACAATCCTGCAAAACCATCCAGCATTTAGTTTAGGCAAGTTTGGGTCATTTCCAAAATAATAATCGCATGACGTCACGTAACTTGCATAATTGCCGACTCATTGGTCAATTTTCTGTTACGTCACGTAATTATGCACGAAACGTCACACGCGCATGCAAATGCGACACAATTCTGCTTGAAGTTTTCCAAGCGATTGTGCGAGTTAGCCAATTAAAACGACCTATTTGAAAGTCATGGCGACGTCTACGACGTACATTAAAAGGGGGGGGGGGGGGGGGGGGGTTAAGCGGCCTACGCGCACTGTATACCGCGATTTATTGGATTAGGTCGTCGTCTTGCAACCAAGACTGTATACGTGCGTGCGCATTAATATGCTCTGCGCCCACCGTGCGAGCTACACGCGCCGTGCATACATACCCTCGACCCTTCCTAATCTGCCCACCTAATGCCTTTGCACGTGCACGTGTTGCCAAACGTAAATTAAATGTGAATGCGTAGAAATAGGACCGCGTGGATTAAACTTTAATCGGGATGTCTTGACGGTCGAGTTGTCTCGACTTGGGACCGAGTTGTGATGGCAATTGGGCCAAGAAGATGGTTTAGGCCGAGTCCACGGTTGCCTATACTATGACTTATATGAGGCCAAGCCTAAGGAATGAGGGAGGGCAATTCTCGCGGTCGGCATGACGTCACGAAGGGAAGGGGCGAGCCGTCCATAACAACATGCGTTAAACCTCAAATTTTCCCCTTTTACTAGTTTTTAATGCATAAACATTGGGAAGATAAACGAGGATCCCGGATGCCATAGCCACTTTGACATTCCAACTGCGCATGTGCACAACAAGATTCAACAATTTTTCTCTTAGTAGGGGTGTCATACACACCGTGCAGACCCACTAGACAACGAGTAACAACATGAGAATTTGCAGATCTCATGAAATGTATCATCTGAAAAAGAAAGACTTATATGAAAAATATGAGCAACATACATACTAGAAAAGATGATTTGAAATGCTTGAAAGATGTAAATATAATAAATGAGATGGTTCAAAAAACACTTTTTAATTACTGTTGCTTAATACGTTTGTTGTCTAGGAAAAAGCGCAATCTGAAAAGTTTATCGGACCATAACTTGGCAACGCTTTGACCGATTTTGAAAGTTGAAAGAGATTTGCAATCTACTCACCAAGCCCTTCAAGAAATAGTCCCAAATAACTTCCTAAAAGCAATATTAAAATTTGTATTGTCCCCCCTACTCTTATACTTGGGATAAACACGGCAGACAAATGCACACAAGGCTATGGGGGACGTGGTAACAGAATCCGCATTTTGTGCATTTTCTTGTGAAATCGGGAACTTTGTTCGAACAAAAGTTTGGCCACACAAAACACCTGAAAACACCAAAACGTAAAAAAGAAATGTTACTTAACCAGTTCGCGCCGGGATTATTTTAACATCGCCGAGCCCACGGGCGGGATTATTTTTAACGAAACTCAATCCGAAGCGGGTTCTGGCTGATAGTGCCGGGAAGCACACCCACGCATTTCCGGCCTTGCTCGCTGCTGACATACATTTTCGAACTTGAACTTGGCGTGTTTATGCGTCATCCGTTTTGAATTTTGGGAAATTTGTGCGTTTATATACGTCATCCGGCGCGAACTGGTTAATAACTTTAGAACACGACGATCTTTTTAAATTCGCTGGTACCCCGCTATGCTTTTGCACGCAATCGCTGAAATGTTTATCTCAAACGAAAAAATCGTAAAATCTCCATGTGCACACGCGCAGCGGGAATCGGACCGCGAGAATAAAGATTAGTACTTACAACTTGACCTGGCAGGCGAAAATGGTCGAACTCAGTTAGATATATCATCTGATCATCGGGAAAAAATGACAATAATTAAACAAGTCCGTCCAACAGTGAAAAATTAAAGCTGTACAATCTGTACTTTGCCGGCTCGTCGAGCGTAAACACTCCCCACGAAAAACGTTATTAAAGTCTGCAGTGAGATAAAATAGCTCCCTCTTGCGGTCACTATTGGAGAGCCGCGATTACCGATCTGTTTCCGGTGCCTTGATTTAATCCAAGGTCGTGTTTTTCTCCTTAATACTATTGATCTCCATTATATATTATAATGGAGATGTTGTTATGGAATCCATGCGGACCGCGAGAGTATAGCAAACAGACCACAAAACTTTAGTCACTCTGTAGTTAAATTTTGGTTTATTATACAAAAACTGACTTAAGTTACATAACATTACAAGCGCGTCTTAAAAATGTAAAGAAATATTTTGCTAAACTACCATGTGGAAACTATATAGTACTGTACTCTTACAAAAACTCTAGGTTTCATTTTAATTGTAAAATTATTTTTTTCAGTTGGAATTATCATTAAAAGCCACTGTCAACACTTCACAAAGTATGTCATAAGAAAAATAGTACTGTGCAAGATGTGTGTAGTGAAAAATGTTAGACAATTAACCATTCAAAATAAAGATGAAAGGCATTTCATGATCAATGCAAGATCAAAATTTCCAAATTTTTCACTAAACAGCATGCTTTTTTTACTTTACTCCCAGTGGGATTTTATTTAAAATCATCAAATGGAAACTGATCAACAGATATAAATACACAACTGACAAATGGTCTATTGCTCCTTTAACACTAACAATTACAATTTTGCAAGCATTACACATGTTATATATATATTACAACAATTAGCATTAGTACTGCATATAAAGCCTATTTACATTGTAAACTTATAAATATAAGGTCATGCAAAACAACTGTGCATTACAGAAAACCTGTTGTCCTAGTCACTACAAAGTGTGCACAAAATCCATGGACAGTTCCGTCACTTTGTGGCTCACCCGACGAACAGTTTGTTGTAAGATTGTAGTATTAAATTAAATCACGACACACATTAAAGCTAATTTATAGTGGCTCAAATTTTAATTCTGTAATTTAATTAACAATATCACTTGATAATGATTTTCTTTTTTTCAGAAACCTTTGAAATCTAAGCTAAAAATGTCACATATTACTAAATATCAGACTTTTTGCAACTCGCTCATCTCAAAAGCTGTGAAAGTTCTCCGCCCGGCAAAAAAATTCCTCAGGTTCCTGAGCTTGTCCGACCGGGACAGCCTGGCACTGCTGATGCCTTTCATCTTGTTGGACGTCGGGTGCCAGACCATGGTGAGACCCTTTGCTACGAGCTTTAGCTGTAGGCAAAGTAGCGAGATGCCCCACAGAATAGATGGGATGTTGAGCAGCCACATCCCCCACAGCCAACCATGCCGGTGGGCGATAGCTACCCCTACGTCCCACAACGCTTGGTCTGGGTACAAGAGACCAAGATATTGAAAAGAGTAGACCAAGAAAAGAATCTGAGAAAGCAGCGTCAGGAGGATGAGCAGGACAAAGTGTCGGTGGTTGTCCTTGGCGATACAGCGAAGAAGGAAGAGACAGTGGTGGTCTAAGTTCAGCATGCATTGCTCGCAGAGCTTACAGTGCTTGGCTCGCTCCGGGATGACAATCTTGTAGTTGGAGAAAAAAGGAATAATATACAGAACAAAATTATAATACAAAACAAAACTAAAAACACTTTTGTTTCCTTCTGCCTATGATTTTAAAAGCTACATTGACTTTCTGTTAAGAATAATTTTCAATTAATTTGAATTTTTTTTTTTTTTTGGGGGGGTTGTATTTTAATAGTAAATATTGTTTAATTGACCTGTTCAAAGTTTTACAATCATGGATAGTGAGAAAAGCAATAAAAAAGGGAGTTCGTTTTCAACCGGCATCAGGCAGTGGTTCCTTTGCTTTTGTTTTGTTAGCGATCGCCAACAATTACAGGATATCTAGCGCAATCATTTTGCTGGATGCCTACAATAATTATTTAGCCGGAGGACGTATATACACGCAGTTTTCCCCAGATTCAAAACGGATGACGCATAAACACGTCACGAGCAAGGCCGGAAATGTCTGTCAGCAGCGAGCAAGGCCGGAAATGCGAGGGTGTGCTTCCCGGTACCATCGGATTAAACCCGCCGCGCCTTGGCGCGGTGATGTTAAAATAATCCCAGCGCGAACTGGTTAATTAAGCAACCCCATAATTATCAGACTACCTCACAAGGTCCGCAGAAATCCTCATACTTGACCTCTCCCGTTGCTACATGTCCGATGTTAAGAAAGGGTTCTTCCGTGGATGGACCAGCCTTTGAGAGCGTGCACTTGCCAGGATCACGGAGCAGAAGCACCACGAAGAGGTACATGATACTAATGAGCATTGGGAAGTCAATCAACAGATGAGTGTAGGTGTTGACTGGCCATAGTAGTGCACCGGTTGGTCAAGGTGTCAATTATCAATGCACGCAATTCTTATTTATTCTTATAGTGTATTCTAATTAATCACAAGGTTCCGCAAACCACCACGCTAGTTTTCAGTTGTGAAACTTTCGGATCCCAATGTGTCATGGAAGAGGAAGTTGTCTTTTTCCTTACAAAATTGCAAATATGCTGACTAACAGTGGCATAATAACTATGGGGGAGGGGCGACACATTCCCCCACCCTTACCCCGTCAGATGTTAGATGCCCGTGCCCCCCCCCCCCTCCAAAATTCCGAATCTCACACAATCAATAAATCAGTTGCCATTGAGTACTCCCCCCCCCCCCCCTTGGCAAATTGGTGCACCCCATGGTGCGCCCTACAAATAAATTCAAGCCTAGTTATGCCGCTGCTGGCTAAGAACCTTCAAAGTGCTGTACCTTAATAGAAATTAAAATTAATATAAATTGAGGGCATCTATTGCATCAAATGTGAATGTTTTAAAGGATATCTGGGAGCAACTTCCAGCAAAAACAGAGTATTGTGTGAAAAAGACCAGCAGCAAAGGCACCACAGTATACAGGATTGGACCACCTGCAATAGGAAAAAAGCAAAATAAAAAAAAGTATAAAAAAAGTTTAAACAACCTCAATTATGAAACATGTTCAAAAGTAATGTTCAATTACGTAATGGTCACCGAACATATATGGCATGTACATGGTTTCATGAATTTTTACCAAAACGATTTGCGACTGTGCCAATTTTATATTTTTCCTGCCATCCCCGACACCAATCACCGGCAATCACATTTTTATTTATATGAAGTTTAGTCAGATGACTGATCGCCTATTAAGATAAAAACTGAAAAACTGTTCAGAGACCACACTGTCCCAAAAACACCACAGAAACAAGTGTCTACTATCATCCCGACATAAACAATCACCTGGAAATGTGAGAGAGCCGGTGGCCCTGGTTGCCGATGTAAAATGCCAGGCAAATAGTGGCCGCTGTCATGAAGACAGCTCCGTAGCGAGGAATGACCAGATGAATGATGAGAACAAGAGCAAAGAAGTGGGCTGGGAGGGTCAGCATGAAGTACCAGGTGAAGAGAGGGCCCTTGGGAGGCAATTTGGGGGTCTTGGAGTCCGCCCAGTAACTTAACTCCTTAAACAAATAGTGGTGACTGCACAAATAAGAAAAAAGTTTCAAAATATTTGTTTGCATGTAAGTGGGTAATCAAACAAATATTGCATGATCTAGACATTTTGAAAAAAATTGTTCTCTATACAACACACCAGATGACAATGCTGCTTTCTTATAAAGATTTGCGGTAACACCATGTGAAAGGATCTCTTTTGGGAAGAGGTAGGGTGGTTTTTTTTCTGCTGCTTCCAGAATACTATCAACTGCTGCCGACACATTTCATAGTTCTGCACAACCTTAACCTTAACTCTACCATTGAGAATATAACTTGTTTGCTACTTCTCTCACAATAATTGAATTCTGTTCACTCTTAAAAAAAAGAGGAAACAATTCTCCATACAATGCTGCTTGTTGCACTTTCATCGGACATTGCGTTAACAAGTTTTGGCGGTTTACTGTTTGCATTTATCAACATGTTGCATGGTAAAATGTTTAGAAAAAGGCCATTGAAGTTTCAAGATTTCCACATGTGATATGGAAAAATGCCAATTTTCTTTAAAATGCTTTTTACACTACTTCTGTCCAAATTATAGTTAGTAGGCATACCAAAGATTACAAATATCAATAAATCTGAACATAAAGAAAATCTTCAATTTTTCATTGTTTTGTACTTTTCCCCACTATGCCTTGTGCCCAGTTCCATCTCATTTTGACAGAACACCTCATCACAAATACATCAGGACAATAATGATGTTTAGAAAAAATTAAGCAATGTGAACACTTGTGTTGATTCTTAAGAAAGGAATCTACATTTACTTAGCGGACCGCCCCTCTACCAGTACTTGCAGCGGTGTCTGACCCAGGTTGTTGGTGGCCCGCAGCATGCTGCAGTTGCCATGCTGCAGCAGGATCCAGCAGGCCTCAGTCAGGGCATTGATGCATGCTATGTGCAGTGGTGTGTTGCCGTTGTTATCCGTCCAGGTGAGTTCTGATCTCTGTGATTACACAAATATAAAAACTGACGAGTTAATGATCGACTTCTAATTAAACCCTTGAAAAAAGGCGTAGAATATTAAGTGCAAGACTCAAGATGTTTTACCAAATTCACCTCGGTTGGGCTGCTGTCAACAAGTCAACTGAGTCCAAGAATCTAGATGCTCCTTACCCGAACAGAAAATTCACAAGCTTACAAAATCTTATCTTGCTCCAGAGAATATTATTAGATGTTTTTTTTTCCCCACGCGACAACTCAATGGAACAAGCTCCCCGATTCTACGGTCAAGGCTTGCAACCCTCCAAAGTTTAAGCAATTATTAGTTAATGGGTCTCCAATGTCAAATCAGTAGGCTATCCACTCCATCCACAATCAGCGCACCCAATGATGTGCCTCAGTCTTCAATTATATGAAGTTGGTGCATATTTTGGAAAAAGAAGAAGAAATATCTTGCTTTTTTTCCCACTTTTGCTCATCCATTAGTGTATTGCCATTATCATCGGTCAAGGTAGGCTCTGATCCCTGTTTAACCCTAACCCCCTAGGCCTTACTTTGGGCTAAAGAACTGCGTACTACAGAATACTACTTAGTATTTTGTAGCATTGGGTCTCTCCATGACTGATGATTGGGTGTGTACTGACAGAGTACAGATACTGCCAACTACAAAATACTAATAGTGGCAATACAGGTCAGTAATACTTACCTGGCAAAAAATGCAGTAGTCCAGCCTTGACCCATTGTGTCCCAAGTGACAATTTTTGCTGTAGAGTTTAGAACACCTTACACAGCATACATGGGCCATGTACACTCAGCAAGCAGAGGGACCCAATGCTAAAAAATACTATGAGTGCAATAAGGGGTGAAGTACCAAATACTAAAAATTACTACAGGCATTGCACACAAGTCAGTGAGAGTACTGCATACTACTTTTTAGTAGTAGTAAAAAGTAGCATTAGGTATTGTTAGGGTTAACCAACTTAAATGAGTTGATAAACAATACTCTGCTAAAGGCATCTCAATGGAGGCAGTTGCATTTTATGCCCAATTGTTCATTTCATCCTTACATTTCTGGGCGAGTAAACTACTGTAAATCTGTTCGGATTTTTTTCTTTCTTCAGAAACCCAACTTACGTCATTTTTCAGCAGGTATTTGATGGCATCCTGGAACCCTTGCAGACAAACAACATGCAGGGGTGTTTGACCGCTACATAAATAGAAAAACCAAAATACATTAAAATGGTTTGAATTCATGATTGAAAAGAAAAGTACTAAAAAAAATAATATTTTCGAGTGCATTTCAGAATAATGTGCATAACAGATTAGACTTGTATTCTAATTGATTTTGGCAATATTTTGTGGTGACTCACACAGCATCTCTGTCGTGGAACGCCATCCCGTGTACCTCCGACAGGTAGTGCAGGGTTAATCTGTAACAAAGGAAACAAATTAGTAAGAAAGATATCAAAGGGGAGTTAGGTTGGTGTTGCAGTTCTTTCCTCGCCTTCCACCACTATGACCCGGGTTCAAATCTATCCAGCCTGGGCCAATATGTGGATTGGGTTTTCAGTCCCTGCCTGACTCCGTGGGTTTTCCCCAGGATATTCTTCTGGGGTTTTCCTCCCACCTCTGAAACTGTACCTTCTTCTCATTGTTTCTCTCTACAGGTTTCTTCAGGCTTGCGAGCTTTTGAGGGATCCTTAGATATAATTACCAGAAATATATTATAATACAAAATAAAAAAACTTCCAAACTGAAAACCATTTTTCAGATGTTGGGGTTTAGAAAATGTATACGAGATCAATTTTTAGTCTAATCCAAACACTTTGGACTCTTAAGATTTTAAAAATTCATCTCATGCTTACACACTGCCGCCTGCTGCCGCATGGTGGAGACAGTTCCTCCCGGCAAAGTCTCGATGCCACACGTCACCTTTGACCTTTGCCTCTTCCAGCATGGCATGAATATTCACAAGGGCCCCTCGTTTGCAGGCATAATGGAGCGGTGTCTCCCCGTAATCGTTGGGCTCATTGACGCTGGCTCCGTGATCCAGCAACAGGCGTGTGATCTTGGGTTCCCCGCGGAGTCCTGCTTTGTGCAGTGGTGTCAGACCATGCCAACCTGGTTAAAAAAGTAGATTGCAAAAGTTTGGCGTAGCGGTTCTATTTTCTCGCCTTCCACCACTATGACCCGGGTTCGAATCCGGTCTGGGCCAATATGTGGATTGGGTTTTTCAGTCCCTACCTGATTTTGTGGGTTTTCCCCGGGATATTCTTCTGGGGTTTTCCTTCCACCTCTAAAACTGTACCTTCTTCTCATCGCCTTCTCTCTTAATTACAGGTTTTTTTCAGGCTTGCGAGCTACAGTTCGTACATGTAGGGCGCTTTTGAGGGATCCTTGGTTTTATTACCAGAAATAAATAATAATACCGGTAACAATAATAATAATTAACCTCGGTCTGTTTAAAAAAAGAGGGCAATAGAACAGTTCTTCGTGTTTTATAATTAATAAATTATATTAATTTCAGATTTTAAATGGACAGACGGTTCATTCAGGTTATAGAAATTGTTGTTTTTTTCTTCCACAGGCACAGTCTTGCATTTGCCTTCTCCACTGTTAATTATTCTCTTTTTATGTAGATTTTTAATGTAGATTTTTAAGGGAATTAAAATTATATAGCCGGGATTATATAGAATTTAATGTGGATATATAAATTATAAATAAAGTAAAATTTAAATTTGAAACACTGCTTTCAACCACGTACGGCCCATCCCATTTTAACATCGCCGTACACTCGCGTCCCCTACCACCAATTGGCCACTCCCATCCCATATCCCACCCCACCCGTACCCCGCCCCGCCCATTTATATAGCTAGCTTGCGCTTGGGCAGATAGAGTAAAACATGTCACCTTTTTTGTGTACATCATCCGGGTTCTCTTCCACGATTTGCACAATTTCATCGTACCCGTGGTAATTGTGGATTGCGTCTGCAAGTGACACCTTCTTTCGCTCACTCACAGCCGCAAATTTTGCAAACGGGTTGCCGCCGATTGGAGGTAGGTCCATATTTCAAAGGCAAGACTGTCTAAAAAATTAACGACATGGCCCAAAACTCAATAAGTGGGCGCAGCCATGTTTAGGCACATCTCTGACTGTGGAATTTGATTGGCTAGCTGGCGCGGCTAGCTGCACGTGGTGGCGCTCGTCTTGTTTTGCAGCATGTTAAACGTCCGTAAAACGATAAACAACTCAGAAAAGACAGAATTATAATTAATACTACATGTAGTTACGTTGGCTTACGAATTTTGATCACAACATAATATCAAGGATATCGTCAGTGGAGCAGCTCTCATTCATAAAGGTTTGTAATATGAGAAAATGTCGGTAAAAGTAAAACTGGCAATGTTATTAATTTGTCCAGTCAATTTTCTGAAATTCTGAATCTGAGATTCTGAGATTTATATTATTTAGCCGGCGCCGACTAAATTTAAGTGAACGATATTTTGCCGGCAAGCTTGTTGTACAGCACCATCTAAATTATAAAACTAATAAAAGGTATTAAATTACCACCATCGTTAGTGGACCTGGTTTTTTTTCTATGATATTATTAAATGTATTGTGTACCCCCCCCCCCCCCCCCCCCACAAGCCCCCCGACTCCACTGAGGGTCCCCTCTTGTTTGCTCTCTCCATGCTTCCCCCCACCCGTTTGCTCAACACCCCTCCCTGTTGCTCAACACCCCCACCCCCCTGTTTGATCAACACCCCCCCCCCCCCCTGTTTGATCAACACCCCCCCCCCCCATCCCCTGTTTGCTCAACACCCCCCCCCCCACCCCAAACGCCCCCCCCCCACCCCAAACGCCCCCCCCACCCCCCCCCCCACCCCCCCACCCCCCCCCCCCACCCCCCCCCCCCCCACCCCAAACGCCACCCCCCCCACCCCAAACGCCACCCCCCTTTCCTCGTTTATTCAAGATACATAACTCTTTACATTTTTTTGGTTTCTCGTAAATAAAGTCCGCTTGATTTATGTTCTCGGTCGGGAGGCCGGGTCATTATTAAGTGGGATGCAGTGAGACAGGGTTTTTGCGGGCTGGTTTGGGTCCAGTTTCTATTGGCAATAAAACACTCCTGATGATTTCCTTATCCCATCCAAACTTCCTCTAATTCTACAGATCTGTCACTGATTTTGGCCAATCAAATAATCGCCATTGACCATGAATGGCCAATCAGGTCCTCAGACTGATGCCCCCGATCGTCAAGATAAGAAGAAAAAGAGACAACGCTTGAAGAAGTTGCAGGCCGACATCAAACAGCAAGTTGAGTTCTACTTCAGCGACGCCAACCTGCGTAAAAATCGCTTTATCAAACAGGAAATCCACAAATCGGAAGATGGATGTGAGTCCTTTTAAAATCTGGGATGTTCACATTTTCTTCTAGACATAAGTTATGTCTAGAAGGAAATGTAAACATCCTGTTTATGTTCTAACCCCTCCCAAGGCAGAACAAAGTCTTTAGGCAGATTTGTCTTGCCTGGGTCAAAAATCTTAAAAAGCCTGAACCAAAAATCTTTAAAAGCCAGAACTGAGGACATGTACCGTAATTTCCTGCGGTAAAGCCGCGTCTTATCCGACTTTCTAGACCACAAAAACATTGCTGCGCCTTATCTTTAGGTGCGCCGTATCTGATGTAGCTTGAGTTTAAAGTGACGGTCTTTGTGTGAAGACTTTCAACGCCGCAATCTTACTTAATAATGCGGTCAACCAATTAGCTCAACTCTCCGGACATTGTGACCGTGTTTCCATTACAACAATGCCGCGATGTGTTGACCTACACCGGGTGGCGCCTGGTGTTCTTCTGGGTGCGTTCAAGCATGCGTTCAAGCATGCGCCTTATTCGGCGGTGCGTTTTATCTGTTGACGTTTGAATTTTTTGGGGGTGATTTTAGGGACCTGCGCCTTAACCGCCGAGCGCCTTATCCGCAGGAAATTACAGTACATGTATGTGTACATACATTCTATTCTTGAAAACGATTATCCTTTATATAAAAATCAAATTTGTCTTCTCAGCCCATTTGTTTATTTGTCCCTCCTACAACAAAAACCTTCTTAATGTTCGTGGAATTCCGGGTATTTATTTGCATAGATGTTGACATTGCAACTGTCGCAAACTTCAATCGGATGCGAACTCTAACCCAGGACCAGGCACTCATTGCAAGAGCACTTGGGAAATCTGAAACACTAGTGGTAAGACTACCCTTTTTTAGTTAAACAATTTGTTTTGGGACCAAAGAAGTGTAAAGTGTAAGATACGTTGGTTATCCTGTTTATTTCATTTCTCTTGCATATTGAATGCCTTTCTACCCTTTTACACTTTTCAGGTTAGCGAAGACAAAACCAGGATACGTCGCACAAAACCAGTTGAGGAACCCAAATATAACATTGATGATGTCACTGTCTATGTGGTAAGGACTTGCCCCATATTTGTCTATTGAGAGGAGGAAGACAAATACTCCCGCTAGACAAATACTTCCGCTAGACAAATACTCTCGCTAGACAAATACTCTCGCTAGACAAATACTCTCGCTAGACAAATACTCTCGCTAGACAAATACTCTCGCTAGACAAATACTCTCGCTAGACAAATACTCTCTCTAGACAAATACTCTCTCTAGACAAATACTCTCGCTAGACAAATACTCTCGCTAGACAAATAGAGTTTTATTTTAGCATGTCTTTGTAATTTGAATTGTGCAAGATTACTGGCAATCTCACGTCAGATGGAAAGCTAGAGCACACCATTCAAAGTGTTGAGTTACCCAGTTTTAACCATAACGATTTCTGTTAATGTGTGTCAAAAAGTTTTTTTTCCAATTTTTTTTCAACTAGGAAAATCTTCCCCACAATGTGGACCACGGTATGCTCAGTAGAACATTCAGTGTCTGTGGTACAGTTGCATACATCAGTTTGCCCAGGTACAAGGATACCGGTGATCCAAAGAAGTTTGCATTCATTGAGTTCTCAACTCCTGAAGAAGCTGCAAAAGCCTGCAAGGTGAGACAAATTAATATACATGTATGTTTAAGGATATCCCAGTTAAGCTATGTTTTTCTAAATAAGGGCTGGTTTGTAGAATTTCATTCAAGGCCATTTATTGAAATAAAAGATCAAGAAAATTAAAAGGCGTTAATTGTTGATGTCAAGAGGAGCATCCGGAACCACCTCAGTGACCTCACAGATCACTGACCTTTAATAGGAAGACTTGAAAAATGTATTATTTTCATTTTTTTAAAGCTGTTAAACAACCCTCCAAGGGATAAGCCCATTGCTGATGGTCACTTCCCAACGACTCGGAAAGGGCGTCTGATTTTACCAGAACAGGCAGCAGTCTCTAAGCAGCAACGTAACAGCAAGAAGTCTGAGAAGCAAGTTAAGCAGAAGGCAACCAAAAGAAAGAGGGAGGCAAGCGAGAACGAAGAGACATCACAAAATGCCGAACGGGAACAGATAAAAAAGAAAAAGGATGACAAGGATGCATCTGCATCAAAGAGGAAACGGGATGTGAGTGAAGGAACAGAGGAAGATGCTCATGACGAAATACAGCCTGAGAAGAAAACTAAAAGTAAGTCGGAAGCATCTCAAGATGTGGTCTCAAAAAAGCATAACCATCGGCTGCAGCTTACAGATGAGGACAGCAATAAAGACAAAAAGAACTCCAGGAAAAGAAAACACTCTGGTGGGGACAAAACCCATGAGATACCATCACAAAGCAGCAAAAAACATGAGGCCAGGTCGCATAAAGGCGAAAAGGCCGACCGCAGTGTTAAAGAGGATAGGTCAGCCAAAGATTCCTCCACAGCCAAGAAGGCTGATGGGTCTGAGACTCACAAGAGGAAACGTGAGGATTCCAATAGCAGTGTGGATGGTTCAAAGGTCAAGAGGTCACTGTCAGGTCATAACAGGGATGACAAAGATTTTGTGGAGGATGGAAAAGATGCCAAGAGACAGAGGAAAGAGTCAGAGCTGACGGAGGAGGAAGGCGACAAAAAGAAGAAGAAAAGAAGTCGAAGTCGGAGAAATAAGAAAGAAGACGGGAATGCTGCACCTACGATGCAACTCAGAGTCATTCCAAAGTAAGCACAACTTTTAATTTAATCTCTACTTTATCAAGGTTAGCTTCTTGGTCGAAAATATATTTAATGTGGAACACGTGTGTAAAACCCAATTTGTTTATTTGTAGGCGATTAAATAGAAAGTTCCCGAAACAGCAGACTGTTGTGTTAAACATGTAGTTCTGGTTTCTACATGGTTGTAGGAAGGAATGGTTGGCGATGAAGGAGGAATATCTTGCCCTGCAGAAGGCAGGCAGGCAACAGATGAAGCAGACAATCAGGAAGGAATGGGCCAAAGGCAAGAAACAGGCGGTGTGTGAATAAAACCATATTTCTTTCAAGAAAAACAAAAGAGGAGAATTTGTGTATTTCTAATTAACGTATTCCTCAAATCAGATGTTCTGTATCTGGCCACACATACAATTTGTACCGCATACATGATACACCTGCAAAATCTGACTTTTCAATATGGCTGCCTACCCCATCAGATCGGATATCCCAAAGATGTGTACCTAATGGCTAAGCCTCAGATGATTTCAGAAAGAGGCATGTGTGGTGGGCAGATATTGAACTCTTTCCCTGACATTTTTGTTGAAGCGAACGGTTAATAAATTGTTCATTGCATTTTCTATCGACACTGCTAAATTTGAATGTCGTTTTTATCATTATGCCTTGCAATTCTCCTGTCATCAGGTACTACCTGAAGCACTACCTGAATCAAAATCAACTGAGCCCGAGTTCTGCACTGGTGTAGTGATAAAAGTCATGAGCGAGAAACCTTTTGAATCTCGCAAGGAGCTCCGGGTAAGACGTTATAAGTTTGGATATTAAAACTTGCATTACATTAAGGAAACATAGGTTGAAGTACTCTTGCTCCAAGACTGGGTTTTTCCAATTGTTCTGGGGCGCCGCTAGCCTTTAAACAAGGCCACATGTCTGATAGAGGCCGAGCGACTAAAAAGAGACTAATCGCGAAAACATGAGTGAACGCCAGTGCGAATTGCCCAGACAAGTGGCCTTTATCAATCTGGTTTGGATTTCTTATGTTAACCTTTGTTTCCAACTGGAATCGCTACCGAAATGGTAGCGTCCAATCAGCGAACGTATCTCTGCGTGACGTCAGCTTATATTTGAGTTGGACTAGTTCATTTTACAAACAGGGAATGTCCAATCATGTCACTTACAATATTTAGCTCAAATCATTAGTTGCTTCCTAATTTATTGCAATTTTGCATGTAAAATAGATTTAAATGTGATATCTTGTATTTATCATTCATATATTCAACTCAGAAGCAACATTTATTTACGTTTTTTTACCTTTTCTTACATGCTTTGATATTGAACGAATCACGAACGAAACCAACTGGGAGATCGCCGTTCTGATTGGGCGTATTGGCATGCTAATATGTATCTATGAATAATTCATGCCGAGCAGTGAAACCTACATTGCAAAAGGCCTCGTGACATTCGTCACTCGGTCGCGCGTTCACCCCAGGTATCTAGACTCATCTCAGCCGCTTAGCCAGAGTCACGAGGCCTTGTCAAAAGGCTAGGGCGCCGCCCGTCTATGCAGTTTATTTATTAATACCCCGAAAACGAGCTTATTGAGGGCTCCCTCGATTGTACACAAGATCTGTTCAGAACCCAGTCTTGACGCAAAGCTCGAAAAGACCCGTGAAATTCTGAGGACATTCCAAGCATCGCTCAAATAGCTACTCGCATGCGCTGTGACGAATGCAAATTAACGTCTTCTCATTACGCACTCAATAAGCCCGTTTTTTTAGTATTGAAGATTGAACTGCATAGACGGACAGCGAGCCACAGAACAAATGAAAAACCCAGTCATGGAGCAATACTAAGGTTGAATGAAAACCACTCCCACACAATAAATTTTGGGCTACGATATGCATTTTATTTAAAGTGCACAGCAGTTGTTCAGATAAATATGGTAGAAACATGGTCTGTTTAGTTTAGACTCTAATCGTATTTTTCCCCTCCAAACTATTTTTCTTTATTCATTTCCTCAGGAGCAATTGGAACACATTTCCCCAGTTGCCTACATTGAGCTAAACAATGGGGACACCAGTGGCTTTGTACGGCTGCAATCTGCAGAGGGGGCACGGACGGTACTTGGAAAAGCTGACAAACTTTCAAATGACGGCGGTTCGGTACAATTGAACTTGTTATCAGGTAAATCTGATTAAAATGATTTAATTTGGCTTTGAAGCTTTTTGAATCTGTTGGTAAAGAATGGTGAATGGAGACTTCAAGATAGCACTGTAAATGTTTCCTTATTTAGCAATAAATAAACCGGACGCTCTTTTGCTATTTAAAAAGAAAAAAAAAACTTAGTGTTTTTCTTCTGACAGGACAAGATGAGCAGAACTACTGGGAGAAGTTGAAAGCAGATCGAACAGCTAAGCTGACCAATAAGAAAAGAAGGCAAAAGAAACGTGGCGTTGAGAGGGTAAAAGTGAAGTTTTTTTATTGCATTATTTATTCTCTTGTGAAAGTTTTCTGGAGGAAAACAAGGTACCAAATTTAAGTAAGCAAATATATTTCAGCAAAGTTGTTTTACAGTGTAAATGTATCTTGTAATTGTTTTGTTACAGATCAAGGACAAAAAGTACAAAAAGGATCACATCATCTTCGGCGGCGACGAGTAGACGGACATGTGATCTTTGGTAGAAAGTGGATTTGATAATGGTGCAAAAGTACCAGTAGTATGAGAAGTAAAATCATTTAAAAGACGTCAACATTCTTATTGAATTGTTTTGCCTTTACTGCCAAGTTCTTTAAATTGTTTTTTTTATTGTACATCTTGGTACGTTTTTTCTTATTACTACAATGTATTAAATAAAGCTAACCTTAAAATCGACTTGGAAACCGTTTTGTATAAGTCTCGTTTTGTTTGATACATTTTTGGATTGTTATTGTCCAAGCCCAAATAGCACAGTTTCTTAACCAGTTCGCGCTGGATGACGTATATAAACGCAAAAATTTCCCCCGATTCAAAACGGATGACGCATAAACACGCCAAGTTCAAGTTCGAAAATGTATGTCAGCAGCGGGCAAGGCCAGAAATGCGTGGGTGTGCTTCCCGGCACTATCAGCCTGAACACGCTTCGGATTGAGTTTCGTTAAAAATAATCCCGCCCGTGGGCTCGGCGATGTTAAAATAATCCCGGCGCAAACTGGTTAACAAGTTTCCAAACATGCACTTTCTTTAAAAATTTGTATCAGTTTTGTAATTTTTTTAAGTTCATAATTATGAGAGGATTACCACAGTTGAAACAAAGTTGTGCTAGACAAGTCAATCGTATGCCAATTAAAATTTCTTGATAAAAACCAATCCTATTCTGTACACATTTTTGTTCATGCACTTTCAGTCCCCAAATAGATAGGACATACATGTCAGCATTGTGCCTAAAGTCTTTAAACTACATGTACTTTTGAATCTCTTGTACGAAATAACAGATTTGATGGACCGCGTGAGGAAATTTCTCTTCTGAGCAGGACATTAGCCTTGAATATTAACAGGTCCAGTACACTTGAGCCCGTAGAGTTTAAAAATAGTGTCGTGTGTCTGGTTTAAACTAGAGATTAATTCTCTTCATTTAAGTTACGCAATTTTTTCCAACTTGACAACTCATGTTCTTGTATTATTTTTCAGTTTTTACAATACCCGAAATATATCTTGTTAAATTTACACAAATTATTATTGAAATTAACAAAATTATGATACATTTTGAAGTTCTAGTTGCGCCATTTGTACACCGAAATTGACTGTAGTTAATATTTCAAAGTCTACTGAATTATAAATATATATAAACAGAACCTTAGCTACGAACTCCCAAAACCAAGAAAACACCTAAAGTATCTCTTTAATAGTTACACGGGCAGAAGGAAAACATGAAGTAATAAAACAGTACCAAAATACAAAGTTTAATTTCCACCATGGTACAAAATACACGAATCAATTACAAGTATCAGCCACATCAAACAAACATTAAGTTATTAGAGCAATATTACATCAGAAATGATTCTTTCCTCATCAAGAAAAATTATCGCCAAAATCCTTGCACAAGAGCAGGTTATCTCTATGGTCAAAACCACTGAAGCTTGTAGAAAAATGAATATCAAGATCTCCGATTCCGAATACACCAACGATCAAACAAATACAAGAACACAAATGTACTAACAGTCATGATATATGGACGTTGAATTCTGTACAAATGCTACAACTCCGCCGTCTCGTATATATACACATGGGAACAGAGATTGCTCCCGGGGAACAGAGATTGCTCCCGGAACCCAGAACTACTGTCCTATTCTCGCAGGTAGCACTGTGCCCTCGTAGTCGTTGAAGTAGGGGTGCGACATCGCGGCCTTGCACGAGATGCGCTTGGCGGGGTCGTAGATCAGCATTTTCTGTGAGAAAGAGGGGAAATAAAAATTAGCTAAACCAATAACATTTTCTAATACTTCCACATAGGCACCTTAAAGGTAGGATACACCATTTGCAGATATCAAAAAAAAAATTGTACAGAATTATTAAGAAATATCTTAATTATTTGAAAGTTAATAATGATTTTGCTAGATATCCTGTAATTGTTATGAACAATTTATTTATAATTAAATTTAATTTTAATTTTTATGCTTGCATGTTTTATGAAATTGGCCCCAGGCAGTGTCAAAGAATTTATTCATTGTTTAACGTGATATTGTATAAGTCTCACTGTGTTAATTCCTACCTGTAAGAGGTCCATTCCCTCAGGCTCCAGTGCCTTGACGGATTTGGCAAGATTGTTAGCTACCCATTTGGGAAATGTTGACTTGTGGTCAGGCATCTCCGTCACGCCGGGCCAGGTCTGTTCGGTGGGTGTGCCCAAGGTCCTGGGTGGAAATCGAATGGGGTGAAATTAAACAGTTTGAGTTAGGGATCATCGGGTTTAGACAGTTAAGAGGAGGATTTGCATTTGATGCAAAAGTCACAGACAGAACCGGTCTGTTCTGATGATATGAATTAGTGCGACATGGTTACTTTAACAACGACCTCACCAATGACTGCTAGATCGCTCAAAACACAACTCGAATCAAAATATTCTTTTGAAAAGTCAAATCCATCACCTGTCCAGTTGAAACTCAATTCCCTTGACAGTTCAGGTGAAATGCTTGTGACTTGACTTAAGACTGAAGGACTCGGGAAAATTGACTTCCAAGTAGAGTTGTAATCAACTTGATGCAAAAGTCTAGTCGAAAGTATTAAGAGGAACAATGGCGAAAGGATTGCCTTTGTCGCAGTTTATTTTAGTAGCTTCCGAGTTGACAAGAGAGTGGAAGACTCGTGACCGTCTCAATCACACCTCTGCCACCAATACCAATGCTTCCCGGTATCAGTACTTACAATGTCATCTTCTGGCAATGTAACAAGTACTGGCTGCATGCCTTACCTGAATATTCTGAAGAGCTGATCAATCTCTGAGTCGCCATGGAACAGTGGTCTTTTAGTGACCATCTCGGCAAAGATGCAGCCTATACTCCAGACGTCCACTGGCGTAGAGTACCTTGGCGAGCCTAGGAGGACCTCTGGAGCCCTGTACCATAAGGTAACCACCTGAATAGAACAAAGTGTAATAGTTTGTACTGTTCAGATTTTTAAAAAAAGGTGTGCACTGATTTTTTCGCAGGTTTTGGTTTTGTAACTATGGCAGCTTGGTCAAACGAACCAAAATTTGTTTTCAAATCTCACCTCGTGTGTGTATACTCGTACAGGAATACCAAATGCCCTCGCGAGTCCAAAGTCAGCCAGCTTGATGGTGCCCTTCTGATCGATGAGCAGGTTCTGGGGCTTGAGGTCACGATGAAGGACTCGACGGCAGTGGCAGAACAGGATGCCCTGGACTATCTGATGGAGATAGCTCTGCGTGGCAAAAGTAAACGCAGGGTTCGTTTTACAAAAAAAAAGTTGCATGCACTGGTGCATGTAGACCAAAAAACCTACATGCACCAGCAAAAAGTTACATGCACCATTAATTTTGCAACAGCGCCCTCTATTGTTTGATAGTCGTTAGGCGCAGGGGCGCTAAATCGCGATAGTTGCGTGATAATGAACAACAACGTCTTGCACCAAGACTACAGCGAGTGCTGAGCAAATATTGCCAAGAGGGGTAGCCACAATTGAGTCAATTACGATAACCCCTGTATGACGTCACTCCCGTAAACAACGTGTACGTACGTACGAATATGGAGGGCTTTCCCGATTACAAAAATAGCACTAGCGCTAGAACATGACGCGACGCGACGGCGTGTGCAAGTTTACTGATTCTGAATCTGCTGCAAGGAATAAATTATGGATTTATGAAATAAATAACACGTTCGTACATTATCTGGTAAAGTATTCAACCAACTTTATTCGTATTCTCACTGGGGCTGATAAATATGTCTGAAATGAGTACTTTGGTGGTCAAAAAGCTACATGCACGGCGTGCACGTGGGGCAGAAAAGTTACGTGCACAACAACAAATCTACATGCACTGGTGCATGCGTGCACCCGGGTAAATCGAACCCTGAGTAAACGACAAAGGAATAAGAAGTAAATCCTGACATCTTGATTGCTTTATTTGCTTCAATAGCAAATAATCAGGTGGGTTGTTTCACTTGTTTGTAAACAACCATACACTATTGGATACATTGCAAGGATCAAGAGAGTCCCTTGAATGTTAGTGGCTCATTTACACATTAACATAAACAAATAAGAGTTTCCACTGTCTATGTCACAGCAGACAAAACAAATAAGGTTTTTTTTAAAGTCATTTTATTGATAGGTACAAGAAATTTTCCTAACCTTGACTAGGGCTGGGTCCATGATTGTGCCTCGTAGTGTCTCCATGTACTTCTTGAGGTCCATGGTCAGGAACTCGAAGACCAAGTACAATCTGCTTTCCTGCATCAGAACATTGCTCAAGCTGATCGTTGGAAAAAAGAAAAAAATGAGTTTGGTTCAAATTCTGATGCATCGGTAAATATTTCAATTACCAATAAACTCATCTTAAGGCGAGGAAAGAACTGCTACGCCAACCTGACTCCCCTAAGGTGCAACACAAATGCAGTTCAATAAGTTTAGAGAGCCTAATGCAGTTAGTTAATCAGTTCGCGCCGGGATTATTTTAACATCACCCAGCCGAGACGCGGGATTATTTTTAACGAAACTCGATCCAAGGTGGGTTCAGGCCGATGGTACCAGAAAGCACATATCCACGCATTTCCGGCCTCGCTCGCTGCTGACAGACATTTCCGGCCTTGCTCGTGGCGTGTTTATGCGTCACCCGTTTGAATCTGGGAAAAAAATTGCGTTTATATACGGCATCCGGCGCGAACTGGTTAAAAAGAAGTCGACTCACTTGACTACATTTGGGTGCTGGAGCTCCTTCAGCAGCGAGATCTCACGGATAGCGGTGCTTGGAACTCCTTCCTCCTCACTCTCTAGTCGGATTTTCTTCAGGGCCACAATACTGCCGTCCTTCTTACAACGACCCTTGTACACCACTCCATAGGTACCTGCGGGAACCAGTGATTGAGTGTAAAAAAAGTATCACAGAAAATACTAGATTTTGAAACCTCTGATTTCTCCCACCACTACAACAAATATACGGTACTATACAATAAGGCTCACTCATGCTAGCACAAAACCACAATTTTGTAATAAATCTAGAAAAGTGTAGCACAAATTTACAGTGAAAAACAAAAAGGCTTCGAGTATGTTTAACCCTAACCCCCTAGGCCCTTTTTGCTAGCAACCATCCTCAATCCTTCAAAATCCTCATTTTTTTTAAAACAGCATTTTTTGAAAACCTTATTTAGCCTCAATTCTCAAAAATCCTCCACACTTTAAACAACTTGAAATCATGTGCCTCAATTCTCCAAAATCCTTATTTTGTTTAACCCTAACTCCCTCACCATTGTTATTGAACAATACAATTTCTTCAAAATCCTCCAACTTCCTTTGTTGTGTAAGGAGTTAGGGTTAATCCTCCAAAACTGCAATGAGGATTCTGGGAATTGAAAAAAGTCAATGCTCCAAAATCCTCATTATGATTTTTTTAAAAACCCCATTCAGCCTTATTCCTCCAAAATCCTCATTTTTTGAAAACCCCATTCAGCCTCAATCCTCAAAAATCCTCCACACTTAAAACAACATTGTGCCTCAATCCTCAAAAATCCTCATTTTTTAAAAACCCCATACAGCCTCAATCCTCAAAAATCCTCCAAAACTGCAATGAGGATTTTGGAGGAGTGAGGAGCGTTAGGGTTAATTTACATTACCTTCTCCAATCTTCTCTATCTTAGAGTAGTCTTCCATTGTTAGTTGTTTCTCCATTGTCGGATTATTTGGTTTACAAGTATGTACACGACGTAGACTGTACAGGCTATATTACACTGTTAAAAAAAGTGATACAAATTGGAATAAATCGATTATTAAACCACAAGTTGGAAAAACGGACCTAATGCAAAATTAAATATTACTTCTCTTAAAAAAAAACCAAAACAATCTTGAAAATCAGAAAATAAAATACATGTAATACTAGGCACAATTCTAGAATACCCGGTACCCGCCACTGGTCTATCCCATCTCGTACTGCTGGTAGCCGGCTACGAAGTACAAGTTTACATGGTAACAGTTGAGAGTGCACCAAATTTGCACCTTGGGGGATTATTTTAACATCACCGAGCCGAGGCGCGGGATTATTTTAAACAAAACTTGATCAGAGGCCGGTTTAGGCCGATAGGCGATAGTACCGGGAAGCACACCCACGCATTGCTTGCTGCTGACGGACATTTCTGGCCTTGCCCGTGGCGTGTTTATGCGTCATTTTTGCGTGTATATACGTCCTCCGGCGCGAACTGGTTAAGCATCACTCTCACTGCGTATCTCATTACTAGGCTATTCTTGTATCCACCTGGGGGACTGAAGACAAGTTGGACTTGCTCTTTTCTCACTATTTCCCAATATGATTAACGTAGCCAATTTGATGTTTCGCTTGCGCATGCGCCAACTAGACTGAACAATGTATTTTTAAGGATAAATAAAATACATAATGCTGTCACAGCCCAATTAACGGCTAGCTTTTACGTTTAGGGTTTGTTTATCCAAAATTCTTTCCCAGAATTTATTGCGTATAACGATTAACGATTGATTGAGTTAAACAATCACTTCATTGATTTATATCATGATTTAAAATCAATAGGAAAACAAATCATAAAAATCACATTGATTTTTATTTTCAATTTCTGGTATTTTTTTAAGAAAAAATTATTATTTTATTGACACAATTACAACAAGACTTTCAAGTTTCAATAATTTTAAATTTATGTACGAACTATTCATTAAATTACTGCATAAATCTTGTGTTTATGTAACAATGTATAATTATCAGACAACTAAAATACTGCACACGTGGTTATGATAATTTATTTTACGCTAACTAGGCCAGAAAGACAAGACTAAACTGAAGCGGAAAAAAAGTGACAAAATTGTAAAATTGACGATGTCCCTTGAAAATAAACACCCGTTTTAAAGTGGAATATCGTTGTTCCTTGTTATAAAATACATCACAAGATAAAGGAAGACTAGTGTAACTATGTATTTAATTAGTTAAACTTAAACAATTATGATAAATTCTCCTACAAATGTTCCTTAAAAATGCCTAACAATCTGGCACCGGCACTCACCTCACGACCATTTAAATCTCCGCGCTATACAGAATGAGTTTTATTTGTGTGACCGCGAGGTTCGAAGCAGCAAATTGGAACTGTCGAAGAATGCCAACGCACCAATCAGCATTAAGCTAGTGCATGACGTACGCGTGGTACACGGTACGCGTACGACAAAAAGGGCGCCCTCTTTTGAATGGAAAGTAGTGAATGGGTGTCAGCTTCGCGAGCCCGCGCCCATGGGAACTTAACTTGTGCGTTTCTACACTAACCCCTGGAAGTGAAAAACCACGTAAACGACGCTTACTGGCAAGTCACTGAATACTGCGCGCGCGCGTATTTCGAAAACTGCACGGTACGCCCCATCTGAATGTAATGCGCTCGCGTATACCCAGGAAGATTATGATGGGACCGAGCGACTCCCCGTCCCTCGTACCTAACCCCCCACCCCCCTAAAAAACCTAAAAAGATACCACAACATTCCGCAAGCACAATGACACCACAGAGGGGAGGAGGAGGAGGGGGGGGGGGGTGTACCTACGTTATTTTAGTACATTATTTTAGTTATCTTTGTTTTTTTCGGCGATCGCGATGATTTTTCTTTATAAAATTATGTTTTTCGGAATAATTACAGGATTTCTAGCGCAATCATTTGCTGGATGCCTAGAATCATTATTAACTTTCAAATGAGTAAGATATTTCTTAATAATTCGGTAGTAAATATTTTCGATATCTGCAAATTGTGTATCCTACCTTTAAATCATGTTGTTGTCCGTTCGAAATTCAGATACAGAAAGGTCAATACCAATTTACATTATGTTTGTCAAGGGCACAGTAAAGGCTATTCGCCCCACTTCAATTCTGATGTTATTCAATCTTGTCTTAACTGTCCTGACTACACTCTTCGTTTCTTTGTTTCAACCATGACTGTACTCATTGGACAATCTTTAAAATGGAATAGTTTCAATATTCATTTGAAGAACTTTTTGGCAGATGTAAATCTAATATTTGGATATTGCCCTTCACCGGCGTTGTTTCAGGCTTGCGCAAAACAAATAAAAAGCAAGAACGTTTTTTTCTCTCGCAAGTCCAATATACCAAGACTAATTAAACAGCGTCTATAAAAAAGCCTTGCTGAATTTATGAAGAGCAAAATCCAATTATTTAAATGGAAACTCGTTCACTCGTTCACAATCACTTCGAATGCTGCTCGGTAAAGGCATATAAACAGAACGGTCATGGGCCGTTTATTCACAAACATATTAGTCCAAACATGTGTCTCAGAGACGCTTTTTTTTAAATGTTCCTTTAGTATAGGTTTTCCCGGCCAATTTCATCACTTTCATTAACACACATTCAAATTCAAGCACTTCCCCTTAATCCATTCAAACTATAGGGTTTCTTTTTAGGTACTATTGCATTCATTTTCGTGTTTGTGCACACAAGTCATGTAGTGATTTCGTTCTTTTCATTCAGGTTCGTTATGTGTTCGTCAACACAAAAGAGGGGTGGGGGGGTTCTTTGCCACATATCGTGCTTCATATGTTTCAGAAGGTGGTTCTCAATTTCTAGCTATACTCACGACATGCACGCTTTGTCAACGCATTTGTCATTATTTGGTTTATGCGCTATGCCTGAGGCAGCTAGCACCCTGCGTATCTATTTACAAAACAAGGCTATCTGAAATCAATTCAACCAAGCTGCCCCAGATACTAATTCTATAAACAGTCTAACCAGTCCAACAAGTTCACGCGTTTCGAATAGAGTTATTGGCTTTTCCACAACAAAAGAAATAAAATTCTGTCTCATCTTGTTTAGTAGGTCATGTTCATGCATTGAAAATATATGGTTTCCCGGTCAACCACTGCGCCATTTTATTTCGCGCGAATTCGACTGACTAATAAAAAATTAGTGCAGATACGAAACAGATGTCTAAGCACAATTTTGTTAACCGTTTGTTCGAATTTCTTTGTCGTACTTTTTTGAATACTCATTCAGCGAAATTAATTGCCTCTTTACGAAATTAAAAAAATCAATCAGCAAAAATCTCTAGTCGAACCAGCTTTGCTAAATTGATTGACGATTGTGCGTCATGAAAAAAACCCGACGATATGTTATATTGAACGTATTGCTAAAAGAATTTGAATGCCTCAAAACTAAATTGAATGCCCGAATTCGGAATTTGAAACACGGCAAAAACTAGAGAGGCAAAATCGATTTAATTCGTACGCACTACAATTTTACTGGCTGCTCAATTGCCGAAAATGACCGGGAAAACCTATAATAAAAATTGAATTTTAATTAGAATAAGAGACGTATATTTTCATGAAACATTGTACATGAAATTGATTATTAATCTCATTACACGAAATGTGCGTTTCTCTGTTGCGGTGGTGCGTTTCTCCTTCATGGTAACCCATCTCCCTTTCAGAACACGTGTCTCTCCCTTTCAAAGGGCAAGTTATTAACTCGCGGCCTATTAGGTATTAGGGAGTATTAGAGACAAATAAGACGGTAAGCCGCGCGAAAACATACTAGATCCGCGCATGCGCGAAAACGAAAATGTCTCGTCCTGTTGAGATTTGGAACCCAACAATTCAACATGGCGAATCTACACATATAGTTAATTATAGAGACACCCTTTGTCAGTGCAAGTTCATGCTTCTGTATGACATCAATGCACCGAGTAATACTGATTTACAGTATGAAAATGACGGCTATCCCATATGGGCATCCCATATGGGCATCCCATATGGGCATCCCATATGGGCATCCCATATGGGCATCCCATATGGGCATCCCATATGGGCATCCCATATGGGCATCCCATATGGGCATCCCATATGGGCATCCCATATGGGCATCCCATATGGGCATCCCATATGGGCATCCCATATGGGCATCCCATATGGGCATCCCATATGGGCATCCCATATGGGCATCCCATATGGGCATCCCATATGGGCATCCCATATGGGCATCCCATATGGGCATCCCATATGGGCATCCCATATGGGCATCCCATATGGGCATCCCATATGGGCATCCCATATGGGCATCCCATATGGGCATCCCATATGGGCATCCCATATGGGCATCCCATATGGGCATCCCATATGGGCATCCCATATGGGCATCCCATATGGGCATCCCATATGGGCATCCCATATGGGCATCCCATATGGGCATCCCATATGGGCATCCCATATGGGCATCCCATATGGGCATCCCATATGGGCATCCCATATGGGCATCCCATATGGGCATCCCATATGGGCATCCCATATGGGCATCCCATATGGGCATCCCATATGGGCATCCCATATGGGCATCCCATATGGGCATCCCATATGGGCATCCCATATGGGCATCCCATATGGGCATCCCATATGGGCATCCCATATGGGCATCCCATATGGGCATCCCATATGGGCATCCCATATGGGCATCCCATATGGGCATCCCATATGGGCATCCCATATGGGCATCCCATATGGGCATCCCATATGGGCATCCCATATGGGCATCCCATATGGGCATCCCATATGGGCATCCCATATGGGCATCCCATATGGGCATCCCATATGGGCATCCCATATGGGCATCCCATATGGGCATCCCATATGGGCATCCCATATGGGCATCCCATATGGGCATCCCATATGGGCATCCCATATGGGCATCCCATATGGGCATCCCATATGGGCATCCCATATGGGCATCCCATATGGGCATCCCATATGGGCATCCCATATGGGCATCCCATATGGGCATCCCATATGGGCATCCCATATGGGCATCCCATATGGGCATCCCATATGGGCATCCCATATGGGCATCCCATATGGGCATCCCATATGGGCATCCCATATGGGCATCCCATATGGGCATCCCATATGGGCATCCCATATGGGCATCCCATATGGGCATCCCATATGGGCATCCCATATGGGCATCCCATATGGGCATCCCATATGGGCATCCCATATGGGCATCCCATATGGGCATCCCATATGGGCATCCCATATGGGCATCCCATATGGGCATCCCATATGGGCATCCCATATGGGCATCCCATATGGGCATCCCATATGGGCATCCCATATGGGCATCCCATATGGGCATCCCATATGGGCATCCCATATGGGCATCCCATATGGGCATCCCATATGGGCATCCCATATGGGCATCCCATATGGGCATCCCATATGGGCATCCCATATGGGCATCCCATATGGGCATATCATATGGGCATATCATATGGGCATATCATATGGGCATATCATATGGGCATATCATATGGGCATATCATATGGGCATATCATATGGGCATATCATATGGGCATATCATATGGGCATATCATATGGGCATATCATATGGGCATATCATATGGGCATATCATATGGGCATATCATATGGGCATATCATATGGGCATATCATATGGGCATATCATATGGGCATATCATATGGGCATATCATATGGGCATATCATATGGGCATATCATATGGGCATATCATATGGGCATATCATATGGGCATATCATATGGGCATATCATATGGGCATATCATATGGGCATATCATATGGGCATATCATATGGGCATATCATATGGGCATATCATATGGGCATATCATATGGGCATATCATATGGGCATATCATATGGGCATATCATATGGGCATATCATATGGGCATATCATATGGGCATATCATATGGGCATATCATATGGGCATATCATATGGGCATATCATATGGGCATATCATATGGGCATATCATATGGGCATATCATATGGGCATATCATATGGGCATATCATATGGGCATATCATATGGGCATATCATATGGGCATATCATATGGGCATATCATATGGGCATATCATATGGGCATATCATATGGGCATATCATATGGGCATATCATATGGGCATATCATATGGGCATATCATATGGGCATATCATATGGGCATATCATATGGGCATATCATATGGGCATATCATATGGGCATATCATATGGGCATATCATATGGGCATATCCCATTGCCAAACGTAAATTTAATATGCGGAGGGCGCAGCCACGAGAGGGCGATATCGCGACAAACCATCTAATTCACTAACCATCCTGTCCGATCTTTTAAGTTTCGCCCCAAAATCTGTATCTCACGTGGAGGGACGACACTCGAGGTACGTATATTTAATATTAAGTTTGATAAACAACGCGACGTCGAAATATCATGTTTGAAGGATTGTTTCTACTTTATGGCGTCCGCGCAGTCCTAATTTGGCACATTCAAATTAAGATCGCGCAAGGCATGATGGGACAACAAGGCGCAGCAAGATCGTAGCCATGGTAACGAGGTTGCAAGTAATTAAAAAGAAAATTCCAGTATTCTCTATTTTTTTCAAGAAAGATTGAGTTCCTTTCTCCATAGTTTAACCAACGCCGATGAACATTAACCCAGTTCAATTGTATTCCACTTTTTTTCTTTTTTTTAGGGTGGGGGGGGGCACTGGATTAGTGGGTTTTATCCCGCCCCCTTCTCCCAGAAATTATATGTTTGCAACAATTATATAATTTCAAATAAATAATTTCCAATAATTTCCAAAACGTACCTTGTATTAATATATTTCAAAGTAAACAAAGAAATTGTCAAGGCGAGACTTATTATATTTATGTGCCTTTTCAAAATTTCGATTTTCCTTTTTGAATATTAAAAGACCATGTACTGTATACGAATAAATATATTTGTTTGCATTGGCAGGCATTGTAGAAAAGTGATTTTTATCATTGCCTATTTTTTTTTTCGTGGGATGTGTCATTCGAAAGCTCATAGCAAATACAATGCAGAAAATTATCAATTCAATTTGAAAATCTATTTTTCAGGGTGCAACCCCCTAAAAGTAGGAACACACAAACTTTAATGTGCCTTTTGAAATGTGGCACATTTTAAAACTAATAGCGTCCATTAAAGCTCTTTAGTGGTAAAACAAGTGGTACGAAAAAAGAGGTGCAACTGCATACGATAGTAAAATGGCACGATATAATAGTACTAATTATGCCATTGTTTATGGGTATTCCGACATGTTTATTTACTTGCAAGGAGTTGTAGTCGATGAGTTACCAATATGCAGTGCTTTTCCTCCTTGGAGATAGAGAGTTACAATTACGAATTCAGATTTAAACTTCTTTAACCAAAATTTAAAAAAAAATGAAAAGACAATTCACTCCGTTTCATAAGTAACGCGAGTCCAAGAAATCAAAGAATTGTTTTCCAACGACCAAGAAGCACAGGCTTGCCGACATGGCATAGAGTGTTCCAACCAGTTTGTCTTGGGCCAGTAACTGCTTTCCAGTCGCAAAAAGTAAGACGGAGCCAAAGTTAAACATGGCCGAGCTGTAGACACTCCATAGGACCCGCTGTTGCGTGGAGGCTGCGCGGAGGCAGGGACGGTTGAAGATATAGAGACCAATCCCTAGGTGGGAATTGAAGAGAAGGCTGTTGGCCACACCCAAGTGCCACTTTGGGAACATTCTGTAAACCAAAAGAACACAAAGAACATCATTAGGGATTAATAATGGGACACTATGTCCTGGAATCGCCCAATTGGGCTCCAAAATGCATTTTGAATGAAATGATGTTGAAAAGAGCATTTAAAAGTAGAAATCCACACAACCATCCTTTAAAAACTGGGAGTTTTTGTGTTATTCTTGTAGAGTGAGTTTCGGGGGTCACTTTTGTGACCCTTAAAACTTGACTGTTTGGGTGTAGTCATGATTCCAGTACTTCACTTGTTGTCGGTGTCCGATGTAAACAACCAGGTTTTTTTCTCGTCTATTTTAGGGAGCGGTAAGACATGGAGCCATTACATTAGGTTGGTTTCTTTCAACCAGATGTTTAAAATATGATAAGTAAACAATTCAAAACATGAAATGTTCGGGTATTTCAGGACATTGTGCCCCTTTAGGCCCTCTCCTCATCTCATGGTTTTACCAGCACAGCAGTTGCCCAACAAACAACAAGTGAAAATGAATACGGTACATCACATGTTACAACTTCATGATCAAACCCATTTCATTCTTACCCCGGCAGAAGGTTCCTATTTAGTATATGCATGGCAAATAATGTGTGGCTTGCAGCCCCTAGAGATGGTAAATATGAGTAGAAAATTGTATCTAAAATTCCTCTACTCGAACTCGAATCACCAGAAACACGATCATGCTGATTGGACTTGGAGTCTGCCATGTTGAATTTAAATGAACGGGAGAGGGCGCCATTACAGTTGAGCGGTGTTATTTATTTGTGGTTGTTGTACATCAATATACATGTTGTGCGTGCATAATTGTGGTGCACATGTACAATTTCCAAATTTCAGAGAGATTTTCTCGTCAAAATGTATTTGGAAGAAGCTTCAAGTTGCCCCCCAGCCAGTTTTAGCTGATGACAGTTGATGGAGATATCATGTAGGTATATATTTCTCGCTATACACACGAATTGTGGATTTGCTTACTACTCCCCAAACCGCCGTCAGGAATTAATGTTGGTATATTTTAAACTTCCCGCGCGCGCCTAGGCATAGCCCGTACACACCAGGGGTGCGTTCATTGATCTCCATATAATGGAGATCAATGGGTGCGTTCCACTCCAGCGAACGTTGCCAACGTTGGCCAACGTTAGCGTTGTTCGCGTGAGTGGAACGCAATGTGCGCCAATTATGTTGGCGAACGTTAGCGAAAACGGCGAACGACATTCCGAACTGTTCGCTGTTGGCCAGTGACGTATTTTAATGATGGTGAAGCGGTTAGGAGACGGCAGGGTTCTTTTCACGGTTTTTATTTACGTTTTATACTTTTCGTTATAAACGGTGGATTGTTTTGAGCATTCACAGGGATCTTTTAAAGAAAAATAATGAGTTGGACAAAAAGCAGCGAACCAAACGATGTCATTTTCACTGGGTGCCGCCATTTTGAAAACGTATTTTTTAAAATATCGTTCCACTTCAACTCAAAACGTTGGCGAACGTTCGCGCAAACAGTTCGCGTAAGTGGAACGCACCCCTGAGGTACTAATTAGTTTGTTTTGTGTCAGTACTTTACTATATACTCGTATAGCCTGCTTTTTAAAATGTGTGGTTTTTCACACTCACTCAGTCACAGGCATTGAACTCTCCTATGTTGGTAATAAGGCTTGCTCCTGTTCACACATTTCAACCTCTTCCGCGGCCATCTTGGATTCAGCGCAAAAAGGGGTACGCAACTTACCCGGATGATAGCGTGTTTATATGGGTGTTCCCCTCTCCTACATGTAGTAGGCCTACAGAGGGCGCTCTACTGAGCATGCGCAACTGGAACGTGAAACAACCTTATTGGTGGAGCGTAGGCCATAATTTTATTTGTTCTGCATTAACTCAGTAACTGTTTGCTTTGGCAGTTTTGGGGGAATTATACTTGTGAGATCTTGGGGTTGGAGCTCATTTTTCATTGACTATAGTTTTAGTCTACCGGGTCTATTTCGGGGTGAGTTTAATTTGAGAAGAAAGGCCCCGAAAACCTAAGTATCTTTCACTTGGTAGTCTAGCTAGACGCATTTGTTACCATCCTGGGATCGATCGGGAACGAAATACTTACGCGCGCCGTATACACCATAGAGGGCGCCGCTCTACACGATCTTTGGTACACATGTTTTCGAAACCTTTGCTAGCATGGTCTTTGTTTTCAGCTTCGCCTCCGATTTTCGAATCACTGAGAAGCAAATAGAAATGGAAGCAAATTGAAATATTCGAACTGTTGCCGGGGTTCATATAAATTCATTAAATATTTATGTTGTACAAAGGATCCAGAATGTGGCTGGATCGTTCTCGCAGTTGGGATCCTAAAAGCCTGAGACGAAACGAAGCCATGAATTAAAAAAGGCCTAAACATAATGCATACAATGTACTCCATCCCAAGGAAAGCTATGAAAACGGATGTCATTATGGGCCTTTTCGAATCCCTGGCTTCGTCTTCGTCTTTGGCTTAAGGCGATTTTAGATTCCCAACTGCGAGATCCCCTGCCACATGTTGATGCCTGTTGTGCATCAGAAACATTCAATCTACTGATATGAACCAAAAAGTTAGACTATTTCCATTTGCTTTAATTTATATTTGCTTCTCAGTAATTCGGAGGCGGAGGCGAAGCCAAAGCCAAAGACGAAGCAAAGGTTTCGATGTCTCATTTGCACCATACGGTGGCCCCGATGTGACATTGTTGTATGTACGGTTGATTTTATAACAAATAATTATAGGAAACATACTGTGTATTAATTTCGAAAAAGTTCAACGTGTTTATTATTTGCTAAACCTGCGATGGCAATTCATCATGCTGTGGGTACGTGGCAAAATGTAAGTTTTTGCTTCGTTTCGGGAGATGTTTTTAATAGAAAAAAAAAAAGTCTTTAAAAATGACATTAATTTGCGGATATTAAATTTACAATTTATTTTTCCCTTTCAAGGAAAAAAGGGAAAAGGGGCACCATTTAGCAGTTTTGGTAGATGCTGTAATTATGAAAATTTCTGTGGCTCACGAAAATGAAAAGCGTGTGCATAATTCATAGGCCTAATGTATTTAGACCTAAAGGTACAGGCAATAACACGTCCCGATCCCGTAGATGTATTGGCACGCTATATACAAAACGGTACTTTACAATGGCATAATTACGAAGACACGGGTAAAAAAACCGTGATAATATCATGGTTGAATTACCCGTGCCTTCGAAGGACACCTTATAATGGAAATTAAAAATTGTGCCTTCGAACTTGATTGATGCCATTGTTGGAAATTAAAAATAAACGTGGGTGCTGTTCATAGAAACGTGCCGTTGTGAACAAGTTGCGCACGCGTCATTAACACCAAGGGGTGGGGAGAAAACCACCATATTATTCAAAATTATTATCAACCACCAATTTTGTCAGTTCTCAGTCCACCAACGCCAGGTATATAATACCTATCCAGGGCCCGTGAGCGCACTGTGACTTGTTCGTGTAATCCTGCAGATACATGAAACAGGTAGGGCCTATCATCAGTCCAAACGACTTGTTTATTTGTTAAACGAATTTATTTCGGAGACGAAGTCGATTCTATCTTTTTAACCTCTCGATCAGTTGTCACGATGGCAGTTGTCAACACTTCTTTAAACAATGCCAAGCTTCTCACACTGTTAGCAGTCGCTGCGTTCCAAACGCTGCAGAATGTGGCTTGATCCTTCTCGCAGTTGGGGGCCTAAAAGCCTGAGACAAAACGAAGCCAGGAATTTGAAAAGGCCTAAACACAATGCATGTACTCCCAAGGAAAGCTTTACAAAAAACGGACGTCATTAGGCCTTATTTGCACCATACGGTGGCATGGCCCCGGTGTAACATATTTGTATGTATTTACGGTTGATTTTATAACAAAGAATTATAGGAAACATACCGTGTATTAATTTCGAAAAAGTTCAATGTGTTTATTATTTGCCAAACCCGCGATGGTAATTCGTCATGCTGTGGCAAAATGTTCTTGCGTCGTTTCGGGAGCTGATTTCAATAGAGAAAAAAAAAGTCTTAAAAATGACATTAATTTGCGGATAATTTACAATTTATTTTCCCCTTCCATGGAAAAAGGCAAAAGGGCACCATTTAGCAGTGTTAATGTATTTTTGTGCGATCGCGAAGAAAAAAAAAATAACATAAGAATAACTGCTTGACACCGGTTGAAAACAAACGCTGTTTTTCGTGCTTTTCTTGGCATCAATGACTGTAAAACTTCGGACAGCTCAGTTAAACGGTATTTACTATAAAATACAACCTCCCAAATCTACCTATTCATGAATAATTCAAGCAATTACCAATGGTGTATCCTACCTTTAATGTATTTTTTGGTGGATTCTGTAATTATGAAAACTACTATATGGCTCACGAAAATGAAAAGCGTGTGCATAATTCATAGGCCCGGAATAAGGCCTAATGTATAATAGACCTAAAGGTACAGGCAATAACGCGTCCCGATCCCGTGGATGTATTGGCACGCTATATACAAAACGGTACTTTACAATGGCATAATTACGAAGACACGGGTAAAACAAACGTGATAATATCATGGTTGAATTACCCGCGCCTTCGAAGGACACCTTAATGAAAATTAAAAAAATTGTGCATCCAAACTTGATTCCATTGTTGGAAATTAAAAATAAACGTGGGTGCTGTTTGTAGAAACGTGCCTCCAAACTTGATTGGTGCCATTGTTGGAAATGAAATTAAAAATAAACGTGGGTGCTGTTCATAGAAACGTGCCGTTGTGAACAAGTTGCGCACGCGTCATTAACACCAAGGGGTGGGGAGAAAACCACCATATTATTCAAATTATCAACCACCAATTTTGTCAGTTCTCAGTCCACCAACGCCAGGTATATAATACCTTTTCAGGGCCCGTGAGCGCACTGTGACTTTTTCGTGTAATCCTGCAGATACATGAAACAGGTATCATCAGTCCAAACGACTTGTTTATTTGTTAAACGAATTTATTTCGGAGACGAAGTCGATTCTATCTTTTTAACCTCTCGATCAGTTGTCACGATGGCTGTTGTCAACGCTTCTTTAAACAATGTCAAGCTTCTCACACTGTTAGCAGTCGCTGCGTTCCAAACGCTGCTGGGCATAGCCGTCTGTCCTCCAGGCTGGTTGGCCTGGCAAGACGCCTGTTACATCTTGCTGCCCGACAGGATGGATTGGTGGCAAGCTAAGAAAGTCTGTGACCGGCCCGGGAGCAGCCTGGCCGTCCCTAACTCCCAGGAAGAAAACGATTTTATCTGGCGGGAAATGGAAAGATTGTGGACGGGGAAGTATGGAGCTGTTGGGGACATGAATTTTCAATTGTGGATCGGTTGCACAGATGTTGATAATACGGGTGATCTGGCATGTCTTGGGGTCCAAGGCAAGCCTTTGTTCTCTAACTGGAATCAAGTATCTGCGTATGGTGCCGAAGGTCAAGATTGCATCCAAATGAAGAATGGCGGGAAATGGGCAGACACAAAGTGTGAAGTAACCCAATTTGCAGCTTGTGAGATGCGGGTCTCTCATCCGCGCTCATACTGCCTGCAAGCAGATTCTGACGGGCGCTTCACATCCCAGTGTTTGCTTAACCATCACCTTCAGAACCTGACGGCCTCTGGAGTCATTGGGTGTGGTCGGGCATGCGGGGCGGACCCCTGGTGCCACTCCTTTAATCTCTGGCAGGAGGGTGGTGGCAAGCAAGTCTGCCAGCTGAACAACTCGTCAAGCATCGAGTCTGACATCGCTGACTTTATATATGTGCAAAATTGCTACTTTTACGACTTGTAAACTGTACACTGATCCCTTCTATTTGCACATCAACTGTTATTAAGTTCTTGACATTGTATTCAAAATGAAGTGAAACCCCTCTGTCTTTGGTCATAATCATGGCCACATCAGAATTAAAGGTAGGATACACCATTGGAAATTGCTTGAATTATGAAATTGTAGATTTGGGGGGTTGTATTTTATAGTAAATATCGTTTAACTGACCTGTTCGAAGTTGTTAAAATCATGGATGCCGAGGAAAACAAGAAACACGGCATTCGTTTTCCACCGGTTTCGGGCAGTTGTTCTTATGTTATTCTCTTTTTTTCACGATCGTGATTTTTTAAAATTAAAATTCAATTTTTCGGAACAATTATAGTATATCTAGCGCAATAATTTTGCTGGATGCCTACAATCATTATTTACTTTCAAGTAAGTAAGATATTTCCTAATAATTCGGTAGTAAACAATTTCAATTTCTGCAAATGATGTATTATACATGTACCTTTAACAGGGAAGCTTTACATTACATACATGTACAACATGTAGTGACCAGTTAGAGGCGATGGTTCTTGTTTGAGATATGGATGAGAAAAATACAATTATTAAGTGAGTATTCTAGAAAAGAAAATGACAAATTAAAGACATTTTTCAAGTTACTTTTGTGAACAATTGTGTTAATTGTGGTTGTACTTTTAGAGATGGTCATTTGAATTGAACAGTTGCAAATGCAAAACGTTTGTTTTTTATCGAAATAATTGTATTATTCATTATGAGAAATATAAATGGCTGATTTAAGATTTCTTACTTATTTCAAATACAATCTTGTTTTATTTCAAAGTTTTAAATAATGGCAATGCATTTTTCAATTTAAAAAAAAAATTCTCTTGATTTTGGTATGTAGTTACTTCAGTATTGTAATTGTAAAATTTCATGTTAACTTTTATTATCTATTGAAGTGTTTGTGCTATTAAAATAGATTTGCTGTCGCATGCTTGCACATTAAAGTTAGGAAGTACCAATTATAGGCAAAGACTACAGTTTGGTTGTGGATTTGTATTTTAATCACTTAAATTTCTCCTCTAAAAAAATAAAATTATGAGCTACTGAATGGTCTTTGAACTTCATTCAGTGCATTGGTTGAAAAACACAGAATGCGAGATCAACCGATATCAACTGAGTTCAACCTCGTTGTGGTTTACAAAGTAAAAATTTGTATTACTTCATTTTTGTGTACCATGTACTTTTTACCATACTTGCTAGCCCAGGATGGATGACGTCTTCATTGCATTACGACTGACGGAGGAGTCTAACCTGGTCTACTTTGTATACTATATACTCGTACAGCCTGCTCTAAAAATGTCTGGTTTTTAATTACTCACAATGACTCAGTCACAGGCATTGAACTCTCCAATTAAAATCTATGTTGGTAATGAGGCTTGCTCCTTTTCACACATTTCAACCTCTGTGGTGGAGCGTAGGCCATTTTAATTGGTCTAAACTGTTTGGGAGCTTTTTGTGAATTATACTGACTCGTGAGATCTGGGGGTTCGAATTCTGTTTTGCTAATTTTTCATTGACTATATAGTCCAGGAAAAATAGGTTTTGACCTCAAACAAATTGCAACAAATTGTTTTTCACCACAGTGCACTTCTATAAGGTCCCTAGAATTACATACTAAAAGTCGACAAAAATCCAAGTGGTGGAAATATGACTAATTTGCATAAATCGTTAATCCCTGCCGCGTAATATATTTATTCCCATATTTGGGTATATAATATATTTTTAATTTTTTGAAAAGTTTATTTTGGTGATTCTACTTACATATCCTTACATCAATAACATTTGCTAAATCATATAAGTGACTGAATAATTATGGGAACATAGTAAATATCAAAAATGACAACTTCGTGACCCTATAAATGTGCGCACACTACACTGTCTCCAGATATCATCAAGTAGTCGGTATTGGTGAGCTTCAAATTCACCAAGTTGCTTACTGGCGCAGTTATCATATTAAAACCTTATGAAAAATCATAGGAACAATGATAACATTGTGATATTTAGCCCAGCAAACAAAAACTGGAGGAAAATGGTGTGTCCATAAATTGGGCGAAAAAGTAGTTAAAGGGTTGCCTAACATGGGAGACGTGAACAAGTTCAAGGAAATCCCCAAAATATATTTTAACGTAGATGGGATTATTGTAAGCAACAACAATCTTTAATTTGGGAGGTTTCCTTGAACTTGTTCAAGTCTCTCACCTTAGGCAACCCTTCACCTACTTGTTAGCCCAATTTAGGGACACACCATTTTCTCCCAGTTTTTGTTTGCTGGGCTAAATATCACAATGTTAACATTGTTTATGTGATTTTCCATAAGGTTTTAATAGGATAACTGTGCCAGTAAGCAACTTGGTGAATTTGAAGCACGTCAATACTGACTACTTAATGATATCTGGAGACAGTGTAATGTGCGCACATTTATAGGGTCACGAAGTTGTCATTTTTGATATTTACTATGTTCCCATAATTATTCAGTCACTTATATGATTTAGCAAATGTTATTGATGTAAGGATATGTAAGTAGAATCACCAAAATAAACTTTTCAAAAAATAAAAACAATATAAATATACCCAAATATGGGAATAAATATATTACGCGGCAGGGATTAACGATTTATGCAAATTAGTCATATTTCCACCACTTGGATTTTTGTCGACTTTTAGTATGTAATTCTAGGGACCTTATAGAAGTGCACTGTGGTGAAAAACAATTTGTTGCAATTTGTTTGAGGTCAACAAAACAAAATTATGTATTTTGCCTGGACTAATAGTTTTTGTTTCCCGGATATAACCCCGGGTTTTATATGGTGAGACGCATTTTTAACATCCTGGGAACAAAATACGCGTGCCGTATACACTAGGAGGGCGCTATACACGATCTTTGGTACACATGTTTTCGAAACCTTTGCTAGCATGGTCTTCGTTTTCAGCTTCGCCTCCGGCTAGGCTATGCCTCCGATTTTCGAATCACTAAAAAAAGAATAGAAATGGAAGCAAATTAAAATATTCGAACTGTTGCCGGGGTTCATATCAATTCATTAAATATTTATGTTGTACAAAGGCACCAGAATGTGGCTGGATCGTTCTCGCAGTTGGGAGCCTAAAAGCCTGAGACGAAACGAAGCCAGGAATTCGAAAAGGCCTGTACATAATACATGTACTCCCAAAAATAAAGCAAAGAAAACGGACGTCATTATGTCTTATTTGCACAATACGGTGGCCCTGGTGTTACACATTTCGTATGTATTAACGGTTGATTGTATAAAAACAAAATTATAGGTAACATACGTGTTGTTATTTCGAAAAAGTTCAACGTGTTTATTATTTGCCAAACCCGCTATAATTCGTCATGCTGTGGCAAAATGTACTTGATTCGTTTCGGGAGATGATTTCAATAGAGAAAAAAAAAGTCTTAAAAATGACATTAATTTGCGGATAATTTACAATTTATTTTCCCCTTCCATGGAAAAAGGCAAAAGGGCACCATTTAGCAGTGTTAATGTATTTTTGTGCGATCGCGAAAAAAACCAAAAATAACATAAGAATAACTGCTTGACGCCGGTTGAAAACAAACGCTGTTTTTCGTGCTTTTCTTGGCATCAATGACTGTAAAACTTCGGACAGCTCAGTTAAACGGTATTTACTATAAAATATAACCCCCCAAATCTACCTATTCATGAATAATTCAAGCAATTACCAATGGTGTATCCTACCTTTAATGTATTTTGTTGTGGATTCTGTAATTATGAAAACTACTATATGGCTCACGAAAATGAAAAGCGTGTGCATAATTCATAGGCCCGGAATAAGGCCTAATGTATAATAGACCTAAAGGTACAGGCAAAAACGCGTCCCGATCCCGTGGATGTATTGGCACGCTATATACAACTTACTTTACAATGGCATCAATCAATGCACACATTTGGTATTTTCATAAATACGAAGACACGGGTAAAAAAACCATGATAATATCATGGTTGAATTACCCGTGCCTTCGAAGGACACCTTAATGAGAATACAAAAATTGTGCCTCCAAACTTGATTGATGCCATTGTTGGAAATTAAAAATAAACGTGGGTGCTGTTTATAGAAACGTGCCGTTGTGAACAAGCTGCGCACGCGTCATCAACACCAAGGGATTGGGAGAAAACCACCATATTATTCAAAATTTTGTCAGTTCTCAGTCCACCAACGCCAAGTATATAATACCTATCCAGGGCCTGTGGGCGCACTGTGACTTTTTCGTGTAATCCTGCAGATACATGAAACAGATATCATCAGTTCAAACGACTTGTTTATTTGTTAAACGAATTTATTCTTGAGACAAAGACGATCCGCCGATCTTTTTAACCTCTCGATCAGTTGTTGTCACGATGGCAGTTGTCAACGCTTCTTTAAACAATGCCAAGCTTCTCATACTGTTGGCAGTCGCTGCGTTCCAAACGCTTCTAGGCCTAGCCGTCTGTCCTCCAGGCTGGTTGGCCTGGCAAGACGCCTGTTACATCTTGCTGCCTGACAGGATGGATTGGTGGCAAGCTAAGAAAGTCTGTGACCGGCCCGGGAGCAGCCTGGCCGTCCCTAACTCGCAGGAAGAAAACGATTTTATCTGGCGGGAAATGCAGAGAGTGTGGATGGGGGAGTATGGAGCTGTTGGGAACATGAATTTTGAATTGTGGATCGGTTGCACAGATGTTGATAATACGGGTGATCTGGCATGTCTTGGGGTCCAAGGCAAGCCGTTGTTCTCTAACTGGAATAGAAAATCTGCGTATGGTTTTGAAGGTGAAGATTGCATCAGAATGAAGAATGGCGGGAAATGGGCAGACAAAAAGTGTGAAGGTAACCAATTTGCAGCGTGTGAGATGCGGGTCTCTCATCGCTCATACTGCCTGCAAGCCGATTCTGACGGGCGCTTCACATCCCAGTGTTTGCTTAACCATCACCTTAAGAACCTGACGGTCTCTGGAGTCATTGGGTGTGGTCGGGCGTGCTGGGCGGACCCCTGGTGTCACTCCTTTAATCTCTGGCAGGAGGGTGGTGGCAAGCAAGTCTGTCAGCTGAACAACTCGTCAAGCATCGAGTCTGACATCGCTGACTTTATATATGTGCACAATTGCTACTTCTACGACTTGTAAACTGTACACTGATTCCTTCTATTTGCACATCAACTGTTATTAAGTTCTTGACATTGTATTCAAAATGAAGTGAAACCCCTCTGTCTTTGGTCATAATCATGGCCACATCAGAATTAAAGGTAGGGTACACCATTGGAAATTGCTTGAATTATTATGAATTGGTAGATTTGGGGGGTTGTATTTTACAGTAAATATCGTTTAACTGACCTGTTCGAAGTTGTTATAATCATGGATGCCGAGGAAAACAAGAAAGACGGCATTCGTTTTCCACCGGTTTCGGGCAGTTGTTCTTATGTTATTCTCTTTTTTTCACGATCGTGATTTTTTAAAATTAAAATTCAATTTTTCGGAACAATTATAGTATATCTAGCGCAATAATTTTGCTGGATGCCTACAATCATTTTTTACTTTCAAGTAAGTAAGATATTTCCTAATAATTCGGTAGTAAACAATTTTGATTTCTGCAAATGATGTATTATACCTTTAACAGGGAAGCTTTACGTTACATACATGTACAACATGTGTTGTGACCAGTTAGAGGCGATGGGTTCTTGTTTGAGATGGATGAGAAAAATACAATTATTAAGTGAGTATTCTAAAAAAAAAAAAGACAAATTAAAGACATTTTTCAAGTTACTTTTGTGAACAATTGTGTTAATTGTGGTTGTACTTTTAGAGATGGTCATTTGAATTGAACAGTTGCAAATGCAAAACGTTTGTTTTTTATCGAAATAATTGTATTATTCATTATGAGAAATATAAATGGCTGATTTAAGATTTCTTACTTATTTCAAATACAAACTTGATTTATTTCAAAGTTTTTAATAATGGCAATGCATTTTTCAATTTAAAAAATTTTTTTTCTTGATTTTGGTATGTAGTTACTTCAGTATTGTAATTGTAAAATTTCATGTTAACTTTTATTATCTATTGAAGTGTTTGTGCTATTAAAATAGATTTGCTGTCGCATGCTTGCACATTAAAGTTAGGAAGTACCAATTATAGGCAAAGACTACAGTTTGGTTGTGGATTTTTATTTTAATAACTTAAATTTCTCCTCTAAAAAAATTAAATTATGAGCTACTGAATGGTCTTTGAACTTCATTCAGTGCATTGGTTGAAAAACACAGAATGCGAGATCAACCGATATCAACTGAGTTCAACCTCGTTGTGGTTTACAAAGTAAAAATTTGTATTACTTAATTTTTTTGTACCATGTACTTTTTACCATACTTGCTAGCCCAGGATGGATGACGTTTTCATTGCATTACGACTGACGGAGGAGTCTAACCTGGTCTACTTTGTATACTATATACTCGTACAGCCTGCTTTACAAATGTCTGGTTTTTAATTACTCACACTGACTCAGTCACAGGCATTGAACTCTCCAATTAAAATCTATGTTGGTAATGAGGCTTGCTCCTTTTCACACATTTCAACCTCTGTGGTGGAGCGTAGGCCATTTTAATTGGTCTAAACTAACTGTTTGGGAGCTTTTTGTGAATTATACTGACTCGTGAGATCTGGGGGTTCGAATTCTGTTTTGCAATTTTTTCATTGACTATAGTTATTGTCTCCCGGATATAACCCCGGGTTTTATATGGTGAGTATGAGACGCATTTTTAACATCCTGGGAACAAAATACTCGTGCCGTATACACTAGGAGGGCGCTATACACGATCTTTGGTACACATGTTTTCGAAACCTTTGCTAGCATGCACTGTAAAAAGTCTCCGTATTTTTACGGAGAAATTTCACGGAAATCCTCTGTGAACTTTAAATCACGGGTAAAATACCGTTTTTCACATGGAACAAGGAAGACACCCGTAATTTTACGGGTGCAAGAAAAATGCATGTTATTTTACAGGTCTTTTGGGAAATGTTCGTTATTATACGGGTCCTTGGAGAAAGTCCGTTATTTTACTGGAGGTACTAGATTTGTTCTCCGTAATTTTACTTCGAACGAGGAATTACCCGTAAAAATATTGGAGACACAAACAATAATTATTTATAACTAATTATTTATGATACCACTGCAGTGCATTTTCATATAGGGGGCCTATACATGCGCTTTGGCTTTTTAAAAGTTTGTCATGGGTCATTAGGCGATGAGTATAAAACAAACGTGCATACTTCCGTTTCTAACGTTTACCGTAAGCAAAGATTGTTTTGCCGATAGTAAGCAGTTAACTGTTAAGCAGTTAACTGCTAATCGTTAGCGAAAAATCTCTGCTTACTGTAGCAGGAAATTCCGTGTTTACGGTAAGCGTATTTCACGCGTTAGCAGGACATTTTTGCTTCTGCGCATGCGTACATCCCGTAACTAAGAATTCTGCGCTTACAGGGTTAGCACATATTTTTTCTGCTAGCGCAGTTAGCGAAATATGGTGATCGTAAGCACGGAATTATGTGGTTAACAGAGCCAAGAAATTGGGCCCATATCAATTTGCTTAAGCACAAAAACACAGTAAAATCATGTTACAAGCCAAAATTCCACGTGATTGTTATGCTAAGCTAAATACCAATCACAAATAATGTACATCAGCTGTTAAGCTCATTTTACTAAGCAGTTAAGTTTGTGCTTAAGCAGTTCTCTATGAAATCGCGCCAGACCACGTCCGTTTACCAAACCCCAGCTTAGGCTCCAATCTGGCTCCAAAACTATTGTCAAACCTTATAAACAAAGCCAAATAGACGAGGCTAGGGTTTGGAAAACGGTCCTAGTAATGAGTAGACTGCCTTTGGCCCAGCTGATGCAGCGCGGCAAGAAGTGGCTGAAAGCGCCAATAGACTAGACGTACATACATGTACGTATTATTTCCCAGCCGTAGCCATATGATATAGGTATACGCACGAAGCCGGGGCTTTTTTTTTTTACCTTTGCCGCATGGGAAGGCAAGTCTGAATTCCGCCGCTCCACCTTTTATGCCGAGTTTATCGTCGTTCAAACGTGCGCGATGCTCAGACTAAATTTCGCAGACAACATTTCTGCATTTGCTCGCGCCATATGCCAGCGCGCGCGCTGACTCTTAGAGCAAGGGAACTAGACTGAGCTCTGAAGTGACGTGACTGCACTGCTGATCGGCGAAGGCCCAAACAAGTTGTGATTCTGCTGCTACAAACAAAGGTAAAATTAGGCATAATGTAAGCCCAAATTTCTGGAGTTTCTTGACCACTGTTGATCAAATTTGCATTCACACTGACTGTCGCTGGTTTAGCCCTAAACGTTATAAACCAGTCCAGGGGCCAATTTCACGGAGCTGCTAAGCACAACAATTTGCTTAGCACAAACAAGTATTGCTCATTAAAAACTGGTTACCAGCCAAAATTCTACGTGTTTTTCATGCTAAGCAAAAAACCAGTTGATTATCAATCAAAAACAGTAAAGATCACGTGAAAATTTGGTCTGTAACCTTGTTTTTGCCAAGGTCGACAAATGTTCATGCTAAGCAAATTTTTGTGCTTAGCAGCTCCGTGAAATTGGCCCCAGATGAGTAACGTTAAATAATTAATCCTCTCATTGCCATCATGCATTGGCCCCGCAATTACTTAGCCCATGTAGGCCAGGGTAGGGGAGGGGGCCAATTTCATAGAGCTGCATTTATAAGCATAACAATTGCTTTAAAAGCACAAAACATTCTTGCTTATACTAGTAGTAACACCAGTTTACCAATACCAGCCACAACTCCATGTTATGTATGGTGTTGGTGATTGGTACTTAGCTGCTGTGTGTCATGGAGTACTTTATAGGTTTAATTTCTTGGCATATAAACAATCGCATGGAATTTTGGCTCTAATTACCTGATTTATTAGGCAAGGCCAAGGATTGTTGTGCTTAAGCAAAATGTTGTGCTTAAGCAGCTTTATGAAATTTGGTCCCAGGTTGGACTCCGTTGTAAACATTCTCGCGATCGGCATGACGTCACATAACAACGTGCGTTAAACCTCAAATTTCTCCCTTTGCGCTAATTGCATAAACAATGGGAAGATAAACAAGGTTCCCGGATGTCCGACCGCGAAAATTGCAATGAAGAACGTTGTCCAACCTGGGCTAGCCCCCAATCTGTGTGCTGTAAACCTGTATCATGTAGGCCATACCGCAATCCGTGCGGCACCAGACTGCGAATAGTTAGAGACTGTTTTTCTTCATAGAAATCATTCGCCCTTAAACTTGGCATGTAGCCTAGGCCCCGGCCCTACATGTAGGCCTAGGTTAACAATTTCTGCTTTGTCTTATGGTTATGTCTGGCATTGGCAATGTCTGGTCTGCTGCAGTGATAGAGTGCTGGTGTAGGCCTCAGCTAGGGCAGGCCTATAAATTTAGACCGTGGCTATTCTTACAAAAAAGTACATGACCGTAATCCTACGTACTTTTTCTATTCTTATGTGAGTTCCGGTAGCGCATGCGCAGTCCCTAGTTAATTGTATACAGTCCCTAGTTAATTGTATACAGTCTCAATTTTTTTGTATACAGTCGGAGTCCCTAGTTTTTCGTATACACGACTTTTATACCTTTTTCTATAAGACCCTATCTAGATGAGATTATTAACCAATAATTTTGGTTAATAAAAAAAGGTTACGTAATGAAATAATACCAAAAAACACTGGAATTAACTTATTATTACGCATACATACAATAATAACCTATTCCTATTACTAATATAACCTACTATTGGATCACTTCAACAGTTTGACAGGTATTGACTTGAGTGAGAAACTTAAAGATGAGTTTGTCAGCAAGGGAACCAGGCTTGTCAAATTCTTCAAAACAAAGAAGACCCCAGCAGATTTGGTTAAAGCTGTTGGTGAAGTCCAGAACTCGTCAGCTGTCTTAAGAAGTTTGCCAAAGCTGCTAGCCACGTACTTCAAAGAAGACGAGTCTGTCTTGATCTGTTACTATGATGTAAGTGATGTGGATCTTTTACACCTCGGTCATATAGCAGGGTTCAGTTTTCAGGTTGTACCATATGGTAGAGACATGTAGCTCTACAATTAACAAAAACGGCTTTGTATTAGACCAGTGCCGAAACGCATTTAATGTTTAGTTCAAGTCATGTAAAGCAGTAGAAAACGGGAAGTGGCACATGTATACATGTACATGTACCATATTTGTTCTTATTGTTCATCTACATTGTACATGTACATGTACCAGATGGTCTTGATTCCCTGACATTTCCTGAAAAAATATTATTCAGGTTTTTTTCTCCCACAACTAAAACTTAACATTCCTTCAGTGTCTTTTCTTAAAACAAATTTGTTCAGGTTTTGCAAGCTATAAATTGCTAAAGCCCTTTCAATCTGAACTTTTACCTTTTGTCCGGTAATTCCTATTTTAACCCTAACCCCCTAGGCCTTACTTTGGGCTTAAGAGCTGCGTACTACAGAATACTACTTAGTATTTTGTAGCATTGGGTCTCTCCATGACTGATGATTGGGTGTGTACTGACAGAGTACAGATACTGCCAACTACAAAATACTAAATAGTGGCAATACAGGTCAGTAATACTTACCTGGCAAAAAATGCAGTAGTCCAGCCTTGACCCATTGTGTCCCAAGTGACATTTGTTGCTGTAGAGTCTACAGCATACATGGGCCATGCACACTCAGCAAGCAGAGGGACCCAATGCTAAAAAGTACTACGAGTGCAATAAGGGGTGAAGTACCCAATACTAAAAATTACTACAGGCATTGCACACAAGTCAGTGAGAGTACTGCATACTACTTTTTACTACTAGTAGTAAAAAGTAGCATTAGGTAGGGTTAGGGTTAAAGCAGTTTGCAGTTTTCTGCTAAATCCTATTTACTTCTGTTACTTGGTGCACATAGGATATGGCAACAAGGGATGATCTTGAAGCTGATTCCAACCTATACCTTCAACTCCTTGCATTGCTGTTCTGGGTAAGATTAATTATTTTCTTTAAAATAAACAAACAAAAAAGCTCTGCTAGCTTTAATATCCATTATAAACTAAAATAGTCATGAACTAAAATATGTCAAACAAAAAAATACCTTAGGTTCGGGTCACCCGACCGACTTTAATTTTTTAGAGCGATAAAATGAGATCCAACAAAATTGTAATTGTTTTTGGAAAAAAGATATTACGATACCAACTTTCCATCAAAATTGTTCAAAATTGCCGACTGCCAATCCATCAGCCGGTGATTTCTTTCTTTCTAAGTTTCTGGTATTATCCAAAAGAAAACATTGTGTTCGTGTGTGTACTTTGTATGTGTGCTTGTCTGATCATCATGGGGGCATGCACAAATACGTTCTTTTGCACGCTGTGCTGAAGTTGTGACCGCGCGCCTGCTCGGGAAAGTACAGTTGCGACCGAAATACGTGTGGGAATATGTGTCCGATATCACACAAGTCAATGGAACGTTGCTACAGACGCTTCTATAGCCATGTGTTATTTCTAGGCATTGTGAAGTATTACTTTTGACACAGTCTGCCCATTTGCAGACTACATGTATGTGAAAAACCACGGGGAAGTTGACAATTATTTTTCAATTTATATTGTTGCAAGATGCCAACCTGACGGACCACGGAGATGAGTAACTTTGACACAACAGTGGTTGCAATGAACTGTGTTCCTTGCTGAATTACTATACCTCATACATATTCATGATCCAGAGCCCCATTCTCACTGGTCCATTCACCAATTACGTGCCATCCGCTATTTTTGCTGTTTCCCAAGCGTGCACAAAAGCATTCACGCAGAGGGAAAATACGCACATGCGTAGTTAACTAGCAAACCCAGGTAACCCGCGTGCTAGTTTACTACGCATGCACTTTACAATGCAATCGTGGAACTAGCACACGGGTGTAGTACACACGTACGAACATCGACACGACTGAACTGTGTGCCGTGCGCTAAACATAAATATGGCAGCACACATAATGTTTAAATTTTGTTGGCGGTGTTTTCCCTAACACCTGACAATGTAACTGAATATGTATGAGGTATAGTAAAACATATAACATGGTTTATTTTGGGTAGGTAGTGGATAATAGCTTCCCTCTGTATTGAAAGTTGACAAACTAGTTCCCTCGGCTTCATGATCACCTCAGGAACTAATATTGACTATATACCCACCCTCAAAAAATGTTTGTATGTTTGAATTACCTCGGGGAGCTAATATTGACTATATACCCACCCTCAAAAAATGTTATACCTGGTATCTGTATAGTACTACTATGTTAAAATTGCCTTCTGAACGCATGTTGTCCTTTCCTATTTGATGATTTATTAGTAAATCATTTTGATAGTCTTTTGTTTATTTTGCATACATTTTTACAGATGGACATATCTACTTATGCATCGATAAGAAGGTGGTGCATAGGTCAATTATCATCTGTCGAAAAGGGCATAGCCATGGTATTTGCGTCCTATGTTTTCAACATTGTTTATCCATTGGCTGTGTCTTCGACCATGGACTTCATACAACGGTATGTCAATCCTATATTCTTAAGTGTAGCATCATAGTAATGATTTGGTCAGGATTGTTACTACCGGTACCTCAAAGGGATACGCTACGTCACAGTGATTTCTTTAAAAAAGGGGCAGGAACTGTTTCGCCAACAGAAACTGTTTGCGATTTCTCATTAAAGAATGCTAACAAACTATTTTCTTCCTTGTGCTTATATTATTGTTCAAATTGTCTGGAGCTAAATATTTGACTCGACACGACACGACACGACACGACACGACACGACACGACACGACACGACACGACACGACACGACACGACACGACACGACACGACACGACACGACACGACACGACACGACACGACACGACACGACACGACACGACACGACACGACACGACACGACACGACACGACACGACACGACACGACACGACACGACACGACACGACACGACACGACACGACACGACACGACACGACACGACACGACACGACACGACACGACACGACACGACACGACACGACACGACACGACACGACACGACACGACACGACACGACACGACACGACACGACACGACACGACACGACACGACACGACACGACACGACACGACACGACACGACACGACACGACTCACTTACTTACTAAAATGACTTGACTTAAATTAAATTAAGTCAGAAAAGTTTGTGACACTGGGGGGAAACACCTAGAAAACTCAGTTCAAATAGGTTTTGAAGACCTTTTTTTCTTGGGCGTGAATTCTAATGCACATGCTCGAGTGCATTTTTCATGAATCAGGATATAATTAAATTAGAAATACATGACAGTGATAGTGTAGCAGCAGTTTTACATAATATGTCGCATCATGGTAGGGCAAATGGTGCGTTCATTTTCAGATTTCACTTAATTTCTTGTATTACACCTACATGTATATACCACAAGGGAACATTACTAGGTAAATTTGCTTACTAAAGTGAGGACCATGATTATCTAGCCCTGTGATGGCTGTCTCCCAAATTGTCAGTATCTTTATTCAAATCCAACTCATGCCAGTTTCTTTGTTCACTTTGATATGTATTCAAATAGTCAGTTTCTCTTGTGGTATAGTGGTGTAATTTAAGATAAGAGGTCATATCCTCATTGAGTGATCCCCACAATGCCGCTTCCCAGGTTGTATCGTATAATCCGGCGTGATCCCTGGCCACACGGAATTCTGGTATTTGATTTTTGACTAGCGCCTCTGAACAAAGATACTGACCATTTGGGAGACCGCCAACCTAGTATAGGGCAAGATAGCTCCGGTACGTTATTTCAGAGGTCGCAGGTTCGAATCCTGCTTCTGCCAGTTTTCTTTGTTCACTTTACTTCAATATATAATTTTTTAATTTCAGTTTGCCAAGCTGTATTAGCTACGTAGGCACTTAAACATAGAGTACAACCTTCCTCACAGACATTTTAAAAAGTAATTAAGGATAAAAGATAAAGGTTAGCTGTACAGCAAAACAGCTGTCACTATTACCAGTAGTTCCTGCAGGAACCCATAAAGAATACTGGCAACATTATTTATTACCTTGATAGCACTATTGGTGATGCATGCTTTCAGTACTGAATGAAAACATGAGGGAAATTACAATTTTTTTACAATTTTTTTTGTTTTGTTCAGGGTATTTGTTGGCATCAATCCCCAACAAGGGAGCAAGGCAGTGAGAGGAAAGAAAGTAATCGGGGAGGTGAGCCACAGGGTTCTTGCTCTGGCGAATGACCTGACGATTTTTGAGAGTGATTGGATGCAGTGTCCTGAATCATAAAACCATAGCTACTACGTACATGTATGGGTCATTCTGTGTCAATTTTCAAATAAAAAACACACTTTATCATTTTTTATCCATAGCATAAGTCTATGGGGGTTAATTTAAAACTCTAGAGAAGGAAGCCCAAACTAAATTTTCTGTCAAAGTGACTTGAGCTATGATGAAATAATCATATAGAATCCCAATTGCTGCAACAAATTTATTTTGTAGCAATTTTAAATTTGTCACACATTCAACTTCATGGAATGACCCAAATGTATATTAGTATTCATTGAGCATTGAGATTTTCTGAACATTTAAACAATTTTACAAGCGCAAGCCCAAATTTCAATGTTTTTGATCTCTTTCAAGTTTACATACCCATGTATTTTGGTGCAGTTAAATGATAAAATAAAAAGTATCCTATATCTCAGAAAATGAAAAAAAATTGAAAGAAGAAAGGTTTAAGCAGTTTGTTTTTACAAAATTTACTTGTGATAAATCTTGACTAATTATGTAAATCACAACAACTATTAAACATGTTAACAGTAGACATCCTTATTACTGATAGTAACTTGATGTTAAACGGCCAAAATGTTCAAAACCTTGGAAGTTAATCTTTTAGATTTTCTCTTTATAGATTTATGACATACATGTACGAGTATGGTATCTCCTTGTTTAACTGTTTAACCAGTTTGCACTGGAGGACGTATATATCTGCAAAAAATTTCGAGATTCTAAACGGATGACGGATAAATACGCCACAAGCAAGGCTGAAAATGTCTGTCAGCAGCGAGCTACATGTAGGCCGGATCGAGTTTCCTTAAAATTAATCCTGCTTCTGGCTCGGTCTCCCAAACAATAATCCTGGCGCGAACTGGTTAAAACTAATGGAAATGATCTACATGCACATAACCAACACAGTCATCGTACCTACCTAGGTACTAGATCAAATAATCACCAATTTATACCCATATCTTTGATAAAGGGCTGTTAACCAGTTCGCGCCGGGATTATTTTAACATCACCGAGCCAAGGGCAGGATTATTTTTAACGAAACTCGATCCGAAGCGTGTTCAGGCCGAAAGTGCCGGGAAGCACACCCACGCATTTCCGGCCTTGCTCGCTGCTGACAGACATTTCCGAACTTGAACTTGGCGTGTTTATGCGTCATCCGTTTTGAATTTGGGGAAAACTTTGCGTTTATATACGTCATCCGGCGCGAACTGGTTAACAAGATGGTGTACAGTATGTTTGGTTGAAGTTCAAATGGTAAGGAATAAACAAGACTCGGGTAAAGGATAGCAGGTTAGTATTATTGTTATGTCAAATGTCAAGGTCAAATCAAATTTATAATTTACAACAGAGAAAAATACTGATCTCTATACAGGGTGGCTCATAAATAAAAACAAAACTGATTGTTATGGTTACTACATTTAGATGTGTTACTGTTTTAACCAGTATTGCCTTTTTTATTTGAAGTTAATAAATTAAAGATGTGACTATGAAAACAAGAATAATTGTTCACTTAGTTTGTCTTAGTTTTTGCTTTTGTACTCTATGGAAATCAGCTGTTCTTGACTCAAATCTCTGAATAGGACAATCAAGTTCAAGATAGCATCTCTCTATTTCTTTTTTAAAATCTTTACTTTCACTCAACAGTGAAACTTGTTAGCTTGACTAAAAGTTTTGTACATAAACAAGGTTGTGTTATCTCCTTTATTTTCAAACAATAGTTGCTGTTCTTGCACAAAAATTTGTGGAAATGTAATTATTGTTCTATAATATGAATGCCATTTATTTACAATTGTACATGTACAGTGTATTATAAAAAAGAAGTTGCTAAACCCCCAAATTCAGGACATTAAAGTTTCGGTAGCAAAATTACTGGAAGTTTTCAATTGTTCCGTAAATTTACGAGATTTGTATGGATTTTTTTTACGGAAAAATAACGGAACCATAAAAAGAATTCTGGCAGCAAAATTACCGGAACTTTTTTTTATCTTTGTATTTTTACGGAAACATTTCCGTGATGACTTGTTTTCCGTAAAAGCGCTTTCCGTTAATTATTTTCCGTAAAATAACAAGTTTCGTAAAATTTACAGAACCCAAAATCTGTTCCGGTAATTTTGCTGCCGGAACTTTTTCCGTGAAAAAACGGACAAACTTTTTACAGTGTGGTCTTCGTTTTCAGCTTTGCCTCCAGCTAGGCTATGCCTCCGATTTTCGAATCACTAAGAAAAAAATAGAAATGGAAGCAAATTAAAATATTCGAACTGTTACCGGAGTTCATATCAATTCATTAAATATTTATGTTGTACAAAGGCAACAGAATGTGGCTTGATCGTTCTCGCAGTTGGGAGCCTAAATGCCTGAGACGAAACGAAGCCAGGAATTTGAAAAGGCCTGTACATAATACATGTACTCCCAAAAATAAAGCAAAGAAAACGGACGTCATTATGTCTTATTTGCACAATACGGTGGCCCTGATGTTACACATTTTGTATGTATTTACGGTTGATTGTATACAAACAAAATTATAGGTAACATACGTGTTGTTATTTCGAAAAGGTTCAACGTGTTTATTATTTGCCAAACCCGCTATGGTAATTCGTCATGCTTTGGCAAAATGTTCTTGCGTCGTTTCGGGAGATGATTTCAATAGAGAAAAAAAAAGTCTTAAAAATGACATTAATTTGCGGATAATTTACAATTTATTTTCCCCTTCCATGGAAAAAGGCAAAAGGGCACCATTTAGCAGTGTTAATGTATTTTTGTGCGATCGCGAAGAGAAATAAAATAACATAAGAATAACTGCTTGACGCCGGTTGAAAACAAACGCTGTTTTCGTGCTTTTCTTGGCATCAATGACTGTAAAACTTCGGACAGCTCAGTTAAACGGTATTTACTATAAAATACAACCTCCCAAATCTACCTATTCATGAATAATTCAAGCAATTACCAATGGTGTATCCTACCTTTAATGTATTTTTTGGTGGATTCTGTAATTATGAAAACTACTATATGGCTCACGAAAATGAAAAGCGTGTGGATAATTCATAGGCCCGGAATAATGCCTAATGTATAATAGACCTAAAGGTACAGGCAATAACGCGTCCCGATCCCGTAGATGTATTGGCACGCTATATACAAAACGGTAGTTACAATGGCATCAATCAATGCACGCATTTTGTATTTTCATAAATACGAAGACACGGGTAAACAAACCATGATAATATCATGGTTGAATTACCCGTCCCTTCGAAGGACACCATGAAAATAAACAAAAGTGTGCATCCAAACTTGATTGATGCCATTGTTGGAAATTAAAAATAAACGTGGGTGCTGTTTATAGAAACGTGCCGCTGAACAAGCTGCGCACGCATCATTAACCAGTTCGCGCCGGGATTATTTTAACATCGCCGAGCCGACGGGCGGGATTATTTTTAACGAAACTCGATCCGAAGCGTGTTCAGGCCTATAGTGCTGGGTAGCACACCCACGCATTTCCGGCCTTGCGCGCTGCTGACATACATTTCCGAACTTGAACTTGGCGTATATATTCGTCATCCGTTTTGAATTTGGGGAAATTTTTGCGTTTATATTCGTCATCCGGCGCGAACTGGTTAACACCAAGGGATTGGGAGAAAACCAACATATCAACCACAGTTGTCAGTCCACTTACGCCAGGTATATAATACCTATCCAGGGCCTGTGAGCGCATTGTGACTTTTTCGTGTAATCCTGCAGATACTTGAAACAGGTATCATCAGTCCAAACGACTTGTTTATTTGTTAAACGAATTTATTTTGGAGACAAAGTCGATCCTATCTTTTTAACCTCTCGATCAGTTGTTGTCACGATGGCAGTTTTCACCGCTTTAAACAATGTCAAGCTTCTCACACTGTTGGCAGTTGCTGCGTTCCAAACGCTGCTAGGCCTAGCCGTCTGTCCTCCAGGCTGGTTGGCCTGGCAAGACGCCTGTTACATCTTGCTGCCCGGCGACAGGATGGATTGGTGGCAAGCTAAGAAAGCCTGTGACCGGCCCGGGAGCAGCCTGGCCGTCCCTAACTCGCAGGAAGAAAACGCTTTTATCTGGCGGGAAATGAAGAGAGTGTGGATGGGGGAGTATGGAGCTGTTGGGGACATGAATTTTCAATTGTGGATCGGTTGCACAGATGTTGATAATACGGGTGATCTGGCATGTCTTGGGGTCCAAGGCAAGCCGTTGTTCTCTAACTGGAATCAAGTATCTGCGTATGGTGCCAAAGGTCAAGATTGCATCAGAATGAGGAATGGCGGGAAATGGGCAGACAAAAAGTGTGAAGAAACCCAATTTGCAGCGTGTGAGATGCGGGTCTCTCATCGCTCATACTGCCTGCAAGCCGATTCTGACGGGCGCTTCACATCCCAGTGTTTGCTTAACCATCACCTTCAGAACCTGACGGCCTCTGGAGTCATTGGGTGTGGTCTGGCGTGCTGGGCGGACCCCTGGTGTCACTCCTTTAATCTCTGGCAGGAGGGTGGTGGCAAGCAAGTCTGTCAGCTGAACAACTCGCCAAGCATCGAGTCTGACATCGCTGACTTTATATATGTGCAAAATTGCTACTTCTACGACTTGTAAACTGTACACTGATCCCTTCTATTTGCACATCAACTGTTATTAAGTTCTTGACATTGTATTCAAAATGAAGTGAAACCCCTCTGTCTTTGGTCATAATCATGGCCACATCAGAATTAAAGGTAGGATACACCATTGGAAATTGCTTGAATTATTATGAATTTGTAGATTTGGGGGGTTGTATTTTATAGTAAATATCGTTTAACTGACCTGTTCGAAGTTGTTAAAATCATGGATGCCGAGGAAAACAAGAAACACGGCATTCGTTTTCCACCGGTTTCGGGCAGTTGTTCTTATGTTATTCTCTTTTTTTCACGATCGTCACTTTTTAAAATTAAAATTCAATTTTTCGGAACAATTATAGTATATCTAGCGCAATAATTTTGCTGGATGCCTACAATCATTATTTACTTTCAAGTAAGTAAGATATTTCCTAATAATTCGGCAGTAAACAATTTCGATATCTGCAAATGGTGTATTATACCTTTAACAGGGCAGCTTTACATTACATACATGTACAACATGTAGTGACCAGTTAGAGGCGATGGTTCTTGTTTGAGATGGATGAGAAAAATACAATTATTAAGTGAGTATTCTAAAAATGAAAATGACAAATTAAAGACATTTTTCAAGTTACTTATGTGAACAATTTATTGTGTTCATTGTGGTTGTACTTTTAGAGATGGTCATTTGAATTGAACAGTTGCAAATGCAAAACGTTTGTTTTTTATCGAAATAATTGTATTATTCATTATGAGAAATATAAATAGCTGATTTAAGATTTCTTACTTATTTCAAATACAATCTTGATTTATTTCAAAGTTTTAAATAATGGCAATGCATTTTTCAATTTTTAAATAACATTCTCTTGATTTTGGTATGTAGTTACTTCAATATTGTAATTATAAAATTTCATGTTAACTTTTATTATCTATTGAAGTGTTTGCGCTATTAAAATAGATTTGCTTTCGCATGCTTGCACATTAAAGTTAGGAAGTACCAATTATAGGCAAAAACTGCAGTTTGGTTGTGATTTCTATTTTAATCACTTAAATTTCTCCTTTAAAAAAATTAAATTGTGAGCAACTGAGTGGTCTTTGAACTTCAGTGCATTGGTTAAAAAAACAGAATGTGAGATCAACCGATATCAACTGAGTTCACCCTCGTTTTGGTTTACAACGTAACTATTTGTATTACTCATTTTTGTTAGATAATTGGGGAAAATGCTTGGGGCTTAATTGAGAAACTACCAGCCCTGCACTTTCTTCCAATCTTATGTCAAATATCTTAAGACTCTGAACCCGATCCGAAGTTGAGAAACCTTCTCAGCGTACCATGGCCAGGTGTCCTGAAAGGATCATCAAAGCGTATGTTGTTTCGCTTTAGAGCCCCAAAAATCACTTAGGAATTAAGTTGCTTCTCAGAAGCTCTTTGATGTAATTGGGCCCAAACTGTACTGGGTCTGAATCTTCAGCAAGACCATTTCCTCGCAGTTTTCTTTACATGTTCTCATTCCGTAATCCAATTTGGGATTATACGATTCTTCAGAGATCGAATCAGAGTGGCCAGTGGTCCATTTTTCCGGGGTTGGGTCATGCGCTCGTAGTGCATCAAGGCGAGTTCTTGCAACACTTCATCTAAGGCCGGTCTCATGTGTGGGGTCTTATTAGCGCAACGTTTTCCCAGAGCTTTGAGGCCTGATAGTCTGCGACTTTCTGCTGCGATGTCTTGAAACAGCACTCCCAAACTGTAGACATCTGATTGGACGTTATAGCAACTGGTGCCCTCTATGATCTCAGGGGCCAACTGCGCACAGCATTTGAAGTGTTTCTTTTTCTGTTTACCAGTCAGTTTCTGGGGAGGAGGAGGGTTGTCGATGCGGTAAGCGTATCCAAGATCGATGATCTTCCCCTCCCAGCCCACTGATTGGTTCTCAGGATCGCGGCACACCATGACGTTGTCGGAATGCAAATCGTTGTGTGTCCAGCCTGCCTCATGCATATCCATTAGTCCCTGAGTGACGTCAGACGCCACTTTCAGCCAATCCAATGACTTCATCTTGTTGGAACGTTTTTTGAACATTTGGTAGGCGCTCCAGGAGGTCCGCTTATCCAGGTTGCCGATGAACTCCATGGCGAAAGAGCAGCGGTCCACGGTTCCATGGAAGTTAGGGAAAGCCTTGCTGGAGGAGACGGCGTTCATCGCCTGCGTCTCCCTGTTGAAGGCTTCCTCAGTCCAGCAAGGGTTCTGGACTTTAGTCAGCTGCTTGACTGCCATTAACGTGCCATATGAACGGCTCTGCATCAGGGAAACCTCACCGAATTCACCCTTACCCAGCTTCACTGCGGAGTAGGAATTTCCCTTGCGGGTCATGACGGGGTTGAGATCGTTCTTGTCAATGTGAGGCAGTGGACCGGACGATTCAATAGGATGGAGTAAGATCTGATGACGGGTTGTGTCCGCATCGACATGTTTTGCCTCAAATTTCGCCATGTTGTCTCCACCCATCTGGATCTCATCTTGAGGCGCTGTGATTGAGATCGGGAGTGATGGGGTCTCTTCTGATGTGGTCTTGGGTGGCACTTTGGTTGGCCTGACACGATTCACGCAGTCGTTTTTTGAACCTCCACTTCTATTCTTATGATGCTGATGAGTCAGTGACGGCTCATGAATTGGTGTCTGCTGAGAAGCTGAGATGCTCTGTTGCAAGGACAAGGCGCCCTTCTCGCATCTAGAATTGCCAGATGCGTCTGGATGTATGTCATCTTGTACAGACCTTCAAAAAAGAACATAAAATACATGAATGTATGGAAAAAAAGAGTAATACAGGGAAACATATAAACAAGTATATAGGGCCTACTCGTTCACGACACACACAAATTACCACATAATCCTTTGGAGCTATTTGAAGGATCTTCACGTCGACTTAATACTTATTTTTATAATATGCTTTCATTTTTTTTTTTTTTTTTACCTCGTCTATAAATCAAAGATATACAAAAACTGCAATACTACCTTTCTGGGATTCCAGTAGCCGGAGACTGCCGAGAAGTGACGGGTGTCTGTTGACGTACCGGTCCCGGTCGTCGCTGCACTTCCTCTAAAAGTTTTACCGGGGGACAATTTGGCGACAGCGCGATGGCTTCTCGGCGGGCCGCTGCCGCTGGCTGGAGCGACACTACATGGTATACGCTCAAGGATCTGAAAAGAGAAAAAAAATTGAGTCTTTGTTTTTATCTTTACGCTCTCTCAAATCGTTATATCAAATCTCAAATCCGGGTGACAAACAAACGTGGTGAAATAGGTTTGTGTCATCATTAGATAAACTAAATAAAATAAAAGGTGTAGGGGCCTAGTACATTTGAGGTTTTCCGGTTAGTATCCAGCACGATTTAAGACAGCGGGCCCTCTTGTCTCCATAAAAACTCATGACTATTGTTATACCTATCACATCCCCATAATTTGAAAATAATTCCCGAGATTTCGGGAACACAGTGATCAACACAGTAGACGAGAGTTCCCTCTGCCTAAGTCATATCTTGCTTCATTATGCTTCCGGTCCATTTCCCTAGAAATCCGTTTCTATAACGTTATTCGTTTAAATTCTTATTAAGCGTACAATCACATACTTAAGCCTAATAAATAATAACAGGAATTAAAGAAGAACTCACCGGAATTTTACCGAAGCATATTGCGAAGCAAATCGAAACATCGTGATTTGTTTCTCTAAAAATCAAGAATTCTCTCTCGAAAGACTCGTATAAGAACACGTGTTTACAACTCAAGCTGCAAACTCGAACTTAGTTGGTTTGTTTATTATTAGTAAACTTCGCACCACCTTAGTTACTACGCGTCCCGATCACATCGTAAATTAAGTTATGACGTAACAATTAATGTTACCTTTTCTTCGTGTAAAGCAAAATATGAACGCGACACGCGATATGAAATACGTAAATGCGATGTACCGTATATAAGCGCGCGTCATTCACAATGACCTCTATAGCGCGCGTTATTCAAACGCGCGCGCGCCCTATAAAGCTGCCGAAGTCGTGACGTCACACATGTAAATTCGGTTAAAAACTGTTGATCTAATGGCGGTCGAGAGGCGAGGTTTTACATTTGGCTAAAAAAGCTCTAGTTTTTAACTGATGTGGCCGCTCCACGAAATGCGAACTTTTGGACTTCACTATTTCCAGGTACAAATTTGAGAAAAATTTGCAAGTTCGTGTTTGTCTGTGCCATTCCGTCGTCGAAAAATTGATCACTTTATTCAATATTTTGTGCCGTCAGGAAGGAAAATGACTAGTCAGATATCAAATTGTTGTACAGAAATATATTTGTTTAATTTATTCTATTATAAATCACAAAAATAACCATCAACTACATATAAAACAAAACACACACAAAAACATTTTTCTTCATATTTGCGTCTCAGCTATTAAAAAAACTAGAAGTGTGACTATAAGTGTGACTAAACTTTCAGTTGCCTAAACTACCTCCATGTACTCAATACTATACTACTGGGGGAAAAACAAGAATTAACTCGCATGCATTTGATAATAATAACTCAGTGATTCAATGTTTTCATGCACTCTAGCTAATTTTCAGACTATTAAGTTGCAAGACAAACAATTGTCAACATGTACAAACAAAATCAACCATAGATATAAAATTCTAAGTTTTGTTAAATGAATACATTTTAACAATACTAAACATGCATAACGTATTGGGGTGAAAATGAAAGTTGGTCTAACATCCAGACTTTTTATCAAACAGTGACATTATAATTACAACAACTTTAATACAATGTTTCTTTGAACATCAGCACACATTCACTACGAGAACTACAAATGAGCCCGTTTTATCAACAGTTGCTATATATGAATTTCTCACTCATTCTCACTCAAGTAAATTTAAATCACAGGAAATAATCTCTTTTCAAAGCTACATGTAAAATACTGTAAACTTACCAAATAGCTATAACTACTATATACGGTAAAAATGTGTCAAAGATGTCGACCAGAAATTCTGTTGCAACAAGTCTCAACAAAAAATTATATAGAACCAATTTCGAATTTACACGGTAAATTTGCTAATTACACGATAGTTTTGCAAATTTACACAGTAAATTTGCTAATCAATCAACACACAGCCTTCGGAATAATTGTATGCAATATTTGGCATCTTCCAACCCTAATTACCTAGTGTGTGTGCAAAATAATGCAGAACCATGGCCAAGCCATTCATTATTTCTGGTTCAAGGGGCAAATGGCGCTTTAGTGCTACATGTACATGAACCTCAAATGCAACAAACAAAAGGCGTCTTACTATTTCCACGCATCGTTGTTAGCATTTTTAATGGCAGAAATGTGCATGGACATTTTTTGTTCTACATTTGTATCTTGACACATTATTACTCCATATGTAAACTTGCAAACAATTGTATTTGTTTGCAAGAACAGAACACTGCTTGCGAAGCTGTTTAATTTAAGAGGTTTTATTTGTATTTGTACACAACATGCAAAACAATATAAAGGTTTATACATGTACATAGCTTCGTTCTAATAACAAATACTCTTAAGAAATAAATACCTATGTAAATACTGCTCTCTTTTTTTTAAAACAAGCAAACTAACTTAAGTGGTGTACCCTGGTACAACACTTACTTTGGCCATGTTCGAATCACTGGCTTTGGCTGTGACTTCGGCCGTTGCTATGCTGTTGCTGAGGGCGGTCATTGTCTGCTCTTGGCAACAGCATAGCAACGGCCGAAGTCACAGCCAAAGCCAGCAATTCGAACATGGCCTTATTACCATTTTTTAGTAGACTGAGCACACTCTTTGGCCCTCTGGAGATTAAAGTGCAAATTTCACCATCAAGTGTGAGTGCACTTCAATGTGTGTGGAAGTTTGTGCACATTAGCTCATGATATGATGCAGGCGTTACTCACAAACACAAAAACATCAGTGGCTTCAACTCATATTTTCTTACACTCGTAATTTTAAGAGCTTTAAAAGTAGGATACACCATTTGCAGATATCGAAAATCTCTACTACCAAATTAATAAGAAATGACTTATTTGAAAATATATAATGATTGTAGGCATCCAGCAAAATAATTGCACTAGATATCCTGTAATAATTGGTCAAAAACATTGAATTTTATTTAAATTGCCGGACGGTGATCGCGAAAAAAACAAACGCCGTTTGTCTTGCTTTTCCCAACATTCATGATTGTAAAACTTCGGACAGGCCAGTTAAATACAACCCCCTAAATCCACCCATTCCTGATAATTCAAGCAATTACCAATGGTGTATCCTACCTTTAAAGCATTGATAAACTACATGTACATGTATGTACATGTACATGTACTTCAGTATCAACAAACCTGAAAAGCCCACACAACCAAAGGGATTTTGGTATATCAAGGAATAATTGTACATTTGCAGTATATTTAACAACTGACATTACTTTTTCTGAATGAACAACTTTTTCACACTTTAGAATAAAGTCAATACAACCAATATATAATGCCACCAATACAAGGAGATAAAAGTATTTACAATTTCTATGTACATCGGAGGTAAAAAGTTTAAAAATTAAAAAAATATTTCTGTAAATATATACACTACACAATAAATCACCTAATAAAAGTATTGTATATGTGGGGTTTTTAACATAAGAAGTTGTGTGTTGCATGATTTACAATGAACACGTACAGTGTATGTTAATATGAATTAAATTATGGGCATGAAGATACTGACATTTCGACGGACATAATTATTTTTTACAGATTGGCTCAAAATGAATTGTTGGGTTTAAATATTTTACGCAAACTAATATGTTCTGGAATTTAACATGCTGTTTAATTTAATCTGTACGAGTATCCAAAGAAATCTCTCCTACGTTATTAACCCTAACGCTACCTAATGCTACTTTTTACTACTAGTAGTAAAAAGTAGTATGCAGTACTCTCACTGACTTGTGTGCAATGCCTGTAGTAATTTTTAGTATTGGGTACTTCACCCCCAATTGCACTCATAGTACTTTTTAGCATTGGGTCCCTCTCTTGCCCAGTGTGCATGGCCCATGTACATGTATGCTGTGTAGGTGTTCTAAACTCTACAGCAAAAATTGTCACTTGGGACACAGCAATGGGTCAAGGCTGGACTACTGCATTTTTTGCCAGGTAAGTATTACTGACCTGTATTGCTACTATTAGTATTTTGTAGTTGGCAGTATCTGTACTCTGTCAGTACACACCCAATCATCAGTCATGGAGAGACCCAATGCTACAAAATACTAAGTAGTATTCTGTAGTACGCAGTTCTTTAGCCCAAAGTAAGTCCTAGGGGGTTAGGGTTAAAGGAATAAACCTGTCTGTCACAGGCCAAAATCTACTAGTCTAAACTGTTGTTAACTACATGTACATGCTTGTAACCTGCATTCTAAAGTGTGCCCAGAAATAAACTTCAGCCAACACATTTGAAATTCGTGAATAAACTTCAGCCTCACATTTGAATCTGTGAACATTAGAGTTCTCCATTTTCAAATAAAAAACCAACCTTGTTGGTACAGTTTATTTGCTTTTTTTGTACTTTTGAAAAAGTTACCTGTTCATGAAAAACTGCAATTTTGGAAAACAAAGTAAATGAATTTGATAAGATAAGCTTTAATCTTCGGTTACTTTTGATAACATAATAACCAAAACACTCTGCTTTAACTCACCTGATATCAACTTGTTTCAGAACATAAGTCTGCTTCCTCTTTCCCTGCCTGAATTACCAAGTTTTCCGGTAACAATGGTGCATTGTGAACCATCGGGGAAACTTTATGACTGTGGGCTGTTTCTTTCCCAGGCTGCAGTTCATAATTTTCCGATGTTGGTAACTCGCTATCACGAAGGTCGTGATCAATGCTGCGGTCGTGCGTCGCGTCCGTCTCACAATGCACAGCCGAGCTCTCCGATTGCAGCAACGGGTGTTCTTGTGAGGGTTTGTCCATTAGGGCATCGCTGGTTGACGGCTTTTCATTTCGGTCGATGGCGTTATCCCAATGAGCCGTGATGTCATCATCACTGTCGTGGTGATTCTCTGGAGGTTTCGGGCTTCTGTCATTGTCGTGGTCCTTGCTGTTGGCATTGTGGGGACTGACTGGTCTGGAAGGAGGGAAGACTTCAGCCCCATGGAAGATGTAGCGATTGGGAGGTACAAAGAGATAGGAGGACGCTGTGGAGACAAAAAAGGAAAATGTTGGCAGTTGCACTTGGATTCCAGGACAACGCTCTGTGTTTGCTATTAAAGTGAACACATACATTATGTGTACTCATTTACAACTTTAAAAAAAGACTTACATTCTAGGTACAAGGCGATACTGCTGCGTCGTTTTCTCTTGGGTCGGGTGTCGCTAGGGGAAGCCTCATCCTGTCTCTTTAAGATGCTGGTAACATCATCTCCTTTGCTCCCACTGCCAAGCGTCTCACTACCAATAGAGCTTTCAATGACTTCACTGCTGTTTCCAACATCCTCGATCACTTTTGTTGCTTGACTGAGAGCCTCGTTCGACTTATTTGACACACCATTGGCATCCTGTGTCCTCAGCTCATCTTCATACACTGTGCTAGAAATATCACAGTTTTGTGCACCATTGTTTTTTTGAGTTTTGGGCCGACTTTGAGTGCCTTGTTCAGGCCCTGGCTCCCTTGATGAGTGTATTTGATTGGTTGAATCGTGACACTGTTGGGCTGGTTGATTTTCCTGTTGCAACTCGCCTGTGTCACTTGCAGATATGGGATGAGGTTCTGTTCCTGAAGTAGACGCGTTGCCGTCTGTTACTGCTTCGCTTCTCAGTCCTGCATTAGCAGGCCCTGTACTTGTTGGCATCTTGCAAGGGCCTGGTAGTTTTCCTGGATCATCACAATTCATGGAGTGTGTCACGTCTGAGTTGTCGCCAACTTGCTGAAACACTCTCCGTTCATCACCGGTAGAATGCTTGGTTTCTTCTTGACTCTCGGAACCACTGATCCAGCTCGTGCTGTCAGCAACTTCGAACCCTTTCTCGACCTTTTCAGGAGTTACCGCAGTTTCAAAATCATCGCTCAATGAATTTGAGTCTCCTGTATCTGGCATGGAAGGCATTTCCGATGTTTCTTCCAACTCTTTGTCATCGCAGATCTGGTCCCAGCTCTCTCCGAGGCGGCGGCAAATCTCATTAACGATTACGTCGCCGTCGCCCAGCAGCTCGATGTCAAAAGTCATGTGGGGCAGGGGTTCCCTGTTGATGAGGATTTGAGGCACATGACCTGGTATGGCATCTATATACAGAGAGATTGTGAAAAAAAATGCATTAGCATCGTAGTTGTAACATAACATTGTAAAACGTCATAATCTCTGCAAGAATGCAGCAAAATGGCATCGCATTCTAAACATCCAAATTCATAATCCGTAATCTTAATTTTTAATTGTGAAAAACCAAAGCATTGAAAAACTCCCGGTCTTACTGGGGATTGTGGCAACTGGCTGCACTTTAAGCGAGGACCCAATAACAATAAGCAGATCAGCCTTGTCCTTATCCTCCTCCAAGCAGTGATAGAAATCCTTGGGTAAGCCTTCCCCAAAGAAGACGATGTCTGGCTTCATGACAGCTAGGATGTCCGGTTCATCTTGGGGACAGCGAGGGCAGAGAGGAACCACTTGGTTGAAGATGTCCGAACGGATGGTGTCAGCGTCCACTTGGTGGTTGCAGTTGGTGCAATGGGCATTGGCAAAGGAGCCTGCACAGATAAACAAGTCTCATATTTAGTAAGGAAATAAATGTGCTGGGCCGATTTTAAAACAAGTGCATGTAAAACTGGCTCAGGGGCTTGGACGCGATATTGAGACGAGGCAAGTTATGTGTAACCTCACTTGTTGTCAACAGTTCTTGCCGAAAGCCCCAAAACACTTGAGACTTGCGGATCTTTTACGGAAGGATCTATTAACAAAACGATTTTTGACTACTTACCATGGCACTGGAGGACCCTTGTGATTCCAGCTACCTGCTCGAGTGTGTCGATGTTCTGGGAGAAGTTTCTGAGAAGCTTGCCGTGCTGCTCCAGTAAAGCAATGAACTTATGGCAGGTGGAAGGCCTAAATTTACCAGGGTAGATTTCCTGGATGGAGAAGCAGCAAGACCCAACAGCAATTTTGTTAAGATGGATTTTGTTTATGAGTAGTGCACAGTAACTTAAGATTCCAAGCTTAAATAAAAAAAAATCTGAATCAGTTTACAAATTTTCCAGAACATTTAAATAAAATTCAAATTCTCTAACATGGATCTATGTTCATGCTATCTTTCTTAACCAGTTCGCGCCGGGATTATTTTAACATCGCCGAGCCTACGGGCGGGATTATTTTTAACGAAACTCAATCCGAAGCGTGTTCAGGCTGATAGTGCCGGGAAGCACACCCACGCATTTCCGGCCTTGACCGCTGCTGACATACATTTCCGAACTTGAACTTGGCGTGTTTATGCGTCATCCGTTTTTAATCTGGGGAAATTTGTGCGTTTATATACGTCATCCGGCGCGAACTGGTTAAGTATACATAGGACAATTTATCAACAGTGTTTCCAAACGAATTGATTACAAACAATTTTTTTAAATTTGTTTTAAAGTTTTGTCAACAAAGTGTGTTGCTGAAAAATAAAAAAATTTCTTGAGTAAGAATCTACTTGTTTTTTACTTTGGCAAACTTGAAGAACGCTCTTGGGTTCCGTCGGAAGTAGTGGATGTCGAAGATTGCCTGTGGGTCCGGCAGGTCATCAAAATCAGCAGCGAGCCTGGCATAGACCCCATCTCTGGAGCGAAAATCAGGGATGCCACAGGACACAGACACCTGACAATCCAAACATTGAAATCCTTGTAATACTAGTAAAAGGCAGTACTAAATTCATTCACATGAATAAACAAAATCTATTATTATTATTATTATTTCTTTTTCGGCAATGAAACCGAGGATTCCTCAAAAGCGCCCAAGGCACTGTACAGTAGCTCGTAAGCCTGAAGAAACCAGTAGGAGGATAAACGAAATGCCAGAAACACCGGGGCGAACCCCTTCTCTTAGCGATAAGCGTAACTGGGTTCTTTTACGTGCGTGTCATGGTTCAATATATACACACACACGGGACCAACGGCTTTACGTCCCATCCGAAGGACGAAGCAATAGTGGTTTAATTGCCTTGCTTAAGGACACACGTGTCGACGGTCGGGATTCGGTATCAGGTATGTGTTGTTCGTGCTGCTTTATTGGATGTGATATCGGGAGATCTCAGCTCTTGATAAAGGCTCTTCTGTTTAAAGACTTAAAAGGCTGCCAGTGGATCGAGCTCTAGTGAGCACCTTTAAGGCGAGTTTTGATACTAAATTGAGTGCCATATTGCATGCTTTCTTACTCCAGCTCCAGTCAGCACCATGATCCTCTTGGACACCCTCAGCAGATTCAGGGCGTCATCGAATGTATTAATGTCTGGCAGCTTCTTCCGGCGTGGTGGGTCCCGCAGCAGCTGGAAGTAGTCGGCGATGATGGACCAGAGCTCAAACTCATCCAGGCCCTCGGGGAGGGAGGAGGAGACTGTCGGGAGGAGGCGGGCCAGGATGGAGCGGGGATGTACTCCAGACATCATCTGCCGCTGCAGCCAACCCATGGGACCTGCAGCTAACAGAGAAGTGAGAGTTTTACCCAGTGATATTTAAACTGCTCTTAAATCTTTGGCTGTTATAAACGAGTGTGTAATTTCTAATAATGAAGACAGACTTCTGGCCAAGTGAACAATGACAAAACTCAATTGTATGGGTTTTCATACAATATGAATTATGAAGTTTCTTACTTCTTAGCATAGCCTTTTAATTGTTGTTTGTGTGAAATTGTGTCACGTGGTAAACAAAAACACATAGAAAAAAACCACACAATGATCAAATACGTACACAAGAGGAATTTAACTAAAAAGTTGATAAGTGTCTGGCTGTCCGCCTCAAGGCTAACCACTTGTTAGCACATGATAATGTGAATTGTTAGTGCGAACTGTGCGAGTGAATTTAGTGAAACCACATTGAGTCTTTTCAGCGGAGGTATAAACCTGCAATTTTGTCCGCTGTGAATAAGGCTCGGCCTACCTATAGTTTGTTCCAGCTCGTACTCTCCAAGCCCCAGATCTAAATCGTCCCTATCCAGTGAGCCCATGCTTCCCCTCTCGCTGCCAGAGCTACTACTACTGTCCTCGTCATCACCCTCATCACTCTCTGCCCGATCCGAGCTGCCCTGACCCGTTGAGGCGTTGGTGTCAGAGGCTGGTGGGCTACTGGAAGATTGTTGGCTGAGAAGGCAATGGTCATGCTCACCTTCAAAAATGAAACAAAATAAGAAGAGGGGCATTCAGAACCTATAATATGCGAGCAGATTCGATGATTAGTTTATGCAAAACAAGACAACATCTTGACCTCGAGATTTTGACCATTCAGCAGGCACTTTGCATCGCGATATCGCGTCTTCCATCACCAATTAGTTACAAAAACACGGCAGCCAAATTGGCCAATCAGCAGCTTTGTCCACATTTATATTCCAAATGACGTCAGTCGACTCCCAATTGGCTGGCAAACGGGGTCGCATAATGTCTAGATATATCACACATTATCTCGTATGGATATTATTAACTATATTCTGATGATAGGCCTAGTACTCGGACTATTCAGAACCAGGATAGAACAAATAATAATTCTTTAACCCTAACCCTCCCAAATCCTCCCAATTCCTCATGGCAAAATGCAGGATTTTGCAGGATTGAGGTCACTTGGAGTTTGATGCATCGCAGGATTTTGCAGGATTGAGGTTACTTGAGGTTTTACCCCTGCAGGAATATGGAGGATTCAGGTTATCAGGCTGAATGTGACACACAAGGATTTTGCAGGATTGAGGTCACTTGGAGTTTGATGCATCGCAGGATTTTGCAGGATTGAGGTTACTTGGGGTTTTACCCCTTGCCCGCTGACTGCAGCCAGGGCAAGACTGCAGGATATTGCAGGATACAGGCTGTATGGTCACCAGTGACCAATATTGGAGGATTTTGCAGGATTCAGGTTACTTGGAGTTTTAACAATTTTGGAATTGGAGGATTTTGCAGGATTCAGGTTATGTGTAAGTAAAAATGGGTAGGGAGTTAGGGTTAATGAACGGTGTTTGAAAGGCCTAGAAAGTAGAATAGATAAGGTTGTCCCATCTTTTTTTGGGTGCGATTTACTCACCTTTTTACAAAACAGGAAAACACCCCCCCGCCCTTTATTTGTTTTAATATAAGTTAAAGAAATTATGACAATGTACATGACTTTTTATCAGAAATGCATAATTTAATTTAGCACGTTTTGGGGCTGATATTGACATTTTAATCATGTTATTACAGGCAAAAAAGAAAGAGCCCATTATCTTAAATAGCGCCCTCTCTTGACACGATATTGGAACTTCAATCAAACTTGATCATCTGATGAATCTCGTTGCGCCCTGCGCCAAGACTAAAATAAAATCAATAAACAAATAATGCGTCGACGACGATCTAATCCCCCTTACATGAATCGTTTTGTTTTGGAAGAAAATCATTATTGAAGTGCGATGGGACGTTGTCGAGGTCATTGTGATGGGTTGAATTCGACGGAAGTTCGTGTTCGAATCCAGCGCCAGATTCGAGGTCGAAGTTGAGAAGATGTTTTCCCACAAAAAGCTGGCTTTCTGGCGAGTGGATCGAGTTCGTTTCACTACTTGTAGGCACATGAGTGTTTTCTCTGTCTCTTCCACTTGTAGAAATGTCATTTGGCTCATCGTTGTCGAGCCGGGGACGCTTTTTTGGCGATTCCAAAGAACTTCTTTCGGCAAAGTCGGCCATGTTGAACTTAGATTGACCCTGGTTTATTACCTCTTCCGAAATTAAAAAAAGTTTTACATAGCCAACCCAAAGAAAAAGCAAAATTAAATATTTATATTTTATATATAATATTAAATTAATAATTTAATGAAACGAATTATTATTATTGTTGATTTTACGTTACTGTATCTTAGAAAACCAATTGCTTTTAAATGAAATTTTTAATAATTGTTGTTAAATTGTCCTTCGAAAATCTCGCTGTTCTTATTCCAGTAGGGGTACTATTGACTAGCAGCAAAAAGCGTTCTTGTAACATCACAATTTTCGTCGGGCGACTGTGCCATTGGTTGAAAGTTTTGACTTTCTCGACATATTGTGTTGATTGTATGGTGGTCAACTGAAAACAAAATACTGTGAATTATAATGTAGAGCTTCAATTTGTCAATCCTTCCATTGCCAAGACAACATAGGCTTGCTATTCTGTAAACGTGATTTTTCCAAGTCGAGTGTACGTCCTAAAATTAAACCTGGTACATGTATTTGGTAACTGTTCTTCTTCAAAGTTAAATTAGGCCCTATTGTAAAGCAAACATTAACCTTAAATTGACATTTATGAAAGAGTCGGGAGGGGCGGACCTAGTACTAGAAAGATGGATGAGATTTTAAGTGCCGGGATAAGAGACGAAGTTGATTTTTACAAACTCTTGGGATGTGACGAGTTGTCATCGGTAAGTTATATTCGCACTTTTAATATTATTATGACAATGTCAAAAGTGTTTTTACGGTTATACATTTATTCTTTTATCATTTATTCTTGATAACACATTTTTGCTGAAACATATTGACAATAAACATTAAATATATTTTCCTTTTAGTTTTGCAAATGAAAATAAAACAAAAGTCAACAATTTTTGTTGATCATTTGGCATTTATTCTTAATATGTTTTTTTTAAGCCTTTTGTAACACAAAAATAGTTAAGATTAATTTTGATACATTTATTTTACAGTGTTATGAATAAATTTGTTTCTATTTTTTTTCCTGCCCACCATCAGACTGAGCAAATAAATACAGAATTCAAGGTAAAGGCACGTATCATCCATCCAGACAAGAACCCTGATGATCCGGATGCAGCGCAGAGGTTTGCTAAGCTCCAGCAAGCCCGGGACATTTTGACAGACGATCAGCGACGCAAGGAGTACGACTTCTGGCGACGCAGCGGAATCGCAATTCCCTATGATACCTGGATTTCAATGAGAGACGCAATGCATACTGTAAGTGACAGTAAAAAAAACCAAAAAACCATCTTGATCATTTTGGGTTGTAAAATAAAGTCAAGATGAGTTCATTTGGGGGCAATAAAGGGGTTGCATTGACGTCAAGCGCGCTACGCGTACGGACTAATCGCACTAGCAACCGGGCCAAGCGGCCATTATTGAGGTCAAACCAAGTGCAGACGGTACATTACCAAGATTACGGTAACGACCTCATTGGGGCGCTGTCGTGAAGTGCGACGTGCGTGTGACGTCATATGCATGAACTTTATTCTGTAAATTCGGACGTACATCATGTCAGACACTATGACTGCTGCTGTTGGAGAAGTCAGTGTGATACATCACTAATATGCGACGTCTAATGAGTAGAAAGCAATTATAGACCGAACTAAAGTACACCCATACATGTACCTTAACGACCTTATGTACTTGTATCATTACGAAATTGTCCTTTTTATAAACCTTTTAACCTGGACTGGAGAACCGATTTAAGTGGCATTTAAGTTAGTTCCTGGAACTAATTTGTGGTCAGGATTTTTTTTTTTAATGCAATTTTTCTTGACACCTAAATTCAATCGCTCTAGTAATGTGTAATGTTTTCATTGCTATTCCAATCGTATAGGTCATTATTTAATGCATTTTGTTTGTCTATTGTGGCAGTCTATGCATTGGGCAGTTAAGAAAAAGAAAGATCTGATGCTTGAGGAAGACCAAGAGAACATTCCTAAATCTCCTGGTTTTTGCTCAACGAATGTTCCTCCACTTGCAAGAACAGTTAGTCCATCTTCAAATTATGGTAAGCCAGTAATTGTTGGGAGACACGTGTGGTCCAGTGGATAGAGTACTGTACTCATCCCATAATCCAAAGGTTGCAGGTTCTGCTGCGGCCAATGTGTTGTGCCCTTGAGTAAGGCACTTTACCTCAATTACTCCGTCCACCAAGGATTGGTACCGGCCTTAAGTAACGTTTACACATAGCCAATTTTGCCACGCGCGCACACGTGTCCAACCGTGTTGAACCTTGTGGGCATCGTTTAGATAACGTGCGGGGGCGTCCTAATTATTCCTGAACCCTGTCCCTTCTTCTTGATTCGCCAGACCGGCGAAAAATTTCAAACATGTTAACAAAATAATTTTTGACTCGCATGGGGTTTCGTCTTAACATTTTGTTTGTGTTGGTATCGCCATCATCCATGTTGGAGCTGTATTGGGTCGCGAGGGGCTCGTGTTGCCATTCGCCTTAAATCGTCTTCATTCGCTGCTTATAGCGATGCCCAAACGATGCGCAGACTATCTGCAGATGATTTTTTATAAATTATAAATTTGTTTCTATTCGCTTTTAATCGCCCCAAAACTTTTGGAATTCCAAAAGTCGAGCACACACGAACAGAGACGAATTTTTAATTTATAAAAATCGTCTACAGATCGTATGGGCATCGGCTAGCTATGTGTAAACGTAGCTTTAAGGCTGGGAAGGCAACAGACTCACTGTGGCAATTCCTCCCCCCACAGCAAAATTAGATGGTGGAGTTTAGCCCAATGGCTTTAAAAGATGAGCACCCCTTTATCTTATATGTATGTGATACCCACAGACTTGTGTAGTGTATTCTCATATCTTTTCTTTTCACCAGATCATTGCAGACCGTTTGTTCCTACGGATTGGGCAAGGGAACCAGCAAGTGATATCATACAGAAGTTCAGGAACTACAACATATAAACTAAACCTATTTATATTCTTAAATTATGTAATCATGGAATGCAAGGTGTTGGAACAATAGACCATTGCGTTTGAAGCAGCAATAGTGCTCATAAATATAAAGGAAGGCGTTCGACAACTAACCTTGTAAAGTTTTAGCTCTGTGAACGATGCATATTCCAAGAAAATAATATTCTAAGACTTCGGTTTCAATTCAAAATTTGCAGTCGCAATTTGAATTGCGACCACAATCTGCATTCAGGGCACGTTATCATCCAGCATATTGCAGCTTACATGTACAACCAATTTTACCTGTGTAAACTGTTCCCCAAACTCCCCAAGGTATGTGCACTATTGTATTAAATGTTTAAGGTTATTAATGTACCGCTGTGATAACTCTGTTTGGTGTTTGTGTGTTTCCTATTTCTATATCAAGTACTGTTATGTGCATAACTGTTAAAAATATACATGTATGTAAACAAAATAAATAAGTACACGAATAATTTAATTCACGGACTACTGTTGGCTGTTTCTTTGCGACATTTATTTACATGTTTTGGACAAATGGCAAAAAAGTTGTTATTTGAAATATATGTACGTATACATATTTATTTGTTTAAAGCTAATGGGAAGATGGTGTCTTGCCAAAGATTTCCTTGTTTTATTTTTAAAAATTTGTTGATTCAAAATGTGACCTGTTCCAACGAAACCCGGACAAAGTCGCACAATGTGTTTTGTCACAATGTACTCCTGAAGTCATTTCGGGATGGATTTTACCATTTTGAGGTTTTAGGTTTTCCTAAGTCACTCACTATTAATCTACAATCTCCTCAAATTTGAACAAAATCCGTCTACCAGAAGTGTGTTTTTTTGGTCAATTTTGTGAAACATTTGTGTATGGAAATAATACGCTTTTCTGAACTTCAAAGCTGTTTATCTCATAATTAGGTTGTCGGGGTTTTATCACTAAATCCAGACCCCAGGGAAGATAGGGTGGGGGTACATATGTAAATGATACATCATTTTAAAGCTGAGAACCTAGAGAATTTGAAAAAAGCAACATCTGAAAAACTAAAAAGTCGACTTTGTCCGGGTTTCGTTGGAACAGGTCACAAATGGAGAATCCGCAGCAATAGACATTATGAGTGAACCCAGTGAGCTTTCAGTGTTGCTGAATTAAAATAACAAAGGATGCCCTTTAACTGAAAATGGCTGCCGGATACAAAAATGTTATCGTAATAGGTCAAAGTGCTTCTCTCCATTGTGATCATGAAGGCTTCAAATGCAAACTGTCGAGTTCGTCAACCGGACCCGGTAGATATTTGTCGAATTTGATGAGGATTCCGTCCAGGAGGAAGGCATTGATGGTCAACTTGGTGATAAAAGGTCCTGCAAAATAGTCCAGAAAGATCGTATTCCATTAAATAACCTGATATGATAATATCTTTAAAAGTAGAATACACCATTGGTAATTGCTTGAATTATCAGGAATTGGTGTATTTGGGGAGTTGTATTTTATAGTAAATATCGTTTAAGTGAACCTGTCCGAAGTTTTACATTACAATATGATGAAGGATTGGCAGTCAGTGAGTCGGTGCTTACCAAACTCTTGTGGCTTGTACTTGCAGATGTCTGTAATGATGAACTGCATGTTTTCTTCAATCTGTTCGTTGGTTAGGCTCAGCTGGTCAAAGGTTAAAGGTGAAAGGTTACAGGCAATTTATAACAGTATTTTTTTTTCATCTACAGACTTCATTAGATTTTCAAAATGTTGTAGACCATGTGTTTAAAGTTTTGACCAACTCGGACGAACCTGGAAATGTAAAGAAAGCTCTTGTGGAGTTATTTTTACGAGAGAGAAGAAAAAAGGTAGATTATATGTTCATCAAATCCAAATGTTGTATCACCTTTCCAATTGATGTGTTGACATGTTTACCCCTAATCTGGCATTTGTAATCTTGTCCTTTCTTGTATCTGTGTATCATACTTGCAAGATCTGGTCCCACGGATCCTGTACAAGAATACCATTAATTCAAAGGGGAAAAAAAGAAAATCCTTAAGTTAAAATAAGTGAACAAAGAAATTGGCAAAGCGGGACTTGAACCTGAAACCTCCGGAATACCGGATCGGCGCTCTACCAACTGAGCTATCTTTCCCTATGTTGGCAGTCTCCCAAATTGTGTGTATCTTAGTTACAATATCTTAGAAATCTTTAAACCGACTTCATTGTATTCAAGTAAAAATATGTAATTACTTTAAAATTAAAGAATGACAACATCTTAGTTACTTACAATATCTTAGAAATCTTTAAACACGCTTCATATTCAAGTAAACAATGAAATTACTTTAAAATTCACCCTAACTCCCTAGGGTGTGTACAAAATCATATTGATTTTGGTGGATTTGGGAGGGTTAGTGTTAAAGAATACATTTTAATAGAAATTTGATCTTGTTATAAGTACTCTATAAAACCCTTTGTTCAAGACAAAATAACAACTCCAGAATATTTTTCATAACCCTCTGTCCCCATTTCTCTCAACTTACATCTAAATTAGCTTTGAGAAAATAAGAAAACATTCGGGAAACTTGAGACTTGTTTGTACCTCTCTTAGAGTTTGGAAACCTCTTTCTCAGCACTCTCTTTAAGGGGCCCAGTTCTGCCATCATGTCTGGAGACGACACGCAGAAGTCAAAGGCTCTGATGTTAGCGAGAACCGTGGGTACCAGTTCCTCACCCCCAACAATGTCTGCTCCTGCATCCTGGGCAACTTGTACATCCGTGCCCTGTGATTCATGATACAGTAAACTTGATTCCTATCGGCTTGTAAAATATGATTGTAGTTGTATGCGTTTGCCCATAATAAAGTTAGAGTAGAGAGGGCAGACATTTTTTTTTTACAGAATTTTTAAAAACTAACTTTGCCGACTACAGTCAATTGTTAAGGCCTTTTTATACACAATTTTAAGAGAATTTCTTCAAAATTATGTAAATATACAAATAATTTTAACCATTGATTGGAATTTTTGCTTTCTCTTACCGAAGACGCAAGACTTACCCTTGCAAAGCAGAGCACTTTGTTGTCTGGCTTAAAATCGTGTGGCAGTATTAACATGTTCTGGAATGGATCCACCTTTTTCTGTACGGAGCAAAAGTGAACAGTTAGCAACATTGTTAACAGTGTCTTTGTAACGCTTGAATGCACTGGTGAATGCACTGGTGAATGCACTGGTGAATGCACTGGTGAATACACTGGTGAATACACTGGTGACTCACTGGTGACTCACTGGTGACTCACTGGTGACTCACTGGTGACTCACTGGTGACTCACTGGTGACTCACTGGTGACTCACTGGTGACTCACTGGCGACTCACTGGCGACTCACTGGCGACTCACTGGCGACCCACTGGCGACCCACTGGCGACCCACTGGCGACCCACTGGCGACCCACTGGCGACCCACTTGCGACCCACTTGCGACCCACTTGCGACCCACTTGGGACCCACTTGCGACCCACTTGCGACCCACTTGCGACCCACTTGCGACCCACTTGCGACCCACTTGCGACTCACTTGCGACTCACTTGCGACTCACTTGCGACTCACTTGCGTCTCACTTGCGTCTCACTTGCGTCTCACTTGCGACTCACTTGCGACTCACTTGTGATTTTGTGACTTACTTATGACTCACTTGTGACTGACAGTGTGGGGACTTTACTACTCTAAAAGTCATGACCGGAGGAATAGAAGTGAACTAAAAAACGAATAAAAAAAGTCAATTCTTCACAGTGCCATACTTTACCTTCTTCTGCAGGTTCATGTCCAGATTGACTGAAATGGTGACCGTACGGTCGGCATATTTCTTTGGGAGGCGACAAAACATCCATTTGTCCTGCTTCCTAAGTATCTCCATAGCCTCATCGAATGATTTAGGTTGCAGCGGGTAGTGCTGATGCATGTAGACATCGTCCACTGGCTTCCAGGCTAGATAGCCTTTGGGTCGCTCCTGCGGAACCAGACTATCCTCTGATACAGTTTCTTCGGCTAGTTCTCTATCAAGCTGCTCTGCACCACTAGAAAAACTGTGAATACCAGCAAAAATAAGAACAAACACCCAAATAAATTGATAAAAACCTATTATAATTGTATTAGTAAATAAATAGTAATAGATTGTGACGATTATCAGAGTTGAGAACAGATCGAGCTTTTTAAAACAGTAAAATGTTTCTGCCAAATTTGTTAACACTTCAATTAAAAATAAAAAGTCTGCAAATCTTTGTGACATTAAACATTAAGTGCTGCCTTGTAATTTAAACCGCTGTCTATACCTTCTCCACTGTAAACACCTTGGGTTGGTCGAGATGCATCTTGTAGCTGTAGTATGCCGGATGATCAAAGATTCATGATGAAGATTCAAGACTGCAACATTCTGGAGTCTAAGGCAGATGTCCTGAAGGACTGCAATCAAATCACAAGTCTATCCTTAACTTTCTTGGTTCATTGTATTGTGCAGTTTTGTAATTGTACACAAAGTACAGCCAGTACTAGTACTACTAGAGTCGAAAATAATTTTGCATTTACTACTTGTCTGTACTGTAGTGTATAGTTAAAACAAAAATTGCACTTATAATAATATCATAAATATGCAAACCAGTTTTCAGCACTATACGATCGGGAACCATTTATTGAATTTGAATAATATTATTAAATAAAAGACAATTCTTCAAATACTGCCTCAGTACTAGTATCACAGAGCAAGGAACCTTTCTCTAACTAATATCACTGAGGAAAGAAGATAATTGTCACTTTTTATTGAATAACACTGTGCTGCTGGGACTACCTAGTGAGGGCGCTCTCTAGTCTAAGTGGATTTTGTGGCCGTCCGTGCGTGGGAGTTTCTTATAAATCTTATGAGAATTTAGACTGAATCAATACATTTTATTCAGGTAGATAACGATCGGAACAAAAGCATTTTATTTTACACATCTATTGCACAAAGTTATTGTTCTAAACAAACAAAATATTAAAATACTAACGTTTTGAACTTCTCAACGAAGTAGTTCTTATGCACATGGAGGCTGCCATCTTGGATTTTCATCGTCACCATATCGGCTCTTCGGGCATTTTCGGCCGAAGCAGAGTGTAATGAACTTTATTGTTATGGTTGCGTTTATTTTTTAGAAAAAGGTAAATTAAAAACGGAGGGGAAAATTAAAAGCTACAAGGAGGTAGCAATTTAACAAACTGCTGCTGCAGGTCTGACACAATATATTCAGAATTAGAAAGTAGAAAATTTTCAAAACGAACAGTTGAGAACAATAACACATTCTAATGTTGAATGTTGATGTAGGTCTTAAATAATTTCTCAAAGAAAGCTAATATAAGCATTACAATATTAAAACGTCATTGCTTGACAATATGTTTCACAATTACTTCGTTCGAATGGAAATGTTTTATTTTAATGGTAAACACTTTTCCGTTTATTCCGGGACCTTGATAAAGATTTGTGTGATTTTGTCAAGCATCGCCATATGCATAATGACACCTATTTCACATAATGGTTTAGTCCGAGCATAAGCCGAGCGCGCGATCGAGGACGTTGCATATGCACGACGCGCAAAAAAACAATTAACGACGATGCGTGCGACGACAAGCGCATATGCGCATGCGCACATAATTTATTACGTTCGATTGCCTGCCATCTTGGATTTCGGAAGTGAATTGTGTAGTAAAAACACGTTCCAAACTAATGACAATTTAGACAGTTCCTCGAATCTTCCCAGTAAAATTTACCCAATGAAGGTAAGTTCATATTCATGTTTACAATTGTATCTTTGAAATAAGTAACGTTTTTATGTGGAAAGGTAAATAGGGCCTTACTAAATCTTCGTCGTCGACACAACAACACAGCTCAGCTGCTGACTGCCGAGTGCTGTGCGCTGATTAAATGCTGGACTCTGCAAAGTGCAATGGCAAATAGCAATGCATTATACATGGAAAAACAAGCCATTGTTAATGTTATACAATTTACAAACAAGTTGTAACTTAGGCGTTAAATTATGTGGCAAAAGTAGTTTGTGCATTTATGTCATTGACATTGTTTATGTTGTGTTTTACTTTTGCTGCACATTCACATAAAACCACATAAATAATAATAATAATAATAATAATAGGCATTTAGAACGCTTTACACAAGAGTACCAAAGCGTGTACAAAGGTCAACCATTAATAAATTCAAGAACACATGATTAAAATAAATATGATTTCAAAAGTTTCTTGAAACTGTCAACAGATTGCGCAGCTCTGATGGCAGAAGGCAGTTCATTCCAGGCCTTAACAGCAATGATATTGAATCTTTTTCCTGCAAATACTGAGTTACTGACTTTTGGCATAGTCAAGCGGGTGGAGTCCATAGAGGATCTTAGTGGGCGAGCTGGAGCATATTTTGTGAAATAGTCCGAAAGATACAATGGGGCGTGATTGTTTAAACATTTAAAAACATACAGCAAAACTTTGAAGAGGATCCGCTTAGAGATTGGAAGCCAGTGGAGCTCGTTCAGTAAAGGTGCCACCTCAACTCTTCTCCCAACTGCATAAACGGCCCTCGCAGCGCTATTTTGAAGACGCTGAAGGCGAGTAGTGTCTTTAGACGACAAGTGAGTGAAAAGGGCATTACAGTAGTCGAGCCGTGATGTAATTAAAGCTCGCGCAACATGGTGGGAGGTGTCAATGTCAATAAATCTACGGATACGCCATAAGTTTTTGATTTGAAAGTTGATGGTTTGGCGGAGACGGTTGACATGATTTGAGAATGACATAGTTGAATTGAAGAAGACTCCCAGGTTTCGAATAACGTCGGAAGGTTTAATATTTGATGTACCAATAGTGAGTTTCAATGGAGGAAGGAGTCTGAGACTATAGGTTGAACCTGCCACAAAAAACTCCGTTTTAGAGTCATTCAGTTTGAGGTAATTTACTGACATCCATGAACGAATTTCAGATATGCAGGCGTTAAGAGTGGTAAGAGAGGCTTCGAGATCACCAGGCACACGAGGATTAAATGATGTGTACAATTGAGTGTCATCAGCATATATATGATAGTCTATATTGTGTTTTCGAGCAATTTCTCCAACTGGTGCAATGTAGGTAGTGAATGTCAGGGGACCGAGCACTGATCCTTGTGGTACTCCAAAATCAGCTACAGATGGGTCCGACAGGTGACCTCCTATGTTGACTTGACTTAACCACCCCTGCAAATATGATGCAACCCATTTGAGAGCGACACCAGATACAGCAAAACGCTTTTCAAGTCGACTTAAGAGGATGTTATGATCTACAGTGTCGAAAGCAGCACTCATATCCAACAACACCATCAACACCACTCTCTTAGAATCCATTTCAGAGATGATGTCCTTTGTAACTTTGATAAGTGCACTCTCTGTGCTATGCATAGCTTTATATGCGGACTGGAGGGGGTCTGTGAGTTTGTTGGTATTCAGATGTTGTATAAGCTGAACTGCGGCGCATTTTTCAATGATCTTGGCCGAGTGCATTAAATTGCTGACAGGTCTGTAATTTTGAAGATTGTCCTTATCAAGGGAGGGCTTCTTGAGTAACGGTGTAACAACGGCATGGTGAGCTGACTTGGGAAACACCCCAGATGTTAAGGAAGCATTAACAATAGCAGTCAATGCAGGGAGATGATGCCGTATGTGTTCCTTGAGCAACCACGTGGGTTGGCTTTTTAATTTTACTTTTAGTTAATAATACTTAGCCTAGCTTGAAAATTCCAGCTCTAAAACTCCGGTTATATGATCATGATATCGAGAGATTTGCCATTTAGAGCTGGAACGAAATGGCGGACGTTCCGTGGCCCTGCTGCACATTCACATAACGATTAAGTAACGTTCCCTGTGGTTTTCCCTAAATTTACCCTTTTCACAATCTTTGAAGCAAACACTCGCCACATACGATGCAAAAAGCGTTTCTACACCCAAAGATTCTTTGAAAAATTACAAAACGATAAATTTGAAGCTGAAAAAAAAAGGTTTCTCAGAGACCCATCTGAGTATGCACAGCCCGTGTGCATTATTCATGTTTGTACTATTCAACTGACTAACTCTGTGTACAAATCAAATTTGGAGCGCCGTGTAAAAAGTATATCTTGTTTTGTTTACGTGACTATTGAAGTGCTTTTGAGTGTAAACAAGAGCAAGTGTTAATATTAAAAAAAAACAGTGTCGTCAGTATACAACATTGAATATAAAACATGCATTGTAAATGGCGCTCTTTTGAAAAAGCTAAATAAAAAAATTTAAATATAAATAAATTACTGCACTATTGAGGGATAATAATGCTGGGAAAATCTGTACGTTTACTTGTAACTTATGATCTGGGGCCTACAGAGTCTGGTAAACTTCTTTGTATTGTAATAGGGCGGCTTTCCCTGCTAAAAACTTGCATGGAGAACACTTTAACGTAAAGTAAATCTCAGAAAGATAATGAAGTCTTCTATCTTTTGATGATTATTGGAAATTCAGATTATGCAGGCATTTACAGGAACATATTTTTATCATTTTCATTGACATTTAATACATGTGACAAATTTTCTCAAAAAAGTTTGGTTCTTAACCAGTGTCCGCTGGGATTATTGTAACATTTACCGAGCCAAGGCGCGAAATTAGTTTTAACAAAACTCGATCCGAGGCGGGTTCAGGCCGATGGTATAGATCTGGAAGCACACCCATTACATTTCCGGTCTTGCTCACTGCTGAAAGACATTTCCCGGCCTTGCTCGTGTTTATGCGTCATCTGTTTTGAATCTCAGAAAAACATTGCATGTTTATACGTCCCTTGTCGCGAAGTGGTTAAGCATGTAAATGGACACGTTGTGCACACTGGTGCGAAATACGGTACCCTCTGTGTGCATGATGTACATGTACATGTATATGTTGTAGTTTAATGCATGATCATTGATTTACATCAATAGTCTTCATGTTGTTGCATGATTTGATGACAAATAAATTGTAATCATCTTAATCCCGATGCTATTTTAACCCTTTCATACTGCCAGTCGGCGTCGGCAGGAATTACACATTTTTATTTTTGCTTGTGAGAAAATTACTCAAATTTTTTTCCCAATAGGAAAGCTTTAAGAGGTTGTACTCAGAATATACATGTACGTAGGCAATTAATCAAGATTAAGATTATCATTCAGTCTAACATTGTTGAGATATAAATACCAGGAGAATTCATAATGAACCACTCCAGCTCACAATGAACCACGGACAACTCCGAAAACATATGACGTACACGTGTTTGCACATGAGCATAGTGCTACTTGAAAATCATATCACAAAGCCTTAGCGTTAGCGATACACATGCATTCACAAATAATCACTTTTTTTTTCCAAATCTATTTAGTATTTTAGGCAACAAACATAATTTGGTGCCTGTTCTTCCCCTCTACCTCACGACACTGTAGAAAAAACCTCCAAGATGCCTAAGGACCGCTATGACTCTCAAAACAATCACAACAACCACCGGCGGCAGTACCGCATCATGTCCCCAGACGACGTGGTGTCGGGCAAGAAGCCCCACTGGGAGCAGCTGGAGATCGTAGGCACTATCCGCAACCTGAGCCCCAGCCTGTGGAGCCTGCGATTCCTGACGGCGCTCTACCTCAACGACAACAACCTGACGAGGGTGCCGGCCGAGATCTGCAAGCTGACTTCGCTCACGCACCTGGACCTGTCGGCCAATAAGCTGCGCAGCCTTCCCGTTGAGCTGGGAGACCTTGTCACGCTCAGGTATGAGGAATCTTAACCCCCACCCAGCCCCTTCCCCCCAAAAAAAGAAAAAGAAAAAAAAGATAATTTCCTCAAGATAAAAATGTATTGAAGTCAATTTTGCTGAAAGTTATGTTTTCTTGGACAGTGTATCTATTGTGTTACACTGGCATTGATGAATTGTGCAGCCATTTTTTACCTAAATGGTTGATCTGAATGTACATATTCTCATATAATTTGTATAGGGATATAGATCAACTAAATTTTTCTGACCATTGTTTTTGTAAAGTTTAACCCTAACCCCCTAGGCCTTACTTTGGGATAAAGAACTGGTACTACAGAATACTACTTAGTATTTTGTAGCATTGGGTCTCTCTGTGACTGATGATTGGGTGTGTACTGACAGAGTACAGATACTGCCAACTACAAAATACTAATCAGGGGTTTCCCTTAACTTTTTTTTTCAGTGGCCCGCCGGGCTACCTAATTAGAGTTTTCAGTCGCCCGCAAGCATTTTCAGTGGCCACGTGTGCATTTGCCAGATCTGTGTTTTCCACCGAGGTTACGCAACGCCAACTGCACGTCCGACCTTCCGCGAAAGCGCGCCGCGCGTTCGGGAAAATTGCGGCACGGCACGGCACTTTACAGCCCACTGCTTGTTGTAATCGCTGATCTTGCGGGAAGATTTAATTTGCATCCGCCACAAAAGCTATCAAAACTAAACCTCACCTGTGACAACAAAACTGGCGGAGTTATTGTAAAAGCATATTAAATGTTTAAGGTTGAAAACTTTTTGGGGAAAAAACCGGAGAATGTTGGCCTAAATCTTTCACACGATGAACGCCGAGCTGACCAACACACCACACAAGCGTAAACTGAATGCAGGAAACATGCCGCGGTAGAACATTTTGTAGAAACACGCTGCATCGCTCAAGAAGGACAAGCGTTACTACCTCGAAAGAAATACATTAACAGAAAATAAAAAAATAGGAAAGGGCGACCATGATCTGATAATTAACCTGCAGGATATGACTTTCTTCATTGACGTTTGTTTGCCGGGCATTTTTACATCTTACGATGTCAAATTCGACCATTTCGCGTAACGGAAAAATACATGCATGTCGGCCATGGACTGGTTTCGGTCCTTAACTTTGTCCATTGAAGCGTGCGGCGGAAACCAATCCTAGAATGCGCCTGCATTATGAATGCATTGCATGGGGCGAGCACATGGCTTTTTGGCACCATCACCGTTTTTACGTACGCTTGCGGTAGTACATGTATGTATGTGTGCCGCGCTAGTCTTGGTGCAAGACGTTCTTGTTCAGTTAGTAAAACCATAAAACCATAGGACCTATGCACTCAACACTATACGCGTCGCGACTATTCCACCAATAGAGGGCGTATTCTGGAAGCCGCGAATCTGTCAAGAAGATAGACCGAGCCGATGTGGGTGGTTATCTGGAGGTTTCCCAACAGCGCCCTCTATTGTTTGATAGTCGCGATAGTTGCGTGAAAATGAACAACAACGTCTTGCACCAAGACTAGTGCCGCCCAGGCCATGTGCGCCAATGTATGCGCTAGCTATAGCAAGCCGGCCATAAACATCGCGAATCTGTATACAGGAATGACACGATCATATCTCTGCAATGCACGTGCACTGTTGTGTAAAGGTACTGCTGTACATGTACATATGTACATGTACATACATGTATGTACTGGTAAACAGTTGATCTGGGAAATCACATGTAATGTATTTAATATTTTAACTCGCCGGCCGGACGACCGAGGGAAGTGTTTTGAGTCGTCCGTGGCTGTTTTGGGTCGCATTTGGCGAGCGGGCGACCGCTAAGGGGAAACCCTGCTAATAGTGGCAATACAGGTCAGTAATACTTACCTGGCAAAAAATGCAGTAGTCCAGCCTTGACCCATTGTGTCCCAAGTGACAATTTTTGCTGTAGAGTTTAGAACACCTTACACAGCATACATGAGCCATGCACACTCAGCAAGCAGAGGGACCCAATGCTAAAAAGTACTATGAGTGCAATTAGGGGTGAAGTACCAAATACTAAAAATTACTACAGGCATTGCACACAAGTCAGTGAGAGTACTGCATACTACTTTTTACTACAAGTAGTAAAAAGTAGCATTAGGTAGGGTTAGGGTTAAAGATGGTGTGTCCGTCCGTGCATTAAGGGGGTTGCTCTCTAAAAAAATAGATTTTCAAATTGAATTGATAATTTTCTAGCATTGTATTTGTTATAAGCTTTCGAATGAGACATCGCACACAAAAATACATGTACAGTACGTATCTGTTTTGTTATTGCAAAATGTCACTAAGCTAAACCTCTGCAGTACATGTACTTTGCATTTGGACCGTGAGCTGATGGTGGTCATCAACCTCTATCGTCCGATTTTTCAAAATTTGAAGCTTTGGGAAATTAACAAGCACTATATAAATTATTAAACACTAATGGCAACTTGCTAAGACAGGTGTATGTAATGATTGATGAGCTTCATGTATAAAAAGTATAAGTAGTAAAGTGCAATATACCCATTTATCACTATGGTCACCAGCTGCAAAGTAAGGAGTTAAGTGATAGTAACATGTACTCTTGGTTTATACAAGTATGTAAGGCCACAAAAATACACATGCCACAGGATAAGTGTGGGATGTACAAAATTTCTGCAGATACAAAAAAGTACACACGCAGATATGACCGATAGTTCTGTGTAGCGAATGAGACATGCAAAATACGTGACCGCTGTTCGCTGTAAATTTTTTTAAACTGTGAACGTGTGTGCACGATTTGGATTGCTGTTTGCTCACAAGTATTTAAAGAAATAATATTCAAGGTAAATTAAGTCTTTCAGTGCAGAAATAGCATTTGTAAAAATGTGTAAAAAGACTGTAGACCACGTGCTTGCTTTGGATTTCTCAAGTGTTTAAATAAATCTGCCGGGACGGATTAGTGTAATTTCATTGCAAGAAATATTTTGTAATGTTCAAAAATAGGCAGTTTTTCAAAAAACAACTTGTCAGTTGTCACTGAACTGATCAGTGCCAAAGCAGAACCAGCTACCCTACATGTATTTATCAAAACCTAGAGGGAAAGGGGTTGGTTTTTTAAAAGGTTGTGAAAGTTATAACAGTAGAAAGAAAATTCTGCTGGGTTTTGTTCATTTGATAATTGGAGTTGTTAGATTCTGTCTGGTTCTCTTGGATTTGCTTTCAGATTCTTTTCAGTTTTGTATTCAAGTCACACCACACCAAACTTAACTTAACCAGTTCGCGCCGGATGACGTTTATAAACGCAAAGTTTTCCCCAGATTAAAAACGGATGACGTATAAACACGCCACAAGCAAGGCCGGGAAATGTCTGTCAGCAGCGAGCAAGGCTGGAAATGCGTGGGTGCCGGTGTGCTACCCGGTACTATCGGCCTGAACCCGCCTCAGATCGAGTTTCGTTAATGATGTTAAATCCTGGCGCCGCGAACTGGCTAATGATAATTATTTTAAATTTCTTATAGGGAACTATTACTGAACAACAACTACCTGCGCAATCTGCCATTTGAGATGGGTCGGCTGTTTCAACTGCAGGTGTTAGGCCTAAAGGGGAATCCCCTCAACCCAGATATGCTGGGTCTCTACAGTGAACACAACGGTGTGCCCAGGTTACTGTCCTATATGCTGGATAACATCAGTCGTAAGTCATCAACACTAGTTTCTCTTGCTGGAACCGATTTGCCAGCCTATTGTTCTCCGACTGATTGACCAACTGACTGATTGGGTGTAATCGAAACCCCGTTCTTGTGTTAAATTAACACGCAAACAGGGTTCCGAATGGCGCGAACTAACATGCGAATGTGGTTCGCTAACAGGATTTTTAACAAGCCATTTCTAATTCAGGCAACGGAAAACGTCACAATGAAACTTCATTCGCAATCGCCTACGCGTGAAGTATGAACCGGCCTTGACATGTGGTACATGTACATGTATTGTTACAATTGAACTACATTCGCATTCGCTTTCGCGTGAAGTATGAACCGGCCTTGACATGTGGTACATGTACATGTATTGTTACAATTGAGCTACATTCGCATTCGCTTTCGCGTGAAGTATGAACTGGCCTTGACATGTGGTACATGTACATGTATTGTTACAATTGAACTACATTCATATTCGCTTTCGCTTGAAGTATGAACCGGCCTTGACATGTGGTACATGTACATGTATTGTTACAATTAAACTACATTCGCATTCGCTTTCGAGTGAAGTATGAACCGGCCTTGACATGTGGTACATGTACATGTATTGTTACAATTGAACTACATTCATATTCGCTTTCGCTTGAAGTATGAACCGGCCTTGACATGTGGTACATGTACATGTATTGTTACAATTGAACTACATTCGCATTCGCTTTCGCGTGAAGTATGAACCGGCCTTGACATGTGGTACATGTACATGTATTGTTACAATTGAACTACATTCGCATTCGCTTTCGCGTGAAGTATGAACCGGCCTTGACATGTGGTACATGTACATGTATTGTTACAGCTGTCATGGCTCGGGAAAAAAATATGATTGTCATGTAAATTGTCTTTGATTTAATCCATTGTTTGCTGGCTCACACTCATTTTTTTTTTTTTTTTAATGTATATCCTACATGTACCTGTTAGACATTCTTTTTAAGACAAGACTCTCATTTCTCTATTACACCTTCAATTCTTGTTCTTTTTTCTGTCTTGCCGCAGCCCCAAATACGATGCCCCCTACGAGACCCTGGATCCACATAAAAGACCCCGATAGGTCGAGGTCAGCTGGTAAGTAGTTAGTTTTTCCAAAAGTTCAGACAATTACTTTGTAATGATGCTATTTCATGTTACCACTGTGCATACAGTTCATAAAACATATCCGAGTTAATGTACTTTAGTTATTGTTGGAAAATGTGATTTTTCCTCTTGGTATTTTTGTTTGTTAAAGGGGTGGGGTCTTATTGTTTGTCAAATTCTTGGTATCCCTTTTAAAAACAATTCATATTTCTGTAAATAGAGGATAATGTTTAAAAAATAAATTATTATAAATTACTTGGAGCAGTCACACTAATTAAACTTCTAACATTTGAATGAATGATAGTAAAATGTTTAACAGGTGGGTTCTGAAAGAAAAACTTTTTTCAAAGTTCAGTGATCGTTATTATTCAATACATGGCCACTGCAAAGGTATCCACTTGCAAACGTGCAGGATTCCCAAATTTTCCAAATTCCTGCAGGATTGTGCAGGATTGAGGGCATTAGAAAGTTGATGCATCGCAAGATTTTGCAGGATTGAGGGCGTTTGGGGTTTTAGTCCCAAAATGGTTGTATTAACCTCAACTCCTTCAGGATTTGTCCAATAATATTCTCAAATCCTTCAAAATTTGAGCGTGGATCAGGATCAAGTTCAATACCAACATGCAGTCATGTTATTATTTTATTGATTTGGACCCATGTAACTGTGCAGCAATATTCTCGGTGATGAGCTACAACGTCCTCTGCGACAAGTACGCCACCAAGCAGCTGTACGGCTACTGCCCGACCTGGGCCCTCAGCTGGGACTACCGGCGCAAGGGCATTATGGATGAGATCCTGCACGCCAGCGCCGACCTCATCTGCTTACAGGAGGTAGAGACGGACCAGTACTTCAACTTCTTCTACCCCTCGTTGCACAAGCACGGCTACGATGGCGTCTTCAGTCCCAAGTCCCGGGCCAAGACCATGTCTGAACACGAGCGCAAGTACGTGGACGGCTGTGCCATCTTCTTCAGGACAAGCAAGTATGTTTTCAATGAAATTCTTTCGGTTCTTGCTTTCTTGACCAAAGCGACAGACTTCTGTAGAAACTGCTGCATTGGGCACACTAGTAGTAAACTGTTTATGTCCGTTGTTATTTGTCACTTTTTTGTGTTATGTCCATTGTTAGCAGCATGTACATTGAGCCCAAATTTCGGGGATCAATTACGAGTATTTGATTTCTTGTACTCTTGTTTGCTTGTACACTTGTTTCCCGAGTCAACAAACCCACATCTACTCGGCTCAAGAAACACTGTCTACTGCTCCTTAATTAACCCTAACCCTCCAGGGTATTTTGGCTAGAAACCCTGCCAGACGCAACAGATTGCATACTTTGTCACATTGACTTGTGTGCAGAGTCCAGCAAGGTCAAGCAGTCACCACATATGCACTGTGCTGGATTTGGCAGGGTTAGGGTTAAAGTCGTAGAAACCGATTTGAAAACTTTAAAAAGTTTTAATTTTAAACACCTAATCCAATTAAACCTTGTGTCTCCGATTTGAACCAGGTTTGGTTTGGTCAAGGAACACCTTGTGGAGTTCAACCAGCTCGCGATGGCAAACGCTGATGGCAACGAAGACATGCTGAATAGGGTCATGCCCAAGGATAACATCGGAGTGGCGGTCTTACTGGAAACGAGGACTGGCTGCTACGAAGGCTCAGGTAAAAAAAAATTGACATACTTCTCAATTGCACAACTTTAGATTCAGGACAAGTAAGGCCTCTCAGGTTTGGATTCGAGGCTCAAGTTCTGTTCGTGTTTATTTCATGACTGTTTATTCCTCAAAAAAATACTTTATTCCGCAAGTACAAGGACTTGTATGTTTCTTTTTTTATTTGAAATCAAAGGTTTCCAAACTCTTCTTGATCCAGATAGGAAGCCAATACTGCAAATGAAGCCAGGATAAAAAAAAACACCAAATTTACAAGCACTGCCTCATTTTGAATCCGCAATATTTCAAGTGGCACATTAACACGCCAACTGCCTCTCCGGGGTATTGGACGAAATCCACCAAAAACCATTAGTCGTTGGGCTAATGGAACTACTACTGAAGTATTAGATGTTGATGGACTTAGTACACATGCCTATATCAGGCCTCAAATTTCGTCATTTTTAGGGCAAGCCAATTTGGCCTTAAATGAAGAAAAATTTTGAAGGGCACCAAGGCCAAAAGAATGGGCACCAAGGCCAAATGAGGTCTTGAGAAAAGGGCACCAAGGCCAAAAATAATAATAATAATAAACATTTGTAAAGCGCCTAATGCAAAAGCCTCTAAGCGCATAAAGAGAAGAATAAAATATACAAAGAGTCAAAGATACATTATAAGTAAGCAGATTACAAAAAAGCAGCTTCAAACAAATGTATGATTTCAGTTTACTCTTCTCTTTACACACATCGCCGTTCGTGTTAAAAAGGGTCGTACTGAGCCCTAGTCTATGGCCGGCCCCGCACTAGATCACTCTGTGTGTGATATACATGTAGGCCATACGTTCACACATGCAAAAAAACCAGGATTTTGTTCACTTATTTCATGGAAATCATTCGGTCTCAAACTCGGCATGCAGGTTCATTTATTATAGCGCATCGATATTTCGCTAAAATTAGGACTTTTCTGTGGTTCCGTCTGGTGTAATTTGTCTCTAAATCTGCGTTATAAAGTTTCAAAAAATGTCGCGAAAAAAATGAAAAACGATATGGCGGATCAAGTCTGCGCAGGCGTGCACAGCTCGTCGCACCAAACAACAGAGGGCGCCTCTGTTGTTCGGTGCGACAAGCTTTGCACGCCGCGCCTGCGCAGACTTGTTATGCCATATTGTTTTGCGTTTATCGCGAATTTTTTTGAAAATTTATAACGCAGATTTAGAGACAAATTACACCAGACGGAACCACGGAAAAGTTCTAATTTTAGCGTAATATCGATGCGCTATAATAAATGAACCTGCATGCCGAGTTTGAGACCAAATGATAATCAATAGATGTTTACAACAGCACCGCACTCGCGCATTTTGCGAGCTATGGACCGTCCGCGTACAATACATTTGGCAAGTACATGTAGCTAGCTGACCCGAACCAGTGCTAAGTGCACAACCGTTGCTACTACGTGTACCAACAAAAGCCAGCCTTGCAGATTTGCGCCTGCGCAGGAGGCCGCCTCGTGTATGTGCATTCGTGTATTGTACACTAGTAGTGGTCAGGTTTGTTTGTACGTACTGTGTATAGGTTGTACATGTAATCAGTATGTACAAAGTGCATCGCGAACGGTTCCTGTGTGCATGCTGTTGCCGACGTGGTGATTGTGAATGTTCGGTACGCGCCACGCTTCGGGATCGGAGAGAAGAAAATTGCCGTTATAAAAAGCATGGAGTACCATGTATCATGGAGGTACATGTAGCATGTATGAAGTAAATTATTAAAAAGGGCACCGCGGCCAACGGAAGAAAAAGGCACGGCAGTGTTGGCCGTGAGGAGGTGAATTTTTCCAGGGGCACGTCGGCCAGACAGAGGGGCATCGACGGCCATGGCCGCGTGGCCGCCGTGAATTTTGAGCCCTGCTATATGAAAACAATCCTGGCCCAAACATTTATAAATTGCACTAGAAATGGACTAATTCCAACATAATCCATCAATATTTTGTCGCGCCAGGCCTTTAGGATCAAGCCCGCCAAAATCTAAGGATTGGGGGATGGATTTTGGCAGGTTTGGGCCAGTAATGGTTAATCCCTGCATAGATTCAATACTGCCCTGACTAATAATCATTGTACTTCCCTCCCCAAACTAACCCAAGCATGCATTAGTTTTCTATGGATTCATTACTACATGTGTATGTGGTAGAGATACTAATAGTTTTTTTTCTCCTACCTTTTACCTCTACAGCGCCAACTCCAGACAATGCCAGGCAGCTCATGCTCGTAGCCAACGTCCACATCCACTGGGACCCAGAGTACAGCGACGTCAAGCTGATCCAGACCATCATGTTCATGAATGAACTCAAGAAGATCGTCGATGAGGAGTCCATGAGCTTCAGGCCCGGCGGCACGCCTCACTCTACGGAAGCTTGCCCCATCCCGCTGGTCCTCTGCGGGGATCTCAACTCGTTGCCTGATTCAGGTGTGTGAACATTAGGTGGGAGGGGTGTTGATGAAACAGGTTTCGGTTTAAATAAGCCAGTTCGGTATTGGTATTCCAACAGCACATGTGCACATAAAGATTTGACAATTTTTCTTTTGAGATAAACATTTTATCGTATGCATGCAAAAGCATCTAGCGGGTACCAGCAAATTTATAGCGATTGTCATGTTCTGAGGTAACAATTTGTCAAACTGTTCGGACAACAACAGTTTTTGCTGATGTTTTGAGTGTCTAAACTTTTGTTCGAACAAATGTTTTCATCGTCTTTTTGATTGCACCAACCAAATGCTTGTGTGCATTTATCTGCTGCGTTTGTCCGAAGAGAAAAATTGTCTAATCTTGTTGTGCACATTTGCAGCTGGAATACCGAACTGGCTTATCCGAGATTTCTCTGTTTACCCTAAAGGGGTATTCTTTTTGGAAGAAGAACTTTGCAAGTTGTTATACCCAAGTTTTATCTATTCCCCCCCCCCCCCTTCTGTGTTTGCAGGTGTATTGGAGTATCTTGAGAATGGCAAGGTCTCAGTCCACCATGAGGACTTCAAGGACATCCACTACAAGGTCCTACGCAACTTCTCGAGCAGCACGGAGTCCAACGGTCACATCGCCCACCCGTTCTCCTTACGCCGGGCGTACCACAACCAGCCTGTGCAGTACACTAACTACACATACGAGTTCAAGGGGGTCATTGATTACATCTTCACCTCCCGTAACTTCATGTCCACGCTGGGAGTTCTGGGGCCTGTCGAGCAGGAGTGGTTAGACCAGGTAAGGGCAGGCTGTGAAAGTAGGTTATCTGGCCAAAAAGCAAGAAAAGACCTGGGCCCCATTTCATAAAACGTGTAAGCACAACAAATTGCTTAGCATGAAAATTAATTCTTGGCAAAAACGGGGTTACAAACCAAATTTTCAGGTGATGTATACTGTTTGTAAGTGGTATTCAGCTGTGTTTTTTTGGGGTTAGAATGAAAAACACATGGAGTTTTGGCAGGTAACCTGTTTCTGCTGAGCAATACTTTGGATGTGCTAAGCAATTTTGTGTGCTTACCATCTCAAGACCCTTTTTTTGGTAATTGATGTTTGTTTTTATGAAGTCGGCCTGTTTTATATTTCGGCCGAAGACTGGTTCCAGTATTTAGATATGATAATAACTTAAACACCATAAATTTGTGTTCTTTTTTGGTCTCGGTCTCGGAAGTTGTGGTCTCGGACTGCAATAGTCTTGGTGCCAGAAGTGTTGGTCTCAGTCTCGAAAGTTTTGGTCTCGGTCTCAAAAGCCTTGGTCTCGGTTTTAAAAGCCTTCGTCTCGGTCTGGAAAGCCTTGGTCTTGGTCTCGATCCCGACTACAACACTGACCTTAACCCTAACACCAACCAAAGCCGCTTGATGATGTCGTTTCGGTTGTAGTCGAACAGTGCCTTCCGGTTTTTAGGTGTAATGTTAAAAAAAAATTATTATTCATCCACACTTCACATGTTCTTTTCACCTCAGTCAAAGATCGTTGGTTGTCCGCACACCAGCGTCCCGTCAGACCACTTCTCCTTGCTCACCGAGTTTGAGATGCCTTACAACCCCCCAGGAACCAGCAGTAACAACAGCAGTGCTTCGAGCACCAGCACCAGCGGCAATTTCAACATCATCAGGCGGTAGTATATATGAGCAGCGTCAGCGCGGGGCACAAATGTGAATATTTTTTTTTTGTAACAAGAAATGTTTTCGGTGCCGATTTTCAAAAAAAGGCGCTGACAAGCCCTGCCTCTGTTACCAACCGTTTTGACTTTTTATGTGTAATCTGATTTGTACTTGTACAGGCATGTTAAAAAACAAACAAGGAAACAGAGGAACTTACATGGATGAGAGTATTTTAACATGAATTTGGGTCGGAAATTAATGATGTAATGCCTTTTAGGTAAGGTAACTTTGAACAACTCTCTTGTTTGGTTATTTGTCTCTCTTTGTCTTGAGAACGCCTTGAAAGATGAAGTTATACTGAGTGTTGTCTGGGTAATCCCCACTAAGAGTAGTTTCCATCAGTGAATGAAGTTATGTTTTAAAGGTCACTTCTTAATTTGTGTGAAGAAGATTGGGTCGGGTTGGGGTAAAATCTTGGTGAAACCTCATTTGACGTCTCAAGATAGCTTTGTGTTTGCTTTCATGTGAAGTATGAAATGTCCGGACTTTTTGACTTGATTTACACAAGTCAAGTGTGTGCCAAACCTGATTCTCGCACCCTGCTGACTCGCAACAACAAAATACAGCAGCGGGACTTTCTATTGATCAAAATAGCGAAACCAAAACCTCTGATATCTCATTCTGTTTGATTCAGCAGCAAGCATTGTTTTGGGGTTTTAATCGGATTCTGTAAGATTCCATCGGATTCTGTAGGATTCCATCAATTTTTGTGTGTGTGTAGGATTCCATAGGATTCAGCAGCGTTTTTTTAGAGCAAATCTGAAGATGCTTAGCAATAATGTTTTCCTTAACATTTTTTTTCCAGGTCTTGCCTTTTCCCAACAACTCAAGTTCTGCAATATGGGACAAAACCAAAGATAGTCAGAAAAGTGTAAAAATTTTTCAATTTGATTAACATTTCCTTGCGAAATAGCCCCCCCCCCCCCCCCCCCTGGAATTACTCGACACTCAGTATATTTCATCAAAATCTGTCGTTTTCTTCTTAATATTTTTTTTAACGGCGTGATTTTTTCCAATCCGGGAAACCGATTGGAAACTATTCTCTGTATACAGTGTGTTGTGTTTTATTATCCGTTTTAGTGTTTAATAGGTACACTTAATGGTGAATCAGTACTGTCATATCTTGATTAGCTTGTTGCTGAATGCTGACTGTGGCCGGTTTTGCTCGTGATGTTCAAAATCTTTAAATCTTTTCAAAGGTACATGGTTTTTTTAGGGGGGGTATTTTTGTTCAGTTCATGGGGGCATTTGTCGTGTTCATCAGTTGGTGCCATTTGTGTTAACGCCTCTATGAAATTGTAGTGGAAATGAATGATTTGTCATAATTGGATACGTTTCTTGAGATCGTTTTTTCCTTCGGCCATTGCAAGTTCAGCTGTCAACTCTCCAATGAATTACCAGTTAAAACAACAGTTAGGCGATACCGTTCAACAGTAATTCTTAGTGGTTGGAGAAATCTGAAATTTCTAAATCTGTTTTTTCTTAATTTTGAAAAACAAACAAATACCGATTATTTGATTTCGCTGGAAGTTCCCATCCTGCTCACAGTCATGCCAACAAAAAGTGATGCGCAAGATGCCCCCATAGACTCTATAACGTTTGCAGGATTCAGTGACCACTGGGTCTTCACCAAAACACTCGAGAGCTGGGCCCAATTTTATAGAGCTGCTAAGCAAAAAAATTTACTTAGCACAAAAAGTCTTGCTCATTAAAAACAGGTTACTAGCCCAAATTATACATGTTTTTCATGCTAAGCAAGAAAACAGCTGATTATCAATCCAGAACAATAAAGATCAGGTAAAAAATTGGTCTGTAACCTTGTTTTTGCCAAGGACAAATTGTCATGCTAAGCAAATTGTTGTGCTAAGCAGCTCTATGAAATTGGCCCCTGTACTTTGGGGACAAATATTGATGGGAACTCTCTGATATTTAAATGGGCAGAAAACACGGAGATGTTGCAGTTTTTTTTTGTTCAGCTGTGTTAAATGAATGGAAGGCCTAATTTTTTTTGTGAGGTTGTTTTCGAATGTTCGGTTGTCCAAATCGAATCCGGAAAAAACCCCGAAATATAAAAAATCCGATTTTATTTCTCTGCCAAGATGTTATTGTTTTGATGAATTTTTTAATTGAAAGAAACCTTGTCTTTTTTTACGCCATCAACTCCGCTACATGCACAGAAATTGTTCATAGGAAAACAAATGTAATATAAAGTGTACAAAATACCTGTGTAAAATTAATGAAAGGATTTGATAACAATTGAACAAAAAATACTTTGTGATTTGGGGAGTAAACGTTTTTGACCAAGAATCTCTTGATACTTTGGCCAGTGCAGGGTAACAACACAATATCAAGTTTTCAAATTTTGAATATAATGTAGGAATGTAATATTTTGTTTCACTTCAGAAGTGATTTTTTTTGTTTCTCTTCGGGAAATTTAATCTTTTTGGTTTTAATAAATGGTGCTCAGATTTTCTTTGGGCCCAACATTTTAATGTAATAAATTTGTTCAGGCAAAGCCAAAATTTTGAGTGTAATGCAGTAAATGCACTGAAATTGATTTTTTTTTTCTCATTAATTTGATTACTTTTGTAGAACATATCATGTACAATTTGTTTCTCTATTTTCTTGATTGAATAGGACCCAATTTGGGGGTGTCTTTATAACAGTTTCAGAGAAAAAAATGCACTTTTATACACAACTGTACACAAGTATATAATATAACTAAAGACAAGAAATTTGAATTAAACATGAATTAATTATAATAGTAATGAATGACACAATTTGACTATATGATTAACAACAGATCTCTAAAGTCAAGGTGTTAAATTTTCATAATTTTTGGGAGAATTGACCATTTGCATGTTAAATTTGAATAATATCTGGTACACTGACTTGCTCACACAGCTTGGCACCGTTGAACTTTGAATTCTCCAGACCGAAGACACTTTTGCTATAACACGTGATTCGGTGCAAGACGTACGCTAGCAACCCCAAGCTCCGGAATGGTCTGGTGTCCTTGTGCCATTCTCATCCATTGTGAACAATGTATTGGTGCTGAACGTCTGTTACGTAACTATGCAAGAGCTTGCCCCGAATCACGTGATATGGCAACAGCGTCTTTGGTCTGGAGAATTTAAAGTTCAACGGTGCCAAGCTGTGTGAGCAAGTCAGTGTACCAGATGTTATTCAACTTAACGCGGGGTCACGCGCAAATGGCTTATTAGCTAAATAACTAAAAATTGAGGTGATATTCATGTTTGTTTGTAGTTACATAAGGGACCAAGTGCATAACGTCGTGTGTGTGCTAACACAATGTGGCTCAATACTTTAGTGCTTAATTTCTGTAAAGATTCAAGGCTCGGGAAAATTGTACCATGATTACATCATGCCCTATATCATAACTTCTAATTCCCTTCTGGTTACTTTCTCAAAAGGAAGCCCCAATATTTTGTTCTAAAACGTTGGCTTGCAGAGACAAAAAAGGATAAAATAATTTGTTTATGTTGAAACCCTATTTTAAGAATAGTGTTGTACTTGTTTGGATCGGGCATTAAGTGAGGAGTAAAAATTGTCACCTGGAATGAAGGCTAAGATTGCATGTACATGATTGGATGGACAAAAAAGTTCTTTTCAACAAAGAAACAAAAATTAAGCTCGACTTGGTAAAAGGAATAAATTTGTAGAATTTTATGGCCTATGTACATTACATGTAGATATTAAACTGTCCTTTTGGGCATATAAATTTGGAACAGAAGGGAACATTTTGGAGTATAAAAAAATGATTTCTACTAAATGAAATACCAAATTAAATTTTGATTTCTCAATTACAAAATTCAGCATTTTAGTTTGTTTAGAATTTACCTCCCTGATAAATTGTTACTCATAAATGGAAAATATTGGGACTTAACTGGTAAGAACATTTGAAACATGCATTTTCTGCCTTGCGGTTTGTAGGGGCAGAAATTTTAAATTGTTTTTAATTTATAAACTTTTGTGTGTTTGTAGCAATGTAGGTCGGTGTAGCAGTGGTAGCTTATTTGTCATAGTTACACTCCTACGATGAATAGTGGAACAGTCCTGTTACAATGAAAGCATAGCATGTTCCATTTGGCAAGGGGTAGTACATTCCTTGATTAAATGTGCAGAATGCAGACCATTGTCTAAACACCCCTTTGTGCCAAATGGATCAATCTTAGTTTTCCATTGCATCAAAGGAAATGCTTTACACCTTTTTAACAAGAATCTTTATTGCCGTTGTGAAAAAAAGAAAAAATTGTTTTGCTCAAATTGCTTTGATATAAAAATGCATTACTTTTCGGGGTTTAACTGTCTTTTTCTCTACATCTTCAGTTTGAAATATTGAATGTAAACTAATGAATAAACTATTACACTGCCAACGCCTTTTGAATTCCCGAACGACTACCCATGCTGTTCTGGAAACATTTTTCAACATTCTGCCAAACTGAGTCGAGGAGAAATTTACCGCAATTGTAAATATAATGTGTCATATCTGCACGGAGGTTTATTTCCAACCGAAAAAGAGGGGCAGGTTCATAGTCGGATCGTAGAATTGCAAATATTAATCCAGTAGGGTTCGTTTGGCAATTACCTCAGTGACATTTTCATCTAAATTTATTTATTTCCATGAAAATAACTGCATGAAATTGAATATACTATCTGGTTACAACTATTTTGTTACTATGATCCGAGTGAAAATTAATCCCTAATTTTGTGTACATATTTCTAACAATGTCGAATCTTAATTTTCAGTACCCAACGCAAATAGCGGAATCCAAAAATGTATTGTGAAATATATACCCATGTGTTTAACCTGCCCCTCTCTTGAGGTTCGACCTGGTCAACCCCTCGAGGCAAATTGAAATGGGCCGAGGCTGTGCCTGCCCTCCTCGTTTTGCCCCTTGAGGTTGACCGGATGGGTTTCTCCGACTCGCAACAGAACAGCAGAATTTTGGATGCAATTATTCTCCACAGCAGGTCAGCTGAAATAGCTGTACAGTTTTGATATGTTGATATCTGAGAGTGTCATTAAAGTCGCAATTTACCTGGGTGGAGACATAAATGGTGTGATTTTTAATATGTAAAGAATAAAATGTAAATTTGAAAGAGACACACCGTTTATCTTCCATGAAGATGTATCTGATTTTGTTTTTTAAACAAGAAAAAGAAAAAAAGAAAGAAAAGCCGTTACTTTTAATGGCTGCGTATTAAATATCGGACTTTTTGTAACTTTTTCCAAATGTGTCGGGGAAACGACACACTATTATGGAACAGCATGGGTTTTAAACATTGTTCAGTTTTTATGTCTGTCATAAGGCGGTGGTAGCCATGGTAACCTTCTAGCAGTCGTAATACTTGGGACAAATCTCAGGAGTGACAACAATAAATGTTACAAAAACTTTTAAAACAAAGCAAAATATGAAACTGGCACGTGTCTCTGAACTAATTTGTTAACTGTGGTCGAGTTTATTATGAATCGTTAAGCAGATTTGGTAGATTTCTTTATCCAAATTTGTAGAAAACTAACAAAAAGATTTGACTTCTAGGCTTGGCATACTTGTTTTTGACATACCCAGGGTCAGTACCACTGACCTCTACACCTGGACGGACCATTGTCCATATTCTGCTGTGCTAACGCTTGAAGTTGGCGCGTGCTGGAAGTGCAACATGGCGGACCCAAGACGTCACTTCTGTGAGCCAATGAAAAGTCCAGGTGTAGAGCTAGAGGTCAGTGGATTTACTCTGTACATTTTGTATTTATAAACATGCATACGTACCCACTGAACTCTACACCTGGACATTTCATTGGCTCACAGAGTGACGTCGTGGCCCCGTCCCCCCCCCCCCCCCCCCAAAAAAAAGGTCAAATATAAAGCTAATGTTTGGGAACGCTTTGCCTCAAAATGGAACTCTTTTGTTCACGTTTGTTGAAGACTTTGACAAAAGTGCAGTGAAAGTGGCTGGTTAGCCTAGAATGGATTTTAACTTAATGGATTTCAAACAGTAAGTAAACTACAAACCAAATATTTATACTGAACTATTTGTGTTTATTTATTTATTCAAGCTATGTCCTAAGCACACAAAACTGAGTTAATGCAAGGTAAAGTTAAGATAACCCGTAATCCTCCAGAATATGAGGTACATACATTGAACATATCCTATTTACTCTGGCCTTAAAAAGCAACCAAAAAAGTTAATCACCTAATGATTAAAATAACCTCAATAAAATTAACAATATTGTCAAAACATTAAAATATTTACACATTAAAGTGTATGAGACCGCAAAAGCAAATATCGTACTAAATTGTCAAATTGAAAATAATACTATGTATATTTGTATACATATGTATGTAGTTTTATTCCTATTAAGAAAGGTAGTTTTGTAAGGATGCATACAAATATATTTCTCTACCAAATACAAGTAAATAAATTCCAGTAATCATTGTTAGTTTTCTTTCAGTGCCCAGCTTTTGAGAAGACGATGAGCGATTGCAATGGACGGTGGCAGCCAGATTTCTTCTCCCTTTGGGCTGCCTTCATCTAGGATTGCGAGGACCTCCTCCCGATTGAGCCATCTGGAGTCCTCAAGCTCCGCCTCATCAAGAGAAACCTTTGGCAGACACAGGAACATATTAATTCTGTTGTTATTACTAATAGTATTTGTTTGTTCCCTCTTCAGAATCAGTATACACGTGTGCACACAACTGGGGCCAATTTCATAAAGCTGCTGAGCACAAAAATCTGCTTAGCATGAAAATTTGTGCTTGGCAAAAACCAGGTTATAGACCAAATTTTCACGTGATTTTTATTGTTTTCGATTGATAATCAGCTGTTTTTTTGCTTAGCATGAAAAACCCGTAGAATTTTGGCTGGTAACCTGTTTTTAATGAGCAAGACTTTTTGGTGCTAAGCAAATTGTTGTGCTTAGCAGCTCTATGGCCCCTGCAAATGAGACTTGGACCATTTCTAAAACCTTGACTCTGTCTCTGATGCAGAATCCGAGTTTAAAGATGAAGCCATAAGTTGGAAAACCCTCAGACCAACATCTTACAGAGTGCAAGGCTCGCAATTCCACATCATAATGTCTATGCAAGTGGCTGAAGCCAATTCCCATAGACAGTGCATTACTACCAGCCACAGCCATAGTAATGTAGACGTGGCTCGACTCGCCTGATCGGTAGTTCCAGGCCTGATCTTGGCATGGCATCCCAGCATGAGACAGCTGACGGGGAATGCCCAAGACTGAGAAGAGAAGAATTTGACTTCCTCAACTTCCAGACCGACTTCCTCTGCTACCTCGCGCCTGACTGCTGCTTCCATTGACTCCCCTAACAAAGACAAATTATACATTTGGGTATTTGGTTTTTCTATTCTCTGATACATATATAATATATATGTGTGACTGTCCACGACGAAAGGGCTGTAAAGTAGGCATTTTGACATTTTGAGATATTTAGAGAAATGAAATCTACAAGAAATAAGCTTTAAAATGATGTATTACAAGACATAGTTGGTATTTATGGTTAGCTACAACAAGTAACGCTGAATATGAAAATTCTTTGGGTTTTTTTTTTATGTTTTTTTTACATATTACATATTGGTCCTTTTTCTCAAAATAAGCTCTAGCGACTTTACAGCTTTTTTGTCGTGGATGGTCAAATATATACAGATTTTGTATTAGTTTTGTACACAGGCTTGTGAGCCAAAATAATAACCAGCTTTTCTGGATTAGGACACAAACGTAAAGCTTGATAATTGGGTCCAAAAGCGGCATGTTAATACCTGGTTCGAGAAATCCAGAAACTGCACTGTACATGCCCGCCATAAATCTTGGCTGTCGAACCACGAGGCAATGGTCGCCGTTGGTTACAAGCACTATGGCAACTGGACTGACCTGTAAAAAAGGATTAGCATTAATTGTAACCCAGCTGGGGGTTTAATTTAATGGAGTTAAAAAATCTGTTAAACTACATCGAGTAGGTTTATACATTAACATGAGGATTTTTCTTAAATATTCTAGAATTAAAAAGGTGGCTCTACCACTTACTAGAGGGTAATGAACTGTGCTGCATTTTGGGCACGTTCTCTTTGAACCCGATGGATCCTTATTTGTCCTTTCGCCACAGTTTGAACAAAACTGGTGCCTAACGTGCCATTGCAAATGTGGAAGACACTGTGGAAATAAATTGGGAAAAAAATTGTAATTTGTTTTTCTTTTCATATGTACAACTAACCCTGCCAGACCCAGCACAGTGCATCTGTGGTGACTGCTTGACCTTGCTGCACTCTGCACACAAGTCAATGTGACAAAGTATGCAATCTGATGCGTCTGGCAGGGTTTCTAGCTAAAATAACCTAGAGGGTTAGGATTAATTTAATTTTGTGTTACTGTTACATTACAAGTAGGTGTCAGATTAACCTGCCCAAGAATTCTTGCATCTGTTTTTGAAACCACGAAAAACGATTTTCTGCCACTGACTGTGGTGCTACCCAAACTTTTCTCAAATTTTTCCTTGTGATTCGGCTCCGACAACTTAGCAGCAAAGTTGATGGCAAACTTGGGTGGGCTGGTTGGGTCCAAAATGTTGCAATTCAGAACTATCGATTCTTCTCCACAGAAATCATCTTTGAGCACTTCAGAAAGTTCTGAAAAAATTATTATACAATAACAAATGTTTTTATACAAATTCTGTATTTATTCTAAAGTTTAATAATAAATAGAGGGAATTTAGGTTGTGCTATTAAACAAAAAATGTAATTTTAAAATTTGATAAAAAAAACCAAATTTTATTTTGAAAATTGAAAATCTTTTTAATTCCTAAATTTAACTCCATGATTAAAGTTACCATTTGAATTTTTCCACGCAATTTTCCAAGGTTTTCCTTCACCAGCAGGCTCAACAAGAGGGCTTAGATCATAAAATACTGCAAATTGTCCATGAGCCCACGAGTCTCTGCAGAAACTCTCATCTTCTTTGAGTTTTTGTAGGTGCCTCGCACCCTGAACGTACTGTGACAAATGTCGTTTGTGAAATTTGCACACATCTGCTCGGCTGAACACTGCATACGTATACACAGATTTAGCAGACGACGTTGTCGTTGTCGATCGCTGTAAACAATACGTTGCCTTAACAAGAGAACTAGTCAACAAATTTGCCATAATTTAACGAGTACATACAGTGAGTAATAGGACCTATAGGCTACTGTCAAAATATTTGGAAATTACACCTGAAATTATTACAAGTATTGACAAAATAAATCACAATTTTGTACACAAAGTTATTGGAATCATGAATTGACAACATTGAATGGGCGCTGCCATTTTGTTTTTTCAAAAATTTTCCTGCGAATAAATTATAAATACAAAAATAAATCATTCAAAAACGTTGAACTTGAATTAAACAAAATACTTTTACCACTAACTACAATTTGTGTTACTCGTTAAAATATCAAAACTGTTCCTAGGACAACATTTATAAAGTAAAATGTAATAACCGATGGGCGAGTACAAACTATTTTTAGAATGACGTAATGGATTTACACGACACGCAAGGGAACTTCCGGAAATTTTCACTGGTCCCCAATGTTACATTTTTAAGACATGTGAATCCGATACGACAGATCTTAGGGAACCAGTGAAAACTGGGAAAACCCAGGTTCTTTGGTTTCTTTGGATGTTGTGTTGTTTGCGGCCTGCGGGTGAATACTGAGAAAAACGCTCTGGAGAGAGGTCGCGTTTATCATCAATCCAATGCGCATGTTTGCCATGTGAAACTAGTTAACTTTGCAGCATAATGTTTATTTAAAATTGTCTGCGAACAAGTTGGATGAACTAAGTTATAAACATCTGTAAATGTTAGTTGATGTATTAAATCTGTTGATATTTTTTTAGAGTATGGCTGCGCCTAGCCCAGGTTGGACGACGTTCTTCATTGCACGTCGCGTTGTACACAACGGTCCGGAGGAGTCCAACCTGGGCTAGGCTGCGCCTTTCTTTACTTTAAAGTTAAACAAAAAACGGTGTCAACTGTCAAACTGTCAATAAGCCAGTTCGGTATCCCACTAGAAGAACATGCGCACATGAAGATTTGACAATTTTTCTTTCGGGATAAACATTTCACCGATTGCGTGCAAAAGCATAGCGGGTACGAGCAAATTTAAAGAGATCGTCGTGTTCTAAAGTTACTAAGTAACATTTTGTTTTTACGTTTTGGTGTTTTCAGGTGTTTTGTGTGGCCAAACTTTTGTTCGAACAAAGTGCCCATCGTCTTTTCGATTTCACAAGAAAATACAGAGAATGCAGATTCGGTTACCACGTCCCCCATAGCCTTGTGTGCATTTGTCTGCCGTGTTTATCCCGCGAGAACAATTGTTGAATCTTGTTGTGCACATGCGCAGTTGAAATACCGAATTGGCTTATTACATTGGTACTATATGACTGTATGACTGGTCTAACATATTTTTGCAAAGTATTGTCAATGTCCTGTGATATCATTTCTTTAGTTTGATAGATTCACAACAATGACAACCGCATTGAAGGAGATAGGCAGCTGGCAGTCCAGAGGGACGCTAGGGCAGGGAGGCTTTGGTACAGTCACTTTATGGCAACACAAGGTAGGTGTCCACTACTAAAATACACAATATCTATGCAAGAAAAGGTTTAAAGGTAGGCTACATCATTTGCAGATATCGAAACAATGTACTACGAATTATTAAGAAATATCTTAATTATTTGAAAATATATAATGATTGTAGGCATCCAGCAAAATGATTGTGATAGATATCCTGTAATTGTTCTGAAAAATGTAATTTTCTATAAAATAAATCACGATCGCCAGACAGCGATCACGAGAAAACCAAGAACAACTTAGTCTTAGGAACCACTGCCCGACGCCGGTTGAAGACAAACGCTGTTTTTCTTGCTTTCTCAGCATCCATGAATTGTAAAACTTCGGACAAGTCAGGTAAACAATATTTACTATGAAAAAAATCCGCCCATTCATGATAATTCAAGCAATTACCCATAGTGTATCCTACCTTATACAAAAATGATTTATGCAAGAAAAGGTTTAAACACTTGTGAAGTAACTTTTGCAATTACATTTCCAATTAGGACCTTAAAGAGGAACTGGCCCTTAAGCAATGCAGAGTCACGCTGGACGCTAAGAACACGAAACGATGGTCTATGGAGATCGATATCATGAAGCGCTTGAATCACCCCCACATCGTCCAAGCCAAGGACGTCCCTTCAGAACTGCAGTTGGGCCAGGGGGAGCTCCCCCTATTAGGCATGGAGTACTGCAGGAAAGGTGACCTGCGCAAGGTACGTGTGTTGGATAAGGCGGGATCAATTTATTATCAAGTTAAAAAAAAAAAAAAAAAGGAGTCAAAACGCATCCATGTTGATTTATAAGCGTTTGCAGTATGGTTGTCGATATGCATTTTAGTGTTTAGCTGTTTATGATCCGTTTATTGAACTACACAAAAAAACGTTTACACTGTTGAACTCTGATTCTGACGGTATACCCAACACAATACAAAGGACAATAAGTTTAAGGGTGCAGTAAAACCTGATAAATGGAAACAATGAATTTCTCACTTAGGAAGGTCAAGTCTATTCAAATATTAACAAAAATCCTTCTTTAGCCAAAACAATAAAAAAAATATGACATAATGTACTGTACTATAACAGATTCTAACAAAACGTGCAGTTGGATGTTAATGGGTTCAGTTTCGTTGGGATAATTTTTATTTTTGTTCTTCTTTTCTTTGGTGCCTAGGTTCTAGTCAGGCCAGAGAATTGCTGTGGCTTGCAGCAGGAACAGGTCTTAGACATAGCTAAGCACATCTGTGACGGCGTTGAATATCTGCATTCTATACGCATCATCCATCGGGACCTAAAACCAGAAAACATTGTCATACAGGAAACGGAAAATGGACAGGTATTGGCGAAGCCGAGAGCATCCAGTTTGATCAATATAATATTATATTTTACCATTTTAAATAAATATAAAATTTCAGTTTGGTCAATATTGCAAAACAATAAGTAGTTGCAGTTGCAGTATTTATAAAATAACTTCTCATTTGTATTGACAACCACAGCTAGTAGAAAGCTAGAAATTAAATTTGAGCATCAGTGAATTAAAAAAAAAATAAGTAAACTATACAACATTGACATAGCTTCTATGAACAAAAACAAATCTTTGACTCTTCTTTAACCAGTTCGCGCCGGGATTATTTTAACATCGCCAAGCCGACGGGCGGGATTATTTTTAACGAAACTCGATCCGAAGCGTGTTCAGGCTGATAGTGCAGGGAAGCACACCCACGCATTTCCGGCCTTGCTCGCTGCTGACATACATTTCCGAACTTGAACTTGGCGTGTTTATGCGTCATCCGTTTTGAATTTGGGAAAATTTTTGCGTTTATATACGTCATCCGGCGCGAACTGGTTAAAGGTAGGATCCACTATTTGCAGATATCGAACATATTTACTACCGAATTATTAGTAAATATCTTACTTATTTGAAAGTAAATAATGATTGTAGGCATCTAGCAAAAGGATTGCACTAAGTATCCTGTTTTACTGTTATCGCCAGACGGCGATCGCAAACAAACTAAAACAACATAAAAACCACTGCCTGATGCCGGTTGAAAACGAACGCTGTTTTTCTTTCTTTTCTCAGCATCCAGTTAAACGATATTTACTATAAAATACAACCCCCCCCCCTCAAATCCACCCATTTATGATAATTCAAGCAATTACAAATGGTGTATCCTACTTTTAACTGCATTTATTTGTAAAATCGATAGTTCACAGGGTCAACATTTTTTTATTTGGTAGTTTTTTTTCATTACCTATTTTACTCTTTTTACAAAGGAGTTCCTTAACTTGAATTATTTGTTTGTTATTCAAACTTCTAAACTGAATGAAATTTACGAATTTCAGCTTATCTACAAGTTGACCGACCTGGGCTATGCGAAAGACCTGGATCAGGGGAGTGTCGCGAGTACCTTTGTAGGAACTCTTCAATATCTGGTAGGTTGAAGCAAACATTTTCAACAGATTCACTGCAAATAGCATTTAGCACAATTTACCAATTTTTTTTTTTTATATATTTGTAAAATATTTTTTAAAATAATTATAAAAATTGCACCGTCAAAAGGTGATTACCCCTTGTGTAATTTTTTGCTTAAACACTGAAGAATAGTAACATTTTGTCGTAATCAACTATTCCCATATGAAAAATCAATTAATTTGATGAATTTGTTTGAAACAAGCCAAACAAAGTCATGAACTGTGTTTTATTAGCAATTAAACTGCAAACAAAAGTATATTTAATTTTGCACGAACCCAGTTCTGACTGACTTTAGAATGAAGAGAACAAAGAAACAAACAAGGATAGATTGTAGATTGGTTGCATATATGTGACCGGCTCTACAAAAAGGTGTATTAAGTCGCGCTGTGCACAATCATGTAATGGCCCGTTCAACGTTGAGAGGGTAAACATTTCATCAAAATTAGATTTTCATTTGTTGTCATGAATGACATCTTCAATACCAACAGTTACAGGTTTCATTCAAAGAAATGTTGATTTTGATAAATAAAGTGGCAAAAACTACCATTTTGTGTCCATCGTTCTGTTGTAGTACAACAGAGCCGGCTATTTTAAAGCCTGTTTTCTCAGTTGTGTAATTTGAACTCCAAGGAAGTAATCAATATGTAAACGCGTCATATCTCCAAAATGAGAGGGGCTATGGAGCTCTATAATATTATATACCAAATGAAAGCTTATGTTGTGGGCGTTTTAACCATGTATATAACAAAATTTCTTTTTTTTGCGACTTAATACACCTTTTTGTAGAGCCGGTCACATATACCGTTTGTCTGCGACACTATCTTGAATAAGAATTGAGAATAGATTTTGAATTCACTGCAAATTTTATAGAAAGTTTTTGTTTTTTCTTCTCAGGCCCCAGAACTCTTTGCATCACAGAAGTACAACCATACAGTTGACTACTGGACTCTGGGTACTGTACTCTTTGAGTGTATAACAGGCAGCCGGCCGTTCCTACCCCACATGCCTCCAGTTAAATGGTATGCCTTCTCAGTAACCCGCTAGGCTACTCTAACCTAATGAGGACTTGTAATGAAATGAGATTTTTTTTCTCAGTATTTTACAAATCATTTTTCTTAAAGGGATAGTACACGTTTGGTAATTGGAACCCACTGTTTGTTTCAATCCTATATAGATATATACCATAAAACTAACCTGTACAAATTTCATTTCAAAAGGTGGTAGCGATTTTGAGATATTGGCGAAAATCTGGAGCGGTTAAGTCCATGCAGGAAGAATAATTTGCATTGGAATACAAAATCTGAGAAACGTCACTGCAGTAATGCTTCTCAAATTCAATTTTTTTGGGATAAAAAGTGATATCTTTTTCCATAACCGCAGTACTTCAAAGTGAAAAGTTTCTAAAAATGCATTATTTTATCCAAAGCTGCTGTACTTCTTACCAAGTAAGTTTTTATTGCCATTAATTTTTGGAGTAATTACCAAACGTATACGATACCTTTAAAGAAGAACTTTTAAACTGAATAATAAATCTGCATAATTTATTTTTCACTTTAAATAATAACCCTTGTATGCACACCTCACTATTTGGGTCAGTTGGTCAGCAGCACAAAGATTCACAGCGGTGTCGTTTTGTGCATTGCACTAAGTATTCCTCCTCAGGGGGATAATCAGATTACAGTTTGAGCTGTTTAATAACTGTGCTTCACTGTTCTATAGGAATAATTGTGCAGTAAACCGACTGTAGTGATGAGGATGTGCTGTTTTGTGCATAGTGTGTACAGCATCTCTCTGGGGAAATTCATGTCCAGTGTAGTCCCCAGGGTAGTGCATAGACAACCCAAAACAGCACGACCCGTCAGTCGTTTAGTGCTGTCTAACAACTGTATGTACACTGAAGTTGTGCAGAATTGTGTTGCAGATAGAAAATACATGCAAAAGACTGAACTGTTAATATTGTGCATATTTGTGCTGTCAAACCGTAGCAGGGTTAATATATTCGTTTTCTGGTTCTGTTTTGTTGCAGGCATGGCACAGTAAAGCAGAAGACGGATAAGGAAATCTGTGCTTACATCAATGAAGAAGGTCTTTACAAATCAGAATTATAATCTTAATAACGCACGATAAAGGTGTTATGGAATTATAAATCTTCCTTCTGCCAGAAAAGAGCTGTATATTTCAGACTTATACATGAGATGAAATGCCCTAAAATTAATGCCCTAAAAAGCTTGGTTTTCGATTGGTTCATCAGGACTGTTTTCATGCCTGGGTTAATAATACATGCCTGGGGTGATAATACTGCCTGGGTTAATAAGGGTACGTTCAGACGGTGGCGTAAGTTAATCTAATCCAAAAATACTAAGTTAATCTGTCCGTTGGAACGCTCTAATCCACCCGCGCGGCGTAAGTTACGCGACCAAAATGGCGTAACTTACGCTTCCAAAAAGTGGCCGATTAGATTAAGTTGAGCGAAAGATAACGATCTCCCCCCGCTGCGATGAGCCGTGAAGTGCCGTTGGAACGCAACTGACCTGCCACTTCCGGTGGTAGTTTATTCACATTGACCTTTTTCGTAACAGATCCACGCCGTGCTCATTAGCCGGCCACGGACAAGGCGATTTATAACCCTTTGCAATGATGGCAACCGCGCCGAGAATACATCCGATTGCCCGTTGCCTTCGTTTGACAAACTGCCAAAAAAGTCAACGGGTAGCGTGGTCTTGTTGACGCAATCGGTTGTTTTTTAGTCTTCTGAGCTTTTTCAGCACACGATTTAGTATTCAACTCTCCGGCCTAGGAATCCGACGATCGTTTCCTTTTATCCCGAATACAGGCAAGCAAAAACGCGAGAAAAACTTTAGCATTGATCTTCATCGGCGCCATTTTGATAACGCATGGCCTGTCGCGCACGTGCAATTACATGTACACGTCCGTGTGTGCATGACGTGCGTGTACGTACATGTACATGTACACGGCTTATTTACCAGACCGTTTTACAAACCCTAGCTTAGGCCAGTCGGTCCACTGCGCTCCATTATCATAGCCAAACTGCATAAATAAAGCCGATATTGCGAAGAGGCTGGAGTTTGGAAAACGGCAGTACGCTTGCGCTCTAATGTACATGTATACTGTATACTAATGTACATATGTACATGTACACTTTCCTTGTTTCCCGCGCGCGCGCGCTTTAACCGGAAGGCTGAGAAAGTGGTGTTTGTGTTGCGTAACCACGATGGCGTAACTTGATCCACTTTTCCGCCTGGGGAATGGCGTAACTTTCTCGTTTGAACGCAAGCATGTTTGGGATTAAAAACGGAATAACTTAGTATTTTTGGATTAGCTTAACTTACGCCACCGTCTGAACATGCCCTAATACATGCCTGGGTTAATAGTACTGCCTGGGGTAATAGTACTGCCCGGGGTAATAATACTGCCCGGGGTAATAATACTGCCCGGGGTAATAATACTGCCCGGGGTAATAATACTGCCCGGGGTAATAATACTGCCCGGGGTAATAATACTGCCCGGGGTAATAATACTGCCCGGGGTAATAATACTGCCCGGGGTAATAATACTGCCCGGGGTAATAATACTGCCCGGGGTAATAATACTGCCCGGGGTAATAATACTGCCTGGGGTAATAATAATAATAATAATGTTTTTAATTTCAGGTGCTCCGATCTTCACAGAGTATCTGCTCACCCCAAACCACTTAGTAGAGTGAGTCCTTTCTTCAACTTATCTTTTCAAATGTAGTATTTATTCTTTTTTCTCGTTCTTGAATTCCTGTAAACAATCTCATGTTTTGCTTGCCTGTCGACATTAACCGATAGCTTTAAAGGTTGGATACACCATCGGTAATTGCTTGAATTATCAGGAATGGGTGGATTTAAGGGGTTGTATTTTATAGTAAATATCATTTAACTGACCTACCTGAAGTTTTACAATCATAAATGCCGAAAAAAAAAAACAAGGAAAACGGCGTTCGTTTTTTAACTGGCGTCGTGCAGTTGTTCTTGTTGTTTTTTGTGATTTTTAATATAAAAATTCTATTTTTCAGAACAATTATATCTTACAGGATATTACAGGATATCTAACGCAATCATTTTGCTGAATGCCTTTCAAATAAGAAATTAATAATTCAGTCGTAAAATGTTTGGATATCCTACCTTTAATGATTGCTTCTGTGTTCAATTTTGTAGAAAATTAGAGGTCTAGTTATCCTTTAACAAAATTGTCATCAAAAGTTTGTTGTTTTGGGGGATAAAGGTTTTGGACAGGTCATGTCAAAAAGAAATAATTGTAAAAGGTAGAGAAATAAATAGATTGACATTGCTGTTGGTTTTACACAAATTTTTGAATGTTTGAATTTGATCTTCTCCCTCTTGAAGTTTTTACAGAAACGTGTTTGAGATGACACTTCGGACTATGCTAAGGTTTGAACCGGATGAACGAGGCGGCGGGCTGGACCAAGAGACAAAACGGCCGCAGTGCTTTGCCTTCCTGGACAAGGGGCTAGCCATTCATGTGAGTGCTGCCTGGGGTAATAATACATGCCTGGGGTAATAATACGTGCCTGAGGTAAAAGTACGTGCCTGGGGTAATAATATGTGCCTGGGGTAATAATACCTGGACAAGGTGCTAGCCATTCATGTGAGTGTTGCCTGGGGTAATAATACGTGCCTGGGGTAATAATACGTGCCTGGGGTAATATGTGCCTGGGGTAATAATATGTGCCTGGGGTAATAATACGTGCCTGGGGTAATAATACCTGGACAAGGTGCTAGCCATTCATGTGAGTGCTGTCTCGAATAGTAGCCAAGGTTAAACGATGTCTTCATTACTGCCTGGGGTAATAATACGTGCCTGGGGTAATAATACGTGCCTGGGGTAATAATATGTGCCTGGGGTAATAATATGTGCCTGGGGTAATAATACGCGCCTGGGGTAATAATACATGGACAAGGTGCCAGACATTCATGTGAGAGCTGTCTCAAATAGTAGCCCAGGTTAAACCATGTCTTCATTACTGCCTTCGGTAATAATACGTGGACGAGGTGCTAGACATTCATGCGAGTGCTGTCTCAAATAGTAGCCCAGTTTAGACGACGTCTTCATTGCACTACGACTAACGTCCAGGATGCAAGATTTCGCAGTAATTGATGATTTCAACAGAAATCGTTTTGGTCAAGTTTTACCTCGACGTTGTAGAAGCTAATTTCAAAACCCACATACTCTTTGTGTTCTTATCCATCTGGCCGTTGTTTTTTCAGGAAAATAAAGTCAAAAGCAACTCTAACTCTTTTCATCAGTTTCACACCAAGTTTGTACACATACGTGTGTTCATTCGGTTTTTTTATGGTGTAAATGGAGGACACATGCCTGGCGACACGAAAGTGAATTGGGGTTAGGGTTAGAATCGAGGACGTCCTCGATTGAGATTCGTGTACAAAACCAATGAGAGCCGTTCTAAAAGAGTACAAACAAAGGAAATTATCGAGAGGAACAAAAGAAACTCCTTCTGCATGCAAGCACAATGCGCACGCGTGATTTGCCTGGCAACCACTTGCAGCAGTATAATTGTCACGCAATGATTCAAGCGAGAATCATTGAATTATTGTCTAAGAATAGAACAACTTGAGTCAGCTTGAGCCACTGCCTTAGAATAGCCCGACTCGAGTCGCCAACAAAATAGTCGCTCGTGATAACTCTGTGCAACTCCCACATACAGGTTGTCAATGTGCTGTTCATGAATACGGACACGCTGTACACCTATGGCATCAGAGATAACGACGCCATGTCCGCCCTACAGAAACAACTAGAGAGGGTCACCAGCATAGCTCCCAGTCAGCAGGACATCCTCTTACCTACCGGCCAGGTGGTGGATCCACAGAAACCTGCCGTCCAGTACACACAGGGAGAGGTCAGTTGGTCAATCCGAGAAGCCTTTAGGAGTTGAAGTAGTGTAGTGATGCGGTGCTTGGAGTAGACTTGAGATCATGTCCTATTTTGGGAGTTGTTCCATGGCCCACAGGATGGGCTAGGCCATTAAACCTGGCAGGGCGTAGTGCCATATCACTTTCCCAGTGCTTTTCTCTTTTCAGGTTTTGTCAATCTAACCGTGGCCTGTTAAGAATTTAAGAAAAGCAATTTTTGTTTCGTCTGTTCGCAGAATCAGCCAGGATTCATGATGTTCATGTTCCAGAGAGGTAAAGTTCCAGAGACCTTGCCACCGAAACCCAAACCAGACCGAGTCAACATGATCAGTAAGTTCACTTGCCTCCAAAACTGTCTCAATTTTATGTTGAGCTTTTGCCCTTTCTGCCGTAGGACTATAACCAGACAAAACCACCGTGATCGTTATAACTAGCCTATTTGAGGTATATGGCAGAAAAAACAAGAAGACACTCTTGGATTTGTTATTGTGTCAGCTATACCTCAGAGAAGCTAATGAAACTACCCTTATTGATGTCAGGATGAGGTCATTTTCGTCTAAAACATAAAACATTCCTTACAGTTGAGGTAGGTCAGTCATTGAGAGGAGTCAGGTTGGCGTAGCGGTTCTCTTCTCGCCTTTCACCGTTATGACCCGGGTTCGAACCCCGCCTGGGCCAATATGTGGATTGGGTTTTTAGTCCCTGCCTGACTCCGTGGGTTTTACCCAGGACATTCTTCTGGGGGTTTCCTCCCACCTCTAAATCTGTACCTTCTTCTCATTGTCTTCTCTCTAAGTTTCTTCAGGCTTTCGAGCTACAGTTCCGTGAGTGCGTTTGAGGGATCCTTGGTTTCATTACCAGAATGAATTAATAATACTACATTGTAAAATAATATTTTTTTTTTGCCAGTTCAAGAGTCGAAGACCCTACTCAGCTACAATGACAGGAAGAAGGCGTGGGGTCAGGCTGTGTTCTTCTGCAGTCAGCAAGCTAGCGAGGCATCTAGACTACTGGAGGGCGCTAGAGCTTTAATGTAAGAACTAAAGACAAAACGCTCGGGCTAAAAGAGACAGAACTGGGCACAGTCCAAAAGAGAAAAAAATGCAAAACTTAAAATGAAATATGGGAATTGTTTTCCCCGATATTCAGATGTATTCATATTTGTAATATATTTCAACTACACATGTTTTAAAGTTATAGTGGCTAGAAAGTGTGTCGCAGCACCTTGTCAAAACCCTTACAAAGGTACTACATAATGAGTCTCATATTCTCATAAACGTTATCAACTTGTCTTTAAAAACTCATAGATTGCCTTGAGTACTCTTCTTGGTAGATACGTGCGCTATTATAAGAACTGATTATTATTATTATTGTGTGTAGGTTATGCACCATGCGGTTAAACCACCGGCTGACAGACTTGCACAAAGACATGATGGGTCAGATGCACAAGCTGGAAGCTAAGCAGGAGATGTTCCGCTCCGGTCTGGAGTTTGACATCGATTCCTATGCAGTCCAGTCCCCCACGGGCATCAGTAAGTATCGACCTGGTATTATGTTAACCTGCGTTTGTTTATGGTGTCAATGAAGGACACATGCCTGGCGACACGAAGGTGAATTGGGGTTAGGGTTAGAATCGAGGACGCCCTCGATTGAGATTCGTGTACAAAACCAATGAGAGCCGTCGGAAAAAGTACAAAAGAGTACAAACAAAGGAAATTATCGAGAGGAACAAAAGAAACTCCTCGATTTACACCATAATCAAACGTACTGGTTCGCGTCGGAAGTCGTGTGTACACGCACATTTTTTTTTCCGGGATTCAAAATGGATGACGGATAAACACGTCAAGAGCAAGGCCAGAAATATCTGTCAGTGATCGCTTTGCTACCCAAATATTGCTGGCCGGAACCCGTCTCATATCGAGGTTTGTGAAAAACAATCACGTTCATGGGCCCAGTCAATGTCAATAAAATCCCGGTGCGAACTGGTTAATAATATAACATAACCATACAAAATTCATCTGTTTTCACTTGTAAGCATTTAGAAAAGGCATTTTGTAGTTTTTTTTTACAGTTTTACAATTCGTACTGATTTTCAGTTTGTGAATTTTAGGCCTGTTGCTTAAAAGTTTGAACTATTGGGTTATATGTGACACAATGTGTCAGAATGATGCAAAATTTGTTGAAACTTTGTTAACCTGCTAACCACAGAAGCTTATTATAACCTAAAATGCTGAAAGATCTCTCTTAAAATGTCTGCTATCCCATATCCCCTGATTTTAATGTACTGGACTTTATTTCACTCTGAAAGCTTGGCATTATGTATAGTTTTCACTAAAATGCTTATATAAATGCTTCATCGATTTCTGTCGGGCAAGAAAAATAAATGGTCTTTTTTTCCTACAGCCTCTGAAAAAATGTTTCGCAGCTGGAAGAATGCCGAGCGAGAAATAGTAGAAGACTTTGATTCTGTGAGTATTACAGTCGATATAGATTCTGCACAGGTGTGATGTAAAATAAGAACAGTGAACAAAAAAAAACTTGTTACACTGTGGAGACATGGCAGTGTTCATAACTATTTGAAGATATCGAAAATTTGTACTCCCGAAGTATTAGGAATCATCTTACTTATTTGAAAGTAAATAATGATTGTAAAAGGTTTCCACTAGATATCCTGTAAAGGTTTCAAAAAATTGAATTTTATAAGCGGCGATTGCGAAAAGAAACATAAGAACCACTGCCCGGTGCCGGTTGAAAACGAATGCCGTTTTTTCTTGCTTTTCTTAGCATCCATGATTGTAAAACTTCGCACAGGTCAGTTAAACGATATACACTATAAAATACAACCCCCCTAATCCAGCCGTTCATGATAATTTAAGCAATTACCAATGGTGTATCCTACCTTTAAAGCTTGGAGTTAATGTTGGGAGGCAAGCATTCCCCTTAGACCTTGTGCCAAAATACCATGTGGAGAGGTCATCCTCTGTTAGAATTTGTTATGTGGGGAACTGTTTTGTCCTCTATTATTTATCGGTCTCCACAAAGTAGTGAATTTAGAAACAATGCTAAAATTGATTAAAATTGACTACAAGTTTGTACGTATGAATTGTTTTATTTTATTTCCTTACCTGTAGTTGAGGAGGGTGTATTCCCTGAATGGCCAGGTCAACATCGCACAAACCAAGATTGTGGAGCTACAGAAAAGTCCACTATCCAGACAGAAACAAGCGGAAGGCCTGGGAGAGGTGTAAGTAGTTTTGTAAAGTTGGTTACAGTTACCCGATCCCATGATCTGGAACCATTTTTTGATATCGGCAGTCAGTAAGTCAGTCAAGTACCCGGTTCCGATGCAGAACCCTACGATGAACCCATGACAACTTGCATAACTTTCTTTTTCTTTTTGCAGTGAAAAAGCTACCCAGAAGCTGTATCGTGAACTACAGCAGAGTAAAAGTAAGACTCTGTATGAATCACTCTTTTTGTAAATTTCTAAATTTTGAAGACAAACATGTTTGTCAAATATGTTTTCTAAAGTTACCGTCCTGGAGGTTTGACAGAAGGTGTCAAACACCTTTAGAACAAAGTCCTCAGGACTTTACAAATTACCTTGTTTTTACAGGTACCTTGTATTAACAATAATGGAAAAACAAAACCTGAAACTCAGGACCTAATTTTGGTTCTAGTTATATGCAGGATGATGGATTAACGGTGCTCTTATTATCAGGGTTCGACTGTACTCATGCCTTTACTTTGTGATCGACTTGTGATTGACTTGGGTATTCCTTTGGGTGGTCCTCTGTCATAACTGACCTTTAACCCCTCTGTCTTGTTTGTCGCAGGCGGAGAAGCAGGCTGCACCTTCCAAGACAGTTCTAAGATGCAGAATCTGATCATCAAAGGCATCAACTACAGAACCAAACAGACCAAGGAACTCTTTGGTCATCTACAGTGAGTTGCCTTTAGATTCAGATTAACAATTGAAAGGATAATATAATGAGTAGACCTATCTACACAATCATAAATGTACTTTTGTCCTTGATCAGTCTTCCATCTGGAAAGGGATATAATTAAAGGTAACTCCTGGATACTCAGGCGCAGACAAACTCATGGCCAGTTGGTAGTAATTTACAGAAGTACTACAAGTTTAATAGCTCCCATTCTTTTTGGGTGTTAAAAAATAAAGAGAGATAAATTCACATTTATTTCATTTTTTGATTTGTTGCATTTAGGAAATTAGTGTCGTGCAAAGTCGAGGCAGAGAGGCTGGTTCCCCTGATTGCTACCAGCGTCGACGAGATGAGGATACTAGAGAGAAGAATGATCTCGCACCAGCAACAACGACAGAAAGATATCTGGACTCTCCTCAAACATGCCGTAAGTCTGGGTCGTATAGGACCTTCAACTCCATACATGTATCTATGTAACAAAGATAAGATAATAACCAAATGCTCCTTATAACAATGTAGTACTGTGTTCTACGAGTTTGTTGTCCAATATTGTGTTTCAAGTAAATCTTTGTCTAACAACACAACAGCTTCTGCTAAGGCTGCTAAAGTTGCTGTTTAATTTCTATTGCATTTCATCTCCAGGTGAGCAGAGTACATAATACCGTTTCTCAGCCGGTGATAGCGGCTAACAATATACAGTACAGTCGTCAGTCTTCATCAGCTTCAGTCAGCAGTTCGGGTTCGGGATCTGGCTCTGGCTCTGCCACGGCGCTGTTGAGTCTTGGAAGCAAACCGCTTCAAGATTCGTTAATGTTGATGAATCACAGCTCTTTGACAAGAAGCAAGTAAGTATTGATAGGTCCACAGGGTGTTGAATTGCTCTATTGTGAGAACTTTTAATGTACGATATTATAGTAAACATATACAGTGTAGAAACATATAATATGATTATAATCAGGCAACATCCCAAGATGGTTATTTGGTGTCAGAAGTGGGATACAGTTGGATACCACTTTTTATAATAATACAAACACAGACTCGCAGTATGCCAGGTTTTAAGCACAAGTAATTAATAACCTTTCATTGCAATCTTTCCAATTGCCGCTCCTGCAGTTTTGACGATGTCATCGAAAGCATCAAAGTCGAACAGGAAATGTTACTTGAGGCGACAGATTCTAAGAAGTGGGACTTCCTCAACAGTTTAGACAAAAACATGCAACACTAAAATGGACTAGTAAGTTTGCAGCACAGCGAATTTGGTTGATATGGCCGATGATGTGATATGTTGTTATTTCAGGCGACATTGAAACATATCCAGGGTCAAGGAACTTGGAGTATAGGCAAATGGTTTTTGTTGAACATGTACGCTTGCATTTTGGGGAATTAACTTTTCGACTATCAACTGGTCTAACTGCATCCAAGTGTTTCCCAAGTAACTTGAAAGGCAATCTACGGTACGCTTCCAAATTCCACAGTTACCTTTATACATGTATACCTTGTTCCTTAAATGATTAGAAATGGTTTCATCCTGGAACCAGGTAGAACCGATCAAAACTAGGTTGAACCTGTCAAAACTGGGTTGAACCGGAGCTTTCCACATCTAGTCTATCATGTACATGTACATATAAATGGAGTACAAATTATATTGTAATTGTATATAATGTGTACTAGTAAATTTTGAATTGATGATGATACAAATGCATTTCAGTGGAGCAAGGGGTAAAAGTTACCTTCTCAGACAGTATACAAAATGAGTAAATACTGTTTGATTAATGGGCTGTTTTTGTTTCGGCTTTGTGAAGGCCTTAATGATGGTGTGAAAAAAGGAAAAATGTCATCTCAAACAAATGAGGCTAATGCCAGTAACATTTCGTTACCTGTTAGTGTTAGGTCTTTCTTACACCACTTTTTTATGCCACAGGAATTGAAATTCCACTTGAAATGACATTGCATTTTATGCTATAACCTGAATTTATGAAACTAACAGGTAATTCAATTTTATGCCAATTGAAAGTGTATATATTGTACATTTTATGGTCATGTTACTCATATAGAAATGCATGTATACATTTAAAAGTAATTGAAAAGTGAACCTGTTGTAACAGCGACTCTGTCTCATATTTTTTATTTTTTGTTTTGTTTAACTCTGTATTTTGCCTTTAGACACATTTTAATTTAATGGCCGAAGCCGGAGAGGAAGCTGTAATGAATCCAGTGTTTTGAATACCCTTGAGACAATCTACAATCGTGTCTAGTGTGTGTGTTCATTACACTTAACATTCTTCGAGAAAAAAATAGAAAGCATGTGATTTCCTGATGTTTACAAATATATCGTTTCAACGAAGATTGGAGGTTGATGAACTAAAAAGAGTGGTCTCTCCCGTTACTTAATGGCAACAAATTAAGGGCTATCACTCCTCTTTCGTTGAGAGCCTTTTTCGGTAAAAGTTTATGGTGCTCGATCAATTAGGCATGCAATGATCTACGAATCTTCAGAAACCGCACCCAAGCTCTGTTATCCATGCGCAAATTATCCCATTAGCTGGAGGGTCGCAGGGTGAGTGCTAGGACTAAGCCTTGGTGATCAAGGAGGATGGACCTCCTTCCGGATGATGATTCCTAGAACTCTGGATCTTCAATCCACCCAAAATTTGTGCCAATTCTGATTCCATTAGTTCCATATTCATTGGCTTCTTCCAGAATAAATGAAATTTTTTAATCATGTCCTCATTCTCTCTTAATTCATGTTTCTGGGGTTTTTTCTCTTATTAATCTTGCTCTAGAATTTTTCGATTTAATGGACCTGTTAAAATCTATTATTCTCTATTGAAAGATAACTCTATTCAAAATTAGTCGCCCTCCAAAACAGTTTTAATTTTATCCATATAAGTCATCTTAAAGTCGTTAAAATAAGTAGGGGGCCTATCGGTATTTTGTGTGAGGACACGTGGTCAAACAACAGTGTTTGTGGGTTATCTTATTTGGGGCATCCTGAATTACTTAAAAAATGGAGGAAGGAAAACATAACTACATGTACATAGATGCTTCATCCTCAATTAAAAAAGATTTATACTGAACTCGGCCAACAAATAACTTGGTTTTTTTAAATTTTGTATTCTAGTCTTATACCTACACTATTTTCCCCCTCTCCAAATCCACCATTACAAATCTGCCTCTCGGGTTTCTTTAGGTAGTTCTCGTCTCGATCCGATAAAAATCCCGAACACGAACTCTCCTCCTTGTCCCCGATTACCAGAAAACTCGGATTTTTTGTCCAGTGTTTATTTTACATTTGCGAGTGCATTAACGCCAAGTGCCACCGTTTCCGGTCGTGTACACGTACCACGCATTTGTGTCTGCCAGGCTAACTTGATTTGAAAGACTTCTTGGCACACATAGGCCAGACCTTGCTTGGAACATGGAGGAATAGGAAGGAATTCCTCTGTGCTTGGAAGAACTTCGAGTCAACCTGCTGAAACAAAAATGAACATAGGTGCCGGCCACAAAAACTTGGAGAAAAAGAAGACAAAATGATTGTTTGCGCCTGAACAAAAAAATGGATTTATCTGCGTCTACATGTAGCTGAGAATTATAATCTTTGTTACGTCTAAACTTTGCCTACAATGCAATAAAAATGTAGCAATTAAAAGCCAGTAGCCACCACCGTCCCACACGCATATTACCCGTGCGCGTATGTCTTTTTTACACAACAATATTCTAGAAATGCGCTCTTAAAAGGATACTACGAAGGGCTTTAGGAAGAAGAAACGGACGTACGTGATGAGCTGTAGATCGAAAGGTCCCTGGTTCGAACCATTAGTACCCACTTTTCTTTAGTCAAATTTATATTTGGGACAATTTTAATTAAAGAGAAATCAGACACCGATGACATTGTGTACTGGGTGCTGGGAAGGTTTAATGCGCTTCGGAACTCGGCGACCAGTATTCGCGGTGGGTACGTGTGCGCGAGGCATAGAAAGTAAAATACGAAATCCACCGGGCGGGGGCGCTTTAGGCGCGGAATGGCATTGATTTGACCTTTGACCGTAAACAACGCGGGATAAATCTTTCCTTTCGTCGCCACGAGGTACGGCGCAACATACACAATATTCGGTGGCAAAGACCGTTGAATATCTTCCAAGTTTGATGCTGAGGTGAAGTAAATTTAACATGGCATCATTCTTTATGCGAAAGTCGTCTTTCAGGACTATGGTGAGTGTCATATTTGATGCAGAATAGGGTTGTTTTATTCGGTAATACTGTTGTGTTTTTTGCATACAGTGTAACGCAATGAGGTTAATTCTTGTACATGTATACGGGTACGGTCGGGAGTGTGTTTTTTATATTTGACTACACCTTATAAATATTCATGAACAAATTAGAGTGCGTCATTGGCCGATTCCGCCACGCGTCCGGGAAGTAAACATGATACTCCGTCATGACTTGTGACGTCATCCCGGTGAGTTTCTAGCATGCGGCGGTATACTTTTTGTACAGTACAACCAAAAATTCCCTCTTGAACCCGCCTCCGCCGTACAAGTACACATGTGTAAATGTACAAATGTACATAGGCTGTGTCATGGAATCTTTACAGAACCAGTCTCAGTAACGTTACTAGATTTCAGTCATTGACTGAACTTGAATATCTGAATTGTGCTGAATAAAGATGCAAAATCTACTAAGGCCGTTATCGACAAGGCAGTAAATATTTATGAGGTGTAGTAAAACAAATACAGCATGGTTTGGGTCCAACTAGCTTGGAATTCTTTGTTTTACACACAGGTGTAAAGTTTTGAAGAAAACAAAACAGGATTTGTTTGTACTGCTTGCTGAGTATTTTGGCTTTTGTTGTCGAGTACGTGATGAAAATTATGAGCACTATTTGCACGGATGTAGATCGTCTTATGCGTACACAGCCTACTAGTATAAAGGCCTTCGTAGGCTGTTTTTCTTCGAATGACACTCAAGTTGACATAGGGAGAAATGCCCGTTGTTTTGCAGCCAACGTGTGTAGTACTTCACAGCGGGGAATTTGATTTATGTTCCCTCGTGTTGTGGCCAAAATTTGGTCTTAATTCTTTCAGTGAAGACGAACTCTCTGTGATTAGCCAACTTATGTTAAACTATGGTTAAACCTACCTTCATGGTTAGACCTATTCACTCTGACCAAAGTAATATCCTTCCTCCATCTTGGCGGGCAGACTGTACAAAAACCAAAACAACGAAACGACTATATACTGGACCCTTAAAATTAGTGCCAATATAAAACGGGGAAAAACTGTATTAAAACAAATCAAGAAGATATAAAGCGGAAAAAATCGCGATAAAGAGATTTGTCCCTAGCTGCCGTTTGTATAATGAGCATATTGTCTCGGTTTAACGAAATTCATATATCGTTGATAATTTAACTCAATTTATTTAGATTAAAGAATGGGGGTTATTTATCAAACGCCATTATCTTGTCACATCTCGGATGATAAGACCCCCCCCCCCCTTTCAGCGTGGCGGATTAGAATCGTTTCGAAGATCAAAACTCGAGAACCACTTCAGAGAGCCGGCTGGATCTCGTTAATCAACGACGTTGGCGGTACTTGCTTTGACAAAAAAAATCCGGCTTCATTTCATCAGTAGAGAATACCAAACGTTTGAATATTTATCTAAACAATGAGAAGTATGTTTGCATACATGAAGAGGTATGTTTCCTGATATGGCACGGAATGCAAATCGAGATTAATTTTTGTTCTTAAAAATACCACTGACATGACGTGATTGCTTTGTATACAAGCATATAGTAATCCGGACTCCTCTAAGTAGTTCTAGATTGGCTCATTACTGCGGCACTGCATTGGTGTGCCAAATTTATCAAAGATAAGGCGACATATAGTTGATATAGCCTATAGTTGATATAAGAAAAATTAACATGTACATGTAGCCATTTTGTAAAAATTGATATAAGGCATTTTATTCGACATACAGGGATAAAATCACATCAATATATCCTTAGATGTTTATTAAACTTGGTTTTATGGGTTTATTGGTTCTTGTTTAGTCTTTGTTTGAAAATCTCTACATCTTATTTCAAAACAAATCAAAATGTGTCTTTTTCAATGTTTGTCTATATTCTCAGACACATGGACGTAATCAGTCTATTATTATGCAGCAACTATATCGTGCATTTAAATAATGTATACGTACACCTAAGAATGCACTGATCTACAATTAAGCATGTTCTACAATAATAATTGTGCTAGAATTATTGCTAGTTCACAATCCGATTCCTGTCCATATACTTTCGTTAATAAGATTCGAGAACGATTTGCTATCCTAAAAATAAGGTTCTAAGTCACGGTTACGGAGGATGAAATAATAGGACTATGTTGTCTAATAACATCATACTCGTAGGTACGCCTTTTTACAGTGAGATATTTCTACCTCTAAGATGCTTGAGTTCAAGTACACTAGACACAAATATAAACGCCCCCACAAATATAAACGCCCCCAAAATGGTTATTTGTAAACAACATTTGTGTCCATCTCTGCCAGTAAGGAATTGCTCAGTGATTCAGTGATTCCACCCACATCTGTACGTTTATATTTTTTGTGGGCGTTTATATTTTTATAGGCGTTTATATTTTTGTTCAGTGTATATTACCACGCACCGCTACGAATCAAGTAACGAATTGATATACATATTATATACATGTCCATCGCACCCATTTAAGGTTAGATTTCGGGCAAAATATACAATGTCACTTGTGTCATAATTATTATTACAAGCACCTGAATTGTTGAACTGTCGGGATAATGAACAAAGTGCCGATTCCTTTCTTTCTAAAATCGAATACTATAATACACACTGTACCAACTAACAATACTAACGAGGAATATGAAAACAAAACATTGTCAACTCTTATGATCTGACTAACTTATTTAAAATTATTACTTCAAAAACAAGTATTCCTGATTATATTCATCATTATTTTTATCTCTAGTATTTTACGTACAGCAACCACAGACAATAAGCCAAATTGTTTTCTTGAATGTATTCCGCAAAACGAAACTAGTTATTCTTTTGAACCTGTTTGTGTCGCGAAAAACAATGGTGTTTGGAATTGGATTTCAAATCGATTGCTAATAAAACTCTCCCCTTCTCACATCATATCTCTGTAAAATAATCTAACAAACTGACATGTAAGTATGATAATTCTTCGACGAGAATTATCCTTGTGTCACGTTTGTTTATATAGTCTTAATTTTAGTTGGGTATTTTAAAACCTAGTATAACGTAGAAGAGTGCGCGTAGTCTTCTTTCAAGTTTGATCTCACATTAACACTTGCCAAATCGTAGCCTATCTATCAACCACGGCAAGTATTCCTCCACCTTGGTATACACCGTGGGTATGGGCTTGTCCGGAGACCCGTTACAGAAGTAGTTGTGTCCCCAGGACACGATTCCCCAGACCACCCAATGGCCGGTCTTCTCCCTGCACATCAAAGGACCGCCGCTGTCGCCTTTGCACGCGTCTGTGCGGTAAACGCCTGTCATGTGGCCTGCACATACCATCTTGTCCGTGTAGAGGCCTCCGTAGGCGTCTCGGCAAGACTTGGGCGGCAAGATTGGGAGGCGGGCTTCGTGGAGAATTGCTGGATGCTTAGAGTTGAAGTAGGTCAGTGGATCTGTGGATGGATCAGTTATAAATCTATAGGTATCAGTTACCCATACCAAAATATGCAAAGTAAAAATGACACTGGAAAATGTATCCTTCCTGCTGTTACCAACTTCGCTCACATTAGGAATGCGGATATCTAAATAAATTAGGCCATGACGTCCGAGTCATTAGGTCTTATATCTGTTATTTGAAGTCATCATTGCTGTGCCGTGACGGTCTTGTCCTGTCTTACTTCGTCCGGACTGCCTGTACCTTGTTTTTGACTGTTCGTTGTTTTCTACAAGTTAGTCTGGTAGAGCCCTTGTAAACGGAGCTTTGAGTTGATCGAGTGTTCCCTGACTGATTGTTGATTGTCTAAGTCTTGGAAGTACAATGGACAGTGGGGATAGTTAAACACTTCTACCAAAACAACATCAGTACATTCGCTTCACATTACGCATTCAGGCGACAAGTATTTCAAAGTCTTACCAGTAAACCCCCAGCCAACGACAAAGCACCTTTCTCCCGGTTTGAACATATCCGGCTCGCCCGCCCTATGTTGAGGGGGCAAGCAGACCGGCTGAACGGCATGGCTCATCTTGACCTTTTTCTTGTCCGTCTTTAGCCGGACGAGGGCGATGTCGTCCTTGTAGTCTCCTCTCGGGATGTAGGCCTCGTGAATGTAGACGCAGCTAACGCGGAACCGTTGCTCCGTGCCTTCTTTGGCAAAGCGGTTCCGGTCGCCGATTATCACCACCACGTCTTTGGGGTCGTGTCTACAACAGAAAAACAAACATCAGAGAAACACCGATATTATAAGCTGACTTTGTTATTTTTCTTTGCTTTTCAATGCATTCATTCAACAAGTGCCGAGGTGCCGAGGTGTTTGGGGTTTATCTGCGACACCTTAATATACAGGTAGAATTTATAAGCGGAGGTAGTACGTGTTGACTTTTGTGTTTGCGGAGAGCTTCTCTGAATATCATTCTGGCTCGGAGGGGTGAAGTTGAAACAAAATTTGATCTTTATGCACAAGGCGTCTGAATGAATGTCCGAGTTGCTTGAGATCGCATGGTGAACTGCCTAACAAGAAGGGAGCTGTTGTGAAGCTGAAAAGAGTATTGACAATCCCGAAACCATTGCATTAAATGTCATCCCCTTCGGGAGAATATTGTTTGCAAAACAGTCGTGGGAGCTTTCGTAATCACGTTGTGTAAACTCTTACGTAGCTCCAACCTGAATCTTTATTCATGTATGGACTACGACCATGCAAAGACCCTTTTTCCGAGTTTAAATCATAGATACAAACGGAATAATAAATTTTTAAGTTGAATATGACGCATAATACTCGCATTTTTTTTTGTATGAAGTATTCTTCCATGAAAAAAATACACATAACTTACAAGGCAATTCAAGTGAAATACAAACATTACTCTGTTCAAAAACAAACAGTACTTTTCTACTGATTGGAAATGAAGCATTAGGTCCAGCTTCTATTTCATAGACGGATCCTAAAAGGTTCTTCAAGCAACATTTTGAGTTCACAACAAGACAAGGCTAAATGAGGCAATGAAATTGTTTTCACGCAGGAGACATTCATTTGATGAATTTATTTATGAAAAACACGCGTGTGTGCGGTTAACTTTACCCGTTCAATTCTGTTCAACGATACCGCGTACTCGGAATCGATGGGGCATATAAACGATCGGTCAGCGTCGAACGGCAATTTTGACTGCTAGAGTAGAACGACTTCGTTAGCATTGACGTGTGGGAAGGGCTCTCGGCATACACAAGGGAACACAGACGGCCCATAACGCTCCCTATGAATACGTGAATTCAATTATTACCTATACAACTTTATACCGAATAGTACGCGGGGAAAGAAATGACATTAACTCTGCGAAAACAACGCGGGAAACTCAATTGTACTTGCTTTGATTTATAAAAAAAAAAAAAATTCTCAACAACTCTCACTGAATTGGTAATGTAGATGTCTTTTTTCTTTTTAGAAACCCAAGCGCAATTGGTATTGAACGAGGGATCTGAATTCTGGACGCACCGAGTGTTCATTTGATTACGAGGCATTGAACCCACGAAATATAGCTTTGTAAGGAGTTGTTTTTATATACAGTTGCATGTATCAAGAAAGAGTCGTGGCATATGGGACTGTATACCTTTTGTTGTTTTATTACTTGCGGCAACATCGCTTGCAACCCTGCTAGTGTAAACATATACGATCCCAGAAGAAATCAATATTTGTGTGTGATTGATTCAATTTTCATCCAGCAATTTTGTTTAACTCTTCCGGGGTAATTCTCGGGGTGATTTTTTTTGTCCCAGATGGTCACAATTTGGAACTTTGGGAGTGAGACATTCTTCGTTTTTGAACCCCTCATAAAAGAAATGCAATTACATAAATGTATCAGGACTGTAGCAGTAATTGTTCAATTTTCTTTGTAATTTTATTAATCTTTGGAATGTATTTAATGACGTCTTTGTGACGATTAATTTTGTAAAGCGCATTGAGGTTATTGATTGATGTAATGCGCTATATAATAATAAAATAATAATATTATTATTATTATTATTAAAAGTAAGGACACCAAATCTTCTTCCAAAGAAGTAAACTTTTACGGCCGATGCAGTACATTGTACTGTAAAAAGCTAACGTCATAAAACACGTGAACTGCGCATGTGTCATGGCGACCTCACACTTCTCTAAACTTTAATTCGATATAATAGATTTGGGCTCACCCGTGGCCTGGGTTACCACCTCCGCGTGCGCGCGTGCGCACCTGCGCACCTGCGCACTGAATGTGTACATGCATTGGTTACCAACAATATACTTTCCATGGATGCATGGGTACCCGTCCTTGCAAAAGTTTTGTGAAAGCTATTTGATTACCGGCACCCATGAAGACTATAAGGTGGTGCATGAGTATACCAGGCAACGCCCTCACCTGTCAAAACAGTGGGCGGCAGTCAGTACAAACTCCTCACTCAGTAAGGTTCCACCGCAGTACGGCTGCTCCGCGCCAATCTCCGAGAGTTGTACCAACCAGGGCCATTTGCCAACGCCGGCCTTACGCCCCATCACTACCCGCTTCCTAACCTCGGGCTCGATGTCTCGACGCCCACAGGTATCTGGATGGAAAACAGAGGTTTAGAAAGTGAAAATAACAATAGTTAGGAAACAAACAAGCGGTAAAACCTATCAAACATTTTTGAAACAGGTGGATTGTTATGTCATTCACTTGCAGTGCCTGTGGGTCGTATTTTTTTCTGAAATTAATAAAATATGTTTATGTTTCTCGTGTTATTTTCATGTGAAACGCTGACACTCTTTAAATACTGAACATCTAGGACGCGTTCACACCGCTTTAATCTCCTGGAGAATTAGGAAATGAGAAATCCAGTGCCTTGAATACCGACCAGAGGCGTGCGGTACTTACACCGGCATCCGGCTAGGGCCGGCCGAAACGTGAGCCAGCAATACCGGCCGTCCTTCGAAATTGTAACCTTTTTTAATATCCGCTGTTCACGAAGCGCGCTCGTGCTCGAAAGTATATTCCCCCGACACCCTCTATTCGTCTAAAACTAGCACTTTTGTCCCCTTTTTGTGTACAGAAGGTGACATCTGTAAACACAGTCGTGCGCAGGTGGAAGCCACTGTGTTATTGCTTAAGGGACTATGTGGCTTCCTATCCCCCAGTGCCCTTACCTGCCTCCTTTCAAAGCTCATCAAGACGAACAATTCCACACACGTGGCATCGTTAAGCCTCCTTAAAGTTCGCAGGGGCGAGAGAGAGAATGCATTATATTGCCTCCGAAGTGATAGTGTTATCAAAACATTGCAAACCTTAAAACGAAGAAGTGGTGCCGTTACAATTACTGTTACCGCACTCGAACCTGGTATAGGGAGGGTCCACGCACGGGTAAAGCAGTTGTGTCTGTACACCTTTTACTGTACTGTTTTTCAAACCGTCCAATTCGAACAAAGTTTATATAAACATAATAGACAGTAGATTGTACACTTGTGATTGCCAATTAAGTGTGCGCGGCGCGGGCGTAATCTAAAACGGTATTTTGTTTCGATATTTTACCTGATCGCTGAATTATTACTGCATTTCTGTGCTGTATATTTGCCAGTTCCATGAATATTTTGATAATGACGTTCAACTTCAAATGGAAATTATATACAAACACGTTCTTATTTGAACAAGTTGTTTTCGTACTGACTTTAATCTTCGTGGCGCTTTAAAAATTTGATTTAGACGCGAGTATAAAATTATGTATATATACGGCTGACGGGTATATCCATGTTTAGTTTGTAGTGCGTCATTGTATCATATCTCGAAGCCGATTGGTCGATTCTGAGCGTGTTGACGACATGTATACATGCAGCATGTACAGGGACATGATTAAGTTAACATGGACGTATGTACCCATTCGTTCTTTTATGTCGTTTGTATTAAATCTAATGACAATCTTGATGCATTTTGTATTTCAGAATACATTATAGGACACAACAGCCCAAGATTTTTTTTTTTTAATCTCGCAAAGGAAATACAGAAGGCTTCACTCTTCTCTTATTGCAAGTGCCGTTTCAAAAAAATAAGGCAACGCAGTCTATAGGGAATAGAACACAACAATGAAAGGTTTTTTGGAAAACTTGAAAAAAGATGGAATTACCTTCATCGGTAATTTACCGCCGAGATCTCGGTCCTGAGTTACCACTCCATGACGTAAACAGACCTCGTAATAAGCAACAAACGCATGCGCCTACTCGATCACAAGAATACTGGCTGTGCACGCGTATTGGTCTTCGTGTTTCAAATTAAGAAGATTTTTTTGTAAACACACCGCACTATTTTCCAATAATTACACGAACCCCTCTGATGCAGTTTCTCTTTATTTTTATTTTTAGGGTACATGGATCCATTCGCAAACATCCTGTGTTTATTTGGTTAGTGCTGACGTCCATATCAATGGGAATTCTACGAACTATATTGCTGATAACTTTACCCACAATAAACATGACGCATATGGACACGAGTTAAGGCGCCAACATCGCAAATGAAATTAATTCGGAAAGATAGATACTGGTTTTGTTTCTCACTAATTTAATTCACCGGGAAAGCCGTAATAGTTGCAGTGTTATGTTACTCTGTCTTAATTTTTTACAGGTAATCTTCCTGATTATCTTGGAAGAAAACTAAACCGCAAGACATTAACAATGCTGTATACAGTATAGGCTTTAGCTATAGTTGAATTGCACCAAAATTAAACAGGATCGTTTGTAACGATAGTACTGGACATGTATACGAACAACAAGTGTTAATAACCCTCTTATATACCGTGCAGTTACCATAAAGCTGTCAGACCTTTCAAAACCTTTCAAGTTTCCTGGACTAAAGGGTTTTGAAAGGTGAGAAAGCTGTCTGACAAAAGAAACCTATGAAAGATTTTGAAAGGTAAAACAACTCTCTGAACAAACTTCTGATAGACTTCCCATACCTTTATCATAGGGGTATACCATACCAAATAAAAGTTGAAATGTTTTGAAATGTTTAGCTGTTTTCTGTGAGAGATATTCTATATAATGTGCTGGGGAGTAATTCTACCTTTCAAAACATTTCAAAAGGTTTTGAAAGGTCAAACCATGTATGCATAGCAATTGTACTGATATTTGGTTGAGCAATAGCTCCACCTTTCATTTTCTTTCGCAAGGTTTTGGAAGGTCTGGCCGTTTTCTGATAGACTTCCCATACCTTTATCATAGGGTATACCATAGCCCAGTTTTTCTACCTTTCAATTCCTTTCAAAAGGTATTGAAACGTGTGGTAGTGCAGTAGCAACAAATTCTGGAGCGTTTTGAAAGGTTCATACTTTTTTATATCCATTTTGCCCAGTAAGCAGATTTTGAAAGGTTTTGAAAGGTGAAACCATAGGAGGGATAATATATACACTCGACAATAACGCCTTTCGTACACTTTATTATGCGCATACACGCAAAGTAACCAAAAAAGCAAGATTGTAACACCCAACCGGACCGTACACATTCGCAACTGACAAGCTTCTATAGCACAAATTTGACCAGACTTCACAAGTTTAGTTTAATACGTCCAAATGAAATCGACTTTATTTTCTAGTGAAATGTATACGCAGGTTTTGTATTAACGTTAATACTGGCGGTGACGTACCACAGTAGAACCAGCGGTGATGCGTTTATTTGTTTTATAATATGTAAACTTAAAAGTAGGATAGTAAATAATGATTCTAGACATCCACCAAAATTATTCCGAAAAATTCAATTTTATAAAGAAAATCGCCGGACGGCGATCGCGAATTAAAAAATAAATAAATAAGAATAACTGCTCAACGCCGGTTAAAAACAAACGCTGTTTTCGTGCTTTTCTCGGCATCAATGACTGTAAAACTTCGAACACAGGTCAGTTAAACAGTATTTACTATAAAATACACCCCCACCCCCCAAATCCACCCATTCATGATAATTCAAGCAATTACCAATGGTGTATCCTACCTTTAATGTCCGGATGACCAAAAGCTTATGAGTAAATGTTTGCCAATATCGTTAAAGCAATTCCACCCATTACATGTAATTATTTAGTAATTATTTAGTAATTATTTAGTAATGATTTAGTAATTGTTTAGTTAATTATTTAGTTAATTATTTAGTAATTATTTAGTAATAGTAATTATTTAGTAATTATTTAGTAGAGATCTTTAATAATAACAAACGTAGGTGGCAAATAATATTGGTTTTCGAGTCCTGTACGTGCCGTGTTTGAAGCAATCTTGCAAGCAATAATCGTTTCAGCGTTGTAAAGGGTCCTTGTAGCGAAATCTTAAGTTCAGTGGGTCATAATAAGTGCAATAAGCAACCTCGGAAACGTGCTACGATGTTGAGTAATAAATGAGCCTTCCGTTTCAAACGTCACCATGGAGATGAACAGACTATAAATTGGCGGGAGCCTCGCAAGCCGTGCGTTGCTATAGTCAGCGAGTTTATACGCGCTCGTATTGATATACGGGAATTAGTCGAAGAACGCGCGGTTCTCCCGCCAAAGGCGCCAAAGATTGCCGTCAATTTATCACCCCGGCCAGTCAAAAAAAATGCCCTAAACAAACGTCAAGTTGCGGAAAAACTAACGACCTGTTTCCATTTCCCCTAAGCCATTATGTGACAGAAACAGCGATAAGACAAGAGCAGTTTTGATTGTGAGTTGGTTGTTTCAAGAAACAAATGTTACCTCGGAATCAAATATCAAATAAATTAGGTCTATTCTTTAACATAATTTTGTGAGTGTGGTTTATTAAAAGAAAACACTAGTGTGTGATGATAAAGCCATTAAATGTTACATAATACATTCTTAATTTTTAATTGTTTTTTATGTTTATTATCATTATTGTTATTAGGTTGTGTGGGTTTTTTTTTTTTTTTTTTTTTTAATTTTTTTTTTTTTTGGGGGGGGGGTTGAAGCAGCTCTCGTTGAGTTTTTTTTTACTGTAAATAAACAAACATTGTCCCCGGCCCCGCGAGTGAATCTAGGACCTATACCCGAACCAAATTGGTCCAGTAATTGGAAGTGGCAGGCCGCACAATCACATTACGGCGGCTGCCGATATTTGCCCACGTAATGCGACCGGCCGATCGGATACGTCGTTTATCTCCAAGAAAAAAAAAGAATATCGTCTCGTCATTGATGGATGTATAGTTGGTATAGACGACGAGATATATGGACCATGCATAACGTGTTTGTTGGTTCTACAAAAAGGACTGCTGAATGCAGTTTCCGAGAGTTATTGCTTGATTAAATCTTGGTGGGCAATAATGATTCCTGTGTCCGGATCACTAATAACGGGCAGCCTTCAAATCGTAATACGAATTTGGGAAAAGCAGTTTTTTAAACTGATATTGATAAGGCCACCCTAGTCAAATCAAACAACAAATAAATTATATTAATTAATATTAATACCTACATTTATGTTTTCAACAAAGAAGCACAGTGTCAATTTAAGTCCTATAGTTAGATGTTGGCATATACAAGGCATCAATACAAGTTGAGTCACAGCCTTCTTATATTGGTGAGAAACGTTGTAAATCGTTTATACGGCGCTTCCAGCTTAATTTCAGTGACATCGGTTTTGTTTGCCATTCCCTTATTTTCACCACCTTTTGCCGGGTGGCAATAATTTTTTTCTGCAGGTAGGTTGGTACACAGTGTACATTTATTAGCCAATCAGAACACAGATGATGTTGACGTCATCGAGGATATTAGAGTTGTCTGGGATCTAACTAGGGTTAGGGGTTAGGGTTATGGTTATAGGTTAGGGTTATGGGTTAGGGTTAGGGTTAGGGTTAGGGGTTATGGTTAGGGGTTAGAGTTGTCCCAGACAACTCTAACACCATCGATGACGTCAACACCATCTGTGTTCTGATTGGCTAATGTACCAACCTACCTGCAGAAAAATTTTTCGCTGCCGGGTGTGTTTTCACATCATAGGCTCATATACATAATCGTATATATGCATTAAAATGACCAAAGCAAAAAAAACTATAACAAAACTAAAGCAAAACAAATCTTGTTATCTTTGGCTATACCTTTGTGGGTTTCTTGGAATTTGCGAAAACAGTAATGGACATTTTAAGTTAGTACATCTTCGTAATACATGTAGTGACGATTGGGATGCCAGTAATCTCATTTGTCGTTTGTTTCCGTGAGGTTCTTTTGTTCGTCCTTTCAGTAAAACGACAGAAAACACAATTACCCAGGGTCGTTTGGTGCACGGAACGCGTATGCTTTGTTTACTTTATCAAATTAACTATCCATTCTGCATATAGCCGAAGTTCAATTTAGGAAACGAACTCAATAGTGTGTTCTTGTGTATATGCCGCAACAGCACTTTTCCTTGTGGTTAGATCTCTTCTGATGAAACATATTTTTGAGCACAAGAAACCACCTTTGAATCCTAATTTTATGCAATTTTGCCAGCGTTTTTTAAAAATATGTTTAAGTTATGTGACTTTTGTCAGCTGCGGTGCTGCATTATAGAAGAGTAATATATTGAATACGTTTATAGTTAGTTGTTTAAACCATAACACGAAATTTGTATCGTTTAGTACCAACATATTATTTATGTCCTTTTATGTGAAATAAACAAGATAACTTGCTGAGTTGCAGTACCAGATACAACTGCCCATCAGTTATAATTATCTTTGTAATGGCTGGAAAGATATAATGTTTTGTTTTTTTCCAAAACGCCACGTTACAAACATTATCTTCGTTTATACCTATTAAGTTTAAAATTAAAGATTACTTCTGTTGATGTTTCAACCAAGAAAAAGTAGAAAGTGCATAAGACTTCAATTCAAGTTTACACGGCCGAAAAAAAAACCAGCAGTTCTGTTGTCTGGTGATCCCAAATGCGTTACTCATTAAAATTTGCTTCCGTATAAAATTTTTACAAATTCTCTTGTGCAATTTGCTGGAGTTACCTCGGGGATTTGAAAACAAACTTTGCCCATGTATGCTTGCAATTTGGGCATTGGTCCATTATCAATGATCGATTTGAGGTCATTAGTGTCTGGTGTAATTGGAATACTTGATTTAGCACCCTGATGATGGACACACAAACACTGTAATTATTTTTACAAATTGCAGTTATAAAACTTGCGATACCGGGAACTAATTAAGCCAAGCGATAGAACACTTTTTCACTGGGTTGTCATGTGAGTAAAATGGGTATACTCTAAAGGAAAATCGCACGTAACACCTAAAAGTCATGGCAACACCATTTTTTGTTTTACATAACCTATAAGGTCTTTGATAGAATATGCTCAAAATAGTAATGAAATAGCGACGTAATAGTATTTTTTTTTATCATCTTTAATGTTTTTTTAAGACTATATGCGAAGTCTTATAAACCGGAACAACCAATTCTATAAGTTTGAATTAGATTACATTTTCAATCTCCAAAATCAAAGACATTAAACTGTCCCAGACCAGGTGATTTCGCTATCTGTCAATTTTTTTTTATCTAAGACAATTTAAAATTATCGATTTTAAAATGAGATGGGAAACCTTTATTTGATTGTTGAATATTTCGCAAGTTGCCTGAACGTGCACAAGGACCAGCTATACATTGTGCCTGAGTTTGCACTTCTTTTGCGGCCTGTTGTAAATGTTGCCTGCGGGCCCATGTGCCTTTATCGACGATCGCGTTCTTGACAAATGGAATTTTAGTGCCCCAAAAATAAGGAAATAGCTTGTTCAGCAGTATTGGGGAAAATGAGACATATTGCATTTTTTTGGACACGTAACAGCCGTTGCTTTAGCCTACCTACCAAAACAGCCGTCTATTTGCACACAGCGGGACCAAAGTAGTTCCGGTGGTGAGGTTTCAGTAACGGAAAAGGAAAGGTAGAACCGAACAGTGGCTGTCGGGCCGGAACTACGAGGATGACATTCGCGAGCGAAGAGGGCCACCTCGGGCCCCGGGGCAATCGCAGCCTTAACGCCGCCAGCTCCAATCCCTGTCGCGCGTTGATCATATAGTACCTTCCCAAACACGCCTTCCTGAGGCGCAACCGCGGATTTGAAATTACACACCGATGTCCCAGTATTGATTTTGCATTTTTTTGCATTAATTTGGTTGATCAAAGACCTGACTGGTAGTTTTCCTCCGAATAATTAAGATCCCCGAATGCTGAATGAATTTACTACAGTGTTCAGCTTCAACTCAAGTTGCAGTTAAGATGTCCGTACATCAACACGCTAATGGCATTTTTAGAACTGATACATGCTTCACAGAGGTGTTGTGTGTATGTTTCTGTGCTACTCTAAAAAGGTGAAGCCTTTTGAACTGCCTTGTTTAAAAAAAAGCGCTACGTGTATCTAAGTTTGTTCAAGCTTGTAACTGAGAATTGTTCAAGGATTTTTAAGAAGGATTTATTTTCATTTTACACTTTTCATATAGGCCTAATTATGTTACCTATTTTTCCTTTACCTATGGCTATACATGCGTGCATGGTGGCCAAAAAACACACCACAAAACGGACAAAGCGTGTTGGTATAATGGACGGGGAGTTTTTCTGGAAGACAAATGAAACCCAATAATGTCTGGAGCTAAAACTACTGGACCAAATTGGGACTTCTTTATATAATTTTTCTTCTAGAAGTATTCTCCATCTATTGATACAGGTATATGTAGGCCTATATATTTGGGACTTTATGTGGTGGAGGTGTGCTTGTTCGTTTTGTGTTGTCCACCCTGTATATAAACAAGTAGCAGTGAACTGAAAATTAAAAATTTGATCGCAACATTTCTGTTTGAATCTTCTCTAATAGTCTGTTGATTCTTTTTGTTTTATCTGTGCTCGTTTTTGAACTTTGATCCCGGCTATACCCACCAGGAAAGCTGGAACGCCGTTGAACATCTATAGGCCTACTTTGACTGTCTACCCCGTATCCTTGTTCCCTGGGGTGTTCGTCAGTGTCGGCCTCGATCCTATTCAGCAGGTAATTAATAGTTCTCTGTACGTAATTATCGTCTACCCTGCCCTTGAGGTGGCTCCATTTTCTAGCCTCGTACCCGTCGTTGTCGATGTCGCCGGGGTCGTCCGACATTTTTTCGTCCCACAGTGCATGCTGCAAGATGTCGTAGGTCGAAAGTGGATGCGGGGGTGACTTCTGGTTGCTTGGATCATTGTGAGTTTTTGCCTATATAGAAGGAAACAAAAACACAGTTATGTACAGTTGGTTGCATTCAGTTTGACACTTGTTCACCATTGGTGCCTAGTGAGCGCGGTTAATTCCCTTCTCTTGAAGGCCTATACAATTGCTCCAGATTTATTAATTCGTTTGATACGAAAGGGTATTGAGTTGGAAGCAATTGCAATCAAAACGACTGAAGTTGAAAATACTTGTAATTTACAATTCACGCTTCACGGAGGTGGTATAAATATATCATTTTCACCATGTGCTTCATTGTGCTTATAATAAACCTCTTTAGATTAAGCGAACACTTTTAAAAACGGTTATCACGTTCTCAATTATCAAAAATAGGTCGATGCATTTGAAATGATTATGATTAAAAAGCAACGTCCCTGACACTTTGGTATAAGGTTTACATGAAAATCATCTGCAGTGAAGTCGAAATTTACTATTTACTTTTGAATCGAATCTTTATACCAAAATACATGCACATCAATACCGGCATGTGTGTAAAGAACCAGTAAAATGATTTTGTTTACAAAATGTATGTGGTGAAGCTATTTATATTGACATGAATAGCATTTCCTCGGAATAAAACTCCATCTCTTGGGGACAACTGACATCAGGTATCGTTGCATATAGACGTATACAAAATAAAAACAACCAAGTTTTCTTTTTCAGCATTCGAGAAGTGGTTGCTGAAGGCAATTCTCCTTTAGCGTGCTACTGTGACTGCACGGTTCTTGAGGAGATAATCCTGATATAACTTTAGGTTTTTCAAAGATTAGCAGGTAATCCTTATTAAGTATTAAACATTCCCTCAAACTTCCACTCGATAACGCTTTTTTATATCTTCGTATAACAACGCCTGTGGGTCGAATGGAACGTGACTGGGATGTGTAGCGCAGAAGGGAGCAAATCCTTATTCTATCGCATCTTTTCTTTCTTTCCTGTTTTTTTGTGTAAGTTGAATCACACTATAAAGATTAGTTACCATCTCAACGAAACGTCTATTTTATCTTCATATAATAATTCAGAAGTATATGAGCAACACAAGCGTCGCGCCAAACAATATGCAAATAGTGCTCTGCTGCAAATTGTCAAAAAAAAATTACACTTTGTAAACCAATTTTAATCTTTCTTTGTGTCTAATTAATCATAATTGTGTTTTAGTGTTGTTGATGTTATTTTAGTCGTAACAAAATAGTAATCTTTTAAAAAAATAACATGTATGGTGTTAACATGTACAATTCACTTTTTAACTGGTATGCGTATTTTTTATAAACTATTATCGGGTTTTTAAATTGCAATTGAAATATGCACGAATCGCCTTTTACGGAGTTTTTAATCCCTAATTTCGTATATTGACTCCTATTATTTAATTATTTAAATCTAATTTTATCTTGTAGGCGTTAGACGGGGACATGATCTAAGAAGCGGTGAAACAAAATATCGGTATTCTTTCCCACTTTTTGATTTCATTTCTTGGGTACACGCATGGCTTTATCCGTACGCTTCGTTAATAACTTTGATCCTGAATAATTTAATAGCAGCTGCCATCTTAATTTTTAAGAATCAGCGAACAGGTATTAATTTTCTTTATAACAAAATACTTCCACTTCGTGGTCATTCCTCTCTCATGGTTGGATAATTCTTTTTTTTCAGATGGTCGAACTTAACACCCATCAATTTTGTATTGATCCACTCTGCGAGAAGCTTTGCAAATTCCCGGTATAGAGTCATATGTGTTATATTACACACGTGACAAAAGCTACATTTATTAATAATTCAAGTGAAATCCCACCGGTCTCGCAGAAACTCGGTAATCATTTTATCCGCTTCTTATGTAGCGTCTTCGAGGAGACAAACAGTATAGGGTAGGAACCAAAAAGTTATTATTTTGTTTAAAGAGGGTTGACGTCGATGTTATTTTATAAGAGCGACTGCTTCGGGGTGAAATCCCATAGAAACTGCACCAATGTCACTGGTACAGGCTGGCCAGTTATCACAAATGTCGTGAAGAACTTCAAATAATTTTGAGTGAACCGAACTCGACATTGATGTGGTGACTTAGGAGATCGAATAATACCGACCAGGTAACTAACCATGCACCCTCAAAACAGATTGGTTGAAATAACCAACTGATTAGAAGATATGTGTCCAACCAATGATAATGGTCAAATTTAACCAAAATATTTGTCGAAATACCTAATGATATTGGTCATTGTAACATAAATATTGATCAAAGTAACCAATATTTGTGTTAAAATTGACCAATATATTGGCTGGACACATATCTACCAATAAATTGGTTATTTTAAACCAATCTGTTATAGGGTGTGGTGCACTTTTCCGACTGTCGTTACGAATTCAAATTACCCAAAATTCATAGCTACGTATACTGCTTGTTCGTAAGTTTGTATCAATCTTTTGATTAATTGTACACAACAAATGTATACAGTAAACAAAACGTTTAGCATACATGGATTGCCTGTCCTACCAATTACAGTGGTGTATAGATACCGGAATAAGGGGGTTATCAGACTCTTGGTGGCAGCAGACAAACTCTTAAATTATCATCATAATGATGAAGTTACCGCAATTAACAGAAAACATTTGACCTTCTCGTCTGCATTAGCCAAGCCTTTCGATGAACACCTTGAACATTTTGTCTACGGCAATGGCTGCCATAAATTGCGAACATTGGTTAATATAGGTTAATAGGCCCTTAAGCCCTGCTTCACGAATTAAGTTCCCTGACATTAACTTATAATTTATATGAGACCGCACAAGCTTTAGTGTTTCCATTCTGATTATGGGGCTGGAGATGATTCCCTGTAGCAGAAAACTGGAGAATGACATTCTTTATTGTCCCCGCGGGACATCGTATAGGAAAAACCTCATGCAGGGACTCGAGATACAAATGAAGTCTGGTATTGGTTGATGGCAATTCTTACTACAAAAAAATGAGATTGAAATGGGCCATCACTTTTGTTTTTCTTAAAACCTTGCTTACTATTACAGGTTTCATATTGTACTGTTACGAAGATTTCTGCCTCGGTAATTTGGTCTAGTCAGAACGTGGATCTTTCTTGAGCATCGTAAGTAACTGCATGAGAGAATTCCTGGCTGAATAATCCCATGCGCATCGAAGCAGGTCATCAGATTACAGTACGAAAGAAATTGTCAGCAAATCGACCCCAGCATAAAAATAGACATGAAATTGATTCCGAGAGATGAGCCGATAAATGACGTCATGTATAGTTTTGACATTTTATCATCGGATCCATCTCTTTGATTTCCGTATATAATTTACCACTGGCCTTGATTCAAGCCGGTGTGGTCATGTTTCTAAACCTGTTGCGGCGCAGACTCTTCAGCTGTGTCAGTTACCGTATCATTGCGGTGTGTATTAGCTTCAAAAGGGCCTCTTAAGGTTGAAGAAAACTGAAATATGTTGATTCATGTATAGATAAAAGGTATCCGCGCGCTTTTGTTTTAAGATCTTTTTAAAGTGCTTGTGATGAAAAGCCCTCCGCAAATTAAAATTACAGTCTTGAATCGAGCTTCGATACACTAATTAAATTCTAACCGATTTACTGATTTGCGATACACCATTGAGTTCGAAAAAAAGATAAACACTTGCCGAGTATCAATTGACATTCTTCGCTCACCCTTTGGAAATCGTCCTAGTTTTAAAGTATCTCCCTTCGTAAGATTTCCAACTACGATACCGCAGTGAACGTCATCGCAACGTAAACCATCGGTCGTAATCAATTGAGCATCAAACTGGATATCGGAATCACGAACTAGAAAGTGCGTCACGACCCAGATAATGCAATGGGTTGGTGGCTATGACGGGTGGTGTTTTACAATATCACTCTTGGTCAGTATTCAAACTATACATTTAAGTGTTCTTCGTTTATTGTCATTATTGTATAATTATTGCGGGTGCTTATGTACATATAGAAGCAAAATGGCCGCCAATGATAAATCATGCATATACAAGACAAAACATCTGCGTCGGTTTAAAAAAAAAGGCAATAGATTTTAGAACAGGTCTACCATTTTGTGAGCCAGCCCGGTGAAAAGCTCCGCGACACTTAGGGGAATTTGACCGGTCTCTCAGGGTCAAAACTTCGGCGCGCGATGTAACTTGACCCTACCGAGTATACAACGACCACTCGAATCCCGCTGCCGTGAATTGAGAGAAATAGAGGAAAGCATGAAAATGACGCATAATTTACCGATGGAGTGGGAATTTTGATGGAGAGAATTTTTTAGGGGGCAAAAAATAAGCTTGGGATTTTACGTCATGCATAATACCTGGGAATCTATAATTTAAAGACATAAGATTCACTTTACAGCATTAATTGTAAAATCTTCGAGGCAAAAACTGGGTTGTATGATATCTATGTTGCTGATTTTGATATATAATAAATTATTATAATGAAATATTTTAATATGTAATGATTTGCAATTTGTCACAGCTTTCTAACCAATATTATAGTCCCTATTTTGAAAAAAGACCAACGCGAGTTGAAGTTTGCACCGTCAGTTTCTTGTCAAAGGAGTCAAGAACAAGGGACAAACTACAGTTGTAGGGAAAAAAACGAACTTGTTTAATTTCCGGCACCAAATCGAACTAGGTTGTCTACATTAAAATCACAGTCTTAAAAGTTTAATTAAAAAAATTGTTCTTTGATAAGGATAATAAAAAGGTAATATATACACCATTGGTAATTGCTTGAATTGTCAGGAATGAGTGGATTTCATTTTATAGTAAATGTCGTCAACTGAAGTTTTACAATTATGGATGCCGAGAAGAAAGCAAGAAAAACGGCGTTTGTTTTCAACCGAAACGGGCAGTTGTTCTTGCGATCGTGATTTATTGTTATCAAATTAAAATGTTCGGAACAATTATAGGATATCTAGCGCAAGCATCTTGCTGGATGCCTAAAATTAAATAGGTAAGATATTTCTGATCAATTCGGTAGTAACAATAGTCGATATCTGCAAATGGTGTAGTCTATACCTTTAACCCCCGTCGCTTTATTTCTCTTTTACCTTTTCAGATTTCAACAACTTTGAAGGCAGACGGCCTACTTCCCCATCCCGGCTGCATCCCTATACGTGTAATGCAAGTGAAATACACGCGCGAACATTTGCAATGATCAATGGTTTGTTTTCCTAAATACATTGTCTTGAATGCTTGCAATTTTGGTATAGATTAAGCCTTATGTTTTGGTCATTGAAAAAACGAAAATGAAAAACAGCGTGCTTCACTGACAATTCCATTTCCTCCCAATTAAGTGTTTTTGTTTTAGTTTCTAAGATCTACATTTTAAATTTTGGGGGTACAACTAACAATACATAATGCATACGGCTTTAGGCGAAACATCAACACTTGGCGTTTCACCCGTTGCAGAGGGACAGTCTGTTTCGTTTGACTTAAAACGACTCGGACACTTCAGCCGTCCATTTAGCTACTCGCTTCCCGTGAGTATCTGCTGAGAGCCCCATTGCCTTCCTTCCGAATCAATTAGGCCCCTTAAGACACGCTCCCTCCGTCGTGCCGAGAACTCGTTCCCCCTCCAACAAATCTTCAGCTTGTGACCGTGTAATGTCCGTTTATTTTACCAGCTAAGGCGGAAATTTCCCCGAAGTGTTAAGGACATACATTATTACCATCAGCAACTCGTTACTTCACGTTAAGGCTGCGTTTTCAAGCATTAATTTGAACGTATTGTGTACCTTTCTCGTCAGATCCCACTACTTTTTTTACAAAATCGGAAAAGACGTTTAGATGCTGTCTGATAAAGCAAACTCAAAGATACGTTGGCGTGCTGTTGGAAACTGGCAATTCGGGCCTTCTGAAAGTACCGAAATGACCCGTAATATTGTAAAATATTTTTACCTATATTCAATGTTAATGTGTATGACCAAATGCAATTGAGTACATTCGTTTGCTCGAAAATTTGTGTTAAACAGTCATTATTTGAATAGCAGCCTTTAGATTGTTAATCACTGTATACAGTGTACAGTTGCTAAACTCGTCCATAGTATCATAAATCTAGGTCATCCGTGGTATATAGTCGCTTGTTTCAACGGTCAATTTGAGGCGCTTTGGTTTGGGTTGGTTTTTTCCATTACTTTACTCTATACTCTACTAACCGCAGCCCTGTCAACAAAACGTGCCGAAGAAATTGGCAGTACACAGTATAAGCAATTGATTTCCGGGACCTGCGTATAATATCGGAAATTACATCCGAAATAACGGAATCTGTCCCGAGGAATAATCATCGGTAATGGCCATCACCACAATTATGTCCCAGCTCCCGGTGACGCGAGTACCAGATCAGGGTATAGAATAACTTCTCGAATTCATGGACACGACACGGTCATAATTATTTCTCGGGCATCTCGCGGGCGCGACGGATTGTAATACATAAACCGATCGCATTCATTTGCGAGTCTGGCGACGTAGTGCATCCAGTTCTATTGTGTTGGCGCTGGCTCGCAGAGTTAGAGAGATACTACGTCCCTAGCTATTTATTTCTCTTGTATATATACGCGTCAAACTCCATCGTATTACACCGTGTTTAGTATCAGGAAGAAATAAACCCTTTCCAGCGGGGGAATTCGCTAGCGACGGCCCTGGATAAAAAGCAGCCGATTTGTAAGGGATGCTCTCGTGGGAATTTGGCAGATATCGTTGTCATACATCAATTACCGCAAGCAAAATCTGAAACAAACTCCCAGTCGGTGCCTTTCGATTGTGCTCAATGAAGCACGCGCGCATAATTAGGTTTCGCTTCCACAGACAATCACAACAATTGTACTGAGTCCCTGGAGTAAAGTGTTTTTGAAGTATATTTTATGATTTTATTAGGAATTAATATTCTCACCGCTGCAACAAATATATTATGCATGTGTACCGGTACTGACAATATACATTGTTTCTTGAGTTGAACGAAACGCATGGGCTAAAATCGCAACCATTTTACATCGATTAATTTGCTTGTTCAAAGCAGAACGGCTTTCGCCAATATTGGTTCATTAATTAAATATCAAGACAGTTTTTTTTCAAACAGTCTCATTTCAACGGGAGGGAATTGTCCTTAGAGGTCAGTCTTAAGAGGGATATCTCAAGAGGTCACGTACTATAATAGTATTGTTATCTATTTAATAGTACATCTTTAGTTTAACTTAGTATTTCTACAATATACGCTTATGAATAAATCACATGCGAAGCAAACAATATATTGAGCTGAGACCTATTAATGCATGACACTAGACCTTCATCATTGGGCATTTATCTTTAGGCTTCCAGTTGGAATAAGATTTCTACATGTATATAGCCTTATCACGGTGTTCTAACTTAATTCAGACCTTTTTATTCGGGTTTCAAAGAAGCGCTAGGCCTATGCGATTCTAATACATAATTATTGATTTCAACGAGGTAGACTAGTAATAATATTAGCCAAAACGGCCGCAGTTCAAGCCAGGGCGCAGCGGATTTAGGGGATTTCCCTCAGATGGAACCCGAGTCTAACTAACGTGCTTTGGTAATTTTCTCCCGAGTCGCCTTTGAATTACGAGTCATCATAAAACGTGAAATGTATTTTGACTGAATGTCTCGTTGACTGAAACAGGAAGAAATTATTACCCTATGCGACAGGACACATGACAAAAAATTCAGGCCTTGGCCGAAATAGTTTATGTTCTTGTTGTATCGAAAGCCGGAGCAGTTTATTGCCAGAGGTTGATCTCAAAACATATTATTAATTCCAACCAACAGTATATTACAATAGTATATTACAATAGTATAACATAAAACCCAATGATAGTGCCAACACCATCATGTCTTCGTACTTTACGAGAACCCAATAACGGTATCACTATCATGTTTTAGTTATTTACCAAAATAACATAAAACCCCATAATAGTTCCAACACCATCACGTCCCCGTACTTCACGAAAATCCAATAACGGTATCACTATCATGTTTTAGTTATTTACCAAAATAACATAAAACCCAATAATAGTTCCAACACCATCATGTCCCCGCACTTCACGACAACTCCATAACGGTATCACTATCAAGTATCATGTTTTAGTCATTTACCAAAATAACATAAAACCCAATGATAGCGCCAACATCATATCATGTCTCCTTACGAGAAACCCAATAAGTTGCGATCCGCGAAACTAAAAACGTAACGCTAACATAGCCGCCTTAACATAGCCGTAAATTACAATTAGGTTAAACATGATTATCATTAAATTTTAACTTAAAATTCGTATACTTGGCACGGCTTACGTTGGTATAAAGTTAAGTTATTGCATACCAAGCTGTCTCGGGGTAATAAATTCTTTGAAGCCGTATGGGCTTAAAAGTGATTATCGAGAAACCGAATCTTAAACCAACATTGAACTGCGGCAACCGTTATGGGGTATTGTCAGAAACATACTAAACGAGTTATGTCTTATAAACCACAAACTCAACTGACAATTAAATTAATTGCGTACCGGTACGCTTCGCGTGCGTCCGTGTTGAAAACGCACTGAAACCGGCACCGACCTAGCCTTTTGTCAAGGCCTTCGTGGCTTGAACAGCTTCGCAGAGCCGCGATCCCAATTTGACTGGAACGGGAGACCCAGACGCAAGTAGCGAAGCCACTGTGGCCTTTTCCAACTTGTTTGCGGTTTTCTATGTGTTTCTTTTTAATCTCGATTTGTTTTCTTCTACCAAACGGTAGCAGAAGTCCAAACCAATCAGAAGCGACAGGGGTCAGCGGGTCAGCATACATTAACAAATTATGATTGGTTAATCGTTCAGCACTTTACTTGTTTGCATACAAGTTATGAATAATGCACGTTTCATACTCTATGAATAATTCATCAAAATAAAACCACAAACAAGTTGGAAAAGGCCTCCCCGCTTCGCCACTCGACTCGGGCGCGTAATCTCCCGTTCCGGTCGCTTGGGATGCAGCAACGAAGACCTTGACAAAAGGCTAGCACCGATCCGGCATTGAATTCCGGCAGGTATCCGGTAAAACTTTTCACCAACGCCTCGGCGATAACAAGTTTTTCTGAGACAAGAATGGAAGTTAGGAAAACGGATCTTCAGGGAGTTCTATATAGTCGTGCATGTAACTGCATGCAAATAATCCCATTTATTCTTGATGTCTGAATTGGGCTATGTGTATAACGCAATATCCTGCTTTTGGGTCACGAAGAAGGGTTCCTTTCTTGGAGACCTAGCGTCGTGATGCACGCGGGGCTATAGATGAATTCGTAGCTCCTGTCAACAGAATTTATCTCACAGAGGCCGGCAGCCAGACTTCGCAGACTGATCGAGTTACTGTTTCTCCTAACTCAACACGCACCAGCTACAGTGCTGTCAAACCCCACACGCCGTGACGGGACCCGCGGTTAAGAATCAATGGGCCCGCAAGGCCGGAACATAAACACCCAACTCGTTATATACACAACCAAAATGTATCAGTTTCATAATATCCTCCAGTGTTTGAGGAGGTTATTGTCAATTACCAGGACTTCCGGGTTCAAATATTGTGTCGGTGTTGGATGTCGCATATAATTCAGATGAAAGGTGAACTGGCATAAGTCGGTTACAAAATGTCAGGTAAAGTCTCAAGTCACTGGTGAGCCGGGGGGAGGGGCGTTCAGGGTGTGCGCCACCAACGTAGCACGTTACAATCGATAAACTGCGCCGGTCTCATTCGTGCACGTCGCCGCGACGGTCGCGTTCCTAGTTATGCACAATGGTACAGCCCATATTTATTGAGCCAGGCACCAGGAAACAAATTCTCGCGCATTATGTTCGTATTAAGTTTGGCAAAAAAAGGGTCATGTCGAATTAATAGATTTTCTTCAAATGGTTACAGTTTCATAAAAAGACCGTGAGTATTACATTTAGAGGGGGGGGGGGGGGGAGGGGGGGAGGGAGGGAGGGAGGGAGGGGACATGTCCAAAAAGCGTTAAAAAAATATAAACCAATATTTAGGGCAACTTATAGGGGTCATATTGAAGTTTAAAATCCATTAACGAACGTGGTCGCAGCTTGGTTCATTGTATGACAAAACGGGGCAGTTGCATATTGTTGTGGTTGATTTCTTGTTTACATAGTATTGTCCAATGTATTTTCCCTTTTTTTTACAGAAGAAAAGCTTAAATAATGATGGGACTAGTTTGTGACAGTAATCAGCTCATCGAGTCACCGTCTTGTTGTGTTTCGATTACATCTCTTGAAGGAAAGTTGTATTTGCCATTGATTTTAAAAGGTTCTCTGTCTGTCAATCTGGACTTGAATACTTTTAAGTGACACAGATTCCCGTTGAAAAATCGTCGTAGCGGCTCACAAGATGCCAACCGCCTGTATATAGCTGAATATGATTGGCCCACATCACAACATGATTTTAATCAAGCGTTTCAAGAAACTACAGCAGATGGGCGGGGCATTTGTCCAGATGAAGGTATGTGATACTTTACCAGCCCGTCATATCACGGGAGTTGCAACTATATCGGTCTGTTTATTTAGGAAATAACAGGGTGAGGACCCGGTCATTACTGCGTGATAATTGACCGGGTTGGGCGATGACCAATGTAATAGACCGAACCGAAGGCGAGGTCTATTACCTTGTTATTTCCATTAATAAATACCTTTTTATTTAGGAAAAAACAGTGAGTTTGCTTCAATTTTTGAAAGCCCGGCCAATAACTGCGTGATAATGCCCACCACGTGATCGAGTCTCGACCAATCAGAAGCTTTGAACTCTCCTAGGTATTTACTAAAACCCGATAGAGACAATCTAATCAATCATTCCTTTCTCCACGAATCAACACATCTCTTAAGGGTAACGAAGTATACGCTTCGGGTATCGAAATACCAAACGTGTGTTGCTTAGCATGATACTCCATCGTGTTGATGAAGAGACTTTCCATCTATGTAGTTGCGGCCGAAACAAGTTTCGTCTAGGGAACAGGTGTACAGATCCCGAATAGCATGCTGTAGAGAAGGTCGGATAATGTCTAACTAGTCAGTTAAAGATAGGATACACCATTTGCAAATATCGAGAGAAAAAAATACTACCCAATTATTAAGAAATATCTTACTCATCTGAAAGTAAATACTGATTCTAGGCATCTAGCAAAATGATTGCGATAGATATCCTGTAATTATTATGAAAAATATAATTTTATTAAAAAAAAATTCGCGATCGCCGTCCGGCGATCGCGAAAAAACACAAATAACATAAGAATAACTGTTCGACGCCGGTTGAAAACAAACGATGTTTTTCGTGCTTTTCTCGGCATCCATGATTGTAAAACGTCGGACAGGTCAGTTAAACGATATTTACTATGAAATACAACCCCCAAAATCTACCTATTAATGACAATTCAAGTAATTACCAATGGTGTATCCTACCTTTAAGCGCTCGAGCGGATGGTTGCATTTCTTAGCCAAGTCATTATATAGGCTTGAAAGGTGACTGAGTTTATACGCGTGACATGCGTTACGGAGTCCCGCCTGGGGCGTTATCTAAATCTGAACCACGAACCCTCCCCCCCCCCCCCCCCCCCCCCCCACCTCCGTCACAAACAGAATGCAGTTCACAATTCATCGGTATACAATAATCATTCCACTTTGTGTGACAGTTCACGCATGGAAGCAGAGGTGTAGTAGAGTACTTTCCGATGCAGTTCAACTACCAGATATCCAGATACATGTAGATTGGTATGAATACAGCTGCATACAACACATTGGACAGTATATAATTCCTGAAGTAATTAAAGTCGAAAGTACTCGACTGAGTACTTTTCGAGTACCCCACCGAGTGAGTACTTCTACCCCAGAAATTTGATTAAAAGGTATTTGCATCCCAAGCCAACGGACTCTTCTGTGTTTTGATGCACAGAACAGTCCATTTCTCTACGACACACAAAGAGACTTTTAAATGACAATAGACATAAGATTCTTTGTGAATTACAATTTTGTTTTTACAATGTATATAATTTTATTGAAAAATACAAATCCACTCTGTCCACGCACAGAACGTCTGTATTTATTTGCATATTTACCTTTGTAATGACAATTGACATAATATTATGATATGTAACAGATACATTTTTAGCAGTATCCACAATAAAAAGCTCAGTATTCGGTAGTAAACAAGGTATACTTGCATCTACAATTCTGAAAGCATTCTGTTTGTGTCATTGAGTCGTCCACATTTGAGTTTTAAAGGAAGCGTACTTTTGACGTACCGAATCTATCAGCCATCGTCCATTTTGCCTTGAATGGCGTGTGCGACACGACTTCATACATGTATTGCGGCCGTCGTTTGTGTCGTTTGTGTCATGTCCTTCCTCGCGCACACTCTAAAAACTGTGTTTAGCGAGGAAACACTTTTCTTGCTATCAGTTTGTAAACATGTTTAGAAGCTAAATGCACGCATCTAATACCTAAACCTCAACGTTCAATGGCTAAACACAATCCGTCCTCATGCTAAACATGTTTAGCATTTAAACGTGTTTACAAACTGATAGCAAGAAAGCGTTTAGAAAAGTGTTTACTCGCTAAACACAGTCTTGCAATTAATACAAGCTTCACGTGTAATAATTTTGAATTTTTTTTTTAACAACTCCTTTAATTTTTTATCTACGTGAAGTTTTGATAGTTTTCATGTTTGTACAAACATTACCTTGGAGAACAAACCGAGTTTCCTAAGAGCTTTAAACAGAAGAAAAAAATCTTCATCTCCCCGCGTGAATAACCGCGTGGACAAGAAACTCCTCTGTGATTTATCTGCTGAGAGTAATTGACTTCAATACTTTCTAACCCCGAATAAGAAACAAAATCTCGTCGCGTTAAAAGCTCGATCAGCTCCGTATTTACATTTCATTTTTCATTAGGCGCAGCTTCGTGAGTTCTTCGTGACGTCTGATGGGTAATTCGACGAGTGTCCGTTTTCGTCTCAGTTTTCTTTTATATGCGCAATCTCACTGTGTGGTATATTGTGAAGAAATATTGTAAAACTATATGATATGTGCACTCTATTTCACAGATTGGATCGCTATTTGAGCGGGAAAATGCTGTTTAAAGGTAGGATAGATACATCGTTGGTAATTGCTTGAATTTGGTGGGTTGTATTTTATAGTAAATATCGTTTAACTGAGCTGTCCAAAGTTTTACAATCATGGATGCCGAGAAAAGCACGAAAACAGCGGGGTTTTTTCAACCGGCGTCGAGCAGTTATTCTTATGTTATCTTTGGGGGGTTTTCATTATAAAATTCAATTTTTCGAAATAATTACAAAATCATTTTGCTGGATGCCTAGAATCAACATTTACTTTCAAACGAGTACGATATTTCATAATAATTCGGTAGTAAATATTTTCTGATATCTGCAAATGGTGTATTCTACCTTTAATAACCACGATCAGTCGTAGTAAACATGGCTGAACAGTGGACAAAGCTGATGAGATCTTCTTCTTTTTTTATAAATGTCAACGGTGGTTAATATTGTTCATTAACAAAATATGTTTATTCAACTCAACAGATATACTTCAGGGTTATTAATTATTTTTGTTTGAACAGACACGGACACTTGAACTATGCATCTTGGAACACATGGAGTGTTTTTAAAGGAATGCACATTTTAAAACAGCCGATTTTGCCTTACGTATTAGGCCTATTTCAAATAAATAAACATTTTAAGCAAAACGAGCTTCAGTTTTTTAGAAATACTACAATTGTATGACCTACTTTTATTGCGGCCAAGAAGAAATGTTGCAAGAAGTTGTTTCTGGAAACGGGAGCTTTGTTCAGACTTAAATTTGTCTTTGTATGGATAGTTGTGCAAAAAAGGTAAACGCTAAGTATAATAAATCACATCTTGCCAAGCAGAACTAAAACAAAGAATACATGGACATTTCTCTCAAAGTAGCAGAAAATGCAAAAGAAAAGCAAGTTTTGCCTACTGCCGTGTTGGTGCGATGTGGAACTTTTCTTTTTTAATTGAGTTTTACGTTCTTTTGTCAGCAACAACGTATGATTTCCCAACACGAAATGAGCAATATGAAATTCTAGAACGATATCAATTTTGTGACTAACCTGACCGTGTCCTAAGGAGATCCCTGCCTCAATGGGCGACGGGGGATTGCGAAGCAGTGCCGGGGAGGTGTTGCCGTCCTCGCCCCGCCAGGCCGAGGCAAGCCCGATACAATAGATAGAAATGAATATCACGAGTCCACATGACGGTGATCTGTACCGTATCAGGCCTAGGGGCCCTCGAACCATGGCGCTATGGGTGCTCACTCTATCCAGATGGCTTGACTTTAACCAGGAACGGGCAGGAAATGGCCGAAGAGCAGAAAAGTCCGAGCGGTACTCGTTTTCAAATAGTGGATCCGGCACGTGTGCGTGGTGGCACCCATTGCAGGTGCGCTTATATACCCGCCAACGCCAAGTCCACCACGCGCGTGGTTGGTCAGTGACAGAATTAAAACGGATTGCGTCTACTCGAGTCCGGCGCACGTGTGCGAGTGTACAGTTGTTTTGGGGCGGGAGCTAAAACACAGGTACAGTATGTGGATGGGTAGAGAGTCCGTGTGCTGTAAGGATGCTCACGGGCTCTTAGCAATGTCAGTGATGGGGATAATGGTGATGATAGTGATGAAAATGAGGAGTTACTGATGACGCTGTTGTCGTGATGAAGGTTACATGAGAAGAATCGGAGTGAAATATCCAGAAGCGATTGCGTGTGCGTTCGGCGTGTACAGCCCGCGGCGCGCGTATAGTGTCACGTCACGCATGATTTTATGCTCGGTTGGGCGTCGACAAACCTCTCAGACAATGAGTGGCGTGTTGACAGCGCGACAGCTATTGGCCATTCACAGTAGGCCTACGCCACCACCGGGGTGCGTTTCACTCAAGCAAACGTTGCCAACGTTTGCCAACTATACGCGAACCATTTTCCATTGGACGTGCACCCCATAATAGCGAACGTTGGCACCAACTTTTGTTCAGATAATCGACACGGGGCAGCTGCTTTGTAACATCTAGGCGACATTTAAGGTTTTTACACCCTCCTGTTTTTGGGGGCCTCCTTTTTTTAAATTGTTTTTTAAAGCTTCTTGTTTTTGTTTTGTTACCTTTGAGTTTGAAGTTGGCAATCGCACAATCCAGTCAGTTGACAAGACCCATTGGGTTCGATTTTCGATAAGGAAATAAAATGCAATTATTATGTGTGCTTGGCCGGTTTTAACAAGTACGCCGAAACCTGAAGGCTTAGAAAGTCGAAACAAGTAAAATAAATAGTTTCAGTAGATTTCAGTAGATTAGGTTTTGTGAAACACCCCTCTATAACATTATGTTGATGGTTTGTTTCTCGCTCGCGCGATCAGCCTTGCATGTCCTGATATGGCGTTGGTGCGCTCGTGCCGCGTACTGGGCGATGTGACGTAAATGACGCGGCGGTGCCGGTGCAGTGTGAATTACGGCCTACGAACTACGGACTCATTTGTAGGCCTAGGGCCTTTTCGAATCCCTGGCTTCGTCTTCGTCTTTGGCTTAAGGCGATTTTTGACTCCCAACTGCAAGGTCTCTAGCCACATTCTGACGCCTGTTGTGCTTTAGAAACATTCACTCGATTGATGTGAACCCGAAAGTTAGACTATTTTAATTTTCTTCCATTTCTATTTGCTTCCCAGTAATTCGGAATTTGGAGGCGAAGCCAAAGCCAAAGACGAAGCAACGGTTTCGAAAAGGCCCTATGTAATCGTATTGCACATGTCATATGAAGGTTCAACCAATAAAAGGCCAAAAGGAAAAAGTTAAAACCATAGTTGGTGTTTCCATCAGCCGTTTAAAATCACCTATACGTACAACGGGATCCGGCTCCCAGCATATGGGAATGAGGAAACTATCTCGTGTAAACCTGAATAGTCGTTTTGTAGAAGGATGAACTCAAAATCCCTTTAAATTATGCATTAGATTTGTGAAATCCCCGTAATCCACAGAAAATTTTCGTTATATATTCGCGTTATCTATTATGATGAGAAACATAGGTCACAAAATGAATATCGGGTAAACCGTTTCCTGTTGAATTATGTTGGCACACGAAGCCGAATGTCGCTGATCATCAAAATATTGATGGCGAAAATACAAATTATTGTCAATAAATTTGCCATTAAATTTGAAAGTCCGATTTTTTAAAAATAATTAATTAATTTATTAGTTAATTAATGAATGTATTTATTTATCCTGTATTATTGTCCAACAAAATTGAATTGAATTTTCGGCAATCGCTAAAAAAATACATAAATTTAAACAGAACCACTACCTGACGGTTGAAAACGAACACCGTTTTTCTTGCTTTTTTTTCGGCATCCATTGGAAAATCTACGGACAGGTCAGTTAAACGATATTTACTATAAAATACAGCCCACCAAATGTACTCATTCCTGATAATTCAAGCGATTACCAATGGTGTATACATGTACAACCTTTAATATTTTTTCCCAAATATTTGGGGGCAATAAAACCTAAAATAATATGAGCCTTATACAGGACATATGAAGGCATGGTAGGTCGATGCCTCCCCAAATCGATACAAACTGAAATGACCGAAAGTAATTTAAAACGTTGAAAAGCCGTCCAAATTATGAAAATCATGTCAATTAGCACGGTAATCTTATCCTGTACCTTCTAGTATCTTCTCAGAAACCAACACAAAATCTTACGCTGATGTATTATTGAGTTACCTTTTTATGTCTCTTAATATATTGCATGGGTAATAAGCATTTTTCTTCCTTTCTTGGCACAACAAACAGGGAGAGGGGGGGGGGGGGGATATTCCTCTTTCCCCGGGATTTACGCCCTTGGTATAGCCCGAGTGTTTGCCAACCTTGCCAATCATGGCAATCGACCGAAGTCTTCCGCTGGCGTTCTTTTGTTCCTACGAGGTCAACCGAGGTCACCTCAATTACTCATTTGATCGATTCTTCAAACAATCTATGCACAACTCATTTATAGCGTAATACTTCAAGCCCTCACAAAATTAACGATCCCAGCAACTCGATACTGCGAGAATCATGTTAGGGCGCACCGTGTCTTGTTATTTACGGGGCCCGAAACACACTGCGCATGCGTGTATCACAATCACTTGAGCTGAGAATTTAGTTACCGTATAGATGATGTGCCTCTGTTTACATCTGTATTCAAATGTGCCCGTCAATATGCGCACGAATCATGTTTTACATAAATTTGGTTAAGAGATGACATCAGAGGTCACATAATTCAAAGGCATCTGACCTGCGACGTCAGTCTTTAAGCAAATTTTATGTAAAACACGATGGGTGCGCATCACTGCCGGGCACATTTGAATACACGTAAACACGTGACGTCAGAGGGCACATCGTCTATAGAGCATATGTTGGAGGTGGTTACACTCTCAGAAACATACAATAATTCATCTTCTTTGCAGTATGCCATGACGCCATTGAACGTGTTCGTTGCCTCTTTCACGCTAATGTATCGGTCTTAATCGACGAGAACCGGGCTTAAAGGAAAACAAACCGAGACTTTCCAGGGTTGAAAATCCGGTACGTTAATGTTTAGCCGATCCCTAATATCCATTGACTTGTATGCCTTTGCTGACACAATGGAAGGGTTGTAAAATATACCAAGCGGTGTTTTTTTAAGTATGGTATATTTCATAGGACATCATTCTCCTAAATAAAACAAAGACAACTGCAACGGGTAATTAATAGGCCTAAATTGAAAATAAATAGCCTTGTTTTATTGTATGTAGACATGGGAGCGAGGGCCTCACAACGGGAAACTAAATAAATTACTTTTCTTTGCCGTAAGCCAGTATTATGCTTTAATCTCTTGGTGAATTTCACGACTTGTTTTCCCATTTATGAACCGGCTGCACGCTGTACTTACTAAGAGCCTTTTCAAATCTATGGTTTCGTTTCGTCTTCGGCTTAGGTTGATTTTAAGCTCCGAACTTCGGGAACTCCAGCCATGTGTTGGTATCTGTTTGTGCTTCAGAAACATTCAATCCGTTGATATGAACCCAGAAGTTCGAATATTTCCGTTTGGTTCTATTTCAATTTGCTTCTCGGTGATTCGGGATTCGGAGGCGAAGCCGAAGCCGAAGACGAAGCAAAGGTTTCGAAAACCCTCTAGTAATTGTCAAATCATTACCACTTGTGTTAACTGATGAACATGGCTGCATCGGGCCTACTCTGAAAATCCCCAGGTATTATTATGATTTTGAAAGGGAGAAAAAGCGGACTGGCGCAGGATCAACGCAGTAAATCCTCATCATCTTCCAATTCCCAAAACAGATAACATCGTTATCGTGACTATACGAGAATTTCCCCCGTCCCAAATGTCCCTGACGTCATTTTGTGGCTTAATGCCAGGCTCCACCGAGCGAATCAAATCAACGGACAATCAGCAGGAAACAAAATATAACAAAGCAGGGCAATTTTATTATTTGCTCGCTGATGACCCCCGCCGATACAAGTTTATTTTGTTCGTGGCGAGCGACCGAGGCTTTGCCTGTACTCTCAGCCCCCCCCCCCGCGTAATTGCGGTGCGCCCACTCATCAATTCAAAAACTCGTCCGTCATCGCAGTTTGGCGCTCTGAAACTGCTGTTGAGAAATTAATTTTCATTTCATTTGGAAGAAGACACAGCTTAATGCATGCACGTCAGATAAAAAGGAGATTTTTTTTTCAGAACGTATCTCTTTAGGGGCCTATACTAAGCATGTTGCACAAGAAACTATGTCCACAAAATGTAGGGAACGATTGCGCGTTTGGTAAAGACAACCATTACAAGTCTTATCGAAAGTCGAAACTCAAGTAAAGTGGGAAAGTGTGACCTTCTGCAACTTTACAACAAGTAACCAACAAAATTATTGTTCAAAACTTTCTTGATGTAAAGATATATTCATGACTCTAAACTCCCTGCAAAATGCCATCATTTTGCGAAAAATTACGAAAGAAGTCCATTTAAAATACGTCTCGGAGACGCAGTTTTGGAAATTTTCATTAGTATAGTTCGTTCAAAATCGAAATCTTAAAATGTTATTCTCGGAATATATCGCAATCATAGAGCTGAAACTAAGCCAGAATATTTGGATGCCAAGCACCTTTAGTTTTTGAGAACGTTTGCTGCTTTAAATGATGAAATGCACAAATTACTGACAAATTGTATTGTGTACTATAACTTTAAAGTGAATTGAATAAAATGAGGACTCGACTGCCTCTCTGCAACTTAAACAAATATTTCTGCAAGAAAAAAGCAAACTGATGGCTATAAATGCAAAAAAAAATGGGTATACAAATTGGGCATACATTTGACAGTTTTATCCAATAGACAAAGTAATTGCTTGTTGCCAAGATATTTTCCTGATATTTCCTTATATTTTCCAAATATTCCCCGCATTATACACATGTGGTCCGTGTTAATATTCTTTGTTTTAATAACGCACCATCATCATACACTCTTCACCCTTGACACGACAGCCCGCGCGCTTGATGATTATTTTCCCAATCGATATTCTCAAGTCCCGCACCAAGGACTGCCTTTTCAGCACCACTGTATCTTTTTCTCCTTCTTTTGTTGTATGCATCGATTAAAAAGAAATCAGAATCTATACTTGAACGCTCTCTCACCGTCGTCGCAACGTCTACGCTCTCGAGTTGACTGCTCTGAAAAGGCGGCCAGAACATGATTTGATAAAAACAAGAGCACAAGCTAGGATCTCAATCTTTATGAAGAGAAGATCACTCGGGTGTCACCCGAAACAAGAGCGCAAGCTAGGATCTCGATCTCTATAAAGAGAAGATCACTCGGGTGTCGCCCGATAAGAAGCCTTACCAAGAACCATGGCGGCTCCATGCAGTTGCAATTTCTCTGAATGTGTAAAACAGGACAGAAAATTGCATTATTAAGTTATTTTTTAATGAGAGGTTTCACTTCGTACATTACCCTGCTACATTGTAGATTGTCTAGTGGTGTTGGTGAAATATTGAATATGTTCACATTCTATTTTCACTGCAGAAAAGCCGCAAGAATTGCGGGTTCATCGCAAAATCATCCTATCAACCTTTATGTCATAGGAGCAATACTAAAATCCTTAATTGGACCCATAAACATAATATTTGTGAAGAAAATGTTGTCGGGCTGCTTTTTTCTGATAAGCAACCACCGATTTTGTCGGTTTGGGTCGATTTTTCCCTGACATTTTGTCGGGTCGGGTTGGGTCGGGTTGCAGAGAGTTCTGAACGGTTTCGGTTCGGATGCGGTTTATATTTTGTAATGTTTCTGGTCGGTTTGGCCGAGTCAACCCAATACAAATGCACATTATTACTCAAGACGATCCTTCGATCCCTCCTAAAAGACGCGTGTATGTACGTGCCCGACCCATTGTCAACAACCCAATCACACGTTCGTTGTTTTTGCAAGACCGTGGGCGACTTTGCCCACGTTTATACGGGCGGCCGAGTCGGATTAGGTGATTGTGAAGTGTATATGAATCCGTCGTTCACGGCTAGGCCCGTTACAAAATATGACAGGTGCCGACGAGGGAAGAGGAAACGGGGGAGGGTTCAATACTCCTTGTCTTCTAGACTTCTATCAAGTGAGATTAAATAAAGTAACATGGTTACTCGTGTGAATGTGCGAGACAAAAAGCACTGAGGCACAAAAAGTGCAGAATTAATTGGTTAGTTGTAGTAGGCCCTAGATTTGAACATGTGCCGAAAGCGAAGCATCAGGCGACGGGAATTGCAGCTGAAGCCAAATTTAATGTTTTTCGGCGACACATGCAAACTTTCATTTATGTCGTCAAATTCAGAAGGGGAGTTCATTTTGGCACCATCTTTTTGTTCTCTTCCCTCATTTCCACCTTTTCCCCACTTTTCAATAATTGTTCATAACTCCTTTCTCCTCGTAGTCCCGCTCCTTTGTTCATTCTTTCACTTAATTCATTTTGATCTCTACCTAACCTAACTATCTCTATTATTGATCTCTCTGTCTATCTATATCATGTTCATCTTCTATTTATCCCTCTTGGTTTAATCACTTCTTCGTTGATTCTTCCACTGCCCCTTACCTTTATTTTCTGTTTTGTGTTTCTACTCTTCATGTTTGTTTCTTTTAAGCCCTCTAATTAGTCTAGGCCTACATTAATGATTTCTTCTAAAATCTTCCAAATCTTCCGAAATCCACATAAGCATTTAAAACCTCTATAAAACCCTCTTAGTCAGTTGGCTGAGTGGTCTAAGACGCGGGATTCGAACGCGTGCCCGGGCGCTCCTAATGGCCCTGTCACACTAGAACGTTTTAGGCCAACGCGTGAGTAGCGCGTTAAAAATAGTTGATACGCTGGCAAACGCTGAACTTCCGCAGAAAAAGTCAAGTGGAACCGTGATTTCAGCGTTTCCATAACGCGTTGTTAACGGGTTCAATCATCGTTCGCCAGCGCGTGAGAAACGCGTTAGTAACGCGCTCGACGACTGATAAACGACTGCCCAGCGCGTGAGTAGCGCGTTTCAACGCGCGCCAGCGTACTGCAACGACCACATGGTTAGTTGTATAAAAAGCCGACGCGCTACTACACTAATGGCCCTGTCACACCAGAACGTTTTAGGCCAACGTGTTGGAATTTCGGTAACACGCGGGTAAACGTTGACCAACGCTAGGCCAGCGTTCGCAACACGCTAAGCGCGTTACCCACACGCTGGAACACGCTGGAACACGCTGAGGCAAAAATACATTTTTCAACATACCCAAAATTTTCAGCGTTTGCCAGCGTGTGACTGCACACGCTGACGGCGCGCAGGATGGTCGTTACTCACGCGTCGAACGCGCTAGACGATCGTTACCAACCCAATACTTACACGCTGGCGACCCGCTGTCGTATTTTTATTATAAATCAGTGATACGTTCCTCACACGCTGAGCGCGTTCCTCACACAATGCTCACGCGCTGGCATACGATATGAACCCGTTATCAATCTGCATGGACAGGCTGAAATCACGGTTCCACTTCACTTTTTCTGTGAAAGTTCAGCGATTGCCAGCGTATCAACTATTTTTAACGCGCTACTCATGCATTGGCCTAAAACGTTCTGGGGTGACAGGGCCATAACCAGCGTGTCGCCAGAGTACACCAGCGTACACCAGCGTGCGCCAGCGTGTGAGTAGCGGGTTGATAACGATCGTCTAGCGTGTTTGACGCGTGAGTAACAAACCTCCAACGCTCCGCCAGCGTGTGCAGTCACACGCTGACAGACGCTGGAAATTGTATGTATGTTGAACAAAATATGTTTTCCTCAGCGTGTGACAACATGTCCCAGCGCGTGAGTAACGCGCTCAGCGTGTTGCTAACGCTGGCCAAGCGTTGGTCAGCGTTTGCCAGCGTGTTGCCAAAATTACAACACGTTACTCACGCGTTGGCCTAAAATGGTCTGGTGTGACAGGGCCATAAGGCGGAGCCTTAGGAGCGCCCGGGCACGCGTTCGGATCCCGCAGTGGTTTTGATTTCTTTCTTTTTTTTTCCCTTTTTTTTCTCTTTTTTTTTTGCTGTTCTAAACCCTCATTCTACCAATGTAAAGAGTAAATAGCATAACCAACATAATACCAATAATAATTAGAATAATAATAAAATAATGTCAATTGATTATTATCAGCAGGGTGGATGTAAATCACTGACCTCTATACATGGACAGATCATCATTGTTTTATTTTGAAGTCGGCATGCGGAGAAGTGCAACATGGCGGACCCACGACGTCACTCTGTGAGCCAATGAAATGTCCAGGTGTTGGTACGATACGTAGTACGTAATGTTTATAAATACAAAAGGTACAGAGTAAATCCACTGACCTCTACACCTGGACATTTCATTGGCTCACAGCAGTGACGTCTTGGGTCCGCCATGTTGCACTTCCAGTTCGCGCCGACTTCAAGTGTTAGCACAGCAGAATATGGACAATGATCCGTCCAGGTGTAGAGGTCAGTGATGTAAATCATGACTTAGCCTCAAAAGGTACTTCTTTCAATATTGTAACGATGTATGGACTTGTTTGTATAGGTGTTTTTGTATTGGTGTAAATATGTCTAATTATTTGTATGTGTGTTTTTAGGTATTTTGATGTAAATATTATTGTATTTATGTGTATTGTTAGTTGCCCGTTTTACAGATGTAAGGTTTTGTTTGTGACTTAATTTTGAATAATTTGTACTTAAACAAAAGTAAAGTAAAAATAAACTTGTTAATATGTTTTGGGTGTTTGAAACCCTTAACCCACCAAGAAAACAAGTATATATCATAACGAAAATTAAAAACAAATTTATTAGAACATCTAAGAATAATAACGTAATTTTATTGTATTTTTATCAGGAGGGTGGATGTACATCATGCATTAGCCTGAACACTCGGGAACTTGTTTTAATTTACCGATGTACGGACTTATTTGTTTAAACGTTTTTGTACTGGTGTAAATGTCCTTGTGTTGAGGTATTTTGATGTAAATATTGTTGTATTTTCTATGTATTGTTAGTTGTCCGTTTTACAGATGTACGGTATTGTTTGCGACTTGTGATATTGTTTTTTGTTAATTTTGACAAACAAGTAAAGTAACAAATATATCTTTTAATATTTTTGGGTGTTCGAAACCCTCAACCCACCAAGAAAAAAGAGTACATTATATCATAACGAAAATTTAAAACTAATTTATTATAACAATTATAACGTTTATTTTAACAAAGTTTATTTAATTGCAATTAAGGTGTAGTGTAACATTTTAAATCGTTTTTGCCAAACGGAAATATTTTATTTTGTTTCCATGATTATTATATTATATTATTAATATTGTTGCTTGTGTTGCACGTAGTAAAACTACAATTTAATGATAATAGCTATGACGTATGTACATGTATTATGTTACTGGAAATTAACTGATGTTTGCATCTTGCAGATGCATTTTTCTGTTAAAACATCAATAACTGAAAACTCATCTGAGAGTGTGTACAATAAATTACATAAAAGAAATTACAAAAATTGTGTGACTAGTTTTGAATTTATAATTTTGTTCTCCGAAAATAATGTCATTTTACGGTCTAAACCGTTGTATTTTATCTAAATTCACCCGTCAATAAAGGGAGCCATATATTACATGCTTTTTGGGACCAGCTAATATTACATGCTATTTGATAGGGAATCACGTGCAGGGTACCAGCTATAATATTTTATCAAAAGTTTACCTAAATTCGCCCGTCAATAGAGGGCGCCAATAATTACATGCGTTTTGGGACCAGCTAATAATTGATAAAGGGTTAGCCTTGCATTTGTATGCAAATTAGGACAAAATATGATAATAATGCAAAATGTCTCAAATGTCCCTTAAATAAATTAAGGGGTTAGCCTTGCATACAAATTGTATGCAAATTATTTTAAGCATAATGTTTGCATAATTATCATATTTTGACTGAATTTGCATACAAATGCAAGGCTTACCCCTTATCAAATAATTTAAGAGACATTTGAGACATTTTTTCATAATTATCATATTTTGACCTAATTTGCATACAAATGCAAGGCTATCCTCTTATCACTTAATTTAAGGGACAATGGAGACATTTTTTAATATTATCATATTTTGACATAATTTGCATACAAATGCAAGGCTAATCTCTTATCAATTAATTTAAGGAACAATGGAGACATGTTTGCATAATTATCAAATTTTGACTTAATTTGAATACAAATGCAAGACTAACCCCTTATCAGTTAAATTTAAGAGACATTTGAGACATTTTTGCATAATTATCATATGTTGACCTAATTTGCATATAAATGCAAGGCTATCCCCTTATCACTTAATTTAAGGGATAATGGAGACATTTATGCATAATTATAGACTTTGCATAATTATTATATTTTGACCTCATTTGAATACAAATGCAAGGTTAACCTCTTATCAATTAATTTAAGGAACAATGGAGACATGTTTGCATAATTATCAAATTATGACTTAATTTGCATACAAATGCAAGTTAAATTTAAGAGACATTTGTGACATTTTTGCATAATTATCATATTTTGACCTAATTTCCAGACAAATGCAAGGTTATCCCCTTATCACTTAAATTTAAGGGACATTTGAGACATATTTGCAAAATTATCAAATTTTGACCTAATTTGCATACAAATGCGGGGCTTACCCTTATCAATTAATTTGAATGACAATGGAGACATATTTTCATAATCATATATTTTGCATAATTATCATATTTTGACCTAATTTGCATACAAAAGCAGGGCTAACCCCTTATTAATTAATTTAAGGGGCACTGGAGACATTTTTGCATCATTATATTTTTTGCATAATTATCATTATTTTGACCTAATTTGCATACAAATGCAAGGCTAACCTCTTATCAATTAATTTAAGAGACATTTGAGACATTTTTGCATAATTATCATATTTTGACCTAATTTGCATACAATTGCAAGACTAACTACTTATCAATTAATTTAAGAGACAATGGACACATTTTTGCATAATTATATATTTTGAATAATTATCAAATTTTGACCTAATTTGCATACAAATGCAAGGCTATCCCCTTATCACTTAATTTAAGAGACATTTGAGACATTTTTGCATAATTATCATATTTTGCCCTAATTTGCATACAAATGCAAGGCTAACCCCTTATCAATTAATTTAAGAGACAATGGCGACATTTTTGCATAATTATCATATTTTGACCTAATTTACATACAAATGCAAGGCTAACCACTTATCAATTAATTCAAGGGACAATAAAGACATTTTTGAATAATTATCATATTTTGACCAAGTTGGCATACAAATGCAGGGCTAACCCCTTATCAATTACCAATCAATTATCAATGGGACCAGCTAATATTACATGCTATTTGATAGGGAATCACATACAGGGTACCAGCTATAATATAATTTTATCCAAATTTTATCTAAATTCACTCGTCAAAAGAGGGCGCCAATAATTACATGCGTTTTGGGACTAGCTAATATTACATGCTATTCGATAGGGAATCACGTGTATACCAGCTATAATATCATGTTATCTAAATTTTGTCTAAATTTGCCTGTCAATAGAGGGCGCCAAATATTACAATTTATGTTTGCATAATAATATTTGTTGCATAATTATCATAGTTTGACTTAATTTGCATACAAATACAAAGCTAACCCTTTTAAAATTAATTTAGGTGACAATGGAGACAGTTTTGCATAATTATCATATTTTGACCTAATTTGCATACAAATGCAAGGCTAACCACTTATCAATTAATTTAAGGGACAATGGAGACATGTTTGCATAATAATATTTGTTGCATAATTATCATAGTTTGACTTAATTTGCATACAAATACAAAGCTAACCCTGTTTAAATTAATTTAGGTGACAATGGAGACAGTTTTTTGCATAATTATCATATTTGGACCTAATTTGCATACAAATGCAGGGCTAATCCCTTATCAATTAATTTAAGAGACATTGGAGACATTTGCATAATTATACATTTTGCATACTTATCATATTTTGACAAAATTTGCATACAAATGCAAGGCTAACCCCTTATCAATTAATTTAAGAGACATTTGAGACATTTATGCATAATTATAGACTTTGCATAATTATCATATTTTACCTCATTTGAATACAAATGCAAGGCTATCCCCTTATCGATTAGTTTAAGGGACAATGGAGACATGTTTGCATAATTTTATTTTTTGCATAATTATCATTATTTTGACTTAATTGGCACACAAATGCAAGGCTTACCCCTTATCAATTAATTTAGGTGACAATGGAGACAGTTTTTAGGTCAAAATATGATAATTATGCAAAAATGTCTCCATTGTCTCTTAAATTAATTGATAAGGGGTTAGCCTTGCATTTGTATGCAAATTGGGTCAAAATATGATAATTATGCAAAATATATAATTAGGCAAAAATGTCTCAAATGTTTCTTAAATTTAATTGATAAGGGGTTAGCCTTGCATTTGTATGCAAATTAGGTCAAAATATGATAATTATGCAAAAATGTCTAAAATGTCTCTTAAATTAATTGATAAGGGGTTAGCCTTGCATTTGTATGCAAATTATGTCAAAATATGATAATTATGAAAAATACATAATAATGCAAAAATGTCTCCATTGTCTCTTAAATTAATTGATAAGGGATTAGCCTTGCATTTGTATGCAAATTGGGTCAAAATATGATAATTATGCAAAATATATAATTAGGCAAAAATGTCTCAAATGTTTCTTAAATTTAATGGATAAGGGGTTAGCCTTGCATTTGTATGCAAATTAGGTCAAATTATGATAATTATGCAAACATTTCTCAAATGTCTCTTAAATTAATTGTATGATATATAGTAATAATTGATAAGGGGTTAGCCTTGCATTTGTATAAAAATTATGTCAAAATATGATAATTATGAAAAATATATAATTATGCAAAAATGTCTCCATTGTCTCTTAAATTAATTGATAAGGGGTTAGCCTTGCATTTGTATGAAAATTAGGTCAAAATATGATAATTATGCAAAAATGTCTCAAATGTCCCTTAAATTAATTGATAAGGGGTTAGCCTTGCATTTGTATGCAAATTATGTCAAAATATGATAATTATGAAAAATACATAATTATTCAAAAATGTCTCCATTGTCTCTTAAATTAATTGATAAGGGGTTAGCCTTGCATTTGTATGCAAATTGGGTCAAAATATGATAATTATGCAAAATATATAATTAGTAAAAAATGTCTCAAATGTTTCTTAAAGTTAATTGATAAGGGGTTAGCCTTGCATTTGTATGCAAATTGGGTCAAAATATGATAATTATGCAAAATATATAATTAGGCAAAAATGTCTCAAATGTTTCTTAAATTTAATGGATAAGGGGTTAGCCTTGCATTTGTATGCAAATTAGGTCAAATTATGATAATTATTCCAAAATTTCTCAAATGTCTCTTAAATTAATTTTATGATATATAGTAATAATTGATAAGGGGTTAGCCTTGCATTTGTATTCAAATTAGGTCAAGATATGATAATTATGCAAAATATATAATTATACAAGCATGTCTCCATTTTCTCTTACTTTAATTTATAAGGGGTTAGCCGTGCATTTGTTTTCAAATTAGGTCAAAATGTCTCAATTGTCCCTTAAATTAATTGATAAGGGGTTAGTCTTGCGTTTGTATGCAAATTAGGGCAAAATATGATAATTATGCAACAATGTCTCAACTGACCCTTATTGATAAGGGGTTAGCCCTGCATTTGTATGCAAATTAGGTCAAAATATGATAATTAATCAAAAATGTCTCAACTGACCCTTATTGATAAGGGGTTAGCCTTGCATTTGTTATCAAATTAGGTCAAAATATGATAATTATTCAAAAATGTCTCCATTGTCACCTAAATTAATTGATAAGGGGTTAGCCTGGCATTTGTATGCAAATTAGGTCAAAATATGATAATTATGCAAACGTGTCTCAAATGTCTCTTCAATTAATTGATAAGGGGTTAGCCTTGCATTTGTATGCAAATAAGGTTAAAATATGGTAATTATGCAAAAATGTCTCCATTGTCCCTTCAATTAATTGATAAGGGGTTAGCCTTCCATTTGTATGCAAATTAGGTCAAAATATGATAATTATGCAAAATATATAATTATGCAAACATGTCTCAATGTTGCCTTGAATTAATTGATAAGGGTTAGCCTTGCATTTGTATGCAAATTAGGTCAAAATATGATAATTATGCAAAATGTTTCCATTGTCCCCTTAATTAATTGATAAGGGGTTAGACTTGCATTGGTATGCAAAGTAGGTAAAATATGATAATTATGCAAAAACGTCTCAATTTTTCCCTAAATTAATTGATAAGGGGTTAGCCTTGCATTTGTATGCAATTAGGTGGAAATATGAGAATTATGCAAGAAATATAATTTTGCAAAAATGTCTCCATTGTCTCTTAAATTTATTGATAAGGGGTTAGTCTTGCATTTGTATGCAAATTAGGTCAAAATATGATAATTATGCAAAAATGTCTCAAATGTCACTTAAATTGTAATATTTGGCGCCCTCTATTGACGGGCAAATTTAGACAAAATTTAGATAACATGATATTATAGCTGGTATACACGTGATTCCCTATCGAATAGCATGTATTATTAGCTAGTCCAAAAACGCATGTAATTATTGGCGCCCTCTATTGACGGGCGAATTTTGATAAAATGTATATAAAATGATATTATAGCTGGTACCCTTCACGTGATTCCCTATCGAATAGCATGTAATATTACTGGTCCCAAAACGCATGTAATTATTGACGCCCTCTTTTGACGAGTGAATTTAGATAAAATTTGGATAAAATTATATTATAGCTGGTACCCTGTATGTGATTCCCTATCAAATAGCATGTAATATTAGCTGGTCCCATTGATAATTGATTGGTAATTGATAAGGGGTTAGCCCTGCATTTGTATGCAAACTAGGTCAAAATATGATAATTATTCAAAAATGTCTTTATTGTGCCTTGAATTAATTGATAAGGGGTTAGCCTTCCATTTGTATGCACATTAGGTCAAAATATGATAATTATGCAAAATATATAATTATGCAAACATGTCTCCATTTTCTCTTAAATTAATTTATAAGGGGTTAGCCTTGCATTTGTATGCAAATTGGGTCAAAATATCTCCATTGTCCCTTAAACTTATTGATAAGAGGTTAGCCTTGCATTTGTTTTCAAATTAGGTCAAAATATTATAATTATGCAAAAATGTCTCAACTGACCCTTATTAATAAGAGGTTAGCCTTGCATTTGTATGCAAATTAGGTCAAAATAAGGTTAATTATGCCAAAACATTTTTTTTGCAAACATGCCATTGTCCCTTAAACTTATTGATAAGGGGTTAGCCTTGCATTTGTATGCAAATTAGGTCAAAATAGAATAAATATGCAAAAATCTGCAAAACGCATGTAATTATTGACGCCCTCTTTTGACGAGTGAATTTAGATAGATTTGGATAAAATTATATTATAGCTGGTATCCTGCACATGATTCCCTATCAAAATTAGCTGGTCCCAAAACGCATGTAATTATTGGCGCCCTCTATTGACGGGTGAATTTAGATACAAATTTGATAAAATGATATTATAGCTGGTACCCCCATGTTTTTCCCTATCAAATAGCATGTAATATTAGCTGGTCCCAAAACGCATGGCTCTCTTTATTGACGGGTGATTTTAGAAAAAATACATCGGTTTAGACCGTAAAATTACATTATTTTCGGAGAAACAAATTTATAAATTCAAGACTAGTCACACAATTTTTGTAATTGATGATTTCTTTGATGTAATTTATTGTACACACTCTCAGATAAGTTTTTAGTTTTTCATGTCTTAACAGAAAAATGCAACTGCAAGATGCAAACATCAGTTAATTTCCAGTATTAACATAATACATGTACGTATGTCCTAGCTATTATCATTAAATTGTAATTTTACAACGTGCAACACAAGCAACAATCTTGGTATTAATTGATAATTAATATATTATACATTGTAATAATAATCATGGAAACAAAATAAAATGTTTCCGCTTGACAACAACAATTAAAAATGTTACACTACACATTCCTCTTAATTGCAATTAAATAAACTTTGTTCGTTATAATTGTTATAATAAATTAGTTTTAAATTGTCGTTATGATATACTTCTTTTTCTTGGTGGGTTGAGGGTTTCGAACAACCAAAACATATTAAAATATATATTTTTACTTTACTTAATTGTTTGTCAAAATTAACAAACAAATTATCACAAGTTGCAAACAATACCGTACATCTATAAACGGACAACTAACAAAACATCGAAATACAACAATATTTACATCAAAATACCTAAATACAAGGACATTTACACCAATACAAAAACGATTATACAAATAAGTCCGTACATCGTTGAATTAAAAAAGTTCCTGAGTGTTCAGGCTAATGCATGATTTACACCCCCCCTCCTGATAATAATACAATCAAATTACGTTATTATTCTTAGATGTTCTAATAAATTTGTTTTAAATTTTTGTTATGATATATACTTGTTTTCTTGGTGGGTTAAGGGTTTCAAACACCCAAAACATATTAACAAGTTTATTTTTACTTTACTTATCAAAATTAAGAACAAAACCTTACATCTGTGAAACGGGCAACTAACAATACATATAAATACAATAATATTTACATCCAAATACCTAACTAAAAACAAACAAAATAATTATACATACAAGGATATTTACACCAATACAAGAAAAATTATACATATCGTTCATACATATCGTTAAAATATTGAAAAAGTTCCTGTTTGAGGCTAAAGCATGATTTACATCCACCCTGCTGATAATAATCAAATGACATTATTTTATTATTCTTTTAATTATTACTTGTTATATTTTGGTTATGATATTTACTCTTTACCTTGGTAGATTGAGGGTTTAGGACAGCAACAACAACAAAACTAACCAAAAAAAGGAATCAAAACCACTGCAGGATTCGAACGCGTTCCCGGGCGCTCCTAATGGCCCCGTCACACCAGAACGTTTTAGGCCAACGCGTGAGTAGCGCGTTAAAAATAGTTGATACGCTGGCAAACGCTGAACTTCCACAGAAAAATTCAAGTGGAACCGTGATTTCAGCGTGTCCATAACGCGTTGATAACGGGTTCATAGCGTTCGCCAGCGCGTGAATAACGCGTTAGTAACGCGCTCGACGACTGATGAACGACTGCCCAGCGCGTGAGTAGCGCGGTCCAACGCGCGCCAGCATACGGCAACGACCACATGATTAGTTGTACAAAAAGATGACGCGCTACTACAGTAGTGGCCCTGTCACACCAGAACTTTTTAGGCCAACGTGTTGGAATTTCGGCAACACGCGGGTAAACGTTGACCAACGCTAGGCCAGCGTTCGCAACGCGCTGAGCGCGTTACCCACACGCTGGAACACGCTGTCACACGCTGAGGAAAAAAATACATTTTTCAACATACCTAAAAAAAATCAGCGTTTACCAGCGTGTGACTGCACACGCTGGCGGCGCGCAGGAAGGCCGTTACTCACGCGTCGAACGCGCTAGACGATCGTTACCAACCCACTACTCTCACGCTGGCGACCCGCTGTCGTATTTTTACTATAAATCAGTGATGCGTTCCTTACACGCTGAGCGCGTTCCTCACACGCTACTCACGCGCTGGCATACGCTATGAACCCGTTATCAACCTGTATGGACACGCTGAAATCACGGTTCCACTTAACTTTTTTCTGTGAAAGTTCAGCAATTGCCAGCGTATCAACTATTTTCAACGCTCTACTCATGCATTGGCCTAAAACGTTCTGGTGTGGCAGGGCCATAACCAGCGTGTCGCAAGCGTACGCCAGCGTGTGAGTAGCGGGTTGATAACGATCGTCTAGCGTGTTCGACGCGTGAGTAACTAACCTCCAACGCGCCGCCAGCGTGTGCAGTCACACGCTGGCAAACGCTGGAAATTGTAGGTATTTTGAAAAATTTTTTTTTCCTCAGCGTGTGACAGCGTGTGACAGCGTGTCCCAGCGTGTGAGTAACGCGCTCAGCGTGTTGCTAACGCTGGCCTAGCGTTGGTCAGCGTTTGCCAGCGTGTTGCCAAAATTACAACACGCTACTCACGCGTTGGCCTAAAATGTTCTGGTGTGACAGGGCCATAAGGCGGAGCCTTACGGGGGCGCCCGGGCAAGCGTTCGAATCCCGTGTCTTAGACCACTCGGCCAACTGACTAAGACGGCTTCATAGAGGTTTCTAATGATTATGTGGATTTCGGAGCCATGGTGTAGGAGCACTGACCTCTACACCTGGACGGATCATTGCCCATTCACACTTGAAGTCGGCGCGAACTGGAAGTGCAACATGGCGGACCCACGACATCACTCTGTGAGCCAATGAAATGTCCAGGTGTAAGGTTCAGTGGGTACGGTACGTATGACGTAATGTTTATAAATAAATAATGTATAGAGTAAATCCACTGACCTCTACACCTGGACATTTCATTGGCTCACAGAAGTGACGTCTTGGGTCCGCCATGTTGCACTTCCAGTTCGTGCCGACTTCAAGCGTTAGCACAGCAGAATATGGACAATGGTCCGTCCAGGTGTAGAGGTCAGTGTGTAGGAGGGGCATTAATTTGTGTGGGGGAGGGGGAGGGAAGTGTAGGAAGGTACAGTTGTGAGGGGAAGTGTAGGATGGTAGAGGGACGGTTGACAACGAGTACTCAGTATAGTGTTATGTAAGGCATAGTTCTCGAGTTAAAAACATAAAGAACGACGAAAGGAAATAGAGGAGTTTCGGCCAAAACAAAAAATATTGTTTGATTGTTCTATATTATATTGTGTATCTAATGTGAATTGTCGAAATGAATGAAAAGTGGAATAAATTCTCGCAAACGCTTTTTGTTCATTGTAATTCAATAGTCGATTTTTTTCTTTTTTGTTGGGTGAGGAGGGTGGTTAATTCAATTTATAATAATGTTGAGAATACCGTTGTTGTTTCAGATCAAAATTGAAACTACTTTCATTCTGAAAACGAATTGTCGTCCATCTTTGCTTGATGGAGAGTGTTGGGGTGACAAAGAAATGGGCTTTCTATTCTCTTAAAAATTAAGAAGGAATGCGTTTACAACTTCACAGGAAACGTGGAGCGAATTGTTATACCCAGTAACAACTGACTACAGTACAAAGAAGATTCGAAAATACCCCAAAAGTATGACAGAATTATAAACAGACCGCACGAACTCGGCCAAATGAAGCGATGATCGTAGAGCGCCGTATGGCCTTTGGTATAAAGCGCCCTCTGTTGACAATATACGCACGAGTCAATGCTGAGTCAATGGGTTATGTGGCGCCCTCTATTGACGTGTACATTTGGTTAATTTTGAAGTAATAATGTAGCGCCCTCTAATGACGGTAGGTAATTTTAATGACTAAAATGTTTAATATTAAGCGCCCTCTATTTAGTGTGCATTTATATTTAATGTAAAACTTCATATTCTTGTTTCAAATAGGAACGCAAGTAATGAGAAACTATGTACACATTTTATTGAAAACATTGTTTTTATTAACAAAGTAGTTACTGTTTTAATTTTTCAGCCTAGAGTCTACCGTTTTAAGTAATTCAGAAGTTATTTACAGTTATTCAATAAATCAACCCATCTTAATTTTCTTTAAAAAAAAAAGAACCAACTTATTTTAGGATTCACGTGGTTGACTATAACAATCTAAGAATTCCACTCATGCTCACGGCAAAGTAAAAAATGATGATAGTTGTGAGATGGTGAACATAGAACGGCAGAGAGAAATTAAGGCATGGCCTTCACTGGCGCCTCCCGCTAATACTGGGCACAGCATGGGAAGCGCTGATCAGCTTTACAGATTTCTGTGAAGGAAACGCACGGCATTCTGGGTAGCATACCATGACCTTTCGAATTGCATGCAGTGAAACTGGTGACCCAGTCCCATTCACAGTTTACAAAATCTATCCAATCGGGGCTTAAAGCGCATCAGCGTTTCCCAGCGCCTAACTTATTCCCTTTTGTTTCTCCAACTTAAATATTACACTACATGTACATTTGTATTAGGTTAGATTTTTCAGGGATGAATTGCCTGTTGAACTTTTGAGCAAAATATTCATGTAATAGTTAAAAAAAAAAATGGATTTCACATAAAATTGATTTTGAAATTAACTAAATAACGGCGCTTTATGAGGTAATAATTCAAATAAATTGTCTGCACATTCCAAATTTTTGTCAGAGACACGACAAACAAAATGAAATAAGTACAGAATGCAGGGTCGAGACAACAAACATGTTTGGCTTGGAAGTTATCAGCCAATGATCCCCTGCAATGTACATGGCGAGTCAGAAAGAAGTTCCAAAACAAAAATAGTAAAATTATTTCAGAAGTATTTTGGTAAAAAAACTAAGTTAAAGGGGCACTATGTCATGAAATCCCCCAAAATATCATGTTTTGGATTGTTTACTTATCCTATTTGAAACATACGGTTAAAAGAAAGCTAACCTCATGGGTTACCATTCTTAAGAAAAGACGGAAAAACACCGGTTGTTTACATCGGACACTACATCATACATGAACGTATACGTTTTTCTGGTTGTTTTCATTCAATGTTCGATACACGTTCTGCTTTTCCCATAAATTGCACATGGCACCAATGCACAATTGTGGTTTCTTACACGTCCGTAAAAGGCAATCGCTTTTCGGCTGGAATCTAGACTACACCCAAACTGCTCGAGTTTTGGGGGTCACTTTTGTGACCCCTAAAAACTAGTTGTCTGACATTTATTTAAAAAAATATTCTTTATGGAAAAAAACTTCTTCTTGACTCGCCCTGTACTGTATGTCATTTTACAATTTTCAGTAACAAGCAAAATGTCCCCTAGGTTCTCGGATACCGAGAAAACAAAAAACCCTAACCCTATACCCGGTACGAGTTCCGGACAAATTCCAGACATTGCATCTTTTACAAACTGCAGGATTCTGAACAACTTCCCTGCAAGCTTCCCGCAATGAAGTATTACTATGTGGGTCATGAAAATGTTTGCTTGACATGTCTGGGAACAATGATTCTGCCCAGAACTTGCCCGGAACTTGCCCGGAACTTGCCCGGAACTTGCCCGGAACTTGCCCGGAACTTGCCCGGAACTTGCCCGGAACTTGCCCGGAACTTGCCCGGAACTTGCCCGGAACTTGCCCGGAACTTGCCCGGAACTTGCCCGGAACTTGCCCGGAACTTGCCCGGAACTTGCCCGGAACTTGCCCGGAACTTGCCCGGAACTTGCCCAGAACTTGCCCAGAACTTGCCCAGAACTTGCCCAGAACTTGCCCAGAACTTGCCCAGGATATGAATTGAGACAGGGCTTAAGCAATCGACCTTAAACAAAACTGACCGACACTTTACTTAATGAACACAAGTTGCAGGCCATTGTAGGTCATACCCAATATTGATACAAACACAGATGTGAACTTCTGACCAACAATCATGACCAACTGTTGAGGCTCTAAACTTACAGTGGAACACATTTCAACTCCGCTGAAAATTATCAGAAATTCACTCTGCCTGTGTATCCCTCTAGAGTATGACGATGAACCAGCTTTGTCTTCATTAACCAGTTCGCGCCGGAGGACGTATATACACGCAAAGTTTTCCCTAGATTCAAAACGGATGATGCATAAACACGTCACGAGCAAGGCCGGAAATGTCTGTCGGCAGCGAGCAAGGCCGGAAATGTCTGTCGGCAGCGAGCAAGGCCGAAAATGCGCGGGTGTGCTTCCCGGTACCATCGGCCTGAACCCGCCTCGGATCGAGTTTCGTCAAAAATAATCTCGCGCCTCGGCTAATGTTAAAATAATCACGGCGCGAACTGGTTAACAAAAGCAAGTAGTGTAAACAAATAAAGTCTTACAAACAATGGAAGAAGTTAACGTACCACCAGCAAAATTACTGATGTGTAAACTGTTCAGAGCAGTGTCTCTTGTTGAATAAACTCTAAGCCTAAACTGTACAACACTGACCGTTCACGTTCATCTCTCATACAAAAAAAAAAAACATTTCAAATTGAAGTACAAAGATCTGTCATTTTCTGTAATTTACAATTTGTACAGTGGAACAGACTTCAGCTGTAGAAAAAAATATGAATAAAACAGGTACACTATGCTATAAAATGCAGGTACCAGATTCACAATAAGTTAAATTATGTTGAGGGATATACAGTGTAATAATTATGTTTGTATAAAAAATTGGCACAGCATTATTTATTTTTTAGTAAACTGTGTCGGCTATTTACAACATTTTGTTAACTATGTGGTTTAGTTAATACATGTACAACCGTTGTATACAACTAAGAGGTAAAAACAAGAATAATGTGTCATCGGCTAAATAAAATGTAAAAAGGAAGAAAACAACTAATTCATGAATTTTATTTTGGCAACTTTTGTGAAAATGGGCTGGCTGAATATTAAGTCAACCAATCACAGGGCTTCTTATACAAAAAATAAAAGACAGTCTATCATTATATATATATCAGTATCCACTTCTAAGAATCATTCTGATTGGACAAAATATTCATGTGACCAAGAGTTCTGAGTGGCCAGCCAAAATAAAAAATATTGGAAAAAAAGGGGGAAAAGGGAAAATACAGATTGTGACCAGAAATACCAAAATATTTCTAAATATCAAATTTGGCAGAGAAAGTAACACAATTTCTACAAGTCTTGGATTTTAAGCTTTTTTTATTTTTCAAAATTACTATCGGAAATTTATCCGAGTTTGGCACATGAGTTAGGGAGCAGAAATTGAGAATTTATTCACTAAAGTGTAAATTTTGTTTTTAATGGCGTTAATGTTTTCAAAAGGGTTTCCGTGTTTGTTGGTTAAGACAGGCAACTAGAAGATATATTCAGGGACATTCGCAGCTCAACTTTTGAACAATTTAACGTTTGATTATTATTTTTTTGGCAGTGTTATGAACCAATAAATCCAAACAATTGGGGGATGGTCAGTTTAACTTCACGAAAATGAGGTAGGAGATAAATGGGGCTATTTGTTTTGGTGAATGTAGTATAGAGATTCGGCAGACAGTGGCCAAGGCATTATTTGGCCAAGGTAAAGCGACTGAAAAAAATCAAAAACAATATTATTTCGCCCAAAAATTTTTGGGTTTTGATTTAGGGAATTACAATATTTGTGGGGTACAATGAACAACATTTTTTGGTTCATAGCTGGTTGAAACTTTGGTATTTAAACTGATAAAACATATTCACAGAAAACATAATACAAGTTTTAAAGGTAATTTTGTTATCTTAGGGGTAAAGTATTATGGGAAAGATGCCAAGTTTGTTTGGGGGGCAAACACACTAATTTTGAATACATGAAAGTAAATATGAATATTCATATGCCCCAACATCTTTCCCACAATACATGGTTCATAGGTATTTTGAAAAAACAAAGTGTGACCAACCATTACTTTAGTCTACAACGTTGCAGTGAAGCTGGCTTCAGTAAAAACTAAGTAGAATTTTGCCATTCATAGAACAGTCACAGCTGCATACCACTCGATTTATTTTCATTGCTGCAATAGACCGATTGCGCCCTCTAAGTCATGTGACTTATAGTGGGTATCAAACATCAACAAACATGGCGTCCTTCATAGCAAAGTGCCGCTGTTGCAAAGTACATGATGATTGTTGCATTTGTTTCTTCGATCGAGGATTTTCTTTCTCGAAATCCCTGAAGAATATTCCGAAGTTTGTACACCTTACCGGAATGGCTGAATAAAGCCAGTAAGGACAGTTCAAGCAAGTTTTGGAAATTCTACAAGGAACGTTATGTTCACGATGTGGTACTGGCACGGAACGTTGGGACCGGCACTAGCACCAGCACTAGTGATTTCGAGAAAGAAAAGCCTCGATCGAAGAAACAAATGCAACAATCATCATGTACTTTGCAACAGCGGCACTTTGCTATGGAGGACGCCATGTTTGATACCCACTATACATGTAGGTCACGTGAGGGCGCAATCGGTCTATTGAAATTGTCAGCCTAATGACATCCATTTTTCCCCGTCTTGTAACCTGTACAAGTTCACATTTTTTCTTAACTTTAGAGAAAACCAAATAATTTAAACTGGTGGAAAAGAGCCAAAATACCCGTTTCTGTGACAAAATACTCTGAAATCTGAATTTGCCAACCTAAAGTTATCTGCTGTGGACAAATAATATTCAACATTGGAGGGCAGTGTATAAAAAAAAAATGGCTCTGAACACGTCAGTATTGTCTGGGGACTATTATTTATGCCAAGTACATATGTGACCTGTTCCAACAAAACCCGGACAAAGTCGCACAATGTGTTTTATCACAATGTACTCTTGAAGTCATTTGAGATGGATTTTACCATTTTGAGTTTTCCTGATTCACCAACTATTAATCTAAAATCTTACTAAATTTGAAGATAATCTGTCGCCCAGAAGTGTGTTTTTTTGTTGATTTTGTGAAACAATTGTGTATAGGAATACATGCTGTAATACAGCTGTTTATCTCGTAATTATGTTGTTTGTGTTTTATCACTAAATCTTTCCCCCAGGGGAGATAGGGTGGGGGTAAATATATAAATAATACATCATTTAAAAGCTGAGAACCTAGAGAATTTGAATAAAGCAAAACTCGAAAAAAGTTATATTGTCAACTTTGTCCGGGTTTCGTTGGAGCAGGTCACATATTTAAAACCCTGGCTTGCCTTCAGAAGTGGGTTCACTCCAGAACTGTTCCAAAAGCATTTTATGTTCACACAAAATGTAAACACCATTCATCTTGATCCGATACTGTCAAATTTGCCATTTCTGGAGCAAACAAAGCCGAAACCTTCCCAAAGTCAGGAGATTTAAAATCTACTGAAACCAAAATTGGACACGATGCCGAAGTTTGAATAAAGCCGAAAGTCTAGGCGGCGCACAATACGTGCAGCCGTGTCGATATTACTTGGCTGCGGCTTGATAGTACACACGTGTCTATGGGAAGTGGCTGCAGCTGGCCCACTACTCCGAACCAATACCTCCTTGGTTGCAATGACGAAGGTCGGGGAAGACCACTGAATGCTTGAACGTATTTCCCCGAGAAGCCTGATGCTTACACGAAGATGCCATGAGCATGTGCACATTTAGAATAAATGTTGACATGCGTACTCTAAACTTATGTTCGTGAACCAGTGCGCATGTGCGCTATCTCTTCCAGGGCAAAAGTGACAAAAGCCCCATCTACCATGTACTCAGAGCCGTTGCTTGGAGGAAAGGTGGGCGGCGAAGGGCAAGAGGGGGAGGGGGATATGTTACACTTTGAAGTCTTCCTCTTGCATCTTGGCTAGCGTCTTCTTGACTCGTAGCATGGTGAGACGGGCGGCTGGGTTGGGATGCCAACACTGCGTCATGACTCTCGCTATCGATAAAAGGCTCTGCGGACAAAACAGTAACATGGACGTTCATTTTGCAACATTGACAGCCTTCCTCGAAAGCAAACACTAGCACCAATTTCTGACGTCTATACAAAAATTGCCCAAATTGAACACATTATAACGAATGTTTGCAGCGAATGCTTTGTGACGTCAAACTTGTATCGCATGAAGTATGAACTGCCTTAATCCTAAACTCTCGGGGGAGTTTTGCTAAAACACATTTCAGACTTGCGCTCCTGAGTAAATGAAACGTTTGATGTTCGAGCCATTAGGAGTTACCAAGTCCTATATTTAAACCCTCTGCCCAGTTCCAGCTAATTTTGACAGAACCCCTCCACAACTAAAAAGAAATCCCCCCCCCCCCTTTTAAGGATTCTTTTTACTCACATCGTCACCACTCCACCTGTTTGGAATGTCAGGTCTTCTTCTCTCCTGAATGACAGTTTTCTGCATTTCCTCGAAGGTTGGGTTAGAGCTGGGGACAAAGTCGTGGTATGGGACCTGAGCGTCTTCTACTATTCCTGCAGATCGGAGCAAAGAAAAACGATATTTTCACCGTTTAAAAAGGTAGAATACAGCATTTGCAAATATCAAAAAATGTTTACTACTGAATTATTAAGAAATATCTTACTTATTTGAAAGTCAATAATGATTCTAGGCATCCAGCAAAATGATTGGGATAGATATCCTGTTATCGTTCCGAATAAAGTGACATAATGTCACATAAGAATAGCTCAAAGACTACACGAGTTTCCGACGGGCTCGCGACGGGCTCGCGACGGGCTCGCGACAGGCTCGCGACGGGCTCGCGACGGGCTAGCTTGTTGCAAGGAATTGGATTCTTTTGAAATCTGTGGCACAAACCTCTCGTGACGCATCTTCTTGCGATCTCCCAGAGGACCAGACCAAACGAGTAGACGTCTGCATTCTTGTAGGATTCAAAGGCATTGGCGTTGATCGTGCCGTCCAGAACCTCCGGCGCCATATACCGCCTGTTGCCTGGCCGTGATTTGGTCGGTAAGTCCACGTCATTCGTCTCGCTGGAGTGAGAACAGCCAAAAAAGGTTACTCTCAAATGCAATACTTGCTGTAATAATGTGTGTATCTAAATGTGACCTGCTCCAATTTATTTCATTATTTATTTCAACATCCAACAGCGAAATAGTGCCAATTACAGGATTATTAAGAGAGAGAAATAAATGTGAAGAAGTTGCAGTTTTAGAGGTGGGAGGGAAAACCCCAGGAGTGTATTCTCGAGAAAACCCACTGAATCAGGCAGAGACTTTAAACCCAATCCACAAATTGGCCCAGGCGGGATTCGAACCCGGCTCACAGTGGTGGAAGGCTTGAAAAAGAACCTCCAGAAGTAAACTGCCAATAATTCGTAATTCTTTTTTAATTTGGGGTTACCAGCTCCCCACAGATACCGACCAAAATTCTTGACTACCGTACCAATCACAACAACTTGTCACATTATATTTCTGGGATCCTACGCTTGATAACATTTTTAATTGATAACCGGTAACATTTCAAAGCTAGTAATTTAAATCGGAAACACATTTTTTTGTTATTTGATTTAATCTTCGTTTTTTTTTTAATCAACTCGCCGTCCTGCCTGTCAGTTAAAAAAAAAAATTTGATCAGCACCAAAAAATCTTGCTTAGTAAAAACAGGTTACCAGCCAAAACTCCACCTGCTTTTAAAGTCAAGCAAAAACCAGCGGAATACCAGTCATGCTAAGCACATTTCTTCTGCTTACATGTTTGATGAAATTGGTCTCTTGTAAAAGCCAATGAAGCATACGATGAATTATAAGTGATGGGGGAGGATGTAATGAAGAGTGTTTCCAGTTTGGGAAACGACACCCTCGTAAATCAATCAGTGACATTTCCTACATGGGAAATCGTTCAATTTGTCAAATCTAAAAAAAACACCCCTAATGACATGTTCATCGTATTGCGGCTTTGAAAAAAAGAAGGGGGGGGGGGGGGGGCAACAAACATCCCTAGGGGGTCATTATGTTCACTAGACATGGACGTATCCTAATTATGTTTCCTTGACACGGATTTTTTTAAAGTGTACACTTTCGAGAAACCTCTTTAAAGAAGGAACAAAAATCTTAAGATCTGCGGTAGGTGGGAATGCACAAGTGGCTTTGGTCGGTGTGCCGAACTGCAGAGTTGTATTCAAGTCCTCGCAAGTCCATCACAAGTCCTCGCAAGTCCATCACAAGTCCTTGCAAGTCCATCACAAGTCCTTCAGTCTCAAGTCAAGTCACTAACTAGCTATTCAAATGAACCATTAACCGAAGCATTCATTTGTCATTGTTCAACCAGTTAATACCTGCGACTGGCTTTATGTAACAACTTGCGACTGGCTTTATGTAACAACTTGCGACTGGCTTTATGTAACAACTTGCGACTGGCTTTATGTAACAACTTGCGACTGGCTTTATGTAACAACTTGCGACTGGCTTTATGTAACAACTTGCGACTGGCTTTATGTAACAACTTGCGACTGGCTTTATGTAACAACTTGCGACTGGCTTTATGTAACAACTTGCGACTGGCTTTATGTAACAACTTGCGACTGGCTTTATGTAACAACTTGCGACTGGCTTTATGTAACAACTTGCGACTGGCTTTATGTAACAACTTGCGACTGGCTTTATGTAACAACTTGCGACTGGCTTTAAGAAAAGACTTGCGACTGGCTTTAAGAAAAGACTTGCGACTGGCTTTATGAAAGGACTTGCGACTGGCTTTATGAAAGGACTTGCGACTGGCTTTATGAAAGGACTTGCGACTGGCTTTATGAAAGGACTTGTGACTGGCTTTGTGAAAGGACTTGTGACTGGCTTTGTGAAACAACTTGTGAATGGACTTGTGAAAGGACTTGTGACTGGCCTTGTGATTGGACTTCCAGGGACTCGAATACAACTCGGCCAAACTGACCTTTTTCCATACACCAATATCAAACAAAATTCAACGTGCTCGTTTTGGTAGCGCACCTTAAAAACCTTGCTGCCCGCGACAAGTCGCCGATGGCGCACGTGCCGTTGGCCTTGACCAGGATGTTCCGACTGTTGATGTCGCGGTGAGCGATGGCAGGCTTGCCCTGCATGCCACAGATCTCGGAGTGCAGGTGGGAGAGGCCGTTAGCTGCCGAGTGGGCCAACCGCAGCATGGCTTTGGTGTCCAGGATGTTGTAGCGTAGGTAGTTGAGCAGGGCCCCGTGCTCGTGGTACTCCGTGATCAGGAAGAGTTGGGTCCAGGAACCAGACCCTCGGATGTCAGCAGCTATAAAACCTAAACAAGACGAACAGAAAACAAAATGGTTGTTCATTCACAAGCTTCCAAATGAACAACATGATTTGTGTAGAAGTTGATTGCGACGTTGAAAAGTTGACTTCTTGTTTAAATAGCGTGGCAAGATAAAGGTTAAAGTGGCTTCTCCAAAAGTTCAAAGAAACTGTTTGGTTGGGTACGGATTTGTAATTGCTCCTATTGTAAAATCTGCTCCGACACCTAATTAAAATGTTAACGTTCCTAATGACAGCTTCTTGATATTCACAAGCATTAACTAAAAAGTATACCTTACAAGACAACTGGGCGGTGCACTGTATTGAAAATCACTCATATCATGGCAAACTTCCCTGCTCAAGGACATCAGACTCTCAGCACCTACCTAAGATGTTATTGTGCCTCATGAGAACTGTTTGATATATCTCTGTCTCCCTGAACCAGCTGGACTCTTCCTCCGTCAGGTAAATCTTGACGGCCACGTGCTCTCCCCTCCACTTAGCCTTCCATACCTCACCAAAGCGCCCCTGCCCGACGCAGCGTATTAACTGAACCTGCTTGGCTATTGTGCGTTGGACCTGGAAACAATAAAAACACACAAAAAAGCAAAACAAAAGTGTTAAAATCATAAACAAGAACAGTCTATCCAAGCACGAAAGTCACAAAATTGCTTTCTGAGGAAGCTACTCTTTATTGTGATCTGAACGCAAGTTTCTTGCTACAACTTGAAGTCGATGTTTACATGGAATTAGGCCGTGTCCAAAACGGGCTTCTAGAGCTACGGCTACTGTCAGCCTGCTCATAGTTGTAATGGGTGAATACCTAGACAATAGCCACAGTCACAGAGATTTGGACACGGCCTTACTCTGAAAGGTTATAGGAAAATGGTAGAAAAGGTTCTTACAAATACATGTAATGTGCATTTTGGGCAATTCCAGCATTATGAAAGGAAATATGTGACCTGTCATCACAAAATGAGCGTAAAGTCGCACGGAGTGATTTCCCAGTACGGCCAGTCAAAGTCAAAATTTGAAGGGGTGGTCGATTTTGAGATTATATGATTTTTTTTAAAGACGAAATCGCCAACATTCAATTCCCAATTTTTTTCAGGACGATCAGATAAACACAAAATTAGTTTTTAAGACAATTTTGACTATGCCTTTCTACGCCTTTCACACAATTTCTCGCAAGAAATGCCCGTTTTCTCATAATCTCTGTATTAAGACTCCAGACTAAAAAAAAAAAATAAAAAAAATATATTGAGTATCAAACCTCCAAGTGTTATATACCATTGGAAAGCTCTGTTTCCACAGAATTTAGAAATACCCATATCTCAATTTGAGATTTTGCGGACTTTACGCTCATTTTGTGATGACAGGTCACGTATTATGTCCACGAAAAATTAAGTCAAACATGATATCAGATTCATGATTCAATGAAATGATCCAAAACTCCTAGTCTACAATCTCTTTAAGATTACTAAATGATGGATGAATAAGATTTGCAAAAAAAACAACCCAAAACAATCAGGTTTATTCACCAAGCTTTTATTAACCAGTTCACAAGGTCTTATCTGGGATTGACTGCTGCTGTGTTTTTCCCCCCAGCTTCGTTATCCGACATTTCCTTTCCTGTCTTCTCTTGACACATTAAGACACTGCTTTTTAATTCAGCGCAAAATACGCGCTGCGTGTTTTTTTGTACGCGGCCTTGTTTTTGTTTTTTTAGGGGAGAGTGGATGACTGAAGAGTGCATGACTTGATGGGAGTCCCACTCAATTTGCTGAAATGATGAGTCATTACCAGCAAATTGCTCTGCTCGGGTCTCCGCAAAAATTCTACCTCAGTCAAAAGGTTTATTAATGATAATATAAAAACCTACAGAAATCAAGTTAGAAGTAATTGCATTTCATGTCCATTTCATGTAAACGTGTCGGCTATAACTCCCGACTTAACTCGACTCAAGTGCACTTTGTGGCTCTACTCAACAATTTTGACCTAAGGTTTTGACTCAAAACTTCACTCGACTTGGGTAACACACTCTAACCCTGCGACGTGTCGCCAAACTTTTTTTCAAAGTCGCTTCGCCGACAAAAACCAATTACTATTTCATCCTGCGTTAAAAAAAATCTCATATTACATGTATTCCTCATTCAAAGCAAGCCGAAAAACAAGGTAAGTGCCGCTTGAACCCTGGTTGAACCGGTGATCCAGCTTTTTGCAAAGCAAAGACTGCCCTACGAGTATCATATTACATTGTGTACATAAAGGGTCTTTGAGGTGTGGATTTTACCACTAGACTTTCCCAAGCATTCAATCATGCTATTTGCTGCCTTGCCTTATTCAACAACACCAGCTGGTTTCTGGGTGTCTGGCCTGTGAGAAAGGGCTGTGTTGACATATAAAGCCATAAAATCGAACAGCTTGGGGGTATTACACAAAATACAAGCGACTTTAAAAAAAAGTACTGACGCGCGTTCGTGTAAAAAAAAAAAAGGTAGCACGGCCGACTCGCAGCTCTGGTTACTCACTTCCCTCAAACCGAACGCGAATATGAGACGAAGTTTAGGCCTTGCCAATTCGCAATTATCATATACTTTCCTATTCTGGTGAATTTTGTTGCGAATATTTCGTAAATATTTGCATTGACGTTTTATGAAGAAGTACATGTATGACTAAGAACCACGAATTGGCCGTCAGTGCGACTGTTAGCCTGACTTACGAGTAGTGGAAGCCCGGAGCCACTGCCCGATCCCGAGACTCGGCTCATAAGCTCGCTGAGTGTTTCCCCGTCGGTGATGTACGTCTCGTTTTGCCGCGTTCTACTGACTTCCACGTCAAACCTCCTTCTGCCTTCTCTCTTTTTTAACCTTTGGGAAGACAGCAAAATATATAACAATAAAAAAACAATTGAAACATCATTGTGCAAATCATGTACAAATATCGAAAAAATTAAAACTCTGGTCAATGCACGAATTGAGCCTATAAATAAATCTACCTTTGTTGTACCATAGGGAAAGGAACAGATCTATGGTTGTACCATTTACACTTTTAATTCTTAAATAATATAATGCAGTTTCACTCTTAAATCACCGTGAAATGTCACGGTGTTTTAAGAGTGAAACTGCAATTCCATTGTCAGTTTTCTGTTTTCCTTAACTGTTTTTCTATAAGGGTCTGTGTGTTACATAATTAATAGTTAAAAGTAAACAAAATTGAATTAAAACAAAATAAGAAACAGACATTAATTAACCCTAACCCTCCAGGTTATTTTGGCTAGAAACCCTGCCAGACGCAACAGATTGCATACTTTGTCACAATGACTTGTGTGCAGAGCCCAGCAAGGTCAAGCAGTCACCACAGATGCACTGTGCTGGATCTGGCAGGGTTAGGGTTAATTAATTAATACAAAATTTACAATTAAATTAAATAAGAGATATTTGTACCTGATATAAAGGAAGGTACTTGTAAGAATGAATAGAACTGCACAGACTGTTACGGAGACTAGGAGTACAATTTGATGAGCTGTGTCGTATTCGTACTGATCCAGAGGTTCAACTGTATCAGAAAGAGAGGAAATCAAATGAAATATATCATTAATGCAAGAATCACATAACATGTAAACATGTTTTTTTCATTGCAATTATTTTACAGAGCACTGTGGTCCAGTGGTCACCGTGTTTGACTCCTGTACGATGGTACGTGGTACATGGTACGTGGGTTCGAACCCTGGCAGGGAACATGGTGCTTGTGTTCTTGGGCAAGACACTTTGCTACAATTGCCTCTCTCCACACAGGAGTAATGGGTACCTGTGAAGGTAGAGACCACATGCGCTGATCTTGAGCTGCTGCAGAAATAGTCTCGTTCCTGGTGAACAGGGATAATAGTTGTAAAGCGCTTTGATACACCCACATTGTGGGAGTCTAAAGCGCTATATAAGAACTAACATTAACATTAACATTACAGGATAAGCAATAATCTTTCATCAATTGCATGCTTATATGCTAGGTAAACGCAATGCCTGTGAAAGACTGAAAATCTGTTAAAGGTTGGAATCGAACCCAAGAACGCTTGCTTACTTAGTGCAGAGGTCCTGCAAATAATGTGACCTGGCACCACGAAATGAGCGGAAAGTGGCACATTGCCAAAACGAGTTATTGTTGTTTTTACATAAAATAACCCTCCTTTATCATATCCCAAAATGTTATAGCTCACTTAAAACTCTAAAGTGTTTTTTATTTTGTGGCTGAATTGCACTGATTGGTACTGTAGTTGACACGGTTCAAGGACTTTGAACTCCGTTTTCTCGAAACAGGGGAGCATGAATTCAGCTATTTCAAAAAGAGTAATTGGCGGCTGGGAATAAGCTACAGCAACACACAATACATAATTTGAATGCTTAGGACTTCTTTCTAGAAATGTAATAATGTTAACTTTTAAATTTTGCGACTTTCCACCCATTTCGTGGTGCCAGGTCACATGTTCTTTTAACATACATTTGTTTATTCTTTCTTTTCTACATGCACGTGATAACCTTACAATATTCTTCTTGGTAGAATTTTAATAGCATATCCCCCTTTGGAAAAAGTGCTATTTTGAAATGATTCACAAATACATTGAAGATTTTGATGTACATGTAGCATGAACATTAGACTGTTCTTCACAAAAAAATTACTTAAACATTTAGGTTGGGTGCGTGACAGCGAATAATGTAATAAGTGACAGTAACAACATACCGTATGCGCCGAAAACAGGTGTTGGGAAAAGTCTGGGGCAAAAAAAAAAAACCAGCGACAGGAATGCGACAAATAATAAGCAGGCGTGAACTCCGGGTGATGAATTTTATCTCACCATTTGAACCCTTCTTTTTTGTCCCTCGTGATTTATAATGCAATGGATTTATACAGAGGGAGCCAGGTAATAACTCAATTGTTGAGATGATTCCTGTGTGTCGTGAGAATCGAGTGTTGAGCCAAAGGGCAGAACTCAGAAAAGATTAGCGGAGGGCTCTCAAATTGTTTTACTTCATTTCTGATAAAAAAATGATCCTAAGAGTAAGAGTAAGAGACATTTTTGAAATATTTTTTTGTGATCCGACGTGGCAGTTTGGGAACTTTTGTGGCCGAATTTGCATGAATCAGTAACAACAAGATTGATAGACTAAGCCACACCCCCTGACAGTAAGCCGGCCACTTGTCTATGGTAGCCGCTCCAGCCAGTTCCCATAGACTTACATGTAAGGTCAAGCCATAGCCAAGTAATTCTGACACAGCCTATCAAAAATGTAGATGTACGGCTAGGTCATTTCCTGAAATACAACAATGTAGGTACATGTAGAGCTACTTAGGATTATTTCTGTATTGCTCAAATGGCTAATCCATTGTCACTAGAGACCAGTGTACTGTGGGGAAACAGCTCCAAGCTGAAAGTTAGTACAGTGTATTTTTTTTACAAAGACTTGACCCCTACTTTTGGGTCTTCAAACCCTACCCCTTCGGGACAGTTGGGAGTCTGTTGGCCAGTCCTGTCTAATCCTCCCTGATCCCACCCTAATCCTGTCTAGGTTGCTAATCCCTGGGCACCAGGCTACACAGAATTGCAGAATGTCACAGGATTGCCTCAGAGTCTGAGGAATTGAAATTGCAATTGAAGGTGATGAGTGCTACTGGTCTTGTGTCAGGATAGAATCAGGTTTTAGAAAATTGAAGCAAATTTAATGATCATTGATGTTAACAATGGAAGTTTTATTGCAACACTTGCCAGTACCTTTACACTCACAAGTAGAGGTACCGGTAGTATGTGGTAATTGCTTGAATTATCATGAATGGGTAGATTCGGGGGGTTGTATCTTATAGTAAATATCGTTTAACTGACCTGTCCTAAGTCTTACAACCATGGATGCCGAGAAAAGCACGAAAAGCAGCGATTGTTTTCAACCGGCGTCGAGCAGTTATTCTTACATGTATGTTATATTTGTTTTTTCGCGATCGCCGACTGGCGATCGCAAATTTTTCTTTTTATAATTTAATTTGTCAGAATAATTACAGAATATCTAGCGCAATTATTTTGCTGGATGCCTAAAATCATTATTTACTTTCAAATGAGTAAGATATTTCTTAATAAGTCGGTAGTAAATATTGTCAATATCTGCAAATGGTGTATCCTACCTTTAATAGTGCGCCAAGGTCACATTATTGTCAACAGAAAGTCCCTGACATCTGTATTCTGCATTACATGAACCATAATCCAATTGGAACAAATTGGGCTACATGTACAAGTACCTAACTGCCTCTCTCCTACTGGTATAATTGCAAAGAGGATAAGGTATATCAGCCAAACCGTTCAAAATCATTTTTTTTCTCCAAAATTAATAGTTGAATTAATCAAAAGAAAAATTCAAGTATTTATCAAGAAATGATAAACAATACACAGTATGTAACATGCCAAAACACACGGTTTCAAGAAAATGAAATTGGTACATGTCTTATTCCTCCATGATGAGACGTACAGACGAGGTAAACCGAGGCAACTATAGCTATATATACATGTACATGTACAATGTATATCTACAAGTTGAACACAAGAGCATCTGACACAGTAGAGTAATTTGTCAGGACATGTTCAGCAGTATTTCCCCTAAAACAAACACATGTTCTGTACCTGTACTACACTGACTAGCCTAAATTAAATAATTTACTACATCCCAAAGACTGCATGGACATATATGTCCAAGATACATGTACACGGACATCATACAGTGGTGCAGTTGTACACGGTTCAAACTAGGAATATGTTGTACATTTTTATACGAAACATGTACATGTACCCGGTACATGCACTTTACCCACCATCTGGTTTTGCAGTTAAACCCCACATAATCAAATGATAATTATCCACAGAAGCACAGACCATGTTTTTGATTTGTCTTGACTTAGCCTCACTACATTCTTGAAGCTAGATAGCCCTACCATCTGTCAGGCAACAGTGACATGTGAATCCTATCTTCTCCAGTTTTTTTCTTCTTCAATTCAGCCAGTGCAATATTTATTATCCTAACTGGGTTTTTTTTGTTTTTGTTTTTTAGAGGCAGTAAACCTGGAACCATAGCCCATTTTATGAAGAGTCTGGAGCCGGTATTAAAGGCTTTCTGGCTGCTTTGGACCAACCCTACGTAACCCCAAGAGTGTCAACTTAACACACAACTGAAAAAGCCAGATTTATTTTGATTGAATTATTCCTGTAATGTACAGGTACAGTACATTATTTCTAGACTGACGGCCCTGCAGTATTTTCCCAACGAACCATAGGTTATTTCTGCTCAAGATTACATTGGTGACCTCAGAGTTTGCTGCAGCTCCATCAGCACTGGCTGCTGCATGCAGTGGAACCGGCTTCCCGAGGCAGAGTACCAGGAGACTCTAGGGCCAGACTGGAATCCATAGACTGGCACCAGTGAGGTCAAGGGTCTGGTCTCACTAGGCCAGTTACCAGTTGACTCTTTTGACTTCTTGCAAAAGAAAGAGGAACACACGGATTTGTGATGCCCCCCCCCTTCCTTTTATTGGAGTGACTCCCCTGGCGAATTCTGGAATCTCTCATTATTTTATTCCATCTACTGTGGTTGGTTTTTATGGGCACCGACATTTTTATGGACTTGGGATGTTTTAGTGAGGCTTGGAGAATCAGTGGCATGAAATATAAAACTGGGGTAAAATGGGGACATTTCTGTAGCACTGTTTATGATCCTGTTTTATTGGAAACAAGAGTTTATTGTCAACAGATTTTATATTCACTTTGAATTTTAATGATCCCTAATTCTGTTGGCTACTGTTTTTGCCTTCCCGTTCTAAACTCATCTAAAATTGTTTCAGTGTGCAGTAACCTGTTAACACAATAAAGGTTCATGTCAGCTGATTGTGCTGGTATTCGTGAGAAAACAATTCTAATGCTTCTGGAGGGCAAAGTACTATATCAATACACCGTACAGTACATTTACCTAAACAAATATTCTCCAGATTCCTCCCACAAGCACAGCATTTTTGATTTTAGAATTAGCTGGAAAAGTACAACCGAAAAGTGTGTTTATACTCCCGGAAATGTACTTCTTGCACTCAAGCAAGAAATTTAGGGAAATACGGGGAGTAATAGGCAGGGGAGATTAGGGCAGTACGGGGAGTAAAAGGCAGGGCTGTTTGGGGGCAGTACAGAAAGTAAAAGGCAGGGGAGGTTACGGGCAAAAAACAGCGGTTTGGAGGAGTACAGGAGGGTAAAAGACAGGGCGGTTTTGGGCAGTACAGAATATTGGTACCTGGACTATCTGTAGTTGTTGTAGGGGTGAGCGTTGGGCTGAGGTCTAGGTTACACATCGGCTTGTCGTTACAGCACATCATGATGCGTGGAATCGTGTGCGCTTTTCCTTTGCATTGGAAAAGACCGCCGTCCTCCATGGGCGCTAAACAACCATGTGATCTGCAGAAGTGGCATTAACAAGAAAACACAGGCACCTGTTACAAGAAGCTGGAAGGGCATGCAATCAACTTGGATGATGCTAGATTTATTTCTAATTTTTTTTTTTTTTTTTGCATTCAATGACAACATTTTTAATTTATAACGAACTGCTCATTTTGCATGAAAACTCATGAAATGCATAGCAAGGCCAACTTATACAAATAAAAAAAATATAAATTTTTACAAAATGCAAGAAGATGTTCTCAAAAAATACTGGGAGAAGCACCCCAAGTTGTTCTTTTTTGGCAGGGGGCCGGATGTACCGTACGTTTTCTTGAGCCGCTTTTACCGACTCGCACTGTTCGCACTGGACTCAGTAAGCATTGGTTTCATTTAACACAGAGAATGCTAAAAAATTTTGAACCAAATGTTGACACACGGCAGCATCTCTGCATGACAGGAATGCACCTGAAGTTTGACTCAAGAGACCAAAAGTTTGCCACAGCTACTATAGGTTTCATTTTTTTTTTAAGCTCATGGCATTTTTACATCTAGTCTTACATTAACTTGCCAATCTCTACCAGGCATAACACATGAACACAGGTCAACTATTCCGCCATAGGTTAACCGAGTCTAATAACAGGATCAGGTTGCAAAGCAACTGCATGGGAATACAGTGCATCTGTCCACAGCATGAGCTGACACTCCGTAGGCACGCCAGGTATGCTTGCAAAGCAACTGCATGGGAATACAGTGCATCTGTCCACAGCATGAGCTGACACTCCGTAGGCACGCCAGGTATGCGCTACATATGTTTCCGAGTTCGATGCCAAACTGAAAGCATCTCTGCTAGCTGAACAAGGCCAGAGACAAATTGGGAGAATGCCATTTTTTGACTGAAATTCTTAACCAGTTCGCGCCTGGATTATTTTAACGTCACTGAGCCGAGGCGCGGGATTATTTTTAACGAAACTCGATCCGAGGCGGGCCGATGGTACCGAGAAGCACACCCACGTATTTCCGGCCTTGCTAGCTGCTGACAGACATTTCCGGCCTTGCTCGTGACGTGTTTATGCGTCATCCATTTTGAATCTGGAGAAAACTTTGTGTGTATATGATATGTCCTCCGGCGCGAAGACAATTTGGGGCAGAGAACAGATTTTCTTTAGAATGAGAAGGTGATTAAAATAAAACCTTGCATTATTTGTTGGGCCATTATTATAACTATTTCAAAAACTGGTGTCTACATTAATGTCTCCGCATTTAATAAGTCAAAATTAGAAATGTCCGCCAACATTTCTAAAGCAAGATGCACAAATGTATTGATGTCTGTCCCTCTATAAATACTGCAGAATCCTGATAAAAGCTATTCAAATGTGTTTCACACATCTTTATTTCCAGATTCCTCTCTGCACTGGGACAAAACGGGGAAAAAACAGTTCTTTAATGAAAAACCGTTAACGCTAGACCTCCCCCCATCAAACGGGAAGAGATGATGACAGATTCTGTTGAGCATCTCTGCAGCAGACTAGACTGGGAACCAAGGAGCAGGATGTGTGCCTTGCAGCGTACTGTGAGTCAGAGTAGTGTGGCAATATGAGCAAAGGATAATCAGTGTTGGCTCCAGGAAAAACAAACTGCTCAGCCATAAAACAAAAGAAAGGTGTTGGGAGCATTCTTAAAATTCATCTATTTGTTAAGGTGTAACTTTCTGAGGGATCCTTGAAGATTTTTTAATTTAATTTAATTTAATTATATTATATTGTATTGTATTTATTTCGTTTTTACGTTAGCCTTTCAGTCAGGAGAGCCCCTCAACAGAGACTTTGCCTCTTTTTGTTGATCTTTCGAGAGCTGTTAGGTTCATTTTGTTTTCTGTTAGTTGTTCTATATAATTTGTTTGTCTCATCGAGTGATCCCTAAAATGTCGCTTCCCAGGTCGGGCGTGATCCCTGGCCCAACGGTATTCTGGTGTTTACGACTTCTGAAGTTAGCGCCCTCGAACAAATATACTGAAAATTTGCGAGACCGCCAACATAGGGCAAGATAGCTCAGTTGGTAGAGTGCCGGTCCGGTAGTCCGGAGGTCGCAGGTTTTTTGTTCATTTTGAAATAAATATGAAATTTTGATTATTTACAATCTAGTCATTTATGTATGATACAAATTACAAATGCTATCCTGAAATGCAATTATCCAACCTCCATTCAGAAAACAAAAAGCTACATTATTTGCAGAATAAGAGTATCAGAAAAGAAGCCCAGTTGATATAGATATTTTCATTGCTCAAAATGAAAAGTAAAATTAACAAAAACGACAATTTTTTACCACAAGAATTGGATTTCTTACTTTAAGTCTTAAATTAAGGATCCATCTCCCAACGCCTTTTATTACTAGCTGCCAAAGTCCGCCCCTCTCTTACTAAATAACATACAATTTGATACCTTCACCACTTCGCTATCCATAAACCATTTAGAGACCCACTTACAGGATAGAATGAAATTGCACTTGTAATTGGCTGGGCTGGGATTATCACCAGGCGCAGTCTGGGCGCTAAATCTATTACAGCTTACAGCGATGACAATTTTGCCGCTTTTTTCCCATCCTTGCCTCTAAAAAGGGGTCAGTTCCCATGGTGAAAGTATGGGTCGGGGACCGATGCAAGCACTGCTTATTAAGTTTCAGTTGTTTTTTAATTGAATACAAATATTTAAAAATGAAAAAAGTTTGGGGGGGGGGGGGGGGGAAGAGAAAATGAAATTGTGGTTATCCTTTGCTTTATCTGTCTACACTGTTTTATCTGATTTTTTTGGGGGGTTAAACTGGGCTAATGAATTTCAAGAGCTGTGCCAGTCAATTTGGAACGAATTATTTTGGTTTAAATAGTCGATGTCCAATGTTGTGTTGAAAACAAGAATGTGTGGACCTTAGTAAAGTATTTACAATGTACCTTAACCCTAACCCCCTTTGCCTTACTTTGGGCTAAAGAACTGCGTACTACAGAATACTACAGAGTATTTTGTAGCATTGGGTCTCTCCGTGACTGATGATTGGGTGTGTACTGACAGAGTACAGATACTGCCAACTACAAAATACTAATAGTAGCAATACAGGTCAGTAATACTTACCTGGCAAAAAATGCAGTAGTCCAGCCTTGACCCAATGTGTCCCAAGTGACAATTTTTGCTGTAGAGTCTACACAGCATACATGGGCAATGCACACTCAGCAAGCAGAGGAACCCAATGCTAAAAAGTACTACGAGTGCAATAAGGGGTGAAGTACCCAATACTAAAAATTACTACAGGCATTGCACAAAAGTCAGTGAGAGTACTGCATACTACGTTTTACTACTAGTAGTAAAAAGTAGCATTAGGTAGGGTTAGGGTTAAAAAAATGAAATGATGTATGTGTACCGTGCATGCTATAGTCAAAGCTTATTCCTCCATGGTCATAGTTAATACAGGAAAAGTACGTAATGGAGGTAAACTTTGCAGCATTGTTACGAGAAAAAACCAGGATGTATGCTGTCCTCTATAGTTGAAAATCTAATAACTCTGAACCGTTGCCCCTTAAGTTAGGATACACCATTTGCAGATATCGAACAATTTTACTACCAAATTATTCGGAAATACACGTATCTTACTAATTTGAAGGTAAATAATGATAGTAGGCATCCAGCAAAATTATTGAACTAGATATCATGTTATTGTTCTGAAAAATTGAATTTTATAAAAGAAATTACAATCGCCGGACGGCAATCGCGAAAAAAACAAGAACATGAAAACGAACGACATTTTTCTTGCTTTTCTCAGCATTCATGATTGTAAAACTTCAGACAGGTCAGTTAAACGATATTTACTATAAAATACAAACCCCCAAATCAATTCCAGCAATTACCAATGGTGTATCCTACTTAGTACTAATCCTACCCCTTCAGGTCTTCTGTTCCCTTTCCTTACACCTTGTACATGTAGTTGTACTACACCTCCTACTCCCCCAATTTACAAAAGAACCTCTGAACACTGGTTCTAAGTAAACACTTGCACTTCACTAGCCACAATCCCAAGTCCATGTACACTACAAAATGGCCCGCCCCGCTGACAACAATGGTGATGGCTTTTCGCCCTGCAGCCACTTGCACATTCTGTATTCCCTTTTCCCTCTTTATTTTGTAGTCAAGTGGCGGAGATTTGCATATGAATGGAACTGAACAGTTTGGGCTAGCACAACCAATATCCTGTGGGACACTTCATTGATTGCCTGTGTGTACACTAAACAAACTCCTTTAAAATTTACAAAATTTACACAAATCTAAAAAACCAACAAAAAACCCGAAGCCAGGTGGTTGGGGTTCCTGGGTTGATCAAGGTCAAACCGTTCTCAAATCTCTTCATTTTTTTCCCCAGGCTTTTGTCACAGTTGGCTTTGGGATTGACGATTTGAGGGGGGGAAGAGGACAATATTTGAGGGGTCCCTACGGCGCGGCTGTGTCAGTGAAGCACGCCAGTGGAGCCAGACTAAATGACTAGCTGTTGAAAGCTCACAAAAATAATGATGAATCGAACTTTTAAAGTGGTCCATTTTATACTTTTTTTAAAAGTTCAGGTCTCCCAGCCAACTGATTCGTGGTATGTACAGTACATGTACATCAACTGTTTCAAAAACAAATACCAAATTCTCCAAAACACTTTTACTAGTTTTGCTCAACTTTCTAAGAGGACAAAACATCATGAAATTGTTTTTGAACTCGAAATGTCTCAAAATGACTTGCACACTTTCCCATTATGTAATAAGTTAAATTAGGACAGTTTACCATGTTTTGGGTTGTTACTTTTCAAGCACAGGTGCTTAGCCATATTAGGCTGTATAAAACAATGGATTATAGCTCCATACATGTAGTTCTACCAATGGAAGAATATATACACTTCATGGTTTTTACATTGGGACACATGCACATCAGGGAATCCAATGGGGGAAAATAATCCCATAGCAGCCTTGACATCATCAGCTGGAGTCTGACTGATTGAATTATGCTAAGCAGAGAGGGGGTTCCTTTAGACTGGAGCCTTATCAAGGTGACAACATTCCATGGCAGAATATAGCTGGAAATGCATCCCCAAGCATAATAGTAAATAGTATTAAAGGTAGGATACACCATTGGTAATTGCTCTAATTATCATGAATAAGTAGATTTTGGGGGTTGTATTTTATAGTAAATATCGTTTAACTAACCTGTACGAAGTTTTACAATCATGGATGCTGAGAAAATCAAGGAAAACAGCGATCTCAAATTTTTTATTCTACTTTTCAGAATAATTACAGGATATCTAGCGCAATCATTTTGCTGAATGCCTAGAATCATTATTTACTTTCAAATGAGTAAGATATTTCTTAATAATTCGGTTGTAAATATTTTCGATATCTGCAAATGGTGTATACTACTTTTAAATGTAAAGTATTCAACTGTAATACAAATCTATACACCTAAATATGATGAGAATTAAAGGTAGGATACACCATTGGTATTAATTGCTTGAATTATTATAAATGGGTAGATTTGGGGGGTGGCATTTTATAGTAAATATCGTTTAACTGACCTGTACGAAGTTTTACAATGATGGATGCTGAAAAAAGCAAGAAAAACAGCGTTGTTTTCACCCGGCGTCGGGCAGTTTTGATTATTTAAAAAAAAAATTATTACATTTTTTGTAACAATTACAGAATATCTAACGCAATCATTTTGCTCGATGTCTACATGTATAATCAATGTTTACTTTCAAATAAGTAAAATGTTTCTTAAAAATTTGGGAGTAAATTTTTTAGATATCTGCAAATATATCCTACCTAGCATTTATGTACAGTAATGTACCAGTACATGTAGGTAATTGGACACTAACACAATTTACACATAATTATGAGTATATGTTTAAATTTAATATGTACTGTACAGTGTAAGTACACATGTTACAAATTCATGATCAACACAAAAATGTATACATGTACAATGTTTGTACATTGCACAAAGATGTTATACAAATTTAAACATGTACCCGGACATAACTTCTTTCTAAAGCCTTAAAACTGAGAGGATTTTTTTCCTAAAAATTACTCAATTTTATTAGCTTTGTGGTGATTAATCCACATACATGTACATGAATATGTACATGTACAGCCCCAGCAAATCTAAGGTACCAAGTCAAGTTCATTGTTAAAACAAATGTTTCTATGCCGGCACCAGTCTAATCCTTCACATCCCATCTGCTTCCCAGACTTATTATGTGCAAAATGATGCAAGTGTTTAACTAGACTGGTTCCTTCCAGACTACAACCAAATCACAAGGGTCCGGCCCCCAACAAATCATGAATGATTTCCATTTTCCGAGCCCAAGTATTTTTTTTTCATTCTTCATTCTCCATCCCCTACCCTATCTCAAATTTCCAGACCAAAAACTCATTTCGACTTCAAACATGCAAGTCTTATTTCAAGAGAGAGGGGGGGGGGGGGGGGGGGGGAGGAGAAGGGAGATCAGAAAAATAAGATGAGGAATGGAGGAAAAAAATTGTGTGATAACAATTTTCCTGGGCAAAGTCCCCTGTGTAGAAGCCCTAGGTCTGCCCCAGTTGCACATGGCAGCTCCTGCAAAGTGATGTGTATGACTTAAAGCGAGAGGTGTTGAGAGACGGGGGGTGATTTAGCCAGGATTAGGAGAAGACTGCTGGTCCGCTTGCCAAGGCTAGGAGCTGCTTCTACTAAAGCATAGTCACTGTGCCCTTGCATGCATCATGCTTGTAGACTGTGGGTTCGCTTGCCTTTATATCACCATGCCCAGCAAAGCATTCATTTTGTTTTTCTCCTAATCCGCCCACTCCAATTTTCACACTAGACAAATCTTGGGGTTGACGCAGGCTTGAAAACATGCAGAGTTTTATCACGCTTAAAAATTTTCAACCATGCGCCAAGCCTCTGTTTAATCCCCAGATTGATTTCAATCCGAGTTGAAACTCTCGCCATGGGTTAAAATACATGTATGTAGACTAGCAAACTGAGCTACAAGCGGTTGAACTCGGGTTAAAAAAAATCAAAAACTCAACCTGGGACGTCATTGAGTTCGACCCCGGGTTAAGTTCGACCCCGGGTTGGGTTCGACCCCGGGTTGGGTTCGACCCCGGGTTGGGTTCGACCCCGGGTTGAGTTCGACCGCGGGTTGAGTTCGACCGCAGGTTGAGTTCGACCCCGGGTTGGACCCCGGGTTGAGTTCAACCCCGGGTTGGGTTCGACCCCCACCCCGGGTTGAGAGGCTGCAGTGTGAAAGGGCTTTAAAGATTGAAGGAAATGAGATCAACAAAGTATATTCCTCCTATTCCTGTTGTTACAAATTGCCAAAACACACGTTTAGCGCGACTTACAACACTTTTTCCTGGAACAGATATAATTTGCATTGCAGCCATTAAGAGGTACAGGTATGTGCATGTACGGTACAGTGATATACAGAGTAGATGTCTTGTGCATTGTTACTGATTCAAATGAACACAATACAAATCCTTAATTTAAAAAAGCGGCTGCATTCTGTCTGTTTTGAGATTCAAGTAAGGCCCCCCCCCCCCCCTTTCACCCATCTCTCCAGTTGATCTTGAATTTCAGGGTCAGACATATCTAGAGAATGAGATGACTCCTTCATGATGATGACAACATCACAAGACCAGGGGAAGGAGGCATGGGAAGGAGGCCATGGGAAGGAGGGCAGGGGAATGAGGGTAGGGGACAGGACAAGGGTTCTCAAGAGGACCTGGGAGAAGGGGTTAGGTAGGGGGTGCTGATGGACCAGTCAGTACCTCATGAGCGGATATGTAGCTCACCACTACAGGCCCAGAGAGAACAGCTGTTGTTGTGGGGGCCTGTGTGCATCTTGGGTACAGACACATTACATGTACTGGATCAAAACAGACTCTTTCTTGAAAAACAGTCTGTGGCAAACGAGAACCATCTTGCAAGTGTTGCCAAATAAATGCCTGAATACATATTTATTGCACCGATACATACATGTAGGGTCTCTCTCAAATTAAGTTATTTCCTACAGATCAGCCACGTGCATTTGGCATTTTTAGCGTCAACTTGCGTCGGCTGCACAATATTCACGAACACATTCCGAACAACGGGCGCATGTTTAAAACATTTTCTATACTTGTTTGCGTAGAATACGCAGTTGCAGTTCTCCTACAAAGATGGCTGTCTTTGAAAAAAAAGAAAATCTGTACACAGAAAATCATACCAGAGTCACATTACTTCGACAAGAAAAAAAGAAAAAAAATTCTGTATTTTTGTTCGAGTGATTATTGTAACCTTCAATTTCTTATTTAAAACTTTGATGAAACACTTCTGGGAAGCAATTCATACTTTGCATTTTTGTTTTTTTATTATGTCATCAATTCTCTCATTCTTTACGACTTGGCAAGAATTTGTTCACACCTTCTCTCTAAAAGCTTTGGCATGCACACAATGCATGGAACTCTTTGACCCAGCCTACAGCTCTTTAACCTTTTACAGGTCATATCAGTGTATCATGTTTATGCCTTGGAGTTGGTACAGGCACCAGATGTATCACACTGTTGATTAATGTCCAGCTTTGCAGCAACCACATAAATTACTCCGTTTTATGTGTGGGAATGTTTCGAATGTTTTTGAGGGAACAGTTGGGCTGTTCATTTGTAAAATTTAGTTACCACACCTCATAAATATTAATGAGCAAATTGGAGGGGGTCATTGGCTAATTCCGCAGCGCGTCCGGGAAGTAAAAATGATGCTCTGCCAGGTGATGTCATCCCGGTGAGTATCCAGCTCGTTGCTGTGCGCTATTCTTTCTGGTAGCACCAAAACATGGCATAACCTAATCGACACAACCATCCCTTCATCTATAATCACTGTGAGGTAGGTGACATATTGCAGCCACACACCATGAAATGACTTACAAAGTCCAAAGACAATTTGCCACTTTTTTGAGTTTCAAAACTTGAAGTATTCATCACTTTGGGGTGCACCAGTATCTTTAACTATAAAGTATCCTGAATCTGCCAATATCCACCAATTTTGTCACGTACAATAACGGTGGTGGTGGTGGTGATTGCTCAATGAGAAGGTATGCTCAATCCATCGAAATCCATCTAACCCTAACCTCAGTTTTCAATATGGAGGAGGTATCCTGCCCGAGTCTGCCGAGGTTTTGCAAAACTGAGGTATGGATTCGGGATATGGATAATGGGTTCGGAGAGGCGAGGGTTAATCCGTCGAACAAAATGTATGACTGTTAGGGGTCTTTCTTGCGAGTACTTACGCGATGGCTCCTTCGTGGATGACCCCGTCCTCCCCTGCCTGTACCTGTGAGAAGCACCAGCCGCCCGGTCTGAGCAGACATGTGTTGTTTGGGGCGTCCTCCGGACAGTGTTCACTACAGTAGCACCTCATGCCTTCCTCTGCTAGTACTGCACAAATGAACAGAGAAAAAAACAGAAAAATTAATACAATACTACAAGAGAAAAGGGTTAGGGTAAACAAGTTAGGACTGTTTTAAGTTTGTGTACATCTCTATGGGATTGTCTCCCTAAGTGCCTATTTGGAGGTATTTAAAATTCACTTCACTTCACTTTATTTTCCACATGAACAATTGAGACAACCAACAAAGGGTTTGTATACATAATATGTGGATGGGGATCCCTAAAAAGCAAAGCTTGTCGAGTAGAGATCCCATTTACAATTATACAAGAAAGACAGACACACGAAACAACAAATACATGTAACACCAGACATAAATATGGGAATTACATAATTAAGAAAACAGTAGCCTATCCTGTAGCTGTAAAAATATTATTATTATTATTATTAATTCTTTCTGGTAATGAAACCAAGGATCCCTCAAAAGCGCCCAAGGCACTGTAGCTCGCAAGCCTGAAGAAACTTGTAGAGGGAAGACAATGAGAAGAAGGTACAGTTTTGAGGTGGGAGGCAAACCCCAGACGCATATCCTGGGGGAAACCCAAGGAATAAAACAGGGACTGAAACCCCAATCCACATTATTGGCCCAGGCGGGGTTCGAAACTGACTCCCTCAATATAATAATACATTCAGGAAATACATATAATCTCCATGGGATTAGGGTTGACAGGGAAACATGTACTTGTTATGGGTATATCTCCAAACGAATTTTCTACCCCAGGAAAAAAGTATTGAATTTCTAAAAATCAAAACCCGACCTCTCCCCCCCCCCTCCTCAAACAAAAGTGCTTAGTTTGATAATCTGATAAGCTTATGAATTAATACTTCCCTAGGCTTCCAGACAAAACAACACTGTTTTGTTTTGTTTTACTTGAGGGAGAGGTGCAGTGTCAACACAATGTGATAACAGGAGCCTAGCAGAAACAACAGCTACTTGATTGGATAACCTCCCAGGAACTGTATCGTTTATCAAGCAAGCAAGGCTAGTGACATCAGAGGCCAGTTTCATGGAGCTGCTAAGCGCAAAAATGTGCTAAGCGCAAAAATGTGCTAAGCGCAAAAATGTACTAAGCGCAAAAATGTACTAAGCGCAAAAATGTACTAAGCGCAAAAAATGTGCTAAGCCCAAAAATGTGCTAAGCCCAAAAATGTGCTAAGCGCAAAAAAAGTCTTGCTCAGTTAACCAGTTCCCGTCGGAGGACGTACTGTATACACGCAAAGTTTTCCCTAGATTCAAAACGGAAGACGCATAAACAAGTCACGAGCAAGGCCGAAAATGTCTGTCAGCAGCGAGCAAAGGCCGGAAATGCGTGGGTGTGCTTCCGGGTAACCATCGACCTAAACCCGCTTCGGATCGAGTTTTGGTAAAAATAATCTCGCGCCTCTGCTCGGTGATGTTAAAAAAATCCCAGCGGGAGCTGGTTAAAACGGTTACCAGCCAAAATTCCATGTGCTTTTTGTGCCAACCCAAAACCAACTGAACACAGCTTCTTTTGGTACATAGCGTTATGGGGACAACCCATAGGGTTTGTGTGTAAACTGAAATCTCTCTAATCTCAAACTCAGAACACTCTAAAATTCTAAAATGTTCAGGATCACCCTAATTTGTTCTCTTCTTCCTTTTCTTTCATTATACCCTAACCCAATTTTACCTTGTTCTACCTTTACTGAACACCCAACGCGCTATGGGGACTCGAAAATGTCCCCACTACTCGGTCTGTCTTTTCCAAACAAAAAAGCCTGTCCCCCTAACGCGGTGAGTGCTAGTACACAGTCACAAACAATATACATGTACATACATGTACATGTACCAGTATATCACCTGACAATTTAGTTTATAACCCTGTTTTTGCCAAGAAAGAATTTTCATGCTAAGCGAATTGTTGTGATTAGGAGCTCCAAGAAATTGGACCAAGGACTGGTACAATTACAGGAATGCAAATTGGTCCACCTTTTTTTTTTTTTCAGAAAGAATGGTAAAGCAGTATACTTTCTTATTTCAGATGAGTGAAACTAGAAAATAAACAATTTCCAAAGAAAATTGCTCCAATTTTTTTTATTGAAATACTTGATATTTCCAGTGAATTAATTTCACTCTTAATCAACTTGTAATGGTCAACTTTCAGTTGCATAAGGTAATTTTTCACTCGGAAAGAGCAAATATTTACCCTTGAAAATGTAATGGAAATATTAAAAAAAATCAAACTGTTTAACATGAACTTCTGAATTAAGTGTATATGGTTCCCTAATTAAAAATGAAAGAGGTGTACTAAATGTAGTTGGGAATGGTCTACTACAATGTAGATACATGTATACAGTGAGTGAGTTTTTAGGGTTTAACGCCGTACCAGCATCAATGGCCATATTCACGGCGGGAACAAATTTCATTCAACAATTTTTTATTTCATTCAACAATTAATGTGAAGAAGTTACAGTTTTAGAGGTGGGAGGAAAACCCTAGAAGAATATCCTGGGGAAAAACCCACGGAGTCAGGCAGGGACTGAATACATGTATACAAAATGTATGCTTTGTAACATTTTATGTCCAACACTTATATTTTTAGTACAGTATGTTGGGTCACACTAGCAATAACACGTTTTGTTTATCTTGGGGACAGTGGAATGCCTGACCCAGTATACAGATGGTCAGTTACCACATGTGGTACCATAGAGCAAGGAACAGACCTTGATCTATACAACAACAACACTGGAGTGAATGGAGGTTACATGTACATCACGGATTGCATGGTAAAAAAAATGCATTCATCAAGGCAATATTGTGGGCATTGACATTACTTCCTGACCACACTTAAGAAGTGATTATGTAACATCTGCCCAAGCCAGTCATTGGATCACATCACACCAGGGCAAACATGGCCACAACTAAATACTCCCAGGTTTTTTTCATTTTCATGTTGTTTCATAACAAAATTGGAAAAGAATCTACAAAAGTACAAGTGTGACTTTTGTTTGTGTGATGACATTCACAGCGAAACAGCTGACTATCCTGACATATAGATTATATTAAATAGAATTTATGACCAATTTCGCTTCTAATACACATCTGCAGTACCAATGGCTGTATCGGTATCAGTTGCCAACTTACATGTGTTTGTGGCATGCATAGATCATTATTATAATAAATCCAGTGATCTTAGTATTAAAAGGTAGGATATACCATTTACAGAACCGGACACTGGTTGAAAACGAAAAACCGTTTTTCTTGCTTTTCTCAGCATCCATGATTGTAATACTTCGGACAGGTCAGTTAAACAATATTTACTATAAATTACAACCACCCAAATCCACCCATTCAATAATTCAACAAATTACCAATGGTGTATCTACCTTTAAGTATTAACGCTACAGTATTCAATACATTCTAAACTCTTTAAACTTCAAACATATTACATGTACATCAGAAAAATGGTTTTTACTCCCGTTTTGCAACCGACCTGTTGAACAGTTTACATAAATTAACATTAAGTGCCTCAATCTATACCTCTACACTGAATGGTTCCTAAACTGCGGAGAGTCAATAAAATTTGTGCAAAATATATGTACACATAAATGTGTACATAAAAAAGGATGTAAACCACCATCGCACTAACCCTTGTGGCAAAGTCTAATTTGATGATGAGAAAAAAATGTACAAATTACATCTACAGATTTTTTGTAATGGAATTTTTCAAATGGCAAGTCAGGCTTGGTTTCCTTACTGTTGTTATTTTAAAATACCTAGTGCAATAGTTATTCTAAATTCAGGACTTTAACAAAATAACTTTAAGGTTTTGTGATTATGAAAACCTTATTTGCCAATTAACCAGTTCGCGCCGGATGACGTATATAAACGCACAGTTTTTCCCAGACTCGAAACGGATGATGCAAAAACACTGCACGAACAAGGCCGGAAATGTCTGTCAGCAGCGAGCAAGGCTGAAATGCATGGGTGTGCTTCCTGGCACTGTAGGCCTGAACCCGCTTCGGATCAAGTTTCGTTAAAAATAATCCCGCCCCTCTGCTCGGTGATGTTAAAATAATCCCGGCGCAAACTGGTTAAGCTATGTACCCACCATAATCATGTATACCAATGATATATAGTTTCCACCTGGCCCGGGGATAACGACCAGCAACCAGCATTAAAAGATAGATTTACCAATCATGCATACATTTCAACTTAAAAACTTTTTTTGTAAAGCCGAGTAATCCGGACAATACTGAATAAAATGAATTTGGTTTACTTACTATTATGTACAGGGAGGGTTAAGCAAAGAGATTTGTGTACAGAGCACATGTACCTGTTCACACGTACACAACCAACTTAACAAAAGATGCAACACGAACTGTATATTTGCAGCATTATGTTGCGCTGATCGATCCCTGGGGCAATCTCGGGGCAATTTTGTCTGACAAGGCCTACCAGAGAAGTGCACTATAAGCTTTTGTCTCTTTCAATAACTCAATCTACAGCGGAATTGGGGGGGGGGGGGGGGGGGGGGAAGAATGGGGTGGGAGAGTCTAAAATCCACCGACTTCCTCCGTGAGAACGCACTAAAGCCTGCCTAGTTTGTTGAATTTCCGATTTTATTTTTTTCTTCTGAAGGAGCAAACAAAAAAGTCTCCGTTGATGAATTATAATTGACAGGTTTTCCAGGGTCTTGTACCAGTACGTGCACATTGAATAACGTTCGTGTGAGCACAGTGGCTGGCCAAGCTGTGTTAAACAAGAGAACGCTGTGTTTGCGCTGAGGCCCGGTAGTTCCGTGAGTGATTCGCTGCTCAATGTGTGTAGACAGTTCAATTTCGTGGACTGGAAATTAACACTGGGTGAGAAAAAAAAAATCGAAAGGGAACAAAGAATAGAAACCGAGTTGATTTAATCCTTAATCTGGCTGGGTGAACAATATTTATAGATTTATAATCTTATGTCTTTGCGATCAACTCTTACATTTCAAACCTGAAAAGATACTCAGAATAAGCCTTTGAGTTGTTTTTCCCATAGTCTTGTTGACTAGACACTCTGGAAGCAAATTCACACCTGTTTCTTGCTCGCTTTGTATCATGCAGTAGCTAAAGTCAAACATGTAGAATTATGCGCCTACATATGTACAATGTAATGAAGGACGTATGCATATTCTACTTGTGGTATTTTAACTTCTTGATATCCTTTCCTGGTCCTTAAAAAATATCTTTGTTTCAGAATGCTGTCTTTAGTTAGATGGTTACAGACACAAACTTCGAATGAGATGACTTTAAACTACATGTACTGTATGCACTACATTTGCCTCTGAGAAAAGCCCTACTATACCTTTAAATTGAATACATATACATGTAGATCCGTTGTCTATCTATAGACTGGTTACATTTTTGAGTATTCTTATCTTGCTACATTTGTACATGTACAAAAAAGTACTGTATAAAAAAATTCTAAGCATAAGGTCATCATGTTTCAAAATACATTTGATACTTTGGCACAGGAACCACACTTTATTGAAGTTTGAGCTGAATAAGATGCATTGTCTCCTGTTTAAGAACTGCTCTGGTGTAACCCAACAGTCTCAGTTTTTCTTCAATTATGTTTCCCATATCTTTTTTTGTGTTCCCACTGAGGGAATATTGTTCAATTTCCTTATCATTCAATCTTCTTTTCCCACACTTTATCTCCGAGTTTGGATTTGCAATTTAATTAATTTGGCAGCAGACAGCCATATTTTTGTTCCTTCTTGGTATGGTATTTCCATTCTTTTCCCTCAAGCAAGGATTGATGTTTTTTTTTGTTCATGCTATAAACTAAACCATAGAAAAACAATCGGTTATATTAGAAAAAGTTTTTTTAAATGAAATTTATGATTGAATGTTTACCCGTAGGCTGTTTTCTCAGCTTAATATTAAATTTGTTTCAATCAAGCGTGGTGATGGGGGAACGGATTTGGGCTCAGGCAAAATGATATTGGTTCCCCCTTATCATGCACTCGGGGCATATTGGGTTAAAGAGGCGGTGAGACCAATTTTGTACCAAACATTTTAAGTGCGAACATTCACGGCTTTGAACTACAGTTGTATGGAGCACTTTTAAAGGTAGGATACACCATTTGCAGATATTAAAAATATTTACTACCGAATTATTAATAAATATCTTACTTATATCTGAAAGTAAATAATGATTCTAGGCATCCAGCAAAATGATTGCGCTAGATACCCTGTAATTATTCTGTATTATTTGCGAAGGAACACAAATAACATAAGAATAACTGCTCGACGCCGGTTAAAAACAACGCTGTTTTTCTTGCTTTTCTTGCCATCTATGATTGTAAAACTTTGGACAGGTCAGTTAAACGATATTTACTATAAAATACAACCCCCCCATCTACACATTCATGATAATTCAAGCAATTACCAATGGTGTATCCTACCTTTAAAAGTATACAGCATTTGCAGATATCTAAAAAACCGAATGATTAATAAATATCTTACTTATTTAAAAGTAAATAATGATTCTAGGCATCCAGCAAAATGAATACAGATATCCTGTAATTGTACTGAAAAATTGAATTTTATAAAACAAATTCATGCTTGCCGGACTGCGATCGCGAAAAAAAAAAGAACTACATAAGAATAACTGCCCGACATCGGTTGAAAACGAATGCCGTTTTTTTGCTTTTCTCGACATCCATGATTGTAAAACTTTGAACAGGTCAGTTAAACGATATTAACCACCGGTATAAAATATGACCCCCCATTCCCCCAAATCCTCCCATTCATTATAATTCAAGCAATTATCAAGATGAACATGTATCATACCTTTAAGCCTGTTTGGATTTCTAAGGCTTCCTCACCCTAATTTGTTGTCAAGCTGGTATCCTTAGTAAATCCCTAACAACATCCTGCATTAAAGACATACATGGATGTGCTAGTATCATAAATTTGGTGTGATTTACAGAATGTGATGCAAGGGCACAGCCTACTGTGGAGTCCCTACGCCATCTCAAGATTGAGCAAGTTCAACATGAATTGTGCTGTGCATGTACAAAATACATGAAGAATTAAAATAGCTTGAGACGTTTTCAACCGGTGTCAGGCAGTGGTTCTTACATGTATGTTGTTCTTGTTTTTTGTGTGATTGTCGTCCGTCGATCATACATATAATTTTTGTTATAAAGTTCAATTTTTTCGGAAAAATTACAGGATATTTAGCGCAATCATTTTGCTGGATGCCTAGAATCATCATTTACTTTCAAAAAAGTAGGATATTTCTTAATAATTTTGTAGTAACAAACAATTGATATCTGCAAATGGTGTATCCTACCTTTAAGAAAAGCACAGCACACACATGTTTACATAGGTACATAAATGCTTCAAGGGAGAAAGAAGAAGGGGGGGGGGGTGGGTAAATTGAAATTCTCATGGTTATATTTTTTGTCCCAGGCACTTAAGGAACCATCTCGCTCCATTAGGAGGAAGATGTTTCCTTCATGATGTTGTATTATCCCCTGTTGACAACAGGAGATTCCACCCTGGGGCCACGACCATTTTTATTTGCATTGTGGCCCGTAATTGTGTTTTCTTGCTTTGAGTTAAAATCAGGTGGCGCCGTTTTCTACCCCTTACAAAAATAAAATAAAAATACACCGGACCAGAATGCCAAACTGAGATGGTTGAATGTTGATCAATTTCAGAATGCAATGGTAGGAAAGACAACCTCGGAATAGAAACTGAATAACTTTTACGAAGCTCGGGGGGGGGGGGGGGGGGGGGGGGGGGGGGGGGGGGGGGAGAGGGGGGGCTAAGGAAATGTGTGAAATCAGAGATCCAAATGAAGACACTTTAATTTTGTGTAGATGTTGGGGTACTGGTCAACTGTTTGTTCATACTCTGTCAAAGCATTCCAGGTGTGTACAGAACGTGTTTTCCACTGGGCTTTGTTAAACGCACCAAATGCATTACAGCTTACAGAACATTATTACCAAGCATTTGTAAATTAGTAAACTAACATGCCAGAGTGTGCTTAGTCGATCTGCAGCCTGTTTGTATGCTCGGATTCTGGTGAATACACAAGGAAGTTGGAAGGAATACCCAGGTGTATGACGTACATGACATGGAGAGAGAGCTGCAGATTGGAAGCAATCTGGAGTGCTGAACATACATTTGTATACCCCTAGATGTACAGTAGTACATGTAGAAACAGGTACAAGCAGATACTTCAAACTTAAAGATTTGAAGGTACATGTACAATGTAGGAAGCCATCAAATGTTGTTTAATCATTCATTTTCTTCTTTTCCACTATTGATTTTACGTCTTGCGGTCATACTGAAGTATTCATCGCCCGGATTCAAACACTCAGTGGGAGAGGAACTTTATCCCACCCCCTTGTCAAAAAGAGGAGGTATATTTCCACCCCATTTTCCCAGTATATTAAAAGATAGTCTACAAAAAATAGTATACTGGTTCAATACCCTTAAAGGTCATCTTTGGGATCTGAGATTCAATGTACCACACCAATCACCCCAGACTTTCACCGCCACAAATTTCTGTGCCAATGAAACTTCAGACTCTTTCCCTACCCTGCCAACTTGTCCAGCTCCTTGTCTTTTGAGGCAACGAGTCTTGTGTTTCTCCCAAGTGGCCTTTCAGACGGGTCGTTTCGTCACGAAACCCAAGAGAAAGATCAATACGGTACCATTACCTTAGCCAGAATTGTTTTCCCCATTTTGTTGTTCTCTCAACGTGTTTTTTTTTTCTTTTTTTTCTCACCTGGAAAGCAGACATACTAGAAGAGTGAATACAAAAGTACTTCCGACTATAGTACTGTATGTTGGCTTGTTGATGCAATCCATGCGAGTCTACTTGTACCTGCGGACAGGAATCGCACTACAGACTTGAGGAGAGGTTGGCTCAGGCTGGCGATATTCTAGATGTTTGCCCAATTCCAATGCTTGTTTGTGCAACACATCATGAATTAAACATAGTCTGGGAGATTGCTTGGGCTTGACATACCGGTACATGAAGTAGTCTGGGCTTTACATCTCAACTCGGTGAAAGTCTATAGTCAGAGATGCTATCAACACATCTCAGTATTTACAAATTCAGAGATGTATGAAACTTTATCTAGGGTAATTTTGCAAAATCGATGACTTATATTTGACCGCATGATGTGCAGGTACAAGGTACTGTAATTAAGGTAGTGGGGTACAATGTACCATAGTTTGTGCTATAATTGTTTCTACTCATTCGACGTCACACATTAGCGACGTATCACATTCACGGCAGTTTATGTAAGTGTCGGGCATGTGTACATGTACGTCATAAATTACCCAATATCATGTGTAATCCCTTCAAAGTTTAAGTACCAAATGTTCTGGCTTTCTTCACAGTGGAGAATTTTTGAGACATCTACGAGAATAATGAATTATTCCACGAAACATACCTGAAGATTGGAATTTGAGGCAAAGACAAATATTTTATACAGACTTTTATACAGATATTTTTGCATATACCGTATTATACTTTGTATCTACCCATATTTTAACAATATCAAAGAGAAAGTTTACAACGGCCATAAGAACGCCGAGTGTAAACAACACTCACAATGACATTATTTTGACTGCAGTACATTTACTGAACAATGCCTCAACATCAGACCCACAATATCCCCACCTTTTAACCGAGATACTGCCTTTGTTTACAATCCTCTTTGATCCAACATTCAAAATTAGCGCAGCCCTCCACGACAGACGGCTGCTGCAGCACCACTCTGTTTTCTCTTTCCGTCAAGCTCTTCAAATTATGTCTTCTACTCTCCCCTCTCCTCTCCTAAATTCTAGGTCAGGGAACAAAGTTCCCTCCCAACGAAAAATTCAGGGATCCGTAATTGGGCCAAGTGTGGTATTTATTGGTTCTGAAAAAAATATGAGCAGGTACACACACACACAAAGTGTGTGATATATGATTTGTGTACACTAGGAAGGAAGGGGGGAGGGGGGGGGGATGTCAATATAATAGAGCGATGACTTCTCGGTTAAGCGGGATGCTGATCTAAACATGCATAATGCAGACGGATGACGGATGATGTCACCCCGGCATAGGAAAATTGATAAACCGACTGGTATCCCGCACGAAGTGGCCGACGCGCTGAGGACATGCTAAAAATAATGCTGCGTCTCGTTGAGCTAGGTACTTGGTCGATGAACCCTATAAAAAAACAAAACGCTTGGCATTGCTCACTCCGCCCTTTGTGTGGGAACTCTGGCTAGTAAATGACCACACGTTTAAATTTATCATGATGGCTGCTGTGAAGTGACAAAGACCCACATTATAATGTAAGGAGGCTTCAGTTTTCTAAATTGAAATCGCACAAACCACAAAGAGAAACTAACTAGGCACATGCAGTTTTACAAAGCGAAAAGAAATTAACTGGAGCGGGATTCGAACCTGCGACTTCTAGAATACCGTTACAAGTGCTCTATCAACTGAACTATAGATCCATTTATTGAACACATGTAAGTAAAGAAAAAAAACTGCTTTAAAAAAAACAAATTTACCAGGGTACCCAATGGATAACTTAAAGGTAGGCTACACCATTGGTAATTGCTTAAATTATCATGAATGGGTGGATTTGGGGGGTTGTATTTTATAGTAAATAGTGTTTTAAAACTGACCTGTCCGAAGTTTTACAATCATGGATGTTGAAAAAAGCACGAAAAACGGCGTTAGTTTTCAACTGTCGTCCGGCAGTGCTTCTCATGTTGTTCTTGTTTTATTTTTTGTGATTGCCGTCCGCGATCATAATTTCTTTTTATAAAATTATTTTTTTGGGGAACAATTACAGAATATCTAGCGCAATCATTTTGCTGGATGCCTACAATTATTATTTACTTCAAAATAAGTGAGATATTTCCTAATAATTCAGTGGTAAACATTTTCCACATCTGCAAAAGGTGTATCATACCTTTCAATACAAAATGTACTACACCCGTAGGCCTTTGTGCTAATTCCTGAAGCCCTGGTTGCGCTCTATCTTTGACACCCGGAGTTAATAATTAGTTTCTTGTCTGGTGCCTGGTGTCGTTAGTGCCAGGTAATGCAAGTAACTGAAATGCTGTAACCATTGAAATCTAGCACAGCATTTCACAGTAGTTCCAGACAAGTGTTTACACACAAGTTGATTAATTGTCGCTGTGATATAAAACTAGAGCAGCAGATAGTGTTAGAGAGGGGGGGGGGGGGGGGGGGGGGGGGTTGAGGTTTGAAAGCGTCAAGCAATGTTGATCGTTGATAAAATATTGATGTGAACAGGGGGCCCTGGTGTATTAAACTAGGTAATACTGGGTAATACCAGGGAATAATCAATTTACTGGTATCTTTAGGTTTGCAACTGGAAATAGAGAACTGAACTTGTTTTTAACCAGTTCGCGCCGGGATTATTTTAACATCACCAAGCCGAGGGGCGGGATTATTTTTAACAAAACTCGATCCGAAGCGGGTTTCAGGCCGATAGTGCTGGGAAGCACACCCACGCATTTCCGGCCTTGCTCGTTGCTGACAGACATTTCCGAACTTGAACTTGGCGTGTTCATGCGTCATCCGTTTTGAATTTGGGGAAAACTTTGCGTTTATATATGTCATCCGGCGCGAACTGGTTAATCTTAACAGTAAAAAGAAATCACGTTAAACGCTCACTCTAAAATCTGTGTACAAACATTGTTTAAAAAATGTACCATGTGAATAGGGACTGTGTCCAAATTATCAAAAGTTGAACGGGAAAAATATTTACCTATTCTATTTTGACAATAAAATACTGGCGAGCTGGCTTACAATCTTTACACACACCGACATAATTCTTCACTGAAATTCATCAAAATAGGATTAATTCCGTGCAAATTTATGAGCTTTTTGTGCAGTCGGCTGTTCAATAGTCTATACTATCCAGGGATTAGTCTTCTAATGACACTGCCCTTTTCGGAGGCCTCTTTGCCTAAGATTACAGGCGGACCCAAATTATTCCGACACTCCAGCCCAGCATGCAACATCACCCGATGATCTTTTTGGAGAAAAAAATATCGCCATGGCAACACAGACATCGAAGTACATCCGACCTCCTCAACGATGTGGCCGGAGCTGGGATTGCATGAAATGTAATTTAGTTCTCCGACACCTTCCAACTTCCCCCCCCCCCAAAAAAAATGCTTAGATTTTCAGTTGTGATAAATGGTTTAGTCTCCCCCCCCCCCCCCCCCAATCCCAAATATAAAAAAATAATCCATAAGGAAATTTGAAAATCTGCAGTTTCACCAACAGGGCCCGGGGATATATTTTTCGTTGATGACTTTCGAGTTGGGATACAGCCTCCCCGAAGCAAGTACTTTAATTTGCATAGAGATTGCACAGTTCTGCAATGAAACTCCATGTTGGCTATGGAGGGAGTAGAAGGTGTTATCACTAACAGTATTTTAAATATCTATTTATTCTTCCAGTATATTCAACCATTGCTCTGTTATAGGCCATCGACCTACGATGTACATACACATGGACACATAGCACACCAAAAATTGCAAATATTGCAGTATTTGGCAGAGCGTATAGCAAAGCAAATGTTAAATCTTAAGAATCCTAGAAAATAACAGAAAAAAACCATTATTATTATTATTATAAGAGGCAGAACAGTAGCACCCAAATGTAACAAAGTGAAAAAAATATAGTGCTACAATGTATTACATTTCATTACAAAAGTGCTACATTTGTGACAAACTGTACTGTACATATACATGTACATGGAAGCTTTCACTGTATCCTTCAGAATATCATTCAAATGCTGTTCAATTATTCTGCTTGACTATGTTTTAAAAAAAATACAAGTACATGAAGGTGTGGAGCAAATTGGGGAACGTAGTACCAGTTAATTTCTCTAAACCTACATGTACTGTATGCCACACAAAAATGAAAGGCTTCATTTTTGGTTTAGAATACACGGGCCGATTTCACGAAACTTGTCTTAATTTACTACTCATCTTGGAACGAGTCTCCGCTAAGATAGATCTCGGCTGAGGTACTGTATGTTCGAAGATCGATTTCACTAAACCCATCTTAAGAAAGACGCATCACAACTACCAATTTGATCAGTGTTTCAGGTTTGTTTTTACAACTAGAGGAAAGAAAACCGTCGTTGAAAAGAAACGTGCAAACCAACTTTCCGCGTACTCGTGCATAGAACACCAACTCTCCACAGTAAACTACTCTGCGCAATTGATACGTTTGAAACGTAGTTGTTGGCGTATAATTGAATGTTGTAACTAATTTGTTTCAAATCTGTTTCTTTTTTGAAACCATAACTGAATTCCAGACGATATACAAACTAACGCATGTATGAATGAGATAAGACGACCCTCGGACCGATCTTAAGTCAAGACCAGTTCAGCCGCGTTGCTAAAGAAGTTAGTGTAATCGATCCTAGGACGAGTTGCAAGTTAAGAGTAAGACGAGTTACAGAAAGTCTCCATGGAATAAAAACTAATTTGAAAAGTAATCTAGATTTGAATCCCATCTGCATGGGCCATCTACTGTACATGCATGTGATTAACCCTAACAATCCTCAATTCTCTAACAGGTACAGGATTGAGGACTTATAGGGTTAATAAATAATGTACAAGACAGTATGCAAGTACAGTACATGTACCGTACAAATCCAGAGGAAATTCCTTACTCAACCGCTGCATTTCTATTAAGTCGCTTTGACAAAAACAGCCAGACTTACAAGCAAGGTATAGGCGCAGAGTTTTATTTTATTAAAAGCTGCAGAGGTCTGAAGGTCACAGGGATATGGGGACAGCAGTCATCGTTAACTGCCTAATCAAAACCTTTCCTTCACAATCCACAGAATTTTCTTGCCTTTTTTCCTTCCCTTTTTCATTCACACAATCAGGAATTCCACAAACGGGGGCCATTTCTCAATCATTCTGCTCCTTTCCGCGGTCGATTGAGGCTGTCACAGAGGCCATTGTCGCGAGGATTTCCATTTAATTTTGTCGCTTTAATCTATAGTAGACCAGCCAAACTTGAAAAAGTCCTCTAAAAAAAGTTTCCACGGCATTGTTTGTTAATAGTCGGCATCCATGCTAGATCTATTGTTCATGGGATCAGGAAGACGATTAGGGTGGATGCCACGCTTGATTTTGAATTTTAGGGTCATTTCGAGGTCAAAAAGGTCAAATAAGGTCAACATTTGTATTTTTGGATTTTGCACCAAACTTGACCCCAAGTTGTAGATCTATCAATACAATTTATTTTTATCATCATATCGACATATAAAAGCTGTGAAATTAAAAGTTAATCTTTTATCTTGTACACAAATGTATAGCAAAATGAAACTTAAAAGTGTGATTTTCTTAAAAAGTGCATATCTTAAGTATATCGAAGTTGTTTGCACTCCCTATCCCAATAGTGCATATAATTGTTTCAAACAACTTTTTGTTGGAAGGTAAATATACCCAGGCAGTTTTTAATAAAAAAAAAATTATAACACACATTTTATAATACACCATAATGGCGTAATGAAACAAGAAGTTATGTTATTCACGCAGTATATTTAAACGCGTAGTGGGTTTATAGTTTGACAAGTTGCTCAAAAACTGTATGTCTGATATCAAAATTGTTTGTACTCCCAATCGTTCCATGTAAAACATTGTTCAGACTCCAACACAGTCAACAAACTTGCAATGAGTTAAAATGTTGAACATTTGTACAATTTGGCTTTTTCATATGTTATACCAGGTTCCTACACGATAGGGGTATCGTGCAGTGATAAATTATAGCCTTTAAAAGCTACATGTATAACATAATAGTTGACCCTCCTGTGACAACAGCAGGGATGCTACCCATTCTTCAGGCACCAGCAGATGACAATGACACACTCTTCACCGTGATCAATCGCTTTGTGGACATTTAAAACCACACAGGTCAGAAACACACCATCATCACAGCGGACCAGCCACTATACAGCAGAGGAAAAGAACTCGTATGGGCGAATCCAAAGTTTGAGAATGTCATTTTTCTCATGGGAGGACTCCATGTCTGCTTCAACTTCCTGAAGGCTATTGGTCAACACATGGAAAGTGCTGGGCTCGATGATCTGTGGACAGAGGCAGGTGTTTATGCAGCCAACACGACTGAAACCATGCTTCAAGGCAAAGCCTATTACCGCGCCGTTAGAGGACACCAACTGACCTATGAGGCTCTGTGGCACATCAAATGGTCTATGCTTGAATCTTGGCTGGTTGAAAATGGTAAACAAAAATATGTGGAAGTTGACAAACTAGCCCAAAGTGTGGTTAAGCAGTTCAAAAAGAGAGATGGCAATCACAGAGCAGAACTTTATGAGGCAGTAAGCCAGCTGTCAGATTTTCTGAGCAGTAACAATGTTCAAGAGCTCATCGAAGAATTCAACAACAAGCACTCTGGGAATCCAAACTTCCGACTGTGGTCTCATTACATGGAGATGGTGGAGATTCTGCTAGATTTTATCAGAGCTCAAAGGGACGGAAACTGGATCCTCCATCTGGAAGCTTTTTCAGCAATGCTACCATGGCTCACCATCTATGATCACAGCAACTATGCCCGGTGGGGACCTGTTTATCTTGCAGATATGAAACTCCTTGAGAAGACAGCCCCAGAAGTTTATGCAGAATTCAGTAATGGAAATGTTGTTGTGAAGAGAACAAAGCGGCGCTTCAACCAGGTTCCAGCTGATCAGGCAACTGAGTGGATGAATAGGACATGCAAAATGCAGAATGGCATAATTGGAATTACGAGAAATGATCAAGCCAGGGACAAATTTTGTATCACATGGTCCGAGCGATCACGCATCACACAAGACATAAGATTTCTCTTCAATCTGGAAGATGATGAGGAAGAAACCACTTTCATCCGCTCTGACAGTCTTCCATCTCGCACAAAGCGAGATGTTGATGATGTTAAGAAGCTTACCACACAGCTAACAAGATTTGATGTGTTCCGAGTAAACCCAACATTGGCTGAAGAAGAAGACGACACTGACGCTGATGATGATACTAGAGAGATACCACTGGTATCATTGGCAACCAAAGACACTGCACCAATTGATGTGGTAAGTGATCTTCTAACGGCTGAAAATCGTGGAAAGCAGTATTTGATGACCAACGTGAAGCAACGTCTGATTGAAGAAACTGTCGGTTTTCATGACGCCCTGAAGAAACATCGCTCCAAAACTTTTGCTGATCTACATTTTGTATACAAAGCAAATGTTTCCACCAAACAAAATGTACAGAAGATTATCAAAGCCGACAGAAAGTTACTGCAACGATTGCTCAATGCTGCCACTGGAGGTCGACCATTGGAAATGGTGAATATTCTCCAGCATGAGCTGTCTCCCGTCCCACTGTCTCTCGCCAAGGCTGGAGGGGAGATGAATTCAACAGCAAAGGCAGATCTGATCCACATCTTAATGGCTGGGCTTACCACGCCCACAAATATACCGAATGCCAACATGAAGACATGTGTGCTGATAGATGGTCATGCACTTATCCAAGCTCTTGGAAAGCCTCATGGGTGTCAAACTTTTGGTGATTACGCTGGTGTTTTCATAAATAGTGTGACACAACACTTTGGAGAGAATACAACAAGAGTTGACGTGGTATTTGATCGCTACATTGGAGAGAGCTCCATCAAGGCAGTGACTCGATCAAAGCGAATGAAAAAAAAAAAGCCAATTCGAAAGCTCATCGATGGATCCCAGGTCCCACTCCCACAGGTTTGGGGCCAATTCATTGCCTTGGATGAGAACAAAGCTGATCTCGCCAAGTTCTTGTCAAACGCCATCGTACAGAAGGGCAAGGATCTACTGCAAAGATACGAGATAGTAACAGGCGGTGGGTTCCTTGATGTTACAGATGCCAGGTCCACGAGGAGAGATGATGTAAAACTTTGAGGAAACCATGAAGAGGCTGACACCAGGTTGATACTCCATGCATGTGAGGCAGTCAATGAAGGATATCAAAGAGTGGTGGTCATCTGCAGGGATACAGACGTGATGCTACTTCTGGTGCACTTTTTATCTTCAAAAGCAACAGAAGTTTGGATGATCTCTGGAACGGCAAAGAAGCGCAAATGTTATCCAATACATGCAGTATCTGAGAGACTCGCACAACCTGTGAGGGATAACCTGCTCAGCTTTCATGCCCTTACAGGATGTGATACAACCTCCTCCTTCCATGGCCATGGGAAGAAAATGTGCTGGAAAATCTTTGAGAAGCAACCACTACTCGTCAAGGGAATTGGTTGTGATGGAGAACTTGCCCCCATTGAGCAGTTTGTATGTCACCTATACGGTGCACTTGAGCAGCCAACCATCAACCATGCCAGACTCCAACTCTTTAGTAAGGCGAAGAAGGGTCTGGAGATGTTACCGCCAACAAGAGATGCACTGGAACTTCACACAGTACGCGCCAACTACCAGGCAAAGATTTGGTTTCAGGCAGACCAGGAACACATAGATGTCCCATCTCCTCTAGACACAGCAGCTTGGAAGAACGAGTCAGGTTACCTGGAAGCTGTCTGGACAAGACTACCCCCTATCCCAAATGCATGTCTTGAGCTAGTTTCCTGTGGATGCAAATCAAAGTGCAGGACATCCCGATGCACTTGCTTCAAAAAGGACCTAAGATGCACTTATGCCTGCGGATGTGACGCAACTGACTGCAACAACCCAGCTGGCCAATAGACTCGTAAACTAATTTTCCATTCTGTTATTGTGAGCAAGCTTAGGTGGGCACATAATTATTCTGATGTACAAAGAAAAAAGTGATGCACCCTGCCACAACGAAATAATTGTCAAAGTGCCATGTCAAACTATAAAACCACTACACGTTTAAATTTACTTGGTTCAAATTTACTTGTTTTATTACATCCTAACATTATATGAAGATGTGGTATGGAATTTGTTGTTATATCAAAAACTGCCTGGGTACCTTTACCTTGGAAAAAAAAGTTGTTTGAAACAAATATATGCACCATTGAGGGAGGGAGAGCAAACAACTTCGTTATTCTTAAGATATGCACTTTTTGAGAAATCACCCTTTTAAGTTTCATTTTGCTATATATTTGTGTACAAGATCAAAGTTTATCCGTTAATTTCATAGGTTTGGTGTATCAACATGAAGTTAACAATAACTTTTATGGGTAGATCTATCAATTGCGGTTAAAATTTGCACAAATTTTGAAAATACTGATTTTTGACCTTATTTGACCTTTTGACCTCAAAATGACCTTAAAATTCAAAATCAAGCGTGGCATCCACCCTAATCATCTTCCTGATCCCATGAACAATACATCTAGCATGGATGCCGGCCATTAACAAACAATGCCGTCCAAAGTGTATTTTCACACTTTGGCTGGCCTACTACTACGCTTGCCATACTCACTGAACCAAAGATAAGTTACACACACACACACGTACACACGAAAGAAAGAAATTATTTTTTTCCTTCTCTGTTTGGAGAATTAACACTGAACGGATAGAACAGACTCAAGGTCTGCGCTTAGATGAAAAGCAAAGGCAGGGAAAAGCAAATTTGACAGGTCACTGCACAAGATCGACCCGCTTGATGATATGTCCCAACAAATTCATACAAGTTGCATGCGCATGAACTTGAATTGAATTGCAGCCAGGCAAATTTCTACACAAATTCAGAGCAGGCCACTCAGTACACAATGTACATTGTATACGTACAGAAGGCATCTTTCACAATGAAGGCATCTTTCACAATGTACTGGTAGGCACTGTACATGGGTACAGGGCGAATGTACTATTTAACCAGTTCGCGCTGGGATTATTTTAACATCACCGAGCAACGCGCAAGATTAATTTGTACTCGATCCGAGGCGGGTTCAGGCCGATAGTACCAGGAAGCACACCCACGCATTTCCAGCCTTGCTCGCTGCTGACAGACATTTCCGGCCTTGCTAGTGGCGTGTTTATGCCTCATCCGTTTTGAATCTGGGGAAAGCTTTGCGTTTATATATACGTCATCCAGCGCGAACTGGTTAAGGCAGGGGCGACCTCCATTTTCCACCTAAAGTTACATACTTCAGACTATTGTTAGTGTTACCCAACACATCCACCATAGCCAAGATATACCGAGATTACGGGAACACAATGACCAACTCTAAAGAAGAGGGTGCCCTAGCTGCCTCCATTGCTTGAAGTTCATATGCGAATATACATGTCGAAGCGTTTCCAATATTACACAACAGTATATAAAATACCATTATACACATTGTACAAGTGTACATGTATGAACCAGTACCTGATAAGCAAATCTTTAACATTTTTTTTTTAAACTGTAAGAGAACTTTTCATTGAAGCCTTGAAGGGAATCTCCCTTTTTATCCCTCTCAACTTTATTCTTACAAACTACAGATTAAGGTAAAACAAGAAGCGAGGTAAATTAGGGCTACTGGTCTAAAGTGTACATGCTCAGAGTTTTGAATGAGGGATTTCAAAGGCTTAACTTTTGTGCTGTTTGTAAGTGGTTCTTTTGTGGGGTAGGGGACAATGTGCACAGTATGCTGTTGTCCTTATTGATTTCATGTCTTGTGTGTATCTGTGTGTGTACAAAGAAGCCTTTCCAATACAAGCAAGCACGCTCTGCAATTTCGTCCAATTTACAAAACTCTCTCCAAGGTTTTTATTTTTTTCCAATCTAGCCCGAGGGCTTAGCTACATCTACATGTATGTACCAGTATCTTGCAGGGCTTTGCCAGAGCTGGGCTGTTGTGGTATTCACATGGTTGGTAATCAGAGATGGACAGTGATTAGGAATAGTACATGTACATAGTAAAAAGTGTCTAGACAGACAACGTCTTCTGATCCACAATACGAGTACGAATGTTTAAAAATAAATGCCAACATACATACAAGTACATGTACAAGTAGTTGTGTCAATTATTTTGATTTTTTCATTATGAATTTGTCTAAAACAACTTTTTTTTCTAACAATTGCAGGATATCTAGCACAATTATTTTGCTGGATGCCTAGAATCATTATTTGCTTTCAAATAAGTAAGATATTTCTCAAATAATTTGGTAGTACAATTTTTCGATATCTGCAAATGATATCTTTAAACACTGTGGTAATGCACCAAAATTACCGGTATATAAAAACCATACATGCAGAATTTCTCAAATTGTGGTTCTTTGAGTGGGAATTGCTGAAATATGGCTCACCCATTTAATATGTACAAGTAATGGTATGTACCTGGACTGCCAGAATATTAACAGACCCATGAGCTGTAATACTGATAGATGGCTTTTTAATATAATTCCGACAGTATAATTTACATAACAAAAGTGGGCGGAATGAAGCCTCCTTGAATGCCAATTACAGATCGCATTTTATCGATGAATGAAAGAAAAGTACAGGTGCTTAGTTCAGCAAAAGCTTGTAATTAATTAATTGAATACAGGGGCCGGCCAGAGGGCAAGCACTTTCAATTAATTATGGATCCCCAGTCTGACTTAACTTCGTTAAATATTGAACTGGCCAGATGCGCAATGGGAACATTTTTTCTTCTGTAAATAGAAGGTGGGAATACGTGTTGGCCTCGTCATAAATTTGGGTCAAGACACTGAATAATGATATTAAATTAAAAACCTTCTCATGCAACCATTATTACATGGCATACATTGTGCTTGACGTACATGTACATTCCCGGTGTGTTTCTACCGATACATTGTGCTAGTGAACAGTGAACAGGCCAGAATACAGAATGTACATAAAACCTTGATTTGGAGTACAAACAAAAGTAGATTAAAATCACCAAACTTGATATGAAATTTAATCTCAGTCAATGCACAAACAATATTTGGCTCATGCTGATTTCAGGTGCAGAATTCCATGAAATTTTGAGAAAAAATAATACACAGGGCCTAGAGGCAAAAATGTGCAAGCTAATGTCCTCTAAACCTAATTAGGTTTGATATTGAAATTAACCCAACATGATATTTTAAAACACAATAATATAACCAGAGTAGTTGCAACAGCTGTCATGAGGGTAAACAACACCCTATCTACACACATCCATAGTCTGAGCATACCCCCTGTGATGTGGGGTAACAAGCTCCATTCCCAAACCCCTCATCCCAAATCAATGTTTTAGCACCAGCCTGACTTGATTAAGGACCCTGTAAATTGACATGTTATTGGGTAGAACAGGTCTGGTGTTGATTTGGTTATTAAGGTGGGAATGCCCTGGTGTGTGCTACATGTCTTGAAATTCAGGGATCTGCTTGGAATTCTCAGGGTTAAGAAAACTCTGTGATGATATCTACTGAAGATAGCAGTGGTGCTATCTACTGAAGATAACAGTGGTGCTATCTACTGAAGATAGCAGTGATGCTATCTACTGAAGATAGCAGTGGTGCTATCTACTGAAGATAGCAGTGAGTGATGCTATCTACTGAAGATAACAGTGAGTGATGCTATCTACTGAAGATAGCAGTGAGTGGTGCTATCTACTGAAGATAGCAGTGAGTGGTGCTATCTACTGAAGATAGCAGTGATGCTATATACTGAAGATAGCAGTGATGCTATATACTGAAGATAGCAGTGATGCTATATACTGAAGATAGCAGTGATGCTATATACTGAAGATAGCAGTGATGCTATCTACTGAAGATAGCAGTGATGCTATCTACTGAAGATAGCAGTGGTGCTATCTACTGAAGATAACAGTGGTGCTATCTACTGAAGATAGCAGTGATGCTATCTACTGAAGATAGCAGTGATGCTATCTACTGAAGATAGCAGTGGTGCTATCTACTGAAGATAGCAGTGGTGCTATCTACTGAAGATAGCAGTGAGTGGTGCTATCTACTGAAGATAGCAGTGAGTGATGCTATCTACTGAAGATAGAAGTGAGTGATGCTATCTACTGAAGATAGCAGTGAGTGGTGCTATCTACTGAAGATAGCAGTGAGTGATGCTATCTACTGAAGATAGCAGTGATGCTATCTACTGAAGATAGCAGTGATGCTATCTACTGAAGATAGCAGTGATGCTATCTACTGAAGATAGCAGTGATGCTATCTACTGAAGATAGCATCACTGCTATCTACTGAAGATAGCAGTGATGCTATCTACTGAAGATAGCAGTGACTATATCAGTATGACATTTACTGAAGACAGCAGTGACTATATCAATAATGCCATCTACTGAAGACAGCAGCAACTTTATCAATAATGCTATCAACTGAAGAAGGCACTTAATATATCAATAATGCTATTTACTGAAGACTATCTACAGTGACTATATCAAGCATATTAATATAGCATTAATTATGTTATCTACTAAAGACAGCAGTGACTATATAAGTAATGCTACACGTACAATGTATCTACTGAAGACAGCAGTGACTTTATCAATAATAATATGATAAAAATATCCTAAGACAACAGTGACTAGATGTCAGTAATGCTATCTACTGAAGACAGCATAGCAGTTATGTTATCTACTGAAGACAGCAGTAACTTTATCAATATGCTATCTACTGAAGACAGCAGTGACTTTATCAATAATAATATCTACCGAAGACAACAGTGACTAGATATCAGTAATGCTATCTACTGAAGACAGCATACCAGTAATGCTATATACTGAAGACAGCAGTGACTTATCAATAATGCTATCTACTGAAGATAGCAGTGATTTTATAAATAATGTTATCTACTTACATGTAAGACAGCATATCAATAATGATATTTACTGAAGACAACAGTGACTTTATCAACTGATTTTGGTGAAGTGGCATCACAGATAAAAACACTAACTACAGGTGTATTCCACATAAGCTCTGCCTATATCTAGTCGTTCCTGCCTCCAAAGCTAAAATTACATATTTAATGGACTGTAGTGCACCAGCCTACACACCTCCCATTGCACATTAGATTTTGAGCAGTGATATTAGCCAAGTAATTTGTACACAGCCTCAGATCACTGCTTGCTAACAAACCGCCGTCCATTACTCATACATACGCAGGGTCTATAAAACATGAGAGACACTTCTACTCAGCGGTTCTAATCATTTTGCGACAGGAGTGAGAATGACAGCACATACGGATTTCCAAACCCATCCTGCAGAGTACTTGCGCTTGGCTGCACACCAGAAGGAAGTGCATGGACTATAGTGCACCTTACCTTTCCTTCCTCTTGATGCCAGACTGCAAGCAGAAAATGCACAAATCGACACTAAAAATATTCATGGCCGCTGGGTTTATTAACAGTGCAATGACATTTTATAATGATAGAATTTTGGAGGGGCCAATTTTACACGGATGGTGCACTTTATATAACTTTTTTTTCTTCTGAAACCATTATACCATATGGCCCATTCGTCCAGCAATACTGAAGATCTATCAGGATAAACCATCTTGTTGTATGTACTTGAATGTACAGTATAGAAATTCATTGGGAAACATTTGATTTTCCTTCATGTTACAAGTATAATTTGGATGAATTGGAAGTTGAATGATAATTGGTCAAATTAATTGATTAGGTATCGCTACCCTACATGTACCAGTACATGCATATTTCAGCCTGAGAAAACCCAGTTCTATTGCTAAACACCACTCCTCGAAAATCAAAATGAGCCAAAATCGAGGGCCACATGTGCATAATAATCAGCGAAGGCAAACAAAATCATCCATGGCGAGTGGCAACACCAGATGCCTTTTATCTATACTTCTGACAAGCAAAGTTTATGGCCTATAAATTTGACTTTTATTCAACAACAAAAATACAAAAAAATAGGTACATGTACATGTATTATCATTATATTGGCTAATTATACATGTACATGTACAGTACATGATGCATCTCCAAAGGTGAAACTAAACTCTGATTCATTTCTTTCTTTCTTACTTTGTTTAAGGAATAAATGAAGCAAAAAGAAAATTTGAACTATCTCATGTAACAGAGTGGGTTTTGTTGCATTTTTCAAGGCACTCGGGTACCTACCGGTACATACCGTAACCTAGTTTCCCCTCAGCCTTGCTATATGGTTAAAATAGCCCACAAGAACATTTGGCGAAGAAAAAGGGATAATCGCTAACGATAGCCGAATTCGAACCACAGACCTTTCGATCCATAGCTCACCTCTCTACCAACTATAAGCTATTTGCGAGTTGGTTGAGGACAGCCGTTCTTTACAGTTCTTTAATGTAGCCGAGTTGCCATTGTTCTTCCTCAAGATTAAATACAATCGCCCACAACCCAGCTACATGTAGCTGCAAACAAAAAAACAAAATTGCGAACCGCTACACGGGTTAGTATTAAGTGTCTTTCTTCCATTATTGTATGCCTCCATCACATCTCAGATTTTATTCCAAGACATTCCCATATGTCACTGATTAGGAATTCAATTACCTTTAGACAAGACCCTAAAGCTGCCAAGCTTCTATCAGGGGACCAGGAACCAACCCCAATAAACAAGAGACAGAGGACGAAAAACAAAAATCATTCTGCGATTTCAACTTGAGGGTTGTGAAAATAAATCTACGGTGTAAATCAACTCCTGGAGACTGGGCCTGCTGCTGTAATGTAGAAGGTTAGGGTGAGGACCCTTGAGTGGCAATGAAAAACACGACTGGTTTTTTTTCTTTCTTTTTTCCTGTGCAAGACGATAGAGCAGGGATGTATCCGCATCTCAAGAGTAAAAAAAAGCCAAGACAAAAATCGGAAGGAGGCCTCTCTGACACACTTCCAGGGAGGTGCATTGTAAGTGGACAGCAGATCCCGTAGCAACAATGATCATCTTCGATTGAAAGACAAAATAATCTGGACATTTTACACAGCTTATTTTGAACCAATCTTTTATCAACAATTAACTCGGTAAAATCAGAATTCCTTAAAGGAACGGAAACATCAAATTGATCAAAACTGATAGAAAACCCACGCAAACAGGATTTTTCAATAAAATAATGTTTTGTCGATCCCCAATTAAATTAAGGTGCCAGGGACATTCCACTGTGGCATGAGAAGGGGGGAGGGAGAGGGCCAGTTATGACATGACACAAAGAACAGGTGATTTTATTCAGGTTCATTACAGGTCATTATGGAGGGATTCACACTTTGGAGCCAGCCCAGCGGGGGACCAGTTAGCGGTATCCTGTTTGCTTGACATTTCTCCTGGATGTCCTGCACGGATTTCTATTGAGAACTGGGAGTCCATGTTGTTGAAACCCACACTTTTGTGAAACCCTGGCTTTGTCTCTAGCTACCGGTACATCATGTATGGCTGCATATCACAGAATCCACTGTTGCATGTTGTTGCAATTAGCAGGGTTCTATTTCAGCTGTGTTGCATTCTGTTGCATTTGGCAGGGTGCTCACAGAATACCTCGTGAGGGACAAGGTTAATGTTGTTGTTCAATCTCTATCACAGTTTTGGAATAATAAACACATTATCAAAGGCCAAAACTTGAGTATCTTCCTGAACCTGAAAACCTGCACTTGGTAATGAATGGCTGGGACAATATTGTCACGCACAAAAATTGTTTAGATATGAAGGTTTGCACCTTGCCCACCAAATACCTACTCAGCCTCTCAGACTGTATTGTTCAATTGGTAAAAAGTACAATGCCCCCATTTGAACTATAAGAGGGGGTCACAACCTCAGAAAAAAAGTACAGAACACACTTTTCTAAGCCCTTTAGTGGCGGCAGATGGACAGAAAAGAAAAATGATAAAAAGACAGACAGAAAAGGGTGTGAACCTGCTGTCTAAATGTATATTTTTTTCCTGGGCGTCTAAATTGAAAAATTGAGGCAGACAGTTGACAAAACAAGGTGTCAACTCGCGGGGGCTGTAATAATAACGCGAAGTGCAGGCATTCTTGTCTGATGGAGTTAAAAATTAATTTGGTTGTCGGAACGTGCAGACTTTGAAAAAAATGGGGCGAGAGTGCGAGGGGTGATTAGTTTTTCAAATTGATGGAGCATGGGAAAATTGGACTGGGCATCTTTAGGGATTGTTTAAAAAAAAAATTCACTCGTAACAAAACAAATAGAAATGCATTATTGGATACTGCCTGTATTAGAAAATGTGTTTGATTTCGGGCTTTGGAAAAGATGAACGCATGTATTATTTACAGCTGAACCTCATGTACAATGTATTGTCCGACTTCAGATTTATTTCAGCATTATTTGTACCAGTACATTTCATTGTCCAAATTTTTTTTTTTTTTTTCATCAAGTTTTATATTCAGAGGTAGGATAAACCATTTGCAGATATTTACTATCAAATTATTAAGAAATATCTTACTTATTTGAAAGTAAATAATGATTCTATTTCTAGGCATCTAGCAAAATGGTTGCGCTAAATATCCTGTAATTATTCCGAAAAATAGAATTTTATAAAACAATTTTATAAAACAATTTTATAAAACCATTTTAGCTCCAAATTTAATATCCAGCAATTCAAAACGCAGTTCAACTTCAATGAAAGAATTTTTTTAAATGGTTGAAATTACCTTTTCATTGGGTGAAGGTCGCTTATTTTGTTTGTTATAACTGAGGAGACACACAGACTAGTGGGGCCTTAAAAGCAGCTTGTGCCTTGCCTGTTATATTATTTGTTAAAATATGTGTGAAATCCCATTACGTTCAGACCTTGGAGCTGCCTATTCCACAATGTGGAAATGAGAAAGTGAGAGCCAACTCAAAGATTAACGCTGTGTGGTGTGAGCGGAATATTGCAAAAATGACAGGCACTTCTGCTGGGCGTTTTCATCATAGCCTATCCAGAGGTTTTCCAATTTGTATGAGTGAGAATTGTTTATTTTTCCCCCCTCCCTGGCTGGTTCTGTTTTGTGCTTTTTGAAAGTGTGTGAAAATGTCATGTACCTGTATAAACTTGCATGCCAATTTTCACATACGTGTACTGTACAAAACGACCTACCTTGTATAGTGTAAAATGTATATTTGCCTACAGGTACATGTACTATTGTACATGAACTGAACATAATAATAATAATAATAATAATAAAGAGACATTTATAAAGCACAAATAGTTGCAGATCGGCTCCACCTCAAGGCGCTGAATACAAGCAAATAGACTTAACAAAATAAATGTATATGTTTGTTTCTTGTACACAGCATAGTCTCTGAAGAAGATCTTGTTAAGATCGAAATATTAGGCCCTCTTAACTTATTTGATTTAAAATAAATTTAAAACGGCGATAATTACAATTTTTACAAAAATTACGTCTGGGCCAGCCAAATACACAGTAAACTAAAAAGATGAACTACATGGACAAAGTTTATTGCTTGTAATGTAAGACAGCGAACATCCCAACAAATCTGTACATATATGTGGAAACGCATCACCGAAAGAATTTAAAAAAACTAAACAGGACTGCATGATGATACACAGTACCTTTGACACCCAACACTGTTCCTGTATTGCAATTAAATTAAGCAATGATCACCTTGAACTCATTGAGAAAGCCATATGTGGATGGTATTACATAAATGCCTGACATACACATTGTTAATTTTAGGTACTTAACAATTTGCAGTTTGATATAGCCTACAACATGTTATTGTTATGGTATAATTGCAGATGGCTTGGAGAAGACTTATCCACATCTATGATTTTGTACAATCTGATATGTATTTTGATACCTTTTTTAATATTATTTACAGGTAGGATACGCCATTGGTAATTGCTTGAATTATCACTAATGGGTGGATTTGGGGGGTTGTATTTTATAGCAAATATCGTTTAACCGACCTGTGCATAGTTTTACAATCATGGATGCATCCGAGAAAGAAAAAAAGAAACACGGCATTCATTTTCAGTTGTTTTTGTTGTTCTTGTTGTTTTTGTTGTTTTTTTTGCTTATGCCGTCTAACTAAACAACACAGTCCTGCCTTTTATCCAATTTTAATGGTATCAGAAATATTTTGAGCGTATTCCGAGGCCAAATTCAAATATGCACTACCCATCTCAGGCACATCTAAAACAAACCAAAAAACGATGCATGAATATTAACCACGGGTATGTGGATTTTCAAAAACCTCAGTCAGTTAAAACACTGCAACACAGCAGCATAAACCCTCCACCCATCCAAAACAAAAACAACAAAAAATCAGTCGTGCTGTGGTCAAAAATATTTCGTGATAACTTCATTCTTAAAATCTGCCGTCAATTCCTGTTTTGTCTTCGAAAAAATTGGCAAGGCGGTGGCCGACTTTCATAGATTACAAATTACCAGGCACTAAAAAAATGCTGTTTGTTTTGGTCGTAGAGAGACAATGTTTACCTTGGCGACTGATGAACTGTGACAAGGTTTCCGGAGGCCGCGATACCGCATCACGACCCGCGTGACATCGGGCTCCTGCTCCCGCATCACGCCCATTAATCAAGACTGATGACTAGTAATTTGATAATAGGAGCAGAGAAGATGATGATGATGATGACTGTGCCTTTGGTTGGTGAAGTGAGATTTCTCCATCAGTAATGTGATAAATGTACACAGTGTACATGTACATCCTTTGCTTTCACACAGGGTAGAAGGATGGGGTAAATTAGGGTATCAATAATCTGAAATAATTCTGAAACCAGCTTCATGTACACCTTTCCAAAAAGGCTTTGTACAAATCTGTACGTGTATGCAGCAATGGCAGAATCTAACAAAACTTAAAAGGTACATGTAGGTCACACCATTTTGCAGGTATCGAAAATATTTACTACCGAATTATTAAAAAACATCTTACTTTAATTGAAAGTAAATAATGATTCTAGGCATCCAGCAAAATGATTGCGCTAGATATCTTGTAATAATTTCGAATTTTTTTTTTATTTAAATTGAATTTAAAAAAAAATTATTTGCAATTTAAGCCAGACTGGCTCGCAGCGAGTGAGGCCTGAAATATCAGGGTGTGCTACCCACAGATGCTGGCCTGAACCCCTCTCGCATCGAGGTTCGTGAAAAATAATCCCGCACCTGAGCCCTCCCAATGTCAAAATAATCCCGGGACTAACTGGTTAATAAACACCGCGACACCCAGGAAAAAAACCAAAAAAATATTAATCCAGGTTGACTTTATTTTTGTTACCTCACCCCCTTGTTTACACAGCCCCATACCATGTAAAAATTACCTGGATTGCTGTTAATTTTCAACATCGAGATACAAATCACAGTCTTATCTGTCCAAACATGTACATTGGCCATCCGTGGTAACAAAAACACCTCCGACGGTATATCAATCATGATAACGCACAAAGAAGAAGAAGGAAAGACCGTGTATCATTATGGGAACTGTTTCGCACCCTAACGTCTGATCAATATGGTACGATGTGCCATTACGGGGAGGAACGTACATGTAGTCCGGTTGCAGTAGACACTTTTAGGTATTATTAAATAGTAGAAGAGTAGATACAGTGTAGGGCGGAGTACTCGTGTTACAAAGGGCTGTCGTCGTGACACTATGATGGATAAGCATTATCAATTTGTATGCAGATATCAAGCCAGCTACTGCAATACTATGCACCGTGTACATGCAAAGTACAAACATGTACCCAAATATTAACCATAATTCACTACCCTATTTTTTTTTTTACTCATAACCTGAATCCAACACTTTAACCATAACATAACTAAATCGGTCAAAATCCAGCTCGGCATTTTGTGGGAATTTGTTACACTTGGTCCTGTGAAGGCCAGGTGTGAAAAACATGTTGATGGTTTATGATGGACTTACATGTAGGCCATTATTAATTATGGTGGGTTTGGTCGTGGATGTGTTTCCTACCTCCATACATAGTCCATGGTTTGGTCAAGTACATGTACATATGTTCATGTATAGTACATGTAGCAAAAGGCAGTAAAGAATTAGGGTTAAAATTGACGTGTATTAATTGCAATTAGCTTTTGTTAGTACTAAACCCTTATTTAAAATCCTTGGACTGGGGATGAACATTTCATCTGGCTTGATCAAAAGCTATAACTATAAGCATGCTGTGGCGATTATGTTAATTTGCTGAAAACCGTCCCACATTACAGAAGGATACTTGTTAATTATCCCTATTTCCTGTCAATTGGCAGGCATTTGACACACTGTCACAGACACCCAACTGTCAGACATTAACCCTAACCTCCTAGGCCCATTTTGCTAGAAACATCCCCAAATCCTGCACATTCCCCCAATTGCCACCATGCAAAATCTTGATTCATCTTTAATCCCCCAAATCATCTGTTATTTCTTGAATTTGTTCAGTAGACGGGCAACTATTGCCACCTCGATCTTATGGCTAGGCTCAATTATGCATGACTGAACATAAACAATGCTGGGTACAGGCTATGAACCGGACACAATGCATCGTCCAGAATCAACCAACGCTTGTTTGCCATTCATCCTCAACCCTCCAAAATCCTCCAAAACCATATGGAGAATTTTTGACAATTCGGGGTTAGGGTTAATAATTTTTTTTTTTACTTTTTGATTAAGGCTAAAATACAATTTATTCCACTTTAGTCAGATCTAATACTATGGGGATTCAGACCCATGCATTCGCACTGTACATACCGTATACAAATGTGAAGTTTACTGTACTGTCAAACGGGTTAACTCAAAATTAAAAAAAAAAAAATTAAAAAAAAGCATTCAGAACAAAGTTAATTAATTATATTTTGTCAGCATGACTTTTACGGTTCACCATTTCTTCTGGATAAAGCAAGGATAAAATCAAACATCCACCTCAAACTCCATTAACCAGTTCGCGCCGGATGACGTATATAAACGCAAAAATTCCCCCAAATTCAAAACGGATGACGCATAAACACGCCAAGTTCAAGTTCGGAAATGTATGTCAGCAGCGCGCAAGGCCGGAAATGCGTGGGTGTGCTTCCCGGCACTATCAGCCTGCCCTGAACACGCTTCGGATCGAGTTTCGTTAAAAATAATCCCGTCCGTCGGCTCGGCGATGTTAAAATAATCCCGGCGCGAACTGGTTAACATAGACAACTCATTGTCAGTCTCATCCAACAGGATAATCAGATCAACCTCTTTACAGTATGTACACTGGAAGATGGCTGCCTTCCTCTTAATTAAGCCCATTGGTAGCAAATCAAGAATAACTGTCCCTTGGGTTAACACAATGGGAGGTCCTGTGATTCTCAGAAATGACCCACTAAAGGTGAGAAAACATTGATGCTGAGGTATCCACTTTCAAGACAATTTACAGGTTTAGAGAGATTCAATAGCAATTGAGATCTATGTACTGGTACCAGTATGTTCTTTGAATCATCTCTTCTATATGGATCATTTCCCACCAAGGTTTGGCAAGCATTCCTTGGAAAATTTGCCATAGGTCAAGTTAAAGGGGCACTAGAGTATGTCCTGGAATCGCCCCAATTGGGCTACAAAATGCATTTTGATGGAAATTATATTTGTCATGGAAATTGTCATTGCAAAACAAACTGATCTGGTTTAGTGTTATAACAAACAAATGAATTGGGTTCATTAAACTTTATGACCTTTTTTATATTTTGTCATTTTAACTGCTTCTTCAAAAGTAATATTGTCAAATTATGCGTAGACAATCTAGATATGTTTTAAATATCTAGCAAAAAGCTGAACTGAGTCAATGTATTCATCACCTAGCACATTTATTAAAACCCTAACCCTGCTAAATGCAACAGAATGCACCAATGGCAAAAAGTTGTTGCATTTAGCAGAAACCTATTTCTCCTGGTAATAAGCATTTTGTTGCACCTAGCAGGCTTGCTGGTCGGTATACCAGCATAACCCTACACAATGCAACGTAATCCACTGGTGCATGTTGAATTGCATTTAGCAGGGTTCTATTTCAGCTGTGTTGCATTCTGTTGCATTTGACAGGGTGCTCCAATAATATCCCGTGGGGTTAATCATGTTAGGGTTAATCATGTTGAACAACGACGCCAGCCTAGAATGCTGGGCAAAAACATTGCCTTGATATATCTATAGACAAAACGAGTGGCAATCCCATTAGGTATGCTTTGGATATGTTTGTTTGAACCAAATAATACATTAAATAGAGTAATGCGAGTTAAATGTCACATTGAATGTTGGCCAGTACCATCATGACACATGGTCAACCTACATACCAGTACATGTACATGTAAATAATTAGTACAAGAGATTGATTTACAACAACCCATAAAAACACTAACAAAAAAAGCCCTTGAATTTGTTTTAACCCTAATAATAGTAATACTAGAGTACAGCACAATATTATTAACCTCAAGAACATGTTTAATATTAGGATTAAATATTCGACTATAACAAATGCAACTTTAGATGCATTTTTCTTTTCTTTTGGAATAGTCAAACCATGGTCAAACCGGCAAAAACAAATATTTGAAATTATTTGGCTGATGATTGAATATTCGAATATTAAAGACAAGCCTACCAAACTTTGCTACAAATTATCAAGTAGTTATAAGGCGACTGGGCATGCTCCCTCAAATTACGGTGATTGGACAGCAGCTGTTCATCATATATTTATGGGTTTTTTCCTACCACGGTGTAATAAATATTGAAGACTTGCATGAGCGCATTGTAAATTTACAAAATGCGCCATGGCCAATAAAACCAAACAAATGTTGATCTTTTGTGGGATATTTTTTAAGTGAAAGTGACTGGAAAAATACACGTCTTATTGTAAAAGCATTGTATTGCGCGTCACAATGCATTTTGGGAGTTTGGATTAACCCTAACCCTACCTAATGCTACTTTTTACTACTAGTAAAAAGTAGTATGCAGTACTCTCACTGACTTGTGTGCAATGCCTGTAGTAATTTTTAGTATTGGGTACTTCACCCCTTATTGCACTCGTAGTACTTTTTAGCATTGGGTCCCTCTGCTTGCTGAGTGTACATGGCCCATGTATGCTGTGTAGACTTTACAGCAAAAAATGTTACTTGGGACACAATGGGTCAAGGCTGGACTACTGCATTTTTTTGCCAGGTAAGTATTACTGACCTGTATTGCCACTATTAGTATTTTGTAGTTGGCAGTATCTGTACTCTGTCAGTACACACCCAATCATCAGTCATGGAGAGACCCAATGCTAAGTAAAGTACTAAGTAGTATTCTGTAGTACGCAGCTCTTTAGCCCAAAGTAAGGCCTAGGGGGTTAGGGTTAAAAGGTCTACTTTTCAATCATGAAATTGCAAACATTTAAACAATTTTGTTTATGTATTAACTATTATTAGAAATTGTATCTTGACAGATTTGTAGAATGTTTTTTTTACAAAAACTTAATTTTTGAAAAAAGATATATTTAATTTGTAAACAAAATAAAAAGTTTAGCGAACCCCATTAAGGCATTTCAATGTGCACCATCTTGTTCACGGAGCAAATTCACATGGTTGTTGTGGCCATCACTCACAGCGATTGAAAACTTTTGCACTTCCAAGTCACATGCGTTTATTCTAAAATGGGCGCGCATCTAGCATCTAGCAACGCATGTTTTTTGGCTTTTGGAACAAGATGGCCCATAACTGTGAAACACCTTATTGAAAACCAATTTTATGTTAACAAGTGTTCCACTACAAACAAGTAACAGCGTCTGCTCTTATTCCTCCATGGTAACAGTAACACTAGTTCCAGGCATAAATTATGAAAAAACGTGAACAGAACATGATTTAGACCTACTGCTTTAGTTTCTTCATTTGTGTGTACACATCCAATAACATTTAACACAGTTCAACAAATGAAGTTGTTTGACGTACTGCTGTAGTTACCTCCATGTTCTGAAAAGGACACCAAGTGAAGTCACCATGACCTATTTTCTTACAACCCAAGTTCATTCAAAATGACATAAGTCAATTCCAAAATGGCTTTTGCAGCCTAATATTAAAGCTAGCTGTCTTCCCCCCTGAGATTAACTCATTTATTTAATACCAACAAACGGCAAAGCACGTCACTACTCTAAATATACTGTGTACAGTCCGAGCATGGAGGTACCTCCATGGTCCGAGCATGGAGATATAAACTACGCCGAGTTTAGTTTTTGCCGACTGTCAATGTCATGCTGATTATTTTTAAGGGCAGGCCAAGGCTGGACAAAGGCCGAAGATTTTAACCGATATTCCGTTCTAAACCCGAAAGCCAAACGCAAAATCTTCTGGAGCAAATCTCCACCTCTACTTACCTGTAACAACGGCGAACAGAAGACTCAGAAACGTGGATAAAACTGTGAAATTCCAGTAGTTACTTCTGCCATATAGTCCCATCCAAGTCGCCATTTTGATGCACTAGTGCTAGCGCTAGTGCTGGTGGCCTGCGCCGCTATAGTGCATGCGCTATATGAATGAGCATGCAAGGTTGATTGTCAACACTGCACTTCGTGCAATCAATCCATTCACGTTATATCGCAAATGCCAATCACACACCGGTCGTATCAAGCAGCGCATGCACTGTACGCGTACAAGGTTGTGATATGAATATTCAGCATCCATATCATTTCGTCACGAAAGTCAGTGCCATTAATTTGGTGTAGGGCCAGGGTTGGTTTAGGTGGGCCAAAACTACAAACTTGTACAGGTTATTGTACATGTACATTGTATATGTACACACACATGTACATGTACATGTACACATGTAAATGTACATACAAGTTTGCCAATTACTGTATGGAGGCGAGAAACAACGAAACATTGTAAACTGTTTTATTTTGCCCCAAAAAATCCTTAGAATGGGAATTAAATACACGTTCGTATTTTAAACGAAACAAAATCCCTGGTAAATCATGTGCAAATGAATAAAAAATAGATTCTTTATCCTTAATTATTTCTTCCAGTTTATGTGTTTCTGTCGCGTACTATTTATCTACGACAGCGAGTCACTATTTTTGTGTGAAATAACTTCAAATCACCCACACAGAATGGAACATCCTGATGGTGCCAATGTTTACGAAACAGGGTGCCGTGCTGTCGCCAGTGGGTCGACAGTGGACAAAGTCATGGGGGACCAAAATGACCACAAAGAATGTCGAGTCTATATTCTTTTAGTGCATGTACACGTACGTACCCACGAACCAGTAGTAGTACTAGTAGTATCCAGCTTTTGTTGTGCTAGAGGGGGCAACCAATGTCTTAAAAACCGTCTTAAAAATACTGATGCTTTCTCAGCATGAAAACCAGTTCAAAATGCCTTTACTAACTTGTGTTACTATAATTGTTATCAAAAACAACTGTTTTGTTATAAAAGGTTTGACCCCCTTCCCGGGCCTGGCAGCCGCGGATCCAATTTTCCCAAAAAAAAGGGGGGGGGGGGGAGGGGGGTGAAATATACCAATCATCTATCATGGGTGAAGGCAGGCAAGTTGCGGCGCCTACATCGAAGAAGTGCCCTCCCGCCCTACTAGAGTGGTCTGGGTGTATTTTCCTGTAATCTACAGCACATTTAAAGTATCTTTCTATTTTGCTCTCTTTTTTTTTCGTTTCACCGAAGGAAAGTGGGGCCCCACGCCCCTCACCCTAGCTCCCCGAAAATCCGCCCCTGCTAAATGCTCCTGGAAAAGAAAAAAAATATGTTGATAATTAGCGCCCTCGTTACCAAGAGGGCGTCCTAACATAAACTCGAAGATCTCTTAAGCGCTCTATCTATGATCACATGCGGCCTCTTGTTTGAGAAATAACCAATTGTAGAATTTATCTTTTGAATATAGACGATGCGCTCTCCGATGTCACGTGTTTACATCTGCATTCAAATGTGCCCGGCAGTATGCGCACACGTCGTGTTTTACATAAAATGTGCTTAAACAGTGACGTCGCAGGTCAGATCGCCTTTGAACTATGTGACCTCTGATGTCATCTCTTCACCAAATTTATGTAAAACATGATGCGTGTGAATACTGCCGGGCACATTAGTATTGAATACAGATGTAAACAGAGGGCACATCGTCTATACATAATTAAGAAATTGAAGTAAGGCATCATGGTCGATGTTCAAGCTTTAATTTCAGCTGATGACGACCAAAATTCCCGAAATAATTTTCTTTTAACATACTACCCGAAAAATTTCTTGTGTTTCAGAGCAGTTATATATTTTTTTTAATCGTACAAATTGCAGAGTCCGTAGCCTATAGTAAGCAGGCGGGAAAATGCCATTTTCGGCCGATTTTGAAAGGTATCTCTTTAATCCCCTTACAAACCATTTTGACGAAAATTGTATAAAAGAACATTACACTTTTACTATCTTCGAAAACAATAATTTCTTTATATATTTGTATTGCACCACGTTTTTTTTATGTTTAGTTTGGTTTTGTTTTGTTTATTAAAGAGATTTTTTTCTCGGGGGCAGATTTATCATTTCCTGAAAGTTAGATCAGTTCATATTTAGTCTCTTGGTGGCATCTCGAATATAGGTCAATACAAATAGCTAAATAATGTTTACCTTTTTTAAACCAAAGAAAAATAAGTAGGAGAAAATTAATAATACATTCGTTGAAATGCTCTGTTCTTGTAATCTTTGTTTTCTTTTGGTCCTGTAATTAACAGACATCGATTATCGAGTATTTGGGAATTTTATTAAGAACGATTAACTACATGACTGTACCAGCCGAACTCTGTAAATAGCGGTCTTTGGGATTATCACGTTGTTGCATCTTCTTCTCGCTAAATTAAAGAACAGTTTTTATTTGTGACATAGTTTTTCCATTTAGTTGTTTACTCACCAGGAACAGTGGGCATTAATATCTGATTCACCTTTCCTGAATTACCCAGCACGGACAGACATCGTACGTCATAGCGGCAAACCAAACCGTCACCAATAGGGCGCTCAGTCTCGCCTAACCGTGCGAATCGTGTTGACACACCACTGTTTTGATCAGCGTGATACACGCATCTAAAACGCGTTGGGCGATTTACAAACTTCTTTTTTTATGAATGAATAGCGCTATGACGTCAAATTACTGATGACTCATCATTCACGGTAGATTAGGTAGTATACTACTAGTACAATGTAGTAGTACAATGTGTAGTAGTAGGCCTCACTGCCGACTTCAGAAAGTAAAACATCATGACGTGTGAACTGATCAAAATACAAAAACTATAAAGTTAGTGTTTCATTTTCAGTTGGATATTTGGAGGGTTTATATGGAATAATTTCGAATGCTACTACTGCCAGTACTGCTGTTCATCATCGTGTAGTCTTCTGTTCCTTGCTCTGTGCTATACAGATATGAGATAGTAGTTGTATATGTGAAGAACCTTAACCACGCGTGTGATCCAGCATCGTGTACAGTTAAAAGCGCCGTCGGGATATATACAGGTAAAGTAAAACATATTAATATTTAGTTGTCATGATCAGTTGTTTTCTATACTTTGCAGTTCTGAATGTACAACATACGATGTGAAAACATGGAGACGCCCACTCCCCCTTCCCCGCCCTCCCCGGGTGCCCCCATTTGAAATCTTAAAGTGCACACAAATACACCCCCCCCCCCCCCCCCCCTTGAAAAAAAGGGGTGCAAGTGACCCGCCCACTACAAATTCATTAACCCTAATTTACGTAGATCATTCCTTGCTAGGTATTCTCAACATAAAATGAAACTATACTCAAACGTTTTCTTTCACGTCGGGGAGTTTTAATTTCTTTCAAGACCTTAAAAATAACATGCACCGTAGGCCTATATATTTTACATTTCACTGTCTTGGATAAGTGGATATTTATGCCACCACCCAAATTGAATTATTCATGTGAAGGACGTCGTCCATGATAAATTTATGTCGAAGTAAATCTGCGTAATCTGCATGCACAACCAGTTTTAATGGTAGTGTCGTAGCCAAAAATGGGCGTGCCGTTGTACATACACGGTGTTTGTACGTCGATAGAGGTCGCACTCGCAATAACAATAAACGGGCGATCGGTGTGAACACAAAAAGGGCGATACCTGCTGTGGCGCTGGCCGAAAAATGCGTCTGATTCTGAAACTTGTGTTAGTTGAAAGGTGAAAATATAGCTTGTTAAATACTCGTCAGCTGCCGAGCATTGAGGTATACGCATCTTGTTCGTTGATCTCATACCTTTTGGTGGTATAATTACACTCGATCGGTCATCAGGTTTGTTTTATGTCAGTTTGTTTTCATTGATCATCATGATGACAACTCAGCAATTCTTCCATCAGCTAACGTTTAATCTAGTGTTACTCCATATTGTCATTGTAAATTGTAATTGTCATCGTTAGTCGATCCATGGAGGAATAAGAAGCCTTCTTATTCCTCTATGGTCGATCGTACGCCATATAAAATTCGACATGATAACGAAACCAGTGGCAGTATTATGACACTAGTTTTCTGCTAACATATTTTTTTGGTCCCATACAAACGTCATGTTATAAATTTATATCGAGGCATTAGATTTCACCAGCGATCGCCTTTTCGGGGCCTAAAGAAATCAATCCAAAACATGAAATCTTAGGGGATTTCAAGACATAGTGCCCCTTTAACTTGATTAACAGTTAGTCCAAGTAACTTGGACCCAACAATCACCTTTTTCAACATTTGGACATGGTCGGGTGATATCACCCGACCATGTCTAAATGTTGAAAAAGGTGATTTTTCAGTTGGGTCCAAGTTATTCGGACTAATTAACAGTTAGGCGAGCGACTCGAGGAGAGAAAGGAAGGGTAGGCCTAATAATTAATAAATAGTACTAGTACTAGACAAAACCTTGTGTATACTATAGAATTCTTTCCAAAGCTTTAATATCTTTGCGGTAAACTGTTTTCCCGTCAGTGTATTTATATTCATAGATAGACACCCAATGATCCCCACATTGCAGCCAAACAATGGTCATGTTCCAACCACATGTCACCTTACCGTTTAAATGTTTTCTGGCTTTTGGAAAAACTTGCTATAATTATTATCTTTGTGTGTGCACCATTTTGTACAGTACTACTACTACTAGTACTTGCCTTCTAAAAGTAAAAATAAAAACACTCTTTTGTTTCAATTCATTTGCAGTGTTAAAGAGGGCCACAAACAAGATGAGTTACGGTGGAGGTTACCCACCAGCACCCGGTGGCTACCCACCAGCACCCGGTGGCTACCCACCAGCCCCAGGGGGCTACCCACCAGCCCCAGGGGGCTACCCACCAGCCTCAGGGGGCTACCCTCCTGCCCCAGGGGGTTACCCTCCTGCCCCAGGGGGCGGAGGCTACCCCCCGCCTGCCCCAGGGGGCGGGGGTTACCCGCCTGCCCCAGGAGGCTACCCGCCTGCCCCAGGGGGCGGGGGATACCCCCCGCCTGCCCCAGGGGGCGGAGGATACCCACCCGCAGGGGGCGGGGGTTACCCGCCTCCTTCAGGAGGTGGGGGTTACCCGCCTGCATCTGCCCCAGGGGGGTATCCGCCTGCACCGGGAGGTGGGGGTTACCCACCTGCCCAAGGGGGTTATCAACCGGCCCCATCGCAGCCTGGGTACCCACCAGCACCCCAGCCAGCGGGATATCCAGCAGCGGTAAGTAACCAAGAGACGGATAAAGTGATACATGGTGTTTTATACACCTAGGACAACAAATTGTGATGTTTGTTTTCTAAGCAGGCACTTTTTGTCATGCACCCACGACAGACATCGACACAAATTTGTTTTCAAAGTCTTGCTTGAGGGAACATATATGATATGGAAAATGAGAAAGCATCTGAGATGTAAATTTCACAGGTGTCAGTCTTAATGTTCTGTTGCGTTTTGGCTTGTTCTTTACACAGGCACCAGTTAGCATGCCATCTGCAGATTATGGTGCCTCCGTTGGGCTTCCTTACAACCCAAACCCTACCAGCAGCATGGGCTTTGCAGTAAGTTGCATGAGAGGTCGTGTCCGAATTACTTGGCTATGGCTTAAAATTGCACAGAGGTCTATGAGAACTGGTTGCAGCGGCTAGCTACCATAGACTTGTGTGTAATTTCAAGCATAGCCAAGTAATCCGGACATTGCTATTTTTTCATTTATACAACAGTATATAGAATAGGACCTTCAGCCTCAGACAAAAGCCGTGTCCGAATTATTTGGCTGTGGCTGCAGCCAATACAATAGACTGATGTATTTCAAGCCATAGCCAAGTAATTTGGACACAGCCTCACTTCCGACTTCAAACTTTTTCTTTATTCTCAAGTGTATGATGGCCCTGTAAGGACATTCAAAGCATGAACATCTAGTTGCCAGTTTTCTTTAATGATATTACACATTTATGTATTTTATAGTTGCCTGAAGTTATTTGTGATGTGGTAAATTTTCTTGTTTAGTTTGGCAATACCAGAACAAAAATTAACGATGTGGTGAACAAAACAAAAATGCCCCCAAAAAATCAAAAGCAATAAGAGATTGTGATTTTTTTTTTAATATATGGGCCATCAAACAGAGAGCTTTTTTTTACATATTCTTCTTATACTAGCCAAGTTTGTTGTTATTAAAGTTCTGATTTCTCTCATTCATTTTTTTTAAAGTTCATTTTTCTCTTTAGTTTTCAAACCTGCACTTTTAGCACGTCCGACATTCTTAACTAGCATTATATCTTCATATGTTGTACATTGTACCAATACAGGTTCAGCCGCCATCAACATATAACGATCCATACGCTGCCCAGACTGGTTTTACTGTAGGTCTTTGTAGGAAGTGAGCGTGTGCTGTGCTCTTGATTATTGTTTTCATGGTTTTTTTTTTTTTTTATAAATGAATATTGTTGCCTCCTGGAACAAGAATGGCATAGTTTTGTTTATGCATGTTGCATTGGATACGCCTTCATGTGATTGTCATGTTAAATCATACATCGGTCAGTTCATTTATATCAGAAGAAAAAAATTAGACATTTGTTAAGCAACAAAATTGGATCTTGAAGTTTGCCTAAATATATTAAACCCTTCCTCTATGAGAGTAATTTTTTGCAAGTTAGAGATCCATGCCAAATCACTCCAGCTGCAGTGCCTTGAATGATTCTTTGCATGTACAGTGAATGGCACTTCTGTGGTTGGTGAATGGGCATGTGGCTTTGCTTGTCAGTGTTAATATATACCGTGGACCTGGCATGACCCATTTGACCTGCAGATTCCTATGGCATTCCTTGGAGTGATTTTGATTGCCGTGTACAAAATATAGGGCTTTTATTTTTATTTTTTTTGGGGGGCACTGTTGAAGTGCTTTGGAGTATAAACAAGAGCAAGGGATAATCTTCATTGTGCAATCTCATGTTAAATGCTGTACCTGTACCATAATTGTGAACTTATAGAGATACCATATGTCGCATGCAAATTACAGTTCATATGTAAATAAGATAAGGTGCAAAATAATTAACAAGTACGTACCAGTACATGTGAAATAATATAATACACCTGAATAGTAAGTTAAGTTTGAATAATACAATTTTAAAAGAAACACACACATCACTGTTTTAAAATAATGTTTGTTGTTGAACCTTTTGATGTGCCACTGTTTTGTCCCTACACATGTGAATATAATTTGCTACATGTAGATGAAAACAAAATTACAAGCTTTTCTTTTGTCGAGGACGCGCATGTTGCATATGCCTAATAATTGTTTTCATCACAGGCACACGTACACATGTACATAAAGCCTTTTCATCACTGCACCTTTAATGGCTCACCATGCATAATGCGTATATGATAGCGTGAATGAGATTTGAAGTGCTTTCAGTGCAGGCAGGAACAGTTAATAATGAGGTTGCCTCTACATCTCCTGGCCATGCTTGAATGGAATGGTCATGGATGGTTGATTTAAAGGGGCAGTCACTGTCACATTGTTTCCTTTTTAGAAATGTTGTCTACCCTCCCTACCTACCTGGATTCTTTTCAAGCCATTACTGTAAACACACCATCTATTTGTTTGGCCTAATAAAAAGGAGATAACATTTCAATGATGTTGGACAAAAGAACAAAATTTGAGAAAGATAAAACAAGGTTTACAGATTAAGGTTCACTTCACATGAAAACAAAACAAATTGAACATCCCTTCAAATCCTGGCCTTTGCCCTCATTTCGTGGCGACAGGTCACAAATGTTTTCCCAACTGTGTTTTACTAATCTGTATACAAATGCATGGCAGGGGAAATGGATGAACTTGTTGACTGATCAAGCAAAAGGAGGTTTAACAAAAATCATAGAATACACCCAGGCATACAAATAAAAAAGATGCGATTTGAAATTGAATTGCCTGTTTTTTTGTTTTTTATTTTAGGGTGCAGCTTACGCTACCACAGCCTTCCGGGCCCCCCACCAGGCCGCTCCAACACCTGGGGGCCCACCTATGCCTTCACCTCAATACAATGCGCCCCCTGCTCATGGAGTCCCCGCCCCTTATCAGTCCGCTCCTGCTGCACAGGTCAGTAGTAATCAGTAGTGTTTTTTTGTCGATTTTGTGAAAACATTTTGTATAGAATTAATACGCTTTTCTGAACTTCAAAGCTGTTTATCTCATAATTAGGTTGTCAGGGTTTTATCACTAAATCCTTCTCCCAGGGGAGATAGGGTGGGGGTACATATGTAAATGATACATCATGTTAAAGCTGAAATTGAACAAAAAGCTAAATCTAAAACACAAATTGTCAACTTTGTCTAGGTTTTGTTGGAGCAGGTCACATATTATATGGTTACCAGTTAGAATTTGTTTTGAATTGATGATTATTCGACAATTAGTCGGGATAGCTCACGGAACACTTTCAAATTATTTTCAGTGGGGTCCCTAGGCAGAAATTAGGTTAATTAGGGGTGGGAGGAAAACCCCAGAATTACATTTTAAGAAAAACACACAGAATCAGGCAGGGACTAAAAACCCAATCCACATACTGGCCCAGGTAGGATTCAAACACAAAATCAAAACTTTTTTTTGTGGATGTTTTTTCTTTTCTGTCAGGCACCCATAGCACCAACTCAGCAAATGGCCAATATGTCCATGGCACCAAAGGCAGTCGTCAAAAGGGTAAGTTTGTTATTTTTCTGAAAACTGTAATTTGCCAAAATGTGTTAATTGTGGTTGTTTGGCAGATTTACTGCTTACCGCAAGGCTCCTTATAAACTGACCCAGATTTGCAGTCTAGGGGTGGGCGTTGACTTTTGGTCGGAACTGTTTTAAAATATAACATAACTTAAATTTTAACATAACTTTTGTTGTCGTTACCTTGTAGGGAACAGGAACTGTAAAGGAAAAATCCAACTTTGACGGACACAAGGAATGTGAAATTCTCAGGAAGGCCATGAAGGGAATAGGTGAGCGCCCTCTGTTGACAGCAATTGCAAACTGGCAGTCAGTTTTGGGATGCGGCTTGTCTAATTTAGATTCTATAAAAATTGGCAGTGGTTGGCACGTCTCGCTTGGGATTTGTTACAAAGTCATCAAAATGCAAATAGCTAGAGTAACATGCTTCAGTGCAGCCATTATGTCCTTGAGCAGGAGGCCTTGCCACAATTAATTATCCCCTGCTGTTGTGGCTAAACATGTGTCAGGGATCTAGAGTCGTTTTCCAAACTTTAGCTAAGGCTCAGTCTGTGGCTCCATCACCATTGCCAAACTGCATAAACGAAGCCGAAGACAGACGAAACTGGGGTTTGGAAAACGACCTAGATTTTCCACTTTGAGGTGGACAATATTGCATGATTAATGAGCAATTAGGAGAGTACTGATAATCATTAAAAAAAAATCAAATCTAACAGGTACTGATGAGAAAGCTATCATCACCGTGGTAACTTCCTGTTCAAATGCTCAGCGACAGAAACTGCTGATCGACTACAAAACAATGTATGGAAAGGTAAGAAAAGCATAAATTCGTTGAAAAAGGTGTCAACAATCTCAAATAACAGCAGTCAACAATGGTAAAGTACTGATACAATAACCAATTTTTGTTTTGCTGGCAGGATTTGATCAAGAATTTAAAGGGTGAACTCAAGAGTAAATTGGAGGAGGTTGTCTTAGATCTCATGATGACGCCGGCGGTGTTTGATGCACACCAGCTCAGGAAAGCCATGAAGGTAACCCATCAAATGAGAACCATTTGGCCGATTGTTGTTACAACATAAAGTAATAGACCTTTTTGTGCGATTTCGCATGTGTGTACCCATTTATAACATATTAGCTTAACACAAACTCTGATAGTTATAGGTTAAAGGTCGGTACATACTTTGTGTAAATACGATGCGAATTTGACGGCACAAAATATTCTCTGCAAAATTCTTCGGAGTTGAAATGTGTTCAACTCTTGCTGAATTTGCAGCACAAATTCTGCCTGATTCCCCCTAAAAAAATCACAAACCGTCCTTGGGACTTGGCTTATAATTAGCTGTCTGACTTTCTAGACAGATAAAATGTCACTTGCTCCAACGAAATCCGTTTTTTTTTTTTTTTTTTTCAAATTCTCATTATCATTTACATATGTACCCCCACCCTATTTCCCCTGGGGAAAGATTTAGCGGAAAAAAAACCGACAACCTAATTTTTTATTATGAGATAAACAGCTTTGAAGTTCAGAAAAGCGTCTTATTTCTATACACAATTGTTTCACAATTGTTTCGTGATGCAGGAAAACCCAAAACCTCAAAATGGTAAAAACAATCCCAAAATAACTTCACGAGTACATTCTAATAAAAAACATGGTCACAAATGTTTTATTTGTTTTACCGACTGTGTGTATGATGAACTCGCCTTTATTCAGGGCCTTGGAACGGATGAAGCAGTTCTCATCGAGATTCTGTGCACAAGAACAAACGCGGAGATACACATTATCAAGGAGGCATACAAGAAAGGTTGGTGACAAGTATCACAATTAAAATCGGTCAAAATGTTTCAAATTTACTTGGACTTCTAGTATTGTACTAGTGTCAAATTCCGATCCGATTTCAACGTGTATTTTATGAGAAAAATGTTAACATTAACCAATTCGCGCGGGATTATTTTTCACGAAACTCGATCTGAGTCAGGTTCAGGCCGATGGTACCGGGAAGCACACCCACGCATTTCCGGCCTTGCTCGCTGCCGACAGACATTTCCAGCCTTGCTCGTGGTGTGTTTATGCGTCATCCGTTTTGAATCTGGGGAAAACTTTGCGTGTATATACGTCCTCCGACGCAAACTGGTTAACATCCAGTTTTAGTGATGAGTTCATATAGATTCGTCACCTACCCTTGAGATCCCAATTAAAGCCTAATTTGTGTTTCGTTCCAAAAGCATATTCTGGCTGAAGACATTTGATTTGCAATGTTTCACTTTTTGTTTTGCTCAACAGAATTCTCAAGAAACCTTGAGAAGGACGTGATTTCTGAAACGTCTGGCCACTTCCAACGACTACTGGTGTCCATGACTCAAGGAGCACGCCGTGAAGATCCGACGGTGGACCAGGGAAAGGCCAGGGAGGATGCTAAGGTAAAAATGGGGTGGGAGGGGGCAGGAGAATCGGTAGTCTGGGGTGGATTGTGAAGAAGCATGCTGGATGTTTAGGACCCAATTAAGGCTGTCAAATTCACAGCAAAGTTTGGCAAACTTTGCCTAATCAGACAAAAAGTAATTTGCAAAAAGTAAAGTGTGACAATTACCTTCATTTGTATGAATTTAGCAATGATTGTAGAAATTTGGCAAAGATATTGAAAGATCGTATACATTTATCTAAAACAATTTATTGAATGCAAAACTCTAAAATAATTTCGGTGTGAAATTGATATTGTTGATACATTTTGATATTGTGAACATATTTTGCACAAGTCAATTATTGGCTGTTATTGTTAACAGTTGTATAATCTGCAGTGTACAAGAAATGGCTTGCAATTATCAGCCACATAATTTCCATCCATTTTCTTACCTTTTTTTGTTGTTTACATCTTAAACCTTAGGCTCTCTGGGATGCTGGGGAGAAGAAGTGGGGAACCGACGAGTCGCAGTTCAACGTGATCTTGGCGTCGCGTAGCTTCCCCCAGCTGCGAGCCACCTTTGACGAGTACAGCAAACTGGGCAAATACTCCATTGAGCAGTCCATCAAGAGAGAGATGTCTGGAGATCTGGAGAAAGGAATGCTTACTATAGGTTAATGAACGATGTTGCTCAAGCTTCTGGGGCCAATTTCATAGAGCTGCTTATAAGCACAAAATGTTGCTTAAGCACAAAACAATTTGCTTGTTAAATCAGGTTAGGAACCAAAATTCCATGTGATCGTTATGCTAAAGCCAACAACAGCTAAATACCGATCACAAATATTATAAATCACATGGATTTGTGGCTGGTAAGCTGGTTTTACTAAGCAAGAATGTTTTGTGCTTAAGCAAATTTTATGCTTAAGCAGCTCTATGAAATTGGCCCCTGGTTTTAAGTGCATGTAATCACTGATACCTCCGATTGTCATGCCATTAAAAAAGAGCACTCTGATAAAGTGCAGATAGACCTCCGCGCCAAATGCAAAAATGCGCTCCAACGTTACCACGGTTATCTAGTACAGCGCCCTTAATTGGCAAATGTCTCCAAAATATCTCCTAACGTGAAAAAAAAAATATTCAAAGGGATCCCGATTCCAGATATGGATCCAAAAATGGATCTGAAATGTTAATAGAATCATCCTTAACCCATAATCTATCTACCCACCAAATTTTGTTAAAAACACTTTAGTAGTTTTTCCTTAATCCTGCTTAGAAACAAATAGCGTGACAGCCCGACAGACAGACAGACAAGAAGCCAACAAAATTATAACCCCGATCCTTGGCGGAAGTAATTACTTTGCATGTCTAAAAAAGGATCTCGACCACCGATAATGATACATCATTTGCAGATATCGAAATTTGTTACTACCAAATTATTAAGAAACGTCTTACTTATTTGAAAGTAAATAATGATTCTAGGCATCCAGCAAAATGATTGCGCTAGATATCCTGTAATTGTTACGAAAAATTAAATTGTATAAAGAAAATTCACGATCGCCGTCCTGATAATTCAAGCAATTACCAAATTTGTATCCTACCTTTTGTTCAATGATTCTTTTTTCCTCCACAGTTGATTGTGTGCGTAGCACGGCCAAGTACTTTGCCGAAAAGCTGCAAAAGTCAATGAAGGTAAGACACCATAGTCAGGGGCTTTTCATTTGTGACCCACCAGGCCAAAAACCAGGCGGAAGTCGGCAAATGCCATTTTGAGATATAATATGGCATTGTACACACAAAAATGTGTTGCCGGTCGTTTTTTTATTTTTTTCATAAATCGTTAGTTAAAACTCTAATTTATAGGCTGTTCATGTTTAAACCTTTTTAAAAAAAAGTGATAATATCGGCCTTCTCCTGATTTTTGTCGTTGCTATTACTCAAATTGAGCAAACTTGTTGCCGCGAACGGCAACAAAATGTCACTTTTTGAAGCGGCGTTACTTTTCATTCCATAGCGGTACTGGTGCATGTGATGTATATTTTAAAGCTTAAAACGCTAGCAATCCAATGGTATAAAAATCTCTTGTATGACAAATTTTGACTTTAGCCTGGTGGGGTGGTGGGTCACATTTTGCCTCGAGAAAACTTAATGAGACATGCCTTTGTTTTACCACGACGGAATATTTATTGGCCTTGCGAGGCTGGCAGAATGTCACACAAACCTTCCAGAAATTTTCTGTTTTACATCACCGTTGCGGTAAGTTGACAGGGACGTTATTTAGTCTCCTGCACGTTCCCATTAGACTTAATGTTGTCGTTCTACAGAAAAGTTGCGGTACGTTAACCATATAAAAGTTAATTGGAACGCGGCTTTAATATGAAGGAATATTTGTGCTTTTTTACGCAGGGCCTAGGAACAGATGACGACACACTGATCCGGATTATCGTGTCTCGCTGCGAGATTGATATGGTTGAAATCAAACAGGACTTCCACAGGAACTACAAGCAGACACTTGGAAAGTTCATCGCTGTGAGTTATGCTTCATTTTTGTTTCGCCCGAACAAAGTTCAGAAAAAGACTATATATGCAATCAATATTTCTGTGTGTAGTCTAACTGTCCATAACCCCCAAAACCCGCCACTGAAGCACAATGGAAAGCTGGAAACAAAAGGATTATTAATGACATTTTTATCACAGGCACAAATTAAAAAATTAACTTGCAAATAAACCATTAGTTGACATATGGTACTGTCCGGTCAAACACGTGTATATTGAATAGCTATTATCATTATTATACAGATATTAATAACATTTCTTGCCATTTTATTTTCAGGGGGACACATCTGGTGACTACAAGAGGATTCTATTAGATCTGGTTGGTGGGGAATCGTAAAGGCACCAGACTATTTTTCTTTATAGATAACTGTAGAGGTGTACACGTGTACGTAGATATATCAGTCAAGTTTTTCTATCTTTTCCGACATTCATATATACAAACTATATTTTAAGATGTATGGTGTTCATTTTCTGCTGTGTTTGATGTAGTACACATATAGTTGCCTTTATTAAATATTAACTAACTTTGAAAAACATTAATCTAGCCAGAATTACTTTAACTATCAATAATTTGTTAATTACATGTAGATACATATCAACAGGGTTGTAGTCGAGTCCCTGCAAGTCCTTTCACAAGTCCTTTCGTGGAGCCAGTCACAAGTCCCTTCATATTTACGGCAGTCACAAGTAACTGGATGAACAATGACAAAGGAATGCTTTGTCAAAGCTGATTTGAATAGCTTGTGATTTAAATTGGAACTGAAGGACTTGTGATGGACTTGCAGGGACTTACAGGGACTCGCAGGGACTTGTGATGGACTCGACTACATCCCTGCATATCAATGTATGCTTAGATGGAATACATCTTTGTAAAAAATGATTATTTTCCTGTAAATCATTCAAACAATTGGGTAATGTTTGCGATATATTTGATTTTGTGTTTTCCATTTCTGTTGTCCCGGTGTATAGCACTTTCTTTTGCAGCTCTTTAGAAAAGAAACAGTCTTTTATTTTTAGTTACATAAAATGTACATTTAACATGATTTTGTTTATGTGTTTATGTGAAAGTTTTAGTAGAATAGTCTTTGATACCATTGATTGTTCATTGTTTTTACTGATGAATGCATTCAAAGAGTTTAAGTTATGGTTGAAATAAGGAGAGTATAATGTGTTCAAAATCCGGGGTATTAGGGTGGTTCTGCTTTTTTAATTTTATGATTTTAATTTTTTGTTTATCATTTTAAAAGTTTGATGTCCCAAGCCAAGTTATAACAAGGTAATTAAACAACTAGGTAATTAAACAACAAGGCATTCTGGTGTTTATGATTTCTGACTAGCACTCTCGAACAAAGAAACTGACAATTTAGGATACCACTAACACAGGGCAAGATAGCTCAGTTGGTAGAGCGCCAGTCCGGTATTCCGGAGGTCACGGGTTCAAGTCCTGCCTTACTAATTTCTTGGTTAACTTTCAACTTTGATGTTAATTAATATACTAAAATTCATCAGAATGTGGGAGAACGCTATTTAATCAAAATCTTAAAATAGATATTTAGTTGATGACGTAGAATATCTATTTTGATTCATAAATCTAACAAATTTGCCTCGAGAACAAAAAGGGTTTTTAAAAAGTTGATGTAGAGTGTTGGTGGTGGCTTATGTAATATATGAAACGAGGATTATTTGAAATTGCTTGAATTTGAAAATTTAGAAAACAAAATCAGGTGTGGATCCGCCCCTAAAAATTGATGAATCTTGTCGTGTAATCCACAACCACAAGTCGCTTGTTCTATAAGAACTACTTGTAATTAATATACAATGATGCTGTTGACTAACCAAGTACTATATGCTAATATACACGTTTGCTTGAAATAAACTGGACATTTTGTAGTTAGATTTGGTAGAATTATTTGAAAATGTAAAACTGAAACAGAGATTTTGTGGCTAGCTTTCTCTTTATTATTATTAATGACCTAAATTTGCGCTTTCCTTTGTACATGTAATATGTCCCCACTTTGTTGGTTGTCCCGAATTCGCTTCCTAGGAAAGTGCATAATTATGTAAACAAAGCCATTAGGTAGATTTTATGTGTATTATTGAATGATATTTTATAAATTAAAAATGTCCTGAATATTTTCCATATGATGTACGAGAGCAAGTTGAGGGGATAAAAGTCGTGGCAGAACGGGTAGTTGTCAACTACCCAATTGACTTGTACTTTTTCTTGTCACTTTTCTACTTTTTACAATTAGCTCATCCGGTTCTAAAATTATGCAATGTGATTTCTATATTCTTATACCTATCTATTTCATCAATAAATTGACAACTTAATTAAATTGTGCAGCGTTTGCTGTTTATTTTGTTGCACATTAAATACTTTTATCTGCTTTATATGTTTGTGTAGTGGTGCTACCTGTCACAGAAATATCCATTTGGATGCTGTTTGACAGCACGGCTGACCCCATGCAGAATGAACAAGGGCTGGTGGTTCATCCACAATTAAATGGATAGGGTGAATTACAAACGCTTTTAGACAGCACTTGTTTGTTCTCTCACACACTAGACATTTTTCTAAACCAAAGAGATGTGTGCACGATCTTCAACTTTAAAATGAGTGTTAAATGGGCATATTCCCCCACTATTGGCAGGTGATAAGGTATTCGCCTTTTGGTAAAGTGACCCTGTGTAAACAGATTCACCACACCTCCTGCCCTTACAAGTTAACAATGGCAATAATCTAGTCAATTAGTTCATTCCAAAGTCCAAATGTGAACAGGTGGAGTTAATTTATTTTGCTAAACACAAATAGTAAAAGACACCTGCCATGGAAACTAGTCTTATACAACTCTACAACACGAGTTTCTTTTTAATGTAATTTTGTTTTTACAAATACATTCAACATTTTGGTTTGCATAAAACTTTTTGATAAGAGAGTAAAAATAGCATAACTTTATGAATTTTGTAAATGTTACAAACAGTACACAAAAATGAAACAATTTTTTTGTTAAATACAAATCATTAATAGGCTTTGAAAATATACAATTGTGCAAAATTAAAAAAAAAACATTGAAAGGTGCAGAAATAAGAGGCACATTGCACATGTAATAATACTAGCTCATTATCTGATATGCAGTTACATGATTCAAAATTTAGCGTCCGACTTAAAAAATATAAATTTATTTTACTTGCAGATACCACAGCACACTAATTGCAACATATTTATTGTTAAATTATCTCGAAAATTACCAAAGATTGCATAACTAAACGTTTACAGAAAACTTAGCACAATGCATATAAATCAAAGAACACCATCACTCAATGCATTTTATTTTTAAAATAAACTCAAGTTGTTTACAGAACAGCACACAAAATATTGCAAACGCTTCATGCAAATATGTACACAACTCAACTGCTGATTCTTATAAGGTTGAACAATTATCAAAAGTTTCTAGAGATTTTTGCATAGTTCACTGGATGTATAAAAATGTTAGTTTCTTGCTACATGTAACAAAAAACAGTACTACAAAAATACAACTGGTATTTTGTATCTGACAAATAAACTAGAGTACACAGTAAAATTAAAAACCTAAAAAAAAAAATCGCCGTTAAACAATTATTGATCAATTAGTGATTACATAGTAGATGTGGTTTTCCGGAAAAAAATGGAAACTGTTAGAAAAATTGGAGAATAGGGACATTTAAGATGATTTTTTTGTTGGGGGGGGGGGAACCTGATCTCCGCAACAGTGTCTATAAGTCACATTACTAGTTACTACATAAAACTTAAAACCAAGCAAAAGAACTTGCAATGACAAGACGTACATGTGACCCTTTTTAGCATGCAGTTTATATACTTGTACTGGGTCACTGCATTTGTAATGTTAGTTATAAATTGCTTTTTAATTGTTTATCTAAGTGATTCAGACAGGAATTCAGTACTTACCACGGTCAGTGAACATTTGAATAAATTAAATGTGGTTTTTAATACTTTCATTGTTTTACAAAAACGGAATCATTCACTATGCAAACCTATTTTTTTGCATTCTTGTAAACAGCCTTGATGGTTCTTCAATATTCTAGTTTATCTGTTGAAGATCTGCAGAGAAAGAAGATGAATTGGGGTTATGAACATGTTGATTTTGTTACTCCATTTATGATGGGCTAATGATCAAGATTTTTGAAGTTGTTAAAATGTTTTTGTGGGGAAGAGTTCCATCAGACTTAACTTTCTTTATTAATACATTAACTGTTTAATTTCAGAATTAGTTTTGGAGAGAAGGCAAAATTCATGGTGGTGCAACATTTTTGTTTTGCTTAGGACTTAACCAGTTTGTGCCGGAGGACTTGTATACACGCAAATTTTTCCCCAGATTCAAAACAGATGACGCATAAACAGGTCACGAGCAAGGCTGGAAATGTATGTCAGCAGCGAGCAAGGCCGGAAAAGCGTGGGTGTGCTTCCCGGTACCATCGCCTGAACCCGTCTCGGATCAATTTTGTTTTTAATATTCCCGCGCCTCAGCCCGATGTTAAAATAATCCCGGCACAAACACAACAGAATTTCTGCATTCTTTTAGTGTAAACAGAACGTCTAAATCTGCAGCATATTTGTTAAAATGCCCACTCGCCTGTAAGATGTGTTGCTGTAGTCGCTAGTCTGCGTCGCAGACGGTGCTACACCGAACCTCTTCAAACTTGAACGAGAGTTCCTTGAACTCGCACTTCCTGTCCTACTAGATGCATGATGGGATTGCTGCGATCCTGGCTGCCTATCAGCAGACGAGTGGCCACTAAGGAGGCTGTGGTTACTGGACTGGCTTTCGTAACCGGAGTTACTCAAGCTGGTTGGTTTACTATGAACCCTGCCCGCTGATTGGTCGCTGCCAGATGTTACAGAATTGTGGGCACTTTGGGGCCGGCTATTGCTGTCAGATATGCTCGGAAAGCTGCCATGATGTTCGGGTTGGTAGGATGCCACAGTGTGAGGGCGCTGCACATGCGCATCATGATGCTTGTGTTGGACGTAGGGGTTTGCTGTGTGGGTCCGGTAATAGTTGGTATGGGGGAACGTTTTAGGGTAGTCTTGATGGTTGGGTGCTGGGTACCTGTTAATTGAGACAAAGATATGGTTAAATAATAACACTCTCCAGTACTTGCAACAATTAACGGAACTATACATGGAAAGAATGTAGTATCCCGACACTACTTCAGCAGTTGTGTACAAAGTCTACGGAGAGTATTTCTAAACAAAATTGGAAAAGTTTCTCAGCTTAAAAACACTTGAAACAATATAAAATTCTGACCATGGTTCCTGGAATCTGTGGGTGTATTTGTCTTCTTGAGCCTGCCTGAATGTTTCCATCTGCAAAAGAATAAAAACAAGTTGAACTTCCAGTCAAGAAATGTTTCTCTCAATGTTTTCCTCAATCAGGTTCTCTTTATGAGACCATACATTATGATCACGGTATGAGGGGATATGTTGTTGCAATTTTGCAGACAAGGTCAATTCAAGTTTGAGGACATGAGGTTTACTCATGAGTACATGAGGTTTTTTTTATTAGTTTTTTTGAATTATTTAAGACCAAGATATATGATCAGTTTATAAGGAGACATTTTGCAATTTTGAAGACAAAGGCTGTTACTTAACGTACAATAACAAACTTACAAAACAACCCTTTTTTTTAACAATAAAGAAAGAAACAATGCGTTTCTTACCTTAATCTGCTTGCCGCTGGTGATATTCTTCCAGTCTACATAAGGTGGGATGAGCCAGCCTACCTCCCCCACCCACTTCCCCCTAGAGACTGGGTGAGGGGAGCCCGGCGCACCCCTCCAGATGTACTGTAAGTCACTGGTACCCTCTCTGGATGTGGTCCCGATGCCAACCATGTGGTAATCACGGACGCCATGTGCCCGGTAGTCCCGAATGCCCCCTGGACCTAACATTTAAATTATGAAATGAAATTTCAATTGAAATTGCTAAAACCTATTAGATCTTGCAAAATGTAAAGACTTATTTGTTTCAATTTAACAATCTCTACTTTTTAGCAAAAGAACAATTTAATAGACAATGAACACTTGTACATTTAAATTGTTGGGTATTAGGCCTGCAGTAACATTACCTCACTGCTAATTTAAACAGAAAAGTGACCCCCCCCCCAAAAAAAAAAAAAAAAAAAACATAAAAAAAAAAAACCCAACAGCAAACATATTTGTCACTGGTTGTTTGCTCAATGAAAGTAAGAATTAGCTTTAAAAATTGTTTTTTAAGTAACCACCTTCACGATCACTACCTTAGATTAGTTTACTTGTTTATTTCATCTAAAAGAAGTTAAAAGATATATTCAACTTATTAAGAAGGTAATTATTGTTAAAATTATTTTCAACATGTTCTCTGTGTGAATCCCCCTCTGTGTCACTCACCTGTAAAAAGCACCTGGCCTTTGCCCATATTATGAGTTCCTTTTTGCGTCAGCCATGTAGCGTCCGATCGCACCAAACTACCCCCGTGCGAGACAGACGAACTACGGCGGGAACTGACCAGCGAGTCCGCTGGCATAATGACCAGGACTGGACGGGCTAACGACGCGACGGAGGGTCCACGAAACTCTTCAAAAGTCAAGCCGATCGACTCGGCGGCAAAATGTTTGGATATTAACAACCAACCACTGCGTGGCAAAAATATGGCTCAGAAAAGTAGAAACACGATTATAATTGTTCTTTTCTGTCCGTAAATGGTATAGGTTTATTAGGAGTAAATGAAAATTCCTTCAAAAGTTATTTGGAACATGTTTGGAATTAAGCGCCCATCTCTGATGGCCGATTATCTACCTCACAAATAAAAGTATATTTGGCACGTACGACGTACGTCTAGTAGTACGTCGTTTAGTCTGTGCATTATTTCTCCATGGTCTGTGCCATTGTATTTCCCCAAGGACGGTGTTGGGCGACTGGCTCATCGGTTCTTTCGAGAGCTCTAGCTTTGTGTGTTATTATGTATTGAGCTATTCCTGTGAAAGGCCGTCAAACACAAACAAACAACGTATCTGAAGCTAGACACTGGCAGAAATGACTTACGACAAGATTACGCCGGGACGCCACGACACACGTTGCTAAGCGATCGAATGTCAATTTGCATTGCTGGGTCATACTCATATCAATCAACAGGTGTAATTGGACCGCTCATCATGCTCAATGGTTCACATTATTGTTAATTTGCAGCAGATAGAGGGCGCTATTTACTATCTACGGCTCTGGGATGTCTTGATGCGCAAGTCACTAAAAGTACAAACTATATTTCGTGTAGCGGTTCTTGTTGTATTTTTTGAGGCACTTTGGTAATCTAAGTTTCCTTCAGCCTTACTCTATGGTTAAAATAATTCACAAGAACATTGGCAAAAAAAACCAATAAACGTTTACGATAGCCGGATTCGAACCACAGACCTTTCGATCCACTAGCTCACATCTAACTATAGGCTATTGGCGAATCGGTCGAGGACAGCTGGTCTTTACAGTTCTTTAATGTAGCTGAGTTGCCATTGTTCTTTCTAAAAATTATACATTCAAGCACAACCCATGCTGCCGACAACAAATCGCTACATGCGGCAGCTTGCCTTCATTGACTGTGCAGAATACCTGAACAGACTATTAATCCCTTGATCGGAACTAGGCTTATAATAAATACATTGCAAAACTTAAAGTGATGTAACTTGTTAATACAAGCTTGTTTTTAATTACTTTTTTCTTTATTGTCTTAGTCTTATCACAAGATTTAGTTTGATGTATATATTAGTACATTTGTATACAATTTATGTTTTACTAACGTTAATGCACGAAGCATAGCTTTAGAACTTGGGCACCAGAACCTATATTCGCGCCAAGATTCTTGTAGGCCCCATCAGAACTAAGATTCTTGTATTCAGTCGCTTTTCCAGTGGGGGAGTTGGGTTAAAAATACACACAACTTAATTGCTTATTACATGTACTGTATAGGCTTTACCGTGATTTTCCCCAGAGTACGTTGTCGTTGTTTCTCTAAATCTCTTTTCCCAGGAGAACTGTCCAGTACAGTAATTCGAAGCCATTTTCTGGTTATAATATTTGTACTATAAGACTTGTAAAACAGGGTACTACCTTATGTGCAGGTCCGCGTGAGGTGGTGCGTGCTTCCTTCTGCAAGGCAATACAATGTACTGGCGCTGTATAGCCTCACTTTCTAGAATTCCTTGCATGTCACAGATAATCAATGTACGCCAAAATAGAGCCAAGTATACAACCAGAGATTACTTATTGAGTGACCATTTATTGGCTGCTTCTGATAAAAGAATGTGAACAATCTGTTTCAGAAAAAGCCTCACGTGCAGTATTACGTAATGGTATAGCGCCACTTGCGAGTCTTTAGTTCTAACAAAAATACTGATTAAATTCCTCTCTGGGCTTCTGTGCCTGGCAGAAGGGCATTATGCGATAGACCGTCCGTGCAAAAACACAACAAAATGGGGGGAAATAGGAAGAAGCAACTTATTATGACAATGCACATGTTCGTATTGATAACAAGTGAACTACTTGCCCAACATAAGTCATAAATAAAGATGCTCGGCACTCGGTCTCAACATTTTACAATCCAAAATGAGCCATTAATAATAGGGCGCCACCAAGAGGTGTATCACAGATGTGCATTTTTGCAATGCATTCTTAAGAAGTAATTATTATGAATCGCCAACCGCTCACAAACTGCTCAGCATAAAGACTTACGAATGAGATTAGATTAAACAATATTATACAATTTAAATGTACGTGTATTTGTTTGTTAAAATAAATTAGCGAAGAACGGGGTATTAATAGCAAGCTCGAAATGTCGACTGTGAAGTTGAAAAATTACATTTTCAGATGGACGCTTCACGAAACACGGAACTATCTTATCAAAGGGTTATTTTCGCTTTGCAACGCAGACATTTTTTAAATGTTCCAAAAAAAGTTGGGGATATTTTTATCGTATTCTCTCGAACATGTGCGAGTACACAGCGGCGTTAGAGAATATATAAAGTTTCCCAGCACAAACTACAGTCAGAGTTCCAGTATTATTGAAAATGGTTCCGTATTTGCAGCAGAAGGCGATGCACTATTTTTCATTTTATGTTCTTGCCGGCAATTATGCTCGTCACGTCGTCTACGTTTTATGACATTTGCATTTTTTTTATCACATCGTACCTACCACAATAATCATCTAAAGCAGTCTCCAAGAACCAGCATAAAAATATAATGAATGTATAGACTAACCGTGAGCACCCATAAACTGCAGAATATGCAATGTCAATTTTCTCACATCATTAATACTACATGTATACTGTTTACGAATAATTCAAAGGACACAATTTAAATTGTATAACCTTCGGTGCCATCTGGTAAAAGTTGGCATAATTATACATTATAAATAGTAAATAAATAATAACCGTAAATAAAACCCATAATAAAAATGTTGCTTGCAATTTTCTGGAACCAAAGCAAAAAGTAAGAGGAGTATGTCAATTCACTGCAATTGTCCTCACAGATCGACAAGAACAACATCTATAGAAAATATTCCTCAAATTTGCTGCAGTCAAACACATTTAGTGGAAGATGCATACTACATGTACTCTGGTGTTTTGTGGATTGGTGGCAGCGGTGGGATTCTATGTAGTGGACGCTCAACACTGCTGCTACACAAAGCCATATATGATAGAGAGTGGTGAGCTATAGTTAATACAACCCTGATCGCACGCTTACGTTGAACCAATGTTTGCCTACGTTGGCTTTGCGACTTTTTTAATTGTTTAATGTTTTCATTGGGCCAACACCCATACGATGCGAGTGTAACGTCAGCCCAACCAGTTTTTCAACATTGAGCCACTACGGCGGATAACAATTATTGGTTCAACGTTACTGTCGGCAACGTTGGGCCAACATTTACGTATAAGCGTTGCGGTACAGTTTAACAAAATTATGTGCACGACTGGCTGACCAGACGTTTTTCAATAAAATGCGGTGTTCATCAGCGTCCGCACGGTGTTCATCAGCGTCCGCACGGTGTTCATCAGCGTCTGCACGGTGTTCACCAGCGTCTGCACGGTGTTCATCAGCCGTCCGCACGGTGTTCATCAGCGTCCGCACGGTGTTCATCAGCGTCCGCACGGTGTTCATCAGCGTCTGCACGGTGTTCACCAGCGTCCACACGGTGTTCATCAGCGTCCGCACGGTGTTCATCAGCGTCCACACGGTGTTCACCAGCGTCCGCACGGTGTTCACCAGCGTCCACACGGTGTTCATCAGCGTCTGCACGACGTTCGAAGCCGACGTCAAAATACATATTGATTCTCAGCACAATTATTCAGCAACCTCCTTTGGCAAGCAAGCCGCGACGTTAAAATACTTAAACGATGTGTATCTAAAATGCCTTTTTATGCGTACAAATTGGAAACGACATTTCCGTTATGTTTGTCTATTTTCTTGAAATCCTATCCGTAATTTTGACATCGTCTTGGTATACTAGGCCTACGTTTCCTTTTTTTTGTTTCCAGTGTCTGGCGTCATATACTCAGACGGCAACGTGCAGACCGAGGTTGGCATCTATGGCCGGAATCCGATCAGTGGTGTGGTAGCTTCAGATAGAACAGCCACTGATGTGAAGACGGGAGCCAAGACGCGAACCCGTGTCATTCAACATTTTAATAAAGTAAGTTATACAGTTGAACCCTGATAATAAAAGCACTACAATGTATTTAATATAATACAACATCCTGCTTATAACAAGGGAAAAAATAGTTCCCGAGATTGTTTATCTTTGTTTACCACATTAATGATAATACAAGGTAATTTGTAAAGTCTCGAGGACCTAGTTATAAAGGTATTTGACCGTATATGCGCGCTTTTGTTTCCTTGAATTTCATCAACTGTTCGGTCCTTGTTTTGTTTGATTACCAACATTAAGTTAACTAGGAACGAAGCACTTTGTCAATCTGGATCCCACAAACAACTACTGTAGACTGCCCAAAACAAATATGTTCGTATGTAATCCTTATAGGCTGCGACAACTGGTAAAGTCTGGACAATCACCGACGAAACCCAATGCTCGCTGGAGGAGCTGCCGATAAAGTTCCGCGAATGTGTGTCTGGTAGGTACAGTACATGTACTGGTGTTTGCTCCGCATGGAGTATGGGAAAGAAAAACCACCCACATAAGTTATCTTCCCTTTGTTTTTTGCGATTTACTGTTAGCTCAAATAGGCCGTTTTCTTGGTCACATAGGGCGCTGCAAGACGCTATTTTATAAGTATACCAATACACTCAGGTTAAATCGCGTTGTTTTAGTAACTTAACTTAAACAAATTAAATATTGGAAAATGTAAATTTTGAAGCCGTACGAATATATCTAAACTGACATGAATTATCTCTCATCACTTTTAACCCTCTTATGGTTTTACCTTTCAAAATCTGCTTAATGGGCAAAATGGCTATCAATAAGTATGAACCTTTCAAAATCTGCTTAATGGGCAAAATGGCTATCAATAAGTATGAACCTTTCAAAACGCTCCAGAATTTTTTGCTACTGCACTACTACACCTTTCAAAACCTTTTGAAAGTTTTTTTTTGTTAACACCAGTTTGTTCAGAGAGTTGTTTTACTTTTCAAAACCTTTCATAGGTTCTATTTGTCAGACAGCTTTCTCACCTTTCAAAACGCTTCAGTCCAGAAAACTTGAAAGGTTTTGAAAGGTCTGACAGCTGCTCTATGGTAACTGCACTGTATATAGGAGGGTTAATACCGTTATACAAGTACAACAAAATTCCGTAGGTATAGCGCCCTTGTAGACCCCATACTAAACTAACACCAGCCCCGTCTTTAATTATGTATCAGACGACTTCCAGAAGACTTCATCGGCGGTAACCTACGGCAACGATAGTTTGACCGTCGACCGCTACCAAAAGGTAACTCCTTCGTTGAGTTACACCTTGTGCTACACCCCAAGCTGCGTGCTGACTAATGCTATGAAGGTAGAGACCAAGGCCGATGGTGAGTGACAGAAACTATAACGGGTGCTCTTTTCTTCCTATTTTACACTAGACACTCGTTTGGGGTGCAGTACACTACAAAATACTATACTCAAATCTCATAGGCCAGTGTAGTAAGAGTGCAGTTTACTCACAAGTAGTATTTTGTAGTATTGGGAGACGTTGGGGTAATTAATAGGTGCTGTTTGTAAAAGACAATCTGGGCTATTATATAGTAGAGAAAGTCGGGAAACCATTGTGCACGCTATTGTATAAAGCAATATCTGGTGCAATTCGCCATTGAAAAGACCTTCCTGATTTGCGAATCATGGCAGTGGTATCAGTGGCAGCAGTTTTTTAACACAGCTAAGACTTCGCCTATCCTAATAATGTCACCTAACACTACATATAACTACTCGAGTAAACTGTAGCATGCAATAACTACACTGGCCTATCAGAATTGTGTAGTATTTTGTAGTACAGTGTACATTGATTGTGTACTTTATACCCCAAATGAATGCCTATGACGTTAGGGTTAATTTCTTTTTTTTTCAGGGAAGACGATTGTGTATCTGCGTAATTACGGCAACTTCCGCGAAGTGCAATCTCCCTACAGTGCATTCGATGACTTATTCAATCTTCCAAACTTTTGCCCCACCGTAGTAAGTTGTTTTTTATTCGTACATACTTGCCTTTTATCACGCACATTTGTCCAAACAATAATATTATTGTGCAAATTATGTTGTAACAAATTCTTATTAAAATAAAAAATAAGACACTTAATTTTTTGCAGCTCTCCCAAGAGTCTCGAAGGTACGGCGATAAGGAGGAACAGACCAAACACTTCTATTCTGACGCTGATCTGCTGCTGTAAAGTGCTATAGTTCGTGAATTTCCATTACGACCGAGAATTCCCTATTGTGTTTTCCTTTATTCCTTTACTGAAACCTAACCCCATTGCTTTGCGCTTATCTTGCCGATCGAGGACAAAGAAACCGTCCTTCGAGGATCTTTTGTTCCCTTTGTTTTCTTTTGTTTTTTGATCCTCGATCGCAAAAGGAAACAAGCACTATAGATGCAGCGGTGTTTTTATCTTCAGCACACATCGTTAATGAATCATAATTATTCAGCTTCATGTTTATTCATAGGTAAATAACAATGACGTCACACCATAGGTATTACTCAGTCAAAGAACGGAGTTTGTCGAGCTGCCACATGATTAGTGGATGGTGGGATAGGACTATGAATCGCAAGATCCCTGGTTCGGTATTTTACGTAAGCTATATTATGCTCATTTTAATATAATAATTTTTGTCCTCCGGAGTTATCATTGGGATAAGTTTATTAGAAGGAAAAACGCTCCGAGAACCTGTAAAGTGTCGACCTTCTATCCACACAGCGTGGCAAATATTCATGTTAGTTGTATGCAACCAAAAAAAGCGCCCAGCCACTACAAAACACCATAAGAGAAATCGAACAGTTTTCTTGTTCACCCTTTATAATTATTTAACAACCATAACATAATTCGTACCATCATTCGTTTTCCATCTAATTTGAATAAACATGAATAAGATTAATACTGCTGCAAACTGCTTACTGGCTGAAATGGCCTGAAATATACAAATCAAATAAGTTAAGAGGGCCTAATATTTCGATCTTAACAAGATCTTCTTCAGAGACTTCTTCATTTGAATAAAGGTGGACTTCAATGAGAGGGATACTTTGCTCTTAAAATAAAAAAGGACTGGTATAAACATTTAAACGGTGTATAATGTTAATTCAACTTTTAATTCAACGCTCAATATACGGTTTCTATAACGAAGTTTTTTAAAAAGTCCATTTCAATATTGTTTATAAATCTAATGATTTTTTGCTAGTGTTTGTTTTAGAATGTTATGAATGTGAGAAACAGTTTTACTATATTGTAGGTCTACGGCAAGAATGATGTTTCTGCTTTCTAAATTCTTACTAAATGTGAAAGATAAAAGCTGCAACTGCGCAACTGCCTCAGTCTTTCTAACCCTTTACCAAAGTCACCAACGCTAAATTTAACTGAGTGTACAGAAGATGGTGAAGTTAATCCCCCTTAAGTCCCTGAAAGCATTTAAATACCCCTCCAGCCCCAATTCAACCATAAGACATTCAAATAAGCTTTGATAAGCCCGCAGTGAACCATGGACCTTGAAAATAGGTACAGAAACATCAATATGTAATATAGAAATTTCAATTGTAGCATCGTACAAAAACATTGCGCCATGCGATCCCCTGGCGCGTCCATAGTACGTGTGCGTAAGTTTATTAACGAATGACCCGTGACGCATTTCATTGTACACCATGCACAGTTAAAAAATACCGAGCTGGCTTATTAAACGGCCATCCAAACAATGACATCGGGAGATCAATCAGCAAGTTAAGTGCGTTTCCTGTCATAATATGCGCAATCAACCTGAACTTCTTTAAAATAAAGACATCCAATTTAATACATGTAATATTGTTGAGTAAAACAAGTTAAATTGTGCCAGACAATAGACGGAGCTATACATGTTTTGTACAGCAATGAAAGGCGGAATAACAAACGATGGTTTACACAAGAGTCAAACAATAACGTTAAACACAATAACAGATGAGAACGACGTAGATAGATAGCGTCTCTTCATGCAGTCAATAGCTTTGGACCGGGTTATTATTTAACCTTCATCGAACAATCACGAGAGCGATATGCGATGTATTCGTTTCCATGAAACCAACGAAAGGAAGACAAAACAATATTCGACCAAATTAATTTACTAATAGTATAGAACAGATCCTTATACTTTGACAATTAAATTATATGAGCGCTGTACACGTGCGTTTATCTCTGTATTAAATCTATAGACTTCAAAGATACGTGATCAGGTCGAGTTATTGTTTATTACGAACAATAATTTTGTACCACAATTTGGTAATTCATGGACACTCGAGGCATATGAGAAAGAAGAAAAAATTGACATTAATAATCAAAAACATAGTATAGGATTGAAACAAAGGTAACAATTAGGAATAAACAAAAAGGTAATTAATGTGGTTAAATGGTTAAAACTGTGGTTAAATGCAACTTGACGTGAACGCTTACACCACGAACAGTCACAAAAAGATCTCTGGTTTTAATTAAAAGCCAATTTAATTTTGATTAAGTCCCGAGACTTGGAACCCAGATAATCTCATGAATGATTGAACACGATTCATTTCAGTATGATTGATGACGTGACGCTATTTGTAGACTCCGTTATGATTAGTGTCATGACAACCTAACGCGTGGGCTGCACATACCAATACAGTTCGGGTAGGTATTGAAGGAGTTCTGGTATATTTTTTAACAAGCCTATTGTGAGCCTGTTTATTCACTTGCTCTTCAGTACAAATATGAGGAACATCTTGTTTGCATGCAGATGAACGTAAGGCAAATCGCAGATTCCTCGACGCACTACGTCGTTTACATACACTGCATGCAACAGCGACGATTCCTCTGCATATACAGACGTGGTGTCTTCAAAATTACCATGCCCAGGTTGCTTTTTTGATGAAAATCAAACGATCGTACACGGCCACGACTGTTCGTTCGACTATTGTGTACTCCGCCACGCTGATTGGCTGTACAATAAAATTAAATTATTCGGATGCGCGCACGACATTGTCACTTCAAGCATGCATATTAACTTCCATTGATTCCTGCGGCGCGGTGCAGAATTTAATTTGTTTTGTTCAACTCTTGCGACTGTTGAATGAGCGCCGTCTGATGTAGATCGTCTTAATACATGTATCGTCTCAGTTGCACTCGAAAATTACGGTGACCGTTCTAATTCCGCAGCTTTATCCTGACAAGTCAATCGCAGACTGCACTTCGTCTTCCAAGATCGACCCGGGAGCAGCCTAAAACATGCGTTCGATAGCGGTTGTGTAAACACAAAGTGTAAAGTGTATTAAAAGTATCATCGTTTGTTGTGTCATTGTCGCAATGACTTCCAGAGACACACGTTTATCCGAGAGGATCTACTGTCGACGACAATGAATACTTCTTTTCCTTCACGCACTTTCTCAACGACTTCCAAATCGTCCTCCACATTTTCATCACTGCATTCCTCGGATCCGTCTTGGAGATCCTTGCCGTTGAACACAACCTATGCTGGTGACACGAACCATATGGAAGTCACTTCGGACTCCACGACAACAACAGCAAACTCGGCGCCCCATCTCCCCCACTCCGTTCAGGTGGTAATGGCAGTCGTTGTTGCCTGTGTGGTTTTCCTGACCATCGTCGCTAACATCCTAGTCATCTTATCATTCTGCCGATACAAGCAACTCCGAGTTTTCAACCAGTATTTCATCCTCAGCCTTGCCGTGGCTGACTTGTTGGTCGGCTGTGTAGACATGCCCTTGTATGGCGTGGTCTTTATTCTGGGCTACTGGCCCTTTGGAGAAATCGTTTGCGATATCTTCGTCTTCTGTGACCACACATTCAGTCACTTTTCCGTGGTTTCGGCCGTCGTGATCAGCTTGGACCGCTTCGTGGCTCTCGCCAAGCCCTTCTTTCACCGTCGCAGTTGGCGAACCAAGCGAAACGCCGCGTTGCTCATCACTATGACCTATCTGGTACCGATCCTCATCTGGTTGCCATTCACAGTGCTCTGGCCCGTCTTTGCCGGCGGCCGGAGCGTTCAGACAAGGACCTGTCAGCCCCAGTATGTCCAAAGCCTTGCCGCCAGCATCATTGCACCTGTTATTTTTTTCTGGCTTCCCTTGGTGGTGGTAATTGTGCTCTACTGCCACGTCTACAGGGGTATCGGCAAAACTCTAGGCACGATGAAAAAGAGAAAGTCAGAACAGATGATGGGTTTAAAGTCGGCAGTGAGTCGGTGTGCCGAAACAAGCGCAGGTGAAGGAGTATCGGCAATGAGCAACAAAACAGAAGCCAAATCAAAGCCACAACCCAAATCGGAGTCCAGCTTTCGGAAAGTGTCTGTTTTAGGGCTGGTAAACGCAGGCTTCTTCGTTCCGGCAAGTGAAGAAGGCGAAGACGAAGTCACAAAAGAGATGAAGAGCCAATCACTTCATGGTTTACCGAGATTTGACGAGGACTACAAAATAACGGGATCCACCGACAAGCCCATCGGAGCTCTAGCTTTCCTTGAAACCGATCCCAGAATTCTTTATCACGACCAAGCAACCTCGACACCTGACCCAGCAGACACCAGCGGTACCTCGTCCAGGAAAGAAGCATCGGCAACAGTCAGTGGGACCGCTCGGGGCTCGGAAGGGAAGACCCGGGCAGAGAACACCCGAGCAACTAGGATGCTGGGCCTCATCATCGCGGCAATGATCATCACTTGGCTGCCGTGGGCCGTTCTCATCATGGTGATCAATCTTTGCCAAGACTGCCTGCCAGAATTCCTCTACTCGGTGAGTTTGCAAGAATCGAATGATCGATTAATGCCTCAATGATCGATGAATCGATCAATGGGCTGGTCAAAGCCATTTCAACCCTTTTCCCTATTATAAATAGTTATTGGAAAAACTATGTTATCTGTTACCTTATTTTCCTTTTGTTATGATACGAGGCCATTATTAATATTACAAAATGTTACAAATTTAATGCCGAGGTTTATACGTACAATTAAATTTATTGCCGAATTTGTTCAACATTTGTTTATGTGGAATTTCGCTGTGAAGGCCAGCGCCTAATAATGACCTAACATCGCCGGACGCTATATCCGATCACAATCACAATAGATATCGGTTGTAGTACATTGTACATGTACTGTGACCTGCCGACGTGGCCGTGAGAGTTTGAACACAAACCGTGGCCGTGAAATTATAGGCACAAAAAACATCACCGTTCATCACTCAATCGCTGACAATGCATACATCCAAGACTGCGTTTCCTTAGACAATCAATTTCACAATAATAGTACTGTCTTCTTCTGTGCTTCGTTACGATTTATGACTAAGTGGATTAATAATATAATTACTGTGGCAAATATGCATAGTTCTATGAACAAATAGAAGGTCTCTGCCTTCATACTCGTAACATTGGGACACAATTACCCGTTAACAAGAATGAGATTGTCAATTAAGAAAAGTCAGAAAATTGATGAAATATCTTTCTATGTAATTTTCCGATTCCGCTTCAAAGTCAAACTTGTGCCCATTCATTCAATCTTCAGGGGCATACAAAAACCGCGGGAGTTGCTTCAAAATGAAGGCCACAATTAAAGTCTCTGTGGAGCGTGGACAGAAACGGACTCAGGTTGAATTAATATTTGTGATAAGCTGTAATTGGAACATCCACGGTGGATGAGATTCCAGTGAAAGCCCGGCGGTGTGTGTTTTGTGTTCAAAGCACCATGTCATTATACTCCTGCTCATATAGTATAGACGAGAACACTCATCAGATAAATTTGAAATACCAACTTCCAACAACAAAGCCACTGTTCTCCAATACAAACAAATCTTCTCCGCCACCTCCCGTTAAAACTCTTGTACCAGAGTATTTTGGAGAAAAACCCAACCAAGGATTAAGAAGCAAATACCATATCCCATCTCCCTGGATACAATTCAGCGCAGACATTTTGGCGCAAAGAAGATAAACATCAACCAACAATGACCATCTTGTCGCATGTACCCATTCCTGGATGGGAAGAAGCAACAAATGGCAAAATGTCTTGACCACGGACACACATAAAACAACCCTGAATTCAAGCCCACAACCTGCAGAAATTACTATACTGCTAGGTTCTAAAAACCTTGAAAACTAGTCGAGTTTATATTAGAGTTTGGGAGAATGATAAAAGTATACAGCATGATAATGACACCATTGGTAATTTCTATTTTCTTCGTATAGGTGAGCGTTTTTCTGGGATACATGAACAGCACGCTCAATCCGTTCTGTTACGCCATTGCTGACCGGCGATTTAGGCAAGCATTCAAGGGGATTCTTCGCCATCCGTGCAGTGCGGTCCCCGACCACGGTCCCTATTCCGTCAATTACAGTACAAATGGCGCAGATGGCCATGGAAAATGAGAAGACCTAACTGATGAATTTCAGAGTCTCACTTAACCAGTTCGTGCCGGGATTATTTTAACATCACCGAGCCGACGCGCGGGATTATTTTTAACGAAACTTGATCCGAGGCGTGTTCATCAGGCCGATATTACCGGGAAGCACACCCACGCATTTCCGGCCTTGCTCGCTGCTGACAGACATGTCCGGCCTTGCTTGTGGCGTGTTTAGGCCTCATCCGTTCTGAATCTTGGAGAAACTTTGCGTTTATATACGTCATCCGGCTCAAACTGGTTAATTCCTGGGCGAATCAGAACTACTTTTTACGGTGGGAGTAAAGCACAAAAGGTCCTTGATGTAATGCCGGTCCAATATGACTTGGCATTAATAAGCATCGGTTTGGCTGATGTTCAAATGTCGCCTCTCATTTCGGCCAAGTTAGCTGATCTGTACAACATGTGCGGCCAGTGACTACTCTTTAAAAGTTGAAGCTTCAACCATTAAACTGATGAATGTTGAATTCATCAGTTTTACGTACGGAATCACAGTATACAATATTTGTATGCGCGACTCCATTTAATATTGAAAACGAGTTACGTGTCGCCTAATTGTGACTAAAAGCCTTCTAAAGCACTGCACTGTAAATAATTACATTCGGTACTCATACAGCGCACAGGATTTAAAGCGCTTTACAATTATTATTATCCCTGTTCAGCATGAACGAAACCGTTCAGGGGAAGCTGGATATTATTAGCGCATTATGTGATGGTCTACAGCTTCACGTGTACCCATTTATACTCCTGGGTGGAGAGAGGCAATTAGGTGGGAAAAGGGAAGGCTAACATATTCCCAGTAGGTAAACCATGCACAAATAAGTAGCACATATCTGCTACTCCTTCCCCACGCGCACCCCCCCCCCCCCCCCCCCCCCCCCCCTAAAAAAAAACCCAGTTGAATTGGCACCTACATAATTGAAAGCTGGCCGAAATTTAAAATAGGCTACGTGCGTTTGATCTGTTTTTATTTTTTTAATTTATATATTTCAGTTGAGCATTCAACCCTCTAATCAAATACACTATATCACATGCGTGAACGGTTTAGCTATCAATCATAATTACATTAGCATGTTTTCTGCACGACTTCTTTCACTTGGGGGACAATTAAAGCATAGCGTAGAATTCAAATTCTATAGTTCTAAAAATACGACTATACGCAAATAAATAATTGAATTTACTCAAAGAATACGTAAAACGGTCGACTCATTAACGCAACAAAATGTGGCATGCACGATGATGTACATTACGGCAAAAGAACCTCTTCAAATGTTTAAGAAAATGAAAAGGGAAGTGAGAAATTTAATTTTTGGAATCGCGAAAAGTCTTTTTTAATATTCATCTATTGCCGACTCTCTTGTTCACGTCTATTATGAATCTTCTGAGAAAATTTGTCGAAATAAAGTAAGACATACGGTCGGTCATGAAAGCAGTGAGAAATTAAATGTACCGAAATGTTTGATTTTTTCTAGTACTTTTAAAATTTCACTTAAGTTTGCTTAATGATCAGTAAACAAATATAATAACTGTAGTGCAACATTCAGTGTTGAATGCATATACATGTATATAGCTCTCACGTTTTGTTAGACATGGAAATTAAGGTTGTAACTTATTCACTGTACATTTATTCAAATAATCATTTTGGCAATTTTTATTTAATTAAAGGGATCGTATACGTTTGGTAATTACTCCAAAAATAAATGGCAATAAAAACATACTTGGTAAGAAGTACAGCAGCTTTGGATAGTATAATGCATTTTTATAAACTGTTCACTTCGAAGTACTGCGGTTATGGAAAAAGATATCACTTTTTGTACCCACAAATTTGAATCTGAGAAGCGTTACTGCAGTGACGTTTCTCAGAGTGTGTATTCCAATGCAGATTATTCTTCCTGCGTGGACAAAACCGCTCCAGAATTTCGGCAATATCCCAAAATCGCTACCACCTTTTGAAATGAAATGTTTACAGGTTAGTTTTATGGTATATATCTATAACTATATGGGATTAAAACAAACAATGGGTTCCAATTACCAAACGTATACGATCCCTTTAAACAACAAAATAAAGTTAACTACAGAAAATGACTGGGGCGGGGTTCGAACCTGCAATCGCGGCGTATGCTCCAATCATAGCAGCGGTTCGCGATGTCTAGTCCAATTGCACTCGTAGTTTACTTAGATGACAGATAGAGAAGTACCACATGTAATTTTCAAATTTTAAATATTGTTCCATTGTGTTTTCTTTGTAAACATTTATAAAAACATCTCAAGGTATGATACAAAGCAAAACTAGACGAATATATTATATTATGTTTGGGTTACCAAACAAATTAAAAAAATACCCTTACATTGCTGAATCCATCCATTTTAATATAAATTTTCATGAGGGTATTAGAGAAAAGGAGATTGTATTTTCTCACTTAAAGTCACTTTAATTTCGATTTTTAATTTTCTTTTTTCAAAATACAGCGATGTTCACTTTTTACATAAAACAATTGTAGATAAATTACCGTGCTGCCGATTCATAATAAAAACAAAATCTAGCTGAAAATTAATTTAAAAACAAAATCCTGCCACCTAATATGAATCATTTACTAAAAATCGTATGGATTATAACATAATTAGGAAATAATACAATGTTAAGTTGACGATTAATGCATGTGTACCGTTTTAGAAGATTAAAATTTGTACCTTTTTGTTCAAACAATACTCACCAAATACTCAGTTTCTGTATCAAGTCAAGTAATTTCAATGCTGTTTCTGTTTTCCTGACGGTGATTGACAAATTGCATGAGCCACTGAGGCTGCAAAAGGTCAAAGTTCATGACCTTAGTCATTAACCGTTTTTCTTGCTTTTTTTCTCAGCATCCATGATTGTAAAACAGGTCAATTAAAGGATAAATACTATAAAATTCAACCCCCAAACTCCAAGCAATTGCCAATGGTGTATCCTACCTTTAACTCGCAAATGGCTTATGCACCATTCAAGTTGTTTCTGTACTGTGCTTACTGTGTGCAAACAGGCAGCCACAATTATCCAAACAAAACTAATTACCTCCACATATCACCCACTGCTCCTTGCTGGACAGAGACAATTGTTGCCATGTGTCCTGCATAGGGACACAAGCAGCCTGGCCAGGAGCAACACTTAATCACTAGGGGCTCCTTACAGATAACATATACATACATACAAACATGGATATATACATACATTGAAGACTTATATAGCGCCGGTATCCACCTTGAAACGGCGCTCATTGCGCTTCAGCGACGCACTGCCAAGAACACCGGGGCAAACCCTCCTCTTAGCGACGAGTGTTACTGGGTTCTTTTACGTGCATTACACAACACACGGGACCTACAGCTTTACGTCCTATCCGAAGGACGAAGCAATAGTGGTTAAGTGCCTTGCTTAAGGACACGCGTGTCAAGACCGGGACTCGAACCTACACTCTGCTCATAACCACACAGGAATCACTATCAACTCCAACCCTGACCCCTGAAAATATTATACAAGCCAAAAAGAGGCACAGTATCCGAAACAGGTTTCTCGAGCTACTGCTTGCACAGTAGACTAGTGCTTTGTGAAGCAACTGTCACACGAACATCGCCCTAGCTACACAGGAAAAGATGGCGGCACATGTAAATGTTGAAGGTAGGATACACCATTGGGAATTACTTGTATTATCAGGAATGGGCAAATTTGGGGGTTGTATTTTATAGTCAATATCGTTTAACTGACCTGTCCAAAGTTTTACAATCATGGATGCCGAGAAAATAATCAAGAAAAACTGGGTTCGTTTCTAACCGGCGTCAGGCAGTTGTTCTTATGTTGTTTTTGGTTTTTTTGCGATCGCTGTCTAGCAATCGTTAATTCTTTTTTTATAAAATTTAATTTTTCAGAACAATGACAGTATATCTAGCGCAATCATTTTGCTGGATGCCTCGAATCATTATTTACTTTAAAATAAGTAAGATACTTCTTAATAATTTTGAAGTAAAATTTTTTGATATCCGCAAATGGTGTATTCTACCTTTAACCAGTGCTCCTGAACTTGTAATGGCAATTGAAAATGTACCAGGAATAGTAAAACAAATATAGCATGGTTTATGTCAGGTGAATAGTCGATATTAGCTCAAGTTAAAGTTAAAGTTCAAGTTCAAGTTGACAAACTAGTTACCGAGGCAAAGCTTTCACCTGAGAAAGCTAATATCCACCCTCAAACCATGTTATATTTGTGTACTTGTAAATGATATCTGATGTACTTGCGACCAGCTTCAACCTGTCACCACAAAATGAGAGTAAAGTCGCACGATGTGATTCAGAGATATGGCCATCCAAAGTCAAAATATGAAGGGGTGGTCAATTTTTAAATTTTGCGTAATTTGGAAAGCCCAATTCCTCCCCTACATATTCCATTTTTTGGGTGAGATCAGATGATCGAAAACTTCTTAAATTACGCGATATTGCGTAGTTAGTGTTTGGATTAATGTCCATTAGTTGTCAAATTAACACGGTAATTAAATATGCAAATCAGGGTTTAATAAGTATCGCATGTTTTCGAAATTTTGATATTTTGTTGTTTATACAATAGTTTGTATGTGTGAAAAATTTCAAGAAAAAACAATGATTAAAACATAGCCGATGCTATGCTAAACCGAACCTTACTTGTCCTGTTTTGTAATCTTTTGGTGTATTGTTTAAGATGTTTAAAGTAAGTTTTCTCACAAATACGTTTTGGGAAACCTATGACTTTCTAGAGCGCTGTAAAAAGTATTTATCGCAAAACCCCTAAGTGTTGTGTATCATTGAAAAGCTCTCTTTCTCAAGAATTGGAAAATACCAATATCTCAATTTGTGGTGACAGGTCATATATGTTCTTATCTTGTGATTAATTCATGACGATGATGCATACCAGAAGTGCCTCAACCATAGTGCAGAAGCCCATGAAGTACAGGAACCACGCCTTCTCCTTAGCCAGCTCGCCAGACTGCAGGAATCGGAACTATCAAGGACAATCAAGAGACAACAGGGCCCAATTTCATAAAGCGGCTAAGCAAACAAATTTGTTTAGCACAAAAAATCTTGCTCATTAAAAACAGGTTACCAGCCAAAATTATACAGGTTTTTCATGCTAAGCAAAAAAACAGCTGATTATCAATCCAGAACAATAAAGATCAGGTAAACATTTGGTCTGTAACCTTGTTTTTGCCAAGGACAAATTGTCATGCTAAGCAAATTGTTGTGCTTAGCAGCTCTATGAAATTGGCCCCAGGCGTAGGAAGAAGTGCGGAGATATAACACAAAACTAAGGCATAAAACTACGTCCCTTTATTCGAGGACGTCCTCGATTGAGAGCCGTCGCCCGTCGGCAAAAGTTACTTTTGCGATCAATAATAATAATCTTATAAACCTTTACAATTGTAAAACCTAAACCACATTCTTGGGACTATGTCCCAGGGTTGTAGTCGAGTCCCTGCAAGTCCTTTCACAAGTCCTTTCGTAAAGCCAGTCACAAGTCCCTTCATAAAGGCATCCACAAGTAACTGGATGAACAATGACAAAGGAGTGCTTATGTCGAAGCTGATTTGAATAGCTTGTGATTTGAATTGGAACTGAAGGACTTGTGATGGACTTGCAGGGACTTACAGGGACTTGCAGGGACTTGTGATGGACTCGACTACATCCCTAGCTATGTCCCCCCCCCCCCCCCCCCCCCCCCCACTAACACAATCCACTTACTATGAAGCCTTCTACTGCAATGAATCCTAGCAGACTTGCACCGACTAGGAAGTAAAGGAAGCCTTGTTTGCCGGTCCTAGCGCCTTGGAAAATGCACAAAATCAATGCAATCTGCAGGAACAACACAAGATTTAACAGACTTGTAGGTAGGATACACCATTTGCAGATATTGAAGAACAAAATTACTACCCAATTATTAAAATATCTTACTCGTTTGAAAGTAAATAATGATTGTAGGCATCTAGCAAAATGATAACTGCTAGATATCTTGTAATTGTTCCAACAAATTGAATACAAATTTAAAAAAATCACAATCGCCAGACAGCTATCGCGAAAAAACAAATAGCATAAGAACCACTGCCTGACACTGGTTGAAAACAAACCTTTTCTTGCTTTTCTCAGCATCCATGATTGTAAAACTTCAAACAGGTTAGTTAAACGATATTTACTATAAAATACAACCCCCCAAAATCCACCCATTAATAATAATTCAAGCAATTACCAATGGTGTATCCTACCTTTAAACAAAAGAATTGATCATTGAAATAATAAGTGAATTATTAGGCAGCGTGAGGTTGCAATATTCTTTGAAAATATTTTACTCACAAGAACCAAGATTGTGATGAATCCGACTGTTCCTATCATGAGATATTTCTGCATGTAAAAAAAAAAAATAGATACACAAAACCTGCTTATTCAATTAGAATTAATAACAAAAATAAAATTGGAAGAAAAATATGCAGGAAAATAAGGTTCCTTGCTTGGCTATACTCAAATACTTCAAAATTGACAAATGTTGATTGTAAAGTCTATTGCCCCGAAATAGCATAAGGTTGATTTTTACAAACAAATTATTTGGGGGTCAATGTTAGACCTACTGTTTAATGTTTATCAAAGTCATGTTTTTCAGAGACAAAGGCTAGAAACATTTGTCTGTATAATCAAATCAAAACCAAAAAAAACAACTAAAATTAATATTAAAAAAAATTCAATATCTAGACATCAGGAGCCAATTTCACAGAGTTGCTAAGCACACAAATTTGCTTAGCATAAACAATCTTCCCTGAAAAAAAACAGGGTTACAAACAAAATTTTCAGGTGATGCATATTGTTAGTGACTGGTATTCAGCTGGTTTTTGCAGAGCATGGGACTTTTTTGTGCTAAGCAAATTTTATGAAATTGGGCCCAGATGTTATGCTGAGGATGTCCCAGGTTTTAAAACAACGGACACTTCAATTTTTTAAGTTGGATAACACTGTTTAGAAATGTGAAAACTCAGTTTTTCTTTGACACTATTTTTTCTATTGTGGCCTATAAATTTGTAAGCCGGAACTCGGATGATGTCCAGATATGGAATTGGACAGATCTTTGTAATTAATACTTTGTTATGTTAAAAAACAAAATCTGGGCCTGTAAAAATCAAAATCGCTTACTGAGCGAGGAGTTTGCATGGAATCATGGTACACAGCATTTGACAATGAGGGAGATCCCAAGGTGGATGTCGCCGTCTCCTGAGCTGGGGGTGCGGCAAAGATTGGCGTCTTCTCATCCATCTCGAAATAATTTGGACGCTCAGTACTCTCTCGCTTGAACAGTGAGGCTCCAAGCTATAGCGGCTTTCAGCTTCTGAAATAGTGGAATTGAACGTGTTCTAAATCATCATCATTTATATCTAAATCAAGATCAAGAACAAAACCACTGATTCTGGTAACATAAATATGCATACAATTACAATTCCTCTATGAATTTACAAAGCAAATATAAAAGCCAATAATATGGCGTGTTAAAAAAAATCATAATAAAGAGCGCCCTCTAACAGAACACGGCATGCCTGGAATTAATGTCTTCTAGTTCATGAGTTCTACTAATCGAAGGATAAAGTCTAATTTTACTAGCTAAAAAAATCCTTAATGAGTAAAGCAAGTTTTACCTTACCGAATCCAATAAGAAGATTTAAGATTCAAAATGGTAAAGTGGATGAAACTCACAGCTATATTCCGACAAAAACATTATCATTTTCGCACAGACATTCAGTCTCACGTGAGCAAACGTATTTACGTAAGTCTGGTACCCAACAAATTCGAACCCGACTAAAGTTGGAGAAGATTCCATTTAATTAAAAAGGGGTAATATTTGTTACTACGAAATTATTTTAGAGCATACCACTAACTTGTCGGCGTATATACTGTGTATTTTTGACATATTTAAAATTTAAATATCTTATGAATTGATCTCAACAGTTTAGTATGAAATTGAAATACATTTACTTTCAATTAATAATTATTTAAAAGATACCAATCGACCTCCGCAAAATTGGGTACTCGCTTGACCTCTGAGCTGCACGCACGTGATCCTGACCGTACCTGTCCAGTCGATCGACCGAATCGTAAACAACATGAACCTTTATTAATTTGTTTACGACAAACGTATCACACAAATAAAAAACATTAAACATGGATGACGGATTGGGAAAGGACGGATCTGTCCCGTTAACCGGGGCAGTTTATCATGAGGTTTCACCGCAGAAGGCAAGTTAAATTTTGTCCCTAGTTTGCCGAGGTTTTTGTACGTGTAAACATGATGTACGTGTACCGGTACACATGTACTTCCGTATTGAGAACGGGTACTGCCCATATATTTCGTTTATAAGAATACACCGCGTACCTTCTGAAATTCTACTCGTGGAGAAATGTGTTTTTATTTGTCCGTGGTTCTACTAGAAGTACACTTATCCTTGAAGTCGTAGTTGCATTTTGAGTACATAAATGATACGGTTCAAATAAGGTTACCATAGAGACATGGTTTACCATACCGTGTTTTACTGTACTGTAGTGTTCACCCACCATTTTTGCATTAACTCATGCATGTTATATTCTTTGTATCATAATTTAGGTTTTAGCAACCAAGGTGTATATTGCACTCACAGTTGCGATGATTTTGGTAAGCAGAAAGATTGTTTTAGTTCTCCTATCTTTCTTTTTTTGTAATTTTTTTTTAAAGTTCCAGTTTCATTTGCATTGTTGCAGAATATTGGACTAAAACTATCTTAAAGCCTACAAAATAGCTCATTTTGTGATTATAACCCTAACCCTCCAGGGTATTTTGGCTAGAAACCCTGCCAGATGCATCAGAATGATCAGATTGCATACTTTGTCACATTGACTTGTGTGCAGAGTGCAGCAAGGTCAAGCAGTCACCGCAGATGCACTGTGCTAGGTCTGGCAGGGTTAGGGTTATATAATAAAATTAAAATGTTTGTAATTCTTATCAAGCTGCTCTGGATTTCTGGTTAACTTATAATATTAATTGAAGTTATTTTTACCAACAGCTGTCAGTGATCTTTTGTCTTGTCCGAGGGACGTATGATTTTACATACTATCTCATGGCCATTAACATCCTCATCAGTGCTATCATCATCTTATTCTCGGTAGGTATTCAGCAGGAACTTTGAAAGACATCTTTTGAATAGGATACTCCAGTAAATTCACCGTTTCCTTTAAAAAAGTTAATTTTGCAACAAACATGTTGAAAAGACATGAATCTGGGACTAAGAAACATTTCCAATTTTGTTTAAAACTATTTTGAAAATGCACTTGACTCTCCATTTATTTTGTGCACAACCAATTAAAGAAGTATCATCGGGGATTTGAGGTACTACACTCTTTCCAAAAGGCCAGGTGCAGTCATCATTAATCCCACTGTTTGAAAAAACATAGTTGTTGGCAGATGCAAGTGTGAATTATCTAGCAATTAAAAATGGAAAATTGTAAGGCTACACTAGTTCTCATCTTATTTTTTGTTTACATTTGAGTTAAATAAAATTGAGACAAATTGTCAAATTTTAAGTTTGTGAAACTGGAGCATATTAGCCTATGTTATGAATAAATTGTTACATACATGTAAAATATATTTCTTTGGTATATTGTTTGCAGTGCTTTTGGTACAAGACTGGAGATTTGGTATGTAAATTAAAACAAAATCGTCTTTGAAAATCAGCAATGATCTAAATGTTGTTTTACAGTTGCCAGACTAGTCATTTATACTTACATTAATGCGCCCTGATGTTGGCCAAGAACCTAATATACCCTTCTGTGTTGTCTGTGACTCCTGTATTTTGACCCCTTCCAGGATCCCACAAAGTGGTGGTTCCTCATCCTTGTCGGGACTGTGGTCATCTTTCAGTGCATTACGACCGACATCTACGTCTTCCAACACGATAATCCGAACACGACCACAATCTCCCCGCTGCCGACACAAACTGAGGGTCCTCAGACATTACAACCTGCCACTACAGTCAAGGCACTGATGATGGCCTTAGCTGGTGGATCTGGAGGAGGCCAACCCAATTAAACACACAAGTGGAGTTGTAATTAAGCAGTCAAAAGTCGGTGATAAGTCAATTAAATCACTTAAATCACAGACAATTCCTTACTGAATTTGTCACAGGCAGTAAGATACACCCCTCCTTTGTGGTGGTTTGTTCAGGTATTATTTTTAGGGGGGGGGGGTTAGATAACAATAGTCCAGAGAGTGTATAGGTATGGGGGACTAAAGGGGAGTCCCTCGGTCTCATATTGAGCTGTGTATATAATTTGTTCGGCAGTGATAATTATTGAGACACCAAACGATTTTCGTTCTCATCCAATGTTCCTTCTTGCCGAGTTGAAAGGTGTGATCATTTGGGCAACTTTACAGTTTTTTTCAAATTTAACAAAAGAACAAGATTCAATCCCGAGCTATAACAGTTGCAGATGGGAACTTGTAAACCACTCAAAACCATACAACGCGCTCTTAAAACTGTAAGTAGCTTACTTGAATCTGGTGCGATGTGGAAACCAAAATACTCCAATAAAAATCAATCATTTTCCTTATTGGTTAAACCCTCTCACGTGACCGGTTACCCTCCTAATTAACTTGTGCATCCCCACAAACTAGTTCGTATTTCGTCTGAAATTCACGCTACGTCGACATTGCCCCACATATGGCAGTGCAAACGCGCATAGTTTATTGGGAAATAAAGAAGAGAATTGGACACAGGATTTAAAAGATATGGAATCTCAAATTTCATATTCTCTAGGTCTTTATTCCAGACTGTTTAATTTCTTATTTTTGTTAAACTCCACACGAAGAAAATAGTTGCGTTTACGAGTTATTCACTTATATTTTCATTGTTATAGTGTAGATTTAAATTGTTCAGTAGAATTTGTCAGCTCAAATAGTTCCTAGCCCATTATATGTATTATTCTTGTTTAATAACACTTTCTCTAGCCATTCACATTGAAACAACAGTTACTGCTGCCTGTAGGTGTGTATTTATTACCAGTCGACAAAGAAAACCACCGATGTTTTGCTCTCGACTGCAAACGAGTTCGTACCATTAAATTAAACAAGATTGAATTAAACCTGCTCTTTTTTCTAGATACTTTATGAAAACAATTTTCAATACGGTTTGAAGATTAACATTTGCGCCACCGCGCCTCCAAGACCAAAACCAGGACAACCACTGTCGCCGCGAAGTTACCAGTCACAGAAACACCGCGAGTACTATTTTAAAAAGCAAATCATGTGTCAAGAAATATTGCGTGTCCTATACCCTCTCTCTCTCTCTACCGTCGATCCTCTATGAAATTCACACAATTCCACGTCTAGATGTACATGTACAGAGGTCCGTAGTATACTGCCTGTACTTGAGTGGTATATGGTGTCTGTGGTGGCCACAGCGCATTGTGGCAGTACAATTGGAAATAAATCTTTCGCAGCTAGGAGCAAGTTCGGGCGCGAACTATAGTTAACCATAGTTCGACTAACGTCACTCGAGCGCTAGCCTTGGTCAAGGCGTTCATCGTTACCCGTCCGTACGTACAGCGCAGCGGTAATCTGAGCTCAAACAACGACCTCACGCGGCCACTATTATATGCAAACTAACTGAGGCTACTTGAACGCCTTGGATCATTAGGTTTTGGGGACGGTGCTCATTATGCTAATAGATTAAGCTGACCTTTATAGTCGTTTTCTTATTGGTCGATCGTTGCGTAGAAACTGCATAATTTGAGCTAGCGGTGAAAGGTCATAGCTAGCTCGCAAGTGTTTACGAACACCGCCATCGTTGACATATTTTATCGGAGAAAGTTGAGTGATTTTTACGAAGGCTTGTAGGAATTACACATGAAGATTTGAACTGTCTTGCTTGATTGGTGAGGGTCGCAGTTATTTTCGCTCGTTTTGCTGGGTATTTTCTTGAATGTTGACAATGTTATGGTCAAAACTAGTTGTGTTTAGCTGCTTAGTTTTAAGTTTTCAACCGCGGTGACTGGAGAAGGCCGCGACTCTATTGAAACGTGTCGAACTCGGCCCTACATTATGTCGCACACATCTAATCCAGCTGATCTGAAAACCGTGGCTCGGTAAAACGCGGAACTCTGATAATTAAATGCCTTGCCGGCTGAATTTTGCCAAGAAAATAATCTGAGGAGTTATTGGGGATATAAGACACTTGTCCCTGTTTAAATTACGATATTGCGATCACTTTGAAGGTTGGTTCTGCAGCCGTAAACATGCCCCCTCCCCACAGCGTTGGACCATGCTTGGACCACAATGTGGCGATACCGCACAGACCAGCATGTCTGGGTTAATGCCGATTATGCGGCGATAAGAAACTGACCGAACACGCTGAAAACTGACGCTGAGTACCTGACCAGGGGGGGCGGAGGGGGCCCAACAAAGTGCGCCACCAACGTTGAAATGTATCTCATTCGTTCTTCCACGCTCATGAGCCACACATCTCACACAGTAAATACGTATAGATCGCTACCGCGAAGCGCACCGTTGAAACACGTACAGATTTGCTCCGCGCTCGCTCTCCGAATTCAGTGATTCATATAACGTCCGCAAAGCCAGGTACACAGGCACGATCTACACGAATTTGTTTTGGGGCGATGTCATTTTCTGCCATTTTCGTTCGAAAACAACACGATAAAACGCTAGGGGTTCACAGGCAGATTTTTTTTAAAATTCAGTAGCTGCTACATCCTTTTTAAACGTATCCATGGAAAAAAGTGAGTGGGTTCGAAGCACGATTTTTCACAATTTATCGATTATTATTGCCCTTTTTAGGGGAGGTATTTGTCAACGTCGTTTTAGTATTTGTGCACAATCTCTACGTGCATCAACGGTACGTCGACGCTTAATTTTTTCGACTGCTTTTTTTTATTTTCAATACAATTTTTGTCATTGGATGATCAAAATTAAGGTAAATAACAACCTTTTACAACTTCAAAAGACAAGATGTTAAGATTGGATGCCAAAAACTCTTTATTTTTCGCGTGAGAAAATTGTTCCCCCCTATTTTGAGAATGGACGGTACGTCAGCGTTGCGCAATCACAGTCTCGAAGGGCCCCCCCTCCGCCCCCCCCTGTACCTGACCGTACGTACGTACGTGCGAGCTCCGAGCAAAATAGGGCTCCGCCAGGCTGCCTGAAAAATGACGGATTTTCCATAACCTGTCGGCAAATTCACAAAGACCACAAAGAAAGGATTATAATGGCCTTTCGCTGCTCGGGTCTAAAATCTTCGAGGGATAATATTTGCGCTGCAAAATTCAAACAACACGACAGATCTTCGGACGAAAGACGACGCTGAATATCCGCCATTTTGTCTTAAATGTCATGCTGCATCAAATTTGATGACGTCGGGTTTCAACCGCGTTGTGATTGGACACTTCACATTTTAGCCCCGCCTATACTTATCTGTATTCGCATACGAGGTCATGCGCCACAAATGTGGCGCAAAATATAGGAAAAACATAAGATTTCAAAAACCCAATGATCCAAGGCGAAAAAGTAGCCTCAGTTGATTTGCATAAATAGTGGCCGTATGAGGTCGCTGTTCGCGCTGTATCTTTGCACGGGGCGAAAGCTAGCAGCATATGCGGGGCGCGCGCACAGTTTATTTCTGGACGGATAACGACGGACGGATAACGACGAACTCGCCTTGACCAAGGCTACTCGAGCGCAGGATGTTTGGACTATCTAGTCGACTATTTGGAACCAGACCCCAGGGCACGGTCGCCGCTGGTTGACAATAGCCTCTTTCCATATAAAAACATGGAGAGAACCAGTGACGTGAAAAAAAGTGATGGCAGTAGTTGGACGGAGGGAAAGGCAGTAACGTCAAGTGAAAATATGGCAGGCCTAATGTTATTTTGTTCTTGTACCAACAAGACTAAACGTTACGACTTATCCTACTTATATTCGTGGGAGAATAGTGCCAATAACCATCTCATTCATGTCGCAAATGTAAACAAAGCGGTCAACACTGAAATGACCGACTTCACAAAAGGGTAAACTACACACCCTGAAATCACACATCAATACAAATCTATACCAAGCACTTTAATTTATAATAAATAACCATACTATAAATACTTGAAGTAAATGGTAAATTCGTAAATAATATTTACTAAATGATAACAAGTTTTTATACTATCCACTTGCACTGTAATACCCACAATTACAGTAATTTACTAACAAAACCATTAAATTGTTTACACTTCAATCATACACAAAAATGTCAAAAACAAACTCCTTGTAATGGAGCGCACTTACCGATATGCCTTTGTTTCTGTGTGATACTTAGTCTGGTTTCCAGACCAATTGATTCCGACTATTCCTGATGAATTGTTAGGTCCGGAAGCCGCCAATGTCAATTGACTAAAACTGGATGAATTCCTTCCAGTTTCCGAAAATGTCCGAACACTTTATATTGACGGTCGGGTTAACGTTCGAGTGTTTCCGGGATGAAAAAGCGCTAAATATAAACCGCAATCTTTAAATCATCAAAATAACGAAATATTGCGTACACGTACAAATATCTGAAATTGTTAATGTTAGTATATGCAAAGTGCTCTGAAGGAAAAAATAATGTGCAATTATAAATGAAAACAGTTCATTATTTTGTTCAACATCAACAAAATAATTGCATCCGTTAAGATAAATTCATTACTTTCATCAGTGTATCACTATACTACCGCGTACTCTACAGACCACATAATAACCCGTTGCAAGTTTCGCCAATTTTAGCTCACCCCGGGTTTTTTTGATATTAATACATACATTTTTTATCAAAATAATTGTTTCCACCCAAGAAATAGCAAAGTGATACGCGTAGGTCGTTATGTAAATACATGTAGAAAAATAATAACGAAAAATATTATTTGAAATTGAAAAACTAATAAAGTTGTCTAAATAGAGCCGTTTTCTCTGATATAATACTCTACTTTGAAACGGTCATTGTGAGCCTCTTTATCCATATCAAATTAGTTATGTTATTACTTGGTTGTTGTTTTGTATTTTTTTAAATATTAAATCCAAATCGAGAACACCTATACTAAACCACGTAAACCCAAAATATATCATCTGTATACAATGTATATCTTTTCTACGCTAAAGTTATGTTTTCTAAAATGCAATACAGAACTTTTCTTTTAAAATTGGAATTACCAAAGTATGAAGTTTACAGAGCTTCACGCAACTGTTGCAGCCTATTCCCTGTCTTTACTTTAAGTGAAGTTTCTTAGAATCGCCGTTTTAAAACAAGGTTGAAAGGGGTCATAGCCCTTGCGACCTTAACGTCCGGATCCTGCACGAGCAGGTCTTTATCCTCCTCCCCAGGGGCTCGGCAAATAACGTAACGGTGTGCAAGCCAGGTGAGAATGAGAAAGATCATCTGGCGAGCTTCGGCCTGGGCCGGGCATGCGCGGGCCCCGTATCCGAACGGGAACATGTGCTCGTCTGATTTGAACTTTCTGTCCTCGTCGATGAAGCGTTCTGTGAGATATGATAAAATCAAATCAACAGACTTTTTGGGGGAACATTTTAACCAGTTCGCGCCGGATGACGTATATAAACGCAACAATTTTCCCCCAATTCAAAACGGAAGACGCATAAACACGCCAAGTTCAAGTTCGGAAATGTATGTCAGCAGCGAGCAAGACCGGAAATGCGTGGGTGTGCTTCCCAGCACTATCAGCCTGAACCCGCTTCGGATCGAGTTTCGTTAAAAATAATCCCTCCCCTCGGCTCGGTGATGTTAAAATAATCCCGGCGCGAACTGGTTAAAAACCAAACACGAATCAGAAAATAAAACCTTGGTTGTTTTAGTCTACGTTGAGAAGAGAAGAAAGGACGCGACGGATGGCAAATCTTGGAAATGGAAGATCTACATGTATTACTATTAGAGATAAAAAGAAAAGAAAAGTGAAGTCTACCTGGTTTGAAGACGAAGGGCTCGGGCCAGTACTCTTCGTTGAAGTGAACACCATAGAAGTTGCAGAAAATTCCCGTGTAGGCCGGAACATGGAATCCGCCTTTAAGTAAAAGAAACGCACGCTGAATGTCTTAAGAGCTCAGTAACGCAACTGTTGCAGCCTATCCCTACTTAAAACTAGTCCTGTCCGCGTCTTTCATTTATGTGAATTGTCCTAAAATCGCCGTTCTAAAAACCAGGTTGAAAGTTGCCACAGTCATTTGCAACAATTCTGTTATATTAAAAATCGGTTGTGCCTTTGAGGCTATACACACACTATCTACCTTGAACCAGGAGTATAATTGGTACTTGGTACATGTACAAATAAGGGTTATAAAAACTATGATACTGTACAGTACAGTACACTAGTAACAGTATAGACGATGTGCCCTCTGACGTCACGTGTTACATCTGTATCTGTATGTGCCCGGCAGTATGCGTACACATCGTGTTTTACATAAAATTTAAAGGGTGACGTCGCGGGTCAGATCGCCTTTGACTTGTGTGACCTTTGATGTCATCTCTTAACCAAATTTATGTAAAACATGATGCGTGCGAATACTGCCGGGCACATTTGAATACAGGTGTAAACAGAGGGCACATCGTCTATAAGTTACGTTAGGGTTAATGTGTGGCTATCCAGATATGAATCTTACGGAAAGTGATATGCTCGGTGGTCGTGTGCGGCACGCTGAGTGGAGCGATGCAAGCCCAGCGTAGAATCTCCTCAATGGTCGCTTTGACGTAGACCAAGCCCTCCCGGTCATCTAGCCCAGGCATCCGGTCCTCACCGACTGCCTTGGTGACCTCGGCCGAGAATGTCTCCTGCTGGTGCGGGTTGCTCACCAGGAGGGCTGCGGCGGTCATGGAGGACACCAAGAACCCGGCAGTAGCTGTTATATAAAAATAAAAAAACGTAGTGAGTATTTTGAGAGAATGTACCACGTTTGAGTACGGTTATTGGTTGGAGATTTCATTAAAATGTGGAACTTTAAGGAATGTTACTTACTCCCGCCGAGGTAGTTGGATACCACTTGATAGACGTGTGTGTCAGTAAGAAACTTGTACTTATCCGGCTCAGTCTCTCGGGCGTGGTTTCGGCATTTAATTATTCCATCCATCAAGTCGCGGGTATTGGCTGCAAACAAAAAAGGGGCGGAATAATTACTATTACTATTACTATGCCTCATACATATTCATGATCGAGAGCCAAATTCTCGCTGGTTCATTCATCATCACATCCGGCTGGCTGGCTATCTACATTGGCTCTGTACGGGCGATATGCATAATTAGGATGAGCAATACAATATTTCCTTCACAGTGAATGCCTGAACTACAAGTAAAGTAATTACATCAGAGGTTGAATTAGAAGTGGTCAGACAATTCTTGAAAGAAAAAAATATTTACATCAGATTTATTTTTAACTTGTCCTTCGGGTTTCAAAAGTTTGCCAATTAACCAGTGGCGCAACTATAAAGGCCCTCACCGTCCCCTCTCTCGGGGTCCGTTCCCGGTGCCTCCGTTTTCAGTTGCCATTCAGTGACCCCTTGGAAACTTGTTTCACCATCGCCCGGTTTTCCCTAATTCAACCATTAACGCCGCTGCCCATTGTAAACAATACTATGAAAGTGGGCATGCATTACACATGGCTTTCTAAGTTTATGTGCCTGGATTCGGGAGGTACTAGTTTCGGTCTGTCTGTGTTTGTTAACCATGCCCCCCACGTTATCTAGTCTCGACCAATCAGAAGCTATCAACCCTCCTAGCTATTTATTAATAATGATTCATTTCCTTATTTTGGCAACAATTTTCTTTGGAAATACAAGGCGACAGTCTAGTTATTTTTTCCGGTTTTGCTTTCATTCAGCAGTTTCCCTGTGTTTTCCCCGATTTTACGGTGAAGCTGTAGTATACTTTCATTTGTATAATTCAAGAACAATAACAATACAATATTCAACAGGTACTTTACGTCACAGATCCTGCGTAGGCGAGGACACTTTCACTTCATAGGACATTGTCCTAAATAAATGGATGATGTAAAATCATCTTAGGGGTGTACTACCCTAATTGAAGGGAGAATTTCTCCGCGGTCTCATTAGCATGAAATGTGCCCCCACAATTTCTTTTGAAAAAGGAGGCCGTTTGGTAAAAGAAATGGTGGGATTGTGTAAATATAGCATGGGATCAACTCCCTGGTTTCTGAGCTTCAATCTGAAGGCAGACTTGAAAAATGGGTCCTAATTGCCCTAGAACGTGGAGGGATGCCAATTTATAAAATGGCTGCGTGCAGGCTGGGAAAGTATCACTTTTCGGGAGGCGAGTTTCTTTTGGTGTGAATATTAAAAAATGTAATTGGCTAACCCACCCAAAATTGAAAAGAAATGGAAAGATAAAGGCCAAGACAATAATCTGATTGTTGTTTGATAAACCCCAGTGATGTTGGTTTGCATGAAACTTGGCCCTAAACTTTGTTGATTTTACACTGTTTTCAATGGGGCTTGAATTAGGATAGTGCACCCTTAGGACATCGACCAACCTGTGTCTAGACTCTCTTCGTGTCGTTTCATCTCCGATCGCAGTAGTCCGTTCAGCTCGTTGACTGTGGCCCTGGCCTCCGATAGGGCGCTGGAGGGGAAAAATCGCAGGCTGGGGATGACGTCTACGGGCAGCCGCGGACCCACGAGATACTTGTACAGACCGCCTCCAAAAAGCCTAGCCACGCGGTCGTGGGTGGAGGGGTCAGCACTGGGAAATGAATTATTCAAAGTTGTTAATGAGCTATTTTGCATATGTAAAACTAAAGATTAAAAATCGTATGCCGCATTCATGCTTTATGAATATGTATTGCTGCATAATGCATTGAATCTGACATTCTAGTGCAAAATTCTAACAGACATAACTTGTTTAACGATAAAACGCCAAAAGGGTAATTTCCTAAAGTATACTACGCATTGCATTATGCCTATTTGGCGTTCTATAACTATGACCGTGCCATTCACGATGACACAATGGCGCAAGTTTGACCTTGACAGCTTGTATTGTCGTTCCACACCTGCACGGCCGCACCGGTGACCTCTCTTGGTGTTTGTATCTCACCATTGTTGACTAACATGTAGTAAACAGAACAATGCGCATATACATGTACATGTACATGTAAATTGAGTACATGTAGTACATCGTACGGACTTCCTCGTGCAAATAACCACAAACACGCAATTCACTATGCAATGCAAACCACAATCAAACCTTAAACGTTTACGAATGACGTCCAACTGTTTTCACCTGTAAGCCGTGCATAAAATTAATCTGTCCTTGATTATTCGTTCTTATTCCTCTATGGTCGGACTTTAATAGTCGTGTCGTACAGTTTCTATTAAACCACCCACCACCACACTCTTACAATGTACAAGTTTAATAATACAACAAAAACCTTAAATGAAGTTGAACAATTTGCCATTTGAGCCTTATCTATTCAAATAATAATGTCGTACTAATTAGATTCCCTAACAAAATCTTCCTCAAACCATTCACAGGAAGAGGATAAGGCGTACAACATAAATAACGTATATACATGTATATATATGTATATAATAAGTTCCGCAATTAATTGGGTTACGCAATTAACCTACTCAATTAACTTACCTAAAACCAAAGCACATGTGACTCAGGATACCAGCCACCGCTGGTACCATGATGTCCTTAACATTGATTGGTTGGCCCTCCCTCTGGTCCAGGTTATCACCCAGCTTGTTCAAGACGGCGTGAGCAATCTCCTCCAGCTTCTTGTTGGCCGTGAACTCTCTGTGAGTTAGTGTAGAGGGGAAAGTTTAGTTGGACACGTGGAGGAATACTAGACGCATGCAAACAGTAGCTCATTATGATTTGAACACTTGCACCCCAACGACCCCCCCCCCCCCCCCCCCCCCGCATAATGTAATAACGTTAAACCATAATTATTGATTATTTTGGAGGGTCATGATTAGGTTTTTTTTACGCACAGAAATGGCGTCACGCAAAGGAGTCAATTATACATACCGGAGGTTTTTGATGCCCAATTCTCGTTGAAGGAGCCAGTCGTGACTATACTGCCCCAGGGAAATGTCCTTCCCGTTCTCACTCAGCAAATCGCCTTAAAAAAAAACATGGTATAAATTATTGAACAAAACCAACTTTACCTTCAATTTACCACAACGATCAAAACTTGTGTAAACTTTTGGGGCAGTTTAAGACGTAATGACTGTATTTCTGAGTAAAAAAGTGTCGTTCAGGGAAAATGTATAAAACTATTTGAGCAAAGATTGTCAATATCTGAAGTGTGGTCAAGTTTATATGTAATGCTCGGTATGTCTTTTGGGTTTTGGCATAGAAGCAACTTAATTCGCAGTCAAAGGGGTACATCGCTATACGTCTATACACGACAGCAATTAGGAATAAATGTATTAAGAAGAAATGTTTTGTAATGAATTAAATAGAGCATGAAAGCAGGAATGAATTAAGTTTATTAACAAATGTGTGATGGTCTTGGTGTCATATTGTTCTCTCCCAATTGTTTTATTTTTTTTATTGGATGACTTTGTACAAAAACGCGTTTCTCTAAATAGTTTTGTTGTTCATACCATGTTGATACAAAATACAAATAGGCAACAATGGGTTTCACTTCATCCGCAAACACTTTATGTTTCGCGAACTCATATTTTCCTCAATTTAAAATGAAACCGACCACCAAGCTGGCAACTTTTGTGAGTGTGCAATATTTCGTTGTTGGAATATTGCACCATCAAGTTAACTTTGTACTTCTTAGAAGGGCTAACAAGCTCTTTAAAAATGACGGTGCGTACAAAATTCGGTCTTGATCAGAATTTGTTCGAGGGGCTCGAAAAACTCATCGACCGCAAGTATTATACCATAGAAACCACTGCAACATTGAACAAATCTGCCTTCATGGGTCAAGGACTTCAAGGACTTCAAGGACAGGAAGGTGTGGGCACCAACAGGACAAACAAGTAATTCATGTTAGAGGAAATTCCGATGTTGAATCAAAACACAGTTCGAGGATTCTCAGGTGTTTTTTTGGCAAACCAAGTTGAAATTATTTCTTTCTTCACTAAAGTTGTCATTTTGCAGTAGTCCACATAGTACCCGATTTCACACACAAATACATTTATTTTGTTCTCCTTTTTTTTTGTAAATTTACAAAATCTCTTGAGTGCATAAACTTTTATATTGAAAAACAATTTCGTGTATTAGACATGAAATAGTGTATTAGAAAAAACACTAAAAAACAGGAATCAATTTCGAATTACATTGTCCATACATTTTGAAAGAAATGGTAACTAGCTTCGTTTTGGCATGAAGGGAGGATTAATTTAAGGGGGGGGGGGGGGGGTTAAAGGGGCAATATTAAAGCGGGTCAACTCACTGGTGTAGTTCCTATGTCTAGAACCCATCTCCTTGACAAAGTTCACGGCTGCATCTTTAATGGCAGCGAAGGTGTTCACCATGATAAACCAATGGCCTATCTTCAGTGACATGACGTCACCCTGCTCCTTCCCAATGCGATCTAGGACGATCCAGGGCGGTGTTGATCCAGTCATGACTGTATAGTTGCATTGCAGAACAAAAATGATTTCCAATGACAATGATTCATCGTCGACGACAATAGTTTTAGAATATTATAAAGCAATTTTTGCATGATTAACCCCATCTGTCGATTTATTTAACAGCACTGGTTAAATATAAAAGAACACCTTTTTGTTTTAAAGTGATTTAAAAATGGATTCGTAACTATTCACAATTCATGAACAAGATGTGGGAAGAATGTAATATCCTACCGCCGCCCAAACGTGTACAAGGTCGAGTATGGAGAGACAGTGCATTGGCAAAGTATTTTCTAACGAAATTGTTCCGTCTCGGATTTATGTCTTTTCAATTTTTTTGGTAGTGACTGACTTTTACTGAGTTAAATAATGAAAAAAACTGGCATCAGGATGCAACATTCTTTCCACTTTCCCAGTCGGGTACTTTGACATAAATCATAATTGAGGTTACATGCCCAAGGCATCAGAATGTTGCATTGTTTGCATAAAAATAAAACCAACACAAAATAACGAAACCGATACTGTATCATACTAGCAGACGCCACTTCAGTGGTTGTGTAAAAAGTCTATGCAGAGGAAAGAATATGTTTAAAGTACATGTAAAGGAATGTTCGTCCAAAACATGTTATAATCATGGATTAGTGGAATTCTACTCCATGTTATATAATGAACGAAGTGGCGTCACTAGCACTGGGATGCAACATTTTCTCCCAAAGACCACACAAACCATTGTTGCCTCGGCCGCGCGCACTTGATGATTAAGTAAATTCCAACAGAGTTCAATAAAACTGAGCCACGCCCCAAATTGCAGCCAGGTTACCATTCTGTTAAATGATAGGTTTTTTTTTATACTCGCAACATTCTTTAATCCCTATAAAATTCCATTTGGAACAAAACATTCCCATACTAAACAACTACCTATCAACTGCTATTTCATGTATTTTATTATGAAAAACAATAGGATTATTATGTGTGTACATGTACTTACTTTTCAGGTGGCCGCTGATGCAACTTGCATTGGGTGCTGGTGGGGGCGACTCAGCTCCCAACCCACCACTGCCTCCAAGACACAAGACCAGGACCACGACCAGGACAACCACTGTCGCCGCTAGAGCGACAGTCATGCCCGTCACCGTGAAGATACCGGTCACAGAACCACCTCCAACAGCAGCCGCGAGTACCATTTTAAAGGGCACAAATCAGTGTCAAGAAATAGTGCGTGTCGTACTTTAGCTCTCTCTCTACTGTCGACCCATGAAATTCACACAATTCCACGTCAAGGACTAGATACACGTACTACTACTACAAATACTGAAGTCGGTTATAATGCTTGTGCTCTATGTAGTGGAATTATGGTAATGATGTTATGTCGACTCGCATGAATGGCCACAGCGCGTTGTGGCATTACAATTGGTTAACAATCTTTCGGACGCAGCTAGGTAGCGCTATTTGTGCAAGTTTTTTTGTCAACACTGTGTATAATGACCAGCCCGTCACAGAAGGCTAAACTACGCTATATACTTCCAACTTTCCAGAGATATATTCAGTATGGTGGCCCTGAAGGGACATAACCGGATTCAGCCTGAGTGAGACGCGCAACCGCCGGATTTGAGAGGGGCGGGGTAAAGATCCCCAGGAATGTTGTTCCGGAATCAGCCTTTTTCACGCTTGAATGATTTTCGGTACGGAAAAATACTGTATCTTGTCCCCCCTTTTTAGCCACGTCACAGACGGGCTCTATAGCCTAGTGTTCTTGTTACATGATAATGATTTGTACAAAATTCGACATCCGGGAACCACTATGTTTTTCAGTCATTATGTTAAATAAAGCTATTAAGTTTCTCTGGTCTCGGACTTGGTTTGGGCCACACTGCACTGCAACAGAGGTGTAATAAAACAGGAATTTCCACAGGGAACGAGTACTTTCTGGCTGTCCGGTCGGTGGGCAATATGTGGTCACTGGGACTACATGATCCACAGCTGGTCTGGCCACACTGTAACATAGGTCTAATAAAACAGGAATTCCCACAAGGAACGAGTAGCCTACTTTCTGGCTGTCGTTTGTTATGTGGTCATTGCCTTTCCATTATAGCTGGCCATTGTTTATAAACTGTTTTGTGGAGGGGATAAATAATGTTGGCAATTTAGTCGCCTACAAAATGCGGCTCTTGCACTAATTCGTGATTGTTTGTGTATCAGGAAAGGAAATGTGGGTGTAGAGTGACGGTGTGTGGAGCTGAGAAGGACCCTGATATTAAAAATGGCACTGCCATTGATAACAACCGAGGGCGTTGTGGTGCCTTGCCGGACTGAAGGGGGCGCTGCGCACACTAAGATCCGGTCTCAGTACTCATAACTGACGCCCTTCAACCCAAACACTATGACGCAAATAAAAACCGCAAACTTGTCTGCCTGAGATAACGGTTTTGCTATAAGATATAATTACTGGCATTACAAAAGTAGCGAAAAGAGTGAAAACAATTTTGGTGGAACAAAAGGGTATACGTACAACTTGCAAGGATATTGTATTTAACAGATTGTCACATTATGTGACCCGCTCCATTGTAATCAGGAATAAGTCGCTGAGGCCGTTTTACGCAACTGGCCGTGTGAGTGAACGCATGGGTGAAAATTGTGACCAAGTCGATTTTCTGAACATTGTATTTTTTAGAAAGTATAGTTATCACAGATAATTGTCATTAATGTATTGTATGTAAAAACGATCAATAAAGATGAAAATGAAGAGGATTTGTGTGCGCTGTCCGTATGATTTTGGTCAATTTTGTTTATTTCAAAGTTGTTTTTCTCGAAATGTGGATTCGGCAAATAAATAAACAATTGTCATCTTCATCAGACCATAACTCGTTAACCTAAACAGATACACACTTGTGATGGGTATCATTAGAAAGCTTATGAAATTCCATTTCTCACCATGTGCATATCTAAAAAATATCTTGTTGCGACTTAATCCTGATTTCGATGGAGCGGGTCACATATAGGCTTTTAAAACTCTTGTTCATCAACTTAGTGTCAAAGAAACGCAATCTGACTCAGTTAATTTCAATATTTACTCGTGTTTTATTACATTTTTATATCATGAAAATGGTTTCAAAAAGCCCGTTTTTATTTTTATCAAACAGTTCTATTTAAAATTGAGGTATTCAAGGTCAGTTACTGAACAAATTTAGCCAATCGAAAATCCCAACAGATGTATAATAACGGTAAGGACGACAATTAATGCTGAAATGTTTATGGATAAAAGAAACACCTTTGTATTATATCAGTCTGCTTACTTATTATAATGTGCACCTATCAGCAATAACATAATTTATAAGTTATATAGGTCGCGGTTAATTCCTGAAAAAATCTTATCAGCTTCCTCAGCGACTTTTACACAAATCCATGGGAATAAAATATATATACAATTCCTTAAATATCACATCAATACAAATATATACCAAGCACTTTAATTTCTAATAAATAACCATACTATAAATACTTTAAGTAAATGCTCAATTCGCAGACTTTAAGATCATAATCAAATTAATCATACAATATAATAATTTACCAAAGGTTAACAAGTTGTTATACTATTTTCATATATTCCTTTAAACATCACACATGCTTACACTGTAATATCCAAAATAGTAGGTTACTAACAAAACCATCTACACATTAATAATCAAACAAAAATGTCAACAACAAACTTTTTGTATAGAGCGATCTGCCTTTGTTGCTGTGTGATACTATAGTCTGGTTTCCAGACCGAATAATTCCGACTATCCCCGATTGAATTATTTGGTCCGCGACTAAAACGTGACTAAAACTGGAAGATTCCTTCAGTTTTCGAAGTTTTCCGAACACGTTGTATTGACGGTCGGGTATTATCGTTAACATTCGGGATGTTCGAAACACCTGACGAAATGCATAATAATCACTGTTTAAAGTCAATGCAGGCATTGTGCTTTTCTTGGGAAAAGCCCGTCATAATTTGAATTGTTTCATCGTCTTAAAATAGCTACGCTGCCTGCAGTGCATCATGATTTATTTTGTTTGCCAGCTGCTACCCGACCTACAATTTAGACGTCTGGGCCGGCATAAAACAGTTGTCAGGTCAGGGAACCAGACTATGTGATACTTAACCTGTTCTCGGTGAGGGCGCTCTGACAAGGATTTGATTCGATTATGCTTTATAACCAATACATCACACGCACACTTTATAAAGAACTTTATGTACGGCAGACACCCGTCGTATAGGTGATGATAAACAATCATTTGATCAAGACGGCAACGTAGTTTTCTAGTTTTAAATTTAGAGCACAAGATGGCCGCATTAATATCAAAACTCTATTATCACAACGTGTCTTATTAAATATAGTTTACAATTCTCGTGTAGCGGTGGCGTGTTATGACATCACGATGACATCATCACCTAGTATCGCTTTTGGACGACGACTTTAAAGGGTTTTGGGGAGCGGGCTGCCTGGATCATCGGGTTCTGCACTAGGAGACTCTCATCTTCCTGCTCGGGTATCTTGCTAAAGGTGTAGCGGTGGAAGAGCCAGGCGTAGATAAGGAAACAGATAGTTTCTCCCTGCGTCTTACCCAGGCACTGACGGCTGCCGATGTTGAAGGGCAAGTAGCTCTGGGAGTGTTGGATGGTACCGTCCTCCTTCAAGAAGCGCTCTGAAATGACCGCCAAAAGACACCAGAATGAACTTTACATAATCTGCGCACGATTAACAATTACTGCGAAACAAACAGTCAAATACCAATTAGGATGTCGACTGGAACCAGACTATTGTTCAGTTCCTTGTTAGCCCGAGTGACAGATTAATTGGATGGGTCACTCACTGGTTCATATACCTGTGACCGCGCCAGCCTAGTACATGTATTGTTTTTAGTTAGTTCAACTGTATTAAACGCATGAACACTCGTTCATTGAATGGCATCAGTATACACTCAGGGCCTTGTGGTATAAAATAGTCATTCTTGATTACCTCACAGAAACAACTCGGGAAATCATGTGTCGTATGAAGAAAAAAAAATAACAAATTGTGTAGGTTTTAAGCTAACCTGGTTTAAATTCAAAGGGTTCCTCAAAATTCTTCTCATCGAAGTGGACAGCGTACATGTTGTACAGCACTGGGGTTCCCTTAGGAATTCTGTAGCCGTCTGTCAATGCAAGAAATTGGAGAGAAAAAATGTTAAGAAAAATAGGTAATCGAGTTTTAATTAACCAACTTGTGAAAATCAAATGGATAACCTCGGAACGCGAACACGATTTGTGTGCTTCCTTTTATTTTCGGCCTGCCGTCCTTGTCCCACTATTCCCACCATTTCCCTTGAACCTAACTCAGTGGCCCCGACCCGGAAATGACCACACTTTGTTTTGATCTGCTAAAATCATCTTCTGATTGCGTTTGTAGTACTTTTTGACATTGCGAAATGGGTCGCAGTGAACTCTCATTTATCGAGAATGTCGGCACTTTATATTGACGATTGTTGCTGCCTCAGCCTGTCCACGACAACGGACCCGTTTAAATGTGACTGAATACGTTCATAGTTAGCATTATTTATATATTACTAACATAATAATAATACTTACGGAAGTTGACGTCACGCGTTGCCGTCCTTGGTACGCCAATGGGAGCAGCGGACGCGTATCTAAGGCCCTCCATGACCAGCGCCTCCACATATCTGATCGTGCTACGGTCGCTGAGGGCGGGCATGCGGTCATGGCCGACAGCACCCTCTACGATCTCGGAGACTCTTTCCTGCAGGTGTGGGTTTTCAGTCATGCAGCCAAGGGTCCAGTAACTGCTGTGCGAGGTACCGATTCCACCTGAAGATAGTGGGAAATAATTTGTTTTTACAATCATGTAACAGTCGTCGTAAGACTTCTTTTTTTTTTGTATGGGAAGTCGCCAACCACAAGGCCCACAACAGGTCACCCACCGTACCTTACAGTGCAGTGGTGGCCGTGGCTACATAGAAATGTTTATCCTATTATGACATCATGCAAATCAATCTGCCTATGGTGGCCTGTAATGGACCTACCTCCAACGAGCACGTTGGCGATGGTCTGCGAGATGTGCGTATCGGAGAAAAAGTCTAGATCGGTGTCTCCGTTATCTCGAGCCTCCTGCTGCGCCCTGATCAGTTCGTCGATCATGTCCCGGATGTTGCCTGTAATGAAACAAAATAGCCAAACGTTGATAAATCCAAGTTTTTCCGTTCAGGGTTAGGCCCAACAGCTGACCCAACTCTCTCTAAAAGTCTACTCGAAAAAACTAAATCTGTGAAATCTCCACAACTTAGAGAAATACGTACAGCAATCTCCTTGTGGCTTCCTTTCGTTCATTCAATGGTTTGTTTTCGTTTCTCATCCTTGCGTTTGATGATGCCCGTTTGGTAAAAAAGTAAAGTTTGCTCCGAGTCCTTGTTCCATAAAATTCCAACACTTGCACTGCACCATGCCTTACACAGCATCTTAAATGTTCAATTTTGTTTCTGCCACAATTAAGACAACCAACTATCGTAGATCAATTCCAAGCTTGTACTTACTTGGGTCATAGGTTTCTTTGTGGCGTTGCACCTCGGCATTGATGAGTCCATTGAACTCGGTGCTCACAGCCTTGATGAACCTCTTTTCTTTGTGCGAGAAGTGTTTCATCCATGAAAAGGCGTCTACCGCCAAGCGCTTGCCGATCACCAACGTGGCGACGTCGCCAGAAACCAGGCGCATCATCTCCTCGTGGATGGCATCATTTCTGATTGGATGGAAACACAGCAGCTGTTACCTACAATCCTTTCTCGTTTTTTGATTGGGTGTTGCTGGTTTGAGAGATACCGTTGGCATTATTCTCATAATGTGATTGGTTAATATTAGGGGCGTAACCATTGACATTATTCACGTATATTATGATTGGTTAATGCTCTAGTTTGGGCGTTACCTTTAGCCGTTTCTAAATTACTGATTGGTTGTTTTTAAGTTGAACAAAATAATAATCCCCCAAGATTGGATAAAATATGCAGTGTTCGTTAAAGGGTATGGTACTTTCTGCAGTTTTCTTAATGGTTTGTTGGAGCGTTTGGTGTTGAGCAAAATTAGTATACTCACTCATATCCGAAGGACAGACGTGTAAGAACACCAAGAACAGCCTGGTCAATGATGGAAATGGCGTCGACCTCCTGACCCAGGCGGGCGTCTAGGTACTCTTCCAGCACTCCTAATCGCTCGTGCACAATAGTTTCTAGTCTGGTGCCACCAGTGAAACTCCTGAATAATTAAAAAAATGCGTTTGTTATCAAAGTTGTCCAACAATAAAATTAAAAAAACATAGGGCTTTAAAAGGTGAAGTGTAAGATTTCGATTTATAAAACAAATTACATGAAGGATTTGTATCACAGCAAGCGAATCATATTTTGTTGGCAGAACAAATACACGTACATATAAATTATGGTTGTTTTAAATTGCTTTTAATATTTTTGAATGTTTATCTTACTTGAGGGATTTTGAAAAAAGTCCTCGGTGGTGTTTCCATTCCGGTGAGTAATCGGTGAAGGAGATGTCTTTATATCCCTCTGTAAGTCTCTCAGCTGTTGAAAGAAATCATCATTTAACATTAATATAAAATTAAATGCTTAATACGTTTGTTTATTTTGTAAATGTAAAAATCGGCATTCAAGTTGTCGTTAAAAATGTCTTGAAAAAACAACAACACCGGTAATCAAGTTATTCCTTAAAAATAAAAATAAATTAAGTAGTTTAGGATCTTTTACAAAATATGGTGTAAATATATTTTCGTTTCCTTGACAACACTATCGTCTAAAATCAATGGATAACAACGCTATAGTTAATTAATATAAGTAATTAATCTAAATAATTATGCCTTGCTTTTTTGTGGGTGGGCGACGTCAGTTTAAAAAAAAATAGCCATGGCCCCCGTAAATCCTCCTTTTTTGACAAAAAAATTGAGGCTCAATTTTGTTGATCCAGGGTCAAACAAACAAGCTGGCACCGGAAGTGGAGTTCACGGAAGCTAGCAACTTCCGTCAAACCGGACCTTTTCCTGTGTTGCCGGAAACTTTATTCAGCCACTGACTGCATAGGACATAACAATTGAATTGTTTTTATTGGGTCAGGCCCCTGGAAACTGAGTCGCCGCTAGAAAATGAAAGTATTCTGAAAATTGTTCTATTCACGGGCGACTACTGTCATCAGCAGATCCCACTATATTCGCTTAGTCAAATCATGGAGCAATAAACTAGTTTATTGCTCCATGGTCAAATTGATACAATTACGATACAATTGATACAATTGATACAATTCCTAAGAACACTTTCGTTTGTTTCTCTTCTTTTGGTAACAAAAAAGAGTGGGTGCCGATGATTCATTGTACCAAAATCTCGTCATTGTTAACCAAAAGAGTATTTATAAAATAAGCCACTGTGACCGCATGATTGGCCTATAGTAATATGCAACGTAACAAAAGGGGCAAAGCCAATCGAAGGACGCTGCCACTTACGCCCGTGTACGATAAATAGTTGAGGCATACCGAGAAAAAAAATGGCCAGGAAATTCACGCAGTAGAAAAGCGGCAGCAATAAGATGAAAATGATTGGCCCAAAAAGTTTTCTGAATTAATTTCAACTTAATTATTTGCGAGTATCAAGCCTTGGGAAGTGCATGTACATTGTACAGTACATGGAATTAAAAGTCAGCGCAACTATGCACGAACTTTTCTATGTTTATATTTCTGTTAGTCGTGTTTGTTTCGAAACCGCCTATAAAAATAAAAAACCTGTCTGAATGAGAGAAGAAATAAACACTGCAAAAAACTGCGGTGTAAATTGGTGCCTATGGGGCCATCTCGTGTATAATGATACCAGTGTTATCCAATACCAAATTAAGTTTTTGCAGTGAACTGCGGGAAAAGTAGGAGCTGGACATGTTTGTTCCCCAAGGGTGCGCCTGGCTTGGGCGGCATTTCACCGGGTGGCAGAAGTAGATGGAGGCAGAAGTAGATGGAGGCGAAAAAACCGCCACCGTGCCGACCCGACTTCCTATTAAAACAAAATAAAATCCCGAAATACTCACTTGAAAATAGCTGAGGTCTTCCTGCGAACTCCTCGGCCATATCGACAAAAGCTGCCCGAATCAGCTCCGTGCTGTTCAGAACCAGGAACCAATCGTTGCCTAGTTTCAGGGAGTAGATGTCGCCGTATTTCTTGGCCAGCTCCGTGCACGTCACATAGGGCGTATCGGTGCCCGTCAAAACTAAACACGGGCAAATTGAAAACAAAATGTTAAAAAATCTTGCAAAATTGACGTTAAAGATCTATATATTATTTTCTGGAAATATAAAGCGCAACTTACGTGGGATGTTTCCTAGCAAAGGAACCCGATGTGGTCCCCCGGGAAAGTTTGGCAATCTGCGGCCGTGGTGTCGTCGGTGCTGGTGGGTCATAGACACCACGGCAGCCACCAGGCACACCGTGGCGAAAAACAGGGCTAGCGTGGTGCTCGTCACGGCAGCGCCTGCCGCGGCGGCGGCCCCGCTCGAGACTGCTGCGCCGATGATAATCATGGCTGCGGTGGTAATTAACTAGCTGGATCGGAATGTCCTGGGAAAATCTGCTGGGGAGAAAAATGACAAGATACTAAGTACTGTTGCTGGCGCTGTTGTGCAAAGAAATGTGTTAAGCACGGGAAATATTCGCTTAGCTAACACAGGTTACCAGTCAAGATGTTATAATGTATACTGCCCATGACTGGTACTCGAATTTTGCTTGGAGGTAACATACTCCAAGCATTGTGTAACTGTCATAAGCTGTACGCAACACCCCCAACACATTAGACATTTCTTTCTTTTCTTTAATTCACGTCGGTGCGAAAGAAGGAAGCACGTCCCTTTTTTAAAGACTTGTCTTTAAACGGTTTACAAGTTTCGACAGATTACAGAAACACAAATATACTCGAACAATATCTATCATATTTCGCGTATACTTGTCATTATTTTAAAAAAAATTGTATTTTGTTCTCGTTCTATAGCGGTGACAACTCTAAACTGACAAAACTCATGTCTGATGTGTTCTTTGTATATTATAGTTCCACGGTTTAAAAGGCCGTGTTTGCTGCAGCAAATATTGAAACCGGATTTTGCGTCGAAACTGAAAGTGCACTATCAGCTGGACCGAAAAGAGGTCCATTTCGGAAACTTGTAAACTGCAACTAATAGGGCTTAATTATCTACATCAAGTAGACGACTTGTGTATACCGGTATACAGGAACTGAACTATAGACACGTGTACTGTTTCATGTACAAATTAAAGTAAACATATTGCAGTTTAATAAAACCGATTAAGACAAATAGTTAATAATTCATACAACTAACTGTATGGTGTACGAAATCCATGCACTAAAACAGGACAGCGAATTTAAACTGGCTGTGTAGCGTATAATACAGTACATGTACATGTACATGTACATGTAACCAATGTGGATTGTCCCACCATTGAGTAGCAATATACATGTACATGGGAATACTTTCGCTCTTTGAAGCAACGTAAGGGAATTCGGTTCAGTTGAATGCCCCTTTGTTAGTTTTGGAATAACGAATTCGCCTCCAGGCGGAACTGACGTCACAACTAGCATCCGCGTACTGCAATCGACCGAAACTTTCATAGAAAGTTAAAGTTCACACGACCCTTGACTATAGGAAGACAGCGCCACGTGAATAGATACAAATGCCAATTGCCTAAAGTTAAACTTGCAAGGCTTTGGGGGAAAGTCGAACTGTCATCATTGTCCCTAAATTCCCCAAAAGTTCCCCCAAATTGTAGATTATATTTGTCGTGTTTCATCTATATTCAAGACCTGCCATCGTTTTTGAAGCAAAAATAAACTCGGTACTTTACTTTAATCACGCGATAAATTATTACAATAGCGTGATAAGTTTCACGCATGTGTTATCTGGTGATGCCGACCTGGGAGAGGTCAGCCAATCTTCCTTCCTCAGGAACTCTGAACAATTATTGTTAAAACAAAAGTACACATCCTATGATAGGGCTTATAGTAGCAGCCTATCATTAAGTATACCCCCTGACGGACGGCACTAAAATATGCACATCCTATAGGCTCAGAATTTGATTATTTTCCAGCCATCGACATTATTGTATAACCCATGAAGCTGTGTTTTGTTAACCATAAGAAAACAGGTGCGTATAGCGTCGAGTATACAGCATTCTATGTGGTGGTTGTCTGGCAATAAATTCACCTGTGAAACCTATTAAAAGGACAGCTTTACAGTAAACATCCCCAATCGGGCTCACAGGGCTTGCGAAATGTGGCAAACAACTTTCATCTATCTATTCGTTTATTTCACCTGTATCACCCCATGCTCGTTTTGTACAGAGAAAAGGTGCATCCGTACTGGTTCCCACATTTTTGTCGGTCGGCATGAGGCTCCATCCCACATGCCCGGGGGCAAGGGGAACTATATTTTGTTTCAATATTAATAACGAAGATTTTCCTTCTTCCATTGGGGTACGAGATATGCACGTAGTATACCAAGCTGGGTTTGAACATATTGACAGGATCGTAATTTAAGTTCAAGGTATTAGCTAAAACATCTATCAATATTGACACTTGTACTTGGAACTATATAGCTGTACTTACTTGTATTGTAACACTACAGTTTTGTTAATTCGTTAACTTAAACAGGTGTAGTATTTAGAGATTGTCATCATAAAAATTGCTTCAGCAATATGATGGATTGACAAGTCGCCACTGCAATCACAAACTAGCACAGAAATGCCGTATCAACTGAATTAACGGCATAAAATAAGTTGAGCTTCCATTTCCAAACCATCAGAATTCAACACTACTTACCAATACAGTTGTCTTCAGTAAGCACGTGTACGGTACAGTGTAAGTCAGGTTGCCAGTTAGTCTTCTCAAGTCGCCGTTTAAAGTTATACGACAATTTCAATGCGAGTCTTTGGTTGTTCACTCAAGTCTGACTCTAGCATGAGAGCGCAGTGTGTTTTATACAGTTACCCCAGGCGCGCACTCCACGTGTGTGATCTATGACCCGGTGAATATAAATAGAACGCCCAACTGGTTGCAACCTGCGCACGCTACATCGACTACATGCTGGCAAATTCTGGGAAGCTATGCGCATGATACCGGTAAAAAGAGTTCTGCAATGTTTCCCGGATCCGGATCATTGTGATTCGCCGGAAAATGTATGCAGGATCCAGCGGTGATGTTGGTTGAAATCTAAGTGGAGTGGTTGGTGAAGTAATAAATGACGTCATCGTTAGGTCATCGTTCCGGTTTATTGTGAATAATTATATCAGTTTAATGTACGTGTCATGAAAATCGTTATATTTTCCAAATTTGGACATAGTGACATAATTTGTATAATGTGACTAGTCACTCAGCCGGTTGAACTCAACCCGGGCATATCGAACTACCCGCCGTGGTTGAGGTTTTGGATTTGTTAAAACAAATCAACCCTGTGTCGTTTCACATTTGCTTCATGCAAAGTGAGCTTATGTTGCTATTGTTAAGGCGCGAGAGTTTCAACCCGGGTTGGAAATCTTAACCCTGGTCTGGAGTTCAACCTGGGTCGAGTTCACTGGGTCGAGTTCAATTAACCTGGGTCGAGTTCAATTAACCTGGGTCGAGTTCAACCTGGGTCGAGTTCAACCTGGGTTGAAGTTCAACCTGGGTTGAAGTTCAACCTGGGTTGAAGTTCAACCTGGGTTGAAGTTCAACCTGGGTTGAAGTTCAACCTGGGTCGAGTTCAACCTGGGTTGAGTTCAACCTGGGTCGAGTTCAACCTGGGTTGAAGTTCAACCCTGGGTTGAAAATCAATCTGAGTTGAAAATCAATTTGGGGGTTGACGCAGGGTTGAACATTTTCAAGTGTGAAACGGTGCCGCATGTGTACAACCCTGTGTCAACCCCGAGATTTGTCTAGTGTGAAAATGGTTATAATAATAATAGAATCCCAACAATGTATAGACTGCGATTGTGAACAAATCTTTATCGTAACAAATAATACTTCTTCCCTTTTGTCTCAGCATCTGATCGAGTCTGTACACCCGGACCTGAACTTTAGATTTCCCAGTAGAGTCAACACACATAATTATGTCATTATTCAAGGGGCATGTCAGTTCCGCTATCTACGGGGATGTGGTATAGCCATACTGTTAGGTTAAACAAAATAATGAATGGTTGTGGTACACGTAGTTCTTTAGAATTAAAGGTAGGACACACCATTGGTAATTGCTTGAATTATCGTAAATAGGTAGATTTAGGAGGGGATGGATCATGGATGCCGAGAAAAGCACGAAAAACAGCGTTTGTTTTCATCAGGCGTCGAGCAGTTATTCTTATGTTACCTTTGTTTTTTCGCGATCGCCGTCCGGCGATCGCACATTTTTCTTTATAAAATTCAATTTTTCAGAATAATTACAGGATATCTAGCACAATCATTTTGCTGGATGCCTATAGAATCATTATTTACTTTTAAATGAGTAAGATATTTCTTAATAATTCGGTAGTAAATATTTTTGATACATGTATCTGCAAATGGTGTATCCTACCTTTAACCTTCGCTGCAGTGCACAAGCGAAAATACGCAAGCGGGGCATGCAGTTTGTTCATGTACGTGTGACTGCATTTCTAGCCTTTAAAGTGATTGAACCAGTTGCCAGCAGAGGAACCAGGAAAAAAACGACAAGTCAGACTGCTTATATGACTACAACTGACTTAACAATTAACACTCTTTATTTGATCTCTCTTTTCCCCCTAGCTATACATCTATACATTCCAGCTATCGACATCTAGCAGTGCGGAAGTCTGGGTGCAATACGCGAACTGCTAATAGAAGTGCACAGGTGTAAATATGTAACATTTACAACAGGTGTAAGTATCCAACAAACTACAATAATACGTCATACACCACAAGTTCCTACACATCGATTAAATAGAGCCACACACTGAACTCCACTGCTTACTGAACAAAGTTCTCTTCTAAATACAATATACTCTGTGTCACAGGTACAAGATTAACATTTAAAAGTGAATAATTAATTTACAATTAAAGATAATCTACCAGTTGTTGTTTTTTTCAGGTAAAAAATAATCCATAAGAAAATAACGCAAATAATATACATTCGGTCATTATGTACAAATAATGTATTTCGGCGAGAAAATTGAAAAAGGGAATTAATCATGAACAAAGCGTGACGTCATTATAGGTCTTAAGTCTATTCCGTATCTACAATAACACACTAGCGCACGATCTGCATGTTAGAAGTTTGATATATAAACTGCTTCGCATAGGCGTCACCCATTGATCTCCATTATAAATTATATAATGGATATCAACGGTGTCACCTTTATAAAAACTAACTTTTTCACGAACACTACGAAAAATTACGTTTAGAACAATTAAGTGACTTTAAATTTTCCCTTTTTATACTTCTCTTCAAGTACTTATACTTTTCCTCAAGTACTTATACCTTTCCTTAAGTTCTTATACCTTTCCTTAAGTTCTTATACTTTTCTTCAAGTACTTGTACTTTTCCTTCAGTACTTGTACTTTTCCTTCAGTACTTATACTTTTCCTTCAGTACTTATACTTTTCCTCAAGTACTTATACCTTTCCTTAAGTTCTTATACTTTTCTTCAAGTACTTGTACTTTTCCTTCAGTACTTGTACTTTTCCTTCAGTACTTATACTTTTCCTCAAGTACTTATACCTTTCCTTAAGTTCTTATACTTTTCTTCAAGTACTTTTACTTTTCCTTCAGTACTTGTACTTTTCCTTCAGTACTTATACTTTTCCCCAAGTACATAATACCTTTCCTTAAGTTCTTATACTTTTCCTCAAGTTCTTATACTTTTCCTCAAGTACTTATACTTTTCCTCAAGTACTTATGCTTTTAGAATTAGCTATCATAGCATAACTATTTTCGGAGCTTATTTTTTAAAAGCTTCATCAATTTACGACTATACTACTGGTCATTTCCCAAGCTTGTAGATTACAACACCGCCATGTAGTTTGCTAAGCCGGACTTAAGTCCTCGAGTTGAATTTTCCCTTTTTATACTTCTCTTCAAGTACTTATACTTTTCCTCAAGTACTTATACCTTTCCTTAAGTTCTTATACCTTTCCTTAAGTTCTTATACTTTTCTTCAAGTACTTGTACTTTTCCTTCAGTACTTGTACTTTTCCTTCAGTACTTATACTTTTCCTTCAGTACTTATACTTTTCCTCAAGTACTTATACCTTTCCTTAGGTTCTTATACTTTTCTTCAAGTACTTGTACTTTTCCTTCAGTACTTGTACTTTTCCTTCAGTACTTATACTTTTCCTCAAGTACTTATACCTTTCCTTAAGTTCTTATACTTTTCTTCAAGTACTTTTACTTTTCCTTCAGTACTTGTACTTTTCCTTCAGTACTTATACTTTTCCCCAAGTACATAATACCTTTCCTTAAGTTCTTATACTTTTCCTCAAGTTCTTATACTTTTCCTCAAGTACTTATACTTTTCCTCAAGTACTTATGCTTTTAGAATTAGCTATCATAGCATAACTATTTTCGAAGCTTATTTTTTAAAAGCTTTATAAATTTACGACTATACTACTGGTCATTTCCCAAGCTTGTAAATTACAACACCGCCATGTAGTTTGCTAAACCGGACTTAAGTCCTCGAGGTGAAAACATCATCCCAATTATTAACCCCTTTTTTCTTTGAATAATTTACGTAAAGTTGTCATTTTCAAAATACAAGCAATATTTGACAACCATTAAGCTTTCTTCAGACAGTGGACGCCAACATCTAATAGCATTAACAATAAAATGCACGCCATAATAATTAGTTGTGCTCATACTTAGTCAGGTTTAGAAACTTGTTACACATATTCTCCCCACGAAGTCACGACGTTTGCACTCTGGCACATGTTAACATACCGGTTTACATTTAATTAACCAATACGCTTACGTTGACAAAAAAAAAAAAATATGTCTTTAACTTTCAAAACCACATCCCCTTTGAAATCCAAGAAACGCTAGACGACCCGTACTAATGTACAACTTAAACTTTGAAGGTCATGGTACGTCTGCGCGTCACGAGTGCATTTCCAGAAGGAAAACGAATCTGATGTTTTTTCGTTTCCTGGATAATGCATTAATGTTTTATCATAAAGTATATTGACCATACCAATGAAGTAATGTTTTTTCCTTTTTTTGTTGATATTAGCAGATAATTGGTTAAACCGATTCCGAATGCTGTGGCACTGAATTACGTTGATACTTGTAGTAGCACATACATCTATTATTATAATTGTTTTATTTTTTATTTTTTTGGGGGGGAGGAAATATTATCTAAAAGGTGAACTACGGTGAACAACGTTGATGATTTTGTTTAAGTACTCCCTTTGTTCAGCTCTACGCGCTAGAATAACGAATAATACGTCTGCACGAACGCCACGCAAAGTTGTCGAGCGACAATCACACACAAATTTACGTCCGTGAAAAGGGGCGCGGGTAAAGTTGTTTGCATGAATTGAAACACAAGTCATGAATGCTAATTAGTAGCAGTCCCCAACCCATACGATCACGTTACTCTGCGAGACGTCGTCAATGTCGCACTGAACCGACTTCTTCTTGCCGTCAATCAGCACCACGTGATCGGCTGCGGGCGTGGCCAGGTGGGGACCGAACACGCCGCTATTGACGATGCGCCGGTTGTGCTCGTTCCAGGGCCAGCTCTCGGCGCTGATTGGATGAAAGACGCCAGGGATCATCTTGACCTTGCTGGTCTCCAGGTCAACAAAGAGGACATCGGGGCGATCGCGGGAGGTCACCATGATGTCATAGGTGTGCGTGGCTGTCTTGGTTGGGAAGAAACCGACGTCACTGACCCCTAGATTAGTGCTGACCTCAAACAAGGATTTAACCTTTCCAGAAAGGGTCACCTTCTGGACGTAGATCAAGCCGTGTTGGTTGTCAGCACTGATGACGTACCGCCCGTCAGGTGATGTGTACGGTGTCCCCCGTATGCCCTCATTCACATGCAGCACAGTGTCGGTCAGGTAATCCAGAAACAGCTGCTTGGATGGGCGCGACTCGCCGCCGTCTGCGCAACTCACAATGACGTAACCGCCCGTTGCTAGGAAAGCCACTGAATCGGGATAACACTGGTGCTGGCTAAGGACGATGGTAGAAGACAACGTGGTGGTCTCGAGGTTGATCTTAGTGATCGCCATCTGCTGGCTGTGTACCACGTATCCGAACTTGTAATTCCCCTGATTGGGGATCTGAATCTGTGGGATGTAAAGCCCTTTAACGACATCAAAATGGTGCCCGATTGGGGTAGTGTGGATCGGGGTATGGGTTTCCCGTTGGCTGACGTACTTGATGACCTGGATTGATCGTTGTCCTTCCTCGGGATCCGTAGACTGCCAGCAGACAACCCACAGTGTGTCAAGATGGGGAATGTAGTGAAGGGAGACGGGAACTCGATCTGTTGCGATAACCTGCAAACAAAAGAAAATAAATTCCCCGTAATATACAAATTACCAATTCAGTTTGTGAAAACATCAGGAAAAGGCAAAAGCTGCCTCGTTGTTAGCCCAGTAGAACTCCCTTCGGGTTGCGGAGCAATGAGGACGTCGTCCAATCTTTGTAGTCAAAGTTGGCATTTTGTAGACTAGCTTCGGTCACTGCCATTGTATGTTAAACAAAATCAACCCTACCTCTATGATAAGCTGAGTGCGGACATCAATGGCGATAACCCGGTTATTCTTGGGTTGTGTCACGTACAGGAATTGGTTCTTTACGTTGACCGCCTCGCCCCAGGAGCAGGCGATCTGACCGGACGGGCCTGGAGGGCACAGCAGCCCGTGGGGCTTGGGCAGGACGTGCCTGGCGGGGATGTTCAGTCGGAACCCGCAGGTGTCGGGCTCAATAACTCGGACACCGTCGGAGTGGAACATGTAGTACACGTGCATGGGACCCAAATCTAGAGCTGTTAGGATAACAAACTCGTCAATAAGTAAAATCGTTTAATCATTGGGGTTTTTTTAAAGGAAAAAGTATACTTTTTGCAACTATCCAAAAAGTAACCAAACAGATCGTTGTTCAAAAGCTTACTTGGTGTGACTCTAACCTCCCTGTGAAATTATTCTTTCTAGCATGCTGTTATTTTTAATAACAAATATTCCTGGTAATCTTCATTTAGCAATTCGGGTTCAAAATCGAAATCTTATAATATGATTTTTCTCGGAATAGGCCCTGTACAGCATTCACAGAGGTAACATTTCGTCAGCAAGTTAGTTGTCAAGCACCATTCTTTATATTTCAAGAACTTTTACTGCTTCAAACAGGGTTGTATACTGAGTCGAGTCCCTGCAAGTCCGTTCACAAGTCCTTTCGTGAAGCCAGTCACAAGTCCCTTCATAAAGGCAGTCACAAGTAACTGGATGAACAATGACAAAGGAATGCCTTTGTCAAAGCTGATTTGAATAGCTTGTGATTTGAATTGGAACTGAAGGACTTGTGATGGACTTGCAGGGACTTACAGGGACTTGCAGGGACTTGTGATGGACTCGACTACATCCCTGGCTTCAAAACGATACAAATACACAAATGACAATTAGTATACTATTAACTTTAAGTTAAGACTTACGATCTAATCCGATAACCATGAAGTCAGATTTGTCAGGACGTTATCGTAACTTGCGAAGAGGAAAATTGGAGATTTGCCATTTTATTGAGATGGCAAACGGTTTGGTTTACTGCCCAAATATCTCTACAGTAAACCCGCTCAAGTCTTCCACGTGTCTCGCATGTCTCGTAATTCAAGACAGTCAATAGGTAAGACAGGAGGAAGTCAAAGATGTACCTTTGGTGTTTTCTTGAATGAAGACAGATGAGACGGATTGCACGCTGCCTATAGGGTTACTGGCCCTGCACATGTACTTGCCGGTGTCTGGATAGTCTAGGCTCTCAATGCAAACAGTGGTGTTGGCATCTGGGGATACGTTTAAAGAGATCGTATACGTTTGGTAATTACTCTAACAATTAATGGCAATACAAACTTACTAGGTAAGAAGTACAGCAGCTTTGGATAGTATAATGCATTTTTAGAAACCTTTCACTTCGAAGTACTGCGGTCATGGAAAAAGATATCACTTTTTTATTCCAAAAAAATTGAATCTGAGAAGCGTTATTGCAGTGACGTTTCTCAGATTGTGTATTCCAATGCAGATTATTCTTCCTGCGTAGACATAACCGCTCCAGATTTTCGGCAATATCTCAAAATCGCTACCACCTTTTGAAATGATTTGTTTACAGGTTAGTATGGTATATATCTATAACTATATAGGATTGAAACAAACAGTGGGTTCCAATTACTAAACATGTCAATGCATCTCAAAACCTAATGTTTTTCATTTTCATAACGGCAAACGTATATATTTCATAACATAAACATGGGCTTTGTGGTTCAATGGCTACGGTTTCCACTCGTGTGCGATGGCGTTTGTTTATGGTGTAAATGGAGGACACATGCCTGGCGACACGAAGGTGAATTGGGGTTAGGGTTAGAATCGAGGACGTCCCGTCGATTGAGATTCGTGTACAAAACCAATGAGAGCCGTCGGAAACAAAGGAAATTATCGAGAGGAACAAAAGAAACTCCCCGATTTACACCATAAACAAACGTACATGTATAAGTGAATTCCAACCCTGCACGCCAGGAGCTTAGTGCTTGTGTTCATGGGCAACACATTTTACCTTATTTACCTCTCTCCACCCAGGATTATAAAGGGGTACCTGTGAAGGTAGTGATCAAATTACTGATTTTGAGATGCTGCAGGAAGAATTGTCTCTTTACTCATGAACAGGAATAATGGTAAAACGTTTTAGGAAACAAAGCGCCAAGGTCGAATATTATTACTGTCTGCAGTTTACCTTCCAGTGTCAGTCCAGGTCGGTCACCCAGCGCGTTTCCCTTCTTGCTCCATACCTTCTCGGGCTGGGGAACGCCTTGGGCGTAGCACTGCACCTTGGCCGTCTTAGCCTTGGACTGGAACCTTGACTGGGGGCAGGTGTGCACCGATGGTGGAACTGTGGGGACAAAAGTGGCAAGAACACGGGAGTTGATTTGTGTTCTGTAGTCATTCCGAAACAGTGCCATAACAAGAGAGAGGCGGGTATTTGGACCAAGAAATTTGGTGAATCCGAAAAAAAATAAAAAAAATGAGGCCCATAAGTATCTCCTTTCTGCAAACTCACTCAAATTAAATCACAGTGTAATCTAAAGTTCGAGCCACTGTACATGTTGCGATATGCGATACGACAGATCGACACCAAGGTATCTAAATTTCAATTGGAAATTCACCGGCGGGAAGTTGCCCCAAATGCACTCCGAAGTAGAGGCCTATTTGGGTCGACTGCATTCCCGAGTTGGGCCTCGATGGGACCGGAACAGACTGAAATTGAGGTCATTTCAAAGTAGAAAAACATGTTACGCTTTGGTTCCCCAAAACAAATTTGTTAGCGTTTGGATTTCTCAGTAATCGATCTATTACGGTGTCCCAGTAGTGCCATACCTCGGACCTCCATGGTGTACGTCTGCTTGACTGATCGGTATCCCTCCACGTAGCACGTGTAGATCCCCATGTGCATCAAAGTGAGTTTGTTGAAATACAGGGTACCGTCGTCATATGTCTAAGAAAATTAACAAGTACGTTTACAGAACAAGAAAAAAACAGTTCAATGCGTAATCGGTTGCGACGTCACTTCGGGCACAAAATGCTAGGTTTTGTTTTCATAAAAACCAAAGTTGAGACATTTCTGAACAATTTAACAACCAATTTAGGTTATTAGAAACAACTGTAATACCCCGATTGTTTACCCTATTGCGACGATGTTTTCAAAGGGGTTGACTTTATAAAATGCACACTTCAAGTAAAGGCTGTGCATGCAAACAACTTGTTGTCTTGGTCAAAAGTCTTCTTCTTTTTTTGCACAGAGATAGTTTTTAAATGTTACGAAATTCACAAACTGATATATAAGTGTATAGGTCCCAAAAGGCGCTTAATCCAGTTGGGAATACAACTTTTGGCTCGAAGGTCTAATCAAGATGGCCGCCATAACCAACATGACAACCGTTTCCCAGCAACCAACCTTCATCCCGTCCATGAGTTGGACGTCGATGAGATCCACGCCGTTGCGCTGCCAGATGACGTTGGACTTGTCCTCAACCTCGATCCCGCAAAGCAGCACGACGTTGTCGCCGGCTGTGGCCACCTTGACCTGCTGGCGAAGTTCCTCTGAAATGGTGACCGTCTCCACGTCTGAAATCAGGACGGCAATTTACAAGAGAATAAGATAGGCGTTGATGGGTGGGGTAGCAGTCTAACAAGAAACTATTATTAGTATTTGGTTGGACCCATATGCCAGTTTCATGGAGCTGCTAAGCACAAACAAGGGTTAGCACGAGTTTGTCAAAAACAGGGTTACCTACGACATTTTCAGATGATGTAGTGCAGTTGGTTTTTGCTTATAGAATGAAAAGCACATGGAGCTTTGGCTGGTAGCCTGTGTTTACTAAGCGATACTTTTTATTTGGTGCTAAGCAAATGTGTGTGCTTAGCAGCTAGCTCCGTGACATTGGCCCCAGTTCTTGTCTATTGCTACTAACCGAAGGCGTCGTACATCTCGTACGGGTCAAGTCTTTTGTCCCCATTTTTGTCATAGATGCGCAGAACGTCCAGCAGCGAGCACTCCCCAGACAGCCCCTCGATCTTGTCGCGCGAGATCACGGAGGAAATCTCCTCCCCGGTGAGCAGACTATCACGCGATGAGTCGAAGTGGTTCGTCATTAAACTGACAAGGAACTTCTTATCCACTGCAGAAGTAACGAATTACAGAGAGAAAAATGATTAGAAACTATTGCGTCTAATATAAATAGTATTATTTTCTTTTGAACAAAATACTGACGTATACAAATCGGCGCTTGTCACACTTACGCTCGGGGAGGACCGGGTCGTCATGCGGGTTGTTGAACTGCGTCCGGTAGTGGTCCAGAAGATCGGTCTTGAATTTGGCTAGGCCCTCCTCGGAGCACACAGCCTCGGTGGGGATTTCTGAGAGAAAGTAACAACCGAATCATTAAGATTTCTCTCCTGTATTTGAGAAATATACTGACACAACAGGATGATCAGGCTCTCAATTTATTGTATTGATAATATAAAGGATAAAGTCTTATACATTTGAAGATCTAGGTTTTTATGAAATGTGTTTTAGCACTTAAAATACAAACCTTCGATGACAGGCTTTTCGGTGGCAACAACGGGCTCTTCTTCGACCATTTCCGTCTCGTTCTCGACCACTTTCGGTTTCTCTTCCGCCACTTCTGGTTCATCATCATCTACTTCCGAGTCAACTTTTCCCTCATCGTCCACATCATCATCGGTGGCAGCAGCAGCATCAGCATCCTCATCATCAACGATAGTTTCATCGTTGTGTTGATCGTTGTGTTGATCCACTACTTCGTCGTGCGCATCTGCTTCTTTGTCTTCGAACACCTCCGGGTTGCCTCCGATCAGCTCTGGTGCAGGTGCGGATGTGGGTTTCTCGCAGACCGAGTCCGGGACCACAGCGATGCGGGTCCGCTTGACGCACGCGGCCCGGTGCAGCTCGCAGTGGTTCTCGTACAGCGCGCCGTCCGAGCCGCAGACGGGCCGCCGGTGGGGCTTGCACTCCCGGATACACACACAGATCGGATCAGCTAGGCTAGAGTTAAAGGTGCACTCGCTGCCTTTTGGGCACACCATGAAACTACAGGGGTTGACTGTAGTGTTAGGTAAAGAATAAAATGACTGAATAAGGCCACCGTATTAAAAGGCAGTTTGATGACACGACTAAAAACGTTCGATTAGAGTCGGAGTATCTCGACTATATGGATGGTATGGAGGCGAAACGAGGTCCAAACGCAAACGTATAACATGCATTAAAATAAAGGAAGGTTGTAATAACGGACGCGAACTTGCACCTTCATTTGAAGAGGGCGTGTCGACCGTACCCTAGCAGGAGTCTTAAGACATACAATCCTATCGTGGTAAAGAGTCGGTACGAGGACTTCCTCCAAATATGTTTTATGTTGTTCTCCCGCGGGAGAATCTTGATTATATACGCTAATGCATTCTCTATAAAGACCCTTTTAGTTTGTCTACAACCGCTGCGGACTGACCCGCAAACAAGTCTGTTTAGGCAAGAATATGTGTGCCCTCATCCGCCCATCCACGCAGCATTTTAGGCCTTCTAAACGGTTTGTGCCGATACTTTGCATCATCGGTTTAGGAGCTATTGCTAAATCGAACTCTCAGTTGGTCTACGAATTATCAAGGTGTAATTTAAACATCATGGGTGTTTCTTAATTGTTTGTATATTTGTGTACAAATTATATTGCCCCTTTCTACGCTCACATGATATATACATGTAATAAGATTGGACTTAATATAATCCTTCGTGATCTCATATTCCTAATTCCGTATATTATCCAAAGAAACATGAATGTCTTCTGCAAGGCTTAGACGAGACATTAGTAATACATGGACAAACATGACACATTAGTGTGGAGATTGGTATATGAACCACCGCAGAGATGCATAGGTTTGCCTGCGTTTATCGCTCGCTCCAAGGCCGAGCCGTACGATCCTTCAGTTCGTAATTCGATCGCCATTTCTGACTCATCCGTCATCATCTAATTGCGTGGCGATCAATGCAGTAAAAATACATTAAAGGAACTGGCAAATAATTATACCTGCTTCCGATGGACTCAAATAACCACACACTGCTTAGTTTTGCGATCTTCGAGAGCTGAGGTATTACCTTTAAACCCCCTGCCATCTTCGTTTCCCATCTGTGAACATTTTTCAACTAGTCAAGGCATGACAAGTATAATATTGAATGACGAGAGATATTAAAATGTCAAATGAAATTGGAGCATGAGGCCATCGCTTTCTATTGCATTTTTTTTTATTTAGGCCGGGAGACATGTCTCGGGATGTAAAGGAAGGTATAAAACTAACCAATACCATTGTTTTTAAACGACAGTGAATTTAATTAATTCATGGACTGTAGTCTTGATACTGAACCCGTGGGCTGATCTTGATAGGTTATTTAAATGAGCCACATTTAACACCTCTTCCATGTCGCTGCTCTTGTGAAAAGCTCTTCAAAATGGCCGGCATACTAACGCAAAACACACAACGCATGACACTAAATCGTAGATATTCTTGCCATTGCTCAATGTCGTTTGGCAGAGTTTCTCTGGGCCCCACCTGGTTGAAATTCTTTGATTATAATGGATGACACAGGTCTAGCGTGAAGGCCGCGCATTTTCAAGTCGATCAGTTCCATTCACGGCCAAACCGTCATCGACGAAATGAAAAAAGAAGAAAATGGAACCGCAATGCCGACAAAAAGGCAAAAGCAACGGCGCAGCGCTTAGTATAAGCAACGAGAGCTCCTCGAGCAAGACCTGTTTATTTTCTAAATAAACGTGACAGAACATTGTGTGTGTTAAGAAGAAGGTAGTGGAATGGAAACCAAATTGGACATTGCCAGCAGGAGATCCAGAGTGCGAGAGTGCGGCGAATTCCTGGCATGAATATTGAAGCCTCGTTTGGTTTAAATTATCATTTTATTTCCCGGCCCGAAGCTTGGGCCTATTCTGAATATTTGTATCCGGAATACATTCCGATCCGTTTAGCAGCCTGTTATAATTGAGAATATTATACATGTAGAATATTATACATGTAGGCCTACATGTACAAGTAAAATGTAAACTTAATAACTTAACCGCCTTTTTACCGTGCACATATCATGTTGGCGCCAAACAATTCTTGCTTAGTAAAATATTCAGGTTTTAACCTGTCGATTAATATAACTATATCACATATACCAACAAATTAAAACAGGTTAATTGTTACTGTCAATTAGACAACAGGGCAGGTGTCTCATTAAATCTCATATTTTACGTAGAAATGCATCCAATTCGCGACTATCTCCGATCATCTGTGCCTATTTCGCCTCTAAAGTAGCAAGCAAACAACGGCTTGTAAAAAAAAAAGAGGCTCGTCTGTCTTAATGCAAAACTAAAGCACAGACTGTTTATTTGAAATGCAAGATGTACTCTCGCAGTCTCAGTGGAATAACAGTGATATAGCCATAGGGAATGCAATGATAATCAGATATAGGCGAATAGTGAAGTACTCGGCGTCACGGCAGCTGCAGTCTTCCTTAGGGCGCGCGTCTGTTATCGATCAAAGAATCTTATTTATAACAAAGGTGTGACTTCCCTAATGTCACATTCTGCACACTGGTTGTACAGCAGCACTCTATATAGGCCTACACGGCTATCGCCTTGGAAACAAATGTCACTGAGGAAAGACGGGTTTTCCGTTCTGAGCACTAGAATTAATTGTGCTCTTCAAATTGTATATATGGATTGCATTGAGGCCGATAGCCCGACATTAACAACGGTAAAATCATTCTCGTAATTTGCAACGATGTTACCAATACATTTCCCATCTCAAGGCAAGCCACTCCACGGCGTCTTTGTAGGAGAGTGCTCTTCCGTCTTATGCTTAAGGAAAACATCTTCATTTCATCCCCAAGAGACATCGGGACAGGAACCTTCCATTTGTTGGAAGCAGCGAGCCTTCCTTGGCCAAACAACCGATGCTCACGCAGATAGCACGGGTAAGAGACCCCCGAGGCATGCTCGGTAGAGGTTCGAGAGACACCCAGTGGACACTTCGCAAATGGATGTCAATATGCTAGAATTGTTTTAAATATCTTATTTAAGAGGGTTGTTCTTGCCTCCAAGCAAATTGAAGTTATATATTGTGCTAGTTCAAGGTGTTTGCTTTTTACGTGTGTGTGGCGTGACAGATAAAGAAGAGTTCATCTTCTTGTTCTTAATACCTAGGCTATAGTTCACTGTGTCAATTATTAGGGGAAAGATCACATCTTGTTTAGTTACAAGTGCACCACCCTGAGGCGATAACCCGACCTTTTTCGCAGCAGCTTACAATAAATGTATTTGTTGAAATGTTCGTACAAGTAGCGACACAATTTCAGTTTTACTTATCACAAAATAATGCAAATCACATGACATAACATGAAACTCAAACAGAAACATAAAGTGAACCACAGCTTTTGCGGCGATCTACTCACGATGCTTTGCGACGTCTCCGTATAAAATACTTTACAAAATGTTACTGCTTCAATTGCCGGCCAAGTTTATAGCAAAGCAATGCAGGATTTTTTAACCCCGATTATACAATGCTTTAGGTTTTTATGCTACCTCATTTTTATTTAGTTATTCCAAATTAATCAGATAAGGAATAATTACCTTGATCGTCCTTGTAATCTTCGTTGCCATGGTGATGCCGCTGTGTTCAGACAAAACAAGAACAAAATGACCTCCAATGTCAATTCTTACTTTCTGTTAATATTTAAATTTTCGTCGATAATGCCTTTCATCACAGCTCATGCATGAAGACAAAATACTAAACGATCAGGTCAGTGTTATTTGAAGGTAGGATACACATTGGTAATTGCTTGAACTATTAGGTATACTTACAAATTTCGAAATATGCAAATGGTATATCCTTTACCTTTCAAGTATTAATTCTTAATTTTATTTTAAATGTACAATGGGAGTGGATATTTGTGTAGATTCGGGACCAGCGCAAAGCTTCAAATGCGTGTACAATGAGCTATCCATGTAAGACCAACATATAAACCCAACCAAACGGCTCACCATAGTTAATACCAAGCCAAACAATCCCAGCGTCATAAACCAATCCAAACCAAACAAAAGTAAAATGAACCGAGTTCAAGTAATAACCAAGCCTGACCGAAATCAAATCAAATTTATTTTACAAATTCAAGCCAAAGTTACCAAATCCACATGCAGTCGTATTGGTTGCATACCTTATGACCCTTTGGTCTAGCATCCGCCACACACATTGCAGCGAAGAAAACGGCCATAGAGATTGCCACAGCCCGCATGATGCTATCGGTTGTAGGTTCAGGCCTCCAAAAAACCTGTCAAGACATTAAAGAAAAAATAATTAACGTCAACAGAAATATCATAACCCATTATCATCTCTTCGTTTCTATCTTTTCGTGGAGTGCCGTGGCCTCGTGGTCTGGAGCATTGAATTTGTAATCTGTATAGGTAAAGCTACAGGTTGTGGGTTCGAGTCCGGCCTGGGACTATGGTACGTGTGCCCTTGGCAAGGCACTTTGTCACTCATTGCTTCTCTCCACCCAGAAGTAAAATGGGTACCTGTGAGGGCAGAGATGGTTGATGTGGTTGAATTTAGCTGCTTTGCGCCAAAATAGCAGCATCGAGCTGTATACTTCCCAGGGAGCTGAGATGGTATTTGGAACGTTTCATGGGCCCAATGACCGGGGTAATAATGTAAAGCACTTTGATACACCCACATTATGGGAGTCTAACGCGCTATATAAGAACTAACATCATTATTATGATTATAGGCCGATAATATAGATTTCCCACTCTGACATGAAGCACAATTTACAATTCTACCCTAATTTGACTTTCTTCTTTTCCCTGATCCGATTAGAACCAATTAATGCAAAATGTCATTTGGAATTTATTTTAAATGTTTTACAAGGCAGTGATGTATACACGTCCGGTCAGACAACGTGCAGGGCAGTATCTTTGACAACACCTGTCTTGAAAATCTGTCGGTACCTGGATGAATTGGCGCCAAGTATAATACCGAGTCTGAATAAAAGCCTGCAGCCAAGACATTTTTTTCTAAGTAGGTCTGTTCAATGAGCTGAAAGGTGCAAACATCACCTAGCACTCCCCCGTCATTTTCATTCCAACGATTGATCTGAAGGTGAGAGATATTATAAGTAGATACAGACGTTCTTGTCCAATATGACACTTAATCAATGTTTTCACTTTTAAGGAAATTCCCTTATTTTTAGTAATTTTTAACGCCCTAAGGAAATTTCTATAAGAACATAAAAAAAATTCCGAAATTTTTTAGGAAAATACAAAATCGTAAGGACAATTTGCTTATAAAAAAGTAGTAAATTTCCGAGCAAAAATTAAAATAAAGACAGAGGGGAATTCTTTTTGTGTATTAAAATGCCATTTATTAAAAAAAAAAAAAAAAAAATTAAAAAAAATCAGAAAATCTAAGGAAAATCTAAGGAAAAAATATATGCCAATCTAAGGAAATTTAATTTTGAGAAGTGAAAGCACTGCACTTAATTCACACCATCCGCGTATTGTATACAGCTTTTTGTGGCACTGAGAAAGGAAAAACAGCATCTGAATTTTCTTATTAAAAACCGTTTTTAAAACTACTATTTGAATTGGTTTTTTTATGACGCCGCAAATTCTCATTTGTGGGAGGGGGGATCTTTTTAATTCCAAATAATACATTCTGCAGCAAGGTTTTATCTAGGCTTGATAAAGCAACATCAATGCGTCATGCTTCAATATAAACACTCTTTTCTAAAACTAGGGTTTACGGTTGTTTATAATAAAAACGTGTGATGATATCCGACACCGAGGCTCGTAAAATGAACTGTTTATTGCAGACCATAGCCTATTATTGCAGTCTTGTATTAAAGCTATATTCCTAAGGCGATGTTTGGAACTCAACAATAATACTTTACAAATAAGCTTTATTTTATTTTATTTCTAAATGCCAAGATATCAAAACCGGCTTTCTAAATGTCACTGGTCATCCGTCAACATATTTGTCACTCAGCTTGGTCAGTCGAGTCATGATTTTTATAAAAATAAAACCAAAGGAATCAGGAATGATGACTAAGTTGCCTTTCAATATTCCCCCAAAACAGACATCTATTATTCACATGCAAACAACTCCATTCATACCTCTAGAGCACGGTGAATTCGTGATGAAAAAATACCATTATGATAATGAAGATATCAGTCTTGAATATCACCTGTGGACTCGGCATAATTATAGGTGTAGCGCTCAGGGACGAAATTCCCACACCTAATGGTGGTCGGAGTGTGTTTCAACTTAAGGAGATCATTTTCACATGCAGAAAACAGGTTGATCGATTGGTACGCATGTATGGACGGAGCCGCCATGATAAGTTAAGTGCACCAGGCGGGGAGGGTAATTTTTTCAGTGAATTTATACACCATTTGCAGATATCGAAAAAATGTAGGCCTACTACCAAATTATTAAGAAATATCTTACTCATCTGAAAGTAAATAATGATTCTAGGCATCCAGCAAAATGGTTGCGCTAGATATCCTGTAATTATACTGAAAAATATAATTCTATAAAGAAAAATTCGCGATCGCCGGACGGCGATCGCGAAAAAAACACAAATAACATAATAATAAATGCTCGATCGACGCCAGTTGAAAACAAACGCTGTTTTTCGTGCTTTTCTCACCATCCATGATTGTAAAACTTCGGACAGGTCAGTTAAACGATATTTACTATAAAATGCAACCCCCAAAATCCACCCATTCATTATAATTCAAGCAATTACCAATGGTGTATCCTACCTTTAAGAGCAATGCGATTTTGGTGTATTTTGGTATAACAATTTGTCACCGCCAAAAAATAATCGGTTTGGTATAGATTAACAACATTTACGAAAAGATCTAATGAAGCTCACCCACCTTGAGATTATGTTCAAAATGTAGGCTAACCAAAGTGTTATCACAACATGGACATGTCCCTCTTTCTTGTAAAACTGTAAGAAGCTGTTGTGAATGGCTGTAGAGAAAATCTAAATCAGACTTCGTGGCCACATTATAGTCACAGTGATGATTGTACACTGAGTCATGCCAAGACCGTTACATCAATGTCAAACGTCAGCAGCGCTTATGTATATAAACACACATTTTAACCATTCTCAATCCCCCGAGTCGACATAAATTAATTATACCAGTTTTCCTCACATTGTCTACAATATTTTTTTTAAATCTCCTTAAACTGTTATGGAAGAGTCAGTTTGGAGAGAAATAGGAACATATCGCGATTCCAATCTCTTTATTATAATCAGAAACATTTTCTGAACCATAAATCTGATTCAGAGTTCGAGTCTGACTCATGCTTTGTCATAATGAAATAATAAGGGATGGCGACTAAATTCGACTAAAAATCTAACGTATTTACACTTCAGTTACATTTTGGGGGCTTTTTTTAAACATGGGTTTCGTGTCCGCATCGGCTACAGGAGATTATAAAGTCCCATTGCTTCGGAAAATCCGGATCAAAATAGGCTTACATGCGGTTTTCCGGAGCAATAAATATTGATAGTCACAGTTTACATTATATATCCATTTGAGTTGGGAAAATAAAGACTTTAAAATAATTCTGGAACAAGAAATTAAGCCCAACTAGAGAAGAAGCCGATGTTTGAAAACATCTTTTGTGTAGAAATTATTATATTGTTTAAGGTTTATTATAATAAAGATAAATTTCTTAAACCGATACTATAAGCAGTAACACTAAATCACGTACATTATACATTTCTTATTAAAATTGTCGCTGAAGCGAGTTGGCAAAATGAGAACATTGACATTTCTAAACAGGTCTTTAAGATCCAGATATACCGAACAAACTTTACAAGTTAACAAACTGCGATTTAGTTAATAGTTTTACATATAAACTAAAGGTGATGAATTTCATAATTGTATTTGATATCTATAATTGTATTGATAATCGTCCAAAATGGAAATAGATAAAAACGCATGTTCCGGGGTTCTATATTCTAGACTTCATTTCTTCCGTTTTCCAATTGTTTTTCTATTGTAGATTTTAGATTCTGTAGCAAACGAATACCTATTGTATCGACCGTTGAACGGCCCTTTTTCCGGCCCCAGCCCCAGCTAGCTGTACATGCATCCGTGTTATGTCAGCAATGGGCGCCCCAAGCAAAGCCATCATGATTATGTTCTCTATCGTATGCAGACCTAAGCATGCATGCACTATGCCCTGTCCGTATATATAATTCCTTGCTCGTGACACACCGGTCGTTGTTTCAGCCTTTTGCAAACACTCAATTAAAAAAAATATACACCACCAAGCTGAAAGCTTGTTATTGATTCAGCGAACCCTTGTGACATTCTTATTGCATTTTTAATTATAATTAATTCTCACTTTGTACAGACTTCGGACTAAGAATATTATTTCGGTAAGTGTTTATTTTTGCAGCAGCGGACGATAATTTATCCTAAACATCTCCGGCTTAGGAATATAAATTGCACGATAAATATTATCCCTGGGTAGCAGTCCATAGGCGTTGCATTATGCATTGACTTATTGAAATTCCTCATCAATAATTGATTCATTACCGCATGCAAATTTTTTCCCCGTTGCGAATATTGTTTGGTTTATAGAAATCAATTCCTGGCCCCTTTCTGATCATATTCAATTCAGATCATTCATTTGATATCAGAGTTTTCATATGGAATATATGGAATAGTTTGAATCTCACTTCTATCGTAAACTGTCTGTTTCTCAATCTATATTAAATTGTATTGATTTTAGTGACAGGGCCTGTGTATTGTTCTCATAATCATAAATTGTCCAAAATGAGATTTAACTAAATAAATATTTAAATTTATGGCGTAAATTTCATCAAACTTTTAAGCAAATTAACTACCGTCGGAAAGTGATGAATAATCCATAAAATATTTATTGAAGCCAAGCTGTACTGTAAACCAACTACCGAATATGACTTTTGATTGAATAACAATTTCAGAAATCATCATTCAGAGGTTGTATACTATACAATGCGCCAATTTGGGCCACTGAAAGGATGGGAAATGAAAAATACCCCGAAACCAAACACGAGGGCCGTTGATGAATTGGAAACAACGAAAACATTTTGTCGGCAGTGCTAGTATATATACCCGGATTTAAGATATCCCCAAAACTACCTCGAGCGAACCCCCTTCCTCTGTATTTAGCCTCAAGGGGAACACACGCAGCCTTCTTCGTCTGTGCTAGGGCGAGCGTGAGGTTTTATTCATGCAATTCGATCACACGGTAAAAAAATCCAATAAATTTGATCCACCGCATGTCTATCAGCTTTGGAGGCAAAAAATAAGACGGTGCTAATAACATTATATTGACATGAGCAAATATCAATGAATATTATTTACGGATATAGTTGATAATTTAATGACTTAAAGGCTCGGTGGCTTGATTTTGTATTAAGCTTGTAATAATTTTCTTTTGAGTTGACATAAAAACACAAATTTCAATCAACGACCAAATTTACGGCCGCTATTTTCGTCTCTGTTGAAGACAGTTGGAAGTTAAAATAAGCAGTCTATACATTTGTGATAGTGGTGGTATTAAAATATATAAGGCCATATTTCAATGTATACATACAATAAAGACTTCATTTCCTTCAACAGCGGAGGGACTACGGTCCCCAAAGTCGCGAAAGCTTCTGTAAATATTTGATCTCAAAATATCTCAAATCCGCCAGCTCGCGCAAAGAATAGCGATTCTGTGAAATGCGCTCGCCGAACAAGCACGACAATATAATATGTTGAATTGTTTTCATAAAACAAAAATGTACTTTGGATTTTTGAAATCAGTGCGAAATTGCTAAGCAAAACGTTTATCGGCAAGCAGATTTTGTTTGCTTAGTCCGTTCTATAAAAATAGCCTCAAAACCCCGACCAAGATACACGATGTGCGATATGTTTTATTGTCTGCCGTGTGTTTATGTCGCGAATACCTTTTACACGACCTATCTATAGGCAATGCAGTATACCAATTAATTTCAATTTACCTCAAAAAACCAAACTCGATTGCTGCGTACAGCTCCCTAGATCATGTAGTTTTGACATGTTTAAAGCTTATACGCCTAATGAAAATCATGACATTACACATAATATACATGCGGCAAAACAGGAGGCGAATATCATGACTCGGTTGGCCGGAGCCTAGAGCTACAGTTCAAGAAATCAAATCAAGACGTGCACTTCAGCTAATGGTCACCGTGACGCACCAAAGAAAGTCGTACTTATCATACTCCCGTCTTCAATTTATTTTCCCAGTTCCAAAATGAAAGGTACGAAAAAACCAAAGTGGTATTTCAAAACAATTCCATTTTCATCATTTCTTTGCCCATCAAGGGCATATTATGATTAGGTGTTCTGTCAAAGCCGTGATCCTTTATTTTGGGTCATGATACTGCCATATTATTTTGGTATTACAATGTAACTAATTGCAATATGAGTAATATAGTTGACATGGCGAAGGCCCTTATTTCGATTTATAGCGGTGTAGGCCTATATGCCCTTTAATAGTAAGGCGCGGTTCTAGAGCGAATTTTTTATGAGGGCCCTTCGCACGTGACGTCAATGTCTAACTTCGATACGTATTTTCCCGCATGTACTTTGTATAGCTTTTTTTTTTTTTGGGGGGGGGGGGGGGGGGGGCTAAATTCCCTCGCAGTCCCCCCCCCCCCCCCCCCCCCCCTGTAGAACCGCGCCTTCAAATGGACATCACATGCAGTGACGCACATAATATAGACCACATATTTTGTGTGTTGTCACGATGATTATGCTTGCCATTCAACTGTCCAGGTTCAAACCGGATTTGTATCAAATTCCTAAAGTTCTCTCTAATAATAGGAAATGAATCGTTCACATTATCCTTGTCACTTTTCACATATCTTATGAGATCCTGATAATATCTGGCCGGTAATAACAATGCGATGAAAGACTTCCTACTAATGTAAAGTGAACCAGGCATGTCCGGTACTCTGCACTATTATGTTGTTTATTTACAGAATGATGCATTGCTATGAGGGGATAATTTTTCATCAGGTCATATTGATCATAATAGGTCATATAGATCTGACGATTGGGTGACTTGTACAACTGCCAAACAACGTATACCTTGGGGTTTTGTAGCAATTATGTGATATAGATTTTGAAGGTTTACCCTTTTCGTAAAATCTTTTCATTTCAGCACCTTTCATTTCCCAAGTTGCATATTTCTACACACAACGCCTCATCCTTCCCCCACCAAAAATACTTAGAATCTGATACTTCCCCCGCCATTATATGGCAAAAATTAAGGTGATGAACCGAAGGCAGGTCATCTGCGCCCCATCTAATTTCTACAGATGAGTTATTTAAGACCAATAAAGATTCGTCTCTATAGAGTTTCTCATGCAGTAAGTAATATTTGATGTAAGAATACACCACACGTGTCATGATTTTTAAGAGAAGTCCTTTAGGTAGCATGTCAGTTAAACGATATTTACTATAAAATACAACCCCCAAATTCACCCATTAAATTTATGATAATTCAAGCAATTACCAATGTGCATCCTACCTTTAAAAGTCACAGTTATATTCAGAGGAAACGATATAAATTTATTTGGTTATCATTTTTTTATACATGTAGTTAGGGGTGCAAATCAGAAAAATTATTCGGAAATTGAAATGTTGTTTTGGATGACAACCCGAATTGTCATTCTAAATTAAATCACGTGAATAATACTGGGTATAAACCTGTTTTGCAGTTGTAAATTGAGTTTCTGACATGATGGCCTTTTTCGAAATTGTATTTCAATTTGGTTAGAAAATGTATTATTCAAATTAGCACTAGCAGCCGTACCGCAGTGACATGACATCGTTCACACAAATCATATTCATACGCTCACAAAGTGGATAGACTGACGATAACGTGTGAAATGCGATTCATTCGTGGCGAGTAGGCCCGCGCCCTTAATCACATCACGCACTAGGGAGGAATCGAACGACACCGCGCAGTATATGCAGCTTGGCATTGCATAATGTTGAAGATGCTCATTTCATAAACGAACAGGACTGTGTATTAGCGTATACGATGTCGGCTGCCTGGGCCTAACGTACGCACTCACCTATAATGTCGAGACAGACACTCGGAGGAAAAGATGGCCAAATCCCGGCGGGTTCTCACCGTTGATGAGGTGCAGATGAAACTAGATGTTTCAGACAATGGTGTTGGTCCTGAAGATGGTTGGCAGGTCTTCAAGATGGCGGCAAACCGGGGAAGATTCGGTGCAGACTACGAGAAGCCGGCTAGGGTGTGTTATTTGCTCACTCCCGGGCCGCTCTTTCATCACTCGCTGCATCAAGTCCAAGCTCCTGTCTGGTGATGCAGTCCGAGTCGTGCGGGCGGTTGGGAGGGGAGATGCTAATTTTCTGCGTTGTCAGGTTACGACTGTTTCATGTCGTAAACGCTCATACTTTCCGCCTCCCTTTAGCAAAATAAAACCATAATTGGGGACAACATTATGATATGGACCTTCTATGTTCAAACTGCTCCAATTAGTTACGTTACAGCAACGGCGGCAACAAGCTTTCAGCATGTTTGAGTGGTAATGAAATTAAAGAAATATACAATAGTCGTTTGCTGAAACGTACGTGGGAATTGTTTATTGTAGCCTCGGCTCGAGACGGCATATTATAATGCCCACGGTGAATCACCCAATGATGTTGGGTGATGTCAGGGATCTTGCCCGCCAGTCATTGAGAGGCCCATGAAGAATATCGGCTGTCCCCTGCGGCCGGGCCCGGGGGAGGGGGGGGGGGGGAGGGGGGGGGGGGGGGGGGGGGGGGGGGAGGGGGGTAGGGGGAGAGGCTGTCGATGCTTATCTTTTTGTAAACCACCGAGGTGGAGTTAGTACAGTTTCTAATCGATTCCAAATCTGTACAATTGTCGGTTTCCTTCGACTGCATCAAATAAACTATGTATTTTTAATTTCAACACACCTGGGGCCAATTTCACGGAGCTGCTAAGCACAACAATTTGCTTAGCATGGAAATTTGTCCTTGGTAAAAACAAGGTTACAGACCACATTTTCACGTGATCTTTATTGTTTTTGATTGATAACCAGCTGGTTTTTTGCTTAGCATGAAAAACACGTAGAATTTTGGCTGATAACTTGTTTTTAATGAGCAAGATTTTTTGTGCTAAGCAAAATGTTGTGCATAGCAGCTCTGTGAAATTGGCCCTGCTGGAGAATTTTTCCCTCCATGTCTAATAATGGTGTGTCGGGCGATCAAAATTTATCTCTAAAACTAAAAGGGTTCTTTTTTTGCGAGGTCTAAATTCCATGTTACACCAATCGAGCGCGGCAAGACCGTGACGTCACGAATAAAAATCGCACGCACATTGCTCACGTTAAAACGCAGGGTATAACATGTGGTTGTACTGAAGTTTTCAACAAGTCTATCCACCCTTTTACAGGAGCGATTTATGTACGAGGATGACCATGTCGAGAGGAAAGTCAACGTTTGATCTTTACGTTACTAATCTTCCAGATGACATTGACGAGGTAAGAAAAACCAGAGCTTTTTCTCTGAGTTTTGACAAGCACGAAAATGTGTTGGGAATAGTCTGGCCCCTTAATTGATTCGTGTAGTTATTTTGTGTGATGAGGTTGGATACCCATAAGCTTGGCATGTTTTTTTTTGCAGGATTGTTTATTGCACGTGTTTTAATGGGGGGAATGGAGGGAATGTGTTAGAAATCTTCTATCTGATAAAAAAAAAATACAACTTTCTTTGCGTTTAATTATACTGCTAATTTGTGACAATTTGTCTAGCTTACAAAGTGGAGAGTTGAGGCCTAACGTTTATTAATTATTTCCTAACAAAATTTGAAATGTTTCAAAAATGTCCCAGATTCGTGTCGACTTAATTCAACATTTTTGCACTGATTGACCTTCATTGAGATGATTAATATATGAAGACAAAAGTTTAATCAAGTTGCAGCATTAAAAAAAAAATTGTTTATGGGAAACAAAGTCTGAAATCGCATTTATACTAGGTCTGATTCCCATCTCGCGAATACAAAGTCACACGACCATGAAAGCATGCAAACAGATAGATAAGCATTCATTTACGGTAAAGATTTTAAGATTTTGTACTGAATCAAACTAGTTCAAAGAAAGGGGAGCGTGAGTTCGAGTCCCGGTGTCGACACGTGTGTCCTTAAGCAAGGCAATTAAACCACTATTGCTTCGTCCTTCGGATGGGACGTAAAGTTGTAGGTCCCGTGTGTTTTATAATTTATAATGTGTGTATATATCTTTCCCATTATAACATTATAAAAATTGTATAATGCACGTAAAAGAACCCATAACACTTATCGCTAAGAGAAGGGGTTTGCCCCGGTGTTCCTGGCTGGCACAAATAAGTTGGTATGATGTTTCCGGAAGGATGCTTTGCCGACTATATAATTCAGATTCAGAAGATACTACATTCTTTCCTACCTGTTTTTGGAAAATATACACTGCCTTATTTTATTCTCAATTTATACCATTTCAATGTTTTTATTTCCATATTTCTCAACTTTTGCTTCCCAAACTGAAGGATTTTTTTAAGCAAGAGTTTTCTCGCTGTGGAAGTGTACAGTCGGTCACAATAAAAGAGGGACGGAACAATGCTTCCAAATTTGGGTAAGATAAGTTATAAGAGTTATTGACTCCAAAAACTTTTTTTTATTTGTTGTACTAAGAACATAAATCACCTCTGCCTCTGAAATATTTGTTGTTGAATGAAGGAACAGAGAAGTGATTGTAGTAAAGTATCTTGCCTGAGGACACAAACCAATGATCAGTGTTATAGGCTTTTGTTGAATGAAGGAACAGAGAAGTGATTGTAGTAAAGTATCTTGCCTGAGGACACAAACCAATGATCAGTGTTATAGGCTTTTGTTGAATGAAGGAACAGAGAAGTGATTGTAGTAAAGTATCTTGCCTGAGGACACAAACCAGTGATCAGTGTTATAGGCTTTTGTTGAATGAAGGAACAGAGAAGTGATTGTAGTAAAGTATCTTGCCCGAGGACACAAACCAGTCATCCGTGTTATAGGCTTTTGTTGAATGAAGAAACAGAGAAGTGATTGTAGTAAAGTATCTTGCCTGAGGACACAAACCAGTGATCAGTGTTATAGGCTTTTGTTGAATGAAGGAACATAGAAGTGAATGTAGTAAAGTATCTTGCCTGAGGACACAAACCAGTGATCAGTGTTATAGTTTTTTGTTGAATGAAGGAACAGAGAAGTGATTGTAGTAAAGTATCTTGCCTGAGAACACAAACCAGTGATCAGTGTTATAGGCTTTTGTTGAATGAACAGAGAAGTGATTGTAGTAAAGTATCTTGCCTGGAACACAAATCAGTGATCAGTGTTATAGGCTTTTGTTGAATGAAGGAACAGAGAAGTGATTGTAGTAAAGTATCTTGCCTGAGGACACAAAGTAGTGATCAGTGTTAATTACTGTTATAGGCTATAGTTTGTCTTTCACTCATCATTTGTTTGTTTGTTTGTTTTGGCATAGATTTGTGCGTTATTTCAACGAGGAGGCCCAAGATTCAGCCGTCACTCAACTGAACGGAAAGTACATGAAAGGAAACGTGGTGGTCGTCCGGAAAGCGGACTACAACAAGAAAAAGTAATTTTTCTTTTGCATCGTGAAAATATAAAAACAATTGCTATGATGAATTTTTTTTATATAAGGATTTTGATTTTTTGTGTGGATAAAACGTCTCATTGCTTGCTGTATTTGTCCTTTGGCTTTAACCGCTTCGAATTGTCTGCTTATTTTATGTTTTAATCCTGTTTTATTCGTGTCTTATTCCTGTTTTATTCCTGTTTTACTCCTGTTTTATTCCTGTTTTATTCCTGTTTTATTCCTGTTTTATTCCTGTTTTATTCCTGTTTTATTTCTGTTTTATTCCTGTTTCCAGAGGCAATGCAGACTCCAATGTACAAAACGGAGACAGAAGAATGCAGAGAGGTACATGTAACCAACAACATATTACAATTATCTTCTTTCTGGTGGTTTTTTATGATTAGATTGTAGTATTTTTAGTACGTTTAATTTAATTATAAAGATGTTTTTTTAACGATTTTACTGGTTATGTGCTATTCATCATTTTTACAATGGAAATAGCGCAATATAAATGTATAAATTATTGTTATTATTATTATTATTGTTAATTTTTATTTGTTTTTTTGGGGAGGGTATTGTGTGTTGTGCAGTTCCATTCCATTCCCCAAACCCTGATTAACAAACGTAGTAACCACATGTAACAGTTGTTTTGTTTGCGTGATCGTCTTTTCTGACTTCAATTTTCTGTTATTTTTATGTTTAGCTAACTACCAAACCAATGGAGTCAGACAGTCTGAGCCGCTGGACGTGTCTCCGGAATACATAGAGGTTTGCGTTTATTTTGTTGGAAGACTTGTGCATATTTGGCAAGCTGCACGATTAGTATTTTGGATGGCAGAAATCTTTGTTCAGGCCAGCATCTGTGGGTAGCACACCCTAATACTTCTGGCTTTCGCTCGCTGCTAGCCGTTTGCTGATAAATATTTACAGCCTTGCTTGTGATGTGTTTATCCGTCATCCATTTTGAATTCCAGATTGTTGTCCTTTGTGCATACACGTCACCCGATGTGAACTTGTTAAGGGGTTATTTGTGCACGAAGTCCGTACTTAAACCCGAGGCATTCAATCATGCGTATGCCAAGTACAACAGTCAAAATTGGCAGTTGGTGAGGTATGTTACCAATCGGGGGTTATCCATCTCAGAGAGTGGGCACGGTGGTCCTGTCACTGTGCAAGCGGTTAATACATGTTCATGGGTCTGAACTTGGCCACAGGGACGAAGGTCGAAGTCTGCGAGGCCCCATCTCTTCATGTTGGCTGCAAAGCGACCAGCTCCAGACCGCAGCCTGTTCAGTTGCACCCACGCCTTCCTGGGGAGGTTGTTGCCTGGGGGGCATGCTGACCCGAGGCATAAAGCTCAGAGAGTGCATATGATGTAATCTAATTTTGTGTGTAATATCTTTGCAGCAAGCCATCCTGGTCACGTACGTGATAGACGCATGTACTATCTTTGGCCAGCTAGCCCACAAAGACATGGCCGAAGTCAGCGCCAAGCTAATGATGGAGATCAATCAGTACTGCCCCGTGGTCCAGCAAATAGGCCCAGAGCAGCCAGACTTAAACAAGGTGGGTGGAAACTAACCGATGACAATCCATGATTGAAGACTTGCGTCTTGCTGCCTGCTTCCTGAAAATTCTGGGTTTGAAAATGAACTTTCTCAATAGTTTGCACTAATTGATTGGTTTTGACAGGTGTATGGGGCTCTCTTCTCTGAGGATGGGATGTGGTATCGATGCAAAGTCTCACCGAGTCTGGATGGGTCAGGTCAACAGGACTCCAAGGTATAGCAATATGAAATAGATCTGATATCAATGTGAAATCAGTGACGATGTAGTGATAGAAGTACCTGATGATCTTTTAAATAACCAAGATATGACGATCACAAGTTTAAATGAAATACCAGTTGTCTTGACTGTTTCCCTGGCAGGTGTGTGTTCACTACCTTGACTATGGTAATGATGAGGTCGTGGAGAGCAGCTCATTGGTAGAGCTACCCATGTCACTTGCCGCTCTACCTCCACAAGCCCACATGCTGGTGTTCCGAGGGATCAAACCCACAGCTCAGACCGCAGAGGACAACAGAAAGGTACAAACTTTCTCTCGATTATCTCTTAAAATCCTCCATTCTAACTACTGGGTACTCTTCCTCTCTGAAATCCTCAGAAATCCTTCCTAATCAACTTTTTTTAAATCCTTTCAAATCCTTCCTGATCTCTTTTTAATTCCTTCAAAACCTTCTTGATCCTTAGTCTATTTTTATCTCCCTCCTCTAGGCTGTGGATTTCCTGCAAGGCATCACCGAGGGCAAGTCAGTCATGGCCCGCCTCTACCGCCCTCTACAGACCACTTCAAGCAGCACACCGGTCGAGATTTACGACGGTCCCAGCGGGCTGAACAATGTCTTGGTCCAGAATGGATTTGCTGTCGGGGTCCTGCCCCCTTCCCCGAGACCACTCTTGGGTAACAGCCCTGTCGCCACTAACACAAGTCCTCTAAAACCTTCCAGGGGGAGCCCCATCCCTGCAAATCCGTCAGCCAAAAATGAGGGGCAGGGCTTGTTGGAGACACCCCCGCCACAGTATGACAAAAGGTATGATCAAACAAATTGACCATACATTTTAAGCCGCCAAGCATTTGTTAAAAATTTGCCACTTTCCAATTCGACAGTCAACATCCTTCGAACAGTTACTCAATCGATCCCTTTAACCTTTTTAGGAGCCCCACCGTGGCTAAGTCGTCGGGCTACCAGATGACTGGACCGGCGATGGTGAGCACGGATAGACAAGCGGAGGTCCAGTCCTTCAAGAAGGAGATCACTCACCTCAAGACAGACAAAGCAGAGTTGGTCAAGAAATGCCACGAGTGCATGCGAGAGATCACCAAGCTGGAGGGAGAGAAAAGCGAACTACAGGCCGAGTACCAGTCAGTCAAGGTACGTCCTCGCCAAACCATATTTCTTTTATACCCTGCGAATAAGTTGTGAAACGTTATTGGTTCAAGGCTAGTCATGTGACGTATGCGAGAAGAAATGTAGACCAACCGTGGTCCAGCGGTTGTGATGCCCCGCTCATTGCAATGGTATGGAATCCTGATAGTTTGTGTCCTTGGGCAAGACATTCTACCACAATTGCCTCTCTCCACCCTGGAGTGTAAATGGGTATCTGTGAGAGTAGGGACCACACAAAACCAGTGATTATACACGACAAAGTTGAGAGTTCAGAATATAAAGTTTGCGACACCATTTTCTTTCTTTCTCTCTTCTCGCATTGATAGTCAGCGGCCACAAGTGCACTTTCCTGCCTGGAGAAGTTGGAAGACAGATATCAGACCTCGATGCAGGCTAAAGCTGCCAACTTGCTGCAAATGCTCGCTGCCCTAAAGCAAATCAGGTAAATGTGAAGTCTACATCAATCCTTGATAAAATTGGTGCACGAAACATTGTTTTTAAGCAGCGTTTCAATTGAGATATGTATGATGGATCGCACGCCCATTACAAGTTGCTCGCGAGTCATCCTGTCCCAGGTCAACTCACAAGCTGTTCAAATGACAAAGGCATTTCTTTGCCTTTGTTCATTCCTTTCTGTTAATTCCCTTTTGACTCGTGAGTGGACTTGTGATGGACTTGCCATCCATTACAAGTACCTCAAAATCGAACCCTGTATCACCTGAACATCACCTGAACATCTCACAATAGGAAATAGTGTCAACAGTTTTTATTTCTTGATCTGATCTACAGGAAACAAGTAGTAATCGATCCCAACATGCCGGACCCAGTAGAGAATGCCATCGCGCTACTGACCAACTCTACCGACACATTTGTGAGTCTGACGGACGGAATCAGCGAGGAAGTGGTACAAGCCGCCCAAAGTGAGCTCAGTAAACACCAAGCCAAATTCTATCAGCCAAAAGCAAAGGTATTAATTTTTTTTTTCAAATGAATTTCCTCCAGTTTACTTGAGACTTCTTCTTGTCTGGTAATGAGTAAATAGTTTTCTTGGGTTCTTAAGACTTTTGTCCAGTGCTAAACAAAGTTTTGCCATTTTGTTAGTATTACTGAAATTTGTGACAGCAGACATTTTCTTCTCTACTCTTCTCTTTTGTTACGAAATGTTCAGAATGCGTTGGACGAGCTGATATCAGTCCGAGACGAAGCCCGGCAGAGGACATTCGATGCCATGTCAAAGTTCTTAGATGTTGTCAACAATCTCCCACTGGCTGAAAGGAGAGCCAAGATTGAGGTACGGCTACCACAGTTTAGCGCTTTGTATCTGTAACTTGTGAAGAATTAATAAATTCTAACCCTGCCATATTCAACGCAGTGCAGCAGAGACCAGTGAAGTCAGGTTGGCGTAGTGGTTCTTTCCTCGCCTTCCACCGCTGTGACCGGGTTCGAATCCTGCCTGGGCCAATATGTGGATTGGGTTTACAGTCCCTGTATGATTGCGTGGGTTCCGCCAGAATATTCTTCTGGTTTTCTTTTACCCACCTCTTAAACTGTACCTTCTTCTCATCGTCTTCTCTCTACAGGATTTCTTCAGGCTTGTGAGCTGCAGTGCCCAGGACGCTTTTGAGGGATCCTAGGTTTCATTACCAGAAAGAATTAATAAATAAACTACCAGTTCTGAGACTACAGCCTGTGATATTTTACAAGCCTGACGTTGCCTTTTTTTGTTATTTGAAATCCTGTTTCGTCTCCAGAGTTCTCTGTGTGAGCTGGAGGAGACCTACCGTCACATGCTGAATGGACCAACCGACGAGTCACTCACAGGGCGCGGTGACGGAGACAGGGACCAGATCAACATCTGCATCAATTACAAAGAATGGAAGGTCAGAGCAAATTATGGCAATCAACTGGGCAATCAAAGGAAGAAAGAAAAAGAGAGCTGCCTAGCACTATAACAATATAACGTAAAGATTTCAGGTAAATAAAGTGCTCACCCGTATTATTGGCGGGGGCCGAATAGCCCTGAAGAAGGTCGCCATGTCCGGGCAATCAAAGGAGTTGTCTTTGCATCGTCGGCTTTGTGTTTCATTTGCTCTGTGAGCCTTTGTGAAAAGTATTTTTCTAGTGTTTCATCTGTTTTCTCTCGTTTTAGGAAAAGAAGAGTAAGCAGTTGAAGACACTGCGTGAGAGAACCGATGAATTGGCCGGCATCTGGCGCGAGACTGTCCAAAAGAACCTGCTTGATGTAAGAAGAAAATGACGTTTGTTGAGCCTTTTAACTCTGTTTCGAGAAGAAGAAAGCTTCTCACGTGTGAATTTAAAATCTTCTTTACAAAAAAGACAATAAGGTCGTAACTTTTTTAATGCATTCCTCCATCAGCCATTTGAAATGACTTCTGACTTCACCAATCCGTCGGTTCCTGTATTGGACGACCTGGCCCGCCGCTTCACTGTTGCCATGGAAACAGAGATTGCTATGACGGGTCAGGATATGATGAACCTCAAGGTTGATCCAGCCTTACTGGAGAAAAAGGAGGTACGACAAAATCCTGTCAACACTACATTATTATTACCCCTGCTCTTTGTGCCAATACAAAATATAAACATGATTGTAAAGTGTCTAGCCCAAGGACACAGACACAATTTACAACCAAAGGTTGGACTTGAACCCATGACCTGCAGATTACCCACAGATCTTATTTTACTCCAGACCATGAGGCCGTAACACTTGCAAAATTAGACGCTAATTTCCAGTCTCGACTTCTGTTCTTAACTTTTTAATCTTAGGAAGAGAAAGGGCAAGAGGCTGCCATCCTCAACAACACGGTGCGCGTTGTCGTCAAGCAACTGAACCTGGAGGTAGACGCCATAGACTACATCGCTAGGCAGAGGGATTCTTGGACGATTGCCAGGAACGACTTTGAGAAGTGGCTTCAGGACAAGCCCGATGTGAGCTGTTTGCAGTCCGTCCAGAAAGAGATCAAGACGTTAAAGTCTAAGCTCCGTCACAAGCTGGCTGATAAAGATGACTTGGAAGAGGTTAGAAGACTTTAAGATTCTTCATGAGTTGCAACAAGTTAAACAGAAGTCAGTGTGTCGCAAGTCGGTTGTCGGAGTTATCTCAAATCAAACCCTCCGTTTCCTAACTTTGTTGTGGTGTTTTCTGTACAAAGGATCCAGATTTGAACAGCGGCGGAGAACTCCAGAAGATTGAGAAAGAACTCGCCAGCATCCGCCTTGACTTACAGAAGGCCTACGCTAATGAGGACTTACTGTTGGTGAGTGTTGCAATCATTTGAGGTTTGAAAAAAAAGTGTCCAAAATGTACAAGAATAATTGTCTGTTTCTTCCATATCCGTTTCAACTTTCTGTACAAACGATGGCATTCACATGCATTTAAATACCACTTCAGGTTTGATTCCTGCTCTACATCAATTTATTTATTTGTATCAATTTATTTGAGTACTTGGACTAGAAATTGCATACTAAGGTGTGTATTTGTTGGCGAAGATGCTATGGAGCTAGTCACACCCGGATGAAAATTGGACATGCGTTTCTCCAAACTCAGAAAAGTAGTTTTGTGACTTTAGCCTGAATAATTTAATACATTTGTTGTGTGTGTGTTTAGGGGGAAGTTTCTGACTTGAGCCGAGTCCATTTCCCTGAGCTCGTGCATCAGTATCCGAGTTTCGACATCATGAACTATCTGGTAAGTGCACACATACTATCCAGTATAAGCTTGGAAATTTCACTCCCCCCACCCCCCCCCCCCCCCCCCCCCCCTCTCCTTTCCTCCGAGCAGGTATTCATTTTCTTACAGTAAGCAAGGCAGTTATATTGGGCCATTGGGGTAATTTCATGGAACACAGAAATGTGCTAAGCGTTAAAAACAAAACTTCTAAACAAAAACTGTTTACTAACCAACGTGCTATGCCGTTTGCATTGCTTGTAACTGGTACTCAGCGGAATTTTGCTTAGCACATAGTTTTTACTTAACAATACTTTCTGATTTACAACTTCATGAAATAGGGTTTCTTAACATAATGCGATTGATTGCGAAACTACGTTCAGATAAGTAAACCTTAAAAGAAAAACTGACCTTTTTTTGCCTGTAGGATACACTTGGTCTTGTGAAGCGAGGTCGCGACCTCCAGCAGTTTGACCTCAAACCGTTACCAGGGTGCAACAAGAAGATGCTTCATCTGAGTCAGTGCAATGGCAAGCCCATCATCATTAAGGTAATGTTTCTCCTGTTACGCCAAAGAATAGAAATCGTGATAAATCGGGCAAAATATCGTACAAACTTGGAGACTTGGAGACTGTTGCATGATTGTAGCCCCACTGCCCTGCAATCCTAACCTTGTTTATGGCATTACTGAAATTTTCTTATTTCTAGAATCATGAACGCAGACTTTTTTTTTTTTTTTGCAGTCTTTCTTTATTCCAGATGACGCAGCACGCGAAGACTTCCTCGTTCAAACCGTGAAAGTCACGACAACATGCCGTGAGGGCCGCCTGATCGCCGATGCTGTGTACTCGCTGTCTAATCTGGGAGAGGTCCACCTCCAGTTGCCGTACATTGAGCTGGGATCACTGGAAGCGGCTGTTGCTCGAGGTAGGCTGCATTCCAATCTTTTAGCTATGGCTAGCAGTGACGTGTTTCTGCAGAAGTGGTTTGAGCTGCTTCCTGCCGGCCGGAAACTAAGGCTGGAACTGGCTATGGCTAGTGGTAGCTTGGTCTCAATTTTCTGGCTCTTGCTAAACCAGTAATGTCTTCCCAATAATGTCAGGTGGAACCAATTAGTGCCATACAAACTGCGAATATCTATGAAACCCCGGCACAAAAAGAAACCCCTATTTTGTCTATTTGAATAATTCAGAAGGCTGCTTTGCCACCAAACCGCTGACTGCCAAAGAGCTTCAGTCCATCTTCCGTGATGTCCTGACTGGTATTGATCAGCTGCAAGAACTTGGACAATCAACTGTCCACGGTGCCATCCATCCAAGGAACATCCTCCTGTCCAGCCGAAGGTCTGCTGTAATTGCCGAGTACGACATCACCAAGACACCGGTGAGTAGTCTGAAAACAAATCTACCCTCAGCTTTCTTCAAGAAGTTTTTTCCCTTGAGATATTTCAACAAAACTACTTTTCCTATTGGGACATCCGCAACCCTCCAAAGCTTTCTTTTTGGCTTGCTTTTGCCCCTGATGAATTGTAATAGTCAGTTTTTTTGCCAAAACAGCTCCTGTCTGCACTGGTTGTAGACTATCAATTATAAGAGGTGGTGAGAACCGATCTTCTTTGTTATAACATAATTGTTGTCAGCCTGCAGACAAAATTACATTTATAAGTTACTTATTTCACAACTAAAAGTTGGACTTTTTGTTCTATCTTAGACTCAGCGTGCCCAGCAGGCTTACAAGAGTGATAACGGACTGACTTTTTCTCCGCCTGAAGTTACTAACAGTCTGCCTGTGACACCTGCCTTGGATATGTACTGCTATGGAATGCTATTGCTTTGGGTAAGTTTAGAAAAGTGCTGTAGTTTAGTCCAAACAAAGCATCACAAGCCTCACAAATCCCCAAGAGTCCTCAAAGTCCATCACAAGACCTGGCAAGTCTTCACAAGTCTTCGCAAGTCTTTGCAAGTCCTCACAAGTTGTCACAAGTCTCAATGAGTCCTCAAAAAGCATCACAGATCCTTGTAAGTCCATCACAAGTCCTCACAGGTCGTCCAGCATCTTCAAGCCCCAAAGTCAAGTCCCAAGTTATTCAAATGAACTTTGCAAAGGCTTGGACCGGATTTGTGAATTGATGTAAAATTATGGCTCAAGATCTAGAGGGTACTAGCAATTCAGCAGACTGACGAAAGAAAGGTAGATGCAAAAAAACTTTAAAATTGTTAGCAGTACTCACTGCCTTTTTTGTGGTTATTCCATGTGACAGACCCACTACCCAGATGTACAGTTCCCAACTCTCCCAAATGGCACACCAGATCTGTCCCCCGTTGAAATGGACCTCTCCTTAAAGGAACCAGTCTTGTCACTCCTAAGCTACGCCCCCGAGAAACGCCCACATCCTGAAGAGCTTATGTCCATGGACTACTTTGCCAAAACTCTGCCCAAGGAACCCGAAGAAGCCACGGAACATATTGTGGAAGAAGAAAGCGGGAACAAAGCTGAGGTATCGGGGGATCCCGGCACGGACGAGATCCCTGAAGTTAAAGCCAATCTTTTCAAGGACGTCATTGTTGTCGCGAGTGACGGTGACCTCGGAGAAGACAAGGTACCTCCCCTCAAAACACTCCAAAATGAAATGACAAACTCAGAAGAGCACGGCGAGGAACCAGAGAAGGTAGCATCTGAGCGGCAGGAAGAGATGAAGACAGATGATGCGGTGAAGGTTGATGATGACAAGGAAACTAGAGTTGATGCCAAAACAACTCCACAAGGTAACTGTAGTATAGTCATTGTTTTTGTTTTAACCCTTGATCATTTACACCACCCAACTCATTATACTGCATGGTTACTTTTGTGAGGAACGAATCGCCACATGCTCCATGAAATCATAAGTACCTCTCCCAATAAGCATTTCACCTCACAGAGATGCAAGTACCTCAAAAAGATGCTAAGTCCAAAACAAGCATCAGTCTCATCCATTTCTAGGTTCACAAACATCGTGTCTTATTCCAAATACTACACTTTTGGGATTTTCAGTGAGTTCTCCATCTTCTGGGTCCATCCTCCTGAAGAAGATGGTGGCTGCCATGGCAACCACTGGAGAGACGGCCAAAGTGGACGCCTCCAAGACAGTAGATGGGTCGGAAATCTAACGAACAAAGATGTGCAAGGAAGCCCAAAGAAGTGTTTATAACAAGTTTTCATTTCATAAAAAGTTGTATTCAAAAGGGAATGCGAAGAATTCTTCATTTGATCGAGGCCATTTCGATTCAAGAAACGGTGTTTGGAGATCAATCATTATTTTAGGGATTTTTTGGTAACAGATGTTATGGTCTAATTTTATGCCAACAATCAGCTTTTAAAACTGGTTTCCCTGAAGTGTAGGAGAGAACAAAAGGATCAGATTTACAAAGAAATGATTCCGATGGCAATATAATTACGTATTTTTTCGCATTACATTTCGAAGCTTCCAGTTCCCATGTAAGATAGGTTGCATTCCAGTTGTTTCTATATTTGTGTTTAACCGTTTCCCATTGCTTAAATCTAATGCAAGTGTTCAAGTTTTGTAAAATTAAAAGTGCCTTAATTGCTCTTTCAGCATTTTATTTTTCTTGTGACAAAGACATTTTGTAGAAATCTTTGTTTAGGTTTTAAGTTGTTTACTGCAATGTATATTCACCACTAACGTTGTTGTCTTGTAAGTTTTTAGAGTTTAGACAACTTTCGAGATATTTGTTGGTGACGGGTGTCATCAAACCTTTTTTTAATTGTTCAAATATGGTTTTGTTCTCAGGTTTTAAAACACAGGATAGTGTTAATTGAGGGAATAAATATGTGGTTGGCCAGTTTTAAACAAGTGTTTAAAACTGGGCATGGGCCTGGATTATGTTTGCTTTCATTAAACCTGCAATTTCGAGAGGGTGTTGGCAGAGTACAAAATGTAAGAATGTTGCATACGTGTATTGATCGGTATAATGCCAACTCAAAGCAATGCAACAAAATGTTCAGGGTTTTCTTGAACAAAATTAAAATGTTTGATTCAATTTCACTAGTCTAATCAACGTAAAACTTCAGCAGGTTCACCAGTGCTCCGTTTCTCTTGAGAAAACTGTTTCAAAAAGTTAAAGTTGTCAAACTTTTGTCAAGGTGCTGTGCTTTGTTTATTTAAACGTATTTTTATTTTATTTTGTATTCAACTCAAAAGGCCATTGAAGTAAAAGTTGTAAGTTTTGATTGTTGACATTCATTACTGTATTACAAATACATGTACATGTACACACGCCATTCAACCACGAATTCAGTGCATTAATTACACAAGGTAGTTAGGAATCGTTCGAAAATTGCACCATCGAAGGAAATAATTATGCAATGGTACAAAATCTGCCGTCCTTGGAATTAAACTGTTTTTGAGCAAAAACAGTAATTTTCTTTTGTCCATGTGCCTTGTACAAAGCCTTGAGTTTTATATTTATTTTGTTATAACTAAAATGAAAAGTACATGTAATACAACAAATTGTACGTTTTGTTACGAAATGTACTGGTTGTGGTTGTTGCTTTATTTTACTGTGAAGCTGAATGGAACTTTTAGTGGGGTGCCCGGACACTCAATCATTTCAAATTGATGTAAAAGTTTTTGGTTCACTACTAATCACGGGACGGACCGAGTCTATTTATATCGTGGATCGAGGAACGGTCGTCATTTGCTGCCAACCTACTACATGTATATCGATGGAGCATTTTGGACATGTCAATATTTACCGAAGGTAGGTCGATGAAAGAGAGAGCATGCACTGTGAAGTATAAAGTCAACAAGTTTAGATACACGCGCGACAGGTTGGCGAATTTGATTCTGTCAGTCTTTTCCGAGTTTAGTGCAAAGGTGGCCGGGAAACACCAATTGCACACCCATCCACGCAATTTGTATCACTTTAGAGACGTATGGAATTGTTCTCGTGTACAAACTTGTGGACTGTCGAAATGTTGGTTCCAAATGCTCCTTAAACCGCAATTACTTTCCTGGGTTGAAATTTGGACCAAATATACCCTATATAAAACACAACTAACCTAGTTGTTGAGTAAAATCCGTATACATGTATCTATTTCCATAGAGACACAATCCACCGAGACACAATCCACCGAGATAAATTACCCTACATTAGACGTATTCAGTTCTATTGTCCCTATTGTCGGAGGATACGGTATATCAGATTGTTGATTACTACACTTCGAGTTATAAACCACCTGCAGATAATTTTGTTATTCGTCTGGTAATTCCTCAATAAAAAGAAGGCAACGTTACATTTCTTTTTTTTAATGTCAGATTATTCTATGTTGCAGCTTTGTTCTGGAGGATTTTGTAGACATTTACCGCACACAAAGTAAGCATGCACCCAAGACAAACAAGCATGTATTTCTCAAATGTCTCTTAAAACGTTTTGTGTATAATTGCCCTGCGTGTGCAGTGGATTAACCCGTCATATCAATTACATGATCATCTTCTTTTTAACTTCATTATAACAGTGGATGCCAGTGCAGTCCGTTGATCGTGTGATTCGATTAACCCTTGTATCGACGATATTTTGTACATAATAATGAGTATGAATTGTTTGTGTTTGTGTTTACCTGTTTACCTTTTTGTTTGTGTTTACCTGTTTGCTTTCAGCTTTTACGGATGGTGTCTTAATCATTGTGGCCACCTTGATCAAAACTTGGGTTCAAAATAATCTTTTTTCTTGCTCAGCTGGAATTAAAAGGGTTTAATAAATACTTTTTTTAAGCAAAGTATTCAAATGCCACGTCATCATCAATCCTCTTCTAAAATTCGTACAAAAAACTGATGAATTCAACACTAGTATTTTGAAATTAACCAGTTTAATGCTTTAAATCCCAACTTTGAAAAAGTAGTCACTGACCGCACACTTGTAATGTTGATTCAACACTTTAGTTTTAAGCGTGTAAGGAAGTTTAGATTTGTCTCTATTTGTTTTTACGATTTCCAAGTTTATCATAAAAAACTCTTGTCCTTTTGTATCGGTGTGGAATTAGCTGAGAGTTTATTATTTGCTTTAGGTAAATGGGGGAAATTTGATCTGTTTACCGTCTGTACTGAAACCCACCACAGCCCCCTCAGACTAAATTGAAATTACTTGGCGCCACCAGTTATAGGGCCTACCCCAAGAGTTATTCATCCATGATTTCCTCAAGTTGTTTGTCACGACATTACCAAAATACCAGTAGGATCTGTACAGTTACCGAGTGACGATTCAACTTTTTGAAGAAAAAAAAAGTGCATTGTAGTTAAAAACCACCTTTCGGCATTTTGCAAAGTTTAATCGAATCAATTACTTTTAGGGGTGTGGGCCAAAAGGTTGTGGCATTGACATGGTTTATGTTGGTGACCTCAAACGAACGCATTATCCTGGTTGACTTACGCGCCATCACAAATGCTAACCTGTTCTGTTGGTTTTATAAGGAGTTGGTGTTGGCTTCCTCCGCCGTGGTCTGCCAAGCTAAACGAAGATTCTGCAAAGAAGGTAAGATTTTCAAGATTTAAGCTTCCTATAAAGGGGGAAGGCTAGTTTAAGTTATACTCGTATTTCTCCATAATGCAATATATTTGTTAATATTAAGTTCTGCAGTGCAACCAGTTACGATCTGCGGCCAAAACTTGTTACACGAACTTGTTTCCCAGGAGTCATATTCTTCTGTAAATGAAATATATTGTATTTGCCGACGTCGGCAAAAGTAATTAGCACTCTATAATAACTTAAGGTTTCCAGTCACACTTATACAAGTTAAAGATTTTGTTTGGTGACTCAATACTGACCTAGGCATTTCCTCGTCTACGTTTACACAATGCACTATGGTTTAATATGATTATGAGTGAACCAAAAGCGTTCTACTGCCGCGATCTACATGCAGGCCAACTTCCTAATACAGAGTTCGAGGTCATTGCAAAATAACAATACATGATATTATCCACATCACTAGTCTCTTGTCCCAAAGCAATATGTCCACTGTGTGTGTGCGCGCGCAGATATTCCATAAAAGTTATTCACGAGTTCAATTACACGAGAATCGTGATAGTGCATACAGAGAGCGTGTAGCAAGGTGCAGTTACTCGGCTCAGAAGTGGTATCGCGGTAGCGCTCTAGTACGGGATGGGAGTTTAGTTTGGCTGGCTCCTTGGAAATTCCTTCCTTGATCCTCCGTGCTTGGAATCAGGAGAGTAAGTCCTGGACCTAAGACACTCCACCCATGCTCCACTTGATTCAACTTTGAGGCTAAAGGTGTGTACGCATTACATTTCACTCGGTGTCATTATTAGGTGACTTAGTACTAGACCTGGGGTATTTACCAAACCCAGCTTAGGCTCCTTACCAGGCCCCGGCCCCGACCCCATCACCAATGGCAAACTGCATGAAATATGAACGAAGCCAAAGATGGGGACAAGCTGGGGTTTGGAAAACAGCCACTGTAGTGTGATGAAACTGGTGGCATTGATGTAAAATACATGTACATGTACACATAATGTATTGTGCGCAAAATTATGTACATGCTTAATTCATTTACATTGTATGTGTAAGGCCGTACTGACAAACGGCTGAGGCGGCATAATCAGGCCGCCTAGATGTTTATCCATGAATAAATGTAGGTCAACCCCACGTTCCAAAAGCAGTGTTCTGTGAATAACTTTATCAATCCGTGTTGAAGGCGGGTCAACTTTGAATTTACACTGGAATACAGTATAATGAAAAGTCAAATTTACCAGGGAAAATATTGAAGCATTTAGTATTAAAAAATATATAAAAAATTATTGTTGAGACCAGTTATCCCTTTAACTAGTTTCTGCACATGGTGTCGATGTAGTAGTATGGAATTTTGTTCAAAATGATAAATAGGTATAATTACCCTTATTTTCTCTGTGTTGCATCCAACACATCGTAAGTAGAACCAGGTTGTACAAAAATGAGACATGGGTTATATCTACATTGTAGATTTACTGTTGCATTATGAATGATTAGGCATTGGTACAGTCAAACCAAGGCTAATTACTAAGCCATTGAATGGTACGGGTGATCCTTGTCATATTTAGTCCTATACTTTAACACGCAATACTTACAGGTTCGGTGTCAAACACTATATGTCAACATTTGTCTATGTTTATTTATGTATTTCACAGCGTTATCGGTTCTCTCTATCGAGAGGTGACAAAACCGCTTTATATTTCAAGCAAGGGGTGCATTTAAATGAAGGGATTTCGCTGCATTGTGATCTGCAGTCGGGCTGCCGTGCGAATCCAACACCTCGAGAATCGCGCTGTGACAAAGATGTATTGAAATACACCACAGTGAGATAGAATGTGGGACGAAACAATTTAGGCGGGAAAAACGGTCGCAACTTCTACTATTAACTGATGAAATTCAACATGAAAATGTATTCAGAAAACCTGAGAAAAAAATATTATAGAAACACGGAGCTTGCGTTTTAATAATGTCATACAGTAGGAATATTGAAAAGGAACAATGTTTTCTTTGATTGCATTTAAAATTCAAGTTGTGGAATCAATACAATTGGATTTTTTTGACCTGTATTATTTGACCTTTAATTTCTCCATGGTTAAACCATTGTCACTGGAGTTTTATTATTGATATAGCCTTGGCACAAGTCCTATTTTTGGCTTTGTAGTTAATTGTTTGAGGTTTCACTTTTGATCAAGTGAGTCGTGACGTGTTACATCGATGGTTTATACGGAGATGTACATGTATTAAGATGTCACTGTTCAACAGCTATTTCTTATTGTGGCAAAACAGGTTCTAGCTTCAACGTAATCATTCACATTTCAGTTGCCGCATTTATGAAAAATCGGAATCATGAAAATCGGATATTTTCCCTATTATTGGTGATACCCTCTCACGTGACTGGCCCTTCTCCCATGCAATTAAGCATGGGCAATACTATAATGAGTCCGTATTTCATAAAAGTCTGAAATTCACGCTATACACCGGCTTCCGTATAATTATGGAAAGCTGTGCCGTGTATTTTCGATGTCTTTCGAAGCAGTAACCGACGAATTAGGGATCATTGCCGTATTGCGCATGTCGTAGTAGATTATTAGAATAAGCCACGTAGAATGAGGGTTGAAATCATTAAGAAAGGACCGTACTGTTATATAGAAGAAAAGCATTCAAATGAAACCGGCTCCACTTAAAGGTAGGATTTTGCAGATATCTAAAAAATTTACTACCGAATTATTAAGAAATATCTTACTCATCTGAAAGTAAATAGGCCTAATGATTCTTGGCATCTAGCAAAATGATTGCGGTAGAATCCTGTAATTATTCTGAAATATAGAATTTTATAAAGAAAAATTTTCTTTAAAGGTAAAATACACCATTGGTAATTGCTTGAATTATCATGAACGGGTAGAATGGTTTTTTTTTGGGGGGGGGGGGGGGTGTGTATTTTATAGTAAATATCGTTTAACTGACCTGTCCGAAGTTTTACAATCATGAATGCCGAGAAAAGCACGACAAAACAGCGTTTGTTTTCGACCGGCGTCGAGCAGTAATTCTTATGTTATCTTTGGTTTTTTCACGATCGCCCTCTGGCGATCGCACATTTTTCTTTATAAAATTCAATTTTTCGGAATAATTACAGGATATCTAGCGCAATCATTTTGCTGGATGCCTAGAATCATTATTTACTTTCGAATGAGTAAGATATTTCCTTATAATTCGGTAGTAAATATTTTCGATATCTGCAAATGGTGTAGGCCCTATCCTACCTTTAAATCCTTGCCTCACCATGAAGATACACTGTATATTCACCTTATTCTTGAGTGCGATGCTAGTCCCGAAGATTGAGAAAACAGACGGGAGTTTCTTTGTGTATCGCTGCAATAGAAACCGGAGATATTTTAGTATCAGTTTTCAGTTCGGGAGCTCATCCCCGCGAATCATCTAAAACCACTATATATAGTTTCGTTAGAGTTTCTATTATACTTCCCGTCCACAGGCTAGGCGAATGGAAAATCCATGCCGAAAAAAACAACCACACGGAATAGGAATCCTATCCGCGGGACGTACATAGTGTATTTTGTCGGTTTGCGACATCATGTTATTAGGAGATCTACTTATCAGTGCTGTTCAGTTCCTTAGCGGATTTCCAGTTTTTCACCTTTCTAGATGTCTCAGGTGGATGACTCTATAGTACGCCTATGGCAAAGTTTTAGTGCGACAGTGGTATTACAACTAGTTCCTCATATGTTGTGACTTTAGAAAATGAAGCCCAGATGAAAAACACCGATTCAAGTCAATCTATCTCACATAAATCGTCTTGGTCCCTTGGAGAAATATTGTATGGGTGCGCAAGTATTGAAATTAAGCCTTTATGAATAGGGAAGGACACGGATTTATAAGGTAGTTCGGTGCATGCGTATACATGATCTTTCTTTCAGCGAGCCTATTTGTTTTTCTCTACTTGTTAGTTGTTATGGTATAGAATGTGTCCTATATACTGTCAGCTCGTCTTTTACTAAAAGTTTCTAAAAGTTTTAGAATTCATTTTAAATTTTTCAACCAGTTCGCGCCGGGATTATTTTAACATCACCGAGCCGACGCGCGAGATTATTTTTAACGAAACTCGATCCGAGGCGGGTTCAGGCCGCCAGTACCGGGAAGCACACCCACGCATTTCCGGCCTTGCTCGCTGCTGACTGCTGACAGACATTTCCGGCCTTGCTCGTGACGTGTTTATGCGTCATCCGTTTTGAATCTGGGGACAACTTTGCGTTTATATTCGTCATCCAGCGCGAACTGGTTAAACTTAAGGATTATCAAGTAAAGTCACAACGCAGTGTGTTCGGTCGCATTGCACTATGTACCAAAGCCGCCTGACGATGTATATATTGTAATTATAATATTGTATTCAACCTTCGAGCATTTTTAAATCCCAACAAAGTCCGTAGCATAATTAATTTTGAAGAAACATTTGGTGTACACTATGACTAGATTTAGGTAGGATACACCATTGGTAAATGCTTGATTCATGGATTTAGGGGTTGTATTTTTTAGTAAATATCATTTAACTGACCTGTTCGAAGCCCGGATGCTAAGAAAAGCAAGAACAACGGCGTTCGTTTTCAACCGGCGATTGTTTGTTTTTTTAAATACAATTACATTTTTCGGAACAATTATAGGATATCTACCGCAATCATTTAGCTGGATGCCTACAATCATTTTTTTTTTTTTAAATAATCAAGAAATTTCTTAATTATTCGGTAGTAAACTTTTTCAATATCTGCAAATAGTGTATCCTACCTAATTGGTCTCTGTTGTTTTTATTGTTATTATTTTGTACATTGCGAGACACATATATCATTTAGCTTTGTTAATCGAGTATTTTCATTGTCATTTATGAGGAAAACATAATTGACAATGAAGAATATTAAATGGGGCGGAAAGGATATATCAATGTTTTCTAATTAAATATTGTTTCCTCGGCGCCATGCATTGCATGTGCATGCAACAAACGAGCATGAGTTTTTATTAGTCAGCAATGTTATGCACGCTACGGCAACCAATGACCGAGCGCTACTATGTACGCACGCGCGTATATTAACGGACGCGCGCACCACCCACACTGCATGCAGGACTACACCTTTATGATCTGAAGTACGTATTGTTGTATTTCAGATAGCACGAAAACGGACACGCCGAAGCGCGCGAGACCACTGCTAGTAGAAATCTGTGCCGTTTATCGCCCACTCAGCTTCGGTAACTCCACGGTGACGGAGTGTTGTTTTGGCGAGAAAGTTGCACACGCACACAGACCAGGTGAGTTTTTAAAACACCGATTTCACATCGCCCGAGCTGATCGACTGTGACCTTTTTATGAATGTATTTTTGTAAATCTTCGCCCGCGTGCCCGCCCAGGTGGCCAATTTACAATAATACTATGTTGGTTTTGACAAATTGCCGTGAAAGAGAACGTTACGAAGTGTACAAATTGTCAAATTGAGTTGCCTTAAAGGGATCATAGCCTATACGTTTGGTAATTGGAACCCACTGTTTGTTTTAATCCGATATAGTTATAGATATATACCATAAAACTAACCTGTACAAAATTAATTTCAAAAGGTGGTAGCGATTTTTAGATATTGCCGAAATCTGGAGCGGTTATCTCCACGCAGGAAGAATAATCTGCATTGGAATACACAATCTGAGAAACGTCACTGCAGTAACGCTTCTCAGTTTCAAATATTTCGGGATAAAAATTGATGTCTTTTTCCATAACCGCAGTACTTCGAACTGAAAAGTTTCAAAAAAAGGATTATACTATCCAAAGCTGATGTACTTCTTACCAAGTAAGTTTTAATTGCCATTAATTTTTGGAGTAATTACCAAACGTATACGATCCCTTTAAACATTGATTATATTTATATTCGTCACTGTACGAGAACAAGATCAGTACGTGTGAGCACACTTGTTGGTATAGTATTTCACGCAGTAAAATTCACTTTGAGATAGAAGGAAAACAAAATATGCTGTATAAAACCAGTAGGTCCGATTTGATAATTATGTTGCCGATGTGGGCCGCCAATTAATGTGGGCCACCAATAATTATGGCTTACTATTGGATTTTGTTCTGCCCTTCATATTTTGTGAAATTTGTTGACTCTCGGGTTTAAAGGAATGACAGCGATCTGGGGCCAATTTCATAAAACGTGTAAGCACCAAAATTTGCTTAGCATGAAAATTCATCTTGGAAAAAATAGGGTTACAAACCAAAATGTTTGTTGATGTTTATTGTTTGTGACTGGTATTCAGCTGGTTTTTGCTCTGAATGAAAAGCACATGGAGTTTTGGCTGATAAGTTGTTTTTATTGAGCAAGACTTTTTTCTGTTAAGCAAATTTTTGTGCTTACATGTTTTATGAAATTGGCCACAGTTCAGTTACTCGATGAAAATCGTCACCGCGTAAACCACAGCCGGGCGATGTTAGTAAACAAGTGTGACATGGTCGAAAGACTCGGCCTACGCGATTGGAAATCGTATTGTGGTCGGTACATGTACGGCGATCGCGAATTGTTTTTTATAAAATTCAATTTTTCGGAATAATTACAGGATATCTAGCGCAATCATTTTGCGAGATGCCTAGAATCATTATTTACTTTCAATTGAGTAAGATATTTCTTAATATTTCAGTAGTAAATATTTTCGATATCTGCAAATGGTGTATCCTAACTTTACCTGTTCGTTCAGACATTTATGTCGATCTGTGCCGTTTTGGGTTCAACTTTTTATATTTTTTCAGTTTTACTTGCATTTTTTTCAAAATGCGATCTGCTTTCAAAACAAGCGTTTGTATTCATGCAGTTGTATACGCTAATGATGTACACATCATTCTATCTTTGAGAGGAAGTTGAGCTACGGCATAAATTATGTTATTCAACTTCGAGAAAAATATCCAAAATGAACTCTTGCTCCGTCTAATAGTATAGTTTTGTGTAATTAGCATTAACTCTCTCGGATGCAAACATCGTATTACAATTTGAGGATTCATGATTTAATTGAGCAGAGAGGTAAAATGCATAGGCTTGAAATTGGTATTGGTCGAAATTTCCACACGCGTATGCTATTAGTTACCACAGAAAATATTTGCTAAGCAAAACAGGTTTCCAGCAAAACTCAATGCATAATTGTACATTTTTACATGTGACTGTAATTTTGCCAAGTATAGATGCTCAGAAAATCGCTTCCTTTGACTTTATTTCTCATTCTTACAATGTATTGCTGGTAGGAATAAAATGAAGAAAACAAATTCATTTATAATTTATTTCAGTCGTGAGTTGAATACGAAATGTAATACTTTTTTTAATTAAACGCGTAGATGGAGCAGTACACGCTTGACACTGACAAAGTGCCAGCTGAAATATTAGTTAATTTTGAAACGGATTGTCATCAACGAAATGTCCTCCCTTGAGATTTTAGCACACGTTGCAACGGCGCAAATTAATTTTCCTTAGCATGAATCAATTGTCGGAAATAAACTGAGAACAGAAAAATGATCAAAAACACGCAAAAAAGACGAGTTATCTTGACAAGTTATCTTGACAAGTTATCTTGACAACACACGCTACGGCAACATCCCTTCAATAACATCCTTCAATATGTATGTGATTTCTTTAAGGTTTGTTCACACTTGAATCTGAGCGCGCCAAATCTTGTCCCTAAGCGACCGGAGATTTTGTTCCGTTCTGGTTTTTTTGTTACTACATCCGTTCGAAACGTCAATGCAACTCCTGCATGGGCAGAATGAGGAATGTTCCCTAAAACCTTTTTTCGAGTAATCGGCACCTGAAATTTGCCATTATGTGAAAACTCGTTTCCAAATCGATTCCGAGTTTTCTGTATTTTTGAGTTGCGTATAGGTATTCAATATTCACACTGTGCATTTTTATTGTTGGGAAAAATGCCCCCAAATCAGGTGAAAAAATTGCGAATTTTGTCACTGCCTTTTTTTTTATCAAAGCCCTTTTTTACTCGAAATGAGATAGCTAAAGTTCGGCGGCGCACTGTCAACTGTTCTGTGTTATATCTTGGAAAGCTAACGAGTTGATCTTTACTATGGTGTGAACAACTCAAAATTCAAAGCTGGTGGTTATTCCCCATTATGCCAAGGCAGGTCAAAAATAATGACTCTAAAAACTGCTAAACCTAAGCCTGTACTGGCCAGTTGAGAATTACTGCATGCTAAATCATGCATATTGACGATGTCCATCATCCCTACGGCTGTTCCATCGGCGTTTGTCACCCATTGTAACACGTCCTGTTTCCATTTGCATTTTCTTTCACCCGGCCGAAGAAAAAGTAAATATAGTTTTTTATGTCATGGCTGTCTATTTTTGATATTTTTTGTTTTTGTTTTTTGATCTGGAGTAAAATATAATTTCTCAAAAATAAAAATAAAAAGGCAACAATATAGAGAGAATGCGTTTGCTTTATATATAGTTACAGTTAATATATATGTTTAACCCTAACGTATTATACATGTACTACAAAATACTTTTTGAGTAAACTGTAGTTTACCTTAATACTCTTACTGCACTGGCCTATAGGATTATTGTGTAGTATTTTGTAGTACAGGGTGGTCCAAAAAAAACTATACCCAACTTTGGAGGCCATTTTCTCCTAGATGATAAAATATTTTAGTAATTTGGTTTGCATATTATTAAAGCATATATTGTTGAGCATTATTGGTGAAAATAGGGAAGATATTACATTAATATTTTTGGAGATATTCCTATTTTTAGCGAGTATGTGTAAAAATGGCTTTTCCACGGGAGCTGTTGATGCATCAACATGTTTGAATATGATATGACACAATAATGTAATGACGCGATAGTCCTTTGACAAATGTTTTTGCGAGAGCTTCTTTTATTTACACTAAAATGGATAAATAATACTTTTTAATAGATAGGCTTCTGGTTTTGTTCATTTCAGTTAGTTCAACAAAATGATACAAAATATCTAACTGGAAACGTTTGATATCTTCTACCTTGTCCGAAACACACGTTTCAGGAGCGATGGGCGAATTGATGTCTGACGCTGTAATTTCCTCACCTAAACTTTGGGCCAAAATGCATTTATTAATAATTGTTCCAATCTGCCCAAGGGCATGTCACGTCAGCACGTGCCGTTAACGTCCGGGTCGAACAGTACAGCTCAACCCCTTTTGGGTTATCGTCGACGTTAAATATTCGACCAGGTATATGGAGCGCCTAGGGAGAAAATAAAAACAATCTCCCCCGTCATTTTCAAAATGATTGGTTTGAAATTTCGCACGTCTCTCTTTCCCGAGGTGTCTTCAATTTTGTTTTGTTTTTGTCGTTTTCCGGAGGAAAAATAGGAAACCTCATCATGCTGGGCTTGCTTCGCCGATTGTACAAAAACAACAAGTTTGTAGCGCCTCACTGACAAACCAGCTACAGAATTCAGTCGGTTTCTATTACCCCTTCATGTGACTGCGAAAGAGGGTTTTATGTTTCATAAAAATCGAGGAAAAGGGCGATGGATCTAAAAAAAAAAAATCGCCCCAGGCTCGTCCTCTTCTGCTGCTGTTTCCGTGACAACCGAAAGGACTAATCTCTGAAAACGCGACGGGTGTCGACGACTATATACTGTGTCGGTAACCTAAGAGCTCGACTTAAACGAAGAGAGGAAAATTTGTAATTTACGGTGACGTTCGTGCATAAAGCCAATCGCCATTGATGGTTGGCCAACCATGCAAAACTGTTCATAATGAAGAGGCATGTTTCTGTACCAAGTGCAAAAAATACCATTAGACGAGCGCGTGTTTTTTTGTTTACCCTTCTAAAAGTCCATTAGTCTAATTTATGGTGGATATTGCTTGTCAGCCTTAATGACAACGCAACGCGACGGACAGTATAGCGTGATAAATCATTCCGAGGCCAGGACAGATATATTTATAATTGGCTGCTAAAATGGCCACTAGTTGACAGCTAAGTTGAAAGCTGAGGGATATTCATAAAACGTTGCTAAGCTTACACGCTTAAAGGTAGTATACACCATTTGCAGACATGGAACAAATTTACTACCGAATTATTAAGAAATATCTTACTCATTTGAAAGTAAATAATGATTCTAGGCATCCAGCAAAATGATTGCGCTATATATCATGTAATTATTCTGAAAAATACAATTTTATAAAGAAAAATTCGATCACGAAAAAACACAAAAAACATAAAAATAACTGCTAGACGCCGGTTGAAAACAAACGCTGTTTTTCGTGCTTTTCTCGGCATTCATAATTGTAAAACTTCGAACAGGTCAGTTAAACGACATTTACTATAAAATACAACCCTCCAAATCCACCCATTCCTGATAATTCAAGCAATTACCAATGGTGTACCCTACCTTCAAATCTAAACATATAGGAAAATAGAAATTGAAAACTAATTACTTTTTTCGAGGGGAAACTCAAACATTATTACGGGGTGTACATTTTTAATAAATATTTTAATAACCATAACGTTCAAGGCATTTATTTGGAGGTACAATATACTGTACTGAAAACTTACGCACACAAAATTATTCTCATATATAGGTCACGGTGTAGTAAGAGTACTGCATACAGTTTACTCAAGCAGTATTTGTTAGTATTAGGTGACGTTATGGTAAAAGTTCGGTTACTTTTATTTTCAAAACCCAAAGGTGCCGTTCTAGCGCTCCGATATTTTGCTCGGAAAACTGACCAGTTGAGCACAGAGCTCGTCTAAATAGCCGGCCTACCTAGAACGAGATTAGAATTGGCATTCAAATCCGTAGACACCAAACACCCGTCAAAAGTCGCCATACTAAGAGGGGTGAAAACAGTAACAACATGCCGGAGTAGGCCTACCCCAGAGTTTTCACGAGATATTATGTTTGAGTGCCCTGTGACTCGACATGACAGGGTGGTATAATTCCCCCTCTCCTTTTGCCCACGCGGTGCATATACGGTGCGCCCCTGGCCCTCGCCGCCTCAAAATTCCCCGCTCGCTCCGGCTCCGCAAATAATCACTGCTGTCTTGACTTCGCAAACGAAGCCGACGTTTGAGCGAGATTAACGGCAGAATTCATCCTGTCTCGATTCGAAACTTGGGAGAATAGAGTACCGAAGTCAATACGTCATCTCTTGTCTGTTGCCAAGGCAATTGGCTCTAGACAAAACTTACTCAACCATTTCCCTGGAAGATTGCAGACTCTAAAAAGCAGAGTTTCCCCATGTTGGCCGTAAAAGGGTTGCGGCATTCTCGCTATACCAGTTCGCGCCGGATGACGAATATAAACGCAAAAATTTCCCCAAATTCAAAACGGATGACGAATATATACGCCAAGTTCAAGTTCGGAAATATATGTCAGCAGCGCGCAAGGCCGGAAATGCGTGGGTGTGCTACCCAGCACTATAGGCCTGAACACGCTTCGGATCGAGTTTCGTTAAAAATAATCCCGCCCGTCGGCTCGGCGATGTTAAAATAATCCCGGCGCGAACTGGTTAACTCCTGAGTTGCATGTACACGCTTAAAACTAAAGTGTTAAATCAATATTATAAGGGTGCGGTCAGTAACTACTCTTTAAAAGTTGGAATTCCATACATAAACCTGATAAATTCAACACTTAATGTGTTGAATTCACCAGTTTAATGGTTGAAATCCCAACTTTTAAAGAGTAGTCACTGACCGCACACTTATCATGTTGATTCAACACTTTAGTTTTAAGCGTGTAGATCGCAACAGTTTTTAGATTTGTGTGAATATATCGACGGTTGCCGTCAAGTATACAAACAGTGTCGGGATGCGCGCGCATGTGTGCAGCTTTGCGTCATAGTCGTGAACAAGGAGTGAAAATGGGACATCCTTCAAAAACTTATTACAGATTTTTAAAGGATATGCAACGACCTTTCTATGTTTGTTCCTGTCTATGTTTGATCATGGTACTTCAAATAGTTGATACTTATACAAACATATCATTCTGCCCCAAACCGTCCGCGTATACGTGCGCGCGTGCGTTTTGCTCGCGTCAAAAGAACACTTTGAAGCTATACATAACCAAACGACTGTTACATGATCTCGACCGTCACCGCCATAATGCGAATCACATGGAACGGTCATCGTATTGGTGTTCTTCGCGTGTTATTCCTTTAAATATTGAATCACCTAGAATTCTGTTGAAGAAGCGATCGGGGCTTGAAATTAAAAGTCAAGTTTATTTGCGGTACAGTATCCCGCAGCTGCGACATTCGTCTTCAAACTTCATCTTATTTTTCGTCTTATTTTATTTCTTCGTTCATCAATTTAGTTTCTCGTTTCCTGCTCGGGGAATATTGGACAGATCTTACTGATTTGATTAACTTTTCGCCCAATAATTGACAACAGCCTAAAACGCAGGTTTTCATGCGAACTTCAAGGGAAAGAGATTGTGTGTATGAAATGTAATCAAAAATAATAAATCAAAAAGTAATCTAGATTGAGCAATTTTGTCTCTGTGTAAATGACAATGGAACAATGGCTGATCCTGTTATCAGTAGACGTCCCAACCACAATCTCGCAATTGACATACGCTATTGTACACCGAAAATCATCAGCACTAATTCGGCTGCTGTAGTGCAGAACCTTTCCTTAAAGAGGTAATGCAATTAGCAATTGTCCCATATCTGAGCTAAATAGATATGGGACAATATAATATCAAGGCATATTTTGGTTATTTGCTTTGTTTTGCTCTGGTATACATAATACAACCTTCCTTTAATCACCCGACAACTGATGGCGCTGTTGCTGCGACGTCATACTACGCTCCAAAAACTTACATGAGTTCGGCGAGTGACCACACTTTAAAAGCGTTAATAATGTTTACACTGACTGAACAATTTCAAATCGCGTTACATACAATACAACGTTCGTAATTATCGGTTTTTGCCTTGGAGCCTGTGATTGCGCATCATGGTCTCATGTTATAAAATAATGTTACCTTGTCAAATCGTCACTTTTTATAGTAGTCGTGCGGGTGTTTTGTCCCCCCGAAGTAATTGTAGAGAGTCTCTAGTGAGTGTGACTGTATCGGGGGGGAAAGGCTCAAATTACTATTTTGATTGCTTTCAACCTTTTCCCCTTGTGCTACAGGTTTGTGTAATTCACCTCGTTTTTTCCCTCTTTTTTCCCAGCTTGCAAGCCGGAGCTTTTCGTGAGATTAGATCGGCTATTTTCTTTATATCGAATGAAAGCAAAGTCACGCGTTGCTTGCGAGTTCGTCAATATTTCGCCAGTATCGAATGACGCGAATCATGACGCGATAGTTCCCGCCTCGTCGCAGGTGAATGACATTTTTGTTCAACAGGAACCAAAAATAATTATAGGATAGGACAACCTATCAAAACAAATTGAGGGATAATTTTTGTTTTGGTCAGGCGGATTGGTGAACAGAATGTTCCATTAAATGATAAAAGCATGGAATTCGGTTTGCATACACTCAGAGAATGTCCCGAGAAAGATATTTGGCTATAGGACCATCGCAGATTTGACCTTTGAAAATATATAGGTAGATAAACAAGAATTTTACAAAATGTTCAAAATGGCTGCCATTGCGTATTGTTCTTCGTATATTTTGTCAAAGGTCAAATCAAATTAGCCAAATTTCTTTCTCGAATAAGATTAAAACTGCTGCAAACTGCTCATATGAAGCACGATATGTGGCAAAGAACCCCCCCCCCCCCCCCCCTCTTTTGTTGACCATTGTGTTCCCGGAATCTCAGGAATTCCTTTTAGGTTTCAAGGGGGATGGGTTAGGTTACAATAGTGTTGAGTGCGTATAAAGTATAGGGATAAGAGGGGGGTACCCCTCTGCCACATATCGTGCTGGGTATAAAACTGCTTACTGGCTGGAATGACCTGATATATACAAATCAAATAAGTTAAGAGGGCCTAATATTTCGATCTTAACAAGATCTTCTTTAGAGACATAATGGCTGTGTACAAGAAACAAACATATACATGACATACTCTGACTGTGTGCCAAAATGTCATGCTTTTATCATCAAATGAACAACTCTATCTATACTGCCTGACTATTTTACAACTTTGGAAAACTTTGGATACTTTGGATAATAACTAGTAAGACAAAACGAGAATATACCTGACAGTGTGTAGTCGAGTCGTGCAGGGCCTGACATTCTCAGTTTAGGACAGTAGCTCAGTAAGTCAATCAGTCGATTAACAGCTTTCAGTATTGATGAGATTCGCTTGACCCTTTGAATTAAGCAAAAATAAGTGAAAGTGATTATCTTGATTTGTTGAGAGAAAAAAAGTATGTAGTTTATAAATAAACTAGTATCACACTTTCTTTTCTTTAAAATTAGGTCTGTTCGTGTGGAGCTCCATCAGATCAACATCTTCAATTATTTTAATCACAGTTTGTAAAAATACATCTAAAAAAAGTTCAAATGTCGGATTCGTACTCGCGTTCGTGTATACACATCCTTTATTTGTTAGGTACGTCGTATGCAGTTTCACTTTTTACAAATCTTCTTGAATAAACCCCTCTTCCTATTTCTTGAGGAATGAGACTTGAAGTCTTAAAATCGAGAGCGATGCTCTCTTATTTCTCTTCTAGTACGATAATATAACGGTGCCCAAGGCGTGACGAAATCGAAGAGCACTCATCGGGTCATTCACGCGCCCGTGGTACGGTACTAGTATTGCCAGCAACCCGTCCCCTGGCCCAAGCTTTCCCAATCACCCCGTCTTGCTTACACTTAGTCGGTCATGCCTTTACAACGATAGTAGCTTCGTTCGACGTGCGTAGGCGGGACACAGAAAAGGGCCAGAAAGGCTTCTCGAAATTCCAGGGACTTTGATTCAAGTCAGTTCTAAGAGACTCAAGGTGCTTGAACTGAGAAGTATATATATATATATATCAAGTATCCGCATCTTGGAAAGGGCGGGAAATCAATAAGTTAAGGAGCTAATTTATTTATATACTGGTGTATTTATCAGTACATGTATAATAAGTAATGCTTATAACCATCTAATGTTTAATTGGTCTTTTTTTATGAGAGCGGGATTAGATTAATGTACTGTACCATGACCATGCACGTAGTTGTTATTCAAGGCGCGCATGGGTTGGGTCTCATAATGTTGATAATATTCGCTTCATTCACTTAAAAGGCGCCGAGACCTGGGGCCAATTTCATAAAACATGTAAGCACAAAAATGTGCTTAGCACAACAAAAGTCTTGCTCAGTAAAAACAGGTTATTGGCCCAAACTCCATGTGTTTTTTCATTCAAAGCAAAAAAGAGCTGAATACCAGTCAGAAACAATAAACATCAACCGAATTTTGGTTTGTAATCCTGTTTTTTACAAGGAAGAATTTTCATGCTAAGCAAATTTTGGTGCTTACACGTTTTATGAAATTGGCCCCTGTTGTTGCAAAGCACGAACTGAAACTACATATCTATGTATAACCAGTCATATTTAACCTGCTAAAACTGTACACGTGGACTGGTCGGACTTAATTGAATTCATCCGCTCGAAAGCTTTAACAGAAACATGACCACTTGGCCCATACGTACCTGTCTCTCGTCACTGTTAAAATGAGTAACTTGGAGTGGATTCAATTCGGTTCGACCCATAAAAGTGCAAGTCAAGTGTATAATCTAATAAGTTTAATGGATTCTCCTCCAAAGTGCACTTCATTTCAATTCATTTTTGGACCGAACGCAACTTATCGACCGTGATTTTGTTTTCGTTTTCTCCCTAGGGAGTGGTCTCATTTCTTCCCAACACTAAGCTGTACTTCGGGCCGAGTTCGGGCGGTCTATTCTTGACACGCGTAACTTGTTCTTGCAAAACCCTGGTGGATAGGTGGTGTGTGTTCTTGTTCCGAGTGCAATGTTCACGGGTCGCGTTCCCGCCGTTCGAGCGTAAGAACAGAGTTCGCGTGTCAAGAACAGACCGCCCGAACTCGGCCTTATAGTCGCAAAACTTTCGCAGATCGGGCGGCTTTTTGTACATACACTGTCATGTGTAAAGACCGACGCCTGAGAACTTATTGAGGGCGCTTTTCTATATTTACGTTTCCCGCAGTTTGTAGCGTTCGTTCTCGGTGAGACGACCTGGTGAGACGAACGTACGGTCAAAGCCGAACGATCTTCGGTGGTACGTTCACGTGGGCCTGGTTACGTTCGCATACGTTCGCGTTTATAGAACGCAGCTCACCTGGTGTTCCCAAACGTACGAATCTCCTTGTTACTTTGTCTCACGGTGACGGTGTGCGTCATGTAAGATCTGTAATGCAACCTCAGCCACAGGCTGGACTCTACATTGATGGCAGCCCAAACTACCCTGCTCAAATTACTAAATGTATTCTCAATTTTTTTCGAATTTAGGAGGAAGTATATTTTTTAGAATTAGTGGGGGTATGACCCCGAACATTTTTTGTGTACATGACTTGTGTAAGAGATTCTATATAAGGGAAATAATTTATGGCAAAAGATCGAAAATTTGTGAGGAAAGCCTTTAGAGCGTACACCCTCATCTAGCCTAGGCCAAGGTATCTCGGATAATGTCTCCCCATTCATGTGTACAATAGAATAGTACACATTCTAGTAGAAATTCTCCAAAGAATACAGGTTTTTTAACCAGTAGGCCTATTTTGATTCGCTATTCCTCTCCCCTCGTGGCTTGTGTTGACTTTGTCTGCCCTACAACACCTTGGTAACGGAGCATTGTAACTCTTTTGTTTTTGGCAGAGGTTTTGAAGCACGCCCTCTGTTGATGCAGGTCTCCACGCGAGACATACCTTAAAGGCGCTTTTTTGTGAAGCTTATTCAACTGTGACTGGAAAATCGTTTGATATCAGGTAAGTACTACTGCTTTAATACTACCGTAGCACTCTGTAGCAGCAACTGAAACCACAATGTGGCTTCCTCCTGACTGTCATGTCCTACCCCGACCACCCAGTGACACCTCCCACCCCTACCCCACCCTGTGACACACCCACCCCCGCAAACCCCCGCAAACCCCCGCCTACATCCGCAAACCCCCGCAAACCCCCGCAAACCCCCGCAAACCCCCGCAAACCCCCGCAAACCCCCGCAAACCCCCGCAAACCCCCGCAAACCCCCGCAAACCCCCGCAAACCCCCGCAAACCCCCGCAAACCCCCGCAAACCCCCGCAAACCCCCGCAAACCCCCGCAAACCCCCGCAAACCCCCGCAAACCCCCGCAAACTCCCGCAAACCCCCGCAAACCCCCGCAAACCCCCGCAAACCCCCGCAAACCCCCGCAAACCCCCGCAAACCCCCGCAAACCCCCGCAAACCCATGCAAACCCCCGCAAACCCCCGCAAACCCCCGCAAACCCCCGCAAACCCCCGCAAACCCCCGCAAACCCCCGCAAACCCCCGCAAATTAGATTAAAGATTTACTTTCAAAGTATTTTATGCAAAAATCGGCGTCAAAGTGAGCAATTCTTCAATACACAACTGATGCTCGAGAGTACAGTAAAGGTTTATCTTGTCGATTTATCTCTCTTGTGCAGGGGATTCAGGGCACGTCATAGCATCAACTAGTGCAAAACCACCGCGGCGATGTGTACTAACAAGTAGGTCAGCTGTACAACAGACTGAAAACACAATTATCACTTTGCTTGCAAATAATATCACCGACCTGGCTTTATTGTGATTCATCGGTCCGTTTTGTAAAACTGCTGAATGTACCCGGACCCGCTTCAAGTGGTGTGTTCTCTTCATAGCTTTCATAAAACTACATGTATTTGTAGTTGAAATAAACGTATGTATATACATTCGTTTAAAACGACTTAAAACAACGTTGTATCATACTCTGACTAAATCAAAACTATTCAACAGTGTCAAGCAACAGCGAGTCCCCACTCATCTATACATATCAGCAAGCTTTCAGGATAAAAGGCAATCTTTGGGGAATTTTCTGGCAGGCAAAACCTTTTTGTAAAGTTCGTTTTGTTGTGACTGCATTGTGCAGCCTACACCGAGTTGCGTGACGTAACCGATAAATTAATTATTCATGTCGCCACCGACGAGCAAACCGAAGCCCGCGACGGGTCCAAAGCCTCTAACTAGCGGCGGGGCTCGTCAGAGTCCAACATCTGTCGGACGAGGGGCGATGGGCAATGGAGCGGGTTCACAAACCCGTGCTGGCCCCGGCGCCGGCGCCGCCGCCGGCACGTCGCAGAACGGGAAGGGTAAGGAAGACACGGAGGTGCCAAAACTCCGGGCCAAAGTGGCGCAGCTGACGCTGTACATCCGAGATAAAGATGCCGAATTGGCGACAGTCAGGAGAGAGATCAAGTCCCGCGATGAGCTCATGAAAGAACGGGACCAGGAGATCGGGAAGCTACGGGAGGAAGTGCATAAACTACGGTCGGTGCTACAGCAGCGGACTTTGCAAGATGACCGCCCGGCGGATATTCTGTCCACCATCCATGAGGAACGGGGCATGGCTGGGGCCCTCAACAAGGACCGGAACAAGAAGCAAGGGGTGTCTGGTGAAAGCGGTATTCAGTACAGCGTGAAATCGACAGCTGATAACGCCTTACAGCGATACGAGAAGGACTTCAAGTAAGTAACCACCAATTACAATTAAAATTGGTAAAACCCCAAACTTAAATTCTGCTTTAAAATGGTTAGGTGGACTTATTTGTTGGGGATCTAAATATGAATTAAAAAAACCTGCCTTTCCAGATTCGCATTTTGATCCTAATTCACATTATGATGATTTTCTATTTGTACACCATTATAATAGCCCAAGTCAATCTCAGGTACATTTTTTAAAAGCTTCCTGAAGCAGAGCATGAATTTAGAATGTTCTATCCCCCTAAGGTATTACTAAGGCCTATACGACGTTTACATCCTAAATGAATATAGAGTCGAACCCTAAAAACCATTCGTACCAACCTTTTCATGTGTCGTTAAATGCCAATGTTGTCAACAATCCCCATGCACATGCCTATATGTATGTATGCCTACGTGCCCTAAAATGTTAACTTAGATCACAGAGCTAACAGCAACGATAGATTTGTTTACCTTTGATTTACAATTAAAACATAATAAACCACGCAAAATAACATTATAACCACATGCTCATGCGCATGCGCCCATAAACTTGCGCAGATTTACGCTACACACAAAAAATTAACACATTTTTCCGTTGAAAATAATAGCCCATGTCGTTGATAAGTTATCCTTTCATTTTTGTAGCTTCCAGTAAATTTCTGAAACTTCCAGGACATTTCTGTCGAGACTGTATACGTCCATGTGGGCCAGTATTAGTAATAGCGTGTACATTGTTAGCGAGTTGTTTTTGGAGTAGCGCCATTAAAGCCGTTGCCATGGCGACCTTTTATTGCTATGATAATCAGACGTAGCGAAACGGCATGGTAAAGATGCATAAAGTTCATTGGATAAATCCAGTACAGGAATATTAATCCTTTCAACGAACTATAATGGGTAAGGGTTGACACATAAAGCTGAATACACGGTGACGTATTCAAAGCGCTCAGTGACCGCGTCAGTCCCATATTACATTTTAAATATCTGGGGCTAATTTCATAAAACGTGTAAGCACCAAAATTTGCATAGCATGAACATTCATCCTTGTGAGAAAAAAAACAGGGTTTCAAACCAAAATTTCAGTTGATGTTTATTGTTTGTGACTGGTAATCAGCTGTTTTTTGCTTTAAATGAAAAGCACATGGAGTTTGCATGGGCCGATAACCTGTTTTTACTGAGCAAGACTTTTGTTGTGCTAAGCAAATTGTTGTGCCTACATGTTTTATGAAATTGGCCCCAGGTAGTTCAGTAGAAATACTGATGAAATAGTTAAGATTGCTTCTTTTAAAAGAGTTTTGTTTGTTCCTGTTTTTGATCACATATTTATAAGTTTCTACATATTAGATTAACAGGCCTGCTCGTTATACGCCAATTAATGATTTTGTATAATGGAAGCCCCTTTGTTATTGTGTAGTGAAAGCCAGGAATTACAGCTTATTTATAGACTAGAGCCGACCAGATTCGTCGCATCGTCATTAGTGGAGCAAAAATGGGAATTGTTGGGGGTAATTGCGTCTTTGATAATATAAGCATGGCATTTGTCACACAGTCAGAGATAATGTCATAAGAAAGATGTTGAATATTATGGCCATCGCAGATGTGTCCTTTGAAAACAAATAATAAGTAGAATTACAAGCAATTGTAAGAAGAAAAAGAAGAAGATAGCTTCCATTACTTTCTCTTCTAACTATATTTGTGTAATGAACAGAATCAGCGATGGCCCAATATCCAAGTTCCAAATACCGTTCTCTTAACATACTTCGTGTTCCAAATTACATGCTTGTAATGATGGAGGTAAAAATATCTTGTAAGTTGTATCATCAAATACACAATCCCATCATATATCTGCCTATAGTGTCTATACTAGAACTACGTTCAATATTTGACATGGTTTCAGGTTCCACGTTACGTTAATACATCACAGTTGTTAAAGATAGCATACACCATTTGCAGATATCGACAATTTTTACTACCAAATTATAAAGAAATATCTTTCTTATTTGAAAGTAGGCCTAAATAATGATTGTGGGCATCCAGCAAAATGATTGCTCTATATACCCTATATTTGTTCCGAAAAATATAATTATATAAAAACAATTTACGATCGCCGTATGGCGATCGCAAGAACAAGAACAACTGCCCGACGCTGGTTGAAAACGAACACCGTTGTTCTTGCTTTGGCATCCATGATTGTAACATTTCAAATGCAGTTAAACGATATTTACTATAAAATACAACCCCCCAAATCCAACCATTCATGATAATTCAAGCAATTACCAAATGGTGTATCTAACCTTTAATATTCTCCAATTCGGATATGTTTTGTGTTTTGTTGTGATAAAGCGATTATAATAATCGTACCATGATTCTATAATATTCTGGTGGGTTTACGAGCATGGTTTAGGTACCCTAATTGACAATACTGCGCGCGCGGCTTGCCACCTGCACCACGTTCCAAACGATAATTATTATTAATCATGTCGATTTTGCTGTTCATGCAAGAGTTTTCTGTCCCCAATATCTTGATATGAACGGAAGTGATTTGTGCTTGATGGTATATCTCCACGTGCACGTGATGTCAAGAGGCAGACTCGTACTTGTGATTTTTCCCGTATATATACAGGAAGCACAATTGGACACAAAAGGTTCAATGATGAAATAATTTACCGGCACGTCATGACTGTATATAGCGAGTCGCTACGGTGGTTGCCATAGCACGACACGACATGACTGCAAGACGGGAGAAATGTCTAAGGTTTCAGTTGCTAAGGAAAAAAAATACATCTATGAATGAAGATGCTGAATTATCTTATTTTGTTTATCTTTAAGCAGTTGTTTGAAGGGGAGATATACATGTTATGATATACGGGATGATATATACGGGATGATATACGAAAGGGAATGTTTACGTGTAGCGTATACGATTTGAGTATCCTCAAAGATCTGGCTCTTTTACGACCAGGAAATGCAGTTAAATCCGACTTTATAAAATAGAAATAACACAGCATAATACAGAATTCTTATATGGCGCACGTATCTGCCAGGACTAGTAATAGTAGTACTCAAGGCGCTGTGTCATCTCTGATTATTGGGCCTATAAAACATTCCAAAAACCATCTCAGCTCCCTGGGAAGTAGCCTACACAGCTAATATAAGAATAGTACATCTCCGCCATCACTGAGGTACCCATTTACTCCTGGGTGGAGAGAAGCAATGAGTGACAAAGTGCCTTTCTTAAGGACACACGCACCGTACCATTGTCCTAGGCCAGACTTGAACCCACAACCTGCAGTGTTACCCACATACAGACGGGGAATTCAATGCTCCAGACTACGAGGCCACGGCACCTCACAACATTACTCCTTATCCACAACATGCAATACTACACCATGCCATTCCTAATTTTACAAGCGATAGATCATTCGGCTTCTTAGAGCTCGTGCATGGCGAGAAAGGCAACCCTTTTCATTTCAAGAACAAACAAAACCCGAACAACAATCTAAATAGTACATTCACACGAATCATGTAGACATAATGTTCTTATTGCACGAGCCCAAATCATGAACCATCGTGTTCAATTGCATCACAAACACAAACTGGCGGTAAAAAAATAATGCACTGCCCGATCATGCTGTCAACACTAACATTATTCTTATAAGTACAAGTAGCTTGAAATCGGTGTATATACGTCTCGTATCTTGACTTTTTTGGATGGTCGTAATTAGTTTATTTGAACGGGGTTGGACGTGAAGCGAATCGCCAGAATGTCAATTTTGTTTAGTCATTTTCAAGAGAGATATGAACAGAGTCGATATGAACAAAAATCACCCCATCAGCATTTATATTTAGAATCCTGACGCCGAGCATTTTGCAATTACCACAACTTCCAATCAGCCATCGTGCTTTTTTTTTTATCCTGTTTGATTTTCTCATTTCGGTAATGTCTTCTAGTGATTTTCTATATTTGTTTATTTTCCAACATCACTTTCCTACTTTTCTAAATATAAATCGTTACAAACTAACTTTCAATGTATCCCATGAGTTCGCATTGACATAACAAATTCCCATTAACGTTAATTTTGCTAAAAGATTTTCGAGACTTCACGGTAATTGTGAAAGCTTCAGGCATCGTAAAGTACATCTGGTTACACAAGTACATGTTAAGAATTAAAGTTTTGCAAGGTGGCACTCTCGATGCATCAGAGAGGCCATACAAATCAACTGATATCACACCGTCAAGATATCGGCTTATATCTTGCGCCCCTTACTCGTATACTCTCCTAACCAATTTATCCTTCTATGTCCACGGTTATCCCCACATCTCCTGCTGGTGCATGGCTTCTAAATTCGGCGGTGCCCTGTGGAGACCTGAACACATGTGGACAATGGGAGTGAAAAGGTCTCCACAGAGTAATTCTATAGATGAATAGAATTCACGAAATGGATTTTTGGATTTTACTCAAATTACTATAAAAAAATAGAGTTAGGATGTGGGTTAGGGTTAGTGTTTGGGTTAGGGTTTAATATAGGGTATTTTGGGTCGAAACATTTCAACCAAGGAAATTAATTGTGGTTGAAATAGAAGCATTTTGAAAAAGGTGCTCGACTTTCTAACCATTTTGTACACGAGAACAAAGAGATGTCCCCACAAGGATAGACATTTAAGAATATGCGGTCACAAACACCCGCCCACACTGCACCTCCGATGCTAACCGTACATTAATCCCCACCACACGTCCCAGGCCCAGCACCCAGACTTCAGCAACCCGCTGCGAACCTCTCATTATTTGCACACCGTGTAATTAATTAAACGGTTCAAATTAACCATTACGAATATTGCTGGTATAGTGGCACTTGTAAATAATTGGTATCAAATTTACTAAAAATACCAGAGTTTAAAAACTATACACCTTGTGTATTATGCCTACATACACATGTTATTATCGTACCTGCTACATGTACTTTACAAACTCGTGTATCCCACATTATAAAACCTCTCTGTATTGCAGAGTATACTTTTTTCCTAATAATGTCTCGCACGCACGATCGTCCAACAAACGCACTTGAATATGCGGTTTTTGACTGCGAGTCCAGTGTAAAAAAATATAAACTCATCACAACAAGTATCGAGACACTTCAAAATGAGCCAATAATTAACGGCCCGAAATGGTATGGATTAATCAAAGCAATAATAACCCAGTGCATAATTAGTTTGTTCTGCGTATTTTGACACCTCGATTGTTGAGATACGATGTTGCGGAGCGGAGTTATTGTCATTTCAATGTAGATCTAGTTTCAAAAGTGACAGTCATCCCTATAGAAGCAGGTTTGTATTGATCATGTTGATGTAAAATGATCAGCCATAAGATAATCTCTACATTATGCCCGCCTTTTCTTTTGAAAATCGTCTGGGACTGAATTAACAGTTTAAAGAGTTAAGGTGAAGGACGGTTTGTCGCGACACAAACTATATATTTCTCATCTCTACAAGAAACTATTTTAATCAAATCCCCCCCCAAAAAAAAAACCACCCCAAAACCCCCCAAAAAACACCAAGTGCACGCTCGAGATTGAGCAAGTCTCAATTAGATTGACAACATCCCGTGAATCCATGTGGATATAGGGAGCGGGGGTGGAGTGGGAGGGAGGACGGGTCTCCCAGCAACGGGACTCTGAAACATGAGAAAATGAAGTGTTGATCGGACTCTGTTTATGGCGGACCGAGGGTTGTTGTTGACATTTCTCCCGTCGGAGACGACATTAAAGTGATTAAAGTTACGGGGGAACATTTTTTTGTCAGTTGTACATTTTGTATTATTAACGCTCTGTTAAACTTTTGTTTCCTTTAGAATGTTAAAGGCATAGATACGGTTCACTTATTCGCACAGGAGTTGATATTCATGTATAAACCAGTATAAAAGTAACCAAAGAAACGCCCAAACAATAACAAACGTAGATGTTTTACAAACCCACAAAATTATTAGGCCTTAGTCAGGTCCCCCCCCCCCCCCCCCCCCCCCCTCAATAAGGTTTCATATGAAACCCACAGAAGAAAAAAAATATGAATATAGAAAATTTTAAGGTTTGACTGACTTATAAGTGAAGATACGAAACAATTTATTTGTCGTATACTTTGAATTCTCATTTAGCGAAATTGATTGCCTCTTAAAAATTAATCATCAAAAATCTCCAGTTGAATCAGCTTTTCTAAATTGAATGAATGCCCGTCAATAAAAAGACCGACATGCTAAATTGAATACATTGCTTACGGAATTTGAATGCCCTATAAAACGAAATTGAATGCCATCAGTCTGAATTTGAAACGGGGTAAAACTGGAAAGGCAAAATTTGAAAGCACGAAAATTAAATTGGCTGCTCATTTGTTGAAATTGACCGGGAATTCCTTTTTGTTTGCAGTTCCAGACAGTTGATCAAGAAGGCCATATTGGACAATGACTTCACCAAGAATTTTGACGCCACCCAGGTCAAGGAGATTGTGGAGTGCATGTACCCTATGGGGTACAAAGAGGGCCAATTGGTTATCAGAGAGGGCGATGCAGGGGCACATTTCTACGTGGCTGCAGGTAATACTCAGTTTCATAATGTACATATTTGAAAGTTTCGTTCACTTTTTTGTTTAGATTTGCTAAACTATACATTTTTGGAAACGTTAGGATATACTCAACATGAAAACCAATGTTTACATTTGTTTTTAGGTTCTTTTGGGAAAAAATGGACCTTTAATGTGACGTGACACATGAAAAGTCATTGGGTGTCACGTTAGAGGTTCATTTTTTTTTCAATGCCCCATATCTCTGGAAGTATAAGTCCGATTGGGTTCAAACTTGGTATGCAGGTATGGCGGGATGTGTTATAGATATACATTGAAATGACATCATAATTACGTCATCGTGTGATTTTTTATGATTTTGTTTCATTTTTGGACTTTTAAGCCATATCTCATCAACAGAGCATAATAAAAAAACAATTGTAATATGTTTATTGGGTCATCAAAATGCCATAAAAAAAATCCAAGATGGCCGCCATAAAGAACCTGAGAGCAAATGTAAACATTGGTGTTCATGTTAAGTATATCCTAACGTTTCCAAAAGTGTATAGTTTAGCAAATCTACACAAAAAGTGAACGAAATAACATAAGAAACCTGACTATAAGTAAGACGCTCATTTGTAACTGACCAGTTACGTTTTTTTCGTTTTTGGAGAGTCTCTCTCGATGTTCTTTTGTTGCAGATAAGTTCAGGGGAAACACCAATAGATTCCTTTTTCTCTGACTTGCTATTTTATTTCTTGTTTGTGGTCACATCCTGAGTGGACCTTAGGCTTTTGGTTAGTAATTCTTCCAGAGTTTTGTTATTTACAAAAGTCAGAGATTCTTTAAAAAAACAACTTGTAAATAGATTCACGAGAGGTTGGAGCCCTATAAATTGTTAAAAAAATAAATTAAAAAAAAGGCAAATATTTTTGGTTTTTGTTTGTGCTTGTTTCATTCCTTAAAATTTCAGTTGTCTCGTTTATTCTTCTTATGGGCAAACAAACCACAACAACTTGTTTCTTTCTGTGAATCTTTCTTTTTTAGATGGGGGTCTGGAAGTCAGTAAGGCTGGCAAGGTGCTGGGTAAGATGGGGCGAGGAAAGGTGTTTGGAGAGCTTGCCATTCTCTACAACTGCACAAGAACGGCGACAGTCACAGGTAACTGCAAGCAGCTCCCTCCAGCTAAAACTCAATTTGTAAAGTTGTAAACAAACATGCCTACTTTTGTGTAAGTTGTAAAGGAACAATATTGAAAGGAAAGGCTAATAGTTTTGGGCCATTATTAATTAAAATTAAGTAGGTTTCAGGCATGGAGTTTTAAGGATAGACAAAAGTTTCAAATTTAAAGTGATCTTAATTGCTTCTGCTTTGTACTGCAACAAAAGTACAATTCCTCGCTGGGATATGTACAGTTGCATAGGCCTATGTGATGATCCCTCAAAATGAGTCCTGAGGGCAATATTTTAGGTACATACAATGTATTAGTTGTCTACATGCAAGTAGAAAGCACATATCTTGTTCATTCCTCATTTTGGTATATCACTCAGGTTGACATCTTAATATACAGAAGTTATGTGAGCAAAAACGTTGATTGGTTCTATTGATTTTATAGATCGAGTATAGAATAATGCTAAAAAGGCGACCTATGACTCATTTGGTTGGGTTGGGTTACAATGAGTATTATCAAAATTGACCCAAGAGATAGTTGTTGATTCTTGGATTCTTTTAAAATATTTATCAGCTGTGACAGATTCTAAGATCTGGGCCATAGACCGGACGGTATTCCAAGTCATCATGATGAAGACTGCCATGCAGAGGCACGATGAGCATCTGCAGTTTCTCAAGAGGTATGAGGCAGGTTTTTTTTTTAATTGTCTGGAATTTTGAAGTTCGGATGGATGGCAGTTTCCTAGTCCAAATCTTTACAATTGCATTTGAAAATTCTGGCAGCTCTGAGCCAAGTTAGTCAAGTCTTCAAAAAAAATAAAAAAATTGCAAGACCATCACAAGACAATCACAAACCAATCAGAAGAAAATCGCAAGATGATCACAAACCAATCTGAAGAAAATCGCAAGATAATCACAAACCAATCTGGGGTATATCCCAAGCCCATCAAAAGACAATCACAACCCAATCAGAAGAAAATCGAAAGCCCATCACAAGACAATCACAAGAAAAATTCAGGGCCATCACAAGACAATCCCATCCAATCTGGAGAAAATCGCAAGAACATCACAAAACAATCACAAACCAATCGGAAGAAAACCGCAGAGGCAATTGTAAATCATTCACAAGACAATCATAAGTCCCTGTGTTTGAAGTCGAGTTACAAGTTTTAAAAACTAAAGAGATTCACAAAGATGGAAGTTTGGAAAAAAATCTAAACATTAAGATGAAGAAATAACGATGTTTGAGATTTCGAGTACTCATTAGGACCAGTGAAACATCCCGAAGATTACAGATTTTAATTTTGCCTCTCAATTTTTCTCATTCCTCAAAGTCAATTTTTACTGCATAAAACTGTTATGTTACCTTTTGTTGTTTGTTTCTCCTCAGTGTACAAATAATGCAGGGGCTGTCCGCCTCCAACTTGTTCAAGCTTGCCGAGAGTCTTGAAGTAGAATTCTTCTTGGATGGCGATTACGTCGTCCGAGAGGGTACAAGGGGTGACACTTTCTACATCATCAGCAAGGGATCGGTAAGTGCTGCTTCCGCATCGCTGCCCCTCTTACTTGATCGAATCATCTCATCTTAGACATTATGAGCTGGCTTCTATAAGAAAGAATTAACATTTTTTTGAATCAGGGATTGCCCTTTGGCAGTCATGCCTTTTTAATGGTTCTCATTGAATAATTATTGTCGGGTTTGGGTTTATAAAGGTCATTGCTGTAGGCTGGAGGAATGTGTAAGGCTACAAGAAAGGTTACAACAGCAAGATATGCAATTAATGAGTCCTTGTATACATCCAAGTACAGTGACCTAGTGGCTTTGTGTTTAATGGGTTTAACTTCTCATTTGACAAAGAGGAAAAAGAAACAGTAAATACAATTTTGCAGAAGGTCATTCACGTGTGTTTGGTGATCTTAGAGTTGTACATGATCAGATGGTTGTGAGCATGTCATTATCCAAAGCTTTTTTTTTCTGGAAGGTATAATTTGTTACCTAACCCTAACTCCCTAGGGTGTGTGCAAAATCGTTATTAATTTTGGAGAATTTGGAAGGGTTAGAACATACTTCGCAATCGCATACATAATATTATACTGTTTATGAACATAAAAATATAACTATTTTTATATAACAGTTTGTGGTTATAGTCCTACAACTAACTAATGAGGCAACAAAATAAACTGAATTTGTCAATTTCCAGCCATGAAATTAACAGAGAATGTTAAAACCCAACCGTGTATAGTCACATTCTGAAGTAATACCTACTAATCCCATCTCATCCTGAAATAAATATGTGCTTTTGGTTTGGTTACAGTTTTGGGAAGACTTTTGATAATAGAAAGCAAGACAAATACCAACATCTTTCTGCACAGTTTCTGACTATAATTTGTTAATTTTTGTTAATCTACAGGTGATGATTACTCAGTTTGTTATGGGTCAAGACGAACCACAGGAAGTAAGACAATTAGCAAAAGGAGATTACTTTGGAGAGAAGGCTTTGCTAAGGTAAGCGCTGCTAAGCAAAACAAATATGCTTAGCAATGCATTTGTTGGTGCCAAGTTAAAAATATACCCGAAAAGCACAAGTAGGATAATGTCGAATGACAAAGTAATCTTGTGTGTTCTTGCTAACAATTATTTCTGTGCTTGTTTCCTTTTGCGATCGAGGATCGAAAAACAAAAGAAAACAAAGGGAACAAAAGATCCTCGAAGGACGTTTTTTTGTCCTCGATCGGCAAGATAAGCGCAAAGCAATGGGGTTAGGTTTCAGTAAAGGAATAAAGGAAAACACAATAGGGAATCCTCGGTCGTAATGGCAATTCACGAACTATAGCACTATGCAGATTGCTGAATATGAACTGCTGAACGCAATTGCAAATCGGACTTTGCTGTTTGTCAGTTTTGGTTGGTTCTTTGTTTGTTTTTGTTAATGTTTGTTTGTTTGTTTGCCTTTTTGCTTTTGTGTTTTTGCTTGTTTGTCTTTCTGTTCAATGCCTTTTGCCCGTGATTATTTCTGGATTTACTTCAATGTTTTTGTTATACACTCTCTTGTTTCAGTGAAGATGTACGGACGGCAAATGTCATTGCCGGAACAGCAGGATGCGAGGTTCTTGTCATCGATAGGATGTGAGTAAATACTCAAGAAGTTACTAGTTTCGAGTCTGATTGGGCCAGAGGAAGAGGAAGAGGAATGGCAGAGCAGAGAGATAAAAAGGGGCAAAGGATCAGATGTGGGTTTGGGAATGGACTTAAATCTTCAAGAAGGTAATAATTTTGAGCCTGATTGGGCCAGAGGAAGTGGAAGAGGAATGGCAAAGCAGAGGGATAAAAAGGGGAAAAGGATCAGATGTGGGTTGGGAATGGGCTTACATCTTTGATATCTTGATATCTTTGATATCTGCAAATGGTGTATCCTACCTTTATATAGTGTTTTTGTCAATAGTTCCAGACCAATGTGCTGGGTCCCATTTCACAGAGCTGCTAAGCACAACAATTTGCTTAGCACAAAAAAGTCTTGCTCATTAAAAACAAGTTATCAGCCAAAATTCTACGTGTTTTTCATGCTAAGCAAAAAACCAGCTGATTATCAATTAAAAACAATAAAGATCACGTACAAATTTGGTATGTAACCTTGTTTTTTACCAAATTGTCATGCTAAGCAAATTTGTGTGCTTAGCAGCTCCGTGAAATTGGCCCCTGCTTATTGGTGATTTATTGTTAGGCCCAGTCAACAGTGTGACGACTTGTCATCGTCGCACCATTTTGTCCCACAGTTTTCAATTTGTCATTCCTTTTCCCATTTCAGAGTTTTTAACGAGTTGATCGGTAACCTGGATGAACTACAAAACAAGGACTATGGGGACCAGGAGAGAGGGGCTGCAAGGTATTATGTGCCATTTATTTTGTTTAGTTTATGGTTCAAAATGAATTTATGAAGAAAGAAAAAAAAGAAAAAAAAGTGGATTGTATACAAGTTTTTCTAAAGGGATTGTTCAGTCCGAGGTCAATGGTCATGCCGCATTAAAGTTCCTGTCAAAATCGTTGAAGTGAGAAGGATATTTTTACTTTTGAGTCATCATGTTTTTGCAATTCCAGTGAAAAATGAAAACAAATTAGAACAATTAAGTCATGAATTTATTTTGTTGTTGTATCTGTCTGTAGTTCGGTTTTTTGGAAGTTTTCTTTGCTTGCTCATTCCACTGCTTTGTGCAGATTTACGAAGGGCATTTTTTTAATTTATCTTGTATAGCTTAAACTTTGTAACTAACCCCCCCCTTTTTTGGTGGTGGGTCTTGGGATGAGGGGGAGGGGAGGAGATGGGGGGGAGGGGAGGAGATGGGGGGGGGGGGGGGAGGGGTTGGATAAGTAAGCATGGATGATTATTTTCTTCTTGCATTGTTTTGTAAGTAGAACTCTTTTGTTCCTTTTCCACACACATATTTTGATAACACATGAAGTGCAATATCTCGCTCAAACAATCTTCTAAGTAGGTTTACCGAGTTCTTACAACCGAGATAGGCAATGTATTCCCCATGTAGGACAAGGTTAAAAGAGAAGACAAGACAAAAGAAATTCACTCGGATAGCTCAATTGATAACTCATGCCATCCTAACCTAATAAATCCAACGTTGATAATGACGACCACAATAATTCAACAATAACCGCAACAATCAGAAGTTTCCATAAGGATTGTCTGCCGTGTGTGGCAGTTGCCATGACAACCGTAATTGATTCACCTTTTCGTCATCTTACTACTAAAGAAGCACGATCGGAATTCAATAACCACTGCCGTAATGTTTCACTAACCCTTGGACAAAAGGTTATTTCTTAAATTTCTATCTAGGGAGCTTATTTTTTTTTTTTTTTTTTAACCATGTCTTATGGAAAACAGACCTAAGATTTAATGACGTATAAATGGCTTTGTTTACATGTACGTCAGCGATCGCGGCTCCCATAGGAAAGCACACATGTAAAACAACATGTGTCGTCAGTACACGTATGGTGACATAGTTCCTGTTATTTGCTAAGAAACATCGTTCCTGTTATTTGCTAACAAACATCGTTCCTGTTATTTGCTAACAAACATCGTTCCTGTTATTTGCTAACAAACATAGTTCCTGTTATTTGCTAACAACGATCGTTCCTGTTATTTGCTAACAAGCCAAACAAATATACCAGACTGTCTTTCTAATGGTAATGTCAAAATTTGTAGTTACCATAATTTCACTATTTGTAGAATAGTGCAGTGAATGTTCTAGTGAAGAATAGTTTGCGTTCTAGAATCTTCTAGGTGAATATGTGTTATTTCTACAACATAATATGTCGAACAAGATCATATTTACATTTTTGAAAACAAAACTAACCCAACACTGTTATTGAATTGAATTATTACAAAAAATCTGAAATCACATATTTATGTTCGTTTTATTTAGTAATACTGGAATAAAACCTTTGAAATAATAGAGATTTGTTTCTCTAACACTCATACACAAAAATCATCGCTTTGCTACTTACAATGCTGGACTTTAGACAGACATTATTACATATTAAACCGAACACGCTTGCCTCACAAAATGGCCTAACGGGAGAAATTACTTAAGAACAGTCACAACTACAAATGGCTCTGGCAATTCCTGCAGTAATGGCAATACATCGAGTCGGTTTCCTTTCACTAAAAAAAAAAAAAAAAAATGCCACTCAGTGTAAAGGAAGTGGTTGGTTTTAAGCGCATCAATACATCATGATTGTGAATATAAAAACAGGGTACATGTGGTACTAAAATATTAAGTACAATGTACAAAGTATGTGAGCTGAATATGGGAAATCAGTGCAATAAGGCTGCATGCGTATCGACATGAGATACAGATGATGCTTTATATAAGCAGAAAACATGCAGAATCACAAAGATATTGACCCTATTCATTATCTCCTTCATCTAAACACGTGTGTGTCGGTCACTGTCCTTCAGAAGTAGGATAATTACATTTACAGTGTGCTTCCATTACACAGAGGATAGTAAATTAATCAATCCTGTATTCTACAACACCCCTAATGCAACTTGTTCCCAAAACAGTACAAATTATTTCTTCGGATTATCATTAAAACTTAAATTTTAATCTTGGATCAACATGTCAATTCTTGGACTAGCCCAACATCAGTTACTGCCGAAAGAGTGTGAAATACGTCATTAAAATTCAAAAGCTATGACATTGAAAACACTTTGATAATGTGTACTTCAATTTCTTTCCGTGGTAATATATATAAATCCACATTACTATGAAAAAATTACCCCTGTTCTGGAAACATTTTTTGAAACTTGCTTAACTTTTTCTTCTTTTTTCTCTCATTTTGTCTTAAGAACAAGCAACTCCTCGTCCGAGCCGGAAACACAAAGACGAAGCCTTAAGGAAAAGTTCGCCAACATTCAGTTAGATGATCTCGATATCATAGCCACGCTAGGAATTGGCGGATTTGGCAGGGTGGAACTGGTTAGAATCTTGCATAAAGAAAATCTTGTAGATGATGTGATCTTTTGTTTCCAGTAATAATGAGGTTCTTAATAAACATCGCAAGTGTATGACAATTATGCTCACAGACGCCCATGTGTACTCCTTGGTTGAGAGGGGCAATTGTAGTAAAGTGTCTTGCCCAAGAACACTATGCGGCTCAACCTCGATACATGTACAGCCCATCAGCCAATGCATGCTTGAACGTGCCTTTATTTCCAGAAAGCTCAACAGTTATAACATTCTTGCACTCCCAGATAAATGCTGGTTTAGAATTACGAACAAAAGTGGTTTTTTTTGGTATGAATTCCTTTGCAGGTTGGAGTCGCTGGAGACAAGAGAACATTTGCCCTTAAGTGTCTCAAGAAATGCCACATCGTTGAGACAAGACAACAAGAGCACGTCCACTCTGAGAAGAAGATCATGATGAATGCAAACTGTCCATTCATTGCAAAGTAAGATTTTCAAAGTAAGATCTTCAAGATCTCCAAGTGCAATTGCAATCCTTGGCCACTTAGTATACACAGATTTATGACTTGCAACTAGGGGCCAATTTCATAGAGCTGCTAAGCACAAACATTTGCTTAGCACAACAAATTCTTGCTTATTAAAAACAGGTTACAAGCCAAAATTCTATGTGTTTTTCATGCTAAGCAAAAAAACAGATGATTATTAATCCAAAACAATAAAGATCACGTGAAAATTTGGTCTGTAAATAACCTTGTTTTTGCCAAGGACAAATTGTCATGCTAAGCAAATTGTTGTGCTTAGCAGCTCTATGAAATTGGCCCCAGAACACCTATAGAAAGATGTTCACACATTTTAGGAACTGCTACGAACATAGGGCTGGAGAGCTCAGTTGGTAGAGCACTGGAATGGTAATCCAAATGACATGGGTTCAATCTCGCTCCAGTCAATTTCTTTGTTTATACTGATACGTTGTTTTTGTTTTTTTTAAGTACTCAAATTATTTCCCATTATTTGCATTCCAAAATTATGGGAGCCAGTAGTTTCATGATGGTGCATTTGAGCTCTGTTTATGCTTTTATGAAATTCCAACTCACAGTTTTATCGTATTATTATGAAATACACGACAAGAATTATCAGAGCTAAAAACCGATTGATGATGAAAAAGTGGGCGCGTCATTGACGGCATTGAGTTGTAATGGGGCTTAGATGACTTCCTCCTAATCAATTTTTTTCTGTTGGACAGAAACGATTTTCTCTTAATTATGAGGAAAAAGGCTGTACCATTGGAAACCTTACGCGGAGCTCGTTAGTGATATAGTATGTTTGAAAACAAGTCAAAGAATCCACACTATTGCATGGATTTGGGACTTAAGGTAAAACATATTTGTTTTTTGTATTAATGTTTTTTTTTCTTTTTAGATTGTACAAGACGTTTAAGGACAGCAAATACGTGTACATGCTGATGGAGGTGTGCCTCGGAGGCGAACTGTGGACCATTCTCAGAGACAGGTGCGAAAGGCAGGGGTCATAACTGGATTTAATTACTTTAAAAAAAGCAAACATTTTCACCCACCCGAGCAAATATATGGCCCCGGTTGGATGTTCTATATTTGCTTTTATTTTGGGTTTATGAAGTTAAGTTGGTTATTTTGTTTGGGGGGGAACAATTATTTTCCCCGATTCATTCCAGGGGGTCGTTTGATGACCACACAGCACGTTTCTGCACAGCGTGCGTCGTGGAGGCCTTTTCCTACTTGCATCGAGAGGGGATTGTTTATCGAGATCTCAAACCAGAAAATCTGCTGCTGGATTCTAAAGGCAACGTCAAGATGGTAAGTTAAATTATTATAGTCATTTGAAATTATTATTATTATTGAGGTCACTTTCAAGTGACCTCAATCCTGCAAAATTCTGCAATTTGCAAAGAGGAGTTTGACTGCATTTGGGATGGTTAGGGTTAAACATTGAAGTCTTAAAAAATCAAGTGGCTAAATATCGTTTGGTTCTACAGGTCGACTTCGGTTTTGCCAAGCACATTGGTTTTGGTCGCAAGACGTGGACATTCTGTGGTACACCGGAGTACGTCGCCCCTGAGATTATACTGAACAAAGGGCACGACTACGCAGCTGACTACTGGTCACTGGGAATTCTGATATTTGAATTCCTCACCGGCAAGTGAGTAGCAAAAGGTTTCAAACAAAACCGATTTTTTTTTTTCTTACAAAATTCCTACAAAATCTTGTTGTATTTTTCGTTTACAGTTCGTCGCTCATTTGCAGTTGTGCAGTTGTTTTGGACTTTTTTTTTTTTTTAGATCACAAAATTGTCAAAATGGGATATCTAGCCGTTGCCATTTTGCCATTGGAGCAGTGATTGCTTTGGGGAACAAATTCACACAGAAATTGCTTTTAGGAGAGGAAAATAAATTGAAAAGAAAGAAAGATAGACAAGTTGGAGTTTTCAGAATTGCTGTTTGTGTTCTTTTTTTCTTTTTTTTAGATCACAAAATTGTCTAAATGGAATATCTAGCCGTTGCCATTGCCATTGGAGCAGTGATTGCTTTGAGGAACAAATCACCCAAAAATTGGTTTTAGGAGAGGAACAACATTGAAAAGAAAGAAAGATGGACCAGTTGGAGTTTTCAGAATTGCTGTTTGAGTTCTGCTGATTGTAAATTAATTTCATAGAGCTGCTAGGCAAACAAAATTGCTTAGCACAAAAAGTCTTGCTCATTAAAAACAGGTTTCCAGCCAAAATTAAACATGTTTTTCATGCTAAGCAAAAAAACAGCTGATTATCAATCCAGAACAATAAAGATCAGGTAAAAATTTGGTCTGTAACCTTGTTTTTGCCAAGGACAAATTGTCATGCTAAGCAAATTTTTGTGCTTAGCAGCTTTATGAAATTGGCCCCAGGCGTTAGAAAGTTTGATGCATTAAACAAAACAAACACGACATGTATAAGTCCATGCTATTCTCTTTATTTTTCCAGCCCACCTTTCACTTCTGCCGACCCAATGATGACGTACAACATCATCCTGAAGGGCATCGATATCGTAGAGTTTCCCAAGAAGATCACGCGTCACGCCTCTTCATTGATCAAGAAGCTGTGCCGCGACACTCCCGCCGAGAGGCTAGGCTACCAGAAGAATGGCATCTTAGACATCAAGAAGCACAAGTAAGACCACACCCAAAACTGGCAGAAAGAGTGTTTTGAAATCCTTCTACTATTTTTTTATTTTTTTTATTTTTTACCTAGTTAGTTTCCCTTGTGGTTTAATTATGTATTATAAGATACAAATTCGTATCCTCATTGAGTGATCCCCACAATGTTGCTTTCTACATTGTATCGTAAAATTGGGCATGATCCCTGGCCACACGGCATTCTGGTGTTTATGACTTCTGACTTGCGCCCTCGAACAAAGATACTGACAATTTGGGAGACCCCCAACATCGGGCAAGATAACTCAGTTGGTAGAGCGTCGGTCCAGTATTCCGGAGGTCGCAGGTTCAAGTCTTGCCTTGCCAATTTTTTTGTTAAATGTTATTAGTATTTTTATTATTTTATACAGGGTGGCCTCATCAGATAAAAATCTGCTTTCCATAAATATTAATTAAAAAACAATAGGGATTTAATAAAAACACAAGAAACATAGATGTTATTAACAATACAAACAAATTAAAACATTGAAATATTTTTTTATTAAAAATGAAAAAGATGAATATAAGCAAGTAAAAACTCCAAACGACAGGACAGGGAAATAAAGAATTGTTAATAAAATGCCCGAAAAATATTACATCATAAGTATAAACACATTGATTATCGAAACAAAAAAATTTAAATAAATAAAACCCTCTAGTCACTTAAAGGTAGTATACACCATTTGCAGATATCGAAAATATTTACTACTGAATAATTAAGAAATACCTTACTCAATTGAAACTAAATAATGATTCTAGGCATTCAGCAAAAGGATTGCGCTAGATATCCTGTAATTATTTTTTTTAAATGAATTTTATAAAGAAAAATTTCCTCTCGCCGGACGGCGAGAGCGAAAAAACAAAAATAACATAAGAATAACTGCTCGACCCCGGTTGAAAACAAACGCTATTTTTCGTGCTTTTCTCGGCATCCATGATTGTAAAACTTCGGAAAAGTCAGTTAAACGATATTTACTATGAAATACAACCCCCCAATTCTACCCATTCATGATAATTCAAGCAATTACCAATGGTGTATACTACCTTTAATAGCATCCTAAATTGCCCCAAATGACCAGAGAACATAGTAAATAATCACAATGCAAAGCCCCCAACATTTTTGTAGATCTTTCAGGGGCATAGTGCAGCATAAAAAATAAGAGGAATTTTGTCTGAAGCAAACACCAGTTTGTATGCAAACTCCATATCGATATCAATAACACAGAACCTCAAAGGTAAAACCCATACCTACTTTAGCCTCCAGAAGAAAAAAAACGGTGTTCAACTCATGTACGATGTTAGGTGGGTTCAAACCCTGCCAGGGACTTTGTACCCTTGGGCAAGACACTTCACTACAATTGCCTCTCTCCACTCTGAAGTATAAATGGGTACCTCCAAGGGTCAAGGCTAAATTGAGCAGCTAAACGGCTGCCACGTGGTCCAGGACCCGATGAACGGGGTAATAATTTTAAAGCACTTTGAGATCGTTGACACGATGGTAAGCGCTATATAAGCACAATTTTTTTAATTATTATTATGCAAATTGTAATGTTTGATTAATTAATTATCTGTGACAGGTGGTTCCAAGGTTTTGACTGGGAAGGCCTCCAGAAAGAAAAGATTGTCCCACCTATAATACCCAAGGTACGCATTATAAATGCAGCTATTTGGTCAATTACTTGGTAAAATAGGTCTGTTCATCTAATTGATTTTCTCCGGTACAGGATTATCTAAAGATAGGGGAGGGAGTGTGTTTCTTGACTCACGATTAGCGGGTCAGGGGTTCAAATCCATCCGCTGGCTATATGTTGTGTCCTTGGGCAAGCCACTTTACCTCAACTTGGCTCTCTCCACCCTGGAGTATAAATAGGGAGTAACCTACGATGGACTTTAGCATCCTGTCCAGGGGAAATAGAAATGTTTTAAGCTACTGAAAACAAAGTGAAACTTCGGCCTGATGAGACGTACTGGCTCGGGACAGACTGTACTTTACTTTCTTTCATTTTATCCAAGAATTGCAGAAATAAATTTCTGATGTCTTATCTTGTAGGTGCACAGCGCCGACGACGTCAGTAACTTTGACTCTTACGGCAAAGATTCGGAGATGCCTCCCGATGAATTCACGGGATGGGACGACAACTTCTGAGGCTTTCTCTGAAATGTCTTCATGTAGCTGTGATTGAGAGAGAGCTAGGCTTGATGAGGCTCGTGTTCTTGATGAAATCTTCACTGAAATCAACGTGTTCAGACTTGTAGGTCAACACAAGGTATAGAACAAACTCATCAAGAGCGTAGCTTCTCAGAATAGTCATCCCTAACTTCGCTTTCCTTGTTATCTCGTTTTGTAGGGTTTTGTTTGTAAAACATAGAATACATTAGTTTATCTTATTTATTGCTGTTTACATGTAATTGGTTTTAATTGAGGTGACGTTCTTGAGTGCAGAAACCGAAAGTTTGAAATGCAGGATCGTTTGGGTAAACCGGGCTACACTTTTATCTTTCATGACAAGAGCCTCTTGAAGGCATTTGGTAGCCTCGGAGCAGATTCGGTGATTGATTCTGCAAAACAAGAATATGTCTTTACTTCGTGATTCTGTCTAGATTCAGCAGATGCCTTTCGTTACACATTGTTACGAGAAAACATGGCCGCCAAACTTTCATCACAAGAGCCCCTTGAATGCATTTGGTAGGCTCGGAGTTACTGCTATGATTTGGGAGTAGATTCGGTGATTGATTCAGCAGATGCCTTCCGATACACATTGTTATGAAAACATGGCAGCCAAACGACATTACAGCTTGTTAAGTGGAATCCGATTTGCTGGCGCGCGAGGTCACAGAAAATTGCAAAACATATCTGACGTTATGGGATCAACATCAAGAAAACAAAGGTCATGATGACTAGCAACAGCCAAACTTGAAAAATAGAAGTTCAGGGAAAAGATTTAGAGACAGTAGACCATTACATCTATCGAGGAAAGAAGATCACCCTCAACAACGATACAGGGAAGAAGATAAAGAGAAGAAGGTTAGGTTAGGCATCAGCTACATCCTTCGAGACCATACCCTTCCTATATCCCTGAAAAGGCAGGTTTTCAATCAGTGGACCACCGCCAAACGTCTAGAGAAACAAACGAAGAGTGACATAAGAGGGAAAGAAGGACAGGGTGACAAAATGAGGATCTGAGAAAGAAATTTGAGAGTGCGGGATATTATTAAGACCATTAAATCAAAGATGTGGAGATGGGCAGGTCACCTGGCAATGAGGAATAACAACTGGTGGACATGCAAAACAATTAACAGGACTCTGAGAAACCAAACTAGAAAAAGAGGGAGACAAAAAAGAAGATAGAGGGCGAACTAAGAATACAAGTGATGGCATTGAATGGCAACAGACAGCTCAGGTTAGAGAGAGAAGAAAATTGGTAAAGAGGCTTTTCTTTTGCAGTGGAGCGAAATAGGCTAGGAAGAAAAACAGGAGATCTGCGCATGTGAATGTCCGATACTCAAACTAGGCATTTGGTGGGCTTCAGGAATTGTTGGAAAAAAAAAACCAACAATTTAACATCTGCACTTATACACAGTTAAGGGAAAAGCTGAAAGAGTGGTTTTAGGTAAATACAATTTAGTTATATTTATTTCAAAAAAAATGCTCTTCCATTTTTTTAAAATTATGACACCTACTTTTGTGTGGTGCATATTTTAATATTTTCATGAAGATATTAATATTTTATACATTACACTTTGGAGAATTTAAGATGTTCGTATGAATAGATATAAGAACAATTTAGATGAAAAATTAAAATGAAAAAAAAAATATTGTTTGTTGGATTGTTAGATTTTAGAGAAAAATATCCCGATTGATAGACTTAAGACTGGTGCTTTTGTATTAACTGAACATAAATATGGGTATGAAAGTGATTATGGAATCTTGAGTAATCAAAAAGAAAATTTGGAAAACAATACATGCATTCTTTCTGTACATACTGTCAGTTATGAAATGAACAAATAAATGTTGGGTTCTGTATGTTGTTTAATGTTAATGTTAGTTCTTATAAAGCGTTTTAGACTCCCACAATGTGTCTTTAACAATCAAATGTCAAGAGAAAATTGTGGTGAATTGTTTTCCATGTTTTGCTTAAACTTGCTGTACATACTAATAAAGTTATGGTGTTTTTAAAGTCAATAAATTTAAAAGTATATACCGTATATATTTTTATACATATCCGCAAGTTTTTTTCTGATAAGTTCAAAAACCCTTTCAGCCGAGATTTTCAATTTAAAATGATTTGTAGTCCCGGCTCTATCTGTTTGTCGTTGTTGTTCAAAATATTTTAAAAACATGCCACGGGATTTATTAGTGGTGTTAAAGTAATCCAGGCGCGAACTGGTTAATATTTACAATTTAAGAAAATCAGGTGGTGGTTGTAATGTACAGAATAGAATGCCTAATTGTTTGGTTTTTTAACCTCAAGTTAAGGTGTTGGTTTTTTCGAACCACATATTTTTTTTGTAATGAATGGCAGCTTCACTATGCGATTTATTTGAACTTCTTGAAACTTGAAGTGGTTAAAGAGAATTGGGTGGAAATGATGATTACACAAAAACAGTTGATTTTGTTGGATGTTGTAGTGAATCTGTTCACACAGCTAAACATTTCAACAGTTTAGTTTAACCCCCTAGGCTCTCGCACTAGAAAGCATACCAAACCTAACAAACTTTAACAACTGCACACAGGTTCAGTAGTTAACCCTAACCCCCTTGGCTCTCGCACTAGAAAGCATACCAAACCTAACAAACTTTAACAACTGCACACAGGTTCAGTAATTATTGGTACTGAACCTAACAGTACTAAACGTGCCAAACTCCAACTTGTTGGATTGACTTGGTACAGATGGGTCCATGCATTGTTCGGTGTTCAGGATCAGGGCTGTGATGACTGGCCACATATAGTGTACACATCATAGTTATAGTTGACCAGGAATTGTGCTGTGACCAGCCCGAGCTCACCCACAAATAAATGCCTGTGCATTCCCCCAACTCCAACATTTTTAAAAGTCTGGTGCCTTTCGGCCCTGAACCTCGCAGAATTTCAACACGGTCTTCCTGGGCCTTTTGTACCGAGTCAAATAAAGTCCAACAACAAGTTGCTAATGTTTGGTAACAAACCTGCCAAAACCTGCGGTTGGAGTTTAATTGGCTTGGGGTTATTTAAGGTTAATTCGTTTTATTTTACATTAGAGTTTAAAAAACTGTTGTTTTTTTGGATAATATAAGTTGAAAGGTACTATAGTGTTTTCAGGATAAAACCTTTGAAATCTAGAGATTGTTAATTAAACGTTATTTTACTGGTTAAAATTTTCAACGATAGGGATTAAGAAAAATCTAATATTTTATTTTAGACATAAATATTAAAGTTTTCCCAACTTGATCTGTCAAGGGGCAAATTTCATAGAGCTGCTAAGCACAAAGATTTGCTTAGCACAAAAAAAGCCTTGCTCATTAAAAACAGGTTACCAGCCAAAATTATACATGTTTTTCATGCTAAGCAAAAAAACAGCTGATTATCAATCCAAAACAATAAATATCATGTGCAAATTTGGTGTGTAACTTTGTTTTGCCAAGGACGAATTGTCATGCTAAGCAAATGTTTGTGCTTAGCAGCTCTATGAAATTGGCCCCTGAAGAAGTAAGTTAACATCCTTGATGCACACGCGATGTGGGTATTTTGTATCATGTTGCTCGTCGACGTCTATTGTTCAGTCTCATGTCCGATTGTTTTTTAACTTTTGGTATGTATTCCTCTTTTCAAGTATGTGGGTTGTTTGGCTAATGTAGGTAATGTATCTGTAATATATGGCACCTTTCATATATTGTCGACTCCCATTATACGTGTAAGTCGAGACAAAGGGTAAGGGCGCAAGGAAAATTGTTGACAGGTGCGTCATATCAATGTGTATTCGTTTTTTGCCTTAAAAATAACATTGTAATATTGAAGCTCGCATTGGTCAAATTTGGATATTAAATGGTTTATATGAAACACATTTTTCCTGTTCTTTATGTGGAATTTGTTCCTTATTTTTAAAAAATACCTAGTTTAGCTATCCTTCACTATGTCGTTTCATCATGCCGGATGTCCGTTCTTGACGAGGAACTTTGCTCGCCTGTTGCCCTTGAGATCACTTTCTTCATCTTGATCAGACTCGCGTATTTGGCTGTACCGTCCCACTCAAGGAATTGAGTCAGGTTTTTCTTGTCGACCAAATCAGGCGAATCTGTTGACAGGAAAGACAATATCTATCGCGTTAAGAATAACCCTAACCCCCTAGGCTCTCGCACTAGAAAGCATACCATACCAAACAAACTTCAACAACTGCACACAGGTTCAGTAGTTAACCCTAACCCCCTAGGCTCTCGCACTAAAAGGCATACCAAACCTAACAAACTTCAACAACTGCACACAGGTTCAGTAGTTAACCCTAACCCCCTAGGCTCTCGCACTAAAAGGCATACCAAACCTAACAAACTTCAACAACTGCACACAGGTTCAGTAGTTAACCCTAAACCCTAGGCTCTCGCACTAGAAAGCATGCCAAACCTAACAAACTTCAGCAACTGCACACAGGTTCAGTAGTTAACCCTAACCCCCTTGGCTCTCGCACTAGAAAGCATACCAAACCTAACAAACTTCAACAACTGCACACAGGTTCAGTAGTTAACCCTAACCCCCTAGGCTCTCGCACTAGAAAGCATACCAAACCTAACAAACTTCAGCAACTGCACAGGTTCAGTAGTTAACCCTAATTACCCCCTTGGCTCTCACACTAGAAAGCATACCAAACCTAACAAAGTTCAACAACTGCACACAGGTTCAGTAGTTAACCCTAACCCCCTAGGCTCTCGCACTAGAAAGCATACCAAACAAACTTCAACAACTGCAAACAGGTTCAGTAGTTAACCCTAACCCCCTTGGCTCTCGCACTAGAAAGCATACCAAACCTAACAAACTTCAGCAACTGCACACAGGTTCAGTAGTTAACCCTAACCCCCTTGGCTCTCGCACTAGAAAGCATACCAAACCTAACAAACCTCAACAACTGCACACAGGTTCAGTAGTTAACCCTAACCCCCTAGGCTCTCGCACTAGAAAGCATACCAAACAAACTTCAACAACTGCAAACAGGTTCAGTAGTTAACCCTAACCCCCTTGGCTCTCGCACTAGAAAGCATACCAAACCTAACAAACTTCAACAACTGCACACAGGTTCAGTAATAATTGGTACAGAACCTAACATAATTCAACAGGGTCTCAATGGGCCTTTTTGTACTGAGTCAAACAAAGTCAAAACAACAAGTTGCTAATGTTTGGTAAACCTAGCAAAACCTGCAGTTGGAGTTTTATAGGCTTGGGGTAGCAAGAGTTGAGACAGATATTGACAATGTGGTACATTTCTAAGCCAAACCCTACACCAATGGACAAACAACAGGTTTCGTACTTTTTCTGAATGTTTCAACCTACAAGAGCTGGAGTAAAAGTTTAAACTAAATTGGACAAAGCGTCATTAACTCTAACAGTCCTGAATCTTCCAAGTTTTGATACCTCGAGTTGAAAAATGTGAATTTGTATTTAAGTGGCTTCAAATAAAACATCCACAAGGCATTATAAAATCTTAAAGGCTCAGCATTGGCAAACGAATTGATTCCCTTCCTTAAACCCTAACATTGCCAGATGCAGCACGTGGAAAGGTCTGCTACACTTTGATGCATTCATCATCAACAGGCAAAACCAGTGCACAAACAGCCAAGTCTAAGTCTATTGTGAGCTAGTACCTAATGAACAATGGCAGAGATGGATCCTGCTGCGTTGAGTGACCACAGACTCTGAGGCAGTTTAGCCTCAACATTTTTAACCTGATGGATCTTGCTGCACTGGGCAGGCAAATCATTTTGATAAATGCTGCATGTTGCTGCTACGTCTGGCAGGGTTTCTAGCCAAAATACACTCGAGGGTTAATTCAGGCCCAATTAGTGTCAGTAGAAACCCACCAAGTCCACAAGTATTGAATAGGTTTCTCTCCGTCTTCGTGGTGGATTTAATGACATCTTCCCTTGCTGCATGTTGGCGTCCTTTCCTCGCCTTCATTCCCTGGATGATGTCAATCTGTTCCAGCTCCTCATCAAACCGATGAAGGTAACTGTAAACAAACAAAAATGTGTAAATAAACCCAAAAACTACAACAACAACAATTGTTATAATAACATTTTTCAGTTGGAATTCCTACCGGTACATGTAAGCATTTATAGGAAGGGGCATTTATGATTTAAAGCTTTGTACAGTTAAATATTTAACTTAACTAATTTCAAAGAAGTCAGTAGTGTATCCAGGTTTAGGGTTTGAAAAGCTGGTTAAATTTATTGAGTACATAATGCTACTCATAGTCTTCTGGACAAATAAAGTCAAATTTTGTCCAGAGGAGTGGGAGAAGGAGGAGGGAGGGGTCTCTTTTCCCCCTTTTTCTTAACCAGTTCGCGCCGGGATTAATTTAACATCGCCGAGCCGAGGGATTATTTTTAACAAAACTCGATCCGAAGCGGGTTCAGGCTGATAGTGCCGGGAAGCACACCCACGCATTTCCGGCCTTGCTCGCTGCTGACATACATTTCCGAACTTGAACTTGGCGTGTTTGTGCGTCATCCGTTTTGAATTTGGGGAAATTTTTGCGTTTATATACGTCATCCGGCGCAAACTGGTTAACGTGCCAAGGATGCATACCTCTCAACAAGTTCGCAGAGCTGTTCTTGCATGTATTCTGTCTTCTCTGGGTCGGTGTGCTCCTGAAACCAAAGCAGCTTATCAACAAGAAGGCCCATCTTCAAGGAGGTCTCATGATGTACCCTGAGGATTAGAAATAATTTAAGAATGCAATATTGATCATAATGACTGGCATGTATCTATACACATGTATATTAAGTTGATGAATAGTGTCAAATAATGAAATGAGACAATTTCCCCAAAATCTGTTCAGAATCTTAACAGGAAATTTCAATATCATTTACCTACCTTCCAATCCTTTCTTTCCTTACAGCAGCACCAGTGACTTTCATGGCTTTCCGGCTGTTAGGATGCAGTACTTTGGCCCGGTGGCCCTTTGTTTTAGGCTGCCAAAAATAAAAGTGAGTTTCAGTAAATAAAAATGATGCAACAAAAAATGCACTTTAAACCTGTATGTTTGAACACTAGTACTACATGTATTAGAACCATTTGAGGTTATAAATGTTAACCTGTCCTTCCTCCATGATACAAAATATGTTATTTTCAAATTATAACAAGGAAAACATAGATCCCGAATCTTTGTTTTTTGTTTGTTTTTCCTAGTGATTACTGATATATTCATACGTACAACTTCAAGGTAATCCCGATCCCAAGGACCTTGTTTTAACCCTAAATACCTACCCTACTTGTTTTACACATAACCTGAAACGAATCCTGCAAAAAACTGCAATTCAAATGTGTTAAATCTCCATAAACCTAACAATCCTGCCAAATCGGCTATTCCCAATCCCAGTGGCAGTGATCACTACCTCAATCCTGCACAATCATTGTGATTCGTGAAGCACCCGCTTTAAAATCACGACACAAATATTAGTATTTAAAAATTCTTACCATTTTTGAAAGATAAAATAATAATCTGATAAAACTGCATAAAAAGCGACGAAACAAACGTTTCTTGAGGACAATATAAGGCGATAAACATGAGCATCAATTGCTCAGTATTTACACGATTCGTTCACTTAGCACATGGGCGGCGCCATATTGTAAACCCTTCAGTTTAGTGAAAAATAAATACAACTCGAACATAATAGCCTATGATTACATTTTCCCAAATTTCCTGTTACTAATTTAGTAATCATCTTCTACATGTATCAATTTCTTATACATGTAATTCGAAGATAACTATTTTTATAATCATTTTTTTAATTAAAAAGAAAACCTTTTTTTAAAGAAAGTTAAAAGGTCTTTCTCGATATGCGCTCATAAAGTATCGATTGGTGGCGCCCTATATCAACATTGTTTGTGATGAGCAGAGCTGCATTTTCGAGGTAGACAGGTTTTTTCTCTTAATTAAAGTGAGTGAGTGAGTGAGTTTTGGGTTTAACGCCGTACCGGCATCAGTGGCCATATTCACGGCGGGAATGTGTACAAATATAAGACAATAGTTAGTAATAAAAAAAAAACAATCAAGTGAACTGTGGAGAATATAAGAACTTGGAGTCAGAAGGAACAATTATCACACAGGAAAAGAATGAGAACGATTCGAAAGAATGAAAAACCATTGTATAGAAGTATAACGATAGACTGATTCTAGGCAGTTTTCCAGGAGAATCCCGTGGAAGGCGGGCCACGGAGGATTCCCCAGACACACGGCACCCTGTCTAAATTTGTCCCGCAAGGCCGGCCGTTTCCCTTGCAGTTTAAGGGTCCGGGCCCCGCCGGTATTTTCACAGGTCCACATACCTCCGGGTGATGAGGGGACAATGGCTCCGAGCGTCTGGTCAACCCCCCACGACCAGTCCCCCAGGACTAGTAGGGCCTCCTGTTTAACTGTCCAGTTAATTATAATATATTAATTGTGTCAATAAAATTTATGGGAAGTGTATGAATAAAGTCTGGATTTATTTTGTGAGACCCACCTCAAGGGCAGAGCAAAATCTTGTCTCACCAGGGTGAGCAAACCCTGAGATGAGTCTCAGACCAAAGAAAGACAACTTTATACGGTAAAGAAAGTGTGGAAATTATATTTGTATATGATTTGGAAAACTCATCCCATGGGCAGAATAACATCTCGTCTCACCGGGGTGAGCAAACCCTGGGAGGAGCCCCAAACCAGAAAAAATATTTGTTATATGAAAAAAAAAATATGCAAGTGGGCGATTTACAAAATGTGGTAAAGTTTTGATGATTTAAGGAATGCAATAATGGTATTTGGAGGCATATTGAAAGTATCTTTTAGCGTAGCAGCAAAGAAGTATCGTTGTCTGATTTCAGCCATTTCAACACATTCTACGATAAGGTGATTCATGGTCAGAGGACTATTACATGAGATACACTGTGGTTGTGGGTCTGCTTTGAGAAGGAAAGAGTGTGTTAATGTTGAGTGGCCTATCCGGCATCTAGTCAGGACAACCTGATCTTGTCGAGATAGATTTCTATAGGGTTGCCAGAAGCCAAGGTGAGGTTGAATGGAGAAAAGTTTGTTGGATGTAAAGGTTGCCCAAGATACTTGCCATAACTGTTTGGTGTAGGAGTGAATAGAATTCCTCAGGTCTGTATAAGGGATGGTACATGGATTTATTGGTAAATCTAATGCTTGTTTAGCTAGAGCGTCCACTTTTTCATTTCCTGCTATGCCGACATGGCTTGGAATCCAGCAGAAACTCTTAATTAAAAGCATTTACATTAACCTTAACCACATCGATTATTATGTCAATCGAAATTAGATTTATTTAACGAATGCTGAATATTATGAAAATATTACCTTTGAAAGAGCTATGAGTATGACTAAGTAATAAAACTGTCAATTGTCAACTCTATTTTATTTTTATTTTGTGTGGTTTTTGTTTTTCAGTAATCTGTGATGGCAGACATCAATTTGACGCAGGTTGGCATAGTGATAACCATCACGGCTATAGCACTATTATACCAACTTGAGCTCGACTATGATCCCCTAATCGTCCAGCAAAGCGCCGTGGTAGCAAGAAACACCGATGACGTTTCAAAATATTTGACAAAAGTTGTGGATTACCCGAAGGTAATGACAAAATCAACATTGTAAATACTTTCAAAAGACTTAACCCCTTGACGCCAGTATTATTATTCCTCACTCACCGGATTATACACATTAATGCTAAGCAGCCTTTGCCCAGTAGCTGCACTGCATGATGGACATGACCGTGCAGCTGTCACACAGGCCGTGTTCTACGGCATAGCACAGCAGAGAGCATTCCGAACGAATTTGTATGCCGCGTCAAAATTTATCTTTGGCGTCAAAGGGTTAAATACACAATCATTATTTGTTGGACAATGGTTGAATTTAATGATCAGTATGTTCATTTGTATTTATATTATTACATTTTTTTATTTATTTGTTGTTTATTAAATAATGCTAAGATTTTACCTTGCCATCAATACAGATGCCATATTTTATGTAAAAATAGATTGATTTTGAATACTGTTTTCTTCCTACTGCACATCAAAAACAATTGCAAAAGAATTAACTTGATCAAGTTGAAGCGATTACAAAAAAATTACGATGCTGCTTTTTCCCAAAAATAATTATTAATGGATTATCAGATGTCACAATTTTTTTTTTTTTTACCCCAGTGGACAGGATTTGTACAACACGTTGAACCCTTAGACAACTCTGCCTTTGGAATTGGGAAGTCCTACCACATGCACGTCAATGTGCCTACGGGACTTGAACGTTACCACACCCTGGTTCGAACATACACCCCAAACTTGCAGCTAGCGTTTGATGTGGATATGAACCTCCTACAACCCATTGTTGTTATTGAGGTCACAAAAGGTGCAAAGCCGGGTCTCTCAAAGATTTCACTCAGCATCTACTCGCAGAGGAGAGGTTATCTTTTTACGGTGAATATAATTTGTAATTTTGTTTAAATTTTTGTTAAATGTTCCCATCCATCCAGCGTTCCAATTTCAAATAAAATTTTTTTTTTAAAGGAAAAACTGCCGCAGTGGGTAGGCCTCATGGGTTGTGATTGAAAAATCTAGGGTTCAATTCCAGCTTTTAGACTGCTGCATTGTCCTTGGGCAACCCAGTTTGCTGAAACTCAGACTTCGCCTAAAATACTAAGGGCCTTTTTGAATCCCTGAGTTTGTCTTCGTCTTTGGCTTAAGGCGATTTTAGATTCTTAACTGCAAGATCTCCAGCCACATTCTGACGCCTGTTCTGCTTCAGAAACATTCACTCGATTGATGTGAACCCCAAAAGTTAAACTATTTTCTATTTGCCTCCATTTCTATTCGCTTTTCAGTGACGAAGCCAAAGCCGAAAACGAAGCAAAGGTTTTGAAAAGACCCATAATCCCAGCTAATACCGGTACTCTGTTTTTGCTTTTCTTCTATTTACAGAGCACTATTCTGCCAATTGCCCGATTTGTGATTACCAGTCACCTCCAAGGAGCACTGTTTCACATGAAGCTACTGATGCAACAATAACCAGAGGGACTTCCCCTTTCATTTTGACCTGTGCAATACAACTATGAAGAAAACTAAGTATTATTTATTTATTGTTCATTTTTTTAAATTGGGTAGCCTATTCATTTAAATTAACTAGTCTCCCGTGGGTACGAGAAAACAATGTAAAGAATATACGGTTTTAGAGGTAAGAGGAAAATCCCTTAAGTAACTCGGAGAAAAACCCAGAATCAGGTAGGGACTGAAAACTTACAATTACAGTGACCGTTGGTCTGTGTAAATGATTAGACAGTAGTATTCATCTATAATAGGAAACTTTTGTGTTAATAACAGCAATAAAAGAAGTTCAAAATGTGCCTCTTTTTTTATTTGTACAGTATTTAGTAGTTTGAGTCGGGAATGTACGTACGTTTCCATGTCATAGTTTTTGAATACATGTTGTATTATGTAGAGGGCCAGTCCATAAATAAGGGGTCCAAAGTGCGACACTTTTTTGGTGTCCTGGTTACGCATCACCCGTTTAACTTCCCATGCAAGTGTAATTGATTTCAATGATTTTTGTTTTGTAGGTACTTTGTTTTATCCCTTTGAGGAGGTAGAAGTCATCAAATGTGACCTGTTCCAACGAAACCCGGACAAATCGCACAATGTGTTTTGTCACAATGTACTCCTGAAGTCATTTCGAGATGGATTTTACCATTTTGAGGTTTTAGGTTTTCCTAAGTCACTCACTATTAATCTACAATCTCCTCAAATTTGAACAAAATCCGTCTACTAGAAGTGTGTTTTTTGTCAATTTTGTGAAACATTTGTGTATAGAAATAATACGCTTTTCTGAACTTCAAAGCTGTTTATCTCATAATTAGGTTGTCAGGGTTTTATCACTAAATCCAGACCCCAGGGGAGATAGGGTGGGGGTACATATGTAAATGATACATCATTTTAAAGCTGAGAACCTAGAGAATTTGAAAAAATCAAAATCTGAAAAACTAAAAAGTCGACTTTGTCCGGGTTTCGTTGGAACAGGTCACAAATGATGTGGCCTGAAACAGGGGCACACATTTTGGACACCCAATGTATGGACTGACCCAGATGGATTTAGAAAAGTTTTGCCATTACTAGGCAATGATGGTACAGTCAAACCTGCCTTTGCGGCCACCTTGATACAGCGGCCACCTGGCTTAACTGGCCACCTTTGCTTGGTCCCAGTTTGATTCTTGCATAAACATACCATAACCATTTCTGCTAATGCGGCCACTGCGTAACGCGGCCAGTGGCCAACCCATAATAGCCCACAGCAAATAAAATGTGTACAATTACATTGCCGTGAAACCTGTGTACTCCGGCCGCAGAAATGAAGTGCGCCCTCTGTTGACTTTGAAATCTCCCCTGTTGTTTGGTTCCTGGACTTCATACATGTACATGTATGGGTGTGTGTACATGTGGCCACTTGCGTATAGTGGCCACAAAAACCGGCACCGTCGCTGGCCGCTATATCAAGGTTTGACTGTACTTTGTCTGCACGTTTGGTAGTTGGAGATACGAGCCGGGCAAATTTGTTATTTAGTGGCAGATTCTTAATTATATATTAACCCAGAGCTCAGATAGGATAACCAAATCTACCACACTCAAAATATTTGTTTGACCGTCAAATAAATCTTCGCTTTTTTACATTACAGATTTAGAAGATTCTTTTTAAATAAGATGAGCACATACTAGTTTCATCACGACGGGCAAAGTAATACTGTCCGAAACGTCGAGATCCCTTCGGTTCTTTTCAGAACCACACATCTCACTTAAGAGAATTACCACACAGTGTTACCGCAAACTACTTATCTTATATACCGTCTTTAGTAAAACTTATTGTTTAACATACATATGTCTTTCATACTTTTATTCAACTTGACCAAAGTAACAAATACAATAAGTAAATGTTTTGAAACGTCACTAAATGTACTTGTATCTATACATTTGTTGTTTTTACAATCATGTGCCATTTCTTAAGGCTTGATAAATAATACATGAATATAAGGTACTCATTATAGTAAAGTTTGTTCAACATTTTGCATGGCAGTCTTTTTCTATTTCTACAACTGATTTATAAAGATGATATAATATTTGCATATTGAATACACGAATCAAGGCACTGGCTCGTTTTACTACTGTTTACCATTACTTTACATATTGATATATGAGTCATTTCATGAAGTTGAACACGGCGCGCGTCTCTATTATGTCTAGAACCTGTTTAATTGGGGAGACTAATCATCCTTACTCGCAGCTGGGATGCTAAATTGCAAAGGGCGCGGCTACAACGTGGTCGAGCCGCTGGCACGTAAAGGCGCCTACGGCAGCCAGCCACATCGACTCTTATATGACAACAGAGCACAGCCTGAGGGAGGAAAACTGGAGGACCCGGAGAAAAACCCTCTTGGCAAAGGAGAGAACCAACGCTTTGTGTTCCAACTTTATTGAGTGACCCATTTTATGCATCTTTAAATTTTGTTAACAACTTACATCATCGGGAAACTATTTCAAGTTTTGCCTCAAGCAGCGACTTCTAGCGTCTTCCGAACAAGCCGCTTCCCTTTGTCTTCTTAGCTGTTGTCTCGCTCGTCCCTCCGCAACCTTTCTTTGCTGACCCGCCAAACCAAACCGGCAGTTTGCGTTTGTTGCCGCCGGCCTGTTCTGATGACGGACTGCTAGTTGCAGACATGCCGGCATGATAGGATGCGCTCTTGCTCATCTGTGGGCTTGAGACGGGGCCAGACGTAAAGGAGGCGGGCTTACGGTCGATAGAGGGGGCGCGATAGCACTCCTGCAGAGTCTGCGAGTAATGCTGTTGGGTGAAATCGGTGATAATTTGAAAATGATTGGGGATTTATAAAACCTCAAATTTGGCTTTAATCAGTCTGTTGCAGACCTTAACTTTGTTTTAACAGGAATATAGACTTCCTCAAAAACTTCAAATCCCAATAAAAAAATAAAAAAATGATAATCCATCAATTATTCCATCTTAGAAAGATTTGCGGTAACATAATATGAAAGGATCTCTTTTGAGAAGAGGTAGGGTGGTTTTGATAAGAGGTAGGGTTGTTCTGATAAGATTTTTCCACGGTGGTTTATCAGAACCACCCTACCTCTTCTCAAAAGAGATCCTTTCAGATGGTGTTACCGCAAATCTTTTTAGGTCTAGTCTCCACCATGCAAAGCTTCAAATCTCATTTAATTATTCCATCTAAAATCAGGGTTAGCATTTCTATAAAAAAAACGGCACCAAATCCAACCGTAACCTAAATCTTGCTTGATATTATAATTTAGAATTTGAAAAAAAGTTGCCAACCGCTGCTTGTGGGAAGAGTGGTCTAGACGAGCCGCCTGGTTTCTCAGCGTCTTCATCGCCGACGGTCGTCGGCATGCCGTACTGGACTTGAAGAATGGCCAAGACTATTTTGATCTGGTACCAGTCTATGTATTCTGGTAGTAAGGCTTTGATGGGGGCCAACCGACTTATGTCTAAAAGGAAAAACCAAATGTATTGTTTGTTTATATTTATTTGGGAAAACAATGAATAACTAAACAATAGCAACAAATTAAACAAAGTTAAAAAATAACAAATTTGAATAAGATTAATACTGCTGCAAACTGCTTACTGGCTGGAATGACCTGAAATATACAAATCAAATAAGTTAAGAGGGCCTCTTCAGAGACTAAATGGCTGTGTACAAGAAACAAACAAATTTAACATCTGATTATGACAAATGAATTTTTATTATTTTAATCCACCACTGGAATCGGGTAAAGTCAATTTCCAAATCAAAACAAAAATGACCAAAATATCTAACAATTTTTTCTTTAAAAAAGTCCTAAAATTGCATTGTTGGTTTAAATAAAAATAAAATGGGGTAGAACTGTCTCACCTGAGTTGATAGGGGGCGCTCTTACAACATCCTCAATTTTTTTCTGAATGGCTGAGCTAATGTTAACTGTAAACACAAAAAATAGAATTTTATTAATTGTTAAAAAAATGTAAAAAAGAAATTAATATTTTTGTGAGCGATTTTTTTTCTCGGAATGTAATTAATACATGGACCTGAAAAGCACTGCTGATAAAGAAAACGAAATGGTGAAAATGTTTTATTCAAAAAGTTGGTTCTTTGGAAAAACTTACGTCGGGTAAAATTGACGGGATAACCAGCCTTGATGGCATCTGCAAGATGGCCGCCAACGGTTGTCTCCTTTATATTTCTTTCTTTAGCAATCTCAGCCTGAAAGTGATAAAACACGTAGTTTAAGTTAGAATACTACTTGATGAGTACGGACTCTCACCCGGGACCTCTGGATTGCAATTACAGTGTTCAAATAAGCCTTTAGAACTATCTGATTCACAAGCAATCGCTGACATACCAGGGACATATTCTTCTCGTGGAACAAATTGTAGCTTTCTCGGACTGTCTCGGAGATTTGGTGCACGATACTCGTCCTCTGAAAAACTACGCCTGGCAAGTCCTGAGTAGAAAGAAAAAAAAACATCAATGGACCAAACAATTTTACCAACAATTGGTTGAAATGCTGTAGAATTCGGTCATTTCTGATCAAGAATCACAAACCCTACCTACTGGGCATTTTATCGTTCTTACTTTGCTGTCCGTGATTTGAGGCGGAGCAGCAGCTGGGAAGTTGTCCATCTTGAGGTCGTTTTCCTTGCAGAATTCTTGCACAGCTTCGATGAACCTCAATCCAAACTTTTCTGCTCGTGCCTCGGCTATTCCGTCAATCTTCAGCAACGCCTGCTTGGAACTTGGCCTGTGATACAAAAAACACACCGGATATATAAGATTTTACAGATTAATTCACAAGTGACAGTCAGTCGGTCAGTCAGTTAGTTATAAGCAAAAAATGTTCTCATTTCAAGAATATCCTGACTTAGGATTCTGATGTAGCTTAACTGCTAAATTCTGCTGTATGTAATAAAGACCCTGTGCCGTATGCGAGACCCGGCCCGATCAGATCAACAGACAGACAGACAGCCCCACACACAAACAGACAATTATGAGCTACCTGATGATTGCCAGATCGTGAAGGTTCTTGTTGTTAGCCACCATGTACGGTGCGGCTCCCATCTCGGACGCAAGGCTGTTTCGCAAACTCATCAGCTTAGAATACAGAATGCCCTGAAAACAAGCAATTGACGTCAAAGAATGCAAGTCAGTCAATCTGATGAACAGAATCACCTTTCAGTTAAGGAGCTAACTTTCTTAGTACAGGCTGGCTTATACTCGGCAGGAAACCAAACATGGATGGGAATTTGTGGCGTCATCAGGGCAAGTTTACGTGCAGCAAATTCTCAAAAGTTGAACACATTTCAACTCTGAATAAGATTAAAACCGCTGCAAAATGCTTACTGGCTGGAATGACCTGAAATATACAAATCAAATAAGTTAAGAGGGCCTAATATTTCGATCTTAACAAGATCTTCTTCATTTCAACTCTAGCGCATTCTGTAGAGACACTAACAGACTGACAAACAGACGGGGTGACAGAGACACAGATAAACACTGTCATACCTGTAGCTGTTGCTCCTTCAGATCCACCTTGGGCTGGGCAGCCTTCATGCTTGGACCAGGGGTAGACTCATCGTCATACGACACCTGCTTCCAGTTACTGACGTGGGTTGACGGCAAGATCTGCGGACCGCTGCGTATCGCCAAGACGGTCGGTTTGACGACCTCCTTCTCAAATGACAGCATCTCCTGAGAAGTAAGGAAGTAAGGAAATAGATACAGTGATTGAATAACCCTTACTCTCTATGGTGTGTGTGTAAAGGGAGGGTGGGGTGGGATGGGATGGGGTTGAGATGAGGTTGGATGGGATAGGGTGGGGTAGGGCGGGATGGGGTGAATAGGGTTTGGGTAGTGAATTGAATGAGGTTCGGGTATAGGGTCGGTATAGGGTCGGGATGGGGTGAAGATGGGCTGGGATTGCCCTTAGGGTTAATGACAAAATCAATATTTACCCGATTAGGAGTAATCTTGAAGGACTCATTCTGGCCTCGTATTCCATCTTTGTACCAACGATGGCCCTGAGATGACAGCTCTACCGTGGAACCAAAGCCTCCTGTGATCTGCCTCTCAGCGAGGTAGCCTTTGTTAATTACCTGGCGGGCTGCATAAAGAGGTGTGGGGTTGGTGAAATATTTATTAACTTGTGTTTGATACCAGATAATTTGAGTATCAAAGTATCCAACTTTGGGAGAATTTTTCTCAAAACCAAAGGCAGCCATACAATTTTCAAAACACCTTTCCCTAAGCACTAGTATACTCAGAAAATGTGTGCATTTTGAAACTTTGCAAAAGTAAAAATGGGAAAGAAACTACATTTTACAGCAACATATTTCTTAAACTACTGGATACTACTATATGTAGTATAATGTATTTTGCAATATCACCATCAAAACAAAAATAGCCTTTTTGGAATGGATGTATACATTGGGTTGCTCAAGAAAGTACTGCCACTGAAATTGTCATATTAGACTTACCAAAGGATTTCCACCATTTTTCAGCCCGGTATCTGCAGAATTAAAAAAAAAAACATTTTAGGTTGCTGAAATTCTGTATTACGAGAGTAAATTTTAGAAGTTCCTGCCCAATTCTTTTGTTAGGACAAAAAGTGTTTTAAAAATAGAATGAAATAAATAAATGTAATCCAGATGAAATAAGTGGAGTACTTACTTTCCGCAGCCGAAATCTTTACGAGACTGATAATGTGCTGGTAGTTTCTGATTGGCCTAGGCAGAAAAAAATAGAAATTATTTTATAACAAAAATTTGTTTCAGATAAAACAAAATTGTTAAAATATTTCTTTATAACGCTCCGACGAATACCACTTCTGTGGAATGTTGCCACTGTGTTTGTAATGTAAATCTCTCATAAATTGAATATTTAAGGCTTGGACAACAGTCCAGAACAGACAAATCTTGGATTCTTCAATCTTTTCGAAGAACAGTCCAACATCTTTATTTCTTACGTATTTGTAATTATTTCACAGCCATGTTTAGCATTTTTTCATCATATTTATACTTCTAAAACAGATTTCTTCATTGTCTTTAACTTTTTCAATGCCCACGCCAAAAACCCAAATAACTTAAAAAAGATAGGTCGTACATGTACAAAATGGTAGAATATGTTAAAGCGATGGCGTCCTCTTGCGATAACCTGAATAGTATGAGTTGTACATGTATGATTAATATAACTTTTGAGGTACATAAAATTGATCGTACATGTACGCTAAAGGCACTTTCGAAGTGCATCAAATTATAAGAAAGAGTTGATATAGCTCTAGAAGCACAGATTACAATATAATGCTTCACTGAAAATGGTTCAAATTTCAAAAAGTGGACTTACCGACCCCCGCAGGAAGTATACAGGGACAGTCATCCCAAACCTGCCCCCCGTTGCTTCCACGGCCGTCAGTAGATGAAGCAACTCTTTGGAGTAATCCTTCTCATCAGAATCCGCCCCTGATGTAGCCCCTCCCCTTGAGAGTCTAGGAAAGGACCATACAGCCGTATGAGTGAGTGAGTGAGTGAGTTTTGGGTTTAACGCCATGCCGGCATCAGTGGCCATATTCACGGCGGGAATGTGTACAAATATAAGACAATAGGTAGTAATAAAAAACAATCAAGTGAACTGTGGAGAATATACAAACTTGGAGTCGGAAGGAACAGAAAGAAAAAGAATGAGAAGGTTTCAAAAGAATAAAAGAACTATTGTATAGAAGTATAAACGATAGACTGATTCTAGGCAGTTTTTCATGAGAATCCCTTGGGAGGCGGGCCACGGAGGATCCCCCAGACACACGGCACCCTGTCTAAATAGGTCCCGCAAGGCCGGCCATTTCCCTTGCAGTTTAAGGGCCCGGGGCCCGCCGGTATTTTCACAGGCTTTTAAATTGAAATGTATAGCATGAAATGTATAGCATGAATCATATAGCCACAACCCTGAACGCACATGTCAGGTCGTCAATGTCATTTACATTTTATTTCATCATTCTCTTAATTACCTCTGTCTGCAGTTATCACAGCATTGGTCTGTGTTCATTATGGCACTGTTTGCTCCTTGACCATCAAAATGAGACAAGATTTCTCTGTCGATATAACAACAAATATCACTGATTTAAAAAAATAATAAATAACTTTACAACAGAGAAGAGTAATTCATTTCATGTTTACTACAAGTAAAAGTTGTATCTAAACCGAATTTTTTTAAATTAATTTTTCTAGACTGTAATTATCAACTTTGTCAAGGTTTTGAAACCGTAATCAAACTTAGTTTCCTTATTCAATAATGATACAAATACAGAGCTTAAAACTCAGCTGTATAAATCGTAATGAAAACTGATGATAGGGAACATTTACAGGGCACAAAGGCATCAAAGATCACAGTACTTACTTTCTTCTGCATTTTATGGTAGACAGATACTGCTCCATCTTAGATATCATTTTACTCTTGTGGTTTCGGAATTTTTCGCTGGTTATATCTTTCAAAAAGAATCTGAAAGGATGAAAAATATAGAAATTAACGCCAATGATTATTAACGGTGTGTCATGCAGAGTGTACCCCAACCAACAAATTAATTATGAACTTAAAAACTACACTTTCAGGTTGTGAGTGTTTAGTCGGATCTCAACTGACAACCTGCTAGTTCATGTGTTTTTTTTGTTCGGACCTGTTGATAGCAAAGTCTCCTGAACTGTAGAAGACGTGGCAGTTGCTCGGCATTCCGTCTCGGCCGGCCCGTCCAATCTCCTGATAGTAAGATTCGATATCCTTGGGTGCTATCAATTAAAATCAATAAAAAATAAACATTTTTTTTGTTAACCCCAACGCCCTATGGTGTGTAAGAATTTGTATTAAATTTGGTGTGTAAGAAATTGCGGATTGATGTTAGGGTTTGAAGTATTATTTGTGACCGTCCACGACGGAAGGGCTGGAAAGTAGGCATCTTGACGTTTTGAGATATTTAAAGAAATGAAATCTACTAGAAAAAAGCTTTAAAATTATGTATTACAAGACATAGTTGGTATTTATGGTTAGCTACAACAATAACACTGAATATGAAAATTCTTATTTTTTAAATTGTTTTTCACATATTTTAACGGTCCTTTACTCAAAATAAGCTCTGGCGACTTTACCACCCTTTTGTCGTGGATGGTCACATTTTATACTATCTTAGATATGGTCAATTTTTTTAATGCATCAATTTCACAAAAATGCTAACATGGTTGTTTTTAGCACTGCCATTGTGATACACTTAAGGACTTAAACGTGTGGAAAAAGATAACTGAAATCTAAAGATTAAAAGAATTTGGCAAAAATGAATATAATACATGTATACTCGATCTGATGAAACTTGGGATACAATTGCAAAAGTGACTTAATCTACATTTTGTGGGATTGTGTTGGCTATCGTAAACTTTGACCCCTTACCTCCATAATGTATGATGTTCCTGACATCCGGCTTGTCGATGCCCATACCGAAAGCCACAGTGGCTACAATGCACTGCGGACAAAACCATTTCAAGATTGATTTTTACGCCAAATTTTTAAGAAATTGTGAAAAATAAACAAGAACAACAAAATTAGGTTTTAGCTGCAATACATGATCAAACAAGGGTGCCAACTAGAAATACGGTATATTTGTTTCTCCAAAAACTTAAAACAATTTGTATTTGTCTGCTTTTCGTGTTAATTGATTAATTGACATATTGGTTACAAAACTGAAAGATTTACTTGTAGTTCGTCTCTGACAAATTTGTGATGTGCGTCTTTCCGTACTTGTGGCGTTAGTCCAGCATGGTATATGCCTGCTTTTACTCCCATGTCTAGTAACCAAAAACAAAAACACATTGTCAAAAACGAAAGATGTATGAAGAAAATCTATTGCTTTCCCCCAGACGAAAACAGATTTCACATCTGATTTATAAGTCCCTTAAAAGCTCCTGGGGGTCCAAATATTCCCCCAAAATATAGCCCTATTTGTAAGCTTTCCAATGATACATAATTATATGGGATTTGTACACTGTAAATGATATTTGTATATACAAACTAGCAACACGTACAAAATCTTCAAAAACAGGCCTGAGTTTAAAGGGTTAAAGCAAAGAATATTAATTTTTACTCATAATTCAAACTTGCCTTTGAGTTTAGAACCAACATTTTCTGTTGCTTTCTTTGTGGGGCAGTATACGATGGTTGGTCCATCAAACTCGTAGTAAAACCTGAAAACAAATTTATAAAAAAATTTGAAGGAAAGATTGTGACAAGAACTCCTCAAAAAACAATAACGAATGAAACTTGATGAGTAACACTTGCCAGTTTTTATAGCTAAGGAAATTTGAGTATTATATAGAGAACATTTCTGTCTATCGTTGTTTAACCTTTGTTTCTTGTGAACCATGCATGGTTTTTTAAAATTATTATTATTATTATATATTTCTGGTAATGAAACCAAGGATTCCTCAAAAGCGCCCAAGGCACTGTAGCTCGCAAGCCTGAAGAAACCTGTAGAGAGAAGACAATGAGAAGAAGGTACAGTTTTAGAGGTGGGAGAAAACCCCCAGAAGAATATCCTGGGGAACCCTACGGAGTCAGGCAGGGACTGAAAACCCAATCCACGTAGTGGCCCGGGCCGGATTCGAACCCGGGTCATAGGGGTGGAAGGCGAGGAAAGAACCGCTACGCCAACCTGACTCACCTTTGATTGTAATTTACTTGTGACTGGACTTGTGATAAACCTAACTACCTGACTATACTCAACTACTACTCACTTGCGAGTTGTAACCATGAGCGACTGCAAGTCTGACTCGATGCTTTCCTTCATGCCAACATGTAGGTAGAGGTTCGGACGATCAAAGCTGGTACATGTGATCCGGGGGTTTCTGAGCTTCAAGGACCTGCAGATATCGTGGCGTACATCTGGGGTTGCGGTGGCTGTCAATGCCACGATTGGAACCTTGAAGTAACGTTTTGGAGAAGAAAAAAAAGGGATATGATTTTTTTGTTTGGCACAATATTAAAGTATTAGGAAATTGAGGTTGCAATAAAATAGTTTTGTTTAATACCCCATATTTACGTCAAATGTTGAAGTTTTAGTAAAGGGCTTGTCTCAATTTAATTCTTACACGAGTTCCGGACAAGTAGAATCATTCACTTTGTCCAGAAGAAGCACTGCGTTTGTCTTGGGCATGTTCTTGAAGAATTTTCATTAGAAATCTCCTAACTCTTCAATACTAATAACTATATTGCAGGAAAATTGTGGGGAAGTTGATCAGAATCCTGTAACTTATGATATGAATTGTGACGGGCTCTAATGATGGATGAAAGGTTGTGATATATCGCTTTTAGAGTGCCAGGCCTCCTCCGAAAGTCTTGTCTATGGCTATCGTCTATGTGTTTGCCCATTACAACTATCCGTGAGTAATCTGTCAATATAGTTCTAGCCGTAACTCCGGAGGTCCGTTTATCGAACACGGCCTCAGCTTGACAATTATGTGATTGTATTTTACCCCTGGCAGTAGCGTCCTCAAGTTTCCCAGCGTTCTGTAGGCTGACCTGAAGTCATGACCCCACTGTGAGACGCAATGGGCTTCATCAATGGCAACGAGTGTTATGCCTAAAGACCAAAAAAAAACCAATATGACAATTAGAACATTTCCTAAAATGTAATTGTGTGAAACAAATTCCCTAATCTACACAATAGCAATGCACTCCGTTAACCAGTTCGTGCCGGGATTATTTTAACATCACCGAGCCGGCGCGAAAATTTTTTTTAAAAGGAAACTCGATCAGAAGCAGGTTCAGGCCGCCAGTACCAGGAAGCACACCCACGCATTTTCGGCCTTGCTCGCTGCTGACAGACATTTCCGGCCTTGCTTGTGGCGTGTCTATGCGTCATCCATTTTGAATCTGGGGAAAACTTTGCGTTTATATTCGTCATCCGGCGCGAACTGGTTAACCCAAACTCCCTATCCCCATTTTTCAAAAACTGAGCTATCCAGCCCTTCGTTGACAGTCTCCCATTTTTGTAAATGTCTGCGTCTTTATGGTTTATTTGAAAATTCATACAATTTTAAGAAACAAACGCTCAGTAAACTAAAGTGATATAAAATACAGACGTAGATAAAAAGGGGCTTGGTAATGCAATCCCTAAAAAAACTTGTAGCAGAATCTTTTTTGAGTGGTTATTTTTCAGCAACTGATACTTACCGACATTTTTCTGCAAGTCTTTCAATATGTCGGTTGCTTGGTGAGCAAACTCTGGAGTCAAGTAGACAACGCGGTACATTCCACTACAGAATACATTAACCCAATAACAGAATACATTCATTTCTTCTATCCTGTTTTAGCTAAGATTTTCATTTGTACATTACAAACGTTTCGAAACCTGCATCATGTAATGACCCACTGTTTCTAAATTTGATAATAGACAAAAGAAAGGTCTCCGCAAAGGCAATTCTATGGGTTAGGATGTCTCCACAAGGAATTTTGTGCACAAAGTCTATGGGAAAATGCTTAAAGGTAGGATACACCATTTGCAGATATCAACAATATTTACTACCGAATTATTAAGAAATATCTTACTCATTTGAAAGTAAATAATGATTCTAGGCAACCAGCAAAATGATTGCGCTAGATATTCTACAAAATTTAATTTTATGAAGAAAAATTTGCGATCGCCGTCCGGCAAAACAAAGATAACAAAAGAGTAACTGCTCGACGCCGGTTGAAAACCAACACTGTTTTTCGTGCTTTTCTCGGCATCCATGATTGTAAACATTCGGACGGGTCAGATAAACGAATTCATGATAACTCAAGCAATTACCAATGGTGTATTCTACCTTTAAGTACAGTAAACAAAAGAAAGGAAAATACCACGTCTCCACAAGGATACAAATTTAAAGATGTCAAAGATTTATCTCAAGTTGCAATTTTTAGTAACTTGACTTTAGGAGAAATTTAATCTGGATTATCTTTAGTTTCGTGATTAAGATGACGAAACTACCCACCTGAGAACCTCCTGTGTAACTCTGCCCATTTGTGTCTGTGCCGAGCCTAGCATGCAAGCCTTGATGTTGGCAATCCTGCAAGAAATTCAACAAAATACTTTTTGTGTTGTAACATGTTTAAAGCAACAAGATAATTTCAAAAAATTCAGTAACTTTTCATTTGTTAGCCTGATCTACCATAATTTATTGTAGCCTCATATAACAAATAGAAAAGAAAAACAAAATAATTACGTACATGTAAGTCCCTAACACTACAGTCCCAAATCCTCCAATTTCAATACAATTTTGCAAACACCAAGGCTCTAACTCTAACCCTAACTCTTTTTTCTATAACATTTTTCTTACACATAACCTGAATACTGCAAAATCCTCTAATATTTATTACCGGTGAACACTGCCTGAATCCTGCAAAATCCTGCAGTGGGTTTACCATTGAGCTATAAAGCAGCCAAACATGGAACAAACAGCTGTGAATTAGTGCCCTATTACACTGTACAACAAGGGTCTGCACACATGACCATTGGTATGCAAATGTTTCCTATCCTTGACACATAACTTACACCTTGACTGAAGCTCTATGTGCATAGAACATGAGCAGTGTGAAAGTTCAAAGAAACAAATAACCTCAATTAAAATCCTTAGTGGCAAAACCCCAATCGCCCTCAATCCTGCAAAAGTTCCTAGACGCATCAACTTCAAAGTTACCTAAATCGTGCAAAATCCTGCATTTTGCAAAGAGGATTTTGGAGGATATGGGATGGTTAGTGTTAACTATATCCTGTAAACGACTTTATCACATTCACTTTATAAATAACAGCTTGTTTTATTTTGAGAGAAAAATGGAAATTAATTAGTAAGGAAAAGAAGCAAGTTGTCTGTACCTGAGAGCTAGTACCTGGTCTTCCATCAGTGATATGAGAGGGGAGATGACTAGACTGGTACCCCCAGTGAAAACTGCTGGGTACTGGTAACATAAGCTTTTCCCGTAACCTTGACAACAAATAAAGATTGTTTTTTTTAAGTTAATAGTTCTCAGTCTTAGTTGTGGTCCGTTTGGGACTGAAAAGTGAAATTTGTAATTGTTGAAATTGTGGTTTCATTTATTTATTTATTTATTTATTTATTTCAACATTCAACAGCGCTATAGCACGAATTACAGAGTGGATAAGTGAGAGAAGACAATGTGAAGAAGGCACAGTTTTAGAGGTGGGAGGAAAAACCAAGAAGGATATTCTGGGGAGAAAACCCACGGAATCAGGCAGGGACTGTAAACCCAATCCACATAATGTCCCAGGCAGGATTCGAACCCGGGTCACAGCGGTGGAAGGCGAGGAAAGAATCGCTGCGCCAACCTGACCCTTTTTTGTTTAATTACCTGTTGCCATAACAACACACTGGTCCTTTCTGGCCAACACTGAGTGAATGATTTTCCATTGCATTCTGGAAAAGAAAAATATATTAAAATTTGTTCAGTTAATAAGTAATAACTATTTATTAATTAAATAAGCATCCGTTTAAAAAAACCAGTAAAACTTACGGTCTGAATTTGGCATGTCCAAAGTAGGTCTTCAAGGCTTCAATGTGTTTCTGTTCAGGGGGAGGGATCGACGGATCTAAAAAAATTATAAAAGATGAGCAAATTACATAGGACACCAAAGAATGCATACAAACAAATATAATGCTCATAAAAAAAATTGTACAAAGTGCAAACTGTTGTTTGTCACACCCTAAAGTGACGTATCGTGAATAGTTTCCGCAGTCGCACCATGAAGTGATATGTCTGCGCAAAGCTCATCGACGATCCGTCAATGCATGGTGTTGCAAACCTATCGTATTCGTCACTTCAAGGTGCACGCACAACTTGTACTAATCGGACTGCGGTATTAACTGAGACATCATCTTTACCATAGTCTTCATCATCTGCGTCGTCATCATCATCATCATCATCAGGCTCATCTTTGATATCAGGTGGTTCATTTTTAACCGAGTCTCCGCTTGCTTCTCGGCATACAGCATCAATCTCCTGCTCAAAAAAAAAATTTAAAAAGTAAATTTTATAATAAAGGCTGATATATCACAACTAGGGATTGTGGTCTGTTGGTTAGGGTTGGTAACTCGGACTCATGATCAGAGGGTAAGGGGTTCAAATCCAGCTGCTGGCCTAATGTTGTGTCCTTGGGCAAGCCAATTTACCCTTTACTTGCCTCTCTACACCCAGGAGTATAAATGGGTACCAGCATTAGCTGGGGAGTAACCTACGATGGACTAGTATCGCATCCAGGGGGAATAGAAATATTCCAAAGCCCTGTTCGCACTGGACTTTTTTTGATAAAACTTACCGAGACGATGGGTACTTTTCTCATTTTAAGTCCAGTGCGGACAGCCTAGGACGTTTTCCTTTCAGTTTTTTTTCCCGAGTCCAGTGGTTACTTTTACCGGCCAACTGCTGCCCGGGAAAACTTCCCAGGTAACTTTTCCCTAGACGATAAGTCTAGTGCGAACAGCGCGAGTCGGTAAAAGCGGCTTAGAAAAACGTTCATCCGGCACCCTAGTGCGATTTCAATACGAACATTTTTGAAATAAAACAAATACAAACCTGCAACATTTCCTCGTCAAAATCCTCCTCATCCTCCTCAAAGTTCTGCAGATAATCTATCATCGCATCTGTCTCTTGTTTCTCCTTCTCACTGAGTTTCGTCTCTTGCGCCAAGTCAACTCTGCTTAACTCAGACGTTCTCGGTAGTGGCTTGCTTCTAACCGGGGTAGGCTAAACCAGTAACAAACATAACAAAACCCATAGATATACTTGTTGCGTTCACCTCCCGAATTATTTTGATAAATAACCCTTGCTCTGTGAAAGTTGTTTATTGCATGACAGTGGTACACTCCAACTGATGTGTGCATTGGTTAAACAGGCATTTTTGTGGGCAAATATTGAAGTGTGTTGGAGTGTTATAATTGAAAATTAAATTCCCCCCCCCCCCCCCCTCCCCCCCCCCCCCCCCCCCCCCCCCCCCCCTCTTCCCTCATTGGACGAGCCGTTACCCATCACTCGTTGGTATGTTATAAAAACACGGCAGCCAAATTGGCAAAACAGCAGCTTTGTCCACATTTCTGCTTGAAATGACGTCAGTCAACACTGATTGGCAGACACATGACACATTAAATGTATATACAATTAATTGTCTACTATCTATAGATAAATCCGACGATATATCCCGTATGGGTATGATGTCGTGGAGTGTCGTGGCCGAGCGGTTAAGAGCTGGGTTTTCTGTTCCGCAGAGCGCGAGTTCGAGTCCCGGTGTCGACACGTGTGTCCTTAAGCAAGGCAATTAAACCACTATTGCTTCGTCCTTTGGATGGGACGTAAAGCCGTAGGTCCCGTGTGTGTGTATAATGTATATATTGAACCTGGACGCGCACGTAAAAGAACCCAGTCACACTTATCGCTAAAGAGAAGAGGTTCGCCCCGGTGTTTCTGGCATTTCGTTCATCCTCCTACTGATTTCTTCAGGCTTACGAGCTTACAGTGCCTTGGGCGCTTTTAAGGAATCCTCGGTTTCATTGCCGAAAGAAATGATAATAATGTCTGATACAATACCAAACCATAGAGCAATAAACTGTCGTTTTAAGTCAATACAATTACAAGTACCTCAAGAATGTCCTCATCATCTTTGCCTAGCGTAGCATCGCCGAGCGATTCATCTGCATCATTAAGCCAACCATTGGCGGCATTCTTCATCATCATCTCTTCATCACGGCTACGCTGAATGGCCTCCTCAGCAAGCATCTGGAATTCCGTCACCAGAGATGCCGCCTGGCTCAGCAGCTGTTGACCCTTCTGGAGGGTCTTAGAATGACAAAGCCTGCTCCGATGTAGCATCTCCTGGCTATCTGTTGCCAGGCATTTGAGTGCTTCCAGCTGATTCATAAGCTCCCCTGATGATGTGCTACTCTGACAAGCCATCTTCAATTGAATGAAAAAATAAAAGCACTGTTAATTTAAATTAGAAAGTGTTAAGTTCTTCTATACAGTGGGCCTATATAGTACAGACTTGAAAAACAAAATTTGCATCACAAAATTTCAAGTCACCTTTCAACATACTTGATAGTCTTGGTGCAAGACGTTCTTGTTGAGTTAATAGTAAAACCATAAAACCTTAGGGCCTACGCACTCAACAACACTGTACGCGTCGCGACTATTCCACCGATAGAGGGCGTATTCTGGAAGCCGCGAATCTGTCAAGAAGAACGTCTTGGCCAACTCGTTCAATCTGCCCGGACAATTCCGGGCAGATTCCTCGCATACCTGTGACGTACCTAATTGGCATAAACAGTTTATGTATTGCAGAACAAGTGACGAGTCTTGTACCCACACGACTTTGACTATTGATGGTGTGCATACATAGTAATACATGTACAATGTACCAGTCTGTCAGCTCATTATATGCAGCGTACTTGTGCGCTTGCGTATTTTTAATATGACCTTTGTTGAATATGCAATAGAGGTCACATTTGGTTATGTCACGTGAGACGAGACGAAATCACCAAGACGTTGTTCTGAGCCGATGTGTGTGGTGGTTATCTGGAAGTTTCCCAACAACTCCCTCTATAGTTTGATAATGAACAACAACGTCTTGCACCAAGACTACATACTTGAATGTTCAATCACCGGTCATTAATACTAGTGACCGCATGCATTGCCATGATTGCAGTGCAGTGCCGTATGACAACAACCCATTCAAAACATATTCTATTGAAAAAAGAAGCATAGCTGTTATACATACGATACAAAATAGTGTTCTTTACCTCTTTTGTCAATATATAGAATATGTTTTGGATGTGTTGACGGTGAATTTAGCATGACACAGACTCCGTAGGTATATTGATAAGCATGATAAATGATCACGCACGACCATCGATTTAGAAAATTGTTCGTATATTTCTCCATGGTATAACTATAAATCGTAAGTAACCCCCACCCCACACACTTCTTTAAAACCCGACAGTTGTTTCTACCTTTATTACCGGTATAGGCCTACCGCTTTACCACTACAGTACCACTGTACAGAGAAAACTAGCTATAGGGTACAACAAAATGAACGGAGAACAAGTGGTTGAAGCCTCGATTTTAAGTTTCCGCGCTGTTGTTGTAATGGGCGCTTGCGTAATAAATAAGTCTGTCAACCAGAACCATTTTTAATATAATTTGAATCCAGAGGTAGCAAGTCACCAGTCTAGGGCCGTTTTCCAAACTTTAGCTTCGCCTCATTTGGCTTCGTTCATGCAGTTTGGCAATGGTGATGGAGTCACCAAACCTAAGCTGGGGTTTGGCAAACGGCCTAGGCGAGTAGGCGTGAAGAATCCCATTGCGTTTCCGGTGTTTATAACTCGTTGGGGAATAGTACTTTTTAGTAATAGTACTTAGTAGTCGTGTCATTCAAAAAATACATGTTTTTAATAAGTCCAGAAGCCTGCTAATTGAAGAACAACTGCTCCATTTAGTCTACCATTTGTGCCAACATGAGGAGATTTATCAGTATTGTTTTGATTGTCATTTTTGCCGTATCTTTGGTGAGTAATGAAAATTTAAAAACAAGTTTACCGACGTATTAAATCCCAGATCCCGTAACGAATGTTATTGTTTATCATTATGAATATGTACATGTGTACATTGTACCATTCCTCCATGATTGTACGTACTCATTGTAAGGCACGGGACGGTGCCTTACATTTTTGCAAGTACGTACTCATCATCGCCGTTTTACGGCGAAATAAACTTGATAAAAACCATGGAGGAATAACAAACCAAAACTCATTGATTTGCAAAAATGTTAAAAAGACTAGAATTTGTCACTCGAGCCATGGAGGAATAAGCTCGAGCTGAGATAGAAAAATATTGTCATTGTTTATTAATATTATGTTACATTTATTTGTTAATAATTCGCCGTAGACTTTGCAGTATATTCAAGTAAAGCATTGGCATCTGCTTAATTTATTCCTAGAATGTTGGAGCCGAGCGTGGATACTTTCATTACCAAAGCCGCGAGAAGAAATATGAGCAGACGACGCAAGATGAAGAAACATTTGTGAGAAGAAGTATGTCCAGAAAACAACCACTGGCCCACGTTGGCCACTTTTGTCTAGTGCTAGCATTTGTGGTTGTTCGAAAGTGTAGTAACCAGTGTTTTATACATATCCATGACAAATAGCTCATTCATTGATTAACCCTAACTCCCTCACCATTGTTATTGAACAATACAATTCCTTCAAAATCCTCCAACTTCCTTTGTTGTGTAAGGAGTTAGGGTTAACGACAATATTCAAATATACCAGGGAAGATTAACAAACAATGATTGTTCTTTACACAGTATCACAATTTAGGAATGCCACCATAAACAGAGTCCAAGTACAGTTTAGGTGTTGGACTTTGCAAAAATGAGGGAGGTTGCTAGTAATAACCACACTAGACTAGGAGGTTTAGTCTAATCAATGTTCCAACACATCTGGGAAGAAAAAGTTAAAAAGTTACTAACAAACTTCCAGAATCTTACAATTATGAGACAAACAGTATGAACCCATTAAATGAATTTAACAATGACTCTTAGAGATCTTTTACAAGGCAAAATGGAAAAAAAAAAAAAAAAAAGAAAGGGAGGAAATTCAGGGAATTTTACATTTAATTCATTTTGTTAATTTTTTTTGTGATCATGTTATTCTCAACAGTCAACAAGGAGGGGGCATGCCAAGAATTGCGCCCGGACGCGGCAGGTATCTGTGTAGAAGACTGCTCTGGTGACAGCGACTGTAAGGGAAACTTAAAGTGTTGCTCAAATGGCTGTGGAAAAGACTGCCAAAAACCTGAAGCAGGTATTTGCATAATGACATACTGTTCTTTTTTTTACATGCCAACTTCTTGCAAAAATGTTTATGCTAATGTTAAATGGTTCAGCCAGTTCGTCTTGTCTGTGTAGAAAATGTTAAAAACATTTTGCCATCTTCTGGTTCGATATGCCAATAATTCAATAACAATCAAGTTACACTGTATTTCTTCCTCCATTTAAAAACATGCTGTGCTGGGGCGGTGTGAGGAATAACAGGCAGGGCGGTTTGGGGCAGTTCATTTGGTAAGTTCAGAGCATGATAGAGATTGAATTAACTAGTACCGGTACAAGTGGTTAAGAGCTCTGTTTCTTTTCCTTGTGTAAACAAAAATAGAGAAGCCGTGCTCCATCGCCTGCAACAAGATGTACGAACCGGTGTGTGGGACTGACGGAGTGACCTATGGCAATAAATGCTCGCTGCGTTACCTCAAATGCACCAGGAAACAAGATTTCATCCAAGAGAAGCACGAAGGAGAATGCCCACACCACCGCAGAGGTAACTCCGACTTCATTCCTTTTCCCTACGGCGCTCTCTGTGCAGGAACAACAGAGGGCGCTTTGTTACTATTTTGGAAAACCCTAGGGCCTTTTCGAATCCCTGGCTTCGTCTTCGTCTTTGGCTTCTATTTGCTTCTCAGTAATTCGGAATTCGGAGGCGAAGCCAAAGCCAAAGACGAAGCAACGATTTCGAAAAGGCCCCTAGTGGACTGAAAACATCGTGTAGACATACTGGTTTTGTTTTTAGGTACCGTTTACAAAAAGAATTGGGATGTCGCCAACCACAAGGCCCACAATAGGCCACTCAAGGTGGTGGCTACATAGAAAAGGAAATACACAAGAGGAAATCACAGGGTGAAAAGATGACAATTAATATTACGTTTAAATTGGGACAAATTATAAGCGGACGGGAAGCAAGTCTAGCAAGATGTAGGAAGTGAATTCTAGAGTAAGGCAGTAAGTGTATTCATTAACATGTATTCATTAAGTATCTATTAATATGTTGACTTCATTTGTTTTTCCTGTATGCTGCAGTTGGGCCGTGCGAGCAAGAAAAATATTCAAAACTTGACAGGCAACATAAGGTTGGACAAAGTATTCCACAGTGTGACAACAAAGGGTTCTACAGGCCCATGCAGTGCTCTGGGTCAACCGGTATGTCTCTCTACTCTGTGAATTTCCATACTTACAAATTTAAACTTGACATTAACCCTAACCCTGCCAGATCCAGCACAGTGCATCTGTGGTGACTGCTTGACCTTGCTGGACTCTGCACACAAGTCAATGTGACAAAGTATGCAATCTGTTGCGTCTAGCAGGGTTTCTAGCCAAAATACCCTGGAGGGTTAGGGTTAAACTGCCGTAATTTTGCCTTGATGAGTGCACTTTACCTGGTTGTCTGTCAGTGATTTTTTGTTTCTATTGATTTGATGGAATACCGATATGCATCTTTGTAAAGGTCAATTTTACAGAAAAATCAATTTGTCCTTGGCAAGGTGGTCAATTCAGCTTTGATTTAAATACAGGAGAAAATAGATACACACTGTTTAATTATCGTCAGTTGTATTTGTTCTCTGAGGAAACTGACAAGATGCAAGTAGGTGATATTTTCCACCCAGTTTCAGGTTATATACATTATGCACCGCACAGGCAACAATCCAGACAAGCTCTTACTCTAAACTCTCCGTTCTTCAGATGGTAAATCCCTTTCCATCCACAAGACACGCAAACAGGCTGGTGACAAGGCCTTTTCTATTGCTGCCCCCCGGTTATAGAACAGCCTTCCTATCTCCATCAGAAATTCTGACCGTGTATCAGCCTTTAAAATGGCTCTGAAGACGCATCTTTTCCCTAAAGCACAGCTGGTTGTCTCTCCTTTGTTTGTTATTCGTTTTCTTCCTTCTCCTTGTTTAGCACCTCGTATCCTCAGGAAAATTTGGCGCTTTATAAATCCAGTTATTTTTATTTAACACCCAAATATAATTAACACCTGGGGCCAATTTCATAGAGCTGCTAAGCACAACAATTTGCTTAGCATGACATTTTGTCCTTGGCAAAAACAAGGTTACAGACCAAATTTTTAACTGATCTTTATTGTTCTGGATTGATAATCAGCTGTTTTCTTGCTTAGCATGAAAAACATGTATAATTTTGGCTAGTAACCTGTTCTTAATGAGCAAGACTTTTTGTGCTAAGCAAATTTTTTGCTAAGCAGCTCTATGAAATTGGGCCCCGATTTTAGGTTTTGTGTTAAGATAGCTTTTACTCCGTTGCAGGATCTTGCTGGTGTGTGACTAGAGAAGGCCAAACATTGTTGACAGAAGGCCTAATGATTAACTCGGATGAGGACTGCCTTAAGTTTTTCGAAGAGCAACAATAGTGTTGCCTGTTACATATCACAGGGTGTGGGTGACTTGAAGATATAAAGGAAAATGCAATTAACAACTTGACTAATTCCATACTGCGTTAACATTGGAGATGTACCAAAGGAGTAAACTTATACAGGTCATTAGCATAATTTGAATAATTTAAGATTTAAAGGTCTTTTAAACTACTGAAAGTGGCTTAAAGGTAGGATACACCATTTGCAGATATCGAAAATATTTACTACCGAATTATTAAGAAATATCTTACTCATCTAAAAGTAAATAATGATTCTAGGCATCCAGCAAAATGATTGCGCTAGATATCCTGTAATTATTCTGAAAAATAGAATTCTATAAAGAAAAATTCGCGATCGCCGGACGGCGAGCGCGAAAATAACACAAATAACATAAGAATAACAATAACACAAATAACATAAGAATAACTGCTCGACGCCGATTGAAAACAAACGCTGTTTTTCGTGCTTTTCTCGGCATCCATGATTGTAAAACTTCGGACAGGTCAGTTAAACGATATTTACTATAAAATGCAACCCCCTAATCCACCCACTCATTATAATTCAAGCATCTACCAATGGTGTATCCTACCTTTAACATTGGAGATGTACCAAAGGAGTAAACTTATACAGGTCATTAGCATAATTTTGCATAATTTAAGATTAAAAGGTCTTTTAAACTACTGAAAGTGGCTTAAACCCTAATTATATATTTATAATCAAGATTATTATTAGAAAGTTTGAAATGACAATACTCAAATTAAAACTATGTAAATTAACTTGAAATGTAAACTAAAAAGTATACAAGCAATTTTTGTATTACATTTAGATGATTTCAAAGTACAAGTGTTTGTTATGGTACTTAAATACATGTTTACATTTAATGTAAACTTAATAGATTCAGTATTGTGTATTAAAGTTATATCAGCATTTCGGTTTGTTTTTTTACTTTCTTCAAAATTTTAATTGATGAAGTTCACTTACTTTGTTATCAACATTGATTTGAATGACAGCAGAAAAGAACTATTTGTGGAAGTCATCAAATAAAGTTTTAAGTTCTTATAAACATGGCAGCTTTAGAATGATTTCAAACAAAGTATGAGTCAGTCATGTTAGTGGGTTCAATGTGAGGGCATTTGGGTGTTTTAGGGTGGGTTTTCTTTTTAGGGGTGGTCATTTTCTGGTACTGCCAAAAAAACAAAAACTAATCCATCCACAACCACAAATACAAATGTGTTGTTTATAAAAACATTATTTTATTTGTTTGATAAATGCAGTACCAGTACATTATATGTGTCTTTACTATTTATTGGAACAAGTTTAGTTACCAAATAAAATTATGAAATCAATCGGTAAGAAGCTGACAAACCTGTGATTTTGTTTGTTTTGGTCATTAATTGGCTGTCGTGCAGGCCTATAGAATAATTTTAATACTATGTTTTGTGTAAATAAAAGAGTAGTTTTCGATTTAATGGTCACATTAAATATATCTTTGGCGTTCCATACCAAATGCGCTTTTGTTTATAAAATTATTTCTGCACGTTTTTTTTTTTTTTTTTGCCGTGACCTTTTTGCTTTTGCCGTGGGGCTTTTGCTTTTGCCGTGGGATTTTTGCTTTTGCCGCGACATTTATGGACCACGTACGTAACACTTCTGAACTGAAAACGAAACTCATGATTTGCACAAGTACACTCCTTATTCCTCCATGGTAACACCATAGACATGGAGATTATTATTTTTTTTTTTTTCATGTCTATGGTAACACGTACGTACGTACACCCCAAATTACAATTCGCTATTAATAGTCATGTGATTTGTCACATGATATATACCTGGTCTAGAAACGGCCTCTGTCTTTAATGCATGGCACGGCCCGGCAATCAGACCATGATCATTTTACAAAGTATTGACTGTTGACAAATGGCTCAATGATTAAGAAACACATCTAAGTATTGAGTATTGTTGATGAGTTGACCCGCGTTTTTACTTGAAAATTAGTCCAGAAATGGCGTTATTTAAGACGAATCGTTGTCTGCTCCCATTCTCTATGTGGCTGGTTTTTCTCTTCGATTCTGCTGCCGTAAGTAATTGTCAATAAACTCGACATTTGATCACACTGCAACTGGAAGTGGAAGGGTAGCTTTTTTAGTACACTTCTCAGTTTTAGTTAAACTTTACACACGACACAGTAATTTATCCTGACTCCTGATCATGATGAGTGTTACGGCCACGGGGCGTACGCCTTAAAAACTTATTCCATGGCCATGTAATAATGTGCATAACTAGACCCATTTTATGCATTAACTGGGGCCCTATAACTAGGCTAGATAACTAGTAACTTAAATATTAAGTACTAGAACTCGTCTTTTTCGATTTTTTTATTTAGCTAAATCTAAAACTCGAAAAACAGGAGTTAACTTCCAGGGCCCCGTGGGTCTAGTGCATACATTTAATAACAATCGGTCCTTGATTTTTTTAAATAATAATAGGCCTACCAGAAACTAGTCCAAATATAATTGTTATGTTACTAATTACTAATACTTTTAGTACTACATGTAGTACTACAATTCTAGTGTTTTTTCTAATTTTGGCAGGCTGAATACTGTAATGATGGTATGTACTGCTCCACGAGTTGCTGTTATGATTACGATTTCTACTACTGTTGCTACAGTGTCGCCCTTACTTGGTGTAAGTTACTTACAGAGAAAAAAACTATTAAATTTTACCTCTTCTATGAAAAAAATTCAAATTTTAAACCTAAGCATTTAACAAAAGTTGCTCATTAACACTAAGCAACTGACTCAAATTCAACTAGGCCAACTAATTTTGTATCACCCCCTACCTCTGCCTCCTCCACCTTAACCCTTTAACTCCCTTCATCCCTACACCCTCCCTCGATCCCCTCCCCCTCTTCCCTCACCCCTCCCTCCCCCTCTACCCCCTCCAAGTTAAAGGTAGTATACACCATTTGCAAATATCGAAAATATTTTCTACCGAATTATTGAGAAACATCTTACTCATTTGAAAGTAAATAATGATTCTACTTCTAGGCATCCAGCAAAATTATTGCGCTAGATATCATGTACTTATTCCGAAAAATTGAATTTTATAAAGAAAAATTCGCGATCGCCGGACGGCGATCGCGAAAAAACAAAGATAACATAAGAATAATTGCTCGAAGCCGGTTGAAAACAAACGCTGTTTTTCGTGCTTTTCTCGGCATCCATGGTTGTAAAACTTTGAACAGGTCAGTTAAACGATATTTACTATAAAATACAACCCCCAAATCCACCTATTAATGATAATTCAAGAAACATTTTCTAGAAAAATAGAGGAAATAAAAGTATAAAGATTGATTGCGTGAACAATTGTTTTCAAGTACAAAAACAGATTTGGTTTCTGCCCCTTCAGGGTTAGTTTTGTCATCCATGTCAAGAATGATATACAAATGTTAGAATGTCTTTATTTTCCCCCTTTGCAGGGTTCTGGTTCATGTGGGGGATGATCCTCCTGATAACACTGTCTGTGTGCTGCGCGATCGTCCGACGTCGCCAGATCCGTCGGCAACAAGTCATGGTGGTCCGGCAGCAGGGCTACACTCCCGCCTACGGCACCATAGTGAACACAGAGGTGCCGCAGCAGCCCTATAGCCAGTATGGGGGATACCCCCAGCCACCTCCAGGACCCCTGCCACCTTATAACCAGGTATGATGTGACGGTTAAACAATCGGTTACAAATTCAGTGGCTAATGATATTCTTTATTCTGGTAATGGAACCAAGGATCCATCAAAAGCACCCTATAGCTCGCAAGCCTGAAGAATCCAGAGAGGACAATGAGAAGAAGGTACTTAGGTGGGGGAAGAATATCCTGGTGAAAACCCACGGAATCAGGCAGGGACTGAAAATCCAATCCACATATATTGGCCCAGGCGGGATTCGAACCCTGGTCACAGAGGTGGAAGGCGAGGAAAGAACCACCACGTCAACCTGACGTGGCGTCGATGGTGGTGTCAAAGTCAACATTAAAAGAGATTCAAGGCCTAAAGCAGTAGATCAAGAATGGGGAGTGTTACAAAAAAATTAAAAGACAAAGAAGGTTATTGTCATAACATACAGGTTTATGGTTTCTGACTTGTGCCCCTTGAACAAAGACATTGACATAATGGGGAACCGCCAACACAGGGCCGGATAACCCAGTTAATAGAGCACCGGAACTTTAATCCGGAGGTTGCAAGGTTCAAACAACCCTCAAGTTAATTTCTTTGTCCAACTTTCGAAAATGATAACAATGCACCTCGTGGTCCCCTGTGGTTGTATTTGGCAAAAAAAGTTCAAAATACCAAATTTCCATTTATAAATTGGCAGGCCGCTCCAGGAATGCAGTTCCCAGCCCAACCAGTCTACCCAGCCCAGCCTGTACAGCAAGCTGGGGCAGCTGCCACCAAAGAAGCCCAGGTACATGTTAATAACACCTTGATCTCACTAACCGGGGAAGTCGGTTGGAGCATCCACACGACAGTTTTCTCCTTTGTCGTGTTGGTTTTCCCACTCGTATCTATCTGGTTTCTCTTTTCCCCCATCTTAATGCTCTACTGTTTCCTGTTATACCTCATCGTTTTCTACAGTGCGCTATTACTTTTTTCCTGAGCGATGCATAAGTATTTTTGTAACATTTTTCTACCTTACTCTTACTGTATAGACTCATTACATTTAGCAGTCATCTTGACGTGTACGTTTGTTTAATTTGTATTCAGTTACAATGAATTCACAGGGTGTCTACTTAATGCATGCCCCATTACACAAAAGCACGTACCTCACAGATGGGTGCAATGCAGAGACTCGGAGAGTCTATTCCTGAGGAGGGAGGGACTCGGAGAGTCTATTCCTGAGGGAGGGGGGAATTATTTAACACCCCCTTCTACTCTGGGGAGAACACACATTATGATCCTAGCCCCATTGCCAAAACTGCTACATGTACTATGCACCCATACGTGTCATCATACTGGGCTGAAAACGATACAAAACATTTAAAGGCCAAGTGTACTCGCTCTTACAAGACAAATATTTAATGAGGTAAAGAAAAGGTCTTCATCAGTCAAAGTTCACCACCCAAATTTGAAGTCTCATATCGATCAATTCAATTGATAAAGGAGACTTTTCTTAAACATTTTTCACCTGAGAGTGAAGCCACAGGATTTAAATTTGAATCCTAAGACTAGTCTGGTCTCTTCAGCAGTCTGGCAGCAGACTATGGAGAGTTGTGTAGAAATAGACTGGTTGTTTCATCATTTGCCAGTCTGTTTTCTTGTATTGCATGTTTTTATTAACACCAATAATGGTATTAATTGAAAATGTTCGGGTTAATGTGCCATGCACATTTAAATTACTAACCATTCTTTATTTTTCTTAGCAAATTGTGCATATTTTTGTATCATTGCATTGTGTGTGATGTCCAGACGTGCGGAAGGGTATTTTGTATTCAATATTTAATACCACATTTATAGTAAAACTGCAATATTATAATATGTATTCTTATTCACAGGTGAACGATATATTTTAAAGTTACATTTATATATTCATGAATTGTTTCATCCTAACTTTAATATCATTAATAGTTGGTGCAATTAAATTAAACAGTAAAGTTTTAAGCGGTAATTGAAGTCAAATATTCCACTCGTATTTAAATTGTATTAAATTGTTAACATTTGTATATTTATTACAATATTTTTAAATTATTACTGTAAATATTTGTAATAGTTCTCACTGATTGGTTCGGATTGATGCGGCCGACATACATTGCTTTGTTTTATATTCGTTTGGCTTCAGATGGGTGATTAGCAAATATCATTAACGAATTTGAGGACCAAATTTTTACCCAAGGTCAAATATGTTCCCATCACAACATATACATGTGGTGGGATATTTGGAGACCTGAACAGAATGGGGACAATGGGGGGAAAAGGTCTACACATGGTAATCTCTATAGATGAATACAGAATAGGTCTCCACTAGAAATTTACCGAAATATATTTTTGGATTGTACTCAAATTACTCAAAAACTAGGGTTAGGATGTGAGTTAGTGTTTGGGTTAGGGTATAGGTTATATTGGGTCGAAATTTCTACCCAGGAAAATAATTGTGGGTAAAATAGTAGCATTTTGAAAAAACGTGCTCGAATTTCTAACCATTTTGTACACGAGAACAAAGACATGTCTCCACAGTGATACAAAAATGCGAATGGGTGTACGTGTACATGTATGCATCCCCTAAAACCCATGGATGTGTATTTGTGCAGATGCACAGGTCGGTTTTTTTTGTTCTTGCTGCAAATTAAGTGGCCGCACAGAAGGAATCGTTTCCTGTAAACGTCACATAATTACCTTCCTGTCAGTTTCAGGAAATTTCCAGTCAAACCATATAAATGTACACTATTACTTCCCTCCCCCCCCCCCCCCCCCCAAACCTATGTACAAATGGATACATGTATATACGCTGATGTGCACCTCAATTTTAGATTCCTGCACGTCGTTCACGTTCGGATTGGTTTGTTTCCCTTTCACTCTACGTATCCTGTAAATCGCATGAGCTTTCATTTCCCCATTCGTTTTTAGGAAATTCCGCTTTTTAATTTTTATGTGATATGGCTTAGTGTATTCGCTGTTGCAGTTTTAAAAAAATTCACATTTTTATAGAGTGTGTGTGCATTCTTTTCATGCACGCACACAGCACACTGCGCTGTTGTTAAAAGGTCAAACTTTTTTTTAAACCTTATTGTGCAATTTTCGTGTACATGTATGTATAATTTTATGCTGCATGTGCTGTGTGTGCATGGTCATGACGCTACATTCATTTTTGCACTCAATTCAAAAGATTGTTGTTGGCTTTGTCAATTCTTTGCACAGACCGTATTAAGCCCCTGTTGACAATTTTGCACATGGCATTGCTACATGCTATGAGAACTAGGGCCAATTTCACGGAGCTGCTAAGCACAACAATTTGCTCAGCATGAACATTTGTCCTTGGTAAAAACAAGGTTACAGACCAAATTTTCACGTGATCTTTATTGTTTTTGATTAATAATAAGCTGTTTTTTGCTTAGCATGAAAAACACGTAGAATTTTGGCTGATAACTTGTTTTTAATGAGCAAGACTTTGTTGTGCTAAGCAAATCTTTGTGCTTAGCAGCTCGTGAAATTGGCCCCTGTAGAGCTTGCTTTTATTTTCTGGGCTTTTTATTTTTCTTTCTTTTTTTTGCTAGTTATGTGATCCTTATTTGTGAACATTGTGAACATTATGTTTCTTGTGTTTGTCTTTTTTTTCTTTTCGTTGTTTACAGTATGACCCCAATGACAAGCCACCACCCTACAACCCTCATTCCTAGTTTGTGGAACGTCGGGTACCAGACCAACGAAAATCTACCGATGTAGAAAACATGGATCGGTTAAAAAAGTACTGATTTCCGATATCTGCTAATCTATTTCCCTTTCAAGCTTTTGTTGAATATTTTACATAATGAAATGTACATTTGGATGTCGTTACAGAAAATTCCAAGTTAGACTTGGCCTTCCTAATTTTTTAACACGTGATAAAAACTACTAAGTGGCTATTGTTAAGGCAGTTCGCGATCTGATTCCTCGACTTACCCAGCCTGACATTGACAATGGGTCAAATAAATAAAAAATATCAATTGCCTTTACTACAAATTTTTAGGCAATTTTTAGAAATATATAAAGTATTTACTACCATTCAATAAGTAAATGCTAAAAAATATAAACTTACTTTTATTCATATGAAATAAAGCATTTGCTTTTACCTAATGCTTTTACTCTGAAGTAAATGTTGTTACTTGTTGCTTGTACTTCATAGCATTTGCTAGTTGTTATTTATACCACCCAATACTCTGGACCTTTTAACTCTTGAAACTCGACTATCAAATAATCTGTTTCCAAGAGTGAAAGGTTGAAAGTATTGTCAATGTCAGGAATCAGATTGTCGCAACGATAGCCACTGCCTAAAAACTAACTAATGTTTTACATCAGACAATTAATAAAGGTAGGATACACCATTGGTAATTGCTTGAATTATCAGAAATGGGTGAATTTGGGTGGTTGTATTTTAAAGTAAATATCGTTTAACTGACCTGTCTGAAGTTTTACAATCATGGATGCTGAGAAAAGCAAGAAAATCCTTGTTCGTTTTCAACCGGCGTCGGGCAGCGTTTCTTATGTTGTTCTTGTTTTTTGTTGTTATCGCCGTCCGGCGATCGTGAATTTTATTTTTTTAATTCGATTTTTAGAACAATTACTGGATCTATTGAGCAATAATTTTGCTGGATGCCTAGAATCATAATTTTCTTTTAAATAAGCAAGATATTTCTTAATAATTCGGTAGTAAAATGTTTCGAAATCTGCAAATGGTGCATCCTACCTTTAAAAGCACTACGGACTTATTTTATAGAGAATTTTTTTTTTTTAATTTTTTTTAAGTATCTTTCTATGCAGTCTGTGTCTATCTGGTGGATTAAACAGTGCAGTGATAGTTAAGGATATTTTACATAATGTTAAATGCTTTTGTTTAAATTCTATATTGATACAAATTTTATATTGATAATAATACACAAAGATTAAAAGCATATTTTATGCACATATTGTTAACAAAAATTGCCAAACTTTTTTTGCTGTTTGCATGGTCATGTATCAAGTTTTAGTGGATGGCCACTAAATTTGACATTAGCCAAAATACCAAGCATCAGTGCTGGGTGAGTAACTCAAGCACTCACGTACTCGTGATCAGTTTTTGCTACTCGTAGCACTAGCAGTTTTTTAACTAATCGATTACTCATGCCAGCCCGAGTAGCAATAAATACTCGTGAGTAGTGATTGTGAGCAAGCGATGATTGTTGACAAGTACCAATTAAGTTGTGGTCAGACTCTACTACTATACTAATAAAAATTGCGATGGTTTTACGATATGATTTTTATTGAGTTTTCAATTCTAACTTGAGCGATAAAGGAAACAAAATTGCAGCAGAAGTCGCTGTGAAATTACTGTTATGCTTTGAATGAAAACACATGGTGATAAACACATGTGTGACCGTCATTTTACCCCTTGTGAAAAATGTGACAACTACTCGCGAGTACTCGATTACTCCTGAGTAATTTCTTTGCGAGTACTCGAGTGGGAAAAATCGCTACTCGCCTAGCACTACCAAGCATCATACATGGGAATCTCTGGACCGGCTAGATTTATTGTGTAGAGTTTGCCAGTTCAAGGCTCATGCTTATGCCTCCAAGTTTTGGTTGGGAGGGGGGTGTGACCCCACCCAACCCCCAATTGCTCTTATCTTGTGATATTGAGTGATTTGAGTCACATTAATATTTACAGCATTAAAATAAACCTCTGTTGACTTTTTGGTATTATTTAATCCACAATTTTTTTAGATGACCGCTAACTAAATTTATTGTTGTTCTGTAAATCATTCGAAAGATTTCTTGGAATGTTCATTGAATGTTTAACCAAATAATTCTTTACTGTGCACTAAAAACATGAGTTTTCAGTGTACATCTTACAACGTTTTTATACTTTCTGTAAAGTTTCTGAATACAAAAATACAAACATGTAGTTTCGTTTCAGTTAACACAATCAGTAAATTGTACTCTCAACTGATTGTGAGCAAAAAATATCTTGTAGGTTATACAACTTGTAGGTCATGTAACTAGTGTATATAACCTGGGGCCAATTTCATAGAGCTGCTAAGCAAAAAAATTTGCTTAGCACAAAAGGTCTTGCTCATTAAAAACAGGTTACTAGCCAAAATTATACATGTTTTTCATGCTAAGCAAGAAAACAGCTGATTATCAATCCAGAACAATAAAGATCAGGTAAAAAATTGGTCTGTAACCTTGTTTTTGCCAAGGACAAATTGTCATGCTAAGCAAATTGTTGTGCTTAGCACCTCTATGAAATTGGCCCCTGATAATATCGCATCGACCTTTGACCTGGAATTACTGAATAGCATTGACCTTTGATTCTTCATGGTTTTATTGACAGTTTCTAGACCTGTCGTATCTTGTTACGCCGCAATACTGCTGATTATACAAATTCAAAAGAGATAGGGATCAATACAGTGAAATAGTTTCTACCAAACTGCTGACAATCAAAATGTAATAAAAATTTAATATCATTGTCTTTGGGGAGATCGCAGTGTTGCTACTTTTGTTTGTTTCATCACAGTGTCACCAATTATTGTTAAATAAAGAAATATTTTTTTTTTTGTTCATCATTACAAACTTTATAATTATGTTTCCATTAGGTTATCAGTATGCTAAACTTTACTTCTGTATTCGTTTTTCTTGATACTTCAATAATTAAATTGTCCTATCATGATTGCTTCATTTTTTAAATGGTGATGACTGTAGCTTTATTTTTATTTTATTTTTAAATGTAATGAGATTTATGCTTGAACCTTTTTCATTGAAACTATTAATTTATTGAAAATGAATAAGAAAGACAAAAGTTCTCTACAATCCGTTAGTTTCACCTCCGCTCCATAGTATTTTAAGTTTGTGGTAAAGTAAAGTTTTATTTTCTATCGTTTAATTGCGTGATGGGCGCGGGATGCTGAAACATTTGACAATATAGGGGGCGCCATTCCAAAATTAAAGAAGAGTAATTTAGTGTAACCTCGTTCCCATGTGTCAAACGGTACGCTCCTACTACCTGCTGGAAACGAGGTTAAAAACAAATACGGTCGTGTGTGAAGCCCATAATTACTGTCCAATTCCCCCCTGGCCTTGTCCCCACATCCGAGTTTAAGCAATGTGTTATTAGTCTAAACGGATCAAATAATGAACTTATAAATGGGCATAATGTCAACACCTCGTACGACAAGTAAAACAGTTTTGCAAGACAACGTAAACATAGCCTTGTTTTTACAGCTTTTAAACAAATGCACAGACCTACTTTATTCCAACATTTAACAATCACACACACAGCCCCTTTTATCCACAAATTACAAATAGATTGTACTTTAAGAACACGTAATATGGCAAGCTATAAAAAAGTATAAGAAAATGCGATATTGATACTAGCATGCAATTAAATACCGGTAAGTGTTATATTCCTCATAATATTAAAAAATAATATTTGAGCAACAAAAATAGTAAATGTTATAACATGCCTACATGATTAAACTTTAATCGTTATCTTCAATCCACATTCACAATGTGTCAGTTTGCCTTTGGCAACAATGTATATTACTTTTTATAATAAATAAAGGTGGTGTTTTTCTTTCTTCAAGTTTTTTTTCGTGTACAGCATTTGCTATACAATGAAGTTGACTTGTATTCAAAGGTTTGCTAATAAGTGACTGGCATGAATATGTACTATATCTTTACGCAAACATATTATCTAATATCGTACAAAAGTTTATTATGATCAGCAGCAGTATATTTAACTATAGACACAATTTATAAGTGAATTTCATAGCCTCCTTTACGTAAAAGTATATTAAAAAGTTTGTAAAAAAGGGGAGGGAATTTCATAGGGGAAAATCAAAAGAGTTTATTTGAGGGGAACCCACTCGACACTAAAAACGGTCCCAATTTATTCAGTCACTGCAGGTTAATTCATCAAAAGTATAAAAATGAATACTGGGGGATCCGTCAAACGACAATGAATACACTAGATTTGGGGACCAATAAGAGCGAACAATACAATAATGCATGCTATGACGCTATGACGTCTGGGTTGGTTCACGAACTGATCCACCAATCAGCAGGATCGACTTGTTTTCAGACTATGGTTTAAGATCACTGATTGGTCCCTGCAAAATAGTCTCATCTTCAGCTTAGAGTCAGCCTCGTGTTGAGGACTAAAATACCGGAGACTTGAACTGTATGCTCGAATTGCGTTTAAAGTCCTTTTGCCTTAAAAGGGTTTCGTTATCTAAATCCTTATTATAGATTTGTGATCATGTTTTAGTGGTATATAAAACTTGGAGCCCGGAACCAATATTTCCTTCGAGCATCTAGGCCCTACACCATTGAAGCCCTATTACGATTTTTGTGCAAATTTGGCCCTAATAGCCATACCAGCAGATGATATCATCTGATACCGTGCATCGTCAAAACTGAGATTACGTCGCAAAGTAATCACCTCTCAATCTCCAAAACCATGTCAATAAAAGTTTACTCTTTTCGCGGATGACAGCCTAAATTGTAATCTGATTAAACGCTTACACTAAGTTTTTTGTTTAGTTCTCCATACCAGCAACTTTGATTGTCTACTGTTGCAATTCTTAGCAGTGTTTCGTTTACGGGAAAAAACCTGCAATCAGCCAGCAGTCCAAAACTATCAAAAATCGTCGCCGACGATTCTTTATATACAATTGGTTTTAAATATAATTTGTCCAACAAACGTGTTGTTAGAAAAAGAACTCGTTAGTTTATTTTTTTTCTCAACTTCTAGTACTTATTCATAGTACAAGTCCCTAACTCATCTACACTTGATCATTTAAAGAAAGGAACCAGCAAAAGAAATACTTTTTTTTTTGACAGAACTGACGCCAAACTGAAGAGTATATCCATATTGAATTGAATATGTATTTATTCATTTGACGCCGGCCCAAATGTCCATTATAGGTTACAGCGCCCTCCAGTTTCAAAAACGACCTGTCTACCCATTCCGCGCCCGACGGCTATTTATTCATGCCCAACAGAAATAACTTAAGAATCTATTTACAAAACCAAAATGAAAAGTAAAAGACAAAACACAGCGTATATCACTAGACGATGCTGGATCTCGCCGAACCTGAACCCGGATTTGCCATCATCCGGTCCGTGTGATCCACGCTACCCCTGTGGGGCGAGCGAACCTCCGTTAGAAGCCGATACTGATTGGAATTCAGCGATTCCTGTCTCCAGTGCTTGCCGTCGGCGTCTTGGAAGACGATCATTTGTGAGGGGCCCTCATCAGCGGCATTTGATGACTGCAAGATGAAACAAAGTGAACGGCGATGAGTTCATTTGCAAGCTGAATAGTGTCAAAATCATTTAATTTAACCTTCAGGTACTCACAGTCACAGTACCAACAAAATAGACACGACACATTTTACTGCTGTGTAGCTTTTTGTTTTGATCTGTTTATGCTCATTTCATTACATAATATAACACTAAAAAACATGACATCTATTGCTGAAGGAATTTGGCGCCTTAAGAATTAACTGGACTGCAACTATAGGAAGTTCTCGCCCAATGTAAATTGCCCCAGCAAATTCAGCGGTTTCTTTGTGAACTGTTCTGGGTCGATTGGTACGGAAAAACTTAATCATAACCATGAATAATTAGATGATTCAAAACGGCATGCTTGACAGATCACAAGCGCTGACAGTCGAAGACGTTGTAAATGTAGGGTGTTTCAAATTATGAGGAAAATGACCATTAGTATCTTGGAAGGGTGGGTTGATAATAGGCGCAAGTTGTTGACAGGTTCGAGGTGGTGTACGGGAACCAATCAATTGTCAACCGCGTACATAATTGTCTCTACTCTCAAGGAAACAATTTTGTCTTGTTTTTGGAATAGTGAACTTAAAACGGGCCGAGGCAAATTAGGCTTGGCTTCGTTATGGGTTTGACTGCTAGCCCGCTAGCCCGATATCCCGGGATATAAAATACCTATTAAGCAAATGCATTTCAGGTTCTTAAGTACTGTTTAGTAATGTTCTCTTGTCGCCAGATCGCAACTGCTTTATCTTACTAGCATCAACGGTATGCTGGCAAGTATTTATTTCAGCAATTTGACAAACTTTTACCCTTAATCGATACTTGAACTTTTATGGAGGCCCATTACGAGACAATGCGATCTTAATCTTTGCATTTTCCTTCCCCCTTAAGGCAAACGATGAGCTGCCGCGCATTTAGTTCGATAAAATCTGTCTTTCAAGTACGCACGCAGTTGTCAAACAAGATATCCATTTCTCTAAACGTGGAGTGGCATAAATACCCTTTAAAAACACAGGATTGCTTATTCCTGAAATTGAATCTGATTTCCCTGTGAGCAGGAAATCACCACCCACTGTTAAAAATGCTGGAGAATTTAAGATAACAAATGTTAGCATTCAAGTTGGACTATTTACCGAGTTGTTGTTTATTCTTGAGATTCCTTGGATCGGACTGTTTCTCCGTGAGTGCATCGACGGGTAGCGCTCTTGGAGATACCTGACTGTCTTCTCCACCTCTCGCTTTCGTTCCCGCCAAAGGTTGTTCCTGGTGAAACAAAGTCACGACAAACACCCGTTACCTTGATATCTTAATACAATAGTTCTGCCAATCATGAAATTCAACGCCATATGATATACGAGAAAATATCAAATTATAATGTTAATTGTTACACTTATAAATTGATGAGGATTTATAACGTCTTATATAAAATAGGAAGATTGCTACTTTTGGTATGGGCCTATTTATCCCAAATCGATTTAATTCTATTGAAAACACCACATGCAACCATTAAAGATATCCATGCTTGGTACTCCGGGCGAGAGCGAACAGCTTATACCATATTATACGAGTATTAGGAGACTTGGAACAAGACTTAGTGTGCTTGGTATTATTGTGTAGGTGATACCAATCATCCACCATTGCTATACGTTTACTTAGGATTTAACAAAAGCTCTCTCCTATAGTCTGGCTTTTATCAGGCCATGCTTTATCCAACAAATTAAACTATGGACCTATTCATAGAAATCCCACACTGACATCAGTGGCGCGACTATACAGGGTCAAACTTATGGCGAAGAGGGAGCACTTATGAGAGTGGGGCACTGAAGGAAAATGATATTTTTTTTCAATTCAAGATTTTTAAATGAGCAGTTACACCACAATAGGTTATGATTTCAAACAAATAACAAATTATAAAACTTACTTGTATTTGATGAAAGCTATGACACATACGACGGTAAGAACGAGCAATGTGGACATAATGACGGCTAAGGCTAGAGTTGTGTCATTAATGATAACTGGGCTACCTGAAATAGAATAAACAAAAGAACAAAAAGTTATGATTTAAATAGAAATAGAATTATAATTATACCGGAAATAATAATTTCGACAAAAGCATGGAGGCTCGGTGATTATTATTGATGAAGGCTTGGCTCGATTTGCAATCTTGATTGAGTTGACTTGGGGGCAAACAGTTTCGAGTATAATCATTAAAACATATCTTGACTGAGAACTCTTGGCATCTAAAAAAAATCACTTTAGAACGACAATTTTAAATGGTAATCTTTCGTTGTCAATGTGTCTTTTTGTTGGATTTTAAAAACTATACACATCTAGTGCCGGGAGACAGCATCCCAGACAACTGTGCACAAAGGCAGACCTTAACTGTGATTATCTGGGACTTACATTTCGATTCGTTACGATAACTTTACTCAATGAGTAATGAGTATAGCCTTCGGCCTTAAGCTTGTCAAAAGCCTTGTGATAGACCCTATACTCACCGTTATCAGTAGACGCTCCTGGATCAATCTTGTCACATCTTTCACCATAGTACGGATAATGGCATCTGAAACAGATGGGAAAAAAGAGGGTGCTATTTAATCTTATGAAATAAACTACATCAATAACAAAACCACATGCAGGTTTACCGAACATCGCATTTTAATGCAACCTTTATTTTAGAATTTGGTTACTAGAAACAAATATATTATTTCAATTTTGTGACGAGTTCGTTTTCCATCAAGTTCGTTTTCCATTGTCACAATATATATAAATTTGAATTGAATTGAATTAAAGTTTATTTCCTGTATAATTATAAATTTGAATTGAATTGAATTGAATTGAATATGTGCACGTTTGAAAGAAAGTCTTGATTGAACAGACGAGCTTTTAGACCTCATTAATGAGTTCATAATATTTAACAACCTATGTACTGAAGATTGAGAAACAACCTTTGTTTATTGTAGCCCTTTTTGTAGCCCTTTTTGGCTGTCTAATAACCACTTCCTGCAAAATAATCCTGGCCACGCCCGGTAAAAAAAAAATTGATCACGAAGTACATGACTGCATATGAGACCAGAATAACATTACTTACATGCAAAAGTACTTGTCCAGATTGATCCAAACTGAGCAAGTGCCGCCGTTGAGACAGAAGTGGTCGGTGTACCTCGGATCTGTGCACGTGCCTATGTGGTCATCGTCTGGTAGAGTTATGTTAGCTGAAAGAAGGATACAAAATCAAAGCGGTTAAATATTTTTTTCACACTTGTCTATCTTGAACAAAAGTTTTTCGTTGTTTTTTTAAACACATTGTTATTAATTATGTATTGATTCTCTTTCGTAATTATTATCAAGGGTTCCTTTAAAAAGGGATACGCACTGCAGCTATAGGACACCTATATGAAGCTGAGGAAGAGAATATGACAAAACAAGGTACAACTTTATAGGTGGGGTATAATACACTCACATGATCATGTATCCTCAAATGTGTATCCTTGTGGAGACAACTGTTTGTTCTCGTGTACAAAATGGTTAGAAAGTCGAGCACCTTTTTTTTTAAATGCTTCTATTTCAACCCCAATTAATTTCCTGGGTTGAAACTTTGACTCAATATACCCTTATTATACCCTAACCCAAACACTAACCCTAATCCACATCCTAACCCTAGTTGTTGAGTAATTTGAGTAAAATTCAAAAATTTATTTCGTGCAAATTCTTGTGGAGATCTATTCATCTATAAAAATTACCCTGTGGAGACATTTTGACTCCCATTGTCCCCATTGTGTTCAGGTCCCCACAGGGTACCGAATTTAGAAACATTCCGACAGGAACTGCATTCAAATAAACATATGCACCTTTTTGGATTCGAATCAGCCATTTATTGCAGAGATAAAGTTGTATCCAAACCTCTGAATTGGTCATCACATTTGTTTGCACTGTCACCAAAGCCATTGTTGTATTGCACGAAGTCTTCTATATAGCCTACGGTATGGTTCGAAGAACACACTCTTTATGACCCTAATTTGTTCATTTTGTTTTAGGAATTTTAAAACTAAAATTCAATTAGAATCAAATTATATGTAGGTTGACAAACAAAATAGAGTTTCAAGCGGCGCATTAAATACTAGATCCATGTTACCAACAATCTTATAATTTCATTGACGTAGGGAATTACTTTGCCAGAACTTGACAGTGACAGGAAATGTACAGTAGAAAAGTTGTTTGAGGAAGCTGGAAGGACTGTGGAAAACTAATCACCGGGTCCTACCGGTACCAGAGTGTACCTTGCGCCATTGATCTGCCATCGTTAAACTGTTTGTAATGTGCCGATATACACCTTCTGACACTAGACCTTCTTCACTAAAGAGAATCACCACATGGTGCTACCGCAAACAATTCATTTATCTTATTGCCTTTTTTACCATGAAAACCTACAAATATCCCCTAGCATGTCGGATGTAGATATTTCTTTACATCCCCTGCTGTGCTGGGGTAATTATTTTCGAGGTCTTCCTAAAGTTTGTACAGGTCACCAAAATCAAGTTCATCTTCCTTTTTTAAATGGGTGTGTCCATGCTTTTAAGGCAATGCACCTTGAAAAAATAGATTTTCAAATTAAAATGATAATAAAAAAAATGAGAATTGTATTTGTTATGAGCTTTCGAATCAGACAACCCATGACAACATCGTAATTAATTAATTCAATTTAAATTTTGAATCAGCACAACTGAACTGGGGCGCGCAATTTGAACAATAAAAAAAGAAAACACTTTTTAACAATGTACATTGTATGTGTATAAAGGCAAAATATAATGTATTCGTATACATGGTCTTTTTTCAAAAACAAAATTGATTTGTTTTATAAGCACGGACAACCCAACCTTACCGTACCAAATTTGGAGCGGTTTTTTTTGTGGGGTTTTTTTTAGGGGAGGGGTTTAGAGGGACAAGCATGGCGAGTTTTGAGATTAAATATACCATTCATCCCTAAAATAACATACGAGTAAATCTCATGTATTTTTAATGACGATGCTTGTTTGTTTTTTTGTCTGCTAAGTGAAGTCGATCGGGCACGACAAACAAAACACGGGTGGAAATTTGTTGAATGAAAATTGCAGCCTTGTTCCGATGACCCCTGCTGCACGCGTGTCTTGGACCCGTTTGACTACAGTTCGTATGTTATTGAACACAACGACATGCGTTGTGTTTGTTTGATGCCAGTCAAAAGAGGAAGAGGCTTTTAAAAATGAAGTATTTTAGAGTGTGGACGATGATGTACACAAAATAGTAACATAAAAGTACTGGTATCCGAGTACGTACTAGGTAAATAGAGTATCTGCACCTATATTGATTGGTTGCCATGCTGCATGCGTTTAATATGTGGTAGTCGAAACAAAACGGCGTGTTTGCCTAGCACGACTCAAGCGCCATTAGTGTGTGCAAAATCATATTGATTTTGAAGGATATGAGAGGGTTATGGTCAATTGTTGGTTGTAGTGGCATGGTCGTGCATTTGATAGTACAAAAGTATACTTCTATTGAGCCCGTTTCCTTTATACAAAATAAAAATAAAAGTCATGTCTTCCAATGATTTGTACAGCTATTATTAAGAAAATGCACCGGTAAGCCTTCAGAAAATGAATTTCGGGAATGTCTCGATTGAATGCAGCCGGTGAATATCTTTATTTTGGAACTATTACCAATTTCGTGGTCAAAATTAACTCGAAACTAAAATTTGTTATAGGGAAACAATCGCGACAGTAACTTTCGATTTCACTTTAAACGTCAGCGATACGGCAGTAAATAACTTTCACATTTACGGGTCAGTGCGCGCTACAGTTTTTGAATGGAGTATGAATGCGAACGCATTGAAAGTGTTTCAAAGCCCGTACCATCCGTTGGGCACATACGATACAAATTCTTTCAAAATACTTGCGAAAGTTGTGTCGCCATTTTTGAGCTATTGGAATGCTACAGCTAGTACATGTATTAATGCAAAGACGAAATAAAAATAATTGAACAATAAAGTTTGGAAAACTAATTATTTTACTGTATAAATATTAGATACATGCTGTGTTAAGCAGCTGATTTCATAAGAAAGACAAATAACCAACAATAAATTATATATCAATAGAACTATGTTTGCCGCTCTATGGTGTAGATTGCTATGGGAGTGTATGGTTAAAGGTCAATACACCATTGATAACTGCTTGAATTATCATGAATGGTTGTATTTAGGGAATTGTATTTTATAGTAAATATCGTTTTACTGACCCGTTCGAAGTTTTACAATCATGGATGCCGAGGAAAGCACGAAAAACGGCGTTCGTTTTCAACCATCGGCGGGCAGTGGTTCTTATGTTGTTCTTGTTTTTTTTTCGCGATCGCCGTCTGGCGATCAGGATGTTTGTTGTATAAAATTCAATATTTCGAAACAATTATAGAATATTTAGCGCAATCATTTGTCTGGATGCCTACAATTATTATTTACTTTTCAATAGGGCCTAAGTAAGATATTTCCTAATAATCTGGTAGTATGTTTTTTCTCGATATCTGCAAATAGTGTATCCTACCTTTAACAAATATTTAATTTGGATGCATTGCATAAATTGTACATGTACATGTATTCCACCGTTTTTATCGTGTCGCTGGCTCTGAATAACAACTTAACAGTGGAATTCTTACACCGCATGCGGCAATCAATTTCACTTAACCCCGACCCCCTCATTCAAACCACCAAGCCACACCCATACAATAGTCGCAAATACATTATAATAATGACGTCGGCATAAAACTCGCCCAAGGTTGAAATGAAGTGGAGTTTATACTATAGTACGAAGAAAAGAATAGAAAAAGAATAGAATAGAATAGAAAAGAATTGGAAACTGAAGCGAGAACTGAAAAAAACGTAGAAGAAATTACATGTATCTCGTGATTAAACTCAAAGGATTGATACTGTCACCTTTCACGGGTAAAATGACTAATAACCGTACATGTTATGCCGAGAGCCGATCATGTATCCCGTGTCGAGCGTAGACTGTATACTATTATATGGCGAATCAATATTCCGTTGCTATGCGAAGTTAATTTTAGATTCATGGATTTTGTGTAAGGCAGAGATCGGAGAATACGTTCACGTCTGTCGATTTGAGTGGTTTTTTTTCCTTAAAAAATGTGCATAATGCATGTTGTGTTTAGATGCATGGGAATCTTAGAAGTATGATAATAAAAGCCCGAGTAAAAAGTAATATATTTCAACCGTGTAATACAAAAATGAAAAAAATTGTACGAAAGATCACATATTTTACAAGAACTTGGGGTTGCGAACTACATATAATGACTATTTTTAAATACAAAATTGAGTTTTGTTTTACAATGATCTGTCGTACAAATTATTCCTTGTTTGCTCGGAAGATAATTTGCCTAAGGCGGTATTAGAACCTACGTTCTGAAATCTTCAAAGAAAACATCTTTATATAAATTATATTAATTGCTCTCTTGCTGCAAGGCAACAAAATCTTCTATGAACTAAATTACGCAAATAAAGATAAATCTTCTTACAGCTCCAATCCAGCACACCGTCGATGTTGTCTACGAAGAGCCACCTCGGTCTAGGCATGATGCAAGTATCTCTGTTCCCGCCAAAACAAGAAGGATGAATATCACTCAGAATGACGGAAGATACAGTGTGTGATGCTGCGGTCTGCGGTGAGCAATAGGAAGGCGTGTCACTCAGGCCGTAGAATGTCAGATGAAAGCACCGAGAATGTTCTCACGAAACAAGACTTCAGTCGGGAAGAAACTACCGTAACATCAAGGAGCGAAGAAGACAAACTGCGAAAAGAGTAAGTTTCCTCGCTTTCACTTCGTGCTCGATCAAGAGGGAGACAAATCAGCCGGTCTTGTCTGTGCGTGTCGCACGTGTGCTTGTGTCGCAACCGTGGCACGAGCACCTTCTATATATAGCCAGTCATAGACTCCGAACCCAGCCGTTTGAACAATCGAAGGGTCACATCCACTTTTGTTCAACGACAAAAGGGCTGTTATAAAGTAAACTGTGATCACGAGACAACCGGAAGTAGTCTGTAGTTCTTCACCGGAAGCCCAGGGAAACTCGGCACTGCGTCTAGTGTGTCGTCACAGTTTGGGAATCCCAAGTTGAAGAAGCCGGTTGACCCTATTTTCTGGGAATCCGGTTAAAATGGCGTATTTTAGTCTTCACTCGACACAGTGATCCCGGCCAGGTTTGTGTGAACTAGATTGAGCCCTCGTAGTCTAATATCTCTGTTAATAAACGTGTACTAGTAGTTCGATACCGGGCAGTGTTCTTCAGTTGTAAATAACCTTGGTCAAATTCCAACACTATATCAATATACTTATACATGTACTTATCAATACCAATACTTACTTTGGCAATATAGTGCGTGGTAAACGCCACGTGTAACTTACGTATACGTGACAACGGTGGCATCATCATGCGTGTGGTTTTGGATAAATAATTGGGTTTTAATTGTTTGCCATAAGCTTATGTTTGTCTTCACTAACTTATGGAATGCTATATAAACCTTAGTTGACTTTTGCCCTAGTTTTATAATAAGTCTCAAGAAAATCGGGTGCATGTACTGTACTTGACTGTAAATCAAAAATTCTTCCAACATGCATGGACAAAAATTGAAACGGAGTATTTGAAATTATTAATTTTAATATGAAATTTATAATTAAATACCAGTGATGAATTTTATTATAATTAACCTTTTTATGTTGATACTTCATCTTGTTGGGTTTTGTGTGTGCATGCATTAACCCATATGAAGCCGATCATTAATACATGTACTAAAAATATCTCCACATCTAACAAGTTCCCACGAACCAACCCAATCAATCAAATGAATACACTTGTATCGAAATTTCTGTAGTCATTGAACAAATGCACGCGCCACCTGCTGCGATTAATAAAAAAAGTAAATAAAGAAATCGGAAGTATGGGTTCTTTTTCAAAGCGGGGGAACAATGGTTTGGTATGCAAGGAATTCTGGTATGCCGCAAGGAGACAAAGTGGCTCTTTTCGTACTGTACACACACTAACAGCACCGGATCTGCAGCTTGTAACCACCCGTTGTATTGCGCAGTGCCGCCCCCTCAGACGCCCGTCAGTTTACGGTGGAATTTATTTTATTTGTACGGAATCTCAAGCATTTTAAAACGAAAGAAAATTATCCTGAAATATGTCGCTATTTATGAGGAGACAAGTCTTAAGGCTAGGCTTTAGTTTTGACAATAGAACAAGGGACTCTATAGTTCATCAGAAAGTTTGACAACGTTTTTGTCAAAACAGAATGAAGCTTTCAAAAGATTATCCATAATTTACACAATCTTTGGGACGTTTCCCAGAACGGGCAAAAAGAATGTGACACTCCTTGTAACAGTCTTTAGTTTGCGCCGTGGACATGATGAATAAAACTTCAAGCACTTGAGGTTTGAGTCTTGAAAGGAGACTAGGATGCCGTATCGTTCCCACGGATGATGCGCCCACGGTTACCAATGTAAACAATCGGCCCGTCTCGGTCTCTTCGACGCTGACCTCGGCCCGATACCTCCTGTGAGAATGACGTCATGTCTATAATTATTCCGATGATGACATCACAAAATGACAAGGTCCATAATAACAAGTATTTTTAGTTGGCCTTTAATTGGGCGAGGTAATACTAATAATAGTCAATATTCTATTGTGATAGTTTTCACGCATTGACACAGATGTGTGATGATAATTAGTGGTTTTAGGATTTAAACTCGGTAAGTATAGGCCCAATGTTGTTATTGTTTTTAACATGTCACCTCTGTTCTAATTTTACCCATGGATGGTTATACATTTGTATTGAAATTGACAATAGAGGGCCACACCCCTAATTATCGCGAGTCCGGATGCAAAATTCACACGCCCTGCCCCCACCTCAAAAAAAATAAATACACAAATTGCATAGCACGGTACAGTAGCTAGCTGCTCGTTTGGGATAAAATAATATAAAAATCGTCTACAACCATAATATTGTTGCATCACTATTTATCCAAAAATGTTTACCCAAGATAGTCTGATAGTGTCAAAATAATTACTAGTTTTTCAGATGTCCGGGCAGCGCAAGATTAACCTTTTTTAGTTGTTTATTGAAAGTTACATATCGGGTATACGGGTATGTCGTGTGATGACGAGGCAAATAAATGTTCGTTTCTCGCAAATGGCGCGCAGTTGTATTTCATCATCCTATAATTTGTTCTAGAAATTCTCAAGTGTTTTATATTTAGGTTTTGGAGTGTGCTGGATGATGATGCAATGGTACGGGAAACTAGACCTACATGATTATCATACCCCTTCCTTTTTGCTGATCCGTAAGATAAGAACTAGCATTTTGGCAGTTTTGTACAGACATCTCGCCGACTGATGTAACTTTCTCTTGTTAACCCGCGTAAAGGATTCAGCCCACGTACGGATGCGCTAAATCCTATATATAGATATAGCTCATCAGATGCATGAATAGACTTGTGTGGCCAGGCTTAACAAGACTTGTTTTCGGTGCATTTGTCAACACCAACTCCAACCAGGGTAGCAATTTTTGCAGATTTTCTGCTAGAGTTACTTTTTTAGAGAAAACAAATGAAAACATCGGAATTTTGTTAATACATGACTAGCAAAATGTTGCGATGTTCATTATTTTGGTCACCCTGTGTTTTAACTAGTGCCTTCAGACTTGGAGTAATCTTACTCGCAGACGTCTAGCATAAACACTACACATGGTAAACTTGAACAGACCAAGCACTGGGTCTTGTTCATTTACGCAATATGCATTTTCAATCAAATAAGTTAAGCGGGCCAAATATTTCGATCTTAACCAGATCTTCAGAGACGAAATGGCTGTGTACACAGTAACCTGCATGTTGTAAATGTTTGATTTTGAAATTAATCAAGCAGAATTTTTCGATTTTCATCTGGTCACCCCGAACCCTACCCATGGGCAAGTGCACCAAAGCTGTCAGGGCAGGTTGAATCACCTGTTAACGTGCGTTGCCTTTCGTGGTGCAATCGTGCATGCTGACGGCATTAAAACCCGGTTATTGTTTTGGGTAAACTCGTAATTATACGATATTAGGATTTCAAGTGCATCCTTTCAGACGTTGATAGACAGCATAGCGCCCTCAACGGCAGTTATGTTATTGTGCGGTTTGTCGTTGGAAAAATGTGCATCTCCATAGACAACAAACGGAGGGGACAATAATAATAAATAACTATAAATATATTTGTTGAATGTGCTCGAATTTGGGAGCTAAAATTCCGACCGTATAACTATAAGATTTGTAATTGTTATGTTTGAACAAACGGTAAGAAAAGCTATTTTGTATCGATTACCATGTACTTCCCAAAGGTTAGCTTGACAGTAGACTTTTAGACTTATATTTCTCGATGATGCATATGTGTGAATGTGATATAATCTTCGCAAGGATTAGTTTTAAATACTTTAAGCTGGTCGTGCGAGCCGGATTAGTGAACTTGATATGACAAATGCGTCACCGACGAGACGGCTCAGACGCCTGAAATGCTACTTGGACCTTTTCTTGAATCTACTGTATTGACGCCGAAATTACTCGACTCGAGGTTATTCATCACAGAATAAAAAAATTAGTAAACTTGAACTGTTACCTTGTTATATATTGCAGTAAAACTGGACAGTGCAGGGGCGACGTTTGATTACGCGGTAAACGTTTCGCGCCCAATAAACGTTTAAACACAATTTTGCATAGCACAGTTAGTCCCTGGCCAGGGGCCAATTTCATAGAGCTGCTTAGCACAACAATTTGCTTAGCATGACAATTTGTCCTTGGCAAAAACAAGGTTACAGACCAAATGTTCACGTGATCTTTATTGTTTGGGATTAATAATCAGCTGTTTTTTTGCTTAGCATGAAAAACACATAGAATTTTGGCTGGTAACCTGTTTTTAATGAGCAAGACTTTTTTGTGCTAAGCAAGTTTGTGTGCTTAGCAGCTCTATGAAATTGGCCCCTGGCTAAAACTTCGAGTCCTAGAAAATCGATTATAATTTCGTTATCTGTAAACTAGTTGGAATGGTGCATCCAATAAACGTTCACCACCAGACCTAGATATCGGCAAAGTCGCCATCCCTCGATATTATCTGAGTTGTTTAATAATTTATTTTTTATTATTATTAATACTTTTGGGGGTTGTTTTTAGGTGGTTTTTTTTCTTTCTTTTTTTTGGTGTTTTTTTTTGGTGGGGGGGGGGGGGGGGTTATCAATGTTTATATTATAAACACACAGGACGGACCAAAGAAAGTTTACAATTTTTATTGCATCTGCTATCTAATCGTAGATTCAGGATCCGTAACACTAAAGACACAACAAAATAATGTCCGTTTTATCTTAGGGCCGGGGTGCGGGCTTGTTTCGTCAAAACACCACGTGCCAACGCGTGGGGGGTACGGCACGAATTGAGTCTAGCCAAAATAGAGATAGCGCGACACGAGATTAGCACGAGCTTTGTCAAAACATCCGAATGTCGACTGATAAAATACACAAAATCATAAATTGCATGTCCATTTTCAATTTGGGTTTTTAACCAGTAAATTCTCTCTTGGTATTGGTCAAGGGCGCCCTCTTTAGAACACCTGGTTTTTCCCAAATATTGTTTGGTTGGTTCTATAATTTTTTTTGACATTGTGACATTGTGACATTAAAGTACTTTGAAAAACAGCTTTTGTCGACCTAGCTCTTACCGCAGTTATAGATTGGGGTTCGAAATCCATCTCTGCACATTTTTTATTTTTTGGTCTCCAAGTTTATTGTCGGGATGAGTTTAATTTAAAGGGAAAGCAATGCTCCGATATGCTACGTGTTTTCATTCGATGTGGTCGATGCAGTTATGATCATTGCCCGTACTTGTCATTAGCTATGCATTCATATGGGGTACAGTAACTCAATTGTCACAGGCCAGTACAGGAAGAGTACTGCGTACTGCAGTTTACTAATTACAAACTTGTGTCTACCACCCCCCCCCCCCCCCCCCCCCTTCCCCTCCCCTCCCCCCAAAAATGCAATAAAAAGTACATGCTGGAAAATACAGTAGCGAAAGTTAGAAGTCACGTGGGAACGGTCTAGCCTCCTAAAATATTACCTCTAGATCCGCGCCTGGTTACAACTATAGTATTGTGTATAGTATTGTGTGACATTAGAGTTAATCCATAAGAAAAACATATTACGTGGATAGGTGCATACTGCGTTTATTGGCTGCTCACGCAAGCGTGCAATTCAGCCTTTTACTAAGTGATAGTATTAAACTTAGGGTTTGTTTGGGGGGGAAAGGGGGAATTTTGTTTGGAAAAAAGGAGAAGTCTGCTGGGCCACGTTAACTGATTTCGCAATCATAAATTTCACCTTTTCAAACTGAAGGCCAAAACACAATCAAAGAGTGACGTTCATTGTTGAGCAAAAACCCTTAGGCAAAACATGTCGACATTGAAAATCTGTGATTTTGCAATCGAGAAAAATTTTAGAAGGGAAATTACTACCTATATTATATACGATTATTTCCCTGTTTATAAACTGAAGCTATCTGGAATACTTCGAATTAAGGCCAATTCGTACAATTTGGTTATTAAGGCACGGCAATTGTTGTTGTTATTGTTTCTAACTTGTGAGGTTAAAGTAAATCACCTTAACTTAGTTTACCAAACCATCAGACTCATGATGTGGCACGAATTATCAGTGTCTACCTGACGCAATGAATTCTGGAGCCAAACAAATTTCATATTTTTACCCAAATTTTCACGAATGTCTAGGCTTAGTTCCCGCCTCAACTATCCAAGTTAAGTCAGGATACCTCATTCGACCCCCGACTGATCCTAAAAGTTCTAGGATTGAACCTCACTCACCATCGTGATCCTCCTTGACTGTCTGCCGAATCCTCCTGAGGTTGTCTTTGCTCTGGGGCACCCCTTCCTCGACAACCTCAAAGACCATGCCCTCTTCATCCATCGGCATCAAGAAGAAGACGTACCGTTCAAGGATGACCAGTCCTTTCAGGCAAGGACCGAATGTTCTTTCTGTCGTAGTGCTGGCCAACCCACAACCAGTAGTTGTCTCCGTTGTCGACTCTTCTTTTGATCTCTCATCGCCTGCTAGTACTAGGGTCGTCTTTTCGAATGTTCTTTCTGGCGAAGTGCTGGCCAACCCACCACCGGTGGTTGTCCCCGCTGTTGTTCCTTCTGTTGATCCCTCATTGCTTGCTACTCCTAGAGTCGTCCTCTGGGTAACTGTCCCATGATCATTGGTCAATCCAGCGGTGGCGAGGCTAGTAAGAGCCTCATGAAACTCGTCTACCACTACGATCGTGACCCGAACGCTGGCCACCGACTCGTTGCCCCCCTTCAACACCTTGCCGACGCGGATGGTGAAGTTCCGACGGTTCCCTGTCTGGCTTTGGGCAACTATGATCCCCTTGACTACAATCGGAACCCTCCGTGTCCGTTCCTCAACGCTCTTAGCCGAATCGCTAACACAGTCGGCCAAGACACCCGTGACAACCACAAAGCTCAGAAGAGCCACACATGACAACGCCAGTCTCAAAACAGCCATTTTCACTCCACGAAAACCGGTGCCTTTTTACACTTCAAAGGTTAGACTAATAAGCACTTCTTGAATAAAAAATAGTCTTTCTCCCGGCAAGTACTTGTAAAACTAGTTTGCAATCTGTGAGACTTGTTTTAAAACAGGTCCTCTTAAATTCTGCTGCCGTTTAGGTTGAAGAATAACTCCAATCACTTACTACCACCAGTGACACAGTGACAAGTTAACTCGTCGTGTTTCGGCTTTTATTTCCTTTGTAGGGCCAATAGATTTTCCCCTGATGGAATAATCCCATGACTAACAACTTCCCCGGTCACCGAATGGGAAAAAAAGTTGAATGAATAGGGCTACCCCATGGCCACGCCTCCTTGGAATATCCCCACCGTGTGACGTTTCGTCGGCCGCGCGCGCGCGGAACTGGCAACTAAAGTGGATGCTTCCGCCGAGTGACTGTTTCATGTTTGGATTGCGCCACGCAGGAAATGGTTAAATAAATAACAACAACAACAACAACAACAATAACGTGTGGGTATATGGTTTGATTTTGCAATACACCTGTAGTGGGCTGTGCTTGCATTGGGAATACACGGGGGTGGTTGAGTGCACAGAAAATGGGGCATTTGGGAGACATCTCCATAGAGACGTACACAAAATTTTTCATTCTTTATTGTAACCTAACCCGTTTTTACCTGGAGCTTTTTTTACTAAATTTCATATTTAAGCATTTTGGACCCTACTCTATCCATCAAAAATATAAAAAATCTACAAAATATTTTTGTATAAGGTAGCTGTGGAATTAGGGAGACACTAAAATGTCTCCCTAATTCCAATGTCTCCCAACTACCCAAAAAATAACGCTAAAATGTCCCCCGAAGGTGCTCATTGTAAATATAATAATAACTAAAATAAAACGCACACATGTACTCCCCCCCCCAAAAAAACCACACGCACACAATAACAATTTAACATATAAAAATGAAATAAAAAAACACCATCTATTTTAAGCATGCAATTGATATACCAAAAACAAACAAAAAGAAATGTATTGACTGGAAATTATTAACCACCACCAACAATAGTTGCTTCGGCAATAAGGCTGAAACAACTAACGACGTCTTTGCAAACTATGACTATTCACTGAATGAAGTGCACTCAAGAATACGTTGGTATTTTAGTAGCATACCCAGATTCCCCAAGCTGTGCACCCCCCCCCCCCCCCCCCCCCCCCCCCCCCCCCCCCCCCCCCCCCCCCACCCCCACCTCAATTTGGCAAGTCGTCTACGTCGAATAATCATTTTCATAATGATCGCACTAAGCCAGAGTGCGCTTATACTGTTTATTTATTTATTTTGTATTGTGTAAGTGAATTACTATTTTGTCTCACATATCAACGGTTTCGGTTACTCGATCGTTAAAAGGAAAATACTCAATCAACACTTCCTAAAATGAGCTAATAGCCATCGATAAATTACAGCCGAAAACAACCGATAGCTTGGTCGGTGGTGTCGTTATACCAAATGACCGGGTCAGGTTTTAAGGTGAGGTGTGTGATATTGATGGTCATGGTCGAGAATTGTTTATTCTTAATTTGGCCATCGCCAGGCGGTGGTCTGGGGTCAGTCTAGGCCAGGTCACGGGCAGAGGTCGGGTTGAAGAAAGGGGCACCTGGAGTTGGGACCTCGAGGTCTGTCCTATTTATTTTGGACCGGCCAATTTCAAAGGTAAGAGGGTCTTTCTGATTTTCGTGGGGCTATTTGAAGAGAGGTGGGGTGTACATTTATTTAACCCTCTCCCATCATCACCACCGGTACACCACCACCACCGGTACACCACCACCACCACCAGTTATTCAATTCCAAATTCAAACTCTGAATTATTATAATCGCAAATAAGCCTTTGGTTACTCAGGGAAGCAGCATCTCCTATTCTTTGTATTCTACTCCCATCCCACCCCGATCCAAGTTTATCATTCTGATGAAGGAAAACCTGTGTATTCAGACAATTTCTGGATACACTCGGTCTAGAAAAGGGGTTTGGGGTTGGACCCGCGCCCCGTTCCGCCACGGGACTAATGTTATGACACTACTATAAACATGGGCCCAAAACTCCACTTATTTTGGCCTATAATTCGTACACATTGAGTTGCATGTCAAATTCGTGTGCTTATTTTTCCTTAAAAAAACATCTTCAAAATCACAAAGTAGAAAAAGAAAATATACAACAAAATAGGGGGTAAAAAAACCCAGTAGGATTCGAACCCACAACATATGTAAAGTGAGGCCCAGATATTAACTACTATTTTCCATATCTTATACACTTATGGTGTTGTAAATGGCCATGTCTCCAATACTGTTACGTCATCATACTTGGCCAACAATTCACCTAATTGGTATTCAACATGGTTATAATACGCGGCCTCGGGGAATCTTATCGATAAATTTGGCTCATTGAACCACTTGAAAAACATCCCCATCTTCCTGACTGACTCTCAACAATTCAGATTTCTCGGGAGCATGCAGCTATACTGAACGAAGTACCTGTTTAGTCACTTATCACGTTAACACATAATAGTGCAGTGGGAGTTGAGCTTTATAAATAAACAAGGTGCCTAAAGATAGGGTACGGTGTTGAGGTAGGGTACGGAGGGGGAGGGAGCGAACGAACGAAAACACGATTCAGAACTTCCCGTACGTACTTATCGAGCCTCAATAGTCTACGGTTGTGGTGTAGTTGTAACCTTGGTCTGACCTCGTTCCCGCAGATGATGATCTGCTAATGAGTATTTGTCTTCTATAGTGATTAAACTGTGGGTAGGAAAACCACAATAGTGCTGTGCCGCAACTTTACCGGCTTATACTTCCAAACTGACAACTGTTCGTGCTATAGTTGCATTTCCAGCTGATTCTCCTAGTTTTGTATAAACTACTATAGTCAATGTTTTTAGCAAGGTCAGGGTCAGTTTTCCTGAAAACAAATCGGTTGTTGAATCTCGGCCAGTTCCTTAGAACAGAATTGTCAATTTCCCTTAGTAAGGAGAACCTTTTTATAATAAATTCCGTTATAATTTATGTCAGAACGCGGCTGTCTGAGGAACTCGGACATAATTATAGTACAGTATGTTTGCTCATTAATTTGTGTTACACACATGGTCGGCTAGTTACTTGAGCTGAACAACGAAATAATACACGGTTGCAAGTCCTATTGCGCTTTAAAGCAATCAATGATTCATCATTATAGCGAAGACAATCAATTATCAAAAGGTTTTTGCAAGAGAAAAACAAGTGGAGGTTTCGTTTTTGAAGTTAACGACGTCCTGGCAATTTTAGTTTTCTCACAGCCCTCGCAGGAAACGTAGCTATTCCGGGATCCGGACAACCATTGCAGCAAGGTATCGGAAGTCCTGGAGGCCGCATTGTCGTTATAAACATGTTTGTTTGTGCTCCTTTTTTATTTTGGCAATGGGTATTTTTAAATTAACAATATGTGTTTTAAATCTGGTTTAAAGCAAGAACGGTTCTACGGGGGTGTGGGGGGAGGGGTGTGAGGGGGGGGGGGGGGCTTTAATATTTTTGTTATTTCAAACTCTATGCTCTTTGGGGTTTAGTAGGAGTATTAAACAACATTTTTGAAGTAAAATGCGTAAAAAAGCTTGTTTTTTATTGTATTTCATTATATTTCTTTTCCAAGAGGTCCACAGAAAACATAATTCCTTAAAAAATTTAACTTTTAATATCGTTTTTTAACATTATTTATAAAAATCGCTGTATATTATTAAGGTCCCACACGCATTAGAGACTGAAACGGTTTGATCTTCCTTTTTTTCTTTTCAAAACTGACATTGTTCAAGGTATTCCGTGTGCTTAATTTAAAACAAAAATTGGGCCGACATGAAGAATACAAAAAAGGCCAGAACACATTCCTACATCGCCATACGGACCAGCAAAAAAAAACCCTGATCTTCAAATAGACTCTACAAAATATCGTGGCCTAAAAAAAAAGAGTAAAAACCGCTACTAAAAAATAACAGCGATTAACCGTGAACTGGTGGGGTCACAGACGGGCCTGTGTAGATTGGACCGTGGGGAGTTGTTTAGACACCCCACGGGAAACCCTGATACAACTTGTTGGAGCAATTAGGGCAGCCCGCCCCTTGGAGGAGAGGGGGTGTCGTGTCGGCGACCTTGCCTGCTGTGCTTTTGTAATTGTCGTGGAGACTGTGGTATTCTATGTGTAAGTGATGAGGCTGGGAAAAGGTCCTCTAGTATACTTGTGTCACAATTAATGAATGAGTAATATAAATATATTTGAAAGTGAACAAAGAAATTGGCAAGGTGGAACTCGAACCTGCGACCTCTGAAATACCAGACCAGCGCTCTACCAACTGAGTTATCTTGCCCTGTGTTGGCGGTTTCCTAAATTGTCAGTATCTTTGTTCGAGGGCGATATTTGGTGCAAGTTGAGAGACGTAGACATTTCTGCTGGGTTTTGGCACGAGATCTATTCTTGGTGCTTTCCTAAATTTGAGCTAGCCCAGGGGTTGCGTGCCAATGTTTTTCGTCACAATTTATTATTAAATTGCATTTTATTTTTGTTTAAGATTCACAGGGATGTAGTCGTGTCCATCACAAGTCCCTGCAAGTCCCTGTAAGTCCCTGCAAGTCCATCACAAGTCCTTCAGTTCCAATTCAAATCACAAGCTATTCAAATCAGCTTTGACAAAGGCATTCCTTTGACATTGTTCATCTAGTTACTTGTGACTGCCTTTGTGAAGGGACTTGTGACTGGCTTCACGAAAGGACTTGTGAAAGGACTTGCAGGGACTCGACTACAACCCTGAAGATTCACTATACGTTTTGCCCATTGTTGGTTTTGCAACTGCCTACACATTTTGGTTCAATTATTACCAAAAGGTATGTGTAAAGTTTACCAAATTAATGATACGGTCAACTTGGGTATTTCTAAACAAATTCCATGTAAATCTTGATTTATCATGCATGGTCGAGCTTCATTTCCGATTTTTGTTTTCAAGTCGCAAAGGCTAATCATGTGACAGCCAAATAAATTCCTTCACTGATTCAGTGAAGTATTTATTAATCAAGCAAGGAATATATATGAATCGGAAACATATCCTAGTACTACAGGTAGTAGGATATATGTTTCCGACTCCCAACTCGATGTGCCACCGGAATTCGGCAATGCGTGCTAACACAGTGAATTTTATTTGTGTCTTTCGTTTTTGTCAAGGACGTGATGTTGTTGATATTTTATAGAACCAACATAGACATTTCAAACGTCTCACCAAAGATGCACGGATCACCTTAAAAAAAAAAAGCAATGATCAAATTTTCCACGAAACAGTTTCAGTCGTCAATTTTCCCACAGAAAGTGAGCAACGCAACAATGTTGACATGATTGGTTTTCCATCTTTATTTAATTTCCTTTCTTTTTTTCGCTTACTTTTCATCATGCTTTTCATGGACCTTCAATGCTCGGGTTGTTGCGTGTCAATACACTTTTAAATGTACCACTTCCACACTGAATTTGAATTTATAGCTCTTCCCGTTTTCGAGTCAATTTTGTTTAATTTTTTACTTCGAAAAAGGTAGAGGAAAAATAGATTCAGATTCAAGGTCAATTTAACCCAGCGGTTTGATAGTGCAGTAATGCAGTTTCATAATGTAAGTATAACACCGTGGTTGTTTTTCTGGGAAGGGGCGAAGGTAGAGGGATTTACCAAATCAGAAACAGTCCCCCGAATGCCCCTAGAATTTAGGAAAAGTTACCGGTAAGGCGGGCCAAGCTTCTTCGGCGGCCAGATGGCCTTCTGGTTGGGTATGGGACATCACAATAAATAAACTTTAGTGGATTCGTCGCCGCGCCAGGTATCATTAATGCCCATAAAGGTCGAGACAAGATGACTCTCACAGACTATGCACAGACTGAAACACAATAAACACAAACTGGCGTATATAGTGTTCCTGGAATTGCAGAACCTTAACCAGACCCTTCATACACGTATTAGTCTCATAAAGGTAAGTTAAAGGTAGGATACACCATTGGTAATTGCTTGAATTATCATGAATGGGTAGATTTGGGGGTTGTATCTTATAGTAAATTTTGTTTAACTGACCTGTCTGAAGTTTTACAATCATGGATGGCGAGAAAAGCACGAAAAACAGCGATTGTTTTTAACCGGTGTCAAGCAGTTATTCTTATGTTATCTTTGTTTTTTTCTTTATAAAATTTAATTTTTCGGAATAATTAGAGGATATCTAGCGCAATTATTTTGCTAGATGCCTAGAATCATTATTTACTTTCAAATGAGTAAGATATTTCTTAATAATTCGGTAGTAAATATTTTTGATATCTGCAAATGGTGTATCCTACCTTTAAAGAGAACGGCACGGTAGATGGTTTGCCAGAAAAGACCAACATTATTTTACTCCATCGCAACAATCTTAACGGGAAACGACCGTAGAATTGTCAGTGAACAAACTATTACACTAAAGGTCAGGAACATACAACTGGAGTTGAAAAGGAGGATTGTGGAAATTACCTTTTAGTTTTTCAATTTAGCCATTGATATCGTCCAGTATTTCGTAACCAAGCGATTTGTAGACACATCAAACATGTAAACGGTCACTCCTCGACCAAACTGTGAAAACAGTAGTCTTTTTATTAAAAGTTATCTCATACAAATTACAATATATTTCTGAAAGAAAAAAAAGGTGACGACAAAAAAAACCCAGATATCGGTACCCTTCCAAACATAAAAACCACAAATCGTATATTTGTTATAGAAAAGCCTGAAGAAAATAAGAACGATCGAGCCCTGCGGAAGATCGACCTGTGACCTCCATTATGATAACATTCGAATATTTATGACTTTTGTTGAATAAACATATACACGGATTCGGCCACTGCGGGAAAGGACAAATACGCACTTGACATCGGCAGTCGAGACCTTGTAGTGTTACAGGTAATTTATCGAAGAGAAAGGTTGTCTGCGTTTTAAGAGATAATTGTATTAAAAAAAAGATGAGAGGTGGTAAAGCTGTAAAACCTGTCTAAAGTGTGTCGTCTTCTTGATTTGAAACATTTGTTAAATGTATTTACATCCGAAACATCGCTGTTGGACATTAATTGCTTTTCTTCTTGGCTCTGGGTACATTATTTAGATCACGGCCATACACCTTTAAACAATTTGGTAACTGTTTTCAATTTCTTGTCAAAACTTCTGTTCAAATTCTTTATTTTTCTAAACATTTCTAACACCGTGACTTCAGGTTATCTAATAACAAGTTTCAAGACATGGAACGAAATTGCCCAACTTTTTTCTTTTTTTTTATACTTGTTTTCTTGTAAAAAAAATTGATAGTTAACTAAACACATTTTTTTGTAAAACCTCAAATAATAACAAAATTGCAATGTTTGGCCATAATTTGTCTACATAGCCACTTCTCTCGCGTGTAAAGTCACCACAATAAGAGACCATGCACCGCCAATGTAGTTTTAAAATGTCGTGTGGTTTTAGGTGAATAAAGCCACAATTATGCTTTTATTATCCACTCATACTAGACTATTGGGAAATACAATAATAGTCTACGGGTCTTGACACCACCGGCCTTGTGTGTATACCGTGCCGGAGTGAGGTCCGACTGGGAATCGGCGCTTGTTACCCCCACGGCGCGTCTACGGCGCGCACGCCAGGATATCCCGCGAGTGAGTCAATCCGTGTGCGCCCACCAAACAACCGTGGGACTGCCAAATCCCAATGTGTGTTCTTCAAGACAAAGCTCGTCATTTATCCCCTTGTCCTTGAAAAAAACGCGGCATCTTTTATATGTCTTATATTCCAAGTATAGCTTGGAGTTTATTTTAAGAAAGTGCCCACGTACTGGCTAGCCTAAATATAGCGCACAAAATAAACCAAAACCTCAGTGACAAAAAAATAAAAATTATGTAAAAATGGAAATGAATGACATATGCCCCGGAAACAGAAAATTGCAGTCATCAACAAATCAATTTTTTGGAAAGTTGTCTCATCTTTTAAGTTGTAAATAAGTTGCGAAACGTAAATTACATTTTCTGTTTAGATATTTTTTTAGTAATACCCAGGGTAAGACAGATTTAACAGTAACTAAAAATCAGTTTAAAATAGTCAATACTGTATAATATACCATTATATTTAAGTTAAATAGAATTATATACTATTTTAGGTTAGTGGTAAACTTTCTCTGGCGGTAGGATTTCCAGTCAACTATTGAAACATTTAAAAGGGGCCATCATTCTAACCATTATTTGTGTGTGTGTCACCGTGGTCAATACCAATCACAACCTCCACATCAACACATTTTCACCCCCATCACCATTGCTTCATAACCGACGTCATTACATTATGTTAACAATCTGTCATTATCTTATTCCTCTATTGAACTTTTACCAACTCATAATCCCAAGTCATTGACCCATTATTGCCGGTCACGACCCGCTGGGTCTGTCCACCTGTTGCGCTCGACCCAACCCGAGCGACTTATTAAATACCGTTTTCATCTCTGGTCGGACGAGAGAAAGAAAGTATTGTACAGGTTTTCAAGAACAGACAAATAAAGGAGCCTCTCTGAAGCCGAGCCGGGAACAAATCGGCACAGCGGTGATGATGGGTTCGGGCTGACCGGGTAAGGGCCGTTTTCTCCCCACGAGGCCGACCGAACAAACACCGCCTGGCCGCCGCTGAAAACAATTGCGGCAAAGTAGTGTTAATTAGCAACACTTCAGCCTAGATTTCGCTTGACCCGGGAGCTGTCACGTTTCGTTATCGAATTTCAAAGTTTTAGAATCAAGACGAGAGGCGATGGTTGAAGAGTTATAGCTGAATCTGGTTGTGATTGGTCGACAGCTCAACACTTTTTGCATATTATTTGCATAATTTATTTGGGTGAATTGCATTATTGGAAAGAGGTGTAAAGTGATTGGTGTATAAGATCGGAAACAAAATAAATAGCGCTAGGAGGAGGCGGGGCGCGCGTGGCGTGTGATGCCCACAACCCCTGGTCGCGTAAAACGTACTTAAAATCGGCTAAGCATTTATGCATCCGCCATCCACGATTTTTTACATGTACGAGTATTTAAAGTTGGTGTGTCAACTTTCCTGAAAACCCATTGAATATTGATTAACCCACTCCTCAAAAAAAATGAGGACCCCAAATGCTCTCTAAAATTTAAATTGGACCCCATTTTTTTGAGGGGATAATGGATGGATCGTTTTTATAGAATCGTTTGGGATTAGAGGAAACAAGGATCGGTTTTTTTCGCCCAAGTCCAAAAGGATGTTTGGATCACAAACAGCCCCATTAATGTAAACCCAGCAGGATCTCTGTAAGTTCCGAGAAAGATCATCAAGCATCCTCAACATTGATTATTTTTCTTTAAAACCGGATTTCTGCCAAGTTTTTTGCCAAGTTTCTCAGTCCCACCATTCATCAAAACAAGTTAAGTTCAATCTTAATGAAATCTCCCTCAAAACATCATTTTGACTATTCATGCACTGTAATCTTACACATTCTTTATATCGTAAAGTGAAGTCTGACGCTTAGTTTACCCCAAAAATGTCTACCAGTGAACCCCAGTGAGAGTGAAGGAATCGAGTGTCAAGGGGCGTGTTCGTGAGCAACTAGGGGTGTATAGGCTACAATTATCATTATTGTTTCAAAATGTCAAGTTAGTATTTTATGCAAGGTGCTTACAGTTTATACACTATTCACATCACCATGTTTTTTCATACATCTATGTTTTTTTATTCGCGGAGGAGGAGGTCATTTAAAATCGAAAACAATATTAAGTTTCTGACACAACGAAAGGCCGTCGACCCATATTCTGTGATTAACGCACCTCTCGCTCCGCACTTAACCTAGTAGTATAGCCCCCCTAGCATGGCCCAATTAGTTGGCTATTAACCCCGACGCCTCGAAAATAAGTGGCACCAAGTAAAAACAATCAAACCCGCCAACATCAACAAACAAAGCCCACAGTCCACCACTTCGTATATTGTTTTCAAGTCAAACGATGAAATTTGTCTGGTAGGTGGACAAGGCTATTGGCACTAACATTGTTTATTTAAGAAAAGGAGAAAACGTTCGGTTTAAACCGCAGTGGATGTAAATGGGTTCTGCCCCCGTGCTTTGATTTAATGGTATACTTTTAGCGATGCTTTGGTCCACAAACTTAGATTAACACCGATTCTTTGCATTTTATCCGTGGTCCTAAATTCTTCTGGTGTTACCTTGAAATGTCATGTAGGCTATACAAACACCCTGGACACTACGTGTCTTTGCTAAGATACCTTACCACCAACCCTTCCCCCCATCACCTGTCACACAAAAAATAGATTCTTGTGGCACACCTACAGCACGTGCACCCCCCCCCCCCCCCCCCCCCCCCCCTTCATGGGTGCTACCTCAGGCTCCCGCTTCGTTTGAAATCTTGAATTGAACAAAACTAACGTGTCCTTTGCCTTCGGTTCCATCATAAAATCTTTATGCACTAAAGTAAAATATTTTAGAAATTCACTCGAATCAAATCTGTAGTAAATTGGAGGGAAGTGAGCAAACTGAACCATACAAAAACCCAATCAAGTCCCAAAGTTTACCTCTCTTTTTATAATTTGACCGTTAAAAACAGCCCATAGCACTGCAACTACCAAAACTCCCCTAACAAATTCGTATGTATCCAATCATCGCCCTTGCCGGCTGATCAAGTCCACATGTGGCGGCCAACTCAACACCTGCAACTCACCTGTGCTGTATAATTGATTGCTTTGTTACTCTGTACAAAGTAATCATGAAAAAGTCGTATGTACCTCATTATTTTTACACTCGTTATCGTCAATCGTTCACAAATGGGCTAAATATTGTGTCTGGAAACTTGACCCTGGACTCAAATTCAGAGAGAATGAATAGAGGAGCAAAACCAGGATGCACTGAGTGTCGAGTTAATTCATTTTGTAATATCTCGTCGCTGCGCCAAAGGCTAACAATTACTGTTTGGCTAACAATTACTTTTAAATAAAGAGTAGTTACTGACCACACACTTATAATGTTGATTCAAGACTTTAATTTTAGGCGTGTATTTTGAGGACAAATGATGAGTGGGGTGGATTTTAAGATTGGCAGTGTACACATTTTGAGGAGAAAAAAAACAAAATCCCGAATGCATATTCGCCATTTAAAGGCGAGATCGTTTCTCGTGCCCTCAGTTTGACTTTTTATGTCTCACCGGAAACTCTTTTCGACCGTTTCGCACTTGATAAAAGACACCTCCAGTATACACCGTTCTACACCGTGTATGTTATGGTTTGTTTTTAGAGGCTGACCCCCAGTACATGCGAGGTGACTACCATGGCGCTGGCACGACCCGCGAGCACCTTACCGCGGTTCATCTCTCAGCGAACGGCCGCTCCTCGACCAGGACCATCCCATAAATGATCCGCTTTTTTGGGAAACCTGCCGCGGTTGTCTGTTTTATTATTGCGTATTCAGGTGGCAAGTGGGCGTCAAGTTGAAGCGAAGATATCGATTGATGGGGGTAATGACCGTATTTTTTTTTTCTAGGAGGGTTAGGGGTAATTATCATAAATGGGCGTTTCTACACCACACTGAGTGGAAGACACTGAGGTTCTCAGATCCTTATTTTCCCTTAAATTAAACTCACTCCAACAACAAACTTGGAGACCAAAATAGTCAACGAAAAATAGACAGAGAGCGAATTCGAACCCCAGTCGAACGATCTATAACCTAACCCATTATCTACTAAGCTACCATGAGAGGTCGACAGAAGCCGTTTTTCAAAGTGCTTTAATGTACCTCTGGGCTATGTGTAACTAGTTGATTCAGCAATAACAATGTATTAGCGTCATTGTTAAAACTACTGAATAATCATGACGTGAGGGGTCTAGAGCCGCCCATTTATGATAATTACCCTAACCCTCCTAGGAAAAAAAATTACGCGACCGGTACGTGTCATACGAAATATTGAAGTGTATAGGTACTGGGACGATATCCTTTTGGAATTAAATCCGAGTTTTCCAATTTTGGCCATGAGATACCTGACATTCCACTCATTCCGAATAAAAGGGATAGCCGCCCAATATCGATTGTGGTTTTGTACATTCAACAAAACCAGGCATATTATGTCGACCAACCTCTTTTGACAAAATAGTCACTGGAACGTGAACAATTACTGCTTTTAGAATTCAGTTACCTATAATTATTAAATGGTTTTTGGGGTGTATTCCAATACAACAAAATATGCATTCTTTTGTCAGCTCCCGGACAAGTGTCTCTACGCGTCTGCGGTTGAGATTGGCGCATAAGTGGCCCAGATTCTTTCAAGCGGTTAAAAGAAAATAACTTTTACAATTCCATACATATTTACGTTTTTCAACGACTATGTTTGGTATTTCCTTCTTTCATCGCTTGTGAATAATGTGAACAGTCCAAGGTTTCAGTTTTTAACGATACAAAAGTGGAGTGGCTGTGGTAAAAGTATAATCCTAAATAATTCTGAGGAAAGGGCTGAATGTGGTTGAATGTGTGTTTAAAGTAACATATGGGAGTAAATAAGTAACAAAATAAAACAAAAATCACTAAACTTTCTCACTAGTTACGTCACATTCGTAGCTTACATTCCACTGAGCCTTCGAAAGGAGGGGTCACCACCTAGTGACCTTTTTGGTCCAACAAAACTCGGTCTGAAATTCATAATAGGTTTTGTTTTTGATCGTACACCAAAAAGATGTTCCTGTTTTGTCTTCCGGGGATACAGAGTTATCTCCAAAATGTTCGCCTAAAATGGTGCACTATAGTTTCATAAACGATTGGGTAAACATAGAGCACGTTTCATTGTTTTCAGATGTGGTTGTACTTTATGAGGAGCAGCGAGGTATGTTTTTGTTATATAAGTTCACAAGAAGAAGATATAAAACAGAGATAATGCGGCGCTCAGACTGAGGATTTCCGATTTCCTTTTACCATTGTTAAACCGAGTGTTTATTTGTTCATTACTCCGCGTGGGATGTTTGTTAAAGCGTAATTCAGATGTGTCCTTGTTTACAATAGTATGGTTGGTTTGATTTGATTAACATTGAAAAAATGACTAATAAACAGACTTTGAAAACAAATGTTTCAGAGCAGGCGGAGAAGGTAGACAAATATGAAATTGATATAAGCTATTACTTCGACCAACTAACTATACCGTTTTAGAATATTTTTTAAATATGCTTCGGTGCCTCGTTAAACAATTACAAAATCACCAAACTTATTTCGAGCACAGCTGTGGTGACATTTAGAATCGGACGGGTTATAATCGGACGGGATTATATAACGACCCTTACATAAATTGCTACAGACTTTTTATCACAATTCCCCTTTATTGCAATGATTTAAATACAATTACGAGCAAAACATTCGGAAACTTACACCTCGCTTTGATATCATGGTGACTGCTCTATTAATAGGGGTGTCATACACACCGTGCATACCCACTAGACAACGAGTAACAACATGAGAATTTGCAGATCTCATGAAATGTATCATCTGAAAAAGAAAGACTTATATGACAAATATGAGCAACATACATACTAGAAAAGATGATTTGAAATGCTTGAAAGGTGTAAATAGAATAAATGAGATGGTTCAAAAAACACTTTTTAATTACTGTTGCTTAATACGTTTGTTGTCTAGGAAAAAGCGCAATCTGAAAAGTTTATCGGACCATAACTTGGCAACGCTTTGACCGATTTTGAAAGTTGAAAGAGATTTGCAATCTACTCACCAAGCCCTTCAAGAAATAGTCCCAAATAACTTCCTAAAAGCAATATTAAAATGTGTATTGTCCCCCCTACTATTAATGTTCCGGCTACTCAGCCTATGTTCAGACACCCCTATGTTCCGACACCTAGGGATTGAGCGACCAATGCACACAAAAATACGCCTACTGGCCTCCAAAATTGTGTGACCCGGTATAAAGAAGGATTAATGAGATTTTCCGTGTTTTTTCCCCCGGAATTTTAGGCGCTCAATTTCACTTACTTAAGCTAAACGTAAGCAAAATACCGGTAAATTTGTAGATTGCCCTTCCCTTCTAATCTCAATCTGTACCCCGATGTCCCATTGTTTTTTCTAAGGATTGAACTTCTTAAAATAGACCAGCAAGACCCCGGACGAGTTTCCAAGTAGCGGGTATCTCTCAGGCTTGCTCGGGCCGGGGGGAGGGGGGGGGGGGGGGGGGGGCTACGCGTGGGCCTTGGTTGCGCCGGTGATGGCCCGCTAAACCTAAATTCAACAAACAAGTTACAAACTTGATTGCCACCGCGGCGCCTTCAAAACTCCAACTTGGTTGGGGTTAGGCCCGAAATGTTGAACAAAGCCTTATCATCCCATAAATTTAAACACTCAATTGAAAATGTGTTAACTGGTCACTGAACCCAAAGCCAGCAAAAGACAAGTTTTGTTTTAATTTCAGTCTACTTTGAATTCCAGGTTTAGGCCTATACAGAAGGTTTTAATAATTTCTTATGATGTCTTCTCCAGTTTCCAGCCGTTTATAGAGGGCGCTATATACTCAACACGTGCACCGAAGTTCTGCACCAGTGATGCAAAGATGGCTGAAATTATTTAGTCGGCGAACTATGTTTGTAAATCTTCCTAATTTCTAAACAAATATTCTGGAAGAAAAGTAGAAACCAGCTGATTTGCATGGTGATGCTGCAGTTACGGAAGTGCCCAAACTCGCAATTGTTTGTAGCACATGTAATATCAAGTGAGTTTTGTAGTTAAAATATATACGGGCGGTGTTAAATTAATTTGTTTTCACTCAGCACAGCTGATACACAAGCAAAGAACTCTTGTTTTAAAACTAAATAAATATCCTTAATTTTAAATTAATGAGAATGAGAACTATACTTATCTTGGCAGTTATTGCGCTCTCTCAAATTAAATAATCCCTAAAAGGGGTCCAGCCCATGCATTAACAGTTACAACACACATATTCAAGAAGAAATTCCGGCAAATCCCCTACGCAGTCTTTGAAACAACCAGGGCAACAACCTTCATCTTCACTGTCAGGTTTGACATCTTTTACGACTACTTCCCTCTTGGAGAAGCTTTTGTCTTGTCCTTCTTGTTCTTGTTTGATATTTTCACTTTTGCCGCTAATAATTGGTGCATTCACACATAAAGCTCTTTTGATGGGACGCTCGATTTTTCGTAAATGTTCCTGCTTTGGTTTGCGTTCAAAATGCTCTTCCGGTTCAAGAATAATTTTGCCAAATTGTACGTCGAGTATCACCGGCTGAAGCCGGATCACGTCCTTAGTCTCTGCCGTTGTCTTCGATGCATTTACTGGACTTGCGCAGATGACTGACCTGCGCTTGGGCTTGGGGCTGATTGGTGACAAACTAACTTTTGACCCTGATAACCTCTCAGGCTGCCTCGTGATTGGTTGAGCTTGCGCCGGTGCAATGGGTTTATTCTCAACTTGAGTATATGGTTCTGTCAACCTGCGTTGGCTTATTCGTAATGGAATAGGCTGGGGAGTTTGGGGCCTGAGTTCAGACAATTTAATTGCTGATGGGATGTGTCCAGGCGCCATTTGTAATTCAATTGGGGTGAAATAAGGTAGTTCTGAAAAAGAGCTCGCCCGTTCTTTGACTGTTAGTGGGCGTAAATGTTGCGATTCAATATTATCCCCTCTATTGTTACAACCTTGAAGTCGAATTATTGGCGGGAAGGGTAAATGTGTTTTCCTTTGAAGCGGCCGGGGGCTCTGAACTTTCTGTTTATCCGTTTTTTGATATGCAGCACTGTTCCTTTCTTGACCTTTGACCTGATGTAGCCTGTCATCGGTGCTGGTGTGTCTGGTTCTGGGCTTGATAACGTGCAGTACATTCGTTTCTTGAAGTCTGTGCGCCGACGCCGACCTGTACATCTGCACATCTGATGAGAACAATAGTCTCGGGCTTTCTCGTCCGTCAGGAGAATTTACACGGGGGTACACCATCTCACGATGATCATCCTTATCTCTTCTACTGCTTGAAAGAGATTGCAAGGAAATACACGGAGATAAAGAATTCTTGATTGGCGACTGGGAGATCAGCGGAGAATCAGCACTTCGTGATTTTAAAAGTCGCTTGGTGACTGGTGTTGGCTGGCGAGATATCGCCGGTCTGGGGACGAACTGACTCTGTTTCCCAAACCCAGAGCTAGGGGGGCCGCCATCTTGAATCCTATGTGATTCCAGTGGGGTTGGACTTGGAGGCACCGGTGCAGCGCGACGCGGGGTCCTGCAACTCTCAAAACTGGGAACTGAACAGGTCAACATCCCAACACTCCTACTCTGTGGCAACATCGTCGGTGAGGAACTAACGTGTGGCTGAAACAAAATGGCCGGCGCGTCAGGTTCTAGGGAAAGCAAGCATGTCTTGACTGTCAGCCTGCGAAAAAACAAAAATACATTCTTAGTTTAGCTGTCGACCTTGCAGACCATAATAAGTATAAACAAAATGGAATCAAACTGAACACCGAAGAAAATATGTATAAATAGGCCTACCATTTATTAATGAAGTTCGTAGACTTATTCATTCATCAACACAATAGACTTAACTTGATCCAACTTAATTTTATACCATCTGCTGGCCAACCATTTCTTAATTTATAATGTCTCTTAGCACTATAGGCCTATAGTTACCACCACAAAACAAAAACCATAGTAAAGCTAGCTTACCTGTTAATTCACGGTTCGTCCCCTGCAGTTCGGTAACTTGGTGTCACGTGCTAGGATCATCGTGACCTTTCGTGACCCTTCCTTAAAATACAATTAAATAAGATTTGTTGGCTTTGGTGGCGCAACATGCGTTTTAGTATAGTTTGTCACAGACGATGTCTCGCCGGCACAATTTTCGCGTCAACTGCGCATTACTCTGGCACATGCTCAAACATTGCGGATTGTATTGTCCGGAGCCAGACTAAAAGAACAGATTAAGGAAAAGGTCGTTGGAAATTATGACTAATGTGCAGATACCGCAAACATCAATTTTACTCAAGGCTAGACTTGAAATAATCTTCTAAAGGTTGAAGTTTTCATCAGAAGGAACAAACATAAACATTGTATATTTTGAAGTGTCTAAAGAAATATTCAATTGCACAACCCCTTGCTGTTGGAATTGATTAAATATGGGAAAAATTGTTAGAATTGACAGGAAACCCAGAAAGCGGTTATAATTATTGGAAGGACTTCAACAAGTTTATGAAAGTTCTCTGTCATGTAATTTAGGTCAGGAAGTGGATTGCCGGTGTTTTCTACCCTCTACAAGTACAACGGCTATTTCATGTTATTACCATAACTTTTTTAACCATAATTACACCAATAAGATATTATTTGAAGCCATGTGCTACATTTTTATATATTTGTATATGCTATGTTTATAAGTCCTCTTTTTGGTAGGATTGAAACAATAAAATATAAACAGCAAGAGGGCGCAATTGTTAATGCATGATAACATTATTACTCAGAGCCTATGAGGGCGCTACCTAGTAAGTCGTGTACTGCTATTTGCTATTGTGTCTGTTGGCGCAATCACGAGGGCGATAGCAGCAGTTTCAACAAGGGCAAAGATCAGTCGAGCTAAAAATTAATATCTTAAAGAGGTTTTCTGGTCCTAGAATGAAAACAAAGACCAAGGTAACACTTAAAGCTTCTTATACTTTCTGCATCACACACATATATAAAATATAAATTTAGAGAACGATTTATTCTAGAGTTTTTGAGGAAGTATATCTATTTATACACCATTTGAAGCTTTATAAATAATGTCCGTTGCTTATTTGTGGGTTTATAGTACATATATGAAGTCACTAAAGGCACGTGAGATGGGGTCAATAGATAGGAACGATAAGTGTATTTTGGTTTCAGTGCTATATATTTTATCAGAATTGGTAAAACCGAAAGAGTCAAATAATGTCCGTTGCTTATTTGTGGGTTTATAGTACATATTTGAAGTCACTAAAGGCACGTGAGATGGGGTCAATAGATAGGAACGATAAGTGTATTTTGGTTTCAGTGCTATATATTTTATCAGAAATGGTAAAACCGAAAGAGTTTTCAAAGTAGTCCGAGATTGCGAGCAGAAGGTTTGTGATGGTCCGATGGTCTGCCTAAATCATTTTTGCTTCTGTCGATCGAATCCACTTTTCGTCTCATAAAGGTAGGTATCATTAACATGAACAACACTTCTCGTGTTTAAAACTGTCATTTTGTGCTGCTTCTCGTGAATCAATCCCTGTTTAATAATCGCATATACGCAAGAGGGTCGTAGATTGTTTCTGAAGTTTTGTTTCTGTAGATTTGTTTCTGTACCCCACAAACTATTCATGAGCTGTTAAAACCAAAAGAGATTCGCAATTATATATACGCTGTGTCCGCCAAAAAAAGTTCCGGGTTTAAAGAGAATTGAATAAAGCAAAAAATGTGCTTTGCACTTTCATTATAGCAGGTCAGTTCTTAGAAACTAGATTAGTTGAAGAGTTACATTCAAGCTCTGACCAATTTTACATCTTTAAAACTCTTTTTGTTTGTATATAGGACACAGTGTGTGAGGATTTACCTCTCTTATAATTGTGCGGTTCCTGCTGAAGTTAACTTGCAAGGTCAGCCATGAACAACCCCAACTACAACCCTAACGCTGCACCAACCGGCTACCCGGCCCAGCCGACGGGCTACGCCCAGCCCGGCTACCAGTATGGGCCCCAGCCCCATGTCCAGCAGCCAGCACCCACTGTGGTGGTGATGGACCATCATCATCACCACGATGATCATCACCATCACGATCATCACGATCACCACGACAACGACGTTGCTGAGCAGGCTTGCTGTTTGGCCCTGTGCGCCCTCTGTTTGTGTTGCTTCCTGGATAACCATTAAAATATCCCGCAACTTTTGCTACGTCTCAGACGCAATCATCGATGCTGCGTCATGATGACGCAATTTGTGTCGGAAGGCTGACATTTCTCTCCACTTCACCGACTGTTACAAATGAATAATTATTTAGAGTCATCTATCTTCAATTAAAAGGCGCCACGTGTGACATTATGTCACTTTTTGGAGGAAAACATTTGAAAAATAGAAGCATCTTTACAGCGCGGCATCTGTGCACAGATATAAACTCATTATAGACCACCAGATCGTATTAAAAACTACATGAGCATTTCGTGGTCTGTGCGACACCCGACTTAAATATATTCCTAAGGCATTAGGACATTTTACAAAAATGTCACATTTTACGAAAATGTCACATTTTTAAAAATTGTGATAAAGAAAGCTTAAAATGAAGTTTAGGAGAAAACGTACTGGTAAATGAAAAAAAAACTACCGGTTTCAAAAAGATTATCAACTGTTAAATACTCTTGCGACGTCACTCTATTTAGAGTTTTTGTTTAAGAAATCAACGTATGCTTACTATACTACTTAATTGTATACATTTATGAACTGAACGTTTTATCCAAATGTTTTGTTATACTAGGCAACACGGGGCCCAGAAGGGGGAAAAGTTTTACGTATTTCGTCCACCACCAAACAATGGACTTGTTTTCATTTAATTTGTCTAATATTTAATACCTCTTGACGATGGGTGTGAATAGGACGTAGTTTGAAGGCCCTGCTCACTTTTAGTAATCTCGAAAACCATGTTCACAGATCATTACAAATAACCTCCACGGTATCAACACGATGATGTTAAAAAACTTCCCATAGAATAGTTTTGCCTGAAATGCTATAGTCGTTGAGAAATTAGTAAAACAATTAGTTTTGGTCTCATGAGACGAGAATTAATCCGCTGATGCCAATGAGAAATCGTTCAGAAAATGTTCGCTGAAACTTTCACAAGGAGATTTTACTACTGTACATGTATCTTTATTCACATAAATTATGGATTACTTTAATGGCCAAAAACCAATACTGTACGATGCCTTCAAGTCCGAGAAACGACTTAAAAAGATGAACATTATTTTCATCATTCCTCCTTAACAGACATCCAAAACCTATTGTAAGTGATTCACCACTTTTGTCAATACCTTCAATGGGCACTGGTCAGAACATAATTATTGTGAAGCAAGATATAAAGTAGAGGTCGCACCACCGCCATTTTATTGAAATAGATGACGTAGAACAATAAGGACAATAAGGTCCCCTATTTGGAAAAGGTCCCCGATTCGTATACAAAGCAATATGAGGTATCCTGTAAAAACACAAACAAGAGAGGGACAATATGGGGGCGTATACAAATGTACCGACACACTTGTGCAAGTTCTCTTGTATCGTATTACTAGGGGTGTCATACACACCGTGCAGACCCACTAGACAACGAGTAACAACATGAGAATTTGCAGATCTAATGAAATGTTTCATCTGAAAAAGAAAGACTTATATGAAAAATATGAGCGACATACATACTAGAAAAGATGATTTGAAATGCTTAAAAGATGTAAATAGAATAAATGAGATGGTTCAAAAACACTTTTTAATTACTGTTGCTTAATACGTTTGTTGTCTAGGAAAAAGCGCAATCTGAAAAGTTTATCGGACCATAACTAGGCAACGCTTTGACCGATTTTGAAAGTTGAAGGAGATTTGCAATCTACTCACCAAGCCCTTCAAGAAATAGTCCCAAATAACTTCCTAAAAGCAATATTAAAATGTGTATTGCCCCCCCTAGTATTACGACCAAAGATCGAAACACAAAAGAGAACAAAGGGAACAAAGAATCCTCAAAGGGCGGTTTCTTTGACCGAATTCGGTCCTCAATTGTTCGGGTAAGCGCTAAGTATTGGGGTCAGGGTTATAGTACAGGAATAAAGGAAAACACAATAGGGTATCCTCGGTTGTTTTGTGGTTCACGACTGTGTGTGTTGATCATTGCGATTCGAAATTCATGTCTTTTATAATTCGAAATGTTGATGCTTGATGGATAATTCGGACTTGTGGCAAGATACAGTTAAATACCAACTCAGAAAACTGGGTTTACAAAACTAGCATTACATTTTGTTTGTGGACTAGGGACCGACGTAATGCATTTTCAAGCGACATCCGTCCATAGGCCTAATGACTAACGGTATAAGCAGAAAAATCTGGAAATATTGTTCCAAGAAGTCTACATACTCAACGATTACTACGATTACTACTACATGTATGTATTGGGACCGCTATGGAAATAAGTTTTGTAAAACTTTGTTGCGTTATCCCTGCTCTTCCCATTACGTAGGCCTATATATTTTCCTTTTTATTCTGTAATAAAATCAGTATCATTATTGTGGAAATTGCGAATAAATCAAATCGAATCAAAAAATATTTGTCCTCAAATGCATAGATCTTGAGTAAAAATTATGTTTTGCCTTTGTACCTAATTGTAGTGAAATAGAGGCTGCGGTTGCTATGCACACTTTTACCTTGTTCGATATACTTCACCGCGCTTAATCGGGTTAGCGCGGCACCGTTCGATTTGAAGCTCACGTGACTTCTCGCCGAGTAACCAACCCGCCGAGTCGGTTACTTGGGGAAATATCCCACAAGGCCATGCAAAAACATGGCTGTCACGTCCAGCGATGCGCCAGCGATGAACAATTCGAAAGGGAAAATAGTCTGGACGATGTGGCGACATGAATCCATTTTGAGAGCTTTTAGGGAAGGAAAATACATATTATCACTCTTGTACATGTAGAGTATGTGGCTGCGTATTTAAGTACGAACGTCATTTGTTGAGTCGAGTCGATCGAGTGACTGTTCCTCGATTTAGAGGCACGGGTAAACGCGCGCGGGTGAATAATCGAACACGCTGCAAGACTGCACAAATGCCATGGTCGGTTTACTCCTTCCATTGTGTCGAGGACGATGTAATTTACTATAACATTAACAGAACACGGTGATACAAGGAGGTGTTGACGCGTGACCGTGACGTCAGAAAACGTCAGTGACTCTGTGCAGTGCATGCTATTGCTATTGCTAGTGTTTTGCTCTGTACGCTGCATTTTTGCTGTTGACATTTTCAAACCAATATTATTTTCAGCGACTGCTTCTACTTCTAGCAAAAAAAGTGTGTACGACTAAATATTTGAACATTGCTCTACTATACAAGGTAAGATGCTGGAACGTTTTGAGGTATTTTATACATGACAATAAATACCACGTTCATGTACACACCATCTGTTGAATATACCGGTTGAATTAACATTATTATCTTGGCTTCGCCTGCAGCGCTACAAATACTGCCTACCAGGATATACAGATATTAAATTGACTTCACGCCACTACACTGTTACATGCTGAATATTATCCGCTGTATTAGGTTTTTATGAGGCATAAGAATTACATGAAAGACTATCACAGGGACATGTTGTTTTTCTCCAAAAGGCCTAAAATCAAGAAAATTTGAGAATCTAGTTTGTGTTTTAGTTAGTACTTTCAGTTATAATAAAAAAACAGATTTGCGTGGTGAAATTTCAGGGTAAAGCAACTCAAGAATGGCCGAGAAACCTCCACCGTACACAACACAGGCTGCCCCAGTAGGATACCCAGCTCAGCCGGCCTACCCGCCGCAAGGCGCCTACCCACCCCAGCAAGGTGCATATCCGCCGCAGAACGCCTGGGCTCATGCACAGGGCCAGGGTGGCTACCCTGCCCCTCAAGTTGCCTACACACCTCACCCTCAAGGTCAGGCCTACCCGGCCCAAGGCACTTATCCCGGGTACCCTCAAGGCGCCCCGCAGCAGGCGCAGCTCAGTCAGCCCGCGAGGGGACCTACGGTGATCATGGTGGACAACTCGGCATCGCAGAGGCGACATGAGAACGAGAGAGAAGCCGAAGATGCTTGTTGTTTAATGGCGTTGTGTGCTCTCTGCCTGTGCTGTTTTCTTGCTGATTAAAGGATGCAGTTTTGGTGTCTTTTTAATGGAGATGCATGCAGCACAGAAAACTCGCTAAGCACAGAAAATAACTGCTTAGAAATTATCGATTTCCAGGAAAATTTAATTAGAGCCCAAAATAGTGCATACAAATACACACGCTTAAAGTCGTTATATCATGTGACCACAGCATCTGAGTGTGCATACAAGTTCGACTAGACGTTCTTAAGACAGTTCTATGACCTGCCAAAGTTAAGAAAATATGATTAAATCATGGACTTGAAAGTCGTTCTGTTATTAGGTAATTAAAAGTGAGGGTATTCGTTGGTGTTGTTCATATCATTGTGTGTACTTGTCAGTAACCTGGGGCCAATTTCATAGAGCTGCTAAGCACAAAAATTTGCTTAGCATGACAATTTGTCCTTGGCAAAAACAAGGTTACAGACCAAATTTCACCTGATCTGTATTGTTCTGGATTGATAATCAGCTTTTTTTTTTGCTTAGCATGAAAAACACGTATAATTTTGGCTGGTAACCTGTTTTTAATGAGCAAGACTTTTTGTGCTAAGCAATTTTTTTTGCTTAGCAGCTCTATGTTTACGAGATATTGATTTCGTAGCAACGTCAACCCATTATTAGGGAGCATTTTTAATAATTGAATTTCAAAGAAATATTATATTTGCTTTTGTCACCCAGAGTGCCAAAGTTTAACAATAGTTCCTACGCAAGCCAACTTGGTGTGTTTTTTCTTCAAGTTCAGTTTTGGTACCGACAAGAAATAATATTAACAAGCAGCTGTGATGATGATATACTTGACATCTACTTTTTTAATATTGAGGTTAATAGTTCCCTTTTTTAAAACGGCGTAGTATGTAAAATGTCGGCACCTATTTTAAATCTGGTATTATTATATAAAAAATTGCAGTTTAGAAAATTCGCGTTTTAAAATACATTTCTCATTTGACTATATTTAAATTCTGAAAATATGGGTGAATATTATTTATGTATCGTTTTTTTTATTTATGTACATAATTAACACAAGGTGCTATTTTTTTAATTGTTCCCTTCTTCAACGATACCCCAAATCTATCTAGATTGTCTTTTAAGCACTGGTTAGTGTAAACTATGGCCAAAGCGTTGGATTTTCACAGAGTTGTACACCACACCCAACAATAGAAATATGAATCCAAAATGGCTCCCGTCTTTAACAACCGCGTACTGGTTGTCGTTGGTGTAGTTGTTGCGAACAATGTAAAAGCAAAAACGCCCATGGTAAACGTCAAGTCCATTGAACATTAACAACAGGCTAGTTGATTTCTTTGTAAAACACTCGTTAATTATTAAAATGTCAAGTTGTATTAATAACTAGATGCGACAATTACTAACGACTAAAGCCATGGAAACGGGTACAAAGTTTAACGGATATGTCTGTTTACATGTCGTTATATTGTCGCGCCCGAATAAACGCGCATGCATTTTGTACAGTTGGAGGGTATAGGGGCATAAGTGCATGATCGGAAATTGAAACAACATTGATTCAAGGAAATAGCTCGACTAAAAAAATATAGGATATTCACTATTCAGAGACGTTGTCTTTCATAACGTATTCTATTTTGTGTATACTTTATTAATTTTTCAATTATTTTTCAATCATATTAGCAGTGGAAGTAGAAAAAGTTCCGATATGCAAACCCGATTCCCAGAGTAACGCTTTCTTAATTTCTGGATTGATTGTTGACTAGGCCAAGTTTGCTGGTATTTATCAATACATTGTACAACCATTTACACGTCTTCAAAAGTTCATATTGTTTTCTTTTGTTACGCAAACCTTTAACACAGGTGCCTTCCCCAAACCATTCACCATTCATTTAACATTAACGGTAACCTCGCGATATTATCATTTAGTTTAAATTCAATCACAAATAATCTTTAGGTTTGATGACAGTGAAGTTGATAACTTCACCAATTGTCAATATTTCATTAAAAATACATGTACAAAAACACTGATTATCAATGGTATAATAAACACATGGTCAGCTATCAAGACCATTGATTTATCATATAATATTTTTTTAAACGGCCTCCCATCTCCCCACACAGCCGTCCTTTCCACACCATTGTTGTTAGAACTTATAAGCTTTGCAATGCGGGAGGGCGCTCGTGTGGTCAAGAAAGGGCGCTGTTCAGCGTGCTGCCGCTTGCGCGCCATTTCTGCGCCATTTCTGCGCCAATAAGCCGTTTCGCGGCATAAACATCTAAATAAAACATAGACCATCAGCTGAGCTAGCTATGCATGTAACATACAAGCGGAAAGAAGTCGCTTATTTCCCATGTTAAAAGTACTTGGCTGCAGACATGAATTATTATTTATTTTTTTATTATTTTTTTTTTTTTATTTTTTTTTTTTTTTATTTGTTTATTTGTTTATATTTATTTATTTATTTATTTTTATTTTTTAATTTTTTTTTTGGGGGGCGGGGGGGGGGGGGACTTTTTGATGTGATAATACTTGGTTGTTTCTCCCTTTTCAGTAAAATACCAAGACTAAATGATAAATCATGCTTTACATAGATGGGGTTGTGCGTTAGATCAAAGATAAAGAAAGTTGTGCTAGGTTCGCACAACTCAACTATAATATACCCCAGGCCCAGTAACATAATTGGCCTATACGCAAGATTCAGCGTCACATACGTGTATGTTAAACGTACCCCTATAGACCCCTACACGTATGAACACATAGCTGTCTATAGTCATATCCATTGTCAGTGTGAAATAAAACACAATTTTATCCCGATGTTACATTACCGTCTAGGCCTATCAATCAATAACTAGTAATTTGACTTGTGGGCAGGTCGTTCAATCACTAGGCCTATAGTCAATGTTCCACCGACTACTTTTGTAAGAAGTTTAGTAACAGGTTTAATAACAACAAAATGTAATTAATAATAAATGCCCTATATTTCCTAGTACAGCCGTCCGTTTATCATTTTAAATAAAATTACAAGAACTTGTTATTATTTACGATAATAATAAATGAATACGGCCTCCCATCTCCCCTCACAGCCGTCCTTTCCACACCAAAAATACTAGGCCTATTATTTAACGAAGTCATGTGTTTTTATTTGGTCAACATATTTAACCTTTTCGTGTAAAACACACGTCGTGGATATTGAAATGATCGATTACCGTCTTAGTCTTTGCTAAAGACCACTGTATTTGACAGTGCGCCCGCTAACGACACGGTGCGATTTATAGTACACCTCCCTCGATCGCGCAGTGGTCCTTGTAAATTGCATCTAGCGGTTTATTTCGCCGCAGGCTTTAATAAGGAGCCAATCAACGATTGCAGAATTGCGACTATTATACATAACACAGCGCGACCGTTAATGGGTAGTTGACTTCTTGAAGACGCTGTGACTATTCGAATAATCAAATTTGCATGAAAAGGTCACGCCCTATTGAAGCAGATTGCAAAGACAACCGTGTGATCGAGAGAGCTGGACTACAAATCGTGTCGTTAGCGGGCGCACTGTCGAATACAGTGATCTTTTGAAAAGACAAGCCGTCTAGGCCTACGATTCAGTGATCAACAACAAATAATAAGTCTATTTGTACCGCTAGATCAATATAATTTGTTAGGATCTAATAATTGTGCAGAACTAATTCTTTTGTTACGCAACTCTACTAGTACTAGCATTGAGCGTGCACATGTCTTTATACTCCTACTACCGTTCATTTTAAAGCCTAATCAGCAATACATTATTCTTATATTTATTACAGAACGTAGTGTTTTTGTTTTTTTGTAAAGTCAGCGACCCATTTCCCAACCAAATTAAAATTATTATTATGATAATTATTATTATTTCGATTAAAATAAAACAAACACTGTTGATAAATATTTGACAACCCCATGGTTATGCCTGTTATGTAACTGCTACGAGATCTATTATCATTAAACAAATTCAGAACGAACTTGAACTTTGAGCAAAACTACCAAATAAACTAACATTATTAAGACTAAAACTATCGATTTGGTTTATTATCCAAACAATTATTTACCTCAATCAGTAACGGCCTAGTTGATAAGGCTGGCCTCAAACATCATGACGGTACTAGTTGTCCAAACTGAGGGTACGACTTGGTAACGGTGCGAGTTGTTCAAGGCATACGAGTTGATCAAGGTGTACACGAGTTGCTCAAGGTGTACACGAGTTGTTCAATCAAGGCGCACACGAGTTGTCCAACTAGGCGCTCACGAGTTGTCCAACTAGGCGCTCACGAGTTGTCCAAGGCGCTCACGAGTTGTCCAAGGCGCTCACGAGTTGTCCAAGGCGCTCACGAGTTGTCCAAGGCGCTCACGAGTTGTCCAAGGCGCTCACGAGTTGTCCAAGGCGCTCACGAGTTGTCCAAGGCGCTCACCAGTTGTCCAAGGCGCTCACGAGTTGTCCAAGGCGCTCACGAGTTGTCCAAGGCGCTCACGAGTTGGCCAAGGCGTACACGAGTTGGCCAAGGCGCTCACGAGTTGGCCAAGGCGTTCACGAGTTGGCCAAGGCGTGCACGAGTTGGCCAAGGCGTACACGAGTTGGCCAAGGCGTACACGAGTTGGCTAAGGCGTACATGCACGAGTTGTCCAAGGAATACAAGTTTCCCAAGGTACGAGTTGACATGTTGACATGCCTTACATACACCATCTCCCCCTATACACGCACACTAGCTGCCCATTCCTCAATAAAATTACAGCTTGGTTTACTATTACTCAACTACACACTTTTCAAAGTTACGGAACTTTTCACGTGAATCATTCCGTGTAAAATAAAATGTTAAGACATTATCGTCTAGGCCTACGCCACAGTCGCTTACTAAGGGATCAATAACTAGTAATTAACTCGCGGGCAGGAAATATTCGCTTCTATAAGCTTCGTAAGTGCCATAATTTTTTTGGTTACGCAATTCTACCAATAATATTTGTACGAGTACAACTACATGTAATACCAAAGGCAATATTACAAAAAACGTGAATCTATGAATTGCTATACAAGTCAACCAAAAATAATCTACGAGTTTTGCAGCCTGGAGGACTGTCTTATGCAATAAAAGTGGTGGGCAGCCATGTTGACAAATTAACGCAACGTATTAACAATTTGGTTTTCTTGATGATAGTCTTGTTGATGATATACTTCTGAAGTGACATTGTCAAAGGATGTAGACTATATGTATAGACTTGGTTCTTGCTTCTTCTTGTTGTATCGTTACAGGTGTTTCTTGAAGGAAAGCAACTTAACTGTTCAAACTATGCGTCTGATGTTTTACTTACTAAAAAAGCAACCATCAAATATCGCTAGCTAAACAGGTGGCACTAATGCATCCGTCTTGTTCAAGAAATACGTCTTGAAGACTGCTTGATGAAGATGTCAACATTCCGTTTACTGGCTACGAAGATAGAGAAATGTTGAAACAATAATTCCGATGCATGAACAAATGTCATCCTTTGTTCCAGTGATAAAGTAAGAACTTTGGCAGGTTACAACAAGGCGTTGAACTCTTGAAGTCTCAACTTTTTTATGATGACGTTTTCTTGTAAATCTGAAGTGTACATCATCTTTTTGACAATGAAGGTTTGGATTTTGTAGATTTTGTTCAACTTGGAGAGACTATTTTGAAGGAGATACCAGTGTCCGTGCGTGTACCATACAGCGAGCAGCGTTTCTTGAAAACAGGCCAAATGTTTTGACTGAGGACTTTGGTGACAGAAGACTTTGGCGACTGAAGACTTTGTCATTCGTAGAAACGTTAGTTTTCAATATCTCCTTGATGATAATGAGATCTGAACACGCCTGTTCAAATAATGATGATTGTAGAAGATGTATCTCACTATTCCTGAAGAAGACTTTTTTCTTGAGTTGGGTGGTGAAAGTATTCTGACGATGAAGTTGAAGTTTATTATGAGTAGAATCCCCTGCTTGGGCTCCACTGAGCCTTGAAGTTAAAACAATTGTATCCAGCCTTTTTAAAGCACTTTCCACACAAGACACCGGTCACTCTTTTTAAGGACTTTAACCACAAAGAGTTCACCCAATCAATACTCTATTAACACAAAGGCACATTCTCAGCCTCCCTTCCCAACACACTTAGTTAAAATAAATAATTACAGGTTAATATTATAATAGTTGTAATTCTGGTAAAACCTAACATTTGTAATTAATTGTTCTGATATTTATATATATATATTTATTTAAAATTATTTTTAATGGTTTAAATACTTTCATTCTGTATTACTTCAGTTTTTTTGAGTAGCCTATTTAAGCCCCCCCCCCCCCCCCCCGTAATCCCTTTCCCCTATAGCTTTGCTGCCACGCCAACTGCGCTTGTAACTGCATTGCATGCATTTGCATTAAATCGATGTACACGCACTCACATCGCACAAACTTACCTCTAATAACTTGCCACACATTATTCACTACTCACAACCTATAATTACACAGCTCATTATCATGTATACTCAAACACACCCTTCTTCACGGTTGAGACCCGGTATCAAATCGACTGGTCGATTCGATACTTTCACTTTCTCATCAATCACCACTCACAGCTCATCATTTACCACCTTGATCAACTCATAACAATGTATCTCAATGACTCATCAGTGAGTAAACACAAACTTGTTTACAGTCTCTGTACTCAGTATCAATTCAAGTGATCGATTCGATGCTCTCATTTTCTCACCAATCATTACTAGTACTCACCACTAACCATTCACCACTATCACCACTAAACAAACTTAACCTTGACAGCCTCTATACTCAATATCGAATCGATTTATCGAATTGATACTCTCATTTTTAACCACTCATCAATCACTTCTCACCATCACAAAAGCTCATTTGTATTCAAACTCACACTTTCTACACACTCAGTACTGCACGCTACGGTTCACCGCTACGATTTACCGAAACCGAATATCGTGGGAGTAGGCCTACTCAGCGACGTACTGATTCCGAAAACCCGCGTTTCCGATTTCGAAAGGCGATTTATCGATACCATACATATGTCTCTTTACATGATTTCTCATCTGCCACACATCCATTTACTGTTTCCTTACTTACAAAATAGACAAAAAAACTCACAAGAAAAAATCTCACGAGACTCACACGCCTTACTACTCAGCTACAAACTCACTCACTTGTGCAAACGCTGGGATTAGTGCCTTAGGCTTTATCGCTTTCTGCGGTTCTGCTGCTTTTTCCCATAGTGTACCCTAACCCCACCCTAAGTTTTAATTTATTCATGGTTTATTAAATGAACATGAATTGTATTAATTTAATCGATGTATTTGTTAAAAGTATCGATGTAAAAAGTTTGAACGATTTTAAATTAGGTAGAAATCCTTAATTTATTTGTTTACATTTTATTTTATGTAAAAAGAAATCACCACAATGAGCCCCACCCCACCCATCATGACAAACACACTTCTGCAGACTATTTTAACTTGTTCGATGTGGACACAAATGATCACCGTTAGGACAAATTGTTGTGTAGGCAGCATCTATACAGTCACTTATTGTTGTTGTCCATCCATGTACATTCAAGCTGATGAAGAAATGATAGATAATTGAAGATCCAAGCTCAGCATCTAACTGTCACATTTCTTGTCTCTTTTTTATAATTGTGGAAGTCCTGGAAGTCTCTTTGCTCGATGAAGAAAGTTTATACACCGTTTCTGTTCATTCCACTGTTATTTGTAATTTGTTCACAAGGTAGATATCGAAGAACAATTTAATTAAGAATTCCAGCAACTTTGAAGAAGTTTGGAGGGTCCAATTCGTTTGTAGGGTCCAATTCGTTTGTAGGGTCCAATTCGTTTGTAGGGTCCAATTCTTTTGGAGGGTCCAATTCTTTTGGAGGGTCCAATTCTTTTGGAGGGTCCAATTATGAAGTATCGCATAAACAGAGAATTGCTGTCGGTTCTCTTTGGAAGACAATGGATGTGAAGTCTGTTCATTAACCACGCTTTTAGTTGCAAAGTTGACCTACTAATTAGTTCAAGTTGTATTTTAATTGTACAATCTGCAGTTTCAATGACGACAATAGAAAGTATCCAGTCTGACGTTGATACGCGTGTGGTTTATCTGTCAATCAAGATTCAAGATGTATACGCGTTCAAACTAGAAGACTATCATTGCAGACAATTAATAGGCGCATGCCTTCCACATAACTCAATTTCCTGCCAACAAAAGAGGTAAAAGGTCAAACTACTACGGGCCCAGCAAATGCAGCTCACATTGTTCAACCCTCCCAAGTTGATACAAGGAATTCACAGGTGTTTATCTCTTTCATATATAAATTACTTCAACCATATACATGTACACACAAGTGTACTACGTTGCCACATGGAGTAAAATCAACATTTTAAGTCACTTGCCAAAACTAATTTAAGTGGTCAGCGAGAAAATGGGAAATTTTAAAGCTCAGACCATTTCATTTCAAAGCAGACTGGGGATTCATTTTCCAAGTCAAACCCATTATTTTTTTTAATTAAAATGTGGACATGACTCTAGTAATAAAACAGGAACAAATCCTCAAATGGAAGGATTATAAAGAGACGCACAATAATTCCTGCAATTTTGTTAGAGGTGTTTGAATTGAACATCATTTTGGCAATATTTACAAATACAGCCAAGATATACTAGGCCTATTACTAATGGACAAACTCTCATAAATGAAGGGAAAATAATGAAGTAAAACAAAATACAAATGGAAGAAAAAAAAGAAAAAAGGCATACTTGTTGTTAACTACTTCAGGGACCCTCTATTATTCTTATCAGGCAGGTGTTAATCTCTTTTATATCCAAATTACTTCAAACATAGGCCTACATGTACTACAATGTCAAAAGTAATTTAAGTGACCAGACCAAAAAATTGAAGCCCACACCAGTTTATTGTAACCTGAAAAAAAGGCAGACTCCAGTCCATTTTTTAAGTCAAAAACATTATTTTTAGAATTAATAAGGTACAGGAAAGACACAAAAGATATTGACATCGAATCTTGTTAATGAAGCTTACAACAAATATCTTATGTGGCTTGGGGGTGGGGGTTTCACTTCCTCTCCCCCCCCCCCCCCCCCCCCCCCCCCCCAAATTTAAATTAGGGTCGAGGCTGTCAAAATATGGTATGTATGGTAACGAGAACTATATTGGGGGGGGGGGGGACTTATTACAAAATACATAATAATTCCTGCAAGTTTTGTGGTACTATTTTGGCAATTCACAAATGTACAGCTAAGATTCCTAAATCTGGACATGAACTCTAGTTAAAACGAAAAATTGTTGTGGTAGGTGTTTGAATGAAACCTATTTTGGCTATTCACAAATATACAGCTAAGATACTCTAGGCCTATCTGGACATAAGCTCTTGTAAATGAATGGAAAATAATGAAGTGTACAAAAAACTACAAATGGATAAAAAAAGGGATAGGCCTACTTATTTACTACTTATTTACTCATTCCTCTGACTATCTTACCAGGAATTTACAGGTGTTAATATCTTTCTTATCCAAATAACCTAAAACATTTGCATATACAATGCCAGGTGAATTAAAATTGTGTGGTACTGTTTAATGTAAAACTCATTTTAGATATTCACAAATGCACAGCTAAGATATACTAGGCCTATAACTAAAAATCTCTACCTACAGTTTAATTCTTGTAAATTAAGTAAAAATAATGGAGTAAAAATAAAATAGAAAAAAAATATATATATATATTTATTTACTAGATTCAGAGACCAGGCTATATTGTTCAACCCTGCCACATTCTTACGAGGAATTCACAGGTGTTAAACTCTTTCATATCCAAATTACTTCAAATATATAGGCCTAGGCCTAAATGCATGTACTACAATGCCAGATGGTCAGGAGTAAAATCAATATTCTAAGTCATGTTGCCAAAACTAATTCAAGTGGCCAGAATAATTTTAACCTGAAAAAAAGCAGACTCGGGTGCATTTTCCAAGTCAAACCAATTATTCTTAGAATTAAAAATGTACAGGTATAAGAGACAAGAAAAAAATCACAAATGGAATAAGGATTAGGGCAAAACAAGTTTCCTTACATTGCATTGTAAATACATGGAATTTGAAAATGGGGCATTTCAAAATAGGGTAGGTACAGTTAGGAAATATTGTTGGCATTTTGTGTGGATCATAATGTAGGTGTCTGCTTGTAGTCAAGGGTAGAAACCCGTTTATTACAATTGAACATATCCTAAACAACCAAAAAGCCAACCATGAACATGGACAAACAAATATTACTAGCTGAGCAAGACTTAGTGCATCATACAAATTCATCCGTCTTGTTCAAGAGGTACATCTTGAAGACTGCTTGATGTAGATGTCATATTGGTTACGAAGATAGAGAAGAAATATTCAAGCAATGTTCCGGTGCCTAAAGAAAATGTGATCCTTTTCTTTCCGTGATGAAGTAGGTTACAAGGTCTTGAACTTTTTCAGTCTCAACTTTGTCTTCTTAATTCTGAAGTTTAGCACATCTTTCTGACATTGAAGGTTTGGATTCTGCAGACTATTTGAAGGAGACATCTGTGTCCAACTGTCCATGTATGTATACAGCGAGCAATATTTCTTGAAAACAGGCCAAATGTGTTGACCTTTTTTCTTGAGACGATCATGATGACTGAAGACTTTCCACTTTGTAGAATTGCTTGTTTTCAATATCTCCTTGGTGCTAATTGATATCCGAACACCTATGGGAAATATAGATGATTACAGAAGATGTATATTTTCTCATGAAGAAGACTTTTCTCTTGAGTTGGGGTGGTGAAAATACTCTGTCGACGAAGTTAAAGTTTGTTATGAGTAGAATTCAATGCCTGGGCTCCGCTGAGTTTTGAAGTTAAAACAATTTTATCCAGCCATTTCTAAGCATTTTCCACAGAAGACACCTGTCACTCTTTTGAGTTCACCCAACAAATTAAAACCAACACAAAGGCATGTATGTACTCAGCCCCCTTCCCAACACAACATTGTTACAATAAACAAATATTTCAACTGTAGGCCTACATCTAAAATGTTATTATTCTTCAATGTTATTTTTCTTATATTATATTTATTAAGACTTATGGTTTAAATACATTTATATTACTTTAGTTATTTTGAGTAACCTATTGAGCCCCCCCCCCCCCCCCCTACTTATAGCTTTGCAGCGTAAAAAATTGCACCTGAAATTGCATCGCATTGCATGCATGTGCATTAAATCGCGGTACACTCGCTCATCTCACACAAGCTCACCTCTTATTACTCGCCACTCACGTTACTCACCACTCACGTTACTCACCACTCACAACCTATAAATAATTACACACCCCATTAGCTCGCGTACTTAAACACACACTTCTTCAGAATCGAGACTCGGTATCAAATTGACTGTGGTCAATTCGATACTGTCCCTTTCTCACCACTCACAGTTCATCATTTACCCCTACAATCAACTCACAACAATGTATCTCAATGACATATCAGTGAGCAAACACAAACATTCTTGCACTTGCAGTCTTTATACTCAGTATCAATTCAAGTGATCAATTCGATGCTCTCATTTTCTTATAATCACCTGTAGTACTCAATACTCACCATTCACCACTATGAATCACCAGAAAACAATACTCACATAGATACTCAGCATCAAATCGATTATTGGATTGATACTCTCATTTCTCATTAATCACTATACTCACAAAGGCTCATTACTATTCAAATTTACACTTTCTTACACACTCGATACTTACAATACGGTTCACCGCTACGATTTACCGAAACGAATAGCGAGTACGACTACTCAGCGACATACCGAACGCGAAAAAAACCCGTTTCCGATTCCGAAAAAGCGATACGGTACACATGTCTCTTACAAGATTTCTCATCTGCCACACATCTATTCACTTTTTCCCTCACTCACAAAAAGACAAGAACTCAGAAGACAAAGTTTCACAAAAGGCTCACACACCATAACACTCAGCTACTCACAAATTCACTCACTTGTGCAAACGCTGGCTCAGTGCCTCAGGCTTTTACGCTTTATGCAGTGCTGCTGCTGCTTTGCCCCAGTGTACCCTAACCCCACCCTATGTTTTAATTTATTAATGGTTTATTAATTTAATTTAATTAATTTAAATTAAATAATTTATAATAATTTAACTGATGTATTTGGTAAAAGTGTCAGTAATAATTATTTTTAAATTAGGTACCCAAAATGCCTAACTGTATTATACATGAAAACAAACTGGGCACAATGACAGATCCCACCCCAACCCACCATGACAACACAACATCCATCCTTTAAATGGTCAATGTGGACACAAGCTATCAATCTTTTCAAATTGTCATACTGTAGATAGCAGCTGTCACTTAGTTGTTTCACAGTTTACATTCAAGCTGATGAAGAAAATGATAGATATTTAAATATCCCGGCTCGTCATCTAAGTGTCCCATTTCTTGGCTCCTTTCTTGTGGAAGTCCTGGAAGTTTCTTTGCTGGATCATGGAGGTAGATTAGCTGGATGAAGAGAGTTTACCCAGTTCTTGTTGTCAGTCTACTTTTATTCGTAATTAGTGTTCACAAGGTAGATATTGAGGCCATATTCAATGCTGCTGATGAAGAAGAATTGAAGAATTCCAGCAAATTTGAAGAAGTTTAGAGGGTCCAATTCTTGCATACGGATGAACAATATACTGAAGGTGACACAAAGGTTTCTTCTAAAATATCACAGAAGCAGAGAATTGCTGTTTTCTTTTGAAGACAATGGATGGGAAGTTTGTTCCATTAACCATGCTTTCAGTTGCAAAGTTGACTTACCAATTAGTTCAATTGGTTTTTATGCAGTTTCAATGATGACAATAGAAGGTATAGACATCAGTCTGACACCACGGTATAGGATTGATACACACATGGTTCATTTGTCAATCAAGAGTCAATCAATCATTTGTCTAGCAGACTGCATTTGTATTATCTTAACAGACAATTAACCCTAACTCCCTCACCATTGTTATTGAACAATACAATTCCTTCAAAATCCTCATACTTCCTTTGTTGTGTAAGGAGTTAGGGTTAATAGGCATGTGCCTTCCACATAATTAATGTAGAGAGATGACAAACAGATGAAACAGGACTTTCCCTGCCACATGCCAACTATAAGAGGTTAAAGGTCAACTGATTTAATTACTGCAGCCCAAGGCACAGGTTTACATTGTGTAACCATGGAGATAGCTTGAATCAAGCATCCGACATTCTATATGAAGTATTAATCTAGCTCTTTCATATCCAAATTACTTACATGTACATGTACATGTACTATTAGTAGGGTACAATTCCTGCAATTTTGTGCTATACTGTTTGGATTGAAATCCATGTTGGATATTCACAAATGTACAGCTAAATACTAGGCCTATTTCTAAAATAAATTACATAACTCTTGTAAATGAAAGAAAATAATAAAGTAGAAAAAACTACAAATGGAAGAAAAGAGAAAAAGATACTTATTTACTACGGTTCAGGGGCCAGGCTCCCATTGTTCAACCCTCCCACATTCTTAGAAGGAATTCACAGGCGTTAATCTCTTTTATATCCAAATTATTTCAAGCATATACATGTACATGTACAACAATGTCAAATAGAGTAAAATGTCTGCAATTGTGTGGCACTGTTTGGATTGAAACCCTTTTTAGATATTCAGAATATAAATATACTAGGCCTATTACTAAATAACTGGAAATAAACTCTTGTAAATAAAGAGAAAATAAAGGAGCAGAAAAAAACTAGAATGAAAAATAAAATGAAAAAGATACTTATTTACTACAGTTCAGGGGCCAGGCTCACATTGTTCAACCCTCTGACAATCTTATGAGGAATCCACAGGTGTTAATCTCTTTCATATCCAAATTACTTCAAACTTAGGCCTACATGTACTACAATGTCAAAAGGATTAATATTCTTAGTCACATTGCCAAAACTAATTAAAGTGGCCATGCAAAGAAATTAGGTTTTTAAAGCCCAGACCAATTAATTTTAACCCTAAAAGAAAACAGACTCTAGCTCATATTCCAAATCAAACCTAATATTTTTAGAATTAAAAAAATGTACAATGTGTCGAACTCTTAAAGCCTCAACTTTATGATGAATGTATTCTTGTAAATCTGAAGTTTATAACATCTTTCTGACAATGAAGGTTTGGATTTTGTAGATTTGTTCAACCCGTCGACTGCAGAAACTATTTTGAAGGAGATGCGAGTGTCCATTTGTATAGCCATACAGCGGAGCAGTGTTTCTTGAAAACAGGCCAAATGTTTTAATCTAAATTTATCTTAAGACATCATGGTGACTGAAGCAATTTGAAGTTTGTAGAAGCTGTAGTTCTGAATATCTCCTTGGTGATAATGAGATCCTAACACCTGTTTGGAAATAATGATGGTCACAGAAGATGCATGTGACTATTCATGAAGAAGACTTTTCTCTTGAGTTGGGGTGGTGAAATGACTCTGTAGATGAAGTTAAAGTCAAGTAGAATTTTCTCGGATTCCCTGTGCTGAGTTTTGAAGTCAATTTTTTTATCCAGCCATTTCTAAGCATTTTCTACAAAAGACACCCATCACTTTTTACATAACATGAACATGTATTAAAGTTCACCCAACCAATGACTACCAACACAAAGACACATGTTATGAGCCCCTTTTCCCAACACACTATTATTTTAACTGTAATTCCTCTAACACCTAAAAATGTTAATTTTAGCTTTGTAATATTTATTTCTAGATTTTAAATATTAAAACTTAACGGTTTAAATATTATTTATTTCTTTGGTTATTTTATTAACCTATTTAGTCCTTAGGCCATACCCCCTCTCCCCCCATAATTCCATTCCCACCCTAGCTAGTGCTGCCACGCAAAGTGTGCTTGTATTCGCCAATGCATGCATTTGCATTAAATCGCTGTACACTCACTCACCTCGAACAAACTCGAACAAACTCACCCCAATTACTTGAGTCATCATACATTATTCACTACTCACTGCCTATTATTACACACCACATTAGCTCGGCGTACTCAAACATACACTTTGTCACGGTTGAGACTCAGTATCGTATCGACTGGTCGATACGATACGATACTGTCACTTTATCACCACTCACTCATTTACCAACTTTAACTACTCAACACATCTCAAGGACTCATCCGTGAGTAAACACAAACTTTCTTACAGTCTCTATACTCAGTATCAATTCGAGGGATCGATTCGATGCTCACATTTTCCATCCAAACACTACTCACCACACACCATTCACCACTATGACTCACCATTAAACAAACTCCAACATTCATAGACTCAACATATACTCAGCATCGAATCGATTTATCGGATTGATACTCTCATTTCTCCTTGATCATTACTAAAAACAGCTCATCAGTATTCAAACTTACACTTTCTTACACACTCGATACCGAAACCGAATACCGAGAACGACTACTCAGCGACGTACCGAGCCCGAAAACCAGCGTTTCCGATTCCGAAAAACGATTTATCGATACCGTACACATGTCTCTATTCACTTTTCCCCTCACTCACAAAAAGACAAGAACTCAGAAGACAAAATCTCACAAGAGGCTCACACACCATAATACTCGGCTACTCACAAACTCACTCACTTGTGCAAACGCTGACTCAGTGCCGCAGACTTTTACGCTATTTGCAGTGCTGCTGCTTTGCCCTACGGTGTACCCTAACCCCACCCTATGTTTAAATGTATTCCTGATTTATTGAATGAAAATTAATTAATTAATTTAATTAATTTAATTTAATTAATTTAAATTTATAATTTAACAGATCCTTTTTTTTAAGTGTCGGAAATAATTTATTGTTTAATAGGCTTAAGGTAGTAAAAATATATCCTTTTATTTTTTCGTAAAAACAAACTGGGCACAATGACAGACCCCACCCCACCCACCATGACAAACACGAAGACTCCCATAAATGGTCGATGTGGAGACAACTCTATCAACATTTGGATACATTTTTGTGTAGGTAAAAGCTGTACACTCAGTCACTTGTTGTTTTTACAGTTTACATTCAAGCTAATGAAGAAATGATACATACATGTATTTGAAGATCCAAGCTCATCATCTAAATGTCACATTTCTTGTCTCTTTTCTTTTGGAAGTCCTAGAAGTTTCTTTGCTGGATGAAGATAGTTTACCCAGTTCTTGTTGAGTCTACTTGTATTCGTAATTTGTTCAAAAGGTGGATATTGAGGCCATTATTCATGGATGCTGCTGAAGAAGAATTTAAGAATTCTAGCAACTTGAAGAAGTTTGGAGGGTCCAATTCTTGCATATGAACACTGTACTGAAGTAGACGCAAAGGTTTCTTCTAAAATATCGCAGAAGCAAAGAATTGCTGTTTTCTTTTGAAGACAATTGATGTGAAGTCTGTTCCATTAAAATAACCATGCTTTCAGTTGTTGACAATAGAAAGTATCCACGCAGTCTGACACAAGCTAGGGTTGGTATGCAGGTGGTTCTTCTGTCAATCTAGAGTAGCGTTTTTACTAACAAACTATCTTTACACTACAGACAATAGGCGCGTTCCTTCCACATAACTTATTTATGAAGATAAAAACAGGTGGAACAGGACTTTCGCGGCCACATACGACAATAAAAGGTTAAAGATCAAATAACCTATTTACGACGGTTCAAAAGCCAGGCTTACATTGTTCACTCCGACGAGGAGTTCACAGGTGTTATTCTCTTTCATATTCAAATTACTTCAACTATATACATGTACAACAATGCCAGATGGAGTAAAATCAACATTTTAGGTCATATCATGTTGCCAAAACCATTTCAAGTGGCCAGAGAAATGGGGAAGTTTGAAGCCAAGACCAATTATTAAAAAAATTATAAAAACACACTTGGGATTCACTTCCCAAGTCAAAACCATTATTTATAGAACTAAAAAAATTACTGGTCTGTTTTGAAGCCCTTATACCAATGAATTTTTTTAAAACAGACTCGGGTTTATTTTCAAAGTCAAACCCCATTATTTGTTTAATGTAAAAAAGTTTTGAAGCCCAGACCAATTATTTTTTAAAGCAGACTCGGTGTTTGTTTTCTAAGTTAAACCCATTATTTTTTGAATAAAATAAAAATATACAGGTAAGAGACTAAACATCTGCACATAAAATCTTGCAAATTAAGCAACAAATAATTACAGATGGAATAAGGACTAGGCAACAAAATGGTTCTGCTTCCGATTAAATGGCATTTGAAAATAGGGTAGGTAGGTTAGGAATTTTTGTTTTATTATTTATTTTTATTTTTATTTTGTTGGGGGGGGGGGGTAGATACGGTAATCAGAAGCAGAACTATTTTGGGGGCCTTATGAAACGATGCACATTAATTCCTGCAACTTTGTGGTATTGTTTTGGCAATTCACAAATGTACAGCTAAGATTTTAAATATCTGGACATGAACAGAACAATTACAACTGGATTACGAAGAGATGCACAATACTTTGTGCAATTTTGTGGTAGGTATTTGAAATGAAACCCAAAACTACAAAAAACTACAAAATGGGAGAAAAAGAATAAAGGGGATACCTACAGATTTCCTGCAAATTTGTGATACCGTTTTTAAGATTTCACTAATACCTTGAAAAAAGTTGTTTTTGACTTACCAATGTCGAGTCTTTTCTTTAAACATGAAACTATTGAAAGCACGAACCTTCACCATCGCTCAGATCATCCGACACAATTCCACACATAAAATATTCCACATAGGTCAAATAATTCCACGAAACTTGCATTTCACTTTCAGGTGTTTCAGAGTCATACTGCAATTCACGCTCTGGCATTTATACTTGTTTCTCCGAAATTTGAATGTTTGGTTCTTCAAGTCCCGTCGTTCTTGAGTTCAAGTCCAAACAAATGCAAGGCTAAGAGTTTGCTGTTGCAGTTTAGTTCAGTTTCAACAAGATTCGCCAAAGGTTCAGTTTAAGTTTGAGTTTAGTTCACTCACATAAATCTCCATAAGCAGAAGTCTGTTTGTGGTGTTTCGAATTATAACTTGAGGCAGAGGCGGCGTTGAAACACAGCCGTAGCTTATTTCCAAAATGTTCGATAATAATGTTGTTATAAAGTGTATGCTCCAGATACAATTTCACTCACGACAATTCCATACAAAAAACCCGTGTAACCGGTATGGGCTGTAGAACTTCGAAGGAAGCGAAGAGCAGCGAATTCCAAAGTACCGGTACAGCTGAGCAGCAGCAGCAAGCATGGAAACCCGTCCTGGGCCCGGAGTCCATCCATCGACAGCCGTGGTAGCAGTATAACTCCCGTACCGTCTGCAGTACGTGTAAGCCCGTCTCTCTCGAAGACACATTTCGAAACGCAAAACACTTCCTAAAACAACGCCTTACACTCACATAAGTCCAGGACGGAACGACGAAGTGTTACCGACAATATATTTCCTTCGAATTAGTTGTATTTATACTTTTATACATTCGTAAAATCCGCAATTTTGTGTGGACAAAAGACGAGAGCCAGCTCTTCATTTCGAATTTTACGACGACCACTTCGCGAAAAGCAGACGACAGGTACGAGGTGAGTGATTAGGCTTTATAGTGTGTATTTCAATCAGAGATGTCGGGACTATTTAAGATGTGTTCATACGCGCCCGATTTTTCCCACCAAATCAGACAACATTTATGGAACTTAACATATGACACTTTTTACACCAGGAATAAACATCTATCCCATTGCAATGAAAAATATTTTTACAGTTTGTTGTTTTTGATAGAAAATAATCTTCGTATTACGTTAAAAACTGTCCGACTTATTTTCAATAACGTCGAAAGAAACCGAAATGAGTCCGCTCAAGTTGGTCACGCATTCTGTGCCAGATGGACGAATTGCTATTGGTCGGAAGTGGAACAATAACAATTTTGATTGGCCGATGGGAACCGTGAGTGTTTACATCACATTTTCTAAAGCACGGGTTCGTTCCAGACCGGCTTCATATATGGCTGGCTTTGTCATCATTTAGAAGGCTTTATTGTGCAGGCGAATCGGAATAGGTGACCTACTATTAATAACGGGACTTGGTGATGTTTATAAAATTAAAAGTAGAACAGGGACTCGTATTGTAAGCCTGGAATATCCAAAGTGAAGGGCCTACAATCCCGTACCGGAGTCCGAGACTGAGTTTCGAAAAGTCCCTAGGTATTTTCTGCATGATTTACATAGGGCCTTTTCGAAACCATTGCTTCGTCTTCGGCTTTGGCTTCGCCTCCGAATTCCGAATTACTGAGAAGCAAATAGAAATGAAAGCAAATATAAATAGTCTAACCTTTGGGTTCATATCAGTAGAATGAATGTTTCTGAAGCACAACAGGCATCAAAATGTGGCAGGGGATCTCGCAGTTGGGAATCTAAAATCGCCTCAAGCCAAAGACGAAGACGAAGCCAGGGATTCGAAAAGGCCCATAAGGGGCGCCGGGTAAAACCCTTTATAATAATAATAATAATAATATATGTTGATTTAAAGAGCACTACACATGCGCCTCAGCACTCTGTACAATAATAAAAAAGTAAAAATTCCTTAAGAAACTACAACAAATCATTTAAATTACAATACAAGCTAAAAATAATTATTGAAATTAAATCATTATTCAAAGTACAAGCTAAAAAGGAACGTTTTTAATCCAGTTTTAAAATCGTCCACATTACGCAAGAATCGCAAGTTGTCCGGTAACCGATTCCATAGTAATGGAGCTGCAGTAGAGAAAGCCCGGGAACCGTAATAGGCTGTCCTGCTCTTGACGGTTCTCAACAGGCGTTTGTGCCCTGAGCGAAGAACTCGCGGAGGAGCATACAAGGAGATCAACTCGGACAGATACGCCGGGCCTTGATTATTCAAAGTTTTAAAAACAAAGAGCAAAATCTTAAACTTGACGCGTTCCGAAATTGGGAGCCAGTGAATAAATCCCCGTCATCTGATTGGTGGATCGTTGATCACGTGCATTGAATAATTAGTTAGGCTATGTCGCACGGCAAAAGGTTATTTCCATACACCCTGTTTGGCTCTACAGTGCGTTTTCTTCAAACCGATCATAGCCCAAAGGTTACAACTTAAAGGCTTCAATATATTAATTACAAGTTTAAAGGGAATATACAACTTTTGAACACATAACAAAAAATGACCAAATTATCACAAAATCACAAGTGGATATTTTTCATCAATTTAATTTATTTGTATACAGTACATGGTCTTCTTTTAACATTAATTCACAAAAGAAAATCTAAATTGTGGACAACCCAACTCTATAAGTGGTTGTAAGGTAAGCAACGCTAACAAAAATAAAGCCCATCGATCAAGAATCTTATTTTTTGTTTGCATACAATAGAAGCTCGCACTGGCAAAATCAACACCAGAAGAAATATATTGTCGTCACTTTCTTAAAATAATGACCTAAGTCTTATTTTTAAGATTTGAGAAAAACAGAGAAAGAAATGAACCAAACATAGAAAAAATGATATTTTTTGCTAATTTTTAACAGAAAGGTTGGGGGCAGGGGGGGGGGGGGGGGGGGGCGGAGGGGGGGCCCTTCGAGGCTGTGATTGCGAAACGCTGTGGTACCGTCCATTCTCAAAATAGGGGGGAACAATTTTCTCACTCGAAAAATAAAGAGTTTTTGGCATCCAATCTTAACATCTTGTCTTTTGTAGTTGTACAAGGTTGTTATTTACCTTAATGTTTATCATCCAATGACAAAAATTGTATTGAAAATGAAAAAAGCAGTCGAAAAAATTAAGCTTTGACGTACCGTTGATGCGCGTGGAGATTGTGCACAAATATTCAAACGACGTTAACAAATACTCCCCTAAAAAGGGCAATAATAATCGATAAATTGTGAAAAATCGTGCTTTGACCCCACTCATTTTTTTCCATGGATACGTTAAAAAAGGATGTAGCAGTGATATACTGAATTTTAAAAAAAATCTGCCTGTGACCCCCTTGCGTTTTATCGTGTTGTTTTCTAACGAAAATGGCAGAAAATGACATCGCCCCAAACAAAATCCGTGTAGATCGTGCCTGCGTACCTGGCTTTCCGGACGTTGTATGAATCACTAAATGCGGAGAGCGATACACGGAGCAAATCTGTACGTGTTTCAATGGTGCGCTTCGCGGTAGCGATCTATACGTATTTACTGTGTGAGATGTGTGGCTCATGAGCGTGGAAGAACGAATGAGATACATTTCAACGTTGGTGGCGCACTTTCTTGGGCCCCCCTCCGCCCCCCCCCCCCCCCCCCTGGTTGGGGGATAAAACGGCCTAAGTCACACGCTTGACTTAAGCCATTATACTAACTGGGTATAAGTAGCATGAATTATGTTCAATTCAGGCAATTCAGCACATAGGCCTATACCATTTAACAAATTGTGGATAGCCTCATGAAGAGATGACTTGGGCCAAAATATATTTATTTTCAAAATGTGACCTGGGCCATTATTTTAAGGTGACGATATCACGACATTTATTTAAAGCCGATGCAGGCGTTGTGCCTTTTGGGAAAAACCGTTAAAATTTGAATAGTTGCATCGTCTAGCTATACGCTAGTGCGTAATAATCGGTTTTTTTTGTCGCTGGTATTTACCTGCGATACAATTTAGACGTCTTGACAAAACTACTCAAAATGATTCAGGTGGTCGCACAGCCACCCGGGCAGCGATCTTGGAGTTGGCAATAATCTGGCTCTTGAGGACGCTCAACTTTGGATACTTCTCGAGGGATTTGGCGCCCTTTGACACGACATCTACCGTGTCAACGGCACCGATGAAAAAGAGATCGGCGGCCGTGATCTGCAACGATAAAACGAGGAACATTTAGTTTCTTCTGTAGTCCAGAGTATACGTCACTGTTAAAGAGCTGTTCCAAATTTTTGAGCAGCCGTCATTGTTGTTCATGTGCACTGCTTAGACAACAATGTGCGCTGTTTAAGCAGGGCACATGAACAACCCAGGTTGTTTAACTTAAACATTTCTTAAACATTTTTTCAACGTTTTAACAGTTTTAACAGTAACACTGCCGTCAACTTCACCAAAACCTGTTCTATGAACGATTACATTTATCACGATCAGAATGACATGACAAAGTTAGTATACAGTGTATAAGAGATTAATTGGTGTATGATTCATAATTATTGGTTAAAGGGAATATTTGTGTAAAGTATTTACCGAGTTTCCGACGAAAAAGGTCCCGGCTTGCTCTAGCCCCATTAACTTCTCGAGAGTCGCGTAGATCGGAGGGACTACTTCCTTCAGAAACTTCTCAATTCTTTCTGGCTGGGGTTGTAAACAAATACAGTTTGGTCGGGTTGTTTTTTAAATCTGTTCCAAGTGCCTTAAAATTACTTTTGGAAAGTGACCCCTACTTCTATATATGCGAATGCTTTGCCTTAGGCATATATGTATGTACATATGTTTACTGATTAACTACATTTAAAACAAAATACTTACCTTGCTTTCATCAGGACCATGAAAAACAATGTTGATTTCCGACCAGATATCCTCCACTGTATCGATTGCTTGGTCAATGAAAGCCGCATCAAGGGACGTCTTGCCATAAAATCCTTGAATAATTAGTTCAAAAAGATTCTTTAAGTGATATTGATACCATGACACAATGAAGTTTACCTAATTGTAAATGTGTGTGTATTTGCGTGTATTGGTCTGTGTTAAATAGCATTCTGCAAAACATACGAAATCTGTGACGTTTACAAATTTCATTGTGATATATTCCTTGCTAATCTTTGCAAGGAAGAGTTGAAACATCTCATTAATTAACTAATTAAGGGCCATAATGCTTTTATGTCGGTCACACAACTCACCAAATTCCCTCGACAGATATCTCAGTATAACCTTACTCTGACCTATCATCTTGCCATCGACCTCCAGTGCCGGCAGTTGCTGGGTGGGATAAGCTGAGAGATAAAATAAAACAAAAGCTCTCTAAATGTAAAATAACATGAAATAAATAACCAAAGTGCAAAAGATGACCGAACGGAGTGTAATTTTACATTTTCTTTTGTTGGTAGTAATTGTTTTTCGGTCGAAATATTAAACTAACTGGCAGTGGAATAACTCACTCGCTTTAAGCTTTGGCCAATCTGCATACAAGATAGTCTTTTCTTCATAGTCGACCCCAGCTAGTTTGAAAGCCAGACGAATACTTTCACCACGGGCGTTAGCCTTGAAGTAGTGAAGTACGTATTTCACCATGGTGGCGTGAAGAATTATTACCAGACCCTTCTAAAACCGTTCTACTGGAGATACTTTTTTTAGTAGCGCTACACCTTCTACGCCCAAAACTACAATGAAGGTTTTTATAGCAGTATTGAATTAACGAGAAAAAAAATAGCAAGTCATGTTTGCTCCTGGTTTGATAATCTAAAAGGAGTCAAAGTCTAAAATCCGCAAACGGCTGCCGAGTAGTATAGATAAGTTTATATGATCCTAGACGGTACATGCGATAAAAGTCAACATAGACCTACATGTACATGTATAATGATTATTCAGCTAGTTCGATGTTTATTAATTTTAAATTTTAAAAAGTTTACGTCTACGTCTAGTGCTGCGTACGAGTACTACACCTTCATGTGTATACGTACACGTAGCTATATAGCAGCCACTGGCGCGGCTGGCGATTTTTTGTTTCCTTATATAGTGGGCGAGTCAAATGTCATGCATTATTCAGTAGTTGCATTGATCACTGTACAACACTTAGGTTCTAGGTCTCATTTTCCCCTTATGTTAAAAGTACTCCAAAGATATCAATTATCTGCTACAATAAAGTATGATAGAAAGAAGTAAAAACCAATACTTTGGACTCGCAGTCAAAGTTCAAATCATTTAATGATCATCTGACTACTGCTTTGTCGCAATAAGGTGAGACAAACACACTGAATTTTGATAGGAATTTAGTAAGAGGGAACAAAATATTAGAATAGCAGATGAGATAGTATTTTTGCTTCTTTTAAACAAAATCAACCCACATTTGTTCTTTGCCCAAAGGAATAAATCACCATCTAACACAATGATGTGTATTTTCAGTTTGATTAGTCTGATTTTCATGACCTAAAATTCTTATGAAAGGTTACGACAAAGTTCTCATTGATTGTCATGGTGAAGAAAAATAAGTCTTTTGGGCATCGATTGGTATACTAATCATTATGCAACAAATAATAAATGTATTCGTATACAGTACATTGTACATTGTCTTCTATCACAAATCGTTTGGAAAAGAAAAATCAAAATGTTGAAAAAGCACGGACAACCCAACTTTAAGGTAAGCAACGTTAACAAAAAATAAAGCCCATCGATCTAGATTCTTAATTTTGGTTTGTATAAAATAGAAGCTCGCATTGGCAAATTCAACACCAGAAGAAATAATAATATCACTACATTTATTTAAAGCCAATGCAGGCGTGGTGCCTTTTGGGGAAAAACGTCAATATTTGAGTTTTTGCAGCGTCCAAAAAAAAGCGACGCTAGGGGTGCGTTCCACTTACGCGAACTGTTTGCGCGAACGTTCGCCTACGTTTTGAGTTGGCGTTAGTTGAAGTGGAACGATATTTTAAAAACTACGTTTTGAAAATGGCGGCGCCCAGTGACAGTGACGTCGTTTGGTTGGCTGCTTTTCGTTCAACTCATTTTTTTCTTTAAAAGATCCCTGTGACTGCTCAAAACAACCCACCGTTTATAACGAAAAGTATGAAACGTAAATCAAAACCGTAACAAAAAAACCGTCGGCTGCTAACTTCTCCGCCATCTTTAAAATACGTCACTAGCCAACAGCGAACAGCTCGAAATGTCGTTCGCCGTTTTCGCTAACGTTTGCCAACATAATTGGCAAACATTGCGTTCCACTCACGCGAACAACGCTAACGTTGGCCAACGTTGGCAACGTTCGCGTGAGTGGAACGCACCCCTGTACTAGTACTAGTACTGTAGTAGTACATGTAGCCTAGTAGTAGTATACAGTGCGTAATAATCTGTTTCTGTTGGTTACCTGCGATACAATTTAAACGTCTGGGTCTAATTACTTAAAATGTAGCTTCAGGTGGTCGCACAGCCAACCAGGCAGCGATTTTGGGGTTGGCAGCAATCCGGCCCTTGAGGGCGTTCAACTTCGGATAATTCTCCAGCGAGTTGGCGCCCTTTGACATGGCATCTACCGTGTCAACGGCACCAAAGAAAAAGAGGTCGGCGGCCGTGATCTGCAACGACAAATCAAAGAACACATAGTTCCTTCTCTAGTCCAGAGAATACTACACACTGCCGTCAACTTCATCAAAACCCTTACCGGTTCTATGAACGATTACGTGTATTACAATCAAAATTACTTCTGACAAAGTTAGTTTACATTGTACATGTATACGAGATTAATTGCCAGCTTATATGATAACTGTCCGAGTGGGATCATATTGGTATGATTTATATTGGTTAAAAAGGAATACGGTTGTTTAGCTCATTACCGAGTTTCCGACGAAAAAGTTCCCGGCTTGCTCCAGCCCTATTAACTGCTCAAGAGTCGCGTAGATCGGAGGGACCGCATCCTTCAGAAACTTCTCACGTCTTTCTTGCTGGGGTTGGGAAAAATACAGTTTGGCCGGGTTGTTTATTTAAGTGCCTTAAAGGTACATTTGGAAGTGCAAAGTCACTTACACAAAGTCACTTGTAGTTTGCATTATCACTTGATTTGCAAGGTTTTTAAGAAAAAAAAATGATTTTCAACTTTCCAGTTAACGTTTGATATCTTCGAAAAGTAACTCCTACACTCCATGCAAATGCTTTGCCATTATACGTGTTTACTGATTAACTACATTAACAAAATTTACTTACGTTGCTTTCATCAGGACCATTAAAAACAATGTTGGCTTCCGACCAGATATCCTCCACTGTATCGATTGCTTGGTCAATGAAAGCCGCATCAAGGGACGTCTTGCCATAAAACCCTTGAATAATTAGTTCAAAAAGATTCTTTACGTGATATTATTATAATACTATGACACAATTAAGATTACCGTTTAGTGTGTGTGTATTTTGTTGTGTATTGGTCTTTGTTAAATAGCATTCTGCAAAACATACAACATGTGTGACGTTTACATGTTGGATAAGTTTCATTGCGACATATTCCTTGCTAATCTTTGTAAAAAATAGTTGAACCATTTTAACTAATTAAACAATTCAGGTCCATAATGCTTTTATATCGGTCACACGACTCACCAAATTCCCTCGACAGATATCTCAGTATAGCCTTACTCTGACCTATCATCTTGCCATCGACCTCCAGTGCCGGCAGTTGCTGGGTGGGATAAGCTGAGAGATAAAATACAACAAAAGCTCTCTAAATGTCAAATAAAATGAAATAAACAATTAAAAATAAATAAAGTGCAAATGATAATGGAACGGAGTGTAATTTTACATTATCTTAATAATAATCTTCTTTGTTTTGGTCGAAATATTAAACTAACTGGCGATGGAATAACTCACTCGCTTTAAGCTTTTGCCAATCTGCATCAGAGTTTATATTCCTTTCTTCATAGTCGACCCCAGCTAGTTTGAAAGCCAGACGAATACTTTCACCACGGGCGTTAGCCTTGAAGTAGTGAAGTACGTATTTTGCCATGGTGGCTGTCACGGCTAGACCGCAGACAAATGTCTAGTTTTAGGTTTGCTGACCTACCCAGTAAAGAAAGCAGAATAGTTGTTTACAAAAACAAAGTTTAAATATGAATATCAAGAAAATACTTTAATGTATACAAGGCAATTATGCACTATCCCTATTATGCACTATGAGTATTGCTAATGGCGAACTACATGTACCAGATAAAGCCGTGAATTTCGTCTCCAAGAAACCAAGAACTGCACGATTCTATCTTCTACCCAAAATACACAAACCTAACAACCCGGACGACCGATTGTCTCAGCATGTAACTGTCCTCCAGCTATCTGGATGCATTCTTGTCCCCCATTGTCCACTAACTTCCAACATTCGTCAAATATTCTTCAGATGCACTCCGCTTGTTTGACGGTTTTCGGTTCCCCGATGGCGTAGCCAAGAATCTTTTCTTAATGGACGTCAAATCGTTGTACACATCTATCCCACACTCCGACGGTCTGCAAGCGATGAAGCACTACCTTGATCAGCGCGACGAGAAAACTCCCTCAACTCACATCCTGCTTCGTCTTGCTGAATTGGTGCTCACTCTGAACAACTTTGTCTTCAACGACAAACACTATACGAACAAAAGGAGTTGCTATAGGCACCCGCATGGGACCTTCATATGCGTGTTTTTTCGTCGGCTTCGTGGAAGAAAAAATGCTGCAGGAATACCCGGGACCTAAACCAGTTCTGTTCAAGCGCTATATCGACGATATCATCGGGATCTCCACTGAATCTGAAGAAAAAATGTCTCGCTTTGTTGACTTCGCCAACAATTTCCACTCAGCATTGCAGTTCACGTCCGAGATGAGCAACACATCCATCAGCTTTCTCGACATCACAATCTCCATCAAAGGCGACCACTTGTCCACCGCTACAAGCCGACCGATTCCCACTCATTATCTCCAGTATAAATCGTCCCACCCTGGAAAATGCAAGAATTCTATCCCGTATTCCTAGTTTTTTTCGATTGCGTCGTATCTGTAGTGAAGATGATGACTTCGTGCAGCAAAGCCAACATTATGTAGTTATTCTTCACTTCTAGAGGGTACCCAGAAGCTGTCATATCGTCTGCTCTGCGTCGCGTCTCCGCTCTTACACGTCAGCAAGCACTGCGACCGACCTCTTCTCAACAGCGATCGGCCCGCACACCCCTTGTGTTGACATTCCACCCGCGGAACTTAAAGGTTCGTAACATCTTAACCACGCATTTCACGTCCCTCTAAGAAGATCCTCTTACCAGCAGAATCTTCAAAGACACCACACTCATCTGTGCAGACCGTCGGAATAAATCCATCGCTGACCAACTAGTCAAATCCACGATCCGCAGCACACCCTACAACCTCGACCACATCCGGGGTAAAACAGAACCCTGCCGTCGTACGCGGTGCAAGACATGCCCGTACGTGGACCCTAACATCACTTCAGTTGTCGGCCCCATCAAAGGTCGCTAAAATCCGAAGCTACATGATGTACACGTGCGTCACCAGCAATCTGGTTAATTTGCCAACGCTGCAGCCAACTGTACGTAGGTGAAACAAAGCGACGATTGGGTCATCGTTTTATGGAACACCCGCGGAGCGTGAAACGAAACCATTCTCTGCAGTGGGGCAACACTACAGCACCCCAGTATCCCACACCATTGATGACACGCGCGTCTGCGTATTGACAACAACGCAGAGCGAGAAAACGCGGAAAGAGCGGGAGCAGCGCGTGACATTTCATCTCGGAACGCTGTCCCCGCGCGGCATCAACATTGAATTCACCGCGTTTCCTCATATAGCAACACTTGCCCTGAAGAAGGACGCCACGTCCGAAAATTCGGCCCCCGCCAATAATACGGGTGAGCACTTTATTTACCTAAAATCTTCACGTTTAATTATTCAATAGACATGGATAAGACCCCACTCGTAATGTGAAATGCACATAGGGTCCCACTGTTGGTATAACATCAAATCCAATACACAAAATAAATCACACCAACATAGACACACAATTATGTACCGGGAATTCTATATTTAGTCGAGGTTGCAACCTCCCTTAACTTACAGCAAATATGGCCAACAATGTAGTACTTGACAGGATTTTGCTTTTTTAAATAGACAAGCAAGTCTGAGGAATTGTTCCAGAACCACACCTGACAATTATTTCCGATCACAAATTAGCAGTGATAAATAAAGGCACAATTAACTGTCCATCAATTTGTCAAACGAGTCTGTAAAAAAACCACATTAACAATGCACAATCTTCAAGTTCAAATTGTAACTTAAATTGGCCAGTTCAGCAGTTGAGGCAATCCAATGCACAATCAATACGCAACATGGTATGGTACAATAAATATACATGTATGTACATGAAGTACGTTACGTAAAACCGTTCAGGGATCCTGTGAGTAGTGGAATTGAGGGACAGGTGCTTGAGGTGCATCACATCTGACTGTCGGCAAGAGCCCACAAGGGGAGGAAGTTCTCCTCCCTGTGATCGACCGGCGACGGTAGACAAATCACACGGATGCAATACCTCGTCTACGCGCCGTGTACTGTCTAGCTCAGGCCATGGTGACGTCTATGTACCAGACTGCGATGCACTTGCGCCCTCAGTTGGCAGCAAAACAGACAAGACGCAATCTGTACTCGGCCACGCCCCAAAAGTAAAAGCCGTCTGTAAATAAAAAATAATCCATTTACAAAAAAGACACAAAACTTCCCTCTATCTCAATCAAAAATGCACAATGCAATGTTGGAAATCGAAGTTACACTAAATGAGCCAAAATACATTTCCAAATTTACATGTACATGTACATGTACATGTAGATACAAATTTACTGTTGTATTTTTTTAAATAAATTTGTTTGGGTTGTTTTTAAAACCACCATCTAAATCGAGAAAACTAAGAAAATAACCAATATAAAAGATATTCAACTTACGGTTCTTCACCCTCCTCGTCGAAATATAGAAGCACAACACAACCGGAATAACTCGGCAAAATTGCAAGCACATTGTGTTCGAACTAAATTTTGCAGCTATCGCCTAAAGGTCTCGTCGGTTCGAGTTTCTATACAAGCTTCTGCCCTGTACCAGATTCCCGCGCATCGCGCCCTGGTACGCATGAATGAACACATCAGTGGTATATATAACCATGGCTATTAGTAATACACATGCAAATCCTAAGAATTTAAGGAACAGATGCAATGGACAATAAACATGACGACAGACAATACAAACACTAAATTCAAACCAAGTCCCACATTTTCTATAATACGAAAAGGGAAAAACAAGCAATAATTAATGAAAATCTGGCAGCACCGCTGACAGTGGCGTGAAGAATTATTACCAAACCCTTCCTAAACTGTTCTACTGGAAATATTTTTTTTAGTAGAGCTATACCTTCTACGCCCAAAACTACAATGGCGGTTTTTTTTAGCAGTATTGAATTAATGGAGAAAAAGATAGCAAGTCATGTTTGCTCTCGGTTTGATAATCTAAAAGGGATCAAAGTGTAAAATTCGCAAACGGCTTCAGAGTAGTAGATAATGTTATATGGTCCTAGACGGTACATGCGGTAAAAGTCAACATGGACCTAAATGTATAATGATTATTCAGCTAGTTTGATCTTTATTAATTTTAAATTTTAAAAGGTCTACGTCTATGCCGGTGCCGCGTACGAGTACTATACGTATACGTACGCGTAGCTATAGCAGCCACTGGCGCGGCTATAAGGGTTGAACTAGGAGGCTGGAAAGCTAAAGGGAGGAAAGAATGGGGCGTGCGACTCCCCCTGTAGTACACACCTATTCCCGTAGGCTATCGAATACACCCCCCCCCCCCCTACACACACACCTTTCTTGCTTTTCCTTTCTTTTAAGCGAGAGGAGGGGGGTCGTGCCCCCCCCCCCCCCCCCTCTCTCTCTATCTTTCTTTCTTATACAAATATCAGTATAAAATAAACAAATATAAGTCACCTTTAATTTTCTATTCTCTTTTATTCAACTGAAATATAAAATATAAATAGACTGAAAATGAATATTTTCCATGCATGTGCAAGCCTTTCTGTGTGATCCCCACTGTTTATCCCTCCCCCATCCCAATCTGTACAATTTGATTGTGGAATTGTGAATCTTTAAGAGCATCTACAAGAGCATCTACAGCCAAAACGTGCAAGTCATGAACCTGGGGACTACCAAATTCGGATTCAGCGTCCTCGAATTGTCTTAAATCACCTCTCTGCAAGTTGCCTAAAAAAGTCGAAAGTTTTTTTCTAGGCCTCCTAGGATTTTCAGCTCATTTTCTAAGCATGCACAACTGAACTGGCGCGCGCACTTAAGAAACAAAGTAAAACAAATACAAAATTACAGTGTATAAGACTTGCCAATGCAACAAATAAAAAATGTATTAGTATACAATAATACATTGTACAGTGTCTTCTATTACAAATCGTTTGGAAAAGAAAATCGAAATTTTGAAAAAGCACGGACAACCCAACTCTAAGTGGTTGTAATGTAAGCAACGTTAACAAAAATAAAGCCCATCGATCTAGATTCTTAATTTTTGTTTGCATAATTAAAATAGAAGCTCGCATTGGCAAAATAAACACTATAGAAGAAATATAATATCACTACATTTATTTAAAGCCAATGCAGGCGTTGTGCCTTTCGGGAACAAACGTCAATATTTGAGTTTTTGTATCGTCAAAAAAGAAAGTACAGTGCGTAATAATCTGTTTTTGTCGCTGGTGGTTACCTGCGATACAATTTAAACGTCTGGGCAGAACTACTCAAAATGTAGCTCCGGGTGGTCGCACAGCCAACCAGGCAGCGATCTTGGGGTTGGCAACAATCCGGCCCTTGAGGGCGTTCAACTTCGGATAATTCTCCAGGGAGTTGGTGCCCTTTGACAAGACATCTACCGTGTCAACGGCACCGAAGAAAAAGAGATCAGCGACCGTGATCTGCAACGACAAAACGAAGAACATGTAGTTCCTTCTCTAGTCCAGAGAATACTACACACTGCCGTCAACTTCACCAAAACCGGACGAACGATTAATACGTGTATCACACACGATAAAAAGTTAGTATACATTGTACATGTATAAGAGATTATTTGCCAACTTATAATAACTGTCTGAGTAGGATCATAATATTTTGGTGTATGAATCATATTTTTTAAAGGAAAAGGTGTGTAGAGTTGTTTAGCTCATTACCGAATTCCTGACGAAAAAGTTCCCGGCTTGCTCCAGCCCCACTAACTGCTCAAGAGTCGCGTAGATCAGAGGGACCACATCCTTCAGAAACCTATCAATTCTTTCTGGCTGGGGTTGAAGAAGAAAAAAATAAAGTTTGGTCAGGCTGTTTATTAAATCTGTTCCATGCCTCCAAAGTAGTTTTGGAAGTGCATCAATAAGAGGTTACCACACAAAGTCACTTATAGTTTGCATTATACACTTGAAAAATATCGGGAAAGAAAAATATATTTTTAAGGTTTTCGATTAACGTATGATATCTTCGAAAAATAACTTATACATCCATGCAAATGCTTTATACTATACATGTAGGCCTACTTGTTTACTGATTAACTACATTAAATTAAAAATTACCCTGCTTTCATCAGGACCATGAAAAATAATGTCTGCTTCCGCGGCCAGATATCCTCCACTGTATCGAGTGCTTGGTCGATGAAAGCCGCATCCAGGGACGTCTTGCCATAAAACCCTTGAATAATTAGTTCAAAATGATTCTTTAAGTGAGATTATGATACTATGAGTATGACACAATGATGTTTATCGTTTAGTGTGTGTGTATTTTTTGCGTTTGTTAATGGTGTAAATGGAGGACACATACCTGGCGACACGAAGGTGAATTGGGGTTAGGGCTAGAATCGAGGACGACCTCGATTGAGATTCGTGTACAAAACCAATGAGAGCCGCCGGAGAAAGTTAGAGTAGAAACAAAGTAAATTATCGAGAGGAACAAAAGAAACTCCTCGATTTACACCATAAACAAACGTGGATGTGTATGTCCGTGTCAAATAGTTTCTAAATTCGGTACCCTGTGGAGACCTGAACACAATGGGGACAATGGGAGTCAAAAGGTCTCCACAGGATAATTTATATAGATGAATAGGTCTCCACATAAATTTTCATGAAAAAGATTGTTTGAACTCAAAAACTAGGGTTAGGATGTGGGTTAGGGTTAGTGTTTGGGTTAGGGTATATAGGATATATTGGGTCCAAATTTCAACCCAGAAAATTAATTGTAATTGAAATAGAAGCATTTGGAAAAAAAGGTGCTCGACTTTCTAACCAATTTGTACACGAGAACAAAGAGGTGTCCCCACAAGGATACACATTAAGATGTATGCATTCTGCAAAACATACGAAATGTCTAACGTTTACATTTTGGGTAAGTTTCATTGCGATTCCTTGCTAATCTTCGCAAAGAAGAGTTGAAACATCTAATTAAATAACTAATTAAGGGCCATCATGCTTTTATGTCGGTCATACAACTCACCAAATTCCCTCGACAGATATCTCAGTATAGCCTTACTCTGAAATATCATCTTGCCATCGACCTCTAGCGCCGGCAGTTGTTGGGTGAGATAAGCTGAAAGATAAGATAAAACAAAAGCTCTCTATAAAATAAAATGAAATAAATAACCAAAGTGAAAAAGATGACCGAACGGAGTGTTATTTTACATTTTCTTTTTTCGGTAATAGTGTTTTTTCTGTCGAAATATTAAACTAACGCGGCGGAATAACTCACTCGCTTTAAGCTTTGGCCAATCTTCTAACGCGATGGTCTTTTCTTCATAGTCGACCCCAGCTAGTTTGAAAGCCAGACGAATACTTTCACCACGGCTGTTAGCCTTAAAGTAGTGAAGTATGTATTTCACCATGGTGGCGTGAATAATTATTACCAGACCCTTCTTAAACCGTTCTAACTTCTAAACTGGTAATACGTTTTAGTAGCGCTATACCTTCTGCGCCCAGAAATACAATGACGTGTTTTTTTAGCAGTATTAAATTAATGGAAAACTATTAGCAAGTCATGTCTGATCCTGGTTTGATAACCGAAAAGGGTTCAAGGTCTAAATTTCGCAAACGGCTGCGTAGTAGATACTGGTCCTGGACGGTAAATACGTGGTGAATAGCAAAAGAGACCTAATTCCAAAAATCGCCATGTTCCGCTCCGTTATGTTTTTTTGTTAGGTTAAAATTTACATCCTTGTACCCTAAAACACTCACATAAATGGCTGTTTAATTGTTTAAAAAGTGAAACACCATGAATAGTACATAATGTGGAAAAAAAATGAAGCATACTTTAAAAATATTTTGTATTAAATATTTTCGTATGATTGAAAATGTAGGCAATGTGCTAATGTCAGGTACAGGAAAAATCATGATTTATGCAACAGTGTGTTTGCATCTGGTTTGCACATGATAAGTATGGAACGCCAAATGTAACAATTTGTTACTGGGTGCAAGTTATTCGAAAATGTTGTCAATCTATTATGTGATGTAGTCATTCCTTTATGTGACGTAATGAATCCACTCTGTGACGTAACGAATCCACTCTTTGGCGTAGTGAATCCATGATGTGATTTGGTCACGGACCATTACGTGGTGTAATTAATGTATTAAGTGATGTAGTCAAAGTTAAGTGATGTCAATGTATTACGTGATGTGGTCAATGTATACGTATTACGTGATATAGTCACTCCATTATGTCAATTTATTCGGTTCGTGCCCTTATTGCATTTTGAAATCAAAGGTCAAAGCTCCAATGTTTGTCCAATCCGGAATCTCTGGATGTTTGTTTAGGTTTTAAGGGGAGGAGGGGGGGGGTGTTAGGTAACAATAGTGTGATGTAGTGACCCTTCCCTTGGCTGTTAATTTATTTACATTTAAAAGACCCTGTTATAAAGCCGAAACACCTGTTAATTCCTATTACGTAATATTGAATTACATACTTAACTCAATGGATTATTGGATTACTGTTATGTAATATTGAATAACATGTTATTTACCCAACTGTATAAAGCCTAGTGGTCACACGCGCTCGGTGTCTTTCGTTCCAAGCGTCTGTGCCGTCATGACCGTTACTTCGTTCACTGGACCACTGTTCGACCGGTAAACCTTGGTCCTTATTTACAAACTGTATTACATGGGGTTTCGGCAGTTTCTGTAATTGTTCAGTAGTAGTAAATTATAGAGCACGGAAGTTGCTGTGTTTGACTCCTATCATTCCGATGCTCTTGTCAGTACATGATCCCGATGGATAGGTAATCCATCACAATAGTGAGGAGTGTGTATAAGGTATAGGGATAAGAGGGAGGGGGGGAGGGGGGGGGGGGGGGTAAACCCTCTGCCACATGGTGCTGGGTATATAAGCTTTTGCTAGTGATGCGCCCCAACCAGCGGCCGATTTCACCAATGTTAGGATCAATCTTAGGAAGAGTAACTCCTCCTAACTTGCAATAGATCCAATGCAAGTTAGGATGAGTTAGTCTTCCTAAGATTGATCTTAGTCTTTCGTGAAATTATGAAAGACCAAATAGGAATCATTTTAAGAATCCGTATTTAACGTCCCTATTCCTACATGTACAGGGGTGTATTACAAAGCTTTTCAATTAATCTTTACTCCAAACTATTAATCTTTTCTTCCAAATTATCAATCTTAAACCCGTAAATTCTCAATTAATCTTGTCTCTGTTTCATAAAGAAAGTTACGGTCAATATCAAACTCAGACATCACTGTAGCCTCACATTTGATCTGGATCCATTGTAGGAGCAAACAAATTAATCTTAAGTACCATGTGAACATTTGGCGGGAACATTTTAATATTGTGTTGGTGTAACTTATTGCTGCTGTGGTAGTTATGGCATTTCGTGTAGGCCTATACATTTTCTCATGTCACTCACCGCCAAGACACGCATGCCTATAATACAAAATACAGGATGAGTTAGCAGATTTGGAACGCATGACGTCATTGCAACGTTTTGTGTGTGCATGACCCCTAAACACGAAAACAAACAACGCCAGACACGCCCCTTGAGGGATTCTTTAGAAAGCCCCCGGTAAACTGAATTCCCAATTGAATTCCCATTTGTCTGTTTGGCCGCCAACTGAACGGTACAGGAACGATATTTTCTCCGCGGTGGAATCCAAAGATGCCATCCTACAAAGTGGTATACTTCGACGCCCGCGGGAGGGCTGAACCTACCCGTATGATGCTGGCCCACGTCGGCCAGGCGTTTGAAGATGTCCGGTACAAGAGCGAAGAATGGGCGAAGGTGAAACCAGGTAGGTTTTCGCTACACATGTTTTCGCTACAGATATGCTGTATTTGTTCCTAAAATTGAATTGTATTAAAAAAATCACGATCGCCGGACGGCGATTGACGTCGGTTAAAAACAAATGTTTGTTTTTTTAAATCACAATCGCTGGACGGCGATCGCGAAAAAAACAAAAAAAAAACACAAGCCCAACTGCCTGACGCCGGTTGAAAAAAATGCCGTTTTTCTTGCTTTCAACAGCATCTATGATTATAAATCTTCAGACGGGTCAGTTAATCGATATTTATTATAAAATACAACCCCCCAAATCCACTCATTCGTGATAATTCAAGCAACTACCGATGGTGTATCATACCTTTAAGTACACTGATGTTTCATAAACTTTGCGGTCCCTATATTTTAAGCCCTCGTTAAAAATACAAAAAATGTCATGAATCTTGAAAATACAAAAAGATAATATTTATGCCAAAGCACAATTTTTTTTAATTGGCAATAAGGTTGCACAGTTTCCCCAACATTTAAAATCATGTCCTCAAAAGACGACTTTTTTAAAATTAATATTTGCTCATCTATAGACCTTGATGTTCGGTTCAACAGCTCGACTCTTAGTTATCAAGGTCGAATTTCCTTCTTTCTTTACTATTTTCTCTGTAATGATAAAACTCCTACCAAGTTCTGTTCTTGGCACTCCCATGCAAAACCTAATAATGTTGTTGTCTTACTCTCGCATGTAGAAACTGCGTTCCAGCAGCTCCCGTACTTGGAGGTTGACGGTCATCGTATCCCTCAGAGCCGGGCCATGCAGGGCTTCGTCGCAAGAGAGTTCGGTGAGCAACCTTGGAACTTGTTTGCGATGTTGCGATGTCATCATCAAGTCGTCTGTATTTAGTAGCCCTTGTTTCCCACATGAATCATATTCAGCGCAGTATACTAATGTCATGCCCCGTATTGCGCTGAATGTGAGGGGTACCCCTCCCTCTTTATATATCAGCGTAAAGAAACGCAAGGTGAAACGCAAACGGAACCTAAACTGCAACGCAGACACAAATATTTCATGCGGGAATGTGACCGATATAACGTAAACAACCTCGCAGACGATTGGCAAAGTTAGGTTCTACCTTAATTATTTTGCAAAATCTTCCCAAATCTCGTTGTAATGTTGCCATGTTGCCTCGGGGGGGGGGGGGGGGGGGGGGGGGGGGACTTTTAGTCTTTAAAGCGACTCTTCAGTTGTCGTTACAGATAATAAACTAATCTATACATAACAGTGAAAAGGGGTCCCATTTTACAATAAATTTAACATCATTGCCCTTAAATATTATGTATTTATCGAGTTCGTAGTATCGTTTTAACTCTTCCTTATACAATATAAAAGACCGTTCTTTGCCATTCATCTTCATTAAATGTGATAACGGCAAAAGAGAAAAATCAAGTTAAGTGAACCTTTTTAAAGTATGCCGGAAAGAATAGTCCCATAGTCTATATATCCTTCAATCCATCATTCACTAATTTGAGTCGGAAAAAATGAGACTATTGCTATCAAAATCCCGAAGATGACAACGTGAGTTGAACTATTACTAAAAACAGGTTTAAGGAGTTGTGTGCATAGTCCATATAGACCATGAATGATTTGTCATTCATGCAGGCATAAATGGGGCAAACAACGAAGAGACGACGAAAATTGACATCGTGGTGGCCGTCACCGAGGACCTCATAGATCCGCTGGCCAAGATTTTATTCACCGAAAAAGATGAGGCCGTAAAGGTAAAAATAAAATCGTTTTATAGGAGTAGCTGGCAGAATAATGGAATTCCTTTTAAAAAATGTGCCATTCTTGTACATTTGTTTTGTTGGAATAAATCTTGATAAATGAAACCAAGATCCATTACTATGTGGTTGAAATTAGAGCTTAACTGGAATAACTAGATCGGTTAATAAATTATAACAATTGCTTAATTTTGTTGTCTTTTGTTGGAGTATAGAAAGAGAAAAGTGCGACTTATTTTGCCGAGACAGCTCCAAGATTTCTGAAGGGCATGGAAGATATCTTAAAAACGAATGGCGGTGGTGATGGCTTCTTCATCGGCTCGAAGGTAATTAGCCTTTTTGCGGCATGGCTGATATAGGAGGGCGCTGTTTGGTTTGGGTAAATGAATACAAAAGACTTTACCCTTATCAAACAGCGTCCTCCTATTGTTTCGGCCATACCTCAAATAGGCTATGCTGTGAGTAGCCATTGCTAAGTTATCATTTACACATAATTTAGTCCTTATAGCTTCATATTATTAATCGACTTGCATATTCCTGCTGCAGAATATGGACCATACCATTAAGCAAGAGTGCCCCAATCCCAGACACCAAAGTAAAATGCCTAAATAAACCGCACCTAGACAGTACACATTGGAGACATTTCCAACATTTCGAAAACGCCCCCAAGATTGATTCACTTCTCTTTTCAGATTTCTTATGCTGACATTATCTTCTTCACTGGCATGGAGGCGTTTAACAACTACGACGTCCTGAAACAGTACCCGAAGCTCGTCGCCTTGAAGAATCGCGTTGCCGAGGACGTCAAGATCGCTGCTTATTTGGCCAAACGTCCCAAAACACCATTTTAAACACACACAAAAACACGCGACCCCCCCCCCCCCCCCTTCTTTCTTTCCTTTATGTTGGTCATCGTGTTTCAAGTGTGATATGAAAATCAGACTCCTGTGAAAGTCGGACCCATTTTCCGTATTGGTTAAACCCTCTCACGTGACTGGTCACTCTTTCAATCATTTGCGCCTTGGGGTCAAGATTAGTAGCGCTATACTCAAAGAGGTCAAAAGCAAGTCATGATTCTAGGTAATAACTTGAAGATAGTCCGGTTTTTACAACTATTGCCGGCTCGCAATCGTTTAAAATTGTTTAAAATTGATACCAAATTCCTATTTTCTTGAAAACCACATCACATCAGTTGCCTTGATTTCCCAGGATGCTTGAGACTGATATTCGCTTACAGTTAAGGGTATTTCATAATAATTCAGTAGTTTAGTTTTTTTATGTTTGAAAATTGTGTATACTACATGTACCTTTAACGGTTTAGGTATATCTTCTGTATATTCGGCACAAATTCTGAAACCCAAGCTTTTTTTGGTTGCATGCAATGACATAATAGACGATTTTCAAACCAGCGTTGGAACCGAGCCTATCAACAAAATACAGCTCTGGTTTCAGGTACGTTTCAGTTTGAAATTCCTCTGCTTTAAAAAAAGGTCTGTGACCCAGAAAACCAGATTTTGTTGATACAGTGATACTGCAAATTCGCTGCGCTGCGTTGCACTTTGTTCGTCTGGTCGTTTTTACACTAAGAAAACAAACACTTATGACACAATGAATCAAGGCGTCATGGGCATGACTCGTCAGTTTTTACCCACTAATCTTTAATGTCTGCTTTAATCACAGCAATGGCTAGAAACAGAATACCGATTGCACTTTCCCCCAGATTTCATAATTTTAACAAAATAAAATGCAAGCCTGTCTTCTGTTTGATTGTGTTTAATATGCACGTCTGGTGTCTTCTGTTTATTTTGCACTACGCCTTTAACAACATTTAGAGACGCTTTACCAGTTCGCGTCGGACGCAAAGTGTTTTGCCAGGATTCAAAATGGATGACGGATGAACACGTCACGAGCAAGGCCAGAAATATCTCTCAGCGACCAGCTCGCAACAAGCGAGGCCTGAAATATCCGGGTGTGCTACCCACAGATGCCGGCCTGAACCCGCGGCTATAAATATAAGGGTTGAACTAGGAGGCTGGAAAGCTAAAGGGAGGAAAGAATGGGGCGTGCGACTCCCCCTGTAGTACACACCTATTCCCGTAGGCTATCGAATACACCCTCCCCCCCCCCTACACACACCTTTCTTGCTTTTCCTTTCTTTTAAGCGAGAGGAGGGGGGGGGGGGTCGTGTGCCCCCCCCCCCCCCCCCCCCCCCCCCCTCTCTCTCTCTCTATCTTTCTTTCTTATACAAATATTAGTATAAAATAAACAAATATAAGTCACCTTTAATTTTCTATTCTCTTTTATTCAACTGAAATATAAAATATAAATAGACTGAAAATGAATATTTTCCATGCATGTGCAAGCCTTTCTGTGTGATCCCCACTGTTTATCCCTCCCCCATCCCAATCTGTACAATTTGATTGTGGAGTTGTGAATCTTTAAGAGCATCTACAAGAGCATCTACAGCCAAAACGTGCAAGTCATGAACCTGGGGACTACCAAATTCGGATTCAGCGTCCTCGAATTGTCTTAAATCACCTCTCTGCAAGTTGCCTAAAAAAGTCGAAAGTTTTTTTCTAGGCCTCCTAGGATTTTCAGCTCATTTTCTAAGCATGCACAACTGAACTGGCGCGCGCACTTAAGAAACAAAGTAAAACAAATACAAAATTACAGTGTATAAGACTTGCCAATGCAACAAATAAAAAATGTATTAGTATACAATAATACATTGTACAGTGTCTTCTATTACAAATCGTTTGGAAAAGAAAATCGAAATTTTGAAAAAGCACGGACAACCCAACTCTAAGTGGTTGTAATGTAAGCAACGTTAACAAAAATAAAGCCCATCGATCTAGATTCTTAATTTTTGTTTGCATAATTAAAATAGAAGCTCGCATTGGCAAAATAAACACTAGAAGAAATATAATATCACTACATTTATTTAAAGCCAATGCAGGCGTTGTGCCTTTCGGGAACAAACGTCAATATTTGAGTTTTTGTATCGTCAAAAAAGAAAGTACAGTGCGTAATAATCTGTTTTTGTCGCTGGTGGTTACCTGCGATACAATTTAAACGTCTGGGCATAACTACTCAAAATGTAGCTTCAGGTGGTCGCACAGCCAACCAGGCAGCGATCTTGGGGTTGGCAGCAATCCGGCCCTTGAGGGCGTTCAACTTCGGATAATTCTCCAGGGAGTTGGCGCCCTTTGACAAGACATCTACCGTGTCAACGGCACCGAAGAAAAAGAGATCAGCGACCGTGATCTGCAACGACAAATCGAAGAACATGTAGTTCCTTCTTTATCCCAGAGAATACTACACACTGCCGCCAACTTCACCCAAACCGGTTCTACGAACGATTAATACGTGTATCACACACGATAAAAAGTTAGTATACATTGTACATGTATAAGAGATTATTTGCCAACTTATAATAACTGTCTGAGTAGGATCTTAATATTTTGGTGTATGAATCATATTTTTTTTAAAGGAAGACGTGTGTAGAGTTGTTTAGCTCATTACCGAATTCCCGACGAAAAAGTTCCCGGCTTGCTCCAGCCCCATTAACTGCTCAAGAGTCGCGTATATCAGAGGGACCACATCCTTCAGAAACCTATCAATTCTTTCTGGCTGGGGTTGAAGAAGAAACAAATAAAGTTTGGTCAGGCTGTTTATTAAATCTGTTCCATGCCTCCAAAGTAGTTTTGGAAGTGCATCAATAAGAGGTTACCACACAAAGTCACTTATAGTTTGCATTATCACTTGAAAAATATCGGGAAAGAAAAATATATTTTTAAGGTTTTCGATTAACGTATGATATCTTCGAAAAATAACTTCTACATCCATGCAAATGCTTTATACTATATACATGTAGGCCTACTTGTTTACTGATTAACTACATTAAATTAAAAATTACCCTGCTTTCATCAGGACCATGAAAAATAATTTCTGCTTCCGGCCAGATATCCTCCACTGTATCGAGTGCTTGGTCTATGAAAGCCGCATCCAGGGACGTCTTGCCATAAAACCCTTGAATAATTAGTTCAAAATGATTCTTTAAGTGAGATTATGATACTATGAGTATGACACAATGATGTTTATCGTTTAGTGTGTGTGTATTTTTTGTGTATGTCTGTGTTAAATAGTTTCTAAATTCGGTACCCTGTGGAGACCTAAACACAATGGGGACAATGGGAGTCAAAAGGTCTCCACAGGATAATTTCTATAGATGAATAGGTCTCCACATTAAGTTTTCACGAAATAGATTTTGGAATTAGGATGTGGGTTAGGGTTAGTGTTTGGGTTAGGGTATAATATAGGATATATTGGGTCCAAATTTTAACCCAGGAAATTAATTGTAATTGAAATAGAAGCATTTTGAAAAAGGTGCTCGACTTTCTAACCATTTTGTACACGAGAACAAAGAGGTGTCCCCACAAAGATACACATTTGAGGATGTATGTATTCTGCAAAACATAAGAAATGTCTAACGTTTACATTTTGGGTACGTTTCATTGGGATTCTTGCTAATCCTCGCAAAGAAAAGTTGAAACATCTAATTAATTAACTAATTAAGGGCCATAATGCTCACCAAATTCCCTCGACAGATATCTCAGTATAGCCTTACTCTGAGATATCATCTTGCCATCGACCTCCAGTGCCGGCACTTGCTGGGTGGGATAAGCTGAAAAATAAAATAAAACAAAAGCTCTCCAAAATTAAATGAAATAAATAACCAAAGTGCAAAAGATGACCGAACGAAGTGTAATTTTATTTTATCTTTTTTCGGTAATAACCTTTTTTTCGGTCAAAATATTAAACTAACTGCCGGTGGAATAACTCACTCGCTTTGAGCTTTTGCCAATCTGCAAACGTGATGGTCTTTTCTTCATAGTCGACCCCAGCTAGTTTGAAAGCCAGACGAATACTTTCAGCACGGCCGTGAGCCTGAAAGTAGTGAAGTATGTATTTCACCATGGTGGCGTGAAGGTTACCAGACTCTTCTTAAACCGTTCTAACTTCTAATGGAGATACGTTTTAGTAGCGCTATACATTCTGTGCCCAGAAATACAATGACGGGTTTTTTTAGCAGTGTTAAATTAATGGAAAACAAATAACAAGTCATGTTTGATCCTGGTTTGATAACCGAAAAGGGTTCAAGGTCTAAAATTCGCAAACGGCTGCATAGTATATAGATACAAGTCCTAGAAGGTAAATATGGTGGCGCTGAAAAGACTATGGAGATCGCGACTTAAAGTCGCGAATATTGACGTCAATATTCGCGACAAAATTTACGACTTGCTCTTAAAGTCGCTAATATTGACCTTAATATTGACGACAAATTTCACGACTTGTTCACAAAGTCGTGAATATTGACGTCAATATTCACGTCAAATTTCGCGACTTGCCTCCAAAGTCGCGAATATTGACGTCAAATTTGACGTCAAATTTCACGACCGGACATAAATTGTGTTCATGAAACTTAGTCATCATTGTAGCCTCACATTTGATCTGGATCAATTGTAGGAGCAAAACAATTAATCTTAAGTACCATGTGAACATTTGGCGGGAAAATAAGACAAGAATTGTAATATTGTGTTGGTGTAGCCATGGAGAGATAAGAAGGAACTTATTGCTGCTGTGATAGGTTATGGCATTTTGTGTATACATTTTCTCATGTCACTCACCGCCAAGACCGCCCACTCCGACAAAACAAGATGGCAACTTGACAAATTGGTTAACCAAAAGCGCCCAAGGTCAAAGGTTGCGCTGTATCCTCTTCCAAAAACAATAAAATCTAAAGATTCAATTAATATCGATCTTATTTTACACTTGATCAATATTGGGCTAAGCCAATTTTATAAAACGCAGATCTGCAATTAATTGATAAATTAATTAATTTAATTAATATGAAACACCCCCCTGTAATGAATGTTTTGTATTTCCACCATGAAGCTGCATGGGTCGCTCAAAAACGCCCAGGGCAAAATGTCACTAAAAAACAACAACATGAACATGATCCAGTTGTTTTCTCGCGAAGACGTACTGTACTGACGAAAACGCAACCGTATACGTAATATGAAGTAGGATCACAAGACGTGTACAGGGAGGGGTGGCAGGTGTAGCGCAAATTCGGTTTTAAAATTAGGCTAACGCATGCCTAGACTTGATGACAAATCTTTAAAAGACAAGTCTTTGATGACAAGTCGTGTTTCATCCGTGAATTTCAGTCGAAATTCATCGGCACGGCTGGTTTAAGACTAGTAAAGTGCCGAGTTGCGACATTTAACTTTGAACTCGTGTATATACCGAGTGAACCGCTTATTACCGACTTGGCACCAAGTCTAACGCATGCCTATAACACAAAAGGTGAACCATACAAAATACAGGATGAGTCAGCAGATTTGGAACGCATGACGTCATTGCCACGTTCTGTGCGTGCATGACCCCTAAACACGTAAATAAACAACGCCAGGCAAACCCCTTGAGAAATTGTTTAGAAAGCCCTCGGTAAACTGAATTCCCAATTGAATTCCCACTTGTCTGTTTGACCGCCAACTGAACGGTACAGGAACGATATTTTCTCCGCGGTGGAATCCAAATAATTATGCCATCCTACAAAGTGGTGTACTTCGACTCCCGCGGGAGGGCTGAATCTACCCGTTTGATGCTGGCCCACGTCGGCCAGGCGTTCGAAGATGTCCGGTACAAGAGCGAAGAATGGGCGAAGGTGAAACCAGGTAAAGTTCAGTCTGAGTATTACAGAGCAATTGTAGACATGTCACATATCCAAGCTGCATCATATCCAAGGTGGATCAGTCTTCTTCTATGTATGTACCTAATTCACGAGGAAGCCATTTTGTTCATGTTCTCTTAACCCTAACCCCCTAGGCCTTACTTTGGGCTAAAGAACTGCGTACAGTATTTGGTAGCATTGGGTCTTTCCATGACTGATGATTGGGTGTGTACTGACAGAGTACAGATACTGCCAACTACAAAATACTAATAATAGTGGCAATACAGGTCAGTAATACTTACCTGGCAAAAAATGCATTAGTCCAGCCTTGACCCATTGCTGTGTCCCAAGTGACAATTTTTGCTCTAGAGTTTAGAACACCTTACACAGCATACATGGGCCATGCACACTCATGCTAAAAAGTACTACCAGTGCAATAAGGGGTGAAGTACCAAATACTAAAAATTACTACAGGCATTGCACACAAGTCAGTGAGAGTACTGTATATTACTTTTTACTACTAGTAGTAAAAAGTAGCATTAGGTAGGGTTAGACCATTGAACTCTAAGATTAATTTGAAGGCAAACAATCATTATGATAACCAAGTTATTGGGATTAATTTAATTACGTTTTACAAAATTTCCTCAATATTGATTTGTTTGAATATTTTTCAACCACTTAATGTATTTTATAAATTGTAAACTGGGATGCATGCCAGACTATTTTTGCATTCAACCTCATTTTAAATATTTATTTTAATGTGGCTTAAAACATTAAGTATGTATAATCACAAAATTATTCATAAGAGAAGACGGTCGTATTAGCTCTTTAAGTCTTTAATTTCTATCCTCAAGTTCCAAAAATGAAGATTTTACCTCATCACTTTCAATTAGTGGCCGATTCGTCACTAAAGCCTTCAGTGCAGTGACTACATAATTATTGGAGGGAGCTAAGGGGCTAAGCACACAAAAAGAAAGTCGCGAAAAAAACAAGAACAAAAAAACCTAGCTTACATTTTACTTTTTAGCGGGAAACCAGCCGATTCTGTTAATGCCCCTCTGAGTCCTAGGAGCGTCACAATAATTTGCATGGAACTAAGAAACTGCACCCCGTCAGGTTTATGAGTAATCATTTTATTTGTTCAAGGAGGCGTATCCGGATATTCAATGGCGTGGCGTGTTTACACAGTGTACACTGTATACTCAAGTTCACACTGTAAATTCACGTTGGTGAAAGTGCAAAATCGAATAATAAATTTACATCTCCCAACGCAAACCGTCCATCTTATAAAATATCCGGATATTTCACGTATGTAAGCCTTGGCATTTCGGATTACTTATTAACCCATAATATTGTTTTTCGCACACTGTAATTAATGTATACATGTACATGTATTGCGGTTTTAAAGGTATGATAACTGACACCAATTGCAGATATCGACAATTTTTACGACCGAAATATCTTACTTATTTGAAAGTAAATAATGATTGCAGGCATCTATCAAAATGTTTTCGCTATAGATATCCGGTATTTGTTCCGAAAATTGAATTTTATTAAAAAAATCACGATCGCCGGACAGCGATCGCGAAAAAATAAAAAACAACGCAAGCCCAACTGCCCGACGCCGGTTGAAAACAAATGCCGTCGTTCTTGTTTTTAATTACAGCATCTATGATTATAAAACTTCGGACAGGTCAGTTAAACGATATTTACTATAAAATACAACCTCCCAAATCCACTCATTCGTGATAATTCAAGCAACTACCAATGGTGTATCCTACCTTTAAGTCTTTATAGTACACTGATGTTTAACATAATAATGTTGTTGTCTTACTCTCGCATGTAGAAACTGCGTTCCAGCAGCTCCCGTGCTTGGAGGTTGACGGTCATCATATCCCTCAGAGCCGGGCCATGCATGGCTTCGTCGCAAGAGAGTTCGGTGAGCAACCTTGGAACTTGTTTGCAATGTTGCGATGTCATTACCAAGTCGTCAGTAATAAGTAGCCCTTGTTTCCCACATGAATCGTATTCAGCGCAGTATACTTAGGCCACGTATTGCACTGAATGTGAGGGGTACCTCTCCTTCTCTGCATATAAGCGTAAAGAAACGCGGAAATTCGACCGATGTAACGTAAACAACCTCGCAGACGATAGGCAAAGTTGGGTTCTACCATTAATTATTTTTGCAAAACCTTCCCAAATCTCGTTGTGATGTTGCCATGTTGCCGCGGGGAGACTTTTAGTCATTAAAGCGACTCTACAGTTGTCGTTACAGATAATAAACTAATCTATACAAACAAGTGAAAGGGGGTCCCATTTTACATTAAATTTAACATCATTGCCCTTAAATATTATGTATTTTTCGAGTTCTTAGTATCGTTTTAACTCTTCCTTATACAATATAAAAGACCGTTTATTACCATTCATCTTCATTGTATATGAGTTAAGTGAACTTTTTTAGTATGCCGAAAAGAATAGTTCCATAGTCTATATAAACTTCTATATTCAAGGTATCCTTAATCCATCATTCACTAATTTGAGTCGGACAAAATAAGACTATTGCTATCAAATGCATCCCCAAGAAATCGGCGTGAGTTGGACTATTACTACAAACAGGTTTCTGGAGTTGTGTGTATAGTCCATTTGTGACCTGTCATCACAAAATGAGCGTAAAGTCGGCAAAATCAAAAATTGAGATATGGGAATTTTTAAATTCTGTGGAAACAGAGCTTTCCAATGTTATATAACACTTGGAGATTTGATACTCAATATTTTTTTTATTTTTATTTTTTAGTCTGCAGTCTTAATACAGAGACTATGAGAAAACATTTCTTGCGAGAAATTGTGTGAACGCGCAAAGAAAGGCATAGTAAAAATTTTCTCTATTTTTTTATTTTTTTTATCTGATCGTCCTGAAAAATTTATTGTTGGGGATTTAGTCTTTAAAAAAAACATAATTATAATCTCAAAATCGACCACCCCTTCAAATTTTGACTTTGACTGGCCGTACTGGGAAATCACTCCGTGTGACTTTACGCTCATTTTGTGATGACAGGTCACATTTATATAGACCATGAATGATTTGTCATTCGTGCAGGCATAAATGGGGCAAACAACGAGGAGACGACGAAAATTGACATCGTGGTGGCCGCCACCGAGGACCTCATGGATCCGCTGGTCAAGATTTTATTCTACGAAAAAGATGAGGCCGTAAAGGTAAAAATGAAACCGTTTTAGAGGAGTTGCTGGCAGCATAATGATTTTTTTTTTTTAAAGCAATACATGTACATTTGTTTTGTTGGAATCAATCTTGATAAAAGAAATTAAGATCCATTACTATGTGGTTGAAATCACATGTAATTCGGTTAATAAATTAGATCGGTTAATAAATTATAATAATTGAAATGCATTATTTTGTTGTCTTTTGTTGGAGTATAGAAAGAGAAAAGTGTGACTTATTTTGCCGAGACAGCTCCAAGATTTCTGAAGGGCATGGAAGATATCTTAAAAACGAATGGCGGTGGTGATGGCTTCTTCATCGGTTCGAAGGTAATTAGCCTTTTTGAGGGATGGCTGGTATATGGGAGGGCGCTGTTTGGTTTGGGTAAATGAATACAAAAGACTTTACCCTTATCAAACAGCGTCCTCCTATTGTTTCGGCCATACCTCAAATAGGCTATGCTGTGAGTAGCCATTGCTAAGTTATCATTTACACATAATTTAGTCCTTATAGCTTCATATTATTAATCGACTTGCATTTTTCTGCTGCATAATATGGGCCATACCATTAAGCAAGAGTGCCCCAATCCCAGACACCAAAGTAAAATGCCTAAATAAACCGCACCTAGACAGTACACATTGGAGACATTTCCAACATTTCGAAAACGTCCCCAAGATTGATTCACTTCTCTTTTCAGATTTCTTATGCTGACATTATCTTCTTCACTGGCATGGAGGCGTTTAACAACTACGACGTCCTGAAACAGTACCCGAAGCTCGTCGCCTTGAAGAATCGCGTTGCCGAGGACGTCAAGATCGCTGCTTATTTGGCCAAACGTCCAAAAACACTGTTTTAAACACACAAAAACACATGTAGCTTTACCTTACATACGCACTGTGGACATTCCTTTGTCTTCGTGTAGTTAAAAAACGTTGACTAAATACTCATTTTTCTCGCTTCCCCAAAACAAATTTACCCTCAAGATTTGATTCTGGGCAAGTCGTGATTCTAGGAAATAACTTGAAAATAGTCGGGTTTTTACAACGATTGCCGGCTGGCAATCGTTTAGAATTGATTAAAATTGATTATTTTTTTGAAAACCACATCACATCAGGTGCCTTGATTTCACAGGATACTTGAGACTGATATTCGTTTACAGTCAAATGTATTTTATAAAAACGGTTTAGGTATATCTTTTGTATCTTCGGCACAAATTCTGAAACCCAAGCTGAGAAAAAGGTTTAATTGTTTGGTTGCATGCAATGACATAATAGACGATTTTCAAACCAGCGTTGGAACCGAGCCTGTCAACAAAGGACAGCCTTGGTTTCAGGTACGTTTCAGTTTGAAATTCCTCTGCTTTACAAAAAGGTCTGTGACCCAGAAATCCGGATCTTGTTGATACAGTGATACTGCAAATTCGCTGCGCTGCGTTGCACTTTGTTCGTCTGGTCGTTTTTACACTAAGAAAACAAACACTTTTTGACACAATGAATCAAAGCGTCATGGGTATATGACTCGTCAATTTTTACCCACTAATCTTTAATGTCTGCTTCAATCACAGCAATGGCTAGAAACAGAATCCCGATTGCACTTTCCCCCAGATTTCATAATTTTAACAAAATAAAATGCAAGCCTGTCTTCTGTTTGATTGTGTTTAATATGCACGTCTGGTGTCTTCTGTTTATTTTGTACTACGCCTTTAACAACATTTAGAGACTCTTTACCAGTTCGCGTCGGATGCCGTGTATAGACGCAAATATTTTTGCCAGGATTAAAAATGGATGACGGATGAACACGTCACGAGCAAGGCCAGAAATATATCTCAGCGACCAGCTCGCAACAAGCGAGGCCTGAAATATCCGGGTGTGCTACCCACAGATGCCGGCCTGAACCCGCCTGGGATCGAAGTTCGTGAAAAAAATTATTCTGAGCCTGGTCAATGTCAAAATAATCATCCCGGCGTGAAGGTAGTCTTTCTTGACTGTGCCATTTAAAACATGAAATATTGCCTTTATCAAACATGATTATAATCTTTTTGGAACATGAATTTAAATTTATTTTATTAAAACTCATACAGTCAGCGTTTTATGTGGCACACAGAAATGTTAAGGGGACAAAAAGCATTGCCCCTAAACAAACTCCAATATGTTTTGTGATGAACGCTATAGTGTCCAGATTGCAATTGTTACAATGTGCGTGGTCTGCTGTGATATAATGGCTCTTCACAAACTATTACAGCTTTGAAATAGCATTAATGCTGGATTCAAGTAAGAAGTATTAATTTGCTGAATCAGGCATACTACATTTTGAATTAGTTAATTTTAATAAAATTCATCTGGTAGGGCCTACGTAATAATTACATATTTACACAAATAAACCATGCACAAGGAAACTGACTAGGTATAAATGTGCATACATTTCAAAGTGAAATCGGGCATAATCCCTGTCCACACGGTATTCTGGTGTTTCAAACTTCTGACTGCCGCCCTCGAACAAAGATACTGACTTTGAATTAAATATTTTATCAGAAGAACAACGTGTGTTTGTACAGCGTTAATGTGTAACTATTTTTGTATACGGACACTTCGCTTGCCATGACGCGTTCGTGGAGCATATAAAGCGATATCGGCGTGTAGCATTTTCACTCGGATTTCTGGCTCTGCTCCATAAACTATCGTCCGTGGTTCTCTATACGTTCCATCATTATGCCTTCCTACAAAGTGGTGTACTTCAACAGTCGCGGCAGAGCGGAGTGCCTCCGTCTGATGTTGGCTCATGTCGGCCAGCAGTTCGAGGACGTCCGCTACACGCACGAAGAGTGGCCTAAACATAAAGCAGGTAATTAAGACTAAATAGAATTAGAATTCGGTGAACGTAATAATTACTAGGCCTGCAACACTAAGAGGATGGGTCTACATTGTGCGAGGGTGGGACCCATAATTTCATCTTGGCGCGCGCGCGCGCATTTTAGCAACCCCAGTTCAACGGAATAATATCGAGTATGCACATTCTTTTTGCCCGTTCTGAGTGGGGAACATCACAAAGATTGTGTAAATTATGGACAATCTTTTGAAAGCTTCATTCTCTTTTGACAAACTTTCTGCTGAACTATCTATAGAGGGCCTTGTTCTATTGTCAAAACTAAAGCCTAGCCTTAAGACTTGTCTCCTCATAAATAGCGACATATTTCAGGATAATTTTCTTTCGTTTTAAAATGCTTGAGATTCCGTACAAATAAAATAAATTCCACCGTAAACTGACGGGCGTCTGAGGGGGCGGCACTGCGCAATACAACGGGTGGTTACGAGCTGCAGATCCGGTGCTGTTACTGTGTGTACAGTACGAAAACTTAGCCACTTTGTCTACTTGCGGCATACCAGAATTCCTTGCATACCAAACCATTGTTCCCCCGCTTTGAAAGAGAACCCATACTTCCGATTTCTTTATTTACTTTTTGTATTAATCGCAGCAGGTGGCGCGTGCATTTGTTCAATGACTACAGAGATTTCGATACAAGTGTATTCATTTGATTGATTGGGTTGGTTCGTGGGAACTTGTTAGATGTGGAGATATTTTAAAGGGATCGTATACGTTTGGTAATTACTCCAAAAATTAATGGCAATAGAAACTTACTTGTTAAGAAGTACAGCAGCTTTGGATAGTATAATACATTTTTAAAAACTGTTCACTTTGAAGTACTGCGGTTATGGAAAAAGATATCACTTTTTATCCTACAAAAATTGAATCTGAGAAGCGTTTACTGCAGTGACGTTTCTCAGAATGTGTATTCCAACGCAGATTATTCTTCCAGCGTGGACATAACCGCTCCAGATTTTCGGCAATATCTCAAAATCACTACCACCTCTTGAAATGAAATTGTTACAGGTTAGTTTTATGGTAGGCCTATATATCTATAAGTAGGATTGAAACAAACAGTGGGTTCCAATTACCAAACATATACGATCCCTTTAATGCATTTGGGTGCAGCTCGCAAGCGTATGAAGATCAATCTTTAAGGATGTACAATTGTGATTCAGGCGGCGCAGGGAATAAAACCAACACGTCTTAATATTTTATTTATAAATACCGGAGACAGTTTAAAACGCTTTTTCAGTGTTACATTAAATTTGGACTCTTATCAAGTCTGGTTCATGACACTTTTATTGGTTAAACCATCCCACCGCATGCACAATACAAACAATGAGTCCGTATAGTTCCAATGCCACATCGCACGTCTATCTTCATATTAAAGGGGGAAGTAGGCGACAGGCTCATAATTATTATCATAACAGTTTGTCCTCAAACACGAAGGTAAAATTATTGAACAAATCGTTAGAAAATTGAATTGTTTGATTTTTTTGACCGAAAGGTATTTATGAACGGGAATTAAACAAGTATATTTAAAACTGGCTCATGGGCCTGCACATTATTTTGTTAATGTCTTTACTTTTGGCTCGGGCACTAACTCGTCCAGGACCGGAATGAGCCGGAAACGTACTACATTTTTATTTCACCTTTATATAGATGCACTTAGGCCTATATTATAACGCGTCCGGGTCATATTTCGTCGATCAAAACTACCATATTTGGTGTTAACCTAATGCCGTATTTGCTTTAGATAAAATAGAGCAGTTTTGAAAGTCAAATCATCTGTACACACAGGATTGTTGACTTTGCTGATAAGTTCAATGCTCGTTGAACTTGAAAAGAACGACTTTTGCCAGACACTAGGTAATGGGTCAACCGTAAATTTGTAATAGTCTATACGCCCCTTCTCACCAAGATTTAGGATTGAACTTGTAGAAAGATACTTAGCCTATAGACACTATACCTTGAAATCTTTTGTGCACAATGTTTTTTCCCCATTTCAGAGTCTGCCATTTAGTTTGCGATGTGTGTCTGTTTGATTAGATTCCTTCAGTTATACGTTTTCTGAATATGAGGACACAAAACAAAAGGTCCTTGCATGTTCACCGTCCCACCGTCACTCGCCTGTACATGGCACTCAAGGAACTATTATTTTTATATATATTTCTGGTAATGATACCAAGGATCCCTCAAAAGCGCCCAAGGCACTGTAGCTCGCAAGCCTGAAGAAACCTGTAGAGAGAGGACATTGAGAAGAAGGTACAGTGTTAGAGGTGGGAAGAAAACCCTAGAAGAATATCCTGGGGAAAACCCACGAAGTCAGGCAGGGACTGTAAACCCAATCCACATGCCCAGGCCGGATTCGAGCCTGGGTCATAGTGGTGGAAGGCGAGGAAAGAACCGCTACACCAACCTGACTCCGCGCTTGTACACACCAAACCATGTTTATTTTAATTTTATGGAATCAGAGGTTCCGTTTCAGCAGCTGCCCTACCTGGAAGTAGACGGTAAACGCCTGCCACAGAGCCGGGCCGCTCAAGGATTTCTGGCTAGAGAGTACGGTACGTATTGGTAACAATAAACATAATACGACCAGATTTTACATCACTAAACTTGAACCAATCTAAGGCTGCATGGGTTTGTTCTTGACCCTCGAAACTCGATGGATAGGTGGTGTGTGATCCTGTGGATTCTGTTCACGTTCCAGGTGCAATGTTCTTGGGTCGCGTTCCTGCACGTTTGGGTGCTAGAACGAGTTTTGCATGTCAAAAACAGACCGCCCGAACCTAGCCACGAAGTGCAGACAGTTTTAAAACGAGTCAACGTTATATAATAGTCGACGAGAGACTAATTGAGACAGTTTGTGGCAACAAACTCATTTTTTTTCTTACTGCGTTCGATTACTTCCTTCGCGCTTACTCGTGCAAGCGCGACATCATTCGATTTAACTCTCACGTGACCATCTTGCGCTGTATTTTTGCACTGCTAACTGCAGCGCATGCGTGGATTTTGGACGGATAGCGACGAACGCCTTGCACAAGACTAACTTGAGCCTAGCACAAGTAACCATCCCGCTGAGCCACAACTTGCCGTAGGTATAAGTAAGTTACTTGGACCACATCCGGCGATGCTCCAGCGTTGGGACTTTCAAAAAGTTGTTTTTTTATCCAAATAGTAGTCTGGACAATGAGGCGAAATGAATCCATTTTGAGAGATTTCAAAAAAGGGAAACAGATGTTGTTACTATGATGTGGCCGCGTATGAACGACACCTGTTGAGTCGAGTGACCCGAGATTGTTCGTGTACTCTCATAATGTGCAACCTTCCCTGAGTTAGAGGCAGAGTGAGTAATCGAACTCGCTGAGTATTAATTGCATCATTTTGAACATGACAATTGTGCGCATTAGCTTTTGGCACAAACAATTTCACTGATGACCGTTTCATAAACTACGTATATACTAGAGATGCGGCCTTTTAAGCATCTCTCTTGTCTACCGTTGAGGGGGTACATTTCATAGAAGTCCACTGAGTTACAAGACAATGTCCACAATAAGAGCAACATTCTCAGGCCAAGTTGATCGCAAGGGACCAGTTTCAGATCTGTTATGAGTCTTTTGTTTGATTCTATACAGGCCTGAATGGTGCTAACAACGAGGAGACGACCAAAATCGACATCATCATCGCCGTTTTGGAGGATCTCACAACACCATTGGCCAGGATATATTTCTATGAAAAGGATGAGACAAAGAAGGTGTAGAAATACAATTTGTTGTTGTCGATTTTAATAGTAAATAAGCAAATATTTATGACCAAAAGCCCCCTGTATAAGAAAATGAAAAATAGACACATGCACTTAATTTTTTTTTTCTAAATCCAAACAACTCAGACCCTGGTCTAATTTTGAGCTTTTCGCAAACAAAATAATCTAAGTGTGGGGTTTTTTTTCGAAAACATTTAAAGAACTTTGAAACATGCATTATGAAGCCTTAACTAAGAACTCTGTACTTTTTACAAAAGTACAATCTAAAAGCTCATGAGTCAGAATTGACCCCGAAAAGCATATAAATCTTAACAATCTTTTTCTGGGTCAAATATGAAACTTTTTGGAATCAAAATTAACTAAACAAAAGTCGATTTGACCCGGAACAGTTCTATTTTCGACCCAAAAGGTGTCATATTTTCGACTCAAAAGTGTCATTTTCAACCCGTAAAGAGATTTGGCAAATTCGGATGCTTTTCGAGATGACCCAGGATTTTCAGAGTGTATGACATGACCTTGACAGTGACGTTGTTTTCCCCGTTTTCCATGCAGAAAGAGCAGTTCGCCACCTATTTAGCTGAAACCGCGCCGAGGTTCTTAGGGGGCCTTGAGAAGATGCTAAAGGAAAACAAAGGCGGAGACGGCTACTTCATCGGGTCAAAGGTAAAGAAAAAACACCGTGGTTTCCGGGGAAAAAAAGGGGGGGGGGAAGAGCTCCTCCCTAAACAAGTTCAAGCTATTTATTATCATCCTAATTAAAAAGCAAGCCTCCAGGTCTCGTTGAATACATATCACTGACTCGATAACTGTCACTTGTGAAATTGACTTTCAATTGTAAGTCAACAACATTGACTTGTGAATGAGCCGTTTGTGCCTGATTATAAGGGGCCATCAAGTTCAGTCCTCTGCATGGCTGAGTCATATTGACCAAATCCAGATTTGCTCAATCCGTTTCCTGGTTCAAATGACACCTTTCTGCGTCAAAATGACCCAGTAAATTTCATTTTTGACCGGGAAATGTCAGTTATAGAAGCGGACTGGACAAATTAGGATTCAGATTCTGGATCAATCTGACCCAAGAGTTTTGGCAGTGTAGCAAAAGCCAATTGGCCCAAATACCCGATCGACCTTGGTGGCAACTGCCTGGACCTCTTATAGATCACACTGCTCTAATATTTTGCTAGCCTTAAATGTTCAGTCTTGTTGAATGCATTTACATGTTTTTGCTCTAATTGCAGATCTCGAGTGCCGATATCTCTTTCTTTGCCTGCTCTGAGTTCTTTAAGGAAGAGCATGGCGTCTTCAAGAACCACCCCAAGCTCTCTGCTCTGAAGGAACGCATCGCCAAAGACAAGAATATCGCTGCTTATCTAGCCAAGCGTCCGAAAACGGAGCACTAAACTGCCCCTTGAGGAGCGGCGGGTGTTGAGCGATAGAAAGTTTGGCTTTGGGCGTGCTGTATAATGTCAGAAAATAGCTTATTAGCTTCATAGTAAAAACGATTACTATATACCCGGTATATAATTATGCTTAATAAAAACTACTTTAGGATAATTTCTTCATCTCCGCAAATGAGGCTACGACACGAATGTATGTTTTAATCTATATACCCATCTTGCTTTTCTTTTGTTTTAAAAGAAAACTTGACAAATGAGTCACAAAAGCTCACCATTTGAAAATATTTATCAATCTTTTCCTTTACCTAGCAAACTATTACATCATGGTAAATTTAAAGCTCTGTTTGTAACTTGTTCAGTACGTCATGTTTATGCGCAAAGAAAATGTTTGGTGTTAGAAATTTTTAAGTAGATTGTGACGTATTGCTAATAGAACATTGCTCGTACAGTACATTATTGACCATGGAAGAAGACAGCTTAGCCCGTCCAAAAACTGACGAACTAGCCCGATATATATGTTCTGTTTATCGAGCAAATTACATCCTTTAGTTTAATTTTGATGTCACAAAAGCTTAACCCAATAACCATTTGAGAGACAATACGTTTTAGCAGTTTTTTTATTTTATTATATTTTATGTTGCTACAATATCTGTAACACGTTAGAATACCTAATACCTATAAAACCTGTTTTAGTTGTTTCTTTAGATTTTGGATGATAATTAGTTTTATTTCATCAACTTTTCCTGAAGCAAGTGGTTGTATTTTCCTTTAGCTCTACTGGTCATAATATTAACAGAATATAATAACCTAACTAAAGACATGAAATGTCAAGATCTGGAACTCATCTTTGGCGCGTAAGTTGGTTGTCTCTAAATTGAAAAATCGTCGAAAGGCCTATAGTACTGCCAGTGATTAGACTCCACATGGGTGGCCAGTATAGTACACATGTACATGTACAATGCATATACAGCACAGCCTTGTACTCAAGGCAAAAGCTGAAGTTGTAGGGCAGCAGTATATAGACCATGTGCCCTCTGTTTACCTCTATATTCAAATGTGCCCGTCAATATGCGCACGCATCGTGTTTTACATAAATTTGGTTAAGAGGCGACATCAGAGGTCACATAATTCTAAGGTGGTCTGACCTGTGGCGTCACTCCTCAACAAAAATTTATGCAAAACACGATGTGTGCGCATATTGACGGACACATTTGAATACAGATGTAAACACGTGACGTCAGAGGGCACATCGTCTACAGGTCTATACTACGTGTGCGGAGTAGGTCGCTATTTAATAGTGATACAATAAACTGAAAAATCTGCATTCTAAAGATGCCGTCTTACAAGTTGGTGTACTTCAACGGCCGTGGGTTCGCCGAGCCCACCCGTATGATGCTGGCTCATGTCGGCCAGGAGTTTGAAGATGTACGGTACACGCGCGAAGAATGGCCCCAGCACAAACCGAGTAAGTTTAATACACCATGGCTACTTTACTACTAGTACACGTCAGTCTATAATTCTACTTTTTGTCTAGTTTGTATACCCAGCACGATATGTGGCAGAGGGGTACCCCCCTCTTATCCCTATACTTTATACGCACTCAACACTATTGTAACCTAACCCACCCCCCCCCCCCCCCCCTTGAAACCTAAAAGGAATTCCTGAGATTCTGGGAACACAATGGTCAACACAAAAGAGGGGGGGTTTTCTCTGCCACATATCGTGCTTCATATGCTAGTTTGTATGCACTAGTCAGAGCATTAGCCTCTGTCATGAAATGACGAAAATCAACCGAAGAGGGCGTTTTGAGGAAATTTGTCAATATGGCTTCCGAGCTCGCGCGTAAAACTAACGTAAGTAGCTATACCATGGAGGAAAGACAATAGATAGTTAGTGAATTGCGGGGAAATACTTAATAAAAAATGGCCAATCATAAAACTAGATTTTCTTTCCTGCACTTGAAAAGACCCGCCGTATATTTATGCTCCTTAGAAAACCGGTTAGGCCCAATTAACATTTAAACAAAACAAAAAATTCAGTGGCATTGAACTGAAGCTTTATTTGAAAGCCATATTTGAATGCCAAACAGTAAACAAATTCTGGGGCCAATTCATACAACTTGATACATGTACAAGCAATATTATTTTTGTATTTTTAATTATTTTTTGACATCAAATATAAATTTGGGGCTTTACACACAAGCACTTGGTTCACATAATTACTATATGGACGTTAAACCTCAACATTCCTAATCCTGCAATGTTAATTTAAAAACCAGTTTTAAATACTGTCACATTAAATGTACAGACGCCTGTGAAATCTAGTAATATTTTACCCTTTTATTGACTGAAACCTGACATTAAAAGAACTTCGTAAATATTAAACTTGAATTTTTCAAGAATTATTCAATTGCGCCACGACCAATTAGGGAGCACTCGGTCGATTGTGTGCACAATTTCTGGACGCCACCGTTTTGGTGTTTTTTTCGGACTAAGCTTACACCTAAATTGTTAACAGAGGATAAATAGCAAGCATTAATAACATTAACATGGTAAAGGTACAATGAATTTGCAGTTTGTCAACAAAGAAGTATGGCAACATTGCATGAGGAAAGTCGGCCCAACATTAACTGTTTATAAACAATGTAAACGTCGAAGTACAGCTATAGCTCTCCCAAAGGTCGAGTTGTCTCAACGGGCGAGTTGTCTCAACGGGCGAGTTGTCTCAACGGTCGACTTGTCTGACATCTGCTAGCTACGCACGTACGTATATAGCGCAGCACGCTTTCACAAACTGACCATTTTTTCAGTCGCTGTTTCTTTCTCTTTCGTAATTTTACGGTTTTGGATGACATTTAGCCTTATGCCTACGATTTATCCTTTCGAAATAACCACAGCCTTTAGAGCTCCGTCGTAAGCCATAAAGTTCTGACATCGACGACACACGTGTTGCTGTTGGTAAGCGCCGCCATTTTGACAATTTTCCTCGCGTTGACCTTTTAGAAAGGTCATGACAGAGGCTAATGGAGGAATAAGAGCAGGTCAGAGCAAGACTGTACTGTATGTACATGCAATTGTGCAATGTGTTATTACGCTTGAATAAATAAATAGTAGGCTATGTCAGAGTTGGTTGGAAAGGTTCAGGCATTATTTTTACTGAACCAATACGAGTCTGACAGGTCAGACACTGCACATGTATTCATATAATTTTCCGGTAAAAATGTGTCGTGAATTATTATTGTGCACCGGCCGTAAATGGATTATGATGGCCCCGAAGAGACATCACAGTCGTGATATCTTATTTACGACACGACCAGTTCAACACGACGTTCAATTACGTAATTTTGTTTATGTATTTCGGTTTTTTTCTCAGTTCTTGGGGTTAATGTTAAATAGAATAAAATTTCTTAAAACTCATGTTCTAAATTTCTGTTAAAAAACAACAACTTATTGTTAACGGCAGATACGCCTTTGCAGCAGTTACCGTACTTGGTGGTCGACGGGAAGATTCTTCATCAAAGCATGGCCATGCATGGGTTTGTGGCCAGGCAGTTCGGTGAGTACTTTCACTGCTTGTACAGAGAAAAATGATTCGCTTCTCAGTGATTCGCAATTCGGAGTCGCAGCCAAAGACAAAGGTAAACAAAAAAAGGATGTTCATATCAACATTCACACTTTTGTGAAATTGTGTTTGTGCTCCGTGCAGGCTTGGATGGCGCGAACAACGAGGAAACGACTAAGATCGAAGTGATCATGGCAACGATTATCGATCTTATAACGCCATTCGCCAGGATTGTGTTTCAAGAGCCAAATGAAGATGAAGATAAAAAGGTAAAATCACCAATATGAATTAATCTAATTTAGGTTTTTCAGAGAAATTTCGGGTGCTCAGACAGCTATAGCCGGTACTTTTAAAACATCAACACTCACTTTCTGAAATTAGCCCTATGTAAAGTGGACTATCCCACATGCAGGTCAAAATACATACACTGCCATAGCTTTGGGATGAAATCATGTGAAACTTTTCCTAAGTCCTGTAAAGACATTTTATTAAACAAATATCTTTCCTCCATAGATTTTTCTATAATGTTCCAACTTTATTAAAATCTTATTTACTCAAAATCTGTGGGTTTTTTGGTGGATAGCCCACGTTGCCTCACGTACGGGGGCTGAAGTTTGGTTTAAAATGTTTCTTTTTGCGCGTGTTTTTTTCCTTCCCCTAGAAAGAGAAAACGACAGAATTTTATTCGCAGACTGCTCCCAAGTATTTGTCGGGGCTTGAGAAGATGCTAACAGACAACAATGGCGGCGACGGATTCTTTGTGGGTTCCAAGGTAAAACCTGGATCAAAATGGCGGCCACTGTTATGGGCCAAGTTGATCTCGTGCTTTCGCCTTTTTGATTCCCGATTTATTTATTTTGGAAGAAGTGACAAAAACCCACTAACCCGACGTTTTTTAATGCACATTTTTTTGTACGCATCGTTTCATATACCATTTCAATTTAGTCAAAAGCCGATTGTTCACTTTTATTTATTTCCTTGCCAGATCTCTCGTGCTGACATCTTGTTTTACAATCTCACGGATTTCCTGGCTGAAGATGCATTCAAGAAGTATCCCAAGCTCCTGGCACTGAAGGAGCGCATCGCCAAAGACGCTAATATTGCTGCTTGGCTGGCCAAACGACCGCAAACGCCGTGGTAAACGGAGTACTCCCAGAGTGCTTGGCAATCCTTGATAGTTGACAGTACATGTATTTTTATTGTGAACTTGATAGACACTTCCGTTCACCTTTAACATAATTTTAATGTATTAAGTGAATTAGAGACATTCTGACTTAGCAGAACACTTTCTCAATGCCCAACCCAGAACACACATTGTTGACCTGCATGCAACTCTTTCTTGGACATCACTAACCACATGTATTCGTTGGCATCAACACAGAATGTTTTATACCCAGCACATACGAGACCGAGGGACTCCCCTTTTTAGTGAAGTGTCGTGGCCGAGCGGTTAAGAGCTGGGTTTTCCGTTCCGCAGAGCGTGAGTTCGAGTCTCGGTGTCGACACGTGTGTCCTTAAGCAAGGCAATTAAACCACTATTGCTTCGTCCTTCGGACGTATACCCAGCACGATATGTGGCAGAGGGGTACCCCCCTCTTATCCCTATACTTTATACGCACTCAACACTATTGTAGCCTAACCCATCCCCCCTTGAAACCTAAAAGGAATTCTAGAGATTCCGGGAACACAATGGTCAACACAAAAGAGGGGGGGTTTTCTCTGCCACATATCGTGCTTCATATGTTCGGACGCGGATGGGACGTAAAGCCGACGGTAGGTCTGGTGTACATGTGTGTGTGTGCTCTTGCACCACATAACGACCGAGGGGCGAGACACAAAGGAGAACAAATTAGGAAACAAAAGACCCTCGGTCGGCGGTATGAATGGACAAATTCGGTCCTCGATCGACGGTGCCATTGCAAAGCAATGGGGATTGGGTATAACATAGGAATAAAGGAAAACACAATATCGAGCCTCGATCGTTATGTGGTTCACGACTGTGCGTTTGTATTGACCGGCAATCAAGGTCGTCGGACAAAAGAATTGGGAGTCAAACAATGGGTCCACGATTGACAAAACGTCCACGATCTTTTCTCGTGTACAAATCCTATGGCGATCATCCGAAAACGTTAGAGTATAAACAAAAGAGGGAAGACGGTCGGACAATGCCCCGTCCACGATTGAATGTCTTTATCAAGATGTATGTGTGTGTGTGCCCCACACTCTATAGCGTGTGTGTTCTTGTCTTGCATTACGATGGAGGATCGAAACACAAAAGAGAACAAAGGGAACAAAGGATCCTCGATCGACGGTTTGCTTGTCCGAATTCTGTCCTCGATCGACGGTGCAAGCGCTAAGCAATGGGGATTGGGTTAAGTAAAGGAAGAAAGGAAAGCACAATATCGATCCTCGGTCGTTTGTTGGTTCACGACTGTGTGTGTGTGTGTATAATCGATATATTGAACCTGGACACGCACGTAAAAGAACCCAGTCACACTTATCGCTAAAGAGAAGGGGTCCGCCCTGGTGTTTCTGGCATTTCGTTCATCCTCCTATTGGTTTCTTCAGGCTTACGTGCCTTGAGCGCTTTTGAGGAATCCTCGGTTTCATTAACGAAATAAAATAATAATAATAATAATATTAATAATAATAATCCCCAGCAAAATTATAAGACCGGGCGACTCCCCCCCCCCCCCCCCCCCTAGTCCCCCATACCCATACCCATTGTTTACCTAACACACCCCTCTAAAAATCCCAAAAGAAACCACAACATTCCGCAAGCACATTGACAACCACAAAGAAGGGTGGGGGGTGGATTCTCTCCGTCCCATATATTGCTTAATACGCCCCTTTAGTCTTTATACCTATACACTCTCTAGACTATTGTTACCCCCCCCCCCCCCCCCCTACTTTAAAAAACCTAAAAGGTTTTTTTAGAGGGAGTCCCTCGCGGTCTCAATCGTACTGGGTACAATGTATATGCTTTTGCAAATCATTTGTATGAAGTTTGTTATTCACTTGGACGAGAACGATTAATATTCAATCAAGAAATCTAACCTTTTATACTATATTCAAAGTCAACGTCCCCGTCATTATTTTCAAGGATATTACACAAAATGTCTACAATAATAGGAAATTTATACCTAGCGACAGCCAACTATTGAAAAGGTTATAATATTGACCTCTCAATGGACCGATCCGGATTTGACCATAAGCCCCGCCCACCTTAGCAAAGGCATGGCGACGCCATTACCTCGGTCAAGTTGCACACATGTACATGTACGTGTAGGCTAGGCATAGAACACGTACAACAAAAATGTTGATTTAAACTTTTAGGCGAGGACAAAATTACTATCAGTAAGCTAGCGGGCGAACTAAAAGGATGACCATTATTTTAAGGAACGGCATGAACAGTACATGGAGGATGGTTAAGTTGCAGTTGGGGGAAATGAAGCATGCATGCATGTCAATTTGTATGGACGGTGTACATATCCGCATGCAAGTGTTGCTTGGTAATTCACTACCGGTACTGGAATAAATCGCGTATTTTGTCCCAACAGGATTAAACCATAGCCTAATTAATAGACTGCTATACATGTAGAGCATTACATAGGCCCCTATCCTACCTCAGACTGCACTGTCCTTGACCTTGATGTTCTTGACATTCCCGCCGTTCACGTCACACGAGGTCAACGGTAATTCTCATTTTCGAGATTTGTTTTGGTATTTAACGGAAAAAATGATGTCGTAATCCGAGTACCAGCGTGTTATTTACATATTTCATGACCATTCATGCATATTTTTGACAATTTTTAAAACTCCATAAAGCCGTATTTTGATTGTCAAATACGGTGCTTTTTCGTACCGAAGCCATTTGTTTGTGTACACGTTTCTAACCACATGTGATAGTTTGACCGAGCTAATGGCGGACCACGCCTGTAGCAACCGTTGCTAAGTTACCTGAACAAAACTCGTAATCTTATTGGTCAATGCGCGCGTAGTGATTGACAGGCCGGATCGGTTCATTGAGCTGAGGTTGGCGTCATACAAATTATCATAATGGAACAACGAACCTGACGTGATCTTTTGTTGAAAGAAACCCCGTCGTCACGTCTGTGCTATAGCCTAGACACAAACTCGCCGGCAGCAGTATAGGTCTATACTACGTGTGCGGAGTATTAGTAGGTCCCTGATAGTGATACCATAAAACTGAAGAATCTGCATTCTAAAAGATGCCGTCTTACAAGGTGGTTTACTTCAACGGCCGTGGGTTCGCCGAGGCCACCCGTATGATGCTGGCTCATGTCGGCCAGGAGTTTGAAGATGTACGGTACACGCGCGAAGAATGGCCCCAGCACAAACCGAGTAAGTTACACCATGGACAAGTACTGTATCAAGTTGTGCAATGTAGGCTTAGTGCAATGTTATTTATTAGGCTTGAAATATAAATAGTATGGCAGAGTTGGTTGGAAAGGTTTTCCTGAACCAATACGAGTCTGGTAAGGTAGGTAGGAAACACTGTACATGTATTCTTATATATTTTCCGGTAAAATCGTGTCATGATTAATAATATTGTGCACCTGCAGTAAACGGATTATGATGGCCCCGAAGAGACATCACAGTCGTGATTTCTTATCTACGACACGACCAGTTCAACACGACGTTCCAATACGGGATTTTGTTTATGTATTTCAGGTTTCTTTCTCAGTTCTTGGAGTTGAAGTTAAATATAATAAAATTACCAGACGTTCATTTTCTTGAAACTCATGTTCTAAATTTCTTTTAAAAAAACACCACCTTTTTTAACGGCAGATGCGCCATTGCAGCAGTTACCGTACTTGGAGTTCGACGGGAAGATTATTCCTCAAAGCGCAGCCATGCATGGCTTTGTGGCCAGGCAGTTCGGTGAGTACTTTCACTGCTTGTACGAGAAAAACATTGATTCGCTTCTCAGTGATTCGCAATTCGGAGTCGCAGCCGAAGACAAAGGTTAAAGAAATCGTATACGTTTGGTAATTACTCCAAAAATTAATGGCAATACAAACTTACTTGGTAAGAAGTACAGCAGCTTTGGATAGTATAATGCATTTTTAGAAACTGTTCACTTCGAAGTACTGCGGTTATGGAAAAAGATATCACTTTTTATCCCCGTTACTGCAGTGACGTTTCTCAGACTGTGTATTCCAATGCAGATTATTCTGCCTGCGTGGACATAACCGCTCCCGATATTCGGCAATATCTCAAAATCGCTACAACCTTTGAAATGATATTTTTACAGGTTAGTTTTATGGTATATATCTAAAACTATATAGATTGAAACAAACATTGGGTTCCAATTACCAAACGTATAAAAACATAAATATTTACACTTCACAACATTCACACTTTTGTGAAATTGTGTTTGTGTTCCGTGCAGGTTTGAATGGCACGAACAACGAGGAAACGACTAAGATCGAAGTGATCATGGCAACGATTATCGATCTTAGAACCCCACTCGCCAGGATTGTGTTCTATGAGCCGGATGAAGAGAAAAAGGTAAAATCACCAATATTAATTAATCTAATTTATATTTTTCAGAGAAATTTCGGGTGCTCAGACCTGTACTTTGAAACATCAAAATTGGAAGTCTTTTGAAATGTTTATTTTTGTGCGTGGTTTTTTTTTCCCTAGAAAGAGAAAACGGCAGAATTTTATTCGCAAACTGCTCCCAAGTATTTGTCGGGGCTTGAGAAGATGCTAACAGAAAACAATGGCGGCGACGGAGTCTTCGTGGGTTCGAAGGTAAAACATGGATCAAAATGGCGGCCACTGTTATGGGCCAAGTTGATCTCGTGCCTTCGCATTTTGGATTCCCGCCTTTTTTTTTTAAAGTGACAAAAAAAATCCACTAACCCGACGTTTTTTTAATGCACATTTTTTGTTAATGCACATTTTTTGTTACGCGTCGTTTCATATACATGTACCGTTATAATTTAGTCCAAAGCTGATTTTTCACTTTTATTTATTTCCCCGCCAGATCTCTCGTGCTGACATCTTGTTTTACAATGTCACGGAATTCCTGTCTGAAGATGCAGTCAAGACGTATCCCAAGCTCCTGGCACTGAAGGAACGCATCGCCCACGACGCTAATATTGCTGCTTGGCTGGCCAAACGACCGCAAACGCCGTGGTAAACGGAGTACTCCCAGAGTGCTTGGGAATCCTTGATAGTTGACAGTACATGCATTCTATTGTGAACTTGATAGACACTTTCGTTTACCCTTAACGCCTTAACGTAATGTTTATGTATTAAGTGAATTAAGTGAATTAGAGTGAATTAGAGACATTCTGACTTAGCAGAACACTTTCTCAATGCCCAACCCAGAACACACATTGTTGACCTGCATGCAACTCTTTCTTGGACAACACTAACTATATATTCGTTGGTATCGACACAGAATGTTTTATACCCAGCACATACGAGACCGAGGGACTCCCCTATTTATACCCAGCAAAATTATAAGACCGGGCGCCCCCCCCCCCCCCCCCCCACCACCCCACCCCACCCCCCCCCACCCCCCCCCCCCCCCCCCCCCCACCCCACCCCACCACCCCCCCCCCCCCCCACCCCCTTAGTCCCCGATACATATTGTTACCTAACGCACCCCCCCTAAAAACCTCAAAAGAAACCACAACATTCCGCAAGCACAATGACCACCGCAAAGAAGGGGGGGGGGGGGGGGGTGGGGGGGGGCCGGATTCTCTCCGTCCCATATATTGCTTCATACACCCCCTTAGTCTTTATATATATATACACTCTCTAGACTATTGTTACCTACCCCCCCCCCCCCCCCCCCCCTTTTTTTTTTTTTTTTAACCTAAAAGGGTTTTTAGAGGGAGTCCCTCGCGGTCTCAATCGTACTGGGTACAATGTATATGCTTTTGCAAATCATTTGTATGAAGTTTGTTATTTACTTGGACGAGAACGATTAATATTCAATCAAGAAATACAACCTTTTATACTGTATTCAAAGTCAACGTTCCTGTCATTATTTTCAAGGATATTACGCAAAATTGTCTACAATAATAGGAAATTTATACCTAGCGACAGCCAACTATTGAAAATGTTATAATATTGACCTCTTAGTTGGTGTCATACAAATTAAAAGAGCCTGAATTATCATAATGGCTAGACGAACCTGGCGTGATCTATTGTTGAAAGATACCACCTCCGTCTGCGCTCGCTGGCTATAGCCAGTATACACAAACTCGCCTGCAGCAGTATAGGTCTATACTACGTGTGCGGAGTATATAGTAGGTCCCTGATACCATAAACTGAAGAATCTGCATTTCTAAAGATGCCGTCTTATACAAGGTGGTGTACTTCAACAGCCGTGAGCTCGCAGAGGCAACCCGTATAATGCTGGCTCATGTCGGCCAGGAGTTTGAAGATGTACGGTACACGGGCGAGAGTAGTATAGGTGGGGCCGTTTCGACCCCGTTTGGAGGTGCAACACCGGTGGAGGGTGGTGGAGGTGCCGGAGGTGCCGGAGGTGCCGGAGGTGCGGGAGGTGCCGGAGGTGCCGGTGTTACACCTCCCTCCACCGGTGCATGTGTGGCGTCGCGTACGTGGTGCTTCCGGTGCCTGTATAGGAGTGGTACCGGAAGTGTCTTTATTTTGTGTGGGGCGAAGTGGTGTTGTGTACGTGTGCGCATGCGCGAATACGTAGTGAAATAAAACGTTAATGGGTTAAATTGAAAGAAAAGCTTAAAACTGGTTGGTTAAGTTAAATAATACGCTCGATTTTGATTGGTTAAGTTTCATAAAACCTAGAATGGTGATTGGTAAATTCAAATTGAAAATATATAATTAGAGTGTGAGATCACCGTGAGGGGGACTCGGGCAAGTTATACATCAATCGACGCTGTAGAAGATGGCCTATGTGTGACGTCACAGACAAGCTCGGACAAGCTTGGAGATTACCTTGTCTAGTGCTCTGTACAAGTTAAAACCTGAAACGTGTGTTGCGTTGTGATTGGTCGATTGAAAACAAAAACAAAAACAAAACAGGAATGATTGTCTTGGGTGTAAGAGGTCGGAGAGAGTATAAAAGTAGGAGAGTTTAAAATTCAGGTTGTCATTTGTATGCCAGCCACTGAAGGTATTACAAACTCTCCAAGGAAACGACATTATATCTTATATCACGCAAAACAAAAGATGGAGCCAGGACCGAGCGTACCTCCTTCTTCCCCAACCATCGGTTCGGACAAGGGGCCGTTTGAGTGTGTGAATAAGTTGACTCACATACAAGTTAAGAGAGGTTGGCGCGAAGCTTATAGTGTAAATGAGAAGAGATCGTACTATTACAACATTTTCACCAGAGAGAGCGTGTGGTCCATACCGTGCATCGCAACGCAGAAGGAGGAGAGTCAGACCGACTCGGGGCCCGCACCGGACTTGCTTGCGGCTGCCATGGCAGAGCTGTCTGGAACAGCGGACTTCTCCAAACCTCCGTTCGTGAAGGGAAAAGTCGCCAAGAAGAGAAAGTTTGGCCCAGATCCCGAACAAGCAGAGAACGACAGGAACGCTGTCAGATTCAACATCGGAGGTGAGCGTTACGTTAATGTCAAACGTTTCAAGGGGCGAGTCTACGTTAATATCAGAGAACATTATTTCAACGAAGACAAAACTAAACTACTGGCAGGAAAGAAGGGGCTGAACCTGACGACTGAGGAATGGATGAATTTGTCCGACCATTGCAAAGCCATCAACGAGGCCATAGACAGGGTCTAACTTTATATTGACACTCCTACATCGTAACGTGCCTTACTTTATTTTATTAGTATTGTTGTTATTAGTTTATTTTATTTTACTATTTTCATTTAAAATTTCATTTTTCATTTTTTATTTCATTTTTTTACTACACATCGAAAGATTCTACAAATCAGTGTATCATCGATCGGCGAGCACGGGCGAGAAGACTCACCAAGCGAATCCTGACCAAGTTTATCACGGACGAGATACTCAAGCTAGTCTACAAGGCGCAAGAACAATTGGGGTGCGAGGGGTGCGAAGAGGACTGGACAAGTCAATGGGACCACGCGTGTCTGTTCTTCGGCATGAATCCTGAGAGCCGGATCGATGATTTTGTACCGCAGTACCTGGAGGAAGCCATGCAGTTACTTGATACGGGCAAAGTGCTGCCTATATTTTACGCAGTGGCTGCCCTTTTAGGCGCTGGTTTGTTTTTTGGTGAAGGAATGGACTTGAACATTGAGATAAATGTAATGATCGCAGACGTTTTGAATGAGTGGAAGATTGATCAATCAGATATTGAGATTTCGTTCTATTCGATGTTATTTGATAACACTACTGAATTGGTTCAATACACAGTCGATCTTATAGAATGATATTTACAATATCTACAAAATGCAAACCCAAGATTATTGTAGAATGAAACCAATGGTCTAAAAGGGTTACTGTGTCCGAAATAATAGTTTCTTGTTTAATAATGTTTATCATATTAGTTTAAATGTAAGGAATACGTCGTTAGCATCGGTGTATCTAAGTTGAAGAAATAAATAACATTCTTGGTGAAAACAAAATCAGAAATGCTTTAGTGTGTTTATTTGTTCTTATGTCCGTTTACATATAATTATTTAATTCATAGTCTAACGTTAGTAGCTTCAGTATAATTTATTTCACAAAATTATATACAATAAAATAATAATGATCAAACAAAAACAAACAAACGCAGATTTCCGTAAAATATAAAAGAAGAACAAAATGTACAAAAAAACAACAAAAAATAGGGTTAAATCAATGAGGGGTTGTGCGTAAATAATGAACGTATTCACTCATAACCGCCTATTCAAGTTTATTCACGTCAGTGAAGTGAACTGTTTATCCCAATTTTCTGCGTTAAGACTTAGGTGTTTGCCATTTCCTCTCGTGTTGACTTGGTTGTTTATCACAATGTCCGGCGTTCTGACTTGAATGTTTACCATTTCTCCTCTCCATGTTGACTTGGCTACTTAGTCCTAATGTCCTGCGTTAAGACTTAGGTGTTTGCCGTTTCCTCTCGCGTTGACTTGGTTGTTTATCACAATGTCCAGCGTTAAGACTTGGGTGTTTATCATTCCCCCCATGTTGACTTGGCTACTTAGTCCTAATGTCTTGCGTTAAGACTTGAGTGTTTATCATTTCTCCCCCATGTTGACTTGGCTACTTAGTCCTAATCTCTTGCGTTAAGACTTGGGTGTTCCCCACCCATATTGACTTGGTTACTTAGTCCTAATGTCTTGCGTTAAGACTTGGGTGTTCCCCACCCATGTTGACTTGATTACTTAGTCCCATTTCCTAAGTTTCTTTTTCTTTTGTTTTTGTTTTGTTTTAATCGGCATCACCATCTCATCAGGACTTGGTTTCTTATCGGCCCCATTTCCTGCAATATATTTTTTTGTTTAATCTATGTGCGACGGAAGTTTCACTGTTTAGATTTGGATTTACTGATGACCCAAAGTTTACTGTACGACTTAACTTGATGTTGGTCTAACACTGAACACGAAACGAACAAAAAAAAAAAAAAAAAAAAAAAAAAAACCACACACACACACAACAATCACCCAAATGGTCACCGACGCGCATTTTGAAAGACGCGTTGCTATAAAAACTAGTCGCGCTTATACCATTTACTATTTTCGACGCTTGCTGCTACTGCTGCTGTTGCCATCATGGCACAGCCCGAAGACTACCCATTTTCTCCGGATCCGACGGAGTCTCAGCTGAACCTGATTGTACGGATGGAAGATGAAGCACTTGCTGGGCCATCCAACGAACCCCAAGTCATCCCAGAGACACCGCCTCATTTGCAAGGCATAGAAGATGTACAGGTAAGAAACATTTATTATTTGCAAACTCGTGACTTTGCCATTTCACTCATTCAAACAAGTTATTTTGGTATATCGTAAACACTATCTCATTGTACCGCACTCATTGGTCTATTTTCACGTCTTGACTTGTCCGTGACGTCACACACGACCATAGGTCGTACTTTATTTTCTTTTTTGTTTGTTTTTTGTTTTGTTTTATTTTTATTTATTTTTTTATATTTTTTTTTCTTATAATATATTGTTGGTAAATATTGTCGCCCCTTTGCTCGTCCGGACTTGTCCGTGACGTCACACGAAACTCGTCTCACATTATGTACTCTGCTACGTTTTGCAAACGCAACTCTGCCACCATCCGATACACATCGACCGGTGGTTAATAGGGTAAAGCATTATTGAATGTCGTAGTTGGATTGGACTGTCTGTAAGTTTGGTTTATGCTATTGTTAATTTCAGAACGCGAGGACGAATGCTTTTATATTTGCCAATCCTCCCGCAGACTTATCTGAAGAAGAACCCATGGTAAGTAACAAAACCCAGTTATCCGGTCATAATTACAATGAATTTACAATGGAATTATAAAATGTTTGTTCTTTTTACACGGGTGAATGCCGTGTTTGATTGCCAGACGGTATGTTTAAGGGTACTTTTTGTATGTTGTTTGCTAGGAGTATGGGTGTGTTTTTGAAGGTTTGATTTATACATGTTACTAATTTTATATTTGTTTTGTTTGTGTTCTTTTAAGGATATTGTAGATGATGAGGATTTGGCTGAACGGCCTGATTTACCACCACCACCACCTCAAGAAGAGAGACGGCGGGTTTTGTATCCATGCTCCGATTGTGACAGATCTTTCACCAGAAAGTTCAGCCTCAACCGACACAAGCGCCGCATCCATATCCAAGGTGTTGAAGATATTCCAGCTCTAAATACATTTAGGTGTCGCCAATGCGACAAGTTTTTCAGCCGGCCCGACAACTTAAGACGTCATCAGCGTTACCACGCCCGACAACCACCGAACCCACCAGTACCAGCTGTCGCTGACATTTTACCACCAGAGCAACCAGTTCCAGCTCCACCACCGCCTAGATGTTCATTTCCCTGCCAGACCTGTGGTAAAACATTCACCAGGCGAGACAGCATGATGCGGCACTTTAGAAATATGCACCGTCCAGACATCCCTCCCGTTGAACGTGCCCCCGCTCTGGCGGATCTACCGGTCCCCGCTGTCCTTCCACCACCTCCTGTTCCGCAAGCTCCGGCACCACAACCACCACCACCTCCTGCTGTCCACCCTGCTCCGGCTGCTCATCGTGCTCCCCCTGCTCCGGTTGATCCCATGGTAAACGATCCGCTTCTCTACCCCATCCCATTCGGGAGAGTTAGAAATGAAAATGGTGACCGCGCCCGCGCAGATGTTAATGATAACGACGAAGATGATCATGAACTGAACAATTTGTTACACGAACACTGGCCCTCGGTCAGAACTCGACATGAAACAGGCAGACCCGTGCAAGACGTGTTTAATTTTAGATTAATTGGGTCGCGCCGCCTTGGAGTACCTGTTAATATGGAAGCTGGGTTAAGAGCGGTTTTTCATCAACTTAGACAGCGCGTTAAGATGAACGTGTCTTTTGGTTTGACTTTACGTCATTCGGTGACGGGCGAGTTGAGATATTTTCATTCGTGCCATAACAATGCTCGATTTTTTGAAGAGCCATTCGTCATCGCGTCCGCAGCCGATTTAGAATCGTTCATAGAAGCACTAAACGAAGCGGATATTGCGGAGCATGGCCGCCGACAGCGACCCGACACAAAATGGACAGTAGAGGCCATTACGAATGTAACGGTATTTGTTAACAAGACCGACTTTGTTATCGGCGCACCACCAAATGATCTCCCCACCTTTGTAGTCAACAACAGAGGACTTGACGCGCTAAAGCGCAACCTCCACACGGGCCAACGGTATAATGACAATTTGTGTTTTTTCAGGTCCGTCGCCCTCCATCACAATCGCAATGTCACAAATAGATTTTTGGAACGTGACGCGCGGCATTTTCTACACCGGTTTCGTGATGGTGTTGGAAAACCCAACCAAGACGGAGTAACACTCGACGATCTGGCCGACGCAGAGAGAATTTTTGAAATGAACATTCAAGTATACTCTCTTGTGCAAAGAGAAGAAGAAGAGTCAGGAGAGGAGGAGGAGTCGGGATCAGAAGATTCGGAGAGGGCGGGGGAGGATGATGAACATCGGGACCAAGTGAGACCACGAGTTAGAGCCGAACTTGTGCGTCGTTCACGTCGGCGCTTCCCCACCACCTTGAATGTGAACCTTTGCGGGACACATTTTTCATTCATCCGCGACATGACAAAATACAGTAAGTCGTACGCGTGTGGGAAGTGCCGACGCTGTTTCAAAAAACCGTTCCATCTCCATCGACACGAGATTACGTGTGACGCAAACGTAAAATATAAATTCCCCGGCGGTGCGTACCGTCTCCCCCAGACTATCTTTGACAAACTTACCGATTTGGGTATACAAGTCCCTACTGATCTTCAGATACACCCATACCGGGCAACATTTGACTTTGAAAGTTACTTTCAGAAAGTCCCAAACCAGGGGGAGAATAATGGTCGGCTGACATGGGAAAATCGCCACGAAATTCTCAGCTGTAGCGTCGCCAGCAACGTACCGGGCTACGAACCACCAAGATGTTTTGTAACAACTGGAAGTTCTAGTGACCTGGTGAGTGATGTGGTGGATCACCTGCACGGCATAGCCTGGGCCGCCAACGAACTGTTGAATGAGCGGTTTGAAAATGTGTTTGACCAGCTTGACGACCTCGTCGAGGCAGCCAGGAACGACCAGAGTCAACAGGCACAACAGGCACACCCGGCAAGGAGAAGACAACACCCAGCTGAAGACGTGAAAAAGCAGCTAGGAAGTTACCTCCAAGAGTTACCAGTCATCGGTTTCAACAGTGGTAAGTACGATGTAAATTTGATCAAGCGACACTTGTATACAAAACTTCAAAGAGACGACCCTCTACAGTTTATAGTGAAGAGGACCAGTACTTATATGGCGCTCAAAACCACATGGCTTAAATTTCTCGATGTCAGCAATTACCTAGCCCCGGGGTACAGTTACGCAAAGTTTCTGAAAGCGTATGAAGTGCCCCAGGAAAAGGGTTTTTTCCCTTACGAGTGGTTTGATTCTTTACAGAAGTTAGATTACCAACAATTACCACCTCACCAAGCGTTTTTCAGTAGTTTAAAACAACAAAACATCAGCGACGCAGAATATGCGTACTGTCAAGAGATTTGGACTTCTAAAAACATGAAGACCATGAGGGATTTCTTAATCTGGTACAATGATCTTGACGTAGTACCCTTTTTGGACGCTCTTCAGAAAATGAGCAATTTCTATTCCGAACGTGGAATGGATATGTTGAAATCCGCCATATCTGTACCGGGCCTCTCACTAAGGTACTTATTTCTCACTCTCGGTCCCGATACCTTCTTCTCTCTGATCGACAAGACCAATAGCGACCTTTATTTCAAGATTAAGGACAACATCGTCGGTGGCCCATCCATCGTCTTTAACCGCTATCACGAAAAGAATCAAACTTACATCAGGGAGGGGCCGAACAAATGCGAAAAGATTGTTGGGTTTGATGCCAATGCCCTCTACCTCTGGGCACTGATGCAACCCATGCCCACCGGTACGTTTGTTAGGCGCAAAGCAGAACAGAGTTTCAAACCAGTTATGGCTCAAAAGCATGGGGTAATGGCCGCCGAGTGGTTAGAATGGGAATCGAAAACAAACGACATCAATATCGCACACAAGTTCAATGCTGCCGAAAACCGCATAGGTACTCGAAAGCTACCCGTAGATGGGTTTTGTCGAGAAACCAATACCGTATATCAGTTTCAGGGCTGTTACTGGCACGGGCACAGATGCCACCTAAATAGATCCGAATTTAACCAAGTTAGAAAAGTCAGTGCCGAAAAGCTCCGTAAAGAGACGGAAAAGAATTCTGAATACATAAAAAAACAGGGTTTTAATCTGGTAGAAATGACAGAGTGTCAATGGGAAGTATGTCAACAACATGATTTAAACCTGCAAAGATTTCTAAAGTCGATTCGGTTGCCGCATCATCAGCGAAAACACATGTCACAAGAACAGGTATTGGACTTTATTCGGGACGGGTCGCTGTTTGGGTTAGTAGAGTGTGATTTGCGAGTCCCAGATGCGTTGAAAGAAAAATTTAGTGAAATGCCGCCAATTTTCAAAAATGTAATGATCAGCAGGGAAGATATCGGGGAACACATGAAACAATACGCAGAAAGAGAAGGGTTAATGAATACGCCACGTAGAAGTTTAATTGGCAGTATGTTTGGGACTCGAATCCTACTGGCCACTCCGCTACTTAAATGGTATCTGTCACACGGATTAGTAGTCGATCACATTCACGAGGTAATTCAATACAGAGACAAAGACTGTTTTCGCAGTTTTGGAAATGCGGTTAGTGAGGCGCGAAGGGCTGGGGACAAAGACCCCGCTAACTCCATTCTCGCTGACACAATGAAATTGTTGGGTAATTCCGCCTATGGCAAGACTGTCACTAATCAACAGAAACATCTCAAGGTTGAAATATGCGACGACAAAACCGCCGCAACATTTGTCAACGATCAACACTTTCGAGCTTTGCATGACGTTGGTGGGGGACTGTATGAGGTAGATATGCACAAACAAAAGATGAACCTGAATCTGCCCCTTCAAATTGGATTTTTCGTGTATCAATACGCAAAGCTTCGCATGCTTCAGTTCTATTATGATTTCCTGATGAAGTTTATAGACCCCTCTCATTTCGAACTTTGTGAAATGGACACGGATTCGGCTTACTTGGCCATCTCAAGCGAGAATTTTGATGAAATTATCAAAGAAGACCGAAAAAATGAATTCCAACGAGAGAAATCGGAGTGGTTTCCGAGAGATGATACCCCGGCTAATCGAGCCTATGATAAACGTACACCGGGGTTGTTTAAAGTGGAATGGGAGGGTGACGGGATCATATCACTGTGTAGTAAAACTTACTTTTGTTTTGGTACGAGCAACAAGATTAGTTGTAAGGGACTAAACAAGGCAGGTAACAATATCACCAAGGAAAGGTATCTAGATGTTTTGAGAACACAAGTCCCCGGGATTGGCATCAACCGTGGTTTCCGGACTAAAGGGGGAGACATGTACACATACAAACAGATAAAAACAGCATTTACATATTTATACCCCAAAAGAAAAGTGGCCGATGATGGCAGAACAACCACCTTCCTCGACTTGTAAAAATAGGGACAGAGAGAGCTAAAACAAGTGTCGCTTGGTCAAATTGACATTGTACTTTCACTTTACGTTTTATTTTTGATGGCTGCTTGCATTTAATTGTTAACGTTTTAAGTTTGTATTTGCTTAGAATTACATACAATGGTAAATGTGACGTTTTGCATAGACTTTTGCTTGGATTTATTTGTGATCTGTTTTGTTTGTTTAATTTTGTTTTGTTTTTTTGTTTTTTATTTTATTTTATTTTATTTGTTATTTACATAACATTTTCTAAGTTGTGTTTGACTGTTCAATTTAATTCAATTAAAATCCCTAAGTTGAATTACAGGTGATTACAAGAAATAAAATAAATATAACGCATTCAAATGAAGAATTATACGCATAACAAAGAAAAAATTCAAATGTTGAATTTAAAATAGATGATAAGTATTACACAATTACAATACGGTTGACCAAGATTATTACATCAGAGAGAAAGTATGCTTCATATTGTACATATTGAACTTGGACATTTGCTCGCATTTAATTGTGATTTTGTTTCAGTTCATTATTTTATTGAATTGATATTCATAATTTGACATTTATTTAATTAAACTTCTTTTCTTTCCCCTTTTTAAAAATTTGTATAAAACAAGATGATGGAAGAAAAGAGAAAAGAGAGAGAGAGAAAAAAAAAAAAAAACATTTCTTGTTATCGTGATTGGTGTTTGCTTGGTTTTTTTTTTTTTTTTTTAATTATTTATTTTTGGGTGTATTTATTTATTTATTTAATTGTATGTGGGGAGGGGTGTTGAAATATTTAATTAAATGTTATCCACTGAACAGTACACAAGAGGGGGTGGGGGAGTAAAAGAAAAAAAAAGAGATTATACAAAGTTATAAAACATTGAAACTTTTTGATAAGGGTCTCATTTGCTCAGATGGATGCGCGACTGAAACATCCTTTTACCAGCGTAATCGCCGGTCCGACCGGGAGCGGGAAAACTCAGTTTGTAAAACGCTTGCTTATTTCACCCGGAAACAGTGCAATTGAACCAGCCCTTAATAATATAATTTGGTGCTACGGGGAATATCAAGATGCTTACGACCATCTGGCTAGTCTGGTGCCTCAGATACGATTTGTGGAGGGCTACCCCGATGACTTACTGCATTCCCTGGACCGAAGTCAAAGAAACCTGGTTGTGATAGACGATCTCATGTCAGAGAGCGGCAATAATGCAAAAGTCACTGAATTGTTTACCAAGGGGAGTCACCATAGAAACCTGTCAGTCGTTCTCATACTACAAAATTTATTTTACAAGGGGAAAGAAATGCGCACCATTAGTTTGAACGCGCACTACATGATCCTCTTTAAAAACCCGCGAGACGCTTCGCAAATTACCCACTTAGCGAGGCAGATGTACCCCACCAAGACCAAGTATATGATGGAGGCCTACCGCGATGCGACATCCGCACCCTACGGATACCTCTTCGTTGATTTAAAACCGGACACGGTAGATACTATGAGACTTAGGACGAATATTTTTCCGGGTGAATACCCCATAGTTTATACTCCAAAAGTATAAATGACCAAGTCGAAGCTGATCCTCAATCATTTGAAGATGTCGAGGCGTGTGCATCACAACGCACCTTACCTGCGCGTGTTGGCTAAGGGGAGTGACAAACAACGCCAGGGTGTGATCGAAGGAGCGAACAAAGAGCTGATACATTGTTTGTGCGAGTGCGCCCTCAACGTCCTCAATGGTAACATACAACTGAAACCGTCTGAAAGGAAAAGATTGATGAGATATAAAGTTCACTTGCGCGTTCTGAGTAATAAGAAAGCCGGCGTTCACAAGAAAAAGAAAGTGTTGCGGCAGAAGGGAGGATTTCTGGGTGCTTTACTTACTCCAATATTGAGCGCCCTCGGTGGATTGTTATTTAAATAGACATGGAACACACCAAGAAAATGGTTCTGGTACCTCAAGAAACTCTAACCAAGCTACAATCGACCAGACGATTGGAACAAACACCAACCACGCGAGCTGTACACGGTTTGGATGCTGAGATGAGAGAGCTCCTGGAACGACAACATCTTTCAGACGAGGATAAAGTCAAGCTGTACCACCAGACGTTGCAACGATACATTAACCTGAATAGACAGAGAATGGCACCGCTGACCATGACTCTGGAGACCAAGAAAGAGGTCACCCAACCATCAAAAATAGGATCGGTAACACCTGGTCCTCCAAAATTGGAAAAAGAATTCGACTTGTACGATGTTTCCAAAGGTAAGGTCCACTTGAAGGAAGAACCAGAGGCGGAGGAATATTACCCATCACCGCTATTATTTGCCGAAGCGTCTCATCTGAAAACTACACCTAAAACAAAGAAAAAGAAAAAGAAAACGGTCGCATATACGCCAAAATGGTCACCATATTAATACACCCACGACCCTAGAGTTTGTCATTTGAGACTTACCCATCATGGAGTGTTGTCGACCTAAACCGAGTTGTGGCTTTAAACAACTTGCCAGGAAAATTCGCTGCTGGTGCGTCTGCTGTCATAGTAGCGTCATAATCCAAAACTCTGATTTCCGCGATGGCGGAGCACGAGACGTACCTGAAACGACTATATTACAATCCTCAAAATCCAGCCAGTTTTGGGGGTGTGGAGGCTGTCTACCGCGCTGCCCGAGGAGACGGGATCAACGTCAACCGGACTCAAATTAAAACCTGGTTGCGTCAACAACCCACTTACACGCTACACAAACCGGTACGCAGACATTTTCAACGGAACAGAGTCGTAGTGGGTGGTATCGATCAGCAGTGGCAAGCGGATCTGGTGGACATGAGCTCACTCAGTCGATATAATGGAAACTACAAGTATTTGCTGACGTGTATCGACGTATTGTCAAAATATGCATGGGCAATTCCACTCAAAAATAAGACGGGTACCTCACTCATTGATGGTTTCAAACAAATCTTGGAGAGTGGACGTAAACCCAAAATGTTACAGACCGATAAAGGCACCGAGTTTATCAATCGTCAATTCCAGTCATTGCTCAAGAAAAACAGCATCGGTTTCTTCACTACTCAAAATGAAACAAAGGCCAGCGTAGTGGAAAGATTCAACAGGACACTCAAGACGAAGATGTACAAATACTTCACGGCCACCAACAGACACGTATACATCAAGACCTTATCGAAATTGATGACAGCGTATAATCACGCTTACCACAGAAGTATCAAGGCAACCCCAGCGTCTGTAAACAGCGACAATGCCGAACAGATCTGGAGAAACCTGTACGGTGATAACGATAACGCGGTCAAACTCGTTTCTTTCAAATTTAACGTGGGAGACACGGTACGCATTAGCATGGCGACCAGAGCGTTTAGAAAAGGTTATCTTCCAAGCTGGACCACCGAACTGTTCACGGTCAGCGCTCAAATCTCGCGCTATCCTCCAGTGTACAAGTTGAAGGATTACGACGGTGAAGAGTTGGACGGTACATTTTACGAACGTGAACTTCAACGAGTGGTAAAACTGGACGATCTGTACCAGGTAGAGAGAGTACTGCGAACGCGGAAAACTCGAGGAAAAACGGAGTATTTCGTCAAGTGGATGGGTTATCCGGACAAATTTAATAGTTGGGTAGGGCATTTGCGCAAGTTATAAAAAACTCATCGACACGCTTATTTATCCACACAGTCCAACTAACCTTAACCATGGCGGACTCATTTTACGTGACACTCCCTAGTAACAGTTCTATGGACACGCATCCCAACAATACATTGAGCCATTTCTTTGTGAATTTACCAACACCCCTGTCGTTCGAAGGAGACTGGGAAGTAGCCCTGGCTGAAGTTACTTACCCTCACCGCTGGTTGAACGTGACTGAAGGAAACAACGTATTGGGATGCAGGACCGGATCAGATTCCGATTTGCATATCCACCACATACCGGAGGGATACTACCCAACACCCGAAGAATTATTGTGTAATTTTATACCTCCCATCGGGCACGGAAACCTCGTCCGGTTCACTTACAACAAATACATTCAAAAAATCATCATAAAGGCGGCTGACGGCGTGAGGCTGAAATTGTTGGGTCGTCTGGCCAACCTGCTCGGCTTTGACAAAGACACCATCGTTACGGGAGTAGAAAAAAGTACCAGAGTAGTGGACCTCCAGCCATTTTATGCGCTATTTATCTACTCCAATATTGTCGAGTACCACACCGTAGGAGACACGCGTGCTCCCTTACTACGCATCGTAAATGTAGACGGCGAGTATGGAAAAACCATCACAAAAATCTACGACAGTCCGCATTACATGCCCCTGCAGCACAAGTTATTGGACATGATCGAGATAGATATAAGAGATGACACGGGTCAGCTCATTCCATTTGTGAGCGGGAGAGTCATTGTGAAGCTTCATTTCAGAAAAAAGCGCTCGTCCTACTTCAACTGAGCATCATGAGGAACCATTATCTACCCAATAGTAAACACTACGAAGATTATTACGTTGGACAAGTGGGGCGTGGTCACCCGGTGTTCACTGGACCGAGAAGTCAGAAGGGATACGGACTTGGAGGCATTTTAGGCGGACTTTTCCGCTCGGCCATGCCCCTTATCAAACAAGGGGCCAAAACCGTGGGTCGCGAGGTTCTACGTACGGGTATGGGTATAGCGCAAGATGCGTTGGAAGGAAAAAGCATCAAATCGTCGGCCAAAGACAGACTTCGGAACGTTGGACACACGGTTCTTCGCGGTGTAAACGCCCAACTTTCACAAGGCCAACGACGCGGTATAAAAAGAAAAGCAACTGGCAGACGCGCCACTTCCTCATCAGGCAGGAAAGCGAAACGATCAAGAGACATATTTGATTAAGCTCTTTACTCGCTCACCCACAATCGTCATCATGTCGCTGTTGCACAACAACTCGTGCGAATGCACTAAATCCGAACTTGACATTTTCTCCGTCCCACCTACCCAAACCAGCATCGAAAGGGGGCAATGGGAGGAATTTCACCCCATCTCTACAATTTCTGACGGCGGGCCCATAGAGTTTTTCGTACCCGGATCCGGAGAGGAATACATGGACCTAAACCAAACGCAGCTGTACATCAGAGCAAAAATCACAAAGGCAGACGGTACCAACCTGGCGGATGGAGATCACGTGGGACCCGTCAATTTATTCCTACAATCCCTATTTAGCCAGATTGACGTGAGTTTGAACGACCGGTTGATTTCCCCATCCACACCTACTTACCCTTATCGCGCCATACTCGAGACGCTACTCAACTATGGGACCGATGCTAGAAAATCCCAGCTGACCAGCGCCTTGTTTTACAAAGACACTGCCGGTAAGATGGACAGTTCGGACCCACACGCGGCGGATGATACAGTAAACCGCGGGCTGAAGAAGAGACACGAGTTTACAAAGAGCAGCGGTGTGGTGGACATGATCGGACCGATACACAGCGACATTTTCTTCCAAGACAAACACATGTTGAACGGCGTGGATTTGAAACTGAAACTGATACGCAGTAGCAACGCGTTCTGCCTCATGGCGTCTGGGGACAACCCCGCTTACAAAGTGGTCATTCAAGAAGCGTCCGTGTTTGTCAGAAAAGTCAAAGTCAGTTCGGCCGTCATGCTGGGACACATTAAGGCTTTGGAGAAAGGTACCGCCAAATATCCCGTCAAGCGTAATCTATGCAAGATGGTATCCGTACCACGCGGTAACCTGACTCTTACCCAGGACCACGTGTTTCTGGGACAGTTACCGAACCGCATCGTGGTTGGGTGCGTGACCAACGAAGCGTTTAACGGTCGGTATACAAAGAACCCCTTCAATTTCCAACACATGGATATCAACTTTTTGACGGTGCACGTTGACGGGGAGCAAATACCGTATACCCCACTGAAACCTAAGTTTACCGAGCCGATCAAAAATTACATAAGAGCTTACCAGACCCTCTTCTCCGGTACAGATAAAATGTACCAAGACGAGGGCAACGGCATTAGTCGTGATGACTACGCCGCAGGGTACACACTGTTTGCTTTCGATCTGAGTCCAGACTTGTCCATTGGAGGACACTTCAATCTCGTAAAGCGTGGCAACCTGCGACTGGACGTGCACTTTGCTCAGCCACTGGATAAAACCATCAACATCATCATCTACGCCGAGTTCAACAACATCATAGAAATTGACCAGGCTCGCAACGTCATCTTTGACTACGCTAGTTGAATCACGCGTCGGCAGCATGGATAGTTATGAAATCACGCGCATTTTGAAAAATGACCGATTTACCAAACATTACTTCAGAGGAGTCTTTGCCTGCGACCAGCTACCCAAGAGCCACGTCCCGCGACCGAGCGCCCTCGTTGTTAACACGGACCCATCTACAAAACCCGGACAACACTGGGTGGCCATTTACATCACGCGAGATGGTGAGGGAGAGTATTTCGACTCATACGGACAACCGAACAATCTACCCCAGGTCAAGACATTCCTCAAGAAAAACGTGACGTACACCCGCTACAATCGCCGATCCCTGCAAGGCCCACTGTCAACCGTGTGTGGACAATACTCCATCTTCTTTCTGTTACACCGTTGCCGGGGATTGAACATGACTAAGATCGCGCTTTGGTTTTCCTCGGATAAAAAGGACAACGATATACTCGTTAATGATTTCATAAGAAAACACTTCCCTCATGTAAACACGTTGGTATACGACGAAGAATTGATAAGAAAGCAAATTGCAAGAGCTTTATTAACAACTTAATATAACGTACATGTAGGTTCCGTGACAATTATTTTAATTTTATCGTGTTTGTTGTTGATTAGACGTAAACAATCATTGTTGTTTTTAAGTGTATTTTAAACCTTTTATTCATCTGTACAAGGTGATGTTGTTGAAATAAAATACTTGAAACTGTATATTGCCCGTCGACCACTTAAGGAATGTTCTGGTGAGTTCCGGTTGGTTTTAGGCACCACTTGTCGTCTATTATTTACCCCGTCTCTTTGTCTCATTCCGTAAGCCCAAAATAAACCCTAGAGTCAGAATCAAGCTTTCTTTCAATTTAACCCATTAACGTTTTATTTCACTACGTATTCGCGCATGCGCACACGTACACAAAACCACTTCGCCCCACACAAAATAAAGACACTTCCGGTACCACTCCTATACAGGCACCGGAAGCACCACGTACGCGACGCCACACATGCACCGGTGGAGGGAGGTGTAACACCGGCACCTCCGGCACCTCCCACACCTCCGGCACCTCCGGCACCTCCGGCACCTCCACCACACCCTCCACCGGTGTTGCACCTCCAAACGGGGTCGAAACGGCCCCACCTATACTACTGGCGAGGAATGGGCCCAGCACAAACCGAGTAAGTTACGCCATGGCAAGTAGTAGGCCTAGTACTAGTAGTAGTACACTTAGGTCTATAATTCTACTTTTAGTCAGAACAAGTACGTACTGTATGTGCATGTACTTGTGCAATGTGTTATTAGGCTTGATATATAAATAGTATGACGGAGTTGGTTGGAAAGGTTTATACATTTTTTTTTTCCTTAACCAATACGAATCTGGTAGAAGGTAGGTAGGAAACACTGAACATGTAGGCTTATATTTTCCGGTAAAAATGTGTCGTGAATTATTATTGTGCACCGGCAGTAAACGGATTATGATGGCCCCGAAGAGACATCATAGTCGTGATTTCTTATCTACGACACGACCAGTTCAACACGACGTTCAATTACGTGATTTTGTTTATGTATTTCGGGGTTTTTTATCAGTTCTTGTAGTTGAAGTTAAATAGAATAAAATTACCAGACGTTCATTTTCTTGAAACTCGCGTTCTAAATTTCTTTTAAAAAAAACACCACTTTTTTTAACGGCAGATGTGCCTTTGCAGCGGTTACCGTACTTGGAGGTCGACGGGAAGATTATTCCTCAAAGCATGGCCATGCATGGGTTTGTGGCCAGGCAGTTCGGTGAGTACTTTCACTGCTTGTACGAGAGAAATTGATTCGCTTCTCAGTGATTCAGATTTCGGAGTCGCAGCCGAAGACGAAGGTTAAAAAAAAGTGTGTTCACATCAACATTTCACAACATTTTTGTGAAATTGTGTTTGTGCTCCGTGCAGGCTTGAATGGCGCGAACAACGAGGAAACGACTAAGATCGAAGTGATCATGGCAACGATTAGCGATCTTATGACGCCACTCGACAGGATTGTGTTTTTTGAGCCGGATGAAAAGAAAAAGGTAAAATCGCCAATGTATTCATTAATCTAATTTATATTTTTCAGAGAAATTTCGGGTGCTCGGACAGCTACTTTGAAACATCAAAATTGGAACTCTTTTGAAATGTTTATTTTTGTGCGTGTTTTGTTTCTCCCCTAGAAAGAGAAAACGGCAGAATTTTATTCGCAGACTGCTCCCAAGTATTTGTCGGGGCTTGAGAAGATGCTAACAGAAAACAATGGCGGCGACGGATTCTTCGTGGGTTCGAAGGTAAAACCTGGATCAACATGGCGGCCACTGTTATGGGCCAAGTTTATCTCGTGCTTTCGCATTTTGGATTCCCGCTTTTTTTTGGAAGAAGTGACAAAAACCAACTAACCAGTTCGCGCCGGGATTATTTTAACAACGCCGAGCCGACCGGCGGGATTATTTTTAACGAAACTCGATCCGAAGCGTGTTCAGGCTGATAGTGCCGGGAAGCACACCCACGCATTTCCGAACTTGACGTGTTTATGCGTCATCCGTTTTGAATTTTGGGAAATGTTTGCGTTTATATACGTCATCCGGCGCGAACTGGTGAATGCACATTTTTTGTACGCATCGTTTCATATACCATTTCAATTTAGTCAAAAGCTGATTGTTCACTTTAATTTATTTCCTTGCCAGATCTCTCGTGCTGACATCTTGTTTTACGATCTCACGGATTTCATGGCTGAGGATGCGGTTAATAAGTATCCCAAGCTCCTGGCACTGAAGAAGCGCGTCGCCAAAGACGCTAATATTGCAGCTTGGCTGGCCAAACGACCGCAAACGCAGTGGTAAACGGAGTACTCCCAGAGTGCTTGGGAATTCTTGATAGTTGACAGTATATGTATTTTTATTGTGAACTTGATAGACACTTCCGTTTAGCCTTAACGTAATGTTTTAATGTATTATGAAACAAGTGAATTAGAGACATTCTGACTTACCAGAGCACTTCTCAATGCCCATTCCTAGAACACTCTTTCTTGAACAATAGCCATCCGTTCGCATCGACACAGAATGTTTTATACCCAGCACATACGACTTGGTCCTTATACCTATACACTCACGCCCCTTAAAAAAAAACACCTAAAAATAATGTCCGAGAAACCACCACATTATGACTGCCACAAAGAGGTTCCTCCGTCTCATTTCTTGCTTATATGCAAACCCGACAATACTAAAACTTCAAGGCAGCGAATTAGACTCCACATGCCAGTAGAGTACATGTACAGCACAGCGTTGCCCGGCGGCGAATATATTTTTACCAAACCTAACTGGCAGATTTCATGAAACATTCAGTAGTTTTGTTTATTCATCGGAATAAAACATGACGTCACAGCATTGTTATTTAGTTAACTTGTTACATTAAATCACTTTAAAGAACAGCTGTTGTCGAGCTGCAATACGTAGTGTCTAGTGGGATGGGCTATGGATCAAAAATCTCTGGTTCGAATCCTGCTGTAGGTCACTTTGTTTTTCCTGGTCAAATGGATATCTTTGGAGTATTTTTAAGATAAGGAAAAAAGGGGCCCAAGTGTTGTACAGTGATCAATGCAACTACTGAATAATTTATGATGCACAGTATCGGACAAGAAAATGGGCACGAAACTAATAGACAGAACAAGTAAACAATACAATACAATTTTTCTTCTTTCAATAAGTAACTTTATTTTCACACTGTACACATGACAGGTGTTTTACACAGTTTAACCCTTGACCATATTTTGACCCAAGTTGATGACCCACGTGGATGACCCATGTACATGTTGATGACCCTTGGAGAGTGTACCGTCTCGTTATCAATCAGCCAGTATCAGCAACATCATTACTGTAAAAAAAAAAAAAAGGAAAATTTGAGTGAAAACGGATCTAAAACAATATATGAAGCACTGCTACTCATACTTACAATGACTTGTCTGGTGAAATTAGGTTTAACCTCATTTTCGCCAAATCAACATGGCCGGTTGGACTCACCTTCTTTCCAGACGACACCTTGGTCTTTGCTGTTCCTCGCACCTTCTTTTGTCTGTTCTTGCGTTCCTTACGCTGCTTCCTGGAGGGTCGCTTCCGCTCGTACAACCCGTGCTACAATTTGCAACGGAGTAAAATAAAACAAGTTTGCATAATATTCAAACAAATATTCATAAAATGTGCAAAAGTTAAGTTTTCAAGACTAAAGTGGAACACCTATTAAACACCATCACTGGATCCACAGAAACTGTTCATAACATAACGAATTCAAGACACCAATGCACTACTTAAAGGTAGGATAGTGAAGATACACCATTTGCAAATATCGAAAAAGATTACTACAGAATTATTAGGAAATATCTTACTCATCTGAAAGTAAATAATGATTCTAGGCATCCAGCCAAATGATAGCGATACATATCCTGTAACTATTCTGATCGCGAAAAAACAAAGCCAGTTGAAAATAAGACAAACGCTGTTTTTCATGCTTTTCTCGGCATCTATGATTGTAAAACTTTGGACAAGTCAGTTAAACGATATTTACTCTGAAAAAAACCACCCCAAATCTATCTATTCATGATAATTCACGCAATTACCAATGGTGTATCCTACCTTAAGTCCCTTTTGCTTTGAGATTCAACACTGCATTTATAAAACTCAAAATTAATCCCACAGTTTATTGCCTACCCCTACACTTTAGTTCAGTTCAGTTCAGTTCAGTTCGTCTCTGGCCGAGTTTTAACTTTATCCAAGGGGCATTTGGCAACAAAGAATGCAATAAAAAACATTTTTTAGTGACAATCATCCCTATAGAAGCAGAACCTGATCATTCAAGAACAATAATGCAAACCTGCTTCTATAGGGATGATTGTCACTTTTGAAACTGGACCTACGACCATTGAAATGACAATAGCTTCGCTCCGCAACGTCGTATCTCAACAATCGAGTTGTCAAAATACGCAAAACAAAATTATGCACTGGGTTATTTGCTTTGATTAATCCATACCCTTTCGGGCCGTTAATTATTGGCTCATTTGTAAGTGTCTCGATACTTTGTGAGGAGTTTAGACTCCAACATTGCTTCGGTGTCATCAGGAGTTGCGATGGTCAAAATTTGTTTTACTACAAGTAGGGCGTTTTACATTCAAACGCTTGTACAATACGTACCCTTGCTAGTCTGTACTTGGGCTCATATTTCTTGGCGAAGTCCAAGGTGTCGTACACCAGACCGAATCCTGTCGTCTTGCCGCCACCGAACTGGGTACGGAATCCAAAACAGAAGATGACGTCCGAGGTCGTCTTGTAGACCTTGGCTAGCTGTTCCCTGACCTCTGTCTTGGGCACGGTGGCTTTGCCGGGATGGAGGACGTCTACGATCATCTGCTTGCGGTTCAGCAGACGGTTGGTCATGAACTTGCGGGTTCGGACTGTCACTGCCGAGTCACCCTTTAAAAGAAAACCAGAAAGTTAGCTTTAAATAGGCCTGAACACAATTAACCTCAGGCGGGACATTTGTTTTGTTTAAAGATGCACCTTGACTGAATTTCACTTTGTTGCCATATTCAGATTACCTTGTCATGCCAGTTTATGGCTTCTTCGAAGTTCGAATGCAAACAGTCAAGAAAAATTTGTGCCACAGCTTACAAATAGTACAATGACATGCGACACTTCTCCAAAAGCTATAGACATGTAGTACTAAGGCATCCCGCATGAAAGACACATAGCCCCTTAAAATTACCACCTTCTTATTCCTCCATGTAGGAGCAAATGAGAGCAAGAGACAGGCGGCCATACGTTTAGGGCGGCTATGCTTAATCCAACATAGGCCGATTTCTTTCACTTTCAGAATGTTCATTTATTCCCGAACTCAACTTCCTAAATTATTCCACTGATTCTGTAACCCAAGTAGGCCTACTGCCATTTTATCTGTTTAACCTCCATATTCGTTAATTCGTGTGATCATACTCGTAGGAATTAGGATAAATATCCCGCTTATTTATATTAATGGCAAATTGTACGGAAATGTTCTAAAATGGATTATCGTTGTTCTTAATGTTACCATTGATTTTATGTTTAGAATAACAAAGATCGACAACAAAATTGCCACGATGTTGAAATTGAATTCATCCCTTTTATACAAGTTTCCTCTTCTATCTCAAAATGTGTTCGGTTAAGTTGATGTTTCGGGATATATTTTAGACCATTCTCCTTACCATGTTGACAACAGTAATGGCTGCCTAAAAGAGGCAATCGTAATGGTAATCGAGCGACTCTTCGGGGTACTATACATACACTGCGCGGGTACCAGTTTACATGGACTGATCAATACGGTGGCCTCGAGTGGCCATAGCAAATAAGAGATATGGAAAGGGAAGGAACTTTTTCGATCATAATATTGGCGTTGGTAAAAACAAAAACGATAACTTGCTATAGGCCTACACGTACCGTACCGACATCTAGATGTTAGAAGTTGCCGTGGTCCCATTATTTCTCTCTGTCCCTTTTTTCGTTATATATTTGGGTTGTGGTAGTGCGCATATAAAACCAAATTCATAGGCATTTCCATTCATTGTTGGCACAAGGGGCATAATATAAAGCCGTATGCGCGGCCACAAATCTACAACAACATCCATTTATTGTATAGCAGCACTTTGAGTTTGTGCACTCTTGTACGAGCAAGGTCAGTTGTTATTGGTGTTCGGTGTGTGTAAGTTTCTGTGAATCAGTAGAATATTATCGTTGGGCTGGGGCTGTGTATAGTTCGGCTGTTTCTACTTAGCGTAAGTTCAATTTTAATGAATACGTACATTCGAATACATGTAATAGCCTATACGTATAAGCATTGACTGCAGTATATTGATATATTTATGTATCACAGGCCTTAACACAGGCTGTGTGAGATTATTTTCCACACGACGACAAATTGCTAACGACAACGTACATGTACATGTACATCATGTAAACCCAGAGTAGCCTATGTATACACACGTAACACACTAGCTTTTGCCTAGGCTCGTGGTCAGCATTTCAGGGCGGGGTCACCCCTAATAACAAAACATCAGTTGCGCCCCCTACAATAATGTACATACATTGTAAATATTCCTGAACTATTTTTGTTCTCCAAAAGGTGTTATATATCTGTAAGAAACTTGTCTGTGCTTCACCCTTAAGTAACTTGCACATACCGTTAGCGCCCTCAATTATCAAATGGTGTCCAGGTCAAGGTGCACCCCCCCCCCCCCCCCCCCCCCCCCCCCCCCCCCCCCCCCCCCCCCCCCCCCATCCCCCCACCAAAAACAAAATAATATATATAATAATAATAATAATAATAAATAAAGATGAAAATGAACAAATTTACAAAAAATCGCCGCCACTGGTTCAGGTGGTTTTGGCATTTTGGGGACGTACAACTGTCGGCTATTTGGGTTAATGACTCAAGAAAAATGTACGTAACCATGGTACCCTGACAGCATACTTCATTGTTGATTAAATTACCCTCAGTGTTTTCTCTTTCAGAAACAGTGAATTGAGCCCAACATGCCTTCTTACAAGCTCTTGTATTTTGATACCCGTGGCCGCGCCGAAGCGACACGGATGTTGTTCGCTGTTGCTAACAAAGAGTTTGAAGATGTCCGCATAACGAAGGAGAATTGGCCAAAAATAAAACCAAGTAAGTGTGTGCGTGTATAAGCGTGTGATAATAGCGTTTTGTCTGAATTAAATAGACCTAAATTAGACCTAACGACGCCATGGCTTTGTTTACATATGCACTTTCCTATGGGAGCGAAGTCAGGACGTCAGACCACTTAGAGACAGACTCGCTCATCGAAAAACGCACATGAAAACAAAGCGTGACGTCATTAGGTCTCTGGCCTATTGAACCAAATCAAATACAAAATCACGAAATGAGAACTGGCATTATGTAGTTCATTAAATCCTCTAACATGATGCATAAAACTACTTTAATTAAGCTTGTATTTTACACAAATAAACCACAAAGGAAACTGACTTGGTAAATTTGCATAAATCTAAAAGCGAACAAAGAAATTGGCAAGGCGGGACTCAAACTTGCGACCTCCGGAATACCGGACTGGCGCCGTCTACCAACTGAGCTATCTTGCCCTATGTCTCCCAAGTTGTCAGTATCTTTGTTCGAGGGCGCCAGTCAGAAGTCATAAACACCAGAATGCCGTGTGGCCAGGGATCACGACCGGTAAGATAGCTTTCTTGTCCTGCCTTGTCTTTGTTCACTTTGAGTCTTTTATTGTCTTCAATTCATTAAGTATCTGTTTTACTTGGTTGCAGCCACTCCACAGGGCCATATTCCAGTGCTGGTGGTCGATGGGAAACAACTTCCTCAAAGTTCTGCTATTGAATCGTTCGTTGCAAGGGAGCTCGGTATAATGTTTTTTTGTTATGATATATAAATTTGACGTCTTTTGCAATTTTCACTGTTTTATTTGTAACAATTTGTTTTCTCAATTGTTTCTCTTATTGATAACACTTATGTATCTGGCTGTCGGTAATTTTCGTTTCCAAATGTTCACTTCCAGGGTTATACGGTTCTACTAACTGGGATGCAGCGCAGATAGACGTTGTACGCGAAACACTAAAAGACTTGATCGACCCTATGATCATGCCAGTAATGTTTGAGAAAGACCAGGCCAAACAGGTAAGATGGCCTTTCGTGAGCACCGCACAAAATAGGCAGCCCCACCCCCACACTCATACCCCGGCCCCACTCACACCCCACCCTACCACACCACCCCACACTACAATTAAACTTACCTTTAACTTTATATTCTTCAGATTCGGATTTTAATCAAGCGTATAAAATAAGTGAACACACCAAGTTATACTGTTCGCATAAATCTTCCATTTTATTTCTTTAGGCAGAAAACGCCAAGGAGTACTATGAGAATGTTGCACCTCCTCATTTGAAGAACCTTCAGGAGCTTCTTGAAAAGAACAAAGACGGGGCAGGATACTTCGTTGGTGATACGGTAGTAACAAAACACGAGATGATGAAGAGATAATTTGTGATTAAGTTTTCTAAAAGGTTTATAGTTTCTAGAATAAAATATTGTCGTTTATTATTATTTTCATTTAGCCTTCTCTTCGTGGCCTTCTTTTTCAGGTAGGTTTTTTTCTGTAGCTGAAACATTACCCCTTTTGACTTAGCTGTTTCTTTTGATGCGTTTTTCATTTTAATCAGGTATCTTTAGCTGACGTCATCTTCTTCGTCACCACGGAATGGTTTGAGCAACCATCTTACGCCAATAAGGGCCTGGAAAAATTCCCCAAACTGGTGGCACTCAAGGACCGCCTGGCCACCAACGACCTCGCCAAGCATCTTAGAGAGCGCCCTCAGGTCTATTGGATCCATGACTAAACGTTGGAGGGCGAGTGTTGTAATAAAAAAGGGTTCATTGGTCTTGCTAATTGATTCTAGTCTTTTGTTTTTAAATGCCACACAAGCACGAGCGACGATAAGATTTCCTACTTTTAACTTAAATTTCGGGCAATTGTTTTACTATCTTTGCGAACATGTTACAAAATATTTATGATGAGTATGTGTTGAGCAACAATAATTTGTGTATTAACCGCATCAACGAATACATGTCGACCTATGTAAATGTATGTTCTGTGTTGACTTTTAACTCATGTAGCAACATCATTGGACAACGTATACATAATAAATTTGTTAACAAAAGTTCTTTAAAGTGCTGCAATAAATTAGCTTTTATGTTGCATTTTATCGTTCGATTTTAAGTCATTCGATATTATTTGCAAATACATGTACATGTACATTTTGTTTATGACATTGCACATTTTATACAAGATGTGATTTGAAGCCTCTGATCACGTTTATAAAATTAGATTCGCTCAATTAGTATTCGCTTTGGACTTTTTGTGTACACAAATGGGGATACACAAAGCATAGACAATCAACGGTTATAACAGTGTATTTCATAATTTGGATGATCACTTAATTGGTACACCCCTTAATAAATATCGTTTGGAAAAAGAAATTTACAGGTAGACAGTGTGTCGTATTGTGTTGTTAAATGTCATTCTCTAAAAAAATTCTGGCCATTTTCCTCTGAAATTACGTAATACATGTACATCGATACTACCGATTCTCTGGAGTTTCGTTTTTTTGCAATATGATAAACTTTGCTCAGCAGCCCGGGGCGGGACCCCCCCCCCCCCCCCCCCCCACGCTCTTCATAACACTGTCACATTACACAACCTTATTAATTTGTTTTCAAGAATGGACTTCGTACTCAAACAATATCTGAAGCGCAAGCACTGTGCATAAATTATGAGTACACAGCACAAACTGACATAAAAAGACTGATTTGGTGATACGACGAACGTTGTTCCTGGTACACTGCGATATCAATACACTAGAGTATACAGCAAGAGTGTTGATATACCGTGTTTATTTATAAGGGTGCCGCTGTTGATAGTCCTACCCCGTATTTGGACATTTGTTTGACACACAGTTGAAGCTAAGTATGTCAAAAATGATGGTTTTAGGCCGGCAGTAGAAGAAACCATCCCAGTACTACAGACGACATCTCGTCACACGCTACACAAAGGCAATCGTCGGATACCATTTCCCCGTCCGCTTTTGCTAGTGGAAACCGTGTGGTTTCGGAAGTTTCAGCAGAAGAAAGCTCCACGGTCAAGTTTTAACGAATTCCGAGTAGTCCAGATTTAATCTTGAATAATATCCCGAGTTTCTGCAGACGACAAAAGGAAAACTGTGCAGCTATAGTTTCGTCGCTCGAGCAGCCGTCTTTCTTTCCGCTCTACCGGTATATGTGTGCAGATTCTACTAGGAAAGCACGCATGAAATTGCTTCATTCGTTTGAATGTTCGAAGTTGTTGTTACTATTGAACTACGGGTGACACAGAAATTAGTTGAAATGTTGTGCTAATTTCAACAGAATCCTTTGACTGAAAGTTGCACTTCACGTTACACGCTTCCAGATTCACACCTTGAGGTATTGGCTTCAAAAATTGGATGCATTTATTGTTATCTGGTAACGCCATAATAGATAAGTTATGTGCCTATTACAAAACAAAAGGAACCTCGCAGCGAAGCACTTAGTTTCCAGGTTTAACACAGCCCAACATTCATTGACCGAGTGAAAAGGATTTTCTTAGCAATGGGTAGAATTCGAATCTTTGACATCGTGGTCGACGACAACGGGTTGGCTGAGGGGAGAGGCTTGCCTATCTACATAGCTGGTGGTGAAGTGACAGGGGTCGTCCATCTTGCCCTTAATGCACCACGAGAGGACATAGGAGGTAAGACTAAGAATGGCCATTCACCTTGTAGAAAATGAAAAGTTTAAGATGTATGCCTATAATGAGACTTTTTATACTTAGCAAACATAACTGAACCGGTAAATATTAAAATGCTTGCACTAATCCTAAATAATTTTGTAATTGTTGGAGGTCTAATTGATCTAATGCATCATGAATCATAAAAAAAGGTAATTATTTTGCTTAATTTTCTATATCGAATTCGGGCGGATTCCAACTTGGTTAATTAGCACTATTTTTTTTTTCAATGCAGAAAGTTATTTTCTTGTACTCGTCACGATTTTTCTCCTGGAAAAAAATCTTAATTTTTATTAACAGAATGTTTTCTTTCCTCAGAAATTTCCATCAAGCTTCAAGGCCGAGCCAAGACGAGCTGGTCTGAAGTCGTCCGATCGCGGACCAGTGTCCTCGGCGATCAGCCAGTAACGTTCACGGGAACGGAAACTTACATCGACGAAATAGTATTACTGTGGAAACAAAGTGAGAACTGAGAATTCTTTTATTAGACACTATGGCTCAAGATAATTATCCGTCGGCAATGAAAGTATCTCAACCCTTGGCCTCGAATCTCATGCATGAGCAAATTGTATAACGTTTATAAATCAATTAACTAATATACACCTGTTTCTTCTTTTACTTTTGACCTCACCTTTTTACGCCCCGCGCCTTACAGCCCATCCACACCAAAGGTTGAACCGAGGACCCTTCGAGTTCCCCTTCCAGTTCCACATCCCAAATGAGGACCTACCTCCTGCATATGAGGGGACCGGCGGTAGCGTCCGGTACAGTCTAAAGTGCGAGATCAGCGGTGAGTCCTCGCTTTCCTACGCCAAGACAACCAAGACAATTGACTTTGCCGGCCGACCACTGGACCTGAATTCTGTTCCAAGTGCGATGGTAAGATTTCACCTCTATGTGCCCTGTTTTTGTAAGCGGCATCGTCAAGCTTCACCGTTTATACATCTCAAACCTTAAAAAAAAGATTGTGAGTGACACAAATCAGATTGACCTTACTGTTATCCGTAAGCAATCCTAAATAAAAAACATGTTGCTGAGAATTCTGACTGACTGGAAATAGGCCAAACTAATTAGGTTCACCGGGTTCACAAAATCCCCCATAAGATGCTAGGTTTACTAGCTGGTCCCGTTTTCTCACCCCTCCAGCTCCCCATCCACGGCGAGTCCGAGTCTCTAATGAGCTCCCTTTGTTGCACCACCGGGTCCATAAAGGTCCAGGCCTCGTCTGACAGACGGGCCTACATTCCTGGTGAAACGGCCTACATCACGGCCATCATCCACGGGTTCAGCGGGACAAGATATGATGTCGTTCTCAAGCTAATCGAGGTTTGTCTCAAGTTTCACTCTTCTTCTATGATTCAGATACCCAATTCTGTTTACTCCTTTGCAGGCCACCAGTGTCTGAACTGTGACAAAAGGCGTTTTTTTGCTTGGTGTTCACCTCCGTTTATTTGTGACGTGACTTGTGTTCCGACTCGGGGCTTGATTTGTGACTAAACTGTGGCTGACTCTTGAGTTCGATTGTAATTGACTTCTGATTGACTTGTGATCCAATTACTCCCCTTTCAGGAGGCCACTCTCAGAGGCACCGGATCCGTCTTCTCCTCTCCCGGTGTCAGTGTGACACGACCTGGCTCTTGCCAGCGATCACAGGTCGTCATCCGCAAAAAGACGAGTGGGATGCTGCAAAGACGGGGCCAGACAACACTTCAGAGAGAACCTCTGATCATTCCGGACTTCAAATCCATCGTCGACAGTGGCTTCCAAGGGTGCAGCATCATTGACGTTAACTACTTTATAAGTGTGAGTTTCTGCTTGGCCCGATGGTCAGCCTTATTCCGTTCTCTGACTAACTGACTCAATGACTAACTGAATGGCGCAATAGCTAAGTCACTGAACTTAAAAACATCCCAAACTGACACTTTCAGGTCCAGCTCGCCTCGGCAAGACTATTTCGTTAATCTAAGAGCTTGCTGAAACTCTTTTCATTCAAATTCACCGCATTTTCGTTGGCTTTATTTTCCCAGCAGGTCAATCCCGTACTTGGACGGCTACGCCGAACAACCGACACTGAGATCCTGCTGCCTGTTACTATAGGACATGTCCCATTCACTGCTCTCCCGTCGTATCATGCATCGACCTCTCACATGGCCCATTCTGTTGGTAAGTTACACCCTGTCAACAAGGATACGTGTCCCTTATAGCTCTCTGACTTCATGTTAAGTCCAATTTCCACATGACCGGCTTAATGTCGGATAAACCAATACGTATGAAGAGGCACGGTCAACTCATGTCCCCACGTACCAACCATGCATAGACGTCCCACGTGTAGGCACTATTCTTTCCAAGCATGTTCATCCATCTTTTCAACTTACTTTTTATTATATAACCTTTGGAGGTGCATGCGCCTTTCCTATTATACCATGTAATTGTTGTTATGTATGGTTATTAGCTTACTCAGTAGTGTTAGAATAATGACTAAAGCTTTCTGATGTATCCGTATTTTTTCAAACAGAGCCACCTCCAAGCTACGAGATAGCAACGTCATTACATCATAAAACCCAACAGCAGCTCAACAACGCTGCGTTTGTAAACCAAGCATATTCTCAAGTTGCAGACGATACCGCGCCCACTACATCATGTGATCTCAGGAATCTAAACGTCGAGCTTTCGCCAATCGCGTCGTCACGCAGAGAAGTCCCGGTCAATCAGAGCGAGCCCCAGCGGTCTAGAGACCAGTGCGACAGCAGACCAACCCTTCCACGCCCGCCTCCAGTTGTCCCGCCTCCTGGATATCGCTCAAATGCTGGAATGGGCAGCCTTGGAATTGTTAACCCCACGTTTTCCAGGGAAGTGAAGAATGAAGAAGATGCTTCGGCTCAAGAGAGCAGGGGAGAGGTGACAAGTGAGGACAATTTCTCATCGGGCGCAAGCAGAGAGCAGGAGCGAGACAGTATTGTCGAACTTAAAGATCCCGCCCTCCATTCACCGCTGCCACCACCGCCCTTGTTCTCGTCTCCTACGGAGGAGGCTTCCAGAGGGAGTCAAGTAAAAACAAACCAAAACCCGCAACTTCGAGATTATTTTAATTTGAGAAGCTCTAACCAAGATGAAAGGCGAGACCGGGAACTGTCTCAAGATAGTTCGATAGTCCCATATTTCCTTCCAACATACGAGAGAGAGTTACTCGGCCGTATCACACCAGAAGACAGTATCGATGAAGAAATAGAGCCAATAGGGCTAAAGTTGCAGTCTTTCTTCCTTCCGATTTCCCGAGAATCCGATTCAGCGCACCTCTTAGATTTAGACTCCCTGGTGATCCAAACAGAGGTGGTAAGCATTGACAGGCTACAGCCCCCGTCACCTTGGAAGGATGAACAATCAAGTTTGTCAGTTTTTCAAATTCCTAGTGATGATGTCTCTATCGCTCAAGAAGAAAGTGCACAGATGCCTATTTTAGAAGAAGTAACAGCAACTTCAGTTTCCGAAAGTCATATCTCAGCTCCGCAAGTTATTATGGTGGACGCTTGGGAGGAGAATACGTACGAGAAATATGACGAGGAGGGCGATTCGCGATCGGACAACAAGATAACAGTTCCTGGTGTTTCCGAGGATGGAAACTCCAAACCGTCTGAAACATCGTTCGTGCCAATTCACTCACCTAAAAAGAACAACATATATATTGGAACCAAAGACATAAAACATGCTAGATCATCATCTGATTTTGCCGAGGTACCATCTCCTGAATCCAGCGAAACTTCGCCTACAAAGGCCAGGCGCTCAGGGAAAATTCTCCAAAGATCAGACAGACCTACTCGCCTCGACCTCCATTCGACCAACCTCAACAAGCAGTTGCCCGACGGTAGTTCCGTGTCACCTTCAAAAGAGTCACTCTTTGGGAATGTCCGAATCGTGCACGACACATCACAGCAGCATTCCAGGACGCCGTCTCCTTATTTCCATCCCGACGACGGTAGAGGGGACCGAGATGATGTGTCTTCCGTCTCCAGCTTCGGTTCTTATTCTCCATCTGTTCACACCCCGAGAGAGAGGAGACGGAGCGATCGCAATGCGGATCGCAGCCGTGCCAGGTCATCCGATCACCTCCAAGAACGGGAGATCAGCACGCTACCCAGGAGTAAATCATCCAGCGGCGGGTTGAGAGAATCTGTCCTGGGAAGTCTAGGTAGACAAAAACGAGCTCTGCAGTACTCGACATCACAGCCTACTACAAACCTGGGGCCAGGAAGCTCTTCTGGTCGTCGAAAAAGTTTCAAGAAGGAAGACAATTCTACCTCGGACTTTCGATCTCGCGGTGATCCTCAAAAAGTGCAACACGCCGTTTCTCTTCCAACAATGGACTCGCATTCGACAACATCAACGCGCATTCATAAGGCCCCGATGCAGCTAGACGGTGATACAAATCGTTCAAAATACCAACAGAGTTTACACCCTTCAAACAAAAGGCAGCTTTCACCACGGGCATCTCACGGAAAACTTGTCCCATCAAAATCATCGAGTCGTCATTCACAGGCCCACCATATTGTTAGGAGCCAAGAAGACAGTGTCAAGAAACGCTCCTCCTACACTTCCGCCATTGAAAACCAGCGAGATGCCAAACCAAGATTGCCCTCTGCAGAGTGGAAAGAAATTGCATCGTCTGCACCCTCTTCAAGACGATATAACAGGGAGAACATTGCAGGAGAGGAAAGACCTAAGAAGATGAAGTCGTGTCTGGCTTATTATCACCTTAAACAAGTCGGAGACGAAGAAGACGGATCTGAGTCAGACAAACACAGACTCGAGACTTTTGTCTAAGACAGAAAAGTTTCATCGCTTAGGAACCAAATAATCAATTGGTCACTTATCACATTACACTTTTGTCTCAAGACATTGGGGCGCAATCTAGACGGTAGATGCGACGAGATGGTAGTAACTCGTTTGTCGAATGTTTTCATTTAAAGATAATGTTGGGTTTTTTTCCAATCCTATTTACAAGTTTAATAATACTCTCGGAAATACTGTCGCTTTGCACTTTTAAAGAGGAAAATGCTTCAAGCCACGATTGTCGCGCCAGTTAACCATTAATAGTTTTAATTTTGTTCTAGATGAACTTAAAAGTTTAATGTTTTGTTTGTAATACATGTACTATAATAGCCAGATTCAAATTTGTGGACAATAAGTAGCATAAATGATAATTTCTGCCTTAAAAAAAACGTAAGTATGCTTCCCTATGACGATATTAAATATTAAACATTTAGTATTTGGTCCATTTTTATTTTATTTATGCCAACAATTTTGACCGACGTGGGGGGAAATTATGGGTAAAGCGCCCTCTTCTGATCTGGCGCTTCAAGATACCAAATCATGAGCACCTTATCAGCAGGGCGCCCTCTCTAATCAAAACCCTCTATTGAAGCAAATAACACATTATCTTGTGTAAAAAAACAAAACCCTGAACGCACTCCCCGAAAAGGAGGTTCTTTCCGGAGGAAAAAAGTTACATTTAAACACAAATAGGATAAAAACAAACTCTTAATAACCTCAAAATTGACACCCAGTTAGTTAATTCAGACTTGTACATGTATGTTTGATGTGGTAACAAGTGGTGGGGGAGTAGTAGGGGGTCTCTAAAGGGTCCCCTATTTAAGAAATTCTTATTCTTCATGAAATTCACGTCATAATTTTATTTCATGTTTGGTATTTCTAGACCAGATATTTAAAAAGATTAAGAATATCTTGACCACAAAAAAGCCAAATCTTGCAACCCCTTCCCCCCAAATGTTTTTTTCTTTTTCAGGCGGTATGAAAATTTCATAAAATACCATATGCTGTGTAATAAATAAATGTAGAATACAAGAATCCCCCTTTTTGGAGGGTGCGTTCATGGTTTGGGCTTTTTACCAAAGATATTCTTATTCCTCATGAAATTCTGGTATAGAAAAATCACATGAGATAAATTCCCCTTCCAGGCGATGCCTGGCTCATTTACAGCTTGGTCTGTAAGTAAAACACCATTGATTCTCGTCAAATGAGAGATCGAATGATATGATACATCTTGAAAGTCGTTTTGGAAATGTACACTGTACCGTATAATGTAAAATATACACCCACTTCGGCAAATCTTCTGCGTATTATGCAAGTCACATGTTTTGCGTGATACAAATATAATTATACTTGTTCACCTTACCTTAATTTTCTATGTTTGAAATTTATTACGATGCCAGGACTTAAAAAAAATTATATAAATGTGAATTAATTGAATGTTGAAGTATCAAGAAAAAAACAACTAATACATGTGAAATAATAAATTATTTCCATACAACTTTATAACAAAATATAGGTAAATGTACCTAGTCAGTTTCCCTTGTGGTTTATTTGTGTATTCCATGTATAAGATAAAAAGTCGCTTCCCAGGTTGTATCGTAAAATTGGGCGCGATCCCTGGCCACACGGCATTTTGGTGTTCATGACTTCTGACTAGTAATTGGTGCGAAATTTGAAACGCAGGAGCGCTCGCAGCAGCAGGCTAAGTTACAGTATACCTATGGTAGAATAGGTCTAGGTTGTCATGGAATTAAGTAGAATTCTAAAATCAATTCTTGGCAACACCTTATTCAAATCTCGAACAGAACTTGCAGACCTGTTTGCTACTACGTTTTAGAACCCCCTAGGCTACTAAGCACTAGCCATTTTGTCTTAGTTCGCTCATAATTTTTGTTTTTTAACTATTGGGCCAAACAAACTTGACAAATTTCACGAGCCAATCAGCGACGTGCTTTCAAATTTGCTCAGCAACTGCAATGTCGACATCTCGTTTACGTACGAGTAGTCGCGCGTGTGTTACGTTTTACGTACATCTACATGTAATCGGCCCTTGAGGCTTGATCGACTAAATGAATCCTGCTGATATTCAATTTGCAATCACCGTCATCGATGTCCAACCAATACAGTTTCATTTCACCAGTTGTTCAGCCTTAACGTTTTAGGTGAGTAAAATGCAAGTTTACACACAGTATCACTCGACTTAAAATGTTGGGGTGTTTTTTGGTTGGTTTGGTGTTTTTTTTGGGGGGGGGGTTTTCAGATCGAATTTCCATTATCACCCAGAAGTACATGTACTCCCCGAAACTAAAGCGCCATCACATACGAAATTCTCATTCAGGACATAAAATGCTTTAATATCTGCAATTTTATTAAGCATTTTGTGTAAATATGTCTACCTTAATAACAACCAGTACATGTAGATGTACCGGCAGAGTCTAAATGAGCTCTAAACAATTAAATGATGTGTGACTAACATAACAAGCCATTGTAATATTTTAGGAAAAGTAGATTATAAATTCTACAATCTAAAAGTCAAAATTAGACACAAGTTACACTCATGACATAAAAACATAGCATTTTCCTTGAATTTAAAGACTGTAAATTTAAGGCTGTAATTGACTTTGCGCTATGACAAATATAAAACATTGAAGAGATACAATTTAATAAATATCAAAAATAGTTTCCATGTTATGCTTTCATTTTAAATTTTGTAAAATGAATTTCATCACATGACAAACAAATTACATGTCATCCATGAATTCAAGACTGTTTCTAATTTTAAAAGGAAATTATTTTATATATGGTTGATGATTAACTTTCTATCGTAATTTCTTGAATGTTTTTGTTGAATAACTGCATTTGTTTAATCAAATCTACTGATCTACTCTGGATCTTAGAGCCAAACATTCTAACCATTAAAATGTCCGAATAACATATAATAGAAACTACACAATGTCAGGATCCACCACAAGAACAGACTTATCACCACAGACAAGTCCCTACCTAAGTTTGATTCATGGTTTCATACCACCACGTGTTTTTTTCAGAAACAAGGAGAAAATCCAAGTTCCATTGTCTTAATTTGGTTTATGCATTTTTAATCGAACCACCACTGTTACCTGTTGGACAACTAAGCAAAAGTCGAGTTATCAGGGTACAAATTAGTAAAGGTATAAATTGGTACCAACGATAAGAGATCGCAAAAGTACTACATACGACTTGACTTTTTCAATTCAGCTTCAAATACGAGAATATTTTACAATTTCCACACTAGTGTAAACAGTTGAAGGATAAAACAACCTCCTTGAAGACTACTCGCAAAAAGATTAAAGTGTGTGATAAATTGTCAAGTGAATGTTAAAAAACCCATAAATATTTATTGACTTTCATTAATAATAATTATTAATAAATCCTGCAATTGTTAAAACCATGATATTACTAAAAAGGTATTAGGTGGCCGATCTGTGCAAAATACCAAATTTAATCTTATGTACAATGTAATAAAAATGAGAAAATATTGAGCAAAGTACAGTTCCCTCTGACTTCTCTGTCGATTTGTATTTCACCAAAATAGCCGTAGCAATTTCAGACTTATTGGTTTACATTCACAAGATGTACAACCCAAACTTTTTCTAATTAGATTCTAAATTTAATTCAATTTCATTGACGAATTCTACAAGTCCTAAAAAGTGTGCTAAAATACTACAGGCAACCAAACTAAACTAAACTAAACTAAAACTAAAACAGTAATATATCCACCGAGGTTCTACCACCACAGACTATCACAATTTTTTTTTTGTTCATCCACGACTGGCTTCCAAAGTCCAATCAATTCCTCTCTACATTTCCATGTCACGTTGGTAGACTTTATAGTAGAAATTAAAAGGTATTTTTGTTTTAAAAAGTAAGAATCCTGTACTTGTGATCTAAAGTCCTGAAAATGTTTGGCCCAGGAAACATTTTATTCACCCTAGGATCGTACAACTACATTGCTTTTGTAAACCAGCTCAACAAAAATCAAAGGACATTCCATTTCTTTACCATTGCAGTTTTTCTATGACTGTGGCAACCCAATAGTTGATCAAATTAACTTGTATGTCGCATCTAAATTAACTTCTTTTGGCAGTAACACACCGTACCTGTGTCTAGGAGTGGCTTTCATTCGCTTCCATGTAATGGTAAGCCATAGTCAAGTAATTCAGACCTGGCCTTATTTAGTCAATTGAATCAGAGGGTTGATACTCGGAATCCAGAAGTGAAAATCAAACTCCTGTGACAGTTCTGAGGTAATTAGAGCCCATACAATTAATTCCCCCTTTTCAATTCTGGTCTACCTCCAACCTAGACAGCTCCCTGGTGTAGACGTCGATGCTGTCTTGGTCGAAGAGGACGAAGAACACCTGCCGGAGAGACGAGGCCATTACAGTCACAAAGTACTTGCTGATGGTCTGTAGAATGGTCTCCGCTGCTGTCTGTTTGGGAAAACCATTCCTGAGGAAGTGAAGGGTAATTTGTCATTGTTAAAGATTACAAGTTGTGAAAAGTTACCAGAAGGATATGGATGTGAAGACCTTCGCTGCGTTTCTCGTGAGGTAAGACTTCAGACTTGTTTCAATTAGACTCACTTTCATGGCTTTACACATGAATGTAGATTTGCTGTTAAAAAAGTTGAGACTTGGATTGAGATTTTTTTTCAAAGGAGTTTGAAATGATTCTTAAAGACTTGAGACTTAAAATGAGAACCAGTATCCACATGCAGTTTGTCCCATCCACAGGGTTCTTGAAAGTGCTTATAAGGGGCTCTCTCTGTTGTTCACGCATATAGAATACAGCAACGTAATTTAATTAGTCTATTGTGAATCATTTGTATTAATTGACCATCATGGGGATACAATTCAGGGGACTTTAGGAGTTTCAGAACAAACGGTTTTGAAGAATTAAAGCCAAGGGAATTTGCCATTCAGAGGTAAGCTTTCTTTACAAATTTCCACTCACCCTCCACTGCCAATGGATGGCAGAGCAATAGACGCAAGGTTCTTCTCATCAGCGAGGATTAAACAGTTCTTGACGCACTTCTCAAGGTTCGGAATGGCATTAGCTCCGCCCCATGACGGGCTGTGACAGCTGATCACGTACTTAGCTGGAAAGTTATGGCCTGGACAAATGGCAGCTAGGCGAACAAGACAAAGAGTGGTATGTTAACCCTAACTCCAACTGCAGGCTTTGCTAGGTTTTGGCAGGTTTGGTATCAAACATTAGCAACTTGTTGTTGGACTTCGACAAGGTAGCCCTGTAGAATCATATCAAAAATGGAATGGTTAGGCTGGTTGAAGTGGTGAAAGATGGGGGTGTCCAGTTTCTTGGTGTTGACAGTCGATCGATGATGAGCATGTATATGATCATTAGGAGACCCAATGATAGCTATGCTAGGAATCTGGTCCTTGATTCCTTCGAGCTTCCCAGGAAGTCAGGGTTGTCATGGATGTATGATGGAATCCTAGGGGCAAGGGGCTAAATAAATAGATTTAAAAGCTCTAACTGAATAGCTTTTCATGTTTCTCAGAAAAGGAAAGAATTACACAATGCAGCTTGATGTTCAAACCAACATATTCCTGTCTCCAGCAGGGCCCATTTAGAGCCAGTACAGTACCTCCGTACAGGTTAATATGTAAAGGCAGACTTGTTTGAAACGAATTACTACTACATTCCAAGGAAGACATACCTCCAGCAACATCAAGGTTTCCCTGCGCTGACTTGAGTTTACTCATCTCGTCCCTGAATTCCTTACCACCAGCACTCTCTAGAGCAGTACCTTGAGAAAACAGGACAAATATAAAGTTTACTTCATTAGTAACGGACGTACAAAGCACACAAAACTTAATAGTTCTTCACAAATAACTGTTCAGGGGATAATTGTGCACAATGCTCATAAGTTTCCAAATTTGTTAACAAAAATATTACAAACATATTTTTATCATTGTTATTATATTTCTGGTTCTGAAACAAGAGTACCCAAGAGGCACTGTAAGCATGCAAGCCTGAAAAAAACAACGTATAGAAGATGATAAGAAGGAATTACAACTTTAGAGGTAGGAGAAACTCGCGGACACAGGTAGGGACTGAAAACCCACTGCATGTGGACTAGGCTTTGTAATATTGTGATTTACTTACCCACTTCCCCTCCCATGTAGAAACTTGCGTTAGTTGGATGAACCACAGCATCTGCCGAGATTTCAGCTATGTTAGACTGGACCACGGTCAACTGTTGGTTTAAATTTGTTTCAAATGATAGGAGCATAGCAAAAAAGATCTAGATGTAACATACCTAAATACACGAAAATCACGAACACTCGGCTTGGAGAACTCCTCGATAGGAACAATGTTTCTTTTGGGTAATCCTTCGGGAGCTGAATGGTATTTTGTCATTGTCTTGATTATTATGTTTTGTATTCTTTGTAATGTTGGTCTGTACATTTGTTTACCTTGAAATAAAATAGAGAAATTGTAAAATTGAGAAAGTCTACACAGGTTGGAATCGTTGGAATCGAAAAGGCCTAAAGGTAGTCTGATTGCCAAACACTTGAGATCCGCTTACCTTCTGTCCAAGAAAGAGTCTCTTTTCTGAAAGCACCGTCTTTCCTGAACCCTGTTATTAATCAACAAGTAGACATTTGTTACTGTAACCACCGATTTAGTTCCGGTAACAATTATTTGAAAAGGAGCCGTTTTGGTACATTTGCCATTTTATGTGAATTAGAAAAAAAATTCTACTTGCTGGTGACTTGTGAAGTTTCAAGAAAACCTTTTTTATCTTTGGATAAATGTTTCAGTTGTACTTGTGAGGCCCAGATACATTCAAGAGTTTCCAAGGAGGAAGGGGGGAGGATAAACCAAGCAGATAATGGTGAAGGCAAGTTGCAGCAATGATGCCGAAGGCGTTTTATACAAACTAGTGAAAGTACACCGATGTGTGAAATGAGGAACCTTACTTTTCCTTTGCCCTTGGCCGGTGTCTTAGGTTTTTTGGCTGCTGGTGTCTTAGCCTTGGAGATGTTCTTCTTAGATGTAGAGGGAGTTTCTTTCTTCTGTGCTGCTGTCTTGTAGATTGGTTTCCTGACGATTGCGGTAGACGGCTGGGAGTCAAACAGCATCTTAGATCTGTAACAAGAAAAAAAGACTAGGCTTTTAAATTGTAGGGGTTTACATTTTTAACATGCTGAGGTAGAAAAGGGTAAACTTAAAAATGGTAATTCAACACATTAGCTTGAATGTCAAAATTGTTTGTCATACATGTAGTTGTTTTATTTTCATGATTCTAAGGAATTAGTTTTAAAAAAGTGCGCCATTTGCAAACTGCCATGATATCTCTGTACTTCAAAAATCGGATGACTCAAGTTATAAATAACTTAGAATTACTAATGTCAAAGTTTGACCAAAGTTATTATTTAATTTAAACAAAGCTCCACTTAAACATTACCACAAAATACCTTACTGTAATCTTTTCTCCAAAATATTTCCTTTAAATCTAAAAAGCCTAATTTCAAAATGGATCCTACACTTGCATTAAAAAAATGAATTTGTAGTTTTTTTAACTAATTGTATAGGAAAAAATGTATAATTTGCCTTAACCAGTTCGCGCCGGAGGACATGTATACACACTACATAGTATACTGTAACGGTTCATTACACTTTAAGGTTCAAATGATGCCGCACTGGATAACTTTGGCTTTACATTTATATGGTAACACTCGATTTATTGACACAATTACGGGAGAATCACAATATACATTCATTAGGCAGCTATCTTGTATCTGATCTAACATCCCATCATAATCACAACGATGACGTCATCGATTGTGGCCTTTGACTTTAGGCAGTGTAGTTGGTGCAAATACATGTAAACAATAAACATATACATGTATGGGCACATACATGTACGGCTATGGAATATGCACCGAGAGTCCCGTTACAATACCTAGTTCCTCTACGTAAATTTTCTTACTTTGGTCCTTTTTTCTTGGCAAGCAACTCGGAATGAATCTTCGGCAACACTCCTCCGCTGGCGATGGTCACATGACGTAGGAGCTGGTGGAGCTCTTCGTCGTTAGCGATGGCCAGTAGAATGTGACGAGGGGTAATGCGCCCTCGCTTGTTGTCGTGGGCCGCATTGCCTGCAAGTTCCAGTATTTCAGCTACAAAATACAAAATAAGCCTTGATTTTATTACATATATTTAAAGAGGAAAAATTTGATATTAAATGTCTAGACTAGTAGTACTAGTAGTAATAGATAAGTATTTGTTTATAATTATCTTCTTAAATTGTCTATGCTTCTCTTCTCTGCAGAACCTGGGACTGTTTAGCCCTACTTTACTGGAATGTTAGTCAATCCAAAAATCTTTTGCAAACTTAACTAGGGACCCGTATTCACAATTCATATATGTGCAGGTGCGGATCCAGGGGAGGTGTCCTGGGGGTCCGGACCCCACATTATATTTTATTTTTTTAATTTTAATTTTAATTTTGCATTGTATTTTTATAATCAGAGCAAAATAGCAGCGTGGTGCTTTCTGTAAAAGATTCCCAATAGATCAAAACGATCAAAATATATAAGAAAAATAGGCTCATAATGTCCCAGAATGCACCTCAGTCAGAGCAGAGCTTCTTCTACTGTAAAACAATTTCTGGGGGAGAGCCCCCACACCCCCCCGCCCATGGCTAGGATAGGAGTAGGACCCCACATTCATAAATTCATGCATCCGCCCCTGATGTGGGGAAACGCCCGGGAAACTAATTGTGGCACTACTTTCCAATCACAAAACAAGTCCGTGAGAAGGCATGGAGGATTCCTTCCTCCATGGTGAGGGCAACGAGACCAGATAAACCATACACGTACCGGTGAGGTACTCGATCACTGCCGCCAAATACACGGGGGCCCCGGCGCCGATCCGCTGGTGATGAGTGCCCAGGCGGAGGTACCGGCACATACGACTCACCGGAAAAAGCACCCCTGCCCTGGCCGATTTCGACACCGATTTGCCCCTTTTCTTGCCCCCACGACCTGACATGATTGTAAAGATGAATGCTTGGCTCCGAAATTAGCGATCAGAGGTGTGCTTGCTGCAGGAAATAGCGATTAAAAATAGGCTCGGTGATTCAGCTTGATAAACTCCGATCCGCGTATACGTACGTACGTACGTATACGTACGACGCGAGGATGGATCGAAAAGCAAGCTGGTGCTTGTTTTCACGTTACCCTTTAAACTTTGATAGAACGCCTTTTCATTCAAAACGTTCTTTTCGTGATTTGTGATTCCATCGGGCGGCACGCGTAATTTTTTTTCCTAGGAGGGTTTATTATCATAAATGGGCGGCTCTAGACCCCTCGCGTTATGATTATTCAGTAGTTTTAACAATGACGCTAATAAATTGTTATTGCTCATTTAACTAGTTACACATAGCCCAGAGGTACATTAAAACACTTAGAAAAACGGCTTCTGTCGACCTTTCACGGTAGCTTAGTGGATAATGGGTTAGGTTATATATCGTTCGACTGGGGTTCTAATTCGCTCTCTGCCTATTTTTCATTGACTATTTTGGTCTCCAAGTTTGTTGTTGGAGTGAGTTTAATATAAGGGAAAATAAGGATCTGAGAACCTAAGTGTCTTCCACTCAGTGTGGTGTAGATACGCCCATTTATGACAATTACCCCTAACCCTCCTAGGAAAAAAATTACGCGGGCGGCACCACCAACCAGAGATTGTATTTGTAGTGCAGGTGCTCCAATTTTGTTTAGGGGAAGTGGGGCGGGGGTTACTAAAGACAACTGATATTGTTTGTGTGCAATTCAAGATTTCAAATAAAACACACCAAAATGTGAAACTCTGTGCATCGGAACCCCTCAACCGGGTACTGGAATATCACCCCGTTGACGTTTTTAGATTATGGAATCGGCTCATAGTAACTTTTCAGATGATGAAAGCAAAAATTTCTTTTGTTGGGAAATTTCAAAATGGGGCCAGGCTACACACAAAAACTAAATATATTTCAAATTGATGACGCTTTACTATAGTGTCATATATCTGTTTAGTTGTAAACATGTATTGGAATATTTATGCACCAATCCTAAAGTTTTGCATAATTTGGCTCATTATAATTCTGGTGCCCCTGATCATTATTTTATTTGTATATTTCAAGTAACTTAGTGGGAAAGCTGTTTACAACTTTGCAGCAGTTTTAATTATTTGTTATTTATTTTTGTGAAAGGAGGTAAAATACGATTTTAGCTCAGTAGTATTTTATGACAGATATTAACATGTAATATTCAAAAATTTATGTTTTTGAATTGGTTTACGAAATTATTATAACTATTCAAATATGTCACTTTGGCCACCCATACTATATTGACTGGCTGGACCCCGCCCACCAGTTTATATAAGCTCAACGTCAGGGGGGCGGAGGGGGGGGGGGGCCTTCGAGGCTGTGATTGCGAAACGCTGTGGTACCGTTCATTCTCAAAAAAGGGGGAACAATTTTCTCAAACGTTGTTATTTACCTTAATTTTTATTATCCAGTGACAAAAATTGTATTTAAAATGAAAAAAGCAGTCGAAAAAAAAATTACGTTGACGTATCGTTGATGCACGTGGAGATTGTGCACAAATACTCGAACGACGTTAACAAATACCTCCCCTAAAAAGGGCAATAATAATCGATAAATTGTGAAAAATCGTGCTTCGAACCCACTAATTTTTTTCCATGGATACGTTAAAAAAGGATGTAGCAGTGATATACTGAATTTAAAAACAAATCTGCCTGTGAACCCCTGGCGTTTTATCGTGTTGTTTTCGAACGAAAATGGCAGAAAATGACATCTCCCCAAAAAAATTCCGTGTAGATCGTGCCTGTGTACCTGGCTTTTCGAACGTTGTATAAATCACTCAATTCGGGGAGCGATACACGGAGCAAATTTGTACGTGTTTCAATGGTGCGCTTCGAGGTAGCGATCTATACGTACTGTGTGAGATGTGTGGCTCTCGAGCACGTGGAAGAATGAATGAAATACATTTCAACGTTGGCGGCGCCCCGCCCCCCCCCCCCCCCCCGATATTTTAAAAACTACGTTTTCAAAATGGCGGCGCCCAGTGAAAGTGACATCGTTTGGTTCGCTGCTTTTTGTCCAACTAATTATTTTTCTTTAAAAGATCCCTGTGAATGCTCAAAACAATCCACCGTTTATAACGAAAAGTATAAAACGTAAATAAAAACCGTGAAATACAACAAAGAAATAAATAATTTGACAATTTGCAAAGAATTTAATTTGGTTGACCTTTTTAATTGCAACACCAGTTAAAAGGTGTACTCTTCTTTGGTAACTTTTGACAACAAATATAAATATTCAACTGAAAAATAAAATAGATAACCAAATCACATTCAGAAAACCACATACACAAATGGGATACAAAATGTAATAAATCTGATATAAGATATTACACAAAAAACTCACTAGTGTAACACTGAATTGTTGATGATATAGGTGGTATACAGGTTACTATATAGTGTTGGTTGAGGGCTATAGAGCGGAGTGTGTACAACTAGACACATAAGAAAGAACAGACGAATCTCACTGCATGGAACAAGTACTGGGCCACTATATGTTTATTTTTCGAACACAGACGAATACTGTCTTACAGGAGATGGTCTCAGTTGAGAGTGTATACTCACTGAGATCCAAAGAAGGTCTGAACCTAAGGCATAGGGGGCTGACTTAAATATTGGGTGCTGCAAGGAGGTGCTATGTGGGCACAAGATAATAAAACAAGGAGACTTTAATTAATGGTTATTAAATACATGTGTGGTCACAAGGACTGGTCCCTCACAAGGTTTCGGGGTAATAAAATGTAGACAGGGTGTCTGGGAGGATTCTGGGCTTGGGCCATTAACTAAATTAGGGTGATCATTAACTTGTCATCAGGGGAAGTAGGATGTTGGGGCTCACAATAAAGAGATACATAAAATGCCACCAGGTTAGTTAAGATGTAGGCTTACACTAGCACCAGTATGAAATAAATATTGGGAATGTAATAAGTTAGTAAAACTTGACACATTGTATAAAGTAAAACAAATATATTTATAAAGTAAAAAATAGATAAACTATTCTTTATATAAAACTCTTTATCAGACCCTATGAATAAGGCACACATTCCAAATAGTACATATTACTTTTAGCTGCAATGGCACAAACTGTTGCCCTGTATATGTATTTTCAGAAATCATTAACACTGTTTTCACAGCAACATGAAATACAAAAGGCACTGCATAGATGTACACAAAAAATATGAAAGAATGTAGTAATCCGGACGCTACTCCAGCAGTTGTGTACAAAACTACAAAGTATATGGAGAGTCGAGAAAATATACATCATATACATGTATTTCATAACAAAATTGAAATTGTTTCTCAATCCCAGATTCATTTTTCCACTGATTTACCGTCATTGAGATGATATATAAATAAACAAATAGTGTCGGGTTGCAACATTCTTCCCAAACAATTGCATGTTCCACAACATAATACACTATAGTCTAATTTTCAACAGAAACTACACAAATATTTTTGTTTTTGTTTTTTTGAAAACTAGCTCTGTGTCACTTTAAAGTAGTTCCTAATAAAGGTGGAGCAAGGACATGTATTACAATATATAGGCCTACTAACAAGTTATTTATATCAAATGGCAGACGAGGTGTTTATTCAAAACAGAAATAGCGAGTGTTTTTTTTAACTTCGTTATCACTTTGTTCCTCTTCGTCAATTGCGACCATGCTGTCAGCTAGGTATTCTTCATTAATATCATAATATTGAATGGTGAATCAATAAAACTATTAGCTTCACTAATTACAGAAACATCGGAAACAGTATCGGAAACATCACTTTCTTGATCGTCATCCACATTTTCAATATTTACATTCTGACAATCTTTACATGAACAGCCAGGCCCACACGGATGATTGGCTTTGGCCTACATTTACACACTCGTGTTTTACACTGAATTTTAGAGCAGGAGCAGCCTCTTGTTAGGAACATTACATTTGCACGAATTCTTTCAATATTTTCATCAGTATCCCATAATAGGTCTAATGTTGGTGGGTTATCTGAATTCTTGTTCCACCCATATTCTGAAACATCAGGATAAAAAAAACACTATGCATAATTATAGGCTACCGGTATGTAATTTATTTATACTGAGTGCTACTGTACTCTCCCATTTTTCCTTTAATTTTTTTTTAAAAATCTGGTCAATCCTAATATGTTTTCATATTGTTTAAAAAGCCATTTTGCAGTGATAAGATTAGAATCACACAAAACACAATTCAGAGCAAAGTGTGTTCCCCCCCCCCCCCCCCAAAAAAAAATTCCGGACGCAGCTTTTTGGACTTTCGAACGAAATATCTCGACAGTAAAATCGTTCACAAAGGTTAAAACAACAAGATTTGTTAAGATAAAAGAGTTAGCATTTAACTAATTGAAGTTTAATTGAAGTTAACGAACGAGGCACAAGAAATAATGCCCAAAATAATATAACGATAAACCATGTTAACGTTATTCAATGGGCCTAACGTTAACGTTATTTATAAACGTCAAGTATATACACACACAGTGTATGACGTCACGCTTTTGCAATATCAACTTGTGAAATTGTGGAATTTGCTTTAACTTTGATTCTAAAAAAACCAATTAATTGACTGTACCGGCAGACACAGTTTTGGTATCAAAATGTAGTTTAATCCTTTTCGTGACGATCTGAGACCTCCATTTGTCTGTTGTTTTTGCTTAACAGTCAAGTGCACCTCAACAATCAAAGGAATACAATTCAGGTAAAGCATATTCAGCATGTTTCTCGATCAAATAAATCGTCAAAAATACTACCAAAACCTGTCAATTTTCATTTTTTTGAAGACACTAATTCATCACGAATCCACTCACCAAGCCATGTTGACCTCATGAATGAAGTACATTGTAACGGGTTTCCTGGTACGTTTTAAAGGGCACTACCATATTCTCGTTCTTTCTCGCAAAATCACAAACGTCCGCGAGATCGCTCCAGCCTGCAAATGGACTTGCCAAAAGGGCTTATTATCGAGGAGGCTGCGTGCTGACTGCAAAACAATAAAGATCACGTGCAAATTTGGTCTGTAACCTTGTTTTTGCAAAGGACAAATTGTCATGCTTAGCAAATTGTTGTGCTTAGCAGCTCTATAAAATTGGCCCCAGGTTACCAACCAAAATTTCTTCTTATTTTTATTTTTTTTAATAAATTTATATTGTTTGCCTTTGAAGTTGGGCTGGTCGGTCATAAATAAAAGAAAAATACGGGAAAAATTGCAGTTCCATCTGATTAGATTGATAAATAAAATGAGAAGTGCATATACATGTACATGTATATTATCTTCAATTTTGTTAAATGTAATGTTTTTTATCATGAATTGACATCACTGCATACAAATAATTTTTTCAGAACGCATATTATTTAACAAAGAGTGTCTTAACCTACAAAATTAAAACCATGTACAAAAACAAATGTGTTCTAATTTTTAAAAACCATTAATCTCTAGCAGTATGATTTTAAACCACACAAAAATAACTGATGGGCACAATACACTGATAAATGTTTTCTACTACATGTATTACAATTTTCAAATAGACCCGGATAAAAAAGTAGCAAAAAAGTTAATAACAATATTCAAAAAAGCATGACAAAGAGAGGATTTCGGAAGGCAAAACCAGGACAAAAGTAGGACTTCTGTGGGGTTTTAGTAGTTTGTAATGTTTCATCCTTAACTAAGCTCTTGTAAGTACAGTTGCATTAACTCCTGTGCCCAAGCCTTCATTGTGTGGACTACACGAGTGTGTAAAACTAGTGTTATGACAAATATTCATTTCATGAGATTTAATTTTTCAGAGTTGTGAGACAAAAAAAGGAGGATATTGTAGAATTTTCAAGAACAAAAAGTAGAAGTTGAAAACAATTGGAATATTTGAAAGCCTGCATCTTGTTTTTCCAGAATCTTCTTTTTGCTAATACAGAGTACAGAACTGGGAGTGAAAATTGTCAATTCTACTTCACTTTGTAGGGATATGCATTACTGACCATGGGTATGAAATGATTACTATAAGTCACCACAAGTTTAACATTAACTCCCTACATAGTTTTACTAAGTAGAGGACCATGTCCTTGAAAATCCACCTCTCACTTTGCTTCACATAATACTTCATGAAACCCAACACTAGTGCTGGTGGGTTTTGATGGACTTAGTACACATGACTTATCTGCCAAAATCAACCCAAATGGGGGGAGGTTGGTTTTATTGGAGTTGGGAAGGTTTGAATATTATTGAGTAATCACTAGTCAGACATTTTTAACACTCTTCTTTTGAAGAGTAAATAAGTTGAGAGAACAAAGCAAGTACCGTCTAAGCTCATCGCATCTGGAGAGTAAAAAATGAAAAAAAATATGATTGGTTATGTTGGAAAATTAAGAATATTTTCATGTGAAGCAGCTATATCGACATAGGAGTGGCAGCAACTGAACTGCAGCTGAAATCGTATCTATCGAGTCCACCACAAATCAGGTCACAAGTCCCGTCGTAAATAATAGGTTGTCTTCCAAGCAAGACAAGGAACAATAAAGGAGTGCCTTTGGTCACTGTATATCTATGGGAAGTGCCATGGCCTCGTGCACTGAATTTGCTGTGCAATGGTACGTGTGCCCTTGGGCAATGTCACACATTGCTTCTCTCTACCCAGGAGTAAATAAGTGACTGTGAGGGCAGAGATGTTTAGAGGTTGATTCAGCTGCCTTGCGCCAAAATGGCAGCATCGAGCTGTATACTCCCCAGGAAGCCGAGATGGTATTTGGAATGCTTCGTGGGCCCAATGACCGGGGTAATATTAACATGTGAAGTGCTTTGACACCTTGTATAAGAGTATAAAGCGCTATATAAACATTAATTTGCATAGCTTGTGAGCGTCTGTGAGGACTTGTGACAGACTCGACTACAAGATTGCTTATTTACCTTTCTTGATATTGCCGCTATGCAGCTGGCTATTATCTGTAGCTGCCACCACGATCTCTGCCACCACGATATCCACCACCACCACCTCCACCACCACCTTCCCTTGTTTTGGCAAAACTGACTTTGATAGTTCGACCATCAAGATCCTACAAGTTGGAAGTAAAACCAAACAAAATATTTCATACCAAGACCACAGATATCAACAAACAGTTCCAGAGATGATAGTGGGAATTTCTGTTGAACCTCGACGACTAAAGTTACTTGTATAGCATTATGTTTATATATAACATTACGCACAGACAGCTAAGCCATGAACTGCACGTATTATTCGTAAAAGCATGCGGCTCATAGCGGGTTTATTTCCTTGCCGCGTCTCACATGTCATAGCCAATACAAAAAAATAAAATTGGATGCGCACATTTTTCATGCCTCTGCGCAACGATTTTGAAGACCGGCCAACTATAACCTGCCTTCAAAAAACGCCCGCTTCGTGATTTTGATCTTGCCCTTAACATTACTCCTTGTTAAAATTAAGGTTTTTTAATTTTATTTTTTTATGTTAGGAATTAATTTGATTGAAATCCAATTCCTAGACAGAAACGGTTCTAAAATTGCTGGGTTCGTGCACATTCATAATAAAATAAGTTGTATTTCGCAGTGAACATTTATCAAGTAGACAGTAGTATTCTCATACTATTTGTCCCATCCACGGGGATCTCCAAAGTGGTACCAAACGTCCTAGTTTGTTAGCGCATTCGACGTGTCCTTGGTTTCAAATTATGAGAAACATTTTGGGCCAAATCCTTCCCTCATTGTTATCACTCAGCGATTTGTTGAAACACTTACTGAATCGTTCAGTTGTCCAATAGCTTCCTTTGCATCTGCTGCTGATTTAAACGTCACAAAACCAAAGCCACGACTGCGACCCGTTTCTCTGTCTGTGATAACGATACCTGCATGCATGTACATGTAGTAGAATAAAGAATAAAGAACAAACCAGTGGTTAGCCAGGAATTGGTGAAACAGAGTGAAAATAAAAACAGTAGCGTTGGGATGTAAGAAAGAAATGGTTATCAACCTCTGGCAGCATGATTGACTAATTGCGACATGATTGATAACGCAACAAAATAATACTATAAAAATCTGATTCTGCCTCAATCCTCAAAAATAATCAGTGGAGGGGTGATCATTGCCTCAATTCTCCATAATCTTCCAGCTATAGTGTTATGGGTCGAGGCAGTGCCAGTGACATGAGAAGCAGTGCGGATGATATTGAACATAATGCAGGGCTCAACTAATCACAACATCCTCCAAAATCAACCGGTACTAACCGGTACTGCATTAAGCCTCAATTCTCCAAAATCCTCAAACTGCCAAGAATCGTTAAGGACTGATGAGGGTTTAAGGTTAAATACATCTTACGTTATGTTGTACACTGTAAACAAAATAAACTGATATCCTTACACTCTGTCACGTTGTCATTTTGGCTGAAGGCTTGGTGGAGATCGTCTTCAGTTGTATTGAAGGACATGTTGCCAACATACACCTTATTCGAGTCTTGATCTGCCATATTGTGTTCTAGGGTGGGAAGAAAGTAAAAAGTGATTTATAGCACCTACACTATTGGCACGGTATTTTCACTTTTATCCACCTGTGAAGAAACACCATGATTTAGATCTTGTGCGCATGCACTTAATGGAGTACGCGAGCCAACCCGTACGCGAGCCAACCCGTACGCGAGCCAACCCGTACGCGAGCCAACCCGTACGCGAGCCAACCCGTACGCGAGCCAACCCGTACGCGAGCCAACCCGTACGCGAGCCAACCCGTACGCGAGCCAACCCGTACGCGAGCCAACCCGTACGCGAGCCAACCCGTACGCGAGCCAACCCGTACGCGAGCCAACCCGTACGCGAGCCAACCCGTACGCGAGCCAACCCGTACGCGAGCCAACCCGTACGCGAGCCAACCCGTACGCGAGCCAACCCGTACGCGAGCCAACCCGTACGCGAGCCAACCCGTACGCGAGCCAACCCGTACGCGAGCCAACCCGTACGCGAGCCAACCCGTACGCGAGCCAACCCGTACGCGAGCCAACCCGTACGCGAGCCAACCCGTACGCGAGCCAACCCGTACGCGAGCCAACCCGTACGCGAGCCAACCCGTACGCGAGCCAACCCGTACGCGAGCCAACCCGTACGCGAGCCAACCCGTACGCGAGCCAACCCGTACGCGAGCCAACCCGTACGCGAGCCAACCCGTACGCGAGCCAACCCGTACGCGAGCCAACCCGTACGCGAGCCAACCCGTACGCGAGCCAACCCGTACGCGAGCCAACCCGTACGCGAGCCAACTCGAGTTGGCCGGCGTACGAGTTGACCAATCTGCGTACGAGTACGAGTTGACCAATCTGCGTACGAGTACGAGTTGACCAATCTGGGTACGACGAGTTGACCAATCTGCGTAAATTGGTTCGACTTCGAGTACGACGAGTCGATTACGACGAGTTGACATGTTCCCCCATTCCTCCATGGTTCCCCCAAACCAAACCAAGTAAGTTCAAGTAAAAAGCTCAATAAAATAACATATCAACAACAGGCCTCATTCGTCATTGTAGTTTATTATGCTGTATAACTTACTGTTGTTCGTGAGAAATACTGTGCCAACTGTTTCTTCAGCTTGGCATGCCTTGTGGACTTAAATGAAGGGCGGTTTCGAATTGAGATGTTTACCCAATTGTTGCAATAATTCGCGATATGCGCGATGCTATGCCAATGCGGTCACAAAACCCAGCGCACGCGGTTCGGGTGTCATGTAAAATAGTACCCACACTCCACAGTGTAAAACAAAAAAATTAAGTATCATACTACAGTTAAAAAAATACCGTACTATTAATATTATATTATTTAAAACATGTCTGTAATGATAACTGCTGACTATGATTGGCTATTGTTTTATTTAGGCAATTAGTGCCAAACCTTTATACGCAAAAAACACACACACAATAGCGGGGATGGCGTAGTGATTTGGTCCAGCCGGACTCGCATGGGAGCGGCGCGCGCAGGTGGGGCGGAGGGGGGGGGGGCCCTTCGAGGCTTGCAAAACGCTGTGGTACCGTCCATTCTCAAAATAGGGGGAACAATTTTCTCACGCGAAAAATAAAGAGTTTTTGGCATCCAATCTTAACATCTTGTCTTTTGTAGTTGTAAAACGTTGTTATTTACCTTAATTTTTATCATCCAGTGACACAAACTGTATTTAAAATGAAAAAAGCAGTCGAAAAAATTCGTTGGGCCCCCCCTTCGCCCCCCCCCCTGCTCAACGGCTCAACGTCATGATTTAGAAAAAGACTGGTGCCTCATAAACGCTTAAAAAAGTTATGTAAATATAGTAAGGGAGAAGGGATTTCGTACTAAAAATTGATTTACTTGAGTTTAGTTAAATTTCGTGCTGAAACTTGTCCGTACCGTACTTTGTATAGGGCCTTTTGGCCTTGAAAAACAGCAACTTATGTTTCAAGGTAGGAACAGTATTCTTCATGTTTGATAACTGTTAACTCGGCCATACTGCGAGAGTTTTCTTTGTTACTACTAATGTAAACACACTCACAGTTATAAACTCGGCGCAACCTGCAGTGCAACATTTTCTGTTTCATAATGTGTTGTAATGACACGACTCGTGAGGGCGCGCTTACATTTAACAGCGAGTTCATGCAGCGTGGAAACAAAAAAGTTATGAAAGTACTTCACTCAGTACTCAGTAGAGTCCCCAGTATTAACCTCATCCAAAATCATTGTGTGTCACATTGAGTCTTTAATTAACCTGGATCCTCCATATTCCTTCAGGAACAACAAAAACTAACCTTAATCCAATGATGCTTTATTTAAAGCGATCGTATACGTTTGGTAAATTACTTCAAAAATTAATGGCAATAAAAACTTACTTGGTAAAAAGTCAGGCCCGTACGCAGGGGGGGTGCGAAGGGTGCGTACGCACCCCCCCAAATTACTAAAAGGTCCACATTTTCCGGATAAATAATGGTATTTTGATGTAGAAATAACTGTACTGCAGGCACACGAAAAATTTGGTCCCATTTTTGGTCCCATCAGTACAAATTCGCCCCCCAAATTACCAAAAGGTCCACATTTTCCGGGGTAAATAATGGTATTTTGATGTAAAAATAACGATACTGGCCAGAAAATTTTTGGTTTCATTTTTGGTCCCATCAGTACAAATTCGCACCCCCCCATAAAAAATCCTGCGTATATAGATATATTTTTGACTGACCAACCGGCCCAACTTTAAAGGCAAAACCAATATGTGACCTGTCATCACAAAATGAGCGTAAAGTCGCACGAAGTGATTTCCCAGTACGGCCAGTCAAAGTCAAAATTTGAAGGGGTGGTCGATTTTGAGATTATATGGTTTTTTTTTAAGATTAAATCCCCAACAATCAATTCCCAATTTTTCAGGACGATCAGATAAAAACAAAATTCGTTTTTGAGACAATTTTGACTATGCCTTTCTATGCCTTTCACACAATTTCTCGCTAGAAATGCCCGTTTTCTCATAATCTCAGTATTAAGACTCGAGACTAAAAAAAATAAAAAAATAAAAAAATTGGGTATCAAACCTCCAAGTGTTATATACCATTGGAAAGCTCTGTTTCCACAGAATTTAGAAATACCCATATCTCAATTTTTGATTTTGCCGACTTTACGCTCATTTTGTGATGACAGGTCACATATGAGAACCACAAAAATAAAAAGGGATGCCCTCATCAATGATTACAAAAGTTTTTTTAAATAGGTCAGCGTCACAATATTTGCTAAAAAGGTTATTATTATTAATTCTCATTTTTAAAAATTTATATCAGTTACAAAGACCATTAGCCGAGCGTTGTTGCTGAGAAGAGTCAGACTCATAGAAGGTGTTGTCAACCGTCACGTTACTATGGCAACAGACCGGCCAGTGGAGACAAGTATCCGACAAAAGCTGACTGAGACATTTCAGGTTATTATTGTTAAAGAGAGATTGCAATAGCCTCCCCCCCCAAAAAAAAAAAACCACCAAAAAAACACCACCAAACAAACAAATATGAAAACTACAGAAATAAAAATTGACGTCCTTGTACTTTGTCTCTCAACTAAACCTGGAATACAAAGTACAGAACTGGAAATTAGACTATTGTCTATTGCCTATTTTCTTTATTAACCTTATCAAATCCATTAAACCCCAGCACCAAAATATAATCTCACTGAAAGTTGCTCAAATTTAATCAAATATAAATTACAATTTAAAAAAATTAGTTTTCATTTCTTTTGACCCAGACTACGAGATGCAGAAGAGTAAACACTCTTAAATTGTCGAATCTCACCGCTGCCACCAATTGTAACACTGAATTGTTGATTATATAGGTGGTATATTGATACCGTTCCTAAGTCAGGTTACTATAGTGTTGGTTGAGAGCTATAGAGCGGAGTGTATATAACTAGACACCTTCCCCTTTGTGTGCAGCCTGTCCATCTCGATGTCATCAATGAGAGTTCCATGCACAATGTTCCCCGTGGCTCCGAGACGCACTTCAAGGTGGTGGTCATCTCAGAGAGGTTTGACAAGGAGAGTTTGATCAAGAGACATCGTCTTGTCAACGACACTTTAAAGGAGGAGTTAGAAGGACCCGTCCATGCGCTATCAATTCAGGTTGGGGTAATTCCCACAGTTATAGTCGGGCAGATGGGTGCACAAATAGAATTGTTCACTTGATGATACAAGAGTGGAATTTGGTGCATAGTCCGAGTATTTCATAATGAGAAAGATATTTGGCTCATAGGACCATTGCAGATTTGTCCTTTAATTTACCGTGCAGGGTATTTTGGCTAGAAACCCTGCCAGACGCATCAGATTGCATACTTTGTCACATTGACTTGTGTGCAGAGTCCAGCAAGGTCAAGCAGTCACCACAGATGCACTGTGCTAGATCTGGCAGGGTTAGGGTTAAATTAAACAAAATATAGGCAATTTTTTTAATTTAAAATTTGTTATTATACCTATTTTTTTCAAAATATATTTTGTATATATTTGCGATAGCCCTCTAGTCAAAATTTTATATCTTTCTCAAGACATAATCTGATTGTGTGCTAAATTCCATGCTAATATCATTTGATGTTTACACCAATTTGCCTTGCTAGTTATAAAAGGACGTGTAATTTTGTTTGTTTACACACACACGTGCGCGTGCGACATTGAGACAAAATCAAGGCGTTGAATTGGACGGTGCAAAACCGTTTTTGCGTTCCAATCCTCGCATTCATTTTATTTTTAATGTGGCTTAAAACGTAAGCGTATTAATAATCGCAAAATTTTAAATTATTAATCAGAACAGACTGGTATTTGTAATTAACTTTATTTTATTACTTTCATTTCTATTTGCAAGTTCTAAAAAAATGAATATTTTACTTCATTTTTATTTTAAGATGGCCAGCATGTGTATAAGTTGTGTTGTTGTCATGTTTGTCACTGCAGGCCAAGACCCCTGCCCAGTGGAATCAGAATAACAGTGTCAGCCAATCACCTGCTTGCCTTGGTGGAATGGCCCGGGAACAAGCGCAAAAGGACCAGGAAAGGTGAGAACAGAAGTAGTGGAGTGGCCACTGAACATGTACAACTTGTGGAGTAGCCATAGAAGCACAAAATCTGCCCTTTCTTCCAATTTGATTGTATGCAAAAAGCTGTTAAACATTCTCATTGGCTTGTAATTTATTGTAGACAATTATGATTGTACAGAGAAAATAAGTGAACATAGCATACATCATTTGCAAACATCAAAAAACAACCTACTAATTTTTTCTTGAATTTTTTTATACACTTTTCAACTTGCAGACAAAAAAAAAACATTACAGGATGTACAGTTTTAACCAGTTTGTGCCGGGATTATTTTAACATCACCGAGCCGATGCGTGTTCAGGCCGATAGTACCGGAAAGCACACCCACGCATTTCCGGCCTTGCTCGCTGCTGACAGACTATTCCGGCTTTGCTCGTGGCGTGTTTATGCGTCACCCGTTTTGAATCTAGGGAAAATTTATATACGCCATCCGGGGCGAACTGGTTAAAGAAAAAAGAAATTGACTATGTTACGAGTGGGCCTTGTCTGCATTGATGTAAACAAACTTCAAACGTCAGGCTTTTCAAAAATTCTACTTTTTTTCTAGTTTTTCCTAGCTTGCTCCTAGTTTTGTTAATTTTTGAAAATTTGTCCTGCTTTGTTTTGTCCCCCAGCGTGCCAACTCTGAAAAATGTCCATAGGCTAAACATTTTCAAATTGTCCATCATAACTGATCCTTAATGAATCATCCATATTTTCCAACAGGTCAAATGGGCCATCATGAAGTCCAATCTGGGATGGACTGTCCAAAATAGCAACCAGGATGACCGAAAGATGCCCACATGCCTCTTGGTAAAAATTGCAAGGATTATTACCTTAATTTCCCCCATCTTGCTGGGTAACACCAACAGAAACTTTAGAAATGTGTCCTTGACAAAAAGAAAACCCATGAAACTAGGTTCCTCATTTTGCATTAAAACATCACATAAAAAGATTAAAGCTTTACATATGAAAACAGAATAACTGTCAAGAGTGACTATACATGAAATACAAATATTCATATGTATACAACTATCACAATGTAACAAGGTTACTTATGTAACGAGTCTGTCAATAATGTGTCTTTCAATATTCCATTACTATTTTACATTACTTTTGGACCACTGAGGGAAAACTTATTCACAATTGTCTTGTACTCTTTCATTCCAGGTTTTTTTGAGGATGGCATCTTCAAACCTAAGAGGCATTTAGCTGCCACAGCCCAGTATCTACACTGAAGATTGGAGTACAGAAATCATCAGTGTTTAACAGGTAAATAAGAAAAGACTCAAGAAATGACTCAAAAAATATAGGTGGTATGCACCATTTGCAAACATAAAAACCAAAAAAACTACTAAATAACTTTACTGGACTTGAGGTGAGTAACAGTCTCAAGCATCCTGTGAAATCACAGCATCTGGTTTGCTGAGGTTTTTTAAGAACAATTTAATTTTGTACCAATTTCCAATAATTTTCTACTAGGCAATTGTTGGAAAACCTTAAATTTTTTATTTTTATTTGCCAACTTGTTTGATTTTAAACCTGTTAATTTCCTGATGTTTATAAATTGCTCTGTTTCATTTGAAGAAAGTCAAAGAACCAGTCTACAAAAACAACTTTCTTTTTTTCTAGTTTTCCCAGCATCTATGAACACAAGAGGTTAGCGTCACAATATTTACTAAATATAAAACCCCTTAAGGCATCCATTTTCAAAAATAACAGCAAAAACAAATGATGTTTTACGACTGGTCACTAAAATTGTGGTTGTTTTAGGGGTACCGTTTGGCTTCTTAATTAAAATAAGGCCAATCATCAGGGGGACACTGATAATTTTATAGATTCTATAAAACTGACACCCTCGGCATTTATTACAATTTAGGGCAAATAAAGAAAAAAAATCCTCATTAAAGGACCATGCGATTATTATTTTTCTTTGGAACACATTTGTGCAACTTTCTACTCTAAATGTATTCAAACAATTTTACAACTTTTTTATTTTTGTTGTTGAAAAGTGTAGTTTTGTAAACTTTAAAAATTGTCCATGCTCTTCTGGACAAGTGAGGGCACTGTTGCTGTGATGTCATTAGAGGAAGACACTTTTCTGTTCACATTGTTAAACTTAAATTTGTACATTAAAAACATTTGTGACAAAACGTTTATTGTGTTGCATGTGGTAAAATTACATTTTATTGATAATAGCTAGGACGTACGTACATGTATTATGTTAATACTGGAAATTAACTGATGTTTGCATCTTGCAGGTGCATTTTTCTGTTATGACATGAATAACTGAAACCCCATCTGAGAGTGTTTAAAATAAATTACTTAAAAGAATTCATTAATTACCAAAATTGTGTGAGACTAGTCTTTAATTTAGAATGTTGTTCTCTAAAAAAAAGGGTACTTTTACGGTCTAAACCGTTGTATTTTATCTAAATTCACCGTTTGTTTTATTAATACGAATCACATACAGAGAGACCAGCTAATATTACATGCTATTTGATAGGGAATAATGTGCCGGGTACCAGCTATAATATTATTTTATCTAAATTTTATCTAAATTCACCCGTCAATAGAGGGCGCCAATAGTTACATGCGTTTGGGACCAGCTAATATTACATGCTATTTGATAGGGAATAACGTGCAGAGTACCAGCTATAATATTATTTTATTTTTTGAATGATTTTTATAATAATGATGCACAAATGTCTCTATTGTCCCTTAAAATAATTGATAAGGGGTTAGCCTGCATTTATATGCAAATTAGGTCAAAATATGATAATTATGCAAAAATATAATTATGCAAAAATGTCTCAAATGCCCTTAACATAATTGATAATGGGTAAGCCTTGCATTTGTATGCAAATTAGGTCAAAATATGATACTTATGCAAAATTGTCTCCATTGTCCGTTAATTTAATTGATAAGGGGTTAGCCTTGCATTAGTATGCAAATTAGGTCAAAATATGATAATTATGCAAAAATGTCTCAAATGTCTCTTAAAATAAATGATAAGGGTTAGCCTTGCATTTTTATGCAAATTAGGTCAAAATATAACAATTATGCAAAAATGTCTCCATTGTCCGTTAATTTAATTGATAAGGGGTAAGCCTTGCATTTGTATGCAAATTAGGTCAAATTATGATAATTATGCAAAATGTCTTCATTGTCCCTTAAATTAATTGATAAGGGGTTAGCCTTGCATTTGTATGCAAATTAGGTCAAAAATATGATAATTATGCAAAAATGTCTCAAATGTCCTCTAAATGAATTGATAAGGGGTTAGCATTGCATTTGTATGCAAATTAGGCCAAATTATGATAATTATGCAAAATATCTCAAATGTCCCCTAAATTAATTGATAAGGGTTAGCCTTGCATTTGTATGCAAATTAGGTCAAAAATATGATAATTATGCAAAAATGTCACAAATGTCCTCTAAATTAATTGATAAGGGGTTAGCCTTGCATTTGTATGCAAATTAGGTCAAATTATGATAATTATGCAAAATGTCTCCATATTTTCCCTTAAATTAATTGATAAGGGGTAAGCCTTGCATTTGTATGCAAATTAGGTCAAATTATGATAATTATGTAAAATGTCCTAATTGTCCCTTCAATTAATTGATAAGGGGTTAGCCTTGCATTAGTATGCAAATTAGGTCAAATTATGATAATTATGCAAAATGCTCCATATTTTCCCTTAAATTAATTGATAAGGGGTAAGCCTTGCATTTGTATGCAAATTAGGTCAAAATATAACAATTATGCAAAAATGTCTCCATTGTCCGTTAATTAAATTGATAAGGGGTAAGCCTTGCATTAGTATGCAAATTAGGTCAAAAATATGATAATTATGCAAAAATGTCTCAAATGTCCTCTAAATTAATTGATAAGGGGTTAGCCTTGCATTTGTATGCAAATTAGGTCAAATTATGATAATTATGCAAAATGTCTCTATATTTTCCCTTAAATTAATTGATAAGGGGTAAGCCTTGCATTTGTATGCAAATTAGGTCAAATTATGATAATTATGCAAAATGTCCTAATTGTCCCTTAAATTAATTGATAAGGGGTTAGCCTTGCATTAGTATGCAAATTAGGTCAAAATATGATAGTTATGCAAAAATGTCTCAAATGTCCTCTAAATGAATTGATAAGGGGTTAGTTAGCCTTGCATTTGTATGCAAAATAGGTGAAAATATGATAAATATGCAAAAATGTCTCCATTGTCCCTTAAATTAATTGATATGGGGTTAGTCTTGCATTTGTATGCAAATTAGGTGAAAATATGATAAATATGCAAAAATGTCTCCATTGTCCCTTAAATTAATTGATATGGGGTTAGTCTTGCATTTGTATGCAAATTAGGTGAAAATATGATAAATATGCAAAAATGTCTCCATTGTCCCTTAAATTAATTGTTAAGGAGTTAGCCTTGCATTAGTATGCAAATTGGGTCAAAATATGATAATTATGCAAAAATGTCTCCATTGTCCCTTAAATTATTTGATAAGGGGTGAGCCTTGCATTTGTATGCAAATTAGGTCAAATTATAATAATTATGCAAAATGTCCTAATTGTCCCTTAAATTAATTGATAAGGGGTTAGCCTTGCATTAGTATGCAAATTAGGTCAAAATATGATAGTTATGCAAAAATGTCTCAAATGTCCTCTAAATGAATTGATAAGGGGTTAGCATTGCATTTGTATGAAAATTAGGTCAAATTATGATAATTATGCAAAATGTCTCAAATGTCCCCTAAATTAATTGATAAGGGTTAGCCTTGCATTTGTATGCAAATTAGGTCAAAAATATGATAATTATGCAAAAATGTCTCAAATGTCCTCTAAATGAATTGATAAGGGGTTAGCATTGCATTTGTATGCAAATTAGGCCAAATTATGATAATTATGCAAAATATCTCAAATGTCCCCTAAAATAATTGATAAGGGGTTAGCCTTGCATTTGTATGCAAATTAGGTCAAAAATATGATAATTATGCAAAAATGTCTCCATTGTCCCTTAAATTAATTGTTAAGGGGTTAGCCTTGCATTAGTATGCAAATTGGGTCAAAATATGATAATTATGCAAAAATGTCTCAAATGTCCTCTAAATGAATTGATAAGGGGTTAGCATTGCATTTGTATGCAAATTAGGCCAAATTATGATAATTATGCAAAACATCTCAAATGTCCCCTAAAATAATTGATAAGGGGTTAGCCTTGCATTTGTATGCAAATTAGGTCAAAAATATGATAATTATGCAAAAATTTCTCCATTGTCCCTTAAATTAATTGTTAAGGGGTTAGCCTTGCATTTGTATGCAAATTAGGTCAAAATATGATAATTGTGCAAAAATGTCTCAAATGTCCTCTAAATTAATTGATAAGGGGTAAGCCTTGCATTTGTATGCAAATTAGGTCAAATTATGATAATTATGCAAAATGTCCTAATTGTTCCTTAAATTAATTGATAAGGGGTTAGCCTTGCATTAGTATGCAAATTAGGTCAAAATATGATAGTTATGCAAAAATGTCTCAAATGTCCTCTAAATGAATTGATAAGGGGTTAGTTAGCCTTGCATTTGTATGCAAAATAGGTCAAATTATGATAATTATGCAAAATGTCCTAATTGTTCCTTAAATTAATTGATAAGGGGTTAGCCTTGCATTAGTATGCAAATTAGGTCAAAATATGATAGTTATGCAAAAATGTCTCAAATGTCCTCTAAATGAATTGATAAGGGGTTAGTTAGCCTTGCATTTGTATGCAAAATAGGTGAAAATATGATAAATATGCAAAAATGTCTCCATTGTCCCTTAAATTATTTGATAAGGGGTGAGCCTTGCATTTGTATGCAAATTAGGTCAAATTATAATAATTATGCAAAATGTCCTAATTGTCCCTTAAATTAATTGATAAGGGGTTAGCCTTGCATTAGTATGCAAATTAGGTCAAAATATGATAGTTATGCAAAAATGTCTCAAATGTCCTCTAAATGAATTGATAAGGGGTTAGCATTGCATTTGTATGAAAATTAGGTCAAATTATGATAATTATGCAAAATGTCTCAAATGTCCCCTAAAATAATTGATAAGGGGTTAGTTAGCCTTGCATTTGTATGCAAATTAGGTGAAAATATGATAAATATGCAAAAATGTCTCCATTGTCCCTTAAATTAATTGATATGGGGTTAGTCTTGCATTTGTATGCAAATTAGGTGAAAATATGATAAATATGCAAAAATGTCTCCATTGTCCCTTAAATTAATTGATATGGGGTTAGTCTTGCATTTGTATGCAAATTAGGTGAAAATATGATAAATATGCAAAAATGTCTTCATTGTCCCTTAAATTAATTGTTAAGGGGTTAGCCTTGCATTAGTATGCAAATTGGGTCAAAATATGATAATTATGCAAAAATGTCTCCATTGTCCCTTAAATTATTTGATAAGGGGTGAGCCTTGCATTTGTATGCAAATTAGGTCAAAATATGATAATTATGCAAACAAGTCTCAAATGTCTCTTAAAATAATTGATAAGGGATTAGCCTTGCATTTGTATGCAAATTATGTCAAAATATGACAAATATGCAAAAATGTCTCCATTGTCCCTTAAATTAAATGATAAGGGGTTAGCTTTGCATTTGTATGCAAATTAGGTCAAATTATGATAATTATGCAAACATAAATATTACACCTTACCTTGTTTCTTCGATAAATATATTAGTTTTTTGTGTGTTTTGAGTACAATCGGGCATTTTCAATTTTTGACCTACGTGCTTGAAGTTTTGTACATAGAGGAGGCCCTCTAGTGACAATCAAACTTCCCTTGCCATGGCGAATGCGCCCACAGCCCTTTAATGTTTTTATGGTTAACAGAGGGCGCTATATACGTTTTACGGTCCAATGACATTGAGGCCGAGTTCGGGCGGTCTGTTTTTGACACGCGAACTATGTTCTCGCGCTCGAACGGCGGGGACGCGACCCGTGAACATTGCACTCGGAACAAGAACACACACCACCTATGGATCAGGGTTTTGCAAGAACAAGTTACGCGTGTCAAGAACAGACCACCCGAACTCGGCCTAAATTTCCTTTAAAAATTACCCGTCAGTAGAGGGCGCCTAATGTTCATATTTAAAACGGGAAATTGATTTATACCATGGTACGGTACCATTTAATTCTTATGTGCTGTCGATACAGGGCGCTCCAAACCGTAAAATGTATATAGCGCCCTCTGTTGACAAAATATTCAGTTTTTAAACTGCAAACATTTAGTAGAGCGCCCTCTTTTGACAGTAAATTTAAAATGTAATCCCTATACCATGATGTAAAAGAAAATGTCCCCATTTAGAAAGAACAAAGTGCAAAAACACACTATTTCTTCAATTCTTGTGCAATTTGGTTTATTACCATCTGTCATACAGAGGTGGTGGCTTTTAATATACATATACTGTACAACCTTTTATGAAATGCAAGACAAGAAAGCACATTTACAACTTGTGGACAGAAGTAGTATTGTTGAATTACATTTGAAAGAAACACATCTATGTATATCTGCATATGGTGTAGTATAAGCCACTTTGGAGTTCCGACTGCGCATGTGCACAACAAGATTCAACAATTTTTCTCAAGGATATAAACACGGCAGACAAATGCACAAGGCTATGGGGGACGTGGTAACCGAATCTGCATTCTGTATATTTTCTTTTGAAATCGAAAAGACGATGGGCACTTTGTTCGAACAAAAGTTTGGCCACACAAAACACCTGAAAACACCAAAACGTAAACAAAAATATGTTACTTAGTAACTTTAAAACACGACGATCTCTTGAAATTTGCTGGTACCCCGCTATGCTTTTGCACGCAATCGATGAAATGTTTATATCAAAAGAAAAATCGTCAAATCTTCATGTGCGCATGTGCAGTTGGAATACCAAATTGGCTTATTAGATGAGGATTTACATTTTTTTGGTCTAAATGCAAATTTTAATCAATACCATATGTTTCTCACACTCATTTTGTTGAAACAAACGTAGTTATTTCCAATAATTCATTTTTCAGTAGAATCTTTGAAACGGACGCTACATCCATCATGCATGGAAGACGTCACGGTTTTATTATTGCAGTCTTTTGTATCGACCATAATTATAGTCGTGGTTTAAGATGTCGCAACAGTACATGCAAATAATTATTACATGTTCAACTGTCTGAATTCTATCTAGATTGGGCTGAAATATTTCAAAACAACTTTGAAACTGTTTCCATTTAGTTTTTAGTGATTTTTCCAGAGTTGTATTCAAGGTCCTACAAGTCCTTTCACAAGTCCAGTCACAGTATTTATATAAAGCCATTCGTAATTAACTGGTTAAACAATGACAAAATATGCTTCTGTTTAACAGTTCACCTATAAATAGCTAGTAGCAAGCTTTCAAATCGGGACGGGAGACAAAGAAGACACGAAACCGATTATGTCTTCGTCTTGTTGAGTTTGGGAACCCCAAAACAACATTGTTATGACCTCTGATCTCCATAGGCCTTTTTATAGGGCAGACGCAGACGCAACAAAATATAAGCGGTACGTTGGACAGTGACCAGTTGGCTTCGTAAAACCATGGTAAAACCGTGGTAAAACCGTGGTAAAACCGTGGTAAAACCGTGGTAAAACCGTGGTAAAACCGTGGTAAAACCGTGGTAAAACACTTACAAATGTGGTTACCCAAGCCCATCTAGATACAACAGGAAGACATGTTCGGTTCTGCGCATGCCTAATACCGTCCACTTTGTATCCTGTCCAGACAGAAAAGCTCGCTATTGACTTGACATGAGACTGAAGGACTTGTGATGAACTTACGGTGACTGGAATACAACTCTGGATTCCCCAAAAATTACAAGTGTCACATTGGTAAATAATCTAAGGCAAGATTACAAGCAGTTTCATTTCTTATTTCGCTACCTTCTTGACATTTTTTTTTTACAAAAGAAAAGAGCTCTTTGTATTTACAATAAGTTACACGACTTTTAATACTGAATATCACACAGTCATAGTGCAAACATGATAGAATCAGCAAGTTGAATTTACTGAATACATACAAACCACTGATTTTCTTTTTTGATTGATTTTCAAATATTCTCATGATCAAACAAGTATTACAATAATCTTGTTAACGCCCATGATTATATTGATCATTTTACCAATTTTGTTTTCAAACACTTGCAGGTAAATGATCAATGAAGTTAAACAGCCAGAGAATTTGAATTACTTGATTTTCGTTCTAAGTTCAAACCACACAATTCCTTTGATGATCAACTTCAATCTCTAAAAGCGTCACTTTCACTAATTTATAAGAGCCTAGAAACTAATGGTGAATATCTTCCGTTAATTTCAGAATCCCATCACATCATAAGACATCTAATGTTACGAGTCCGTTCAGCCATATGGGAATCAGTTTTACAAGATTTCATCATTTTCAAGTTCAACAAAGACATTAATACAGCAGGATTTGAACCTGTGACTTCCGGATTGCTATTCCGGTGCTCTACTTGCTGAGCTATCCAGCTCAATGTTCGTGGTTCCCTAATTTGTCAATGTCTTTTTTGAGTGGTGCTAATAATTACGAAACCATATGTGACCCGTCATCACAAAATGAGCGTTAAGTCGGCAAAATCAAAAATTGAGATATGGGTATTTCTAAATTCTGTGGAAACAGAGCTTTCCAATGGTATATAACACTTGGAGGTTTGATACTCAATATTGTTTTTATTTTTATTTTTTAGTCTGGAGTCTTTATACAGAGATTATGAGAAAACGGGCATTTCTTGCGAGAAATTGTGTGAAAGGCATAGAAAGGCATAGTCAAAATTGTCTCAAAAACTAATTTTGTTTTTATCCGATCGTCCTGAAAAATTGGTTATTGATTGTTGGGGATTTAGTCTTTAAACAAAACATATAATCTCAAAATCGACCACCCCTTCAAATTTTGACTTTGACTGACCGTACTGGGAAATCACTCCGTGCGACTTTACGCGTGATGACAGGTCACATATATCATTTCAGTCCGAAAATGTTTCCTCAAATACATGTACCTCTACTTCACATTATTAAAAATAAAAAAATAGGTAACAGTTTACCTAGCTTGGATTGTACTGTTCTGGTTAGTTTTGATGAATTTCAAAGTGACAACTGTTCCAAGATTGCTCTTTTTAAAATTCTTTCCGAAGAAAAAAAAATGACAAAAATAAATCTTAAATCTTAACCTATAAACAATTTGTAAAATAATTTGCAAATCAAAAAATGTTGATTAAGATTTTAACGATTTTCCCGAGTAAAGGTGTACTGCTAAAAAATATATATTTCCGAAAGATGATGGAAATCTGACATTGAAACTGCTAAAAATATTAAGATGCAACTGTTAAGGATCAGTGAGAATACATCTGTTTAACAGCAACAGAAAAATAAATCAGAAAATATGTGTACATATACAAAAAAAATGTCCAAAACATTTGTCGTTTTTGAATCAAAATAAAGTCCTAGTCTAGAACTCTGAATACATTATCTCTTATATACATATGACAAATTGTATAATTTCTTTTAATTTATACATCTTTAAATTCCTTAGATTGTTTAAAGTTAATAGTGTTACTCGGATGACAGCCGCATCTTAATTACTTGGCTGCGGTTTGCAATAACATCTGCGCCTATGGAAGCAACTGAGCCACTTCTCATAGACACGTGTTATTTGTAGCCAGAACCAAGTAATGAGAATTAGCCCAGTAATATGTGGCCTGATCAAGGCCAATATTGGTCACATGTCGTTTTCCAGTGGTGCTGAAAATCAATCAAAAATATATATTTCTCATCAAAATTCTGCTAAGATACTTTGGGAATATATAATTGAAGAGTTTATTGAGTAAATACTACATTAATCTCAATTTCATTGACGTTGTTTTGGCCTGTACGCCGGTTAAGACAATAGCGACATGTGACACTCATTTCTCTTGATCGGGCCACATATCTAGGTCGATAAGTTGCCATATAATATGCGAGTAGCCAGACAAAAACAAAATTGATCAATAAGAAGACTTTGAAGGAAGCAAAATTTTCCTGGCATCTCTTAGTGATCGCCTCATCGGTGTAGCGCCCTCTAGTGCTGTGAAAAGACCATCATCAAGGATCAATCCGCGAGTGATCGATGCGTGTTTTTGTACTGGCAATGTTAGGCCCAGTTTTCAAGAAGTCGCTCTGGAATGGGCAAGGAACCAATTGATGAACATCTCCAAGCCTTCCTTCTAGTTTTTTTTTTATGCTGGGGCTTGTTTCCTGCCAAGATTGGCAAATAAATTTGCAGTATTTTCCTTCCCGAGCGAATTGTTCTTCTAAAGACTTGACACGTTTCCAAGGAAATGGACAGACACAACGATGGCCAGGCGATACGGCAATTCTCCAATGATTGTCCGATGTCGTACGACCCTCTCTGGGCCTTCGTCTGGCATTGTACATCACAAGACAAGGTGCTTTGGGCATTGTTCAAACAGATTGTCTGTCTGTCTGTCGCTCTGAGCACAGAGTGTCCAGATGTTTGGTCCAACCAGAAAATGTCAATCTACTTGTTGGCCGCGTTGCACTGTAACCTGTAAGCAACAAAAAATTAAAAAAGTAATGATTGAAAGTCCGCTTTCGGTTTGTGCAGATTTGCGATTAGATATTGAATGCGTTCTTGGCGTCAGATACGGGTCAATCAATACGCACACGGGGGTAAGGAAAGTGGTCACAAAAGATACAGCTAAAATTGACTGTTATAGGTAGGATACACCGATTGCAGATATCGAACAAATTTACTACTGAATTATTAGGAAATATCTTACTTTTTTAAAAGTAAATAATTATTGTAGGCATCCAGCAAAAAGATTGCGCTAGATATCCTGTAATTGTTCCGAAAGATTTATTTTATTTAAAAAAAAAATCACAATTGCCAGACGGTGATCGGGAAAATAACAAAAACAACATAACAACAACTGCCCGACGCCAATTAAAAATGAACGCTGTTTTTCTTGCTTTTCTTAGCGTTTATGATTGTAAAACTTCAGACAGGTCAGTTAAACGATATTTACTATGAAAAACAACAAGCCCCAAATCCACCCATTCCTGATAATTCAATAAATTACCAATGGTGTATCCGATCTTTAACAGAAAGCCTGGCTGACTTACTTGAGTGTCTTGTACTGATCTCTCTCGTAGCTGGTTTCTGGTCCTTCACTCTCGTACGACGCTAAGTAAAGTGCTGTAACAAAAAGAATAACATATTAATCATTAGTCAAAGAAACGAACTAAAATATAACCACGAGAAAAATACACCAGAAAGAATCATGGCGTGAATTCAAGTTGTAAAATTGTGACCTCGTGGTCATTTTAACGCCGATCAACAGTTCAACATTGTTTACGTTTTGCCAATTTTGCTGCGGATGGATATATCGTGGCATATCGTGGCGTCATAATCATTTCCCTGTTGCATTTGTATTAAGTATGATAATGGCAGAGTTGCATTCGAGTCCCAGCAAACCCTTTCACAAGTCGAGTCGCGAGTCGAGTCACGAGTCAAGTCACGAGTCCCTTCACGAGTCCAATCACAAGTCCTTTTATAAAGCAAGTCACAAATCCTTGCTTAGAGCCAGTCGCAAGTAACTGGATGAACAATGCCTTTGAAGGAATGCCTTTGTACAGAGCTCATTTGAATAGTTTGTGATTTGAATTGAGACTGGCTGACTTGTAATGAACTTGGCTAAACCCCTGGCTCACGGCTTTTCACTGTTTATTTTTGCCAAAACTTACAATTTTCCGAGAATACTGGTGCTGTGAGTAAGTAGTTGAGGCCTTGCCTGTCTCGTGGGTAGGGGCATTCCACCTGCTTCCAAGCCATAAATTCGGTCACCTGCTTCGACGTCTGCCAAAATTTCTGCCGAGAAAAGATATCCCAAAAGAGAACCATTAACCCACATCGTTGGCTCTTCGTGTCCAGAAGCCTGCAATCATTTGAACCCACAGTCTGTATACCTGGGGCAGATTGTCTGGTTGCTGATTGGTAGGAACACAGTTTGTAGATAAAAATTGGTCAACAGCAAAGCAAAAGGTGTGCTGACCATAAGCGTATTAATGGCATTAATGGAGATGTCCAGTGTTCTTAGTATTTGGCCCTTTCAATCTGTTGGGTCCGCACTGCAGGACATAGAATATCTTTGTAACAATGGTATTCTAAGGCAGAAAAGGTTAGTGTTAGCAGACAAATCTCTAACATAGCCATGACATTTATTCCCAAGGGTCACGTAACTGAAGGCCTTGGTTGATTGGTTCTACAAGGACATTTCTGCCACCTTTCTGCCACCGGCTACTAGCTGAAGGTAATAGAAAACATGGCTATCGACCAAGTATCTAGTCAGTAACACTGGGACTCCGGGAGAAATTAGGATAACAGGTCAACCTCAAAAACTTGAGCGAGAGCATGAATAAGGACGAGTGGCTGTCACCAAAAGAAAAGATTTTGATTAATGCGTATTATCCGATGTTTAAATGCACTGCACCTGTGACCTTGAGCATTTCATGTGAGTCATGTCGTCATTTATTTTAGCGCTTCAGCTCGGAACTCGAATGAATTCAATTTCACTTTTTGATAAAAAAACGCAGGGCTAAAGTGTCGGTATTTTATATTTTCTTTAATTTCGGACTTACCTGGAAGTTGATGTAGCCATTTGCCAGCTTGTTGATGCAGCCCTCATTTAGGAAGTAGAGGTCCTTGACGAACAAGCTGAAGAAAGGAATGACGATCTTGTCGCAGGCTCCCTCCTGTGCACCCAATGCTCTCTGCATGGCTGCCCGCAACGACTGACGGTACGTGGTGAAGTTACACGTCGGGTCCATTTGGTGCTGAAAGACAAGGATTGGAACACAGCCGGTTTAATTAACGCCCGTTTTAGACTAGGGCCAGAAGTTGCAGCAACCGATCAGGAGCCACTAGGGTTAGACCCAAGGTTTCAGACCGACCAACTTTTGGCATTCATTTGTTCATTGACTATGGAGTCTTACAGAACAACTTCCACAGTACAGTTGATCCTTCAAGAACTTGTGCAAATACTTTTCATTGTATACTCTCAAAAGTAACGTCTATTCAGGCCTATGTTTATCTCTTGTTTCAATAGCATTTAACAACCGATAACATTTCTATTCCCCTGGATGAGATACTAGTCCATCACTGGTTACTCCCCGGCTAATGCTGGTACCCAGTTATAATCCTGGGTGGAGAGAAGCTAGTGGTGGGGGTCAAGTGGCTTGCCCAAGGACATAAGATATGGACAGCAGCTGGATTCAAACCCCTGACCTTCTGCATGATAACCAGTCATAAACTCTAACCACTAGGCCACACTCCCCCAATGGACACTACAATTTCGGTAACCTGGACCTTCTAACTGGATATTTAACCAAAATGTCAAAGTGAAAAAAGAAATCGGCAAGGGAGGCCGGGACTTGAACCTGCGACCTCCGGAATACCAGACCGGCGCTCTACCAACTGAGCTATTTAGAGCTATCTTCCCCAATGTTGGAGGTCTCTCAAATTGTCGGTGTCTTTGTTCGAAGACGGATATTCAACAGATACATAACTGGCAACAACTTGCTGAATGAGTCATATTTTTATTATTCAGACTACTGTCTGTGTTCTCACCTCCAGGATCTCAAATTTGTCCATGTTGACTTTGCCCCACGTCTTCTTCAATCTTGTGACTGGGCTCAGGTTTAAGCCGGCTGTACCAAAAAACAAAAACAGAATTATTCTGTCAGTGAATTAAAGAAACAACTCGAGCAATTTATTTAACAAGAATTTGTTTAAGGCAGTCTAATAAAAGATGGGGAGAGATAAGTAACATGTTTAAAGATCATACAACTATCTTAAACTCATCCCAGGAAAGGACTGTTTTCTATTACCCAGAGGACAATGAAAAGTTGAAAACCAATTCCAAGCTTTTCCTCAGCACTAGTTGTCGCATCCGACTTTTAACAATTCCCATCTGTCATGATAATGCCACATGTGTCTTCCATAAAGCAGAGATGTAGCGCATCCGCCATTCCAACAATTATCCTATCAGATCTAGCAGACAAGATTCTGAACACACCTGCGTAAACTTAGGCCCCACTTCGCAAACTTGGTTTACTCACACATAATGGCCATCAGAGAGTTGAAGTTGCCGATGTTGTAGCATTCCCTGGCGACGTCGATGAAGTACTCGATGAGTTTCGCTCGGTGTTTCTTCTTGATGTGCATGCACACCTCCGTGGCAACTAAGTAACTCAGACGGTTGAACCACTCCACGTAGGCTTCTAGGTTCTTGGTTCTCTTCAGGTCTTGTAACCGAACCTGTCAATCATTTATAAAGGGGGATGGTGTTTATTCAAGTTATCCTAACACTGAGGTATTAAAAAAACCTAATTTGTTTTTCCTTACAGATATTAAATTGACATCTCCAAACACAAATTCCATTTTAAAAAGTAAGAGTGATTCCCGTTTTCTATTTCCTAGGTTTGCAGCCTTGCTAATTAATGCTGGGTGAGTAACAGCCAAATAACCATTTTGTCTCATGTTCGTTCGATTCGAAGTTTGGTCGTTTTCAAAATTATCTATGGGAAACCAATGGGACTTTGCATTCACATTATTCGGATTACTTCGGGATGTTATGGGTTCGAATCCTGTCCAGGTAGCTAATGGTCTCACGATTGGCACTCACCGTGGCATCACCTTTTTCCTCCTTCATGAATGATTGCACAAACTCCTCAGGTCCAATGTTTGCTAACCTCTCCTTCAAAAAAAAAAAAAAAAAAAAAAATTAGGCATCAATATTTGCATCTTTAAGATGACAACATCCACAGACACTTTTCTTTGTTGCACACAAAACGAGAGCAAATTCATAGCTAAGACCATTGCTAAGTATCCTTCATTTTTTTCTTAAATGAAATCCTCTTTCTTGTCAGTGCTACAGGAAACATGCAGAAATAAATAGGAAACTGAGGCACAAGTCTATGAGATGTGGCTGCAGCCAAGTAATTTGGAAAAACGGTCTTATTAAGGGAGGGATGGGCCAAGAGGCTATTTCTTCCGACAGTAGTAGGATCTAATTAAAATAGATGGGCCGGAACAGCATCTGACACTAGCTGCTGTTAACTGCGGTCACTTTTGCCAAGATGAACGACTTCTCCAACAGGAATTACTAATTTGGGGCGGGACCTACCCTCCCCCAACATCCCAAGTCAGTGTTTCCTTATTTCCTCACCAGCTCTATGTGTGTGAGCTGCTGAGCTAAGACGTAAGCACTCGGGCAGACGTCAATGATGTTGGTCTGGAATGCTGCTGGATTTGTCCGCAACGAGTGCATCCGCTCTGTGGCTGCCGCGTTCACTCTGGACAGGACGTCCTCGTACTTCTCCAACGTAGCCAGCTGTTTAAACAAAACAAAAAAACACAACGTTATTAGGATTGCGAAACTTGAGTTTTGCAATGTGCCATGAGCGAGCAAGTTGTATTTAGCCATCCAAAACTCTGGTTTCCCTTCTTTATTCCAAAAGTTCACTGTCAAGATTTCTGCAAGCCACAAGGAAAAAAATGTCAAGACTCCGTGATTTTTCAGCAATCCTGACAACTTTTCAGCAAGCCTGGGTGGCATGGGTGGCTTGTGTGTAAAGCGCTCGCCTCTCACCAATGTGGCCCGGGTTTGATTCCCGGCCGGACCATATGTGAGTAGAGTTGTGCGTTGGTTCTCTCCTGTGCCACAAGGTTTTTTTCCTAGGCATCCGGTTTCCTCCCTCCTGAAAAATCAAATACTTTCGATCTCAGGCTGTGCTCCATAGTCATAATGAGTCGATGTGGCCGGCTGCCATAGGCGCCTTTACGTGCCAGCGACTCGACCACGTTGTAGCCGCGTCCTTCGCAATTCAGCACACCAGCTGCGAGTAAGGATGATTAGCCTTCCCAATTATTATTATTATTATTATTATTATTAACTGGCCGTACCTTTCTGATCAACGCCTGCATGAGCTGACCCACGGTCTTCCTCTGACTCTGTTCTACCGCCACACACTTCTGCGTGATGTCCCTAAGATGTCTCATCATGCGCTCGTCTCTGAAGTCGTAAGGAAATGTCTCCGTCCACTCACTGAAGAGGAAATAAAACCAACAGATGATGAGAGAAACTCCTGGTCATCATAACTTCACAAAAATTTATTATAGATTTCACCTGTTATCCAATCAACTTGTGAAGCTTTTACACTTTTATTTTAGGTACCAGGAATATTTCGAAACCAGACTTGACTTTTGCATAGAAAGTTCAGAAACAATACTTATTTCAAAACTTTGAACACTGACCACTTGCTTAGAAGTGTTGAGCTTGAGGTACTGTTGTGTGAATTACTTATCATTTACAGTTGAACGCGGCTGTAACGAACTTCACAGGATCCACATATTTGATTTGGTATAGCGATCGTTCGGTATAGCAATTTTCAGCCGCCGATCCACCAGGTGCCATTTTTTTCAAGATGGCAACCGTCCTTTTAAAAAGTGCACTTTCTTTAATTCATCACACCAAATTCTAAAGCAACGGTTGGCTTTTCCCTTCTATTCAGTGAGAGAATAGCCACCCGTCACCTCTTAACATAAACCACCAGCCGTTTCAAGTTTGGAAATTAATTACAGTCCAAATCTGTTTGGCATATTTTTAACAACATTGTTTGGTTTGTTTGGAAACAAAAATTGGGTGCCAATGATCGTGTTCATATAGCCAAATGTTTGGTATAGCGGCATGTTCGGTATAGCGGTGTTCCACTGTACTTGTGATGCATCGCAAGGACTTCAGTTGCAGCACTTGCTGCTAAGCGCCATTCACTATAAACATCTAAGCAACAACAGAAACATGGTGCAGTAACAATGAAAATAATTGTTACTTGTTCCCAGAGTGATTCACTATCTGCTTACTGCACTCACATGAGCAGCTGTAGGAGTTTCAGGCTGAATTTCTTGGAAGACTCCCTGTCCATCTCGGGGCTGCCCAGCTTCTGTTGTCGGATGCAGACCTGGCAGACATCGTGGAGGAGCTGGTGGGGCTTGATGAAGAGGCGGGAGTTGAGTAGGAAGGCAAACAGGTAGGTCCTCTACAAGGGGGAAAAAAGAAGACGATAACAAATTAGGTTTGGTTTTTTAACCAGTTCGCGCCGGATGACGATTCAAAACAAATGACGCATAAACACGCCACGAGCAAGGCCGGAAATGTCTGTCAGCAGCGAGCAAGGCCGGAATATATATATGAGGTGTTTCCATAATTAATTTTATTGTATTCTAAAATTTTGTTTAAACTAGATGACAGTTGTTGAAACCAACTAGAGGACAATTGTTGGAACAACCTGGGCAAGCAGTATAGGGCACGATTCTAAAGAGAGAAAAACAAGTTGTACACCACATTTTGTAAACAAACTCTCTTTACTGGCACTGAGCTGTTTAAAGGTGTCTAAATACATTTATTTTGGATCGGTTTGTTTAAAAAAATGAAAAATAAAAAAATAAAAAATATATTCCTGGCAATTAATCTAGTTATTCCCCAGTCTAAACTCTAAACTGTCAACTTAACACACAAATTGTATCAGTATCTTGCCAAAATCCAAAACCTCAGATTTAATGACCATGGCCTTGGGGGAATCTCTCAAAATCTAATCTTAGGAATTCCTGAAATTTTAAACCATTTTTTAGTAAGCGGTCACATTCAGGATGAAATCCAATATGGCTGCCACTTAATTTGGAACCTGTCCTCTCAACAACCCGTTAACTCTGAAGTACAAACAAACCTGGAGGTTACAGAGTTTGGGAAACCGCAGAAGACGTCAAGGAAAGAAATACTTTAGACATTACCCAGCTCAGGTTCATGGCTAAGGCACAGTGTGGCTTTTGTCTGACCTCAGGAATACAGGATTAAAAAGAAGCTGGTTTATTTACGGAACGCTAAACCACAAGACAGGATCTGTACTTGTCTAGTCATGAAGTGGAGTGAGTTCAAACCAATCACAATCACGAGGTGAAGGCACATAAAGGTAGCATACACCATTGGTAATTGCTTAAATTATCATGAATGGGTGTTGTATTTTATAGTAAATATTGTTTAACTGACCTGTCTGAAGTTTTACAATCATGGATGCTGAGAAAAGCAAGAAGAACGGCATTTGTTTTCAACTGACATCGGGCAGTTGTTCCTTATGTTGTTCTGGGTTTTTTTGCGATCACCGGCCAGCGATTGTGTATTTTTGTTTATAAAATTCAATTTTTGAGAACAATTACAGGGTATCTAGCGCAATCATTTTGCTGGATGCCTACAATCATTATTTACTTTCAAATAAGTAAGATATTTTCTAATAATTCGGAGTACAATTTTTCGATATCTGCAAATGGTGTATTCTACCTTTAAGCATTGTGAATAAGAAGAGGAGATAAACCAGGGGCCAATTTTAGGGAGCTGCCAAGCACACAAATTTGCTTAGCATGAAAATTTGTCCTTGGTAAAAACAAGGTTACATACCAAATTTTCACGTGATCTTTATTGTTTTTGATTGATAATCAGCTGTTTTTTTGCTTATCATGAAAAACACATAGAATTTTGGCTGATAACTTTTATATGAGCTAGACTTTGTTGTGCTAAGCAAATTGTTGTGCTTAGCAGCTCCGTGAAATTGGCCCCTGTTATAAAGTGTTCAATAAACAAGGGGCATTGACAACAAGGCCAAATGTGTACTGGCTCACACTAGTATAAGGTCAGCTGTACTTGCCCAAGTATAGAAAACGCACACAAAAATGTGTCTTATTTCCCCATGAACCAACCAACCAACTAACTACACCACTAATATCACTCAGCATTTTAACCACATCAGCAATATATTCCTAGCTCTGATGAGCCACACACCTAATTCAGGGACACATCACAATAATGGCCAGGCGTCAGTCCCGAAGACACAAACTCGCCAGTAAATCCCCTTTTATCACGTCAACAGATTCGCCAGGGATTTTTAGCAAACACTTCATAGCATCTGTTTTTGAGTTTTGAGCTGATAATCATAAAATAAATCAGGACTTTATGCAGACAATTGTCCATCCTTAAGCTCGACATCGTCTCCAAATTATTGAAGCGTCCGGTACACATGTCATAATTAAAACTAATGGCGTCTTCAACAAGTCTGGCATACTGTTAGAGCCTGAAGGGGTATACTTTGTCTGGTGTCAGTAAGTGACTGTCTACTTAATTGGTCCGGTCATTTTTGCGCCGACGACATGACAAAGATCCGCTTAGCAAGGATAATTTCCTGTTAGATAAGCTACAAAAAAAAACTACCTTTGACTGCCAGATTGTTGAAGGAAAAAAAAGGGGAAATGAAAAATCATTGATGCTTTATCTCCTTAATTTATGCGGTCAGATTTGCGCCAACGACAAAGATCCGCTAAGCAAGGATAATTTCCTGTTAGATAAGCTAATTAAACAAGAAGAACATTAGAACAACTGCCCGACGCCGGTTGATAATAAAACTTCGGACAGGCCAGTTAAACGATATTTAATATAAAATACACCCCCCCCCCCCCCCCCTAAAAAACTCCACCCATTTCTGATAATTCAAGCAATTACCAATGGTGTATCCTACCTCTAAGGCCTGGGGCGTGGCAGTAAGTTGAGAGTGGATCACATGTCAGGAAGACAGAAGACATATCCTGAGATCCCAGATGGCAAACACCTGCTCATGGGATTCCCAATGCACCTGCAGTAACTGCTCTAAGTTCTTAACGAGGCCACACACAAACCCCAGCTTGTACATGTATTTTTGAACAGCAGACAATGTCCTACTACATGTATCAGGATGTTTTGAGAAATTTTGTTTTCTCAGCCTCCTACTTATATTCTTCTGTGCAACCTGTTATATACTCATATATTTGTCTTTGTGAGATGAGATAACTTGCACCTGAAAGTTGTCAATAAGTGGTTCAAATAAAGGCAAAAAGGGCTAGAATTTAAATATATCATTCATCCAAACTTAGAATTCAGAGCATACATTTAATAAGTACTCGCCTATATATTATTACTGAAATTGAAATGCAAAACCCAAACTAAACAAAATCAAGTCATAAAAGAACAACTGTCCGTTTTTCCATGGTCAGTTACATCAAAACTTCAAGTACCATGGAACACTTCCTTTTAAAGTAGTGTCAACAAAAACATCAATTTTAGATCAAATCCAAGCATCCAAGCAAAATACTTGTTCAAACCCAGACATCATTCTTAGCAGCTTCGGGTGAAGGTCAAGATCAGGAGATGACAAGAAAGTCTCAGAACAAAGACAGAGTTGTTCCACATCCTTCTAGAAAAAGAGACCACCCTGTATGGCAGAACACAGGAAGCACTAGGAGTGAAGATTTAATGATCTTGGCTAAACCACAAAGGACCTTGAAGATAAGATAAGAGGCTGAGTGGGCTGTGATCTGATTCAAACCACTAAGGAAGAACACATGGTAACGAATTGGCAGACATTGTTTTAGGGCCTGCTAGTCTTACACAATGATGATCTTGCACCATGAATCAAGGAGAACATCATAGAACAAGGAACAGATGGTCTGCCAAAATAGACTTCAAACACTGCTTAAACCATCAAGGATGTTTTGCTCCATGCTTGACCCATGTGCATGCACCAGAGACCCAACAAGACTCAGTCCTGCATTTCATGGTATTAAAATTTACAAAGCCAAAGGATTTAGGGAATTTTGAAGACGGCAGAATGTATTATAAATTAGAAAGTGTAATAATTCAGGCGAGGGGAAAAGAAACTATCTGCAGTGTACGATCTCGAGGAGGTCGAGGGTGTGCGACTGGGCAATATAGGAAGGAAGTCCTTCCAGATTAAAATTGCCTATCGAGATGGTGGCAAAAAGAAGAAAAAAACCTGGACGAAAGAAATTACTAATATCCCGAGGTTGCTATACAAGACAGCTTTAAACCTGATCTTAAGAGGCGACATGGACAGCTCACTGACCATCCCATCACAATCAATGCTGTCTGTCGCAATCACCTCAAACTAAGGGTGGGGTACCCTCAGGCAATGGCTTTGGGAGGAGAGTTTTTCTTGTCCAAAAAATTAGCCTGTAATTGTTATTAATTGGACGATTCCTCAAAAGTAACACTTGGTCATGATGTGCGTCATCCTCTGGAGGGCTTGGGGCACACCTGTCAAAGAAGAGAAAAGTTTTCTCTAATCTTCAGAAGGGAGGGGGTTTAATGAGTCAAAGTAGGCGATTAAGTGTACAGATCACTTGATGGCTTATCCATGAGTCGATGTCTCAACATCTCAATATAGATGTAAATGAAATCCATCTATAACTCCAGCTTAAAAGAGGGCCTTTGCGGCAAAAAAGTTGCTTTGAAACAGAACATGAAGAAACATGTACGGACCATCTTAGACAACGGAGTGGGGACCGATTTTTTTTTTTTTCTATCCTCTGCTCAGCTATTCTCATGTCTTTGATCAAATTTGAAACAGCTTAGATCCAGAAATAGGTTGTTGTGGGCAGGTGCCAGGGGAGACAGAACCATCTGGGAGTAATTCTGGTGTAACTATCTAATTTTTGCCGAGAGGAAGGGTGGTAAAGACAGCGAGAGTGGATGCAGTGATTCATCCCAGAGGGAAAGAAGAGAGAAGAAATCCAAAACGATCGGATGTCGGCATTATCTTATCCTCATCAGGGGTGCATCATCCGGTGTTTTATCGCTGATGATGTGTCTTGGGTGCACAGCTGGAGCTAATTTTAAGGAGATGCTGAGCGTGAAATTCTGATCTGCTCGGCACAATTACCAGTATGTGCTAAGCACTGAAAATTTAAGCTTAGCTAAAAGGGGTTACCAGCCAAAATGCAATGCGATGTCTATTAGTTGTCCGGCTCATTTTTGCTTTGCCAATGAATTTGCTGAGCGTAAATTTCTGCTTAGTATTTTCTGCCTGATGCGCAGAAATTAAATTGTCTGGAGAGTGATATAGACTGGCACCAATAACTGCCAGTCACAATCAACCTTGTGACACTGCAATGTGGTTTCAGGGGCCCAGACCGTGTCAACTCGGGTGAGCTAAACGAAAACACCCTTAATTTTTTAATTCTTTTGGTGTAATGCTGCCAATGAACAAATTAAGGTTTAATTGTATCTTATTTTGTTTGCATACAAGTAATATTTATCGTTCGACCACCACATGTAACGATAATGTTTATGTTGCCATAGTGTGCTTTCACAGTAAAAATGAAATATACTGTTGTGTTAGTAATTGATTTTTATTTATTGGTCATGTTGGTAATAATATTTGTCAAAGTTTTGATTGTTGTCACAGGAACAGAGTTTAACAGACAGAACCCAAACACTGTCTATAAAAACATTACGTGGCATCAGATCAAATACTCCTAAAGAACAATATAAAAACCACAGAGACAACATGTAGTAATGAATATGTAATGTCTACTGGACGGTAATGTACACGTTATGAAGTTCCATACCAAACCAAAGTCTCACATCCTGGGTGGCTTTAGTTATCAATCTCATCATCACATCATTTGTGGTTCCTGCGCTCATATCCTCTGAGATTATGTGTTCTAGTATTATCAAACTACTAAGTTTATTTACTGCCTTTATGAAACAATCTGGTTTTTTCAATCTTGGCACCCCAAACATGCCAAAGTTGTTAAGCAGTTAACAGTGTACGTGTAAACAGGACAAACTGCCAGCTTCAGCCAGTTTAACCCTCTTATGGTTTTACCTTTCAAAACCTTTCAAAATCTGCTTAATGGGCAAAATGGCTATCAATAAGTATGAACCTTTCAAAACGCTCCAGAATTTTTTGCTACTGCACTACTACACCTTTCAAAACCTTTTGAAAGTTTTTTTTTTTTTTTAACACCAGTTTGTTCAGAGAGTTGTTTTACCTTTCAAAACCTTTCATAGGTTCCCTTTGTCAGACAGCTTTCTCACCTTTCAAAACGCTTCAGTCCAGAAAACTTGAAAGGTTTTAAAAGGTCTGACAGCTCTATGGTAACTGCACTGTATATAGGAGGGTTAATACAATTAATAGTAACCGCTTAGTTGAGCCTACACCAATCTGCTTGCCTTACCAATTCAACTACCTTTTTGGCTAAAACCGGGTACACCGCAAACTTCCGACCGGCATCCCGGAACTTTTTAAAACCTTGGCTTCATTCCCAAACGCTTAAAGGTAGGATACACCATTGGTAATGGCTTGAATTATCAGGAATGGATTTGGGGGATTGTATCTTGGATGCTGAGAAAGGCAAGCAAATTACAGGATATCTAGCGCAATCCTTTAGCTGGATGCCTACAATTATTATTTACTTTCAAATATAAGTACGAGATTTCCTAATAATTTGGTAGTAAACATTTTCGATATCTGCAAATGGTGTATCCAACCTTTAATTGTCTACAGGAAAACAAAACCTCAAAGCCTTAGCTACTCGGGAAATGCATCAGCAAATAACTGCTCATAAAAATAGATTTTGTGTTTCTCTATGGCAGGTTACGTGTCCTATCCTGCTGACCAATTCCTGGGGAAATCGTCAACGATCAAGAAAACATCCTGTAAAGCGATTATTTGTTAAGATCTTTACAGCCTATCTCAAAAAAAGAAAAAAGATCTGGCCTAAATATACCAGTACTTCACTGTAGTTCCAAGGACAACTTTACTATTTTTAATACATTTTGCATCTGTTTTTCAGAAACTGACACATTTTGTAAACACAATTGCAAATCCATTTCAGTAAAGTTCGAGTACAGAAAACGACAACAACTTGTAAAATAATTCATCTTGTGATAGAGGTGCTATATTTTTTATTTTTTTTTATTTTTATAATTGCACAAAGCTAATCTATTTTCAACTTTAAACGAGGTGACAATTCAGAAGCAGAATTTTTTTCCTTATTCACAAAATCAAACAGATCAATTTATTAAAAAATTATTCTTAAAAAAATATATAAAAAAAGTAGGATATGTCCATTTGCAGATATCGAAACATTTTACAACGAAATTATTAAGAAATATCTTACTTATTTCAAGGTAAATAATGACTGTAGGCATCCAGCAAAACTATTGCGGTAGACATCGTGTAATTGTTAAAAAAAAAAAATATACAATCGCCGGACAACGATTGCAAAAAAATTAAAAATCAAGAACCACTGCCCGGCTTCGGTTGAAAACGAATGCAGTTTTTCTTGCTTTTCTCAGTATCCACGATTGTAAAACTACGGACAGGTCAGTTAAACGATATTTACTATAAATCCACCCATTCCTGATAATTTCAACAATTACCAATGGTGTATCCTACCTTAATAAAGGGAAAACACAAATGACTACTCACATCTGGGTAATACTCCACGGTGGGTACCATGTGCTGCACAAAAGCCTCTAACGTACCAGAGTTCAGATTGCCGTCTTGATAGACCAAGGCCTGCAGAAAAAAAATAGAACACAAACCATGATTGTAAAACTTACACTCTTTACAAACTCACAACTTGGAAGCAGGATTGTGAGATGTGAAACATGAGTTGATGGGAGAAACATAAAACATTAGTAACAATAGCTGCATCTGTAAGCTCAGTCAGAAAGAAAGAAAAAAAAACCTGTACAGAAAATGACTACATGTATTAAGTAATAACGAATCTACACAGTCAAGTTAAAATACAATTAACAGATAACTGAAATAAGTACATGCTGTCACTCCATTGATGTGATAAACTGAACATTTTATAAACTGCCTAAATTGCCAGTTGAAAACGAACACCGTTTTTCTTGCTTTTTTTTCTTGACATCCATGATTGTAAAACTTTGACAGGTCATTTTAACAATATTTACTATAAAATATACAACCCCCCAAATCCACCCATTTATGATAATTCAAGCAATTACCAATGGTGTACATGTACTATGATCTACCGGTATGATGAGCCAGTTCCAAATTGACTCAAACCATGGAGCTATCAAAGAAGTTCAAACTAAAGTTGCCATACAACTAGTAAAATGAAACACCAACTACAGTACAGGACAGCCATGCCTACCTTCTTCAGCTTGCTTTTGTATCCCATTTTCAGCAACAGATGACCAACAAACGAAAAGTAGTAATCAGAAAACTCTCTAACAACAACAGCTGCTTCTCCACTCACACCAAGCACACAGACCAGCCCAACTAAAACTATCTGAATAGTCCCCAACTGGTTAATCTATAAGCTGCATGGCATGAAGTGAAAACAAACCAGTGAGTGTGTGGCACACAACAGGGAGGCCAACAGTGTCTGATCCTAGAGCCAGGTCTGGTGGCCTGATATATAGGCCCCAGATCCTGATCAAAAGAGCACGTACCCACGTCACACAGAGTGTGAAAGCCATAACTTCCTGCACTGACCCTGTAGGTTACATCTCATTATAATAATCAACCACAACTCTTATCATTGGCCAAGGTGACTGGGCTCCTATGACGTACATGTAGTTTGGCTGGTGAAGTGTTATGACAGGAGGCCGGTTTGTTTTTGGTGGAATGGTCCAACTTAACCAAGGATGTTTACGTCTTGTTCGTTTTTTCTGAAAGTTTAATGTATTCAGCCAGGGAAGTGGAAAAACACAGGGTAAGAAATTTGCATGGGATTTTGTTTTTCTTAGTGTTGGGACCAGACTAATGTGCTAATTAAAGAAGAGAGAAAGGCCTGGTTATTATGCACCTGCACGGAACAGCTGGCTTTGGGGAAGTTACCCACTTTCCCAAATTGACCTTTAGAACATCATGAATAGCGGTTCCTGAGTTGTTTTTCGGTCAAGTCTGGTGGAGATAAAAGGCTAAAGGGTAAACCCACAGGACACTGTAGACTTGAGGGTGCCAGTGAATTTTAGTGATGTCGTTTCATTGCCTGTCGACTGACAACAAAATCGGGTGAGGAGGTGACACAAACTTTCAACCAATGATATTAGAGAATTGAAGTCGCATGTCCACCAATATTCAACAAATGGAGAAACAAATATCTTACAGCTATCGCAGAATCTAGCACTGCAGAATTAACACAACGTATTCCTCTCGACTCCACTGACATGAGACGCCGTCCTACAATGACGCACTTCTCCAATCAAGGAAAATGTCTTCCGATGTAAATATTTACTTGGTTGAGGCCCAGAACAGTCATGAAGTCAGTGGTTGGGAGGGGAAGGAGGGAAGGGGGGTGGATGCTAGCTAAGAGAAAGGAAACCCTAATCCTCGCAAACAATCTTCCTGAATGTGCCAATGGCTCTAGTCTAATCTCCAAGACGTCATGAAGGGAGGGAGGGAGGGAGGGCGGGCAATGACATTGGAAATGAGGGGGCGGCATTGATTACTTTCTTCCTAGGGTCCTGACAGCTCCTGCGCAGGGGCTGTCAGGACCCTATCGCTACTGTGGGCCGAGGCTGTTGACGGCTACCCTGCTCTTGCTAAATTGGTTTAGGAAGTGGCGTCTAGGGAGGAAATTGTCTTCTTGGCAGGAACGATGACGGCAACATGTGAGGTGCTTCAGGCACCCACTTTTTGACATCATTCCTAGTGGCGTGATCCTGCCAAATTTTTGATACTTTTTTCTTCTAATCTTAATAGTTTTGAGCAAAATTGTTGTCCATGTAACTTTGTTTTGTAAAATGTTTTGTTTTGTTTTGTTTCGAGTCAATCGCAGGTCAGGCTACAAACACACATTATCTGAAATATTTGTGCATCTGTGGTACACAGGTTGAACAATTAATTGCTTTGGTATCCGTACTGGGCAGATCATTTACCAGTATTACATAACAGAGTCAGGATAAATTGTACCAAGATTAAAGGTAGGATACACCATTTGCAGATAAAGAAAATGTTTACTACCAAATTATTAACAAATCTCTTGTGTAAAAGTAAATAATGATTGTAGGCATCCAGCAACATTTTTGCCCTAAATATCCTGTAATTGTTGGGTTTTTTTTCAATTACTAAAAACAAAATCACGATCACCAAAAACAAGAACAATAAGACAAAATTACAATGCTGTTTATATTGTTTTTTCTCTGCATCCATGATTATAAAACTTCAGACTAGTCAGTTAAACGATATTTACTATAAAATAAACCCCCCTAATCCACTCATTCTTGACAATTCAAGCAATAATACCAACGGTGTATCCTATAGTACCTTCAAGGCAATAACATGTAAAATGAGCTGTTTACAGAGTGCAAGCTTACAAATAAGTCAACTGCTAGAAATTCTACTCATTGGTCATTTTAAAAGGTGTATGAATAAAAAAAATAAAACTTGTAAAGCGTTGCGCAGCATCACGTTTGTTCATCATAAATAAAAAGGAAACAGTTTCATAAGGTAGTTTGGCACAATTCAAGACCTCTTGGAAAAGAATTACAAATGAGCAAATTAAAGAATGTCCCACAGACTCACAAGAAACTACAGGTGTTCCATGACACTGCTTGCATGTATTCTTACCATAGGTCCACCGTCTAAAAAAGGTATAAATACTGTAGGTTTGAAAGGCGGGAAATCAGGTTTAATGAATCGCAAGAACAAGGTGTGAGACAAGATGAAATCTGCCAACATAACCACAGGCTTCCAAATTATGCTTCCTTTAGGATCCTACAGTACAGCAAGACTGGTTGCGAAGGAATGTGCATGTATGCCTACCTGTACAGTAGGTACCAGCTTTCCGTGACTTAAAAGGTAGGATACACCATTTGTAATTGGTTGAATTATCATGAATGTGTGGATTTGGGGGTTGTATTTTATAGTCAATATCGTTTAACTGACCTGTCCGAAGTTTTACAATCATGGATGCTGAGAAAAAGCAAGAAAAACGACGTTCGTTTTTTAACCAGCGTTGGGGAGTGGTTTTTATGTTGTTCTTGTGTTTTTTTCGCGATCGCCATCCGACGATATACATTTAAAAAATTCAATTTGTTTGAACAATTACAGGATATATAGCAAAACAACTTTGCTGGATGCCTACAATCGTTAACTTCCTTTGGAACAAGTAAGATTTTTTTTAATAATTTGGTAGTAAAATTTTTAAATATACGCAAAAGGTGTATCCTACTTTTAAAGGGGAATTCGCAAGGACAGTCAAACACAATGAAAAGTATACATCAAGATTTAAATCTCAATTTACTGCCTAATATTTTAACTGATTTGAAGACATCCGGGTTCATTTGTTTGGAAGACGGAGTAACGCAAGCCAATGTCAGCAGAGAATGGTGTTGTCTTTTAAAAAGCTGTTGGAGACGTTTCAACAAGGAAGTAGAACATTCCTTGGAGTTTCACCAGAAATACCCCGACTGATCTCCACTGAGTTTGCCCAAGAGCTCAATTATTTATAAAACAACACCTCAAATAAACAATCTAAAACAATCATCCCTGCCAGACGCATGTATTAATGATTGGTAAAATAAGACAACTTTGGACCCAGAGCACACTTCAGTTGTCAAGGAATTTGCCACATTCTTGGGTCTTCCTCAAGTGGAGCTTAATCTGAAAACAGGCAATTTTAAATATTTGTTTTCCCATTTATTTGTTCTCGGGTAAAAATACATACATTTAAAGACACAAAGAAAAATTACAATCAATTTAGGTATTCATAGCCCCCCCCCCCCCCCCCCCCCTCCTCCCTGCACCAATTTTGTTTTACTAATAACAAAATCGATATTGAAAACACACCTGAAGGATTGCCAAAAGCGAACTTAATCGCTCTCAAATGACAGTCTTATATTCCTATACATAGTTTTATGGAATAAACTATGAAAACCAACCAGACACCTGCCGAATCTACCTATCTTCCTCAACTCGGCTGAGCTGTGTGGGTGTATATTATTAGATTCTAGGGCCAGGGACAAATTAGGTTTGGATGGGAAGAGATAATCAAAATAGTCCATGGGGCCAAGACCTTCCATTCAACTTCAACAACAAGCTTGTCCTGTCATTCCTGGCCATAGGAAATACATTTCAAGACATCTAGACGCCTTATTTAAAGATGACCTACCGGTACAATTATTACCAATTAAGTTATTAGGAAATCTTACTTGTTTGAAAGTAAATAATGATTGTAGGCATTCAGTATGATTGCGCTAGATATCCTGTTATTGTTCCAAAAAATTTAATTATATTTAAAAAAATTATGATCGGCCGGACGGCGATTGCGAAAAAACACAGGAAGAAGAAAAACATTTCCCCGACGTCGGTTGAATCAAACGCTGTTTTTCTTGCTTTTTTTTCTTGGCATACCGGTATATTATTGTAAAACTTGGGACAGGTCAGTTAAATGATATTTACTATAAAATACAACCCCCCAAATCCAACCAATTCTGATAATTCAAGCAATTATCAATAGTGTATCCTACCTTTAAAGCCAAGTTGTTTACAGGATTTATACCCCCACCCCCAACTAGTTTTTTTAAATTTTATTGTTTACTAATCTAAACTAGAATCTGAATACAACTGTACACAAGTTTATGATAATGACAAGAGGGGTTTTATAATTTCAATTAATGTTTGTGTGAAAGAATTGTTTGTATAACAATCCCGTCATTACTTTTGATATCAGGGGGGGGGGGGGGTCAAGTGTGTAGTACGGTCAAGTGATGTTTGTTCCTGTTTGAGTGACCAAGCCAGAAACTAAACCATTTTTTTTTTCTTTTTTAATTTTTTTAATTTGAAAAATCGAAATCAAATGAAGAAAGTTGTTATTGTTAAAAACAGGGTCACTTTCAAAGGTTATTGTTGACATTTTATTTGGATTTGCACATACAGCATTCTTTTCCCCCAATGTTCAGAACTAAATCCTTGACAAGAAAAGTACATGTACATGCGTTTGTTTATGGTGTATATGGAGGACACATGCCTGGCGACACGAAGGTAAATTGGGGTTAGGGTTAGAATCGAGGACATCCTCGATTGAGATTTGTGTACAAAACCAATGAGAGCCGTCGGAAAAAGTACAAGGGAAATTATCGTGAGGAACAAAAAAAACTCCTCGATTTACACCATAAATAAACTTGCATGTACATGTACATAGTGTACAAAATGTATACTGTACATGTACATGTACAAAATGTATGTACACACATACATGTACAAATACATTGTATCAGCTCCAAACATTGATGCTCAGCCCACTGACAGCACAGGATTATTTAGGATTACTTGGAGGGGCGTGTGCTATTATTGCCTGCATCTTGAATAATCTCTAATCCTCAAAGTCTAATCCCTGTCTGATCTCCATGTTGGGTGTTGATATGTACACCCAACTCCTGTCTACGGGATGTTGCTCAAGAAAATCAAGAATGTTAGGCCGGACCGCTGGAGAATACATCACCATGTCATAGCATAGAGAATTCCTTTCTCTATGGTCACAGCAAGACCCCACAACAAAAAATCCCATACATTTTGTAAATCACACAAAAAACATATACATGTCGGTGTACATGTATGTGTACAACCAGACACACACCTAGTTATGGGGACAAGCTCTTTTGTTTGGAACAGACCGAGTAGTGGGGACATTCGAGTCCCCATAGCGCAGGGGATAGGGGTATTAATAAAAGAAAATGTAGTAGAGGACAAATTAGGGTGGTGTTGAAAATTGTAGAAATTTAGAGTGTTCTGAGTTTGAGATTAGAGAGATTTCAGTTTACACACAAACCCTATGGATTGTCCCCATAACGCTACAGGTACATGTACCAAAAGAATTGATAAACTCACCTTTGAAATAATGGTTTTCATTTTGGCATATGATGTTGTAGAATCTTAAAAACACTGCTACTAAATCTATGTATGCCTCTTTGAGATAAAGGTTCTGTGATGTGAGCCCAACAGCACCGAATCGTTATAAGTCATTCTAACTGAACCTAACCACAGGGTTGTGCTTTTATACAGTTATGTGGTGCACACACTTATGCAATTAAGGAAATGTAAAGTAAGATTTGTTTGTTTCGCTTGTGCTACATGTAATTGCCACATAAGGAAATACTCTAAAAACAACTCCAGGGACTTTCCGTTTTACAAATTATATAATTTATCCCTTTATCTTTTCTTTGTCATTTGTGAAACCCGATCAGAAAGAGAAAGTTTTTGGAATCCAAAACAGGCAAATGAGTCTAAAAATACTTTTTGCTTTAAGAGGGGGGAGTGGGAGTGAAGTCATACAATTTGGCATATTTGGAAATCCAAATATGGTTTGCAAAATAAAAAACAAAATGACATGAAATGATTTTATTTACCATTTTTTTTTTCTTCAATAGTTTAGTTGATTCGCTTGCATCATTTAGACAGTGTAACGGCCCGATCACACCGCCTGAACTTTGTTGGAGCGTTCCTTGAACGGTAGGACGAGGGGGCCGAATTTCGACAACGCTCGTCATCGCGCACAAAATGGGAAACAAATCGAAAACACGGGCGTTGCCTTAGCGGTGCACCGCTGAAGCCAGCGTTGCTTTAGCGTTGGTTTAACGGTAGCGAGCGGTAGCGAGCGTTGGTTTAGCGGCGACACCTCCATACCAACGCCAAACCAAAGTTCATCACCGCAATGGATCGCTGCTTCAACGCCCGACACCGTTCCAGCAATCCCGTGTCCGCTCGTAAAACGCTTACAACCGCTCCACCAAAGTTTGTGCAACGTTTAATCACCGCCCGGGCAAAGCTGGCGAAGCAGCGGTGGTCCAGAGTTCAAGATTTCTGCGTTGGCCTAGCGGACTAAAGCGTCCACGAACTTGCGTCTAGCGGTGCCAAACTTTGACTGGGCGTTGTTGGAGCGGTGGTGAACTTTGCCGGAGCGGAAAATTGCCCGCTCCTCACCGCTCGCAATATTTTGTGCAGCCTCAAAACTTTCGGAGCGGTAGGAGGGACCATCAGCGGTGGCCGAGCGTATACGGCGTTGCCTTAACGGGGGCCAACTTCTGTTAAACGGTGGTGAACGGTTACGAGCGGTGATGAATTTTTTTCACCGCTCCAGGAACGCTCCAGCAAAGTTCTGCCGGTGTGACCAGGCCTTAACCAGTTCTTTTCTCCATGGTGTAACCTGCAATTAATGATCTGTTTTCTTTAACTTCTTGCTCAAATGATAAACGTGAAAAGAGAATCACCAACCACAAGAACCTTCACAAATTTACCAAATTTAACAACCTTGAAAAGCAGACACAAAAATGCAGGAAAACAAATTCACCCGAATATTACCATTACCCTGACTCCACCTTCAATTCAAAAGTAAAAAAAACCATACAATTACATGTACAGTATACAATGTGTATTGATTCAACGCTATTGTTATCGTTGAATACGTACCGGTACATACGTCCCGCATACGTGCCGCATTGTGCACCAATGGGTTAACACCCAAAACACCTCAAAAACTTTCACAATGGGTTCGGCAAAGTTTTTGTGATCGTTGCACGCGAGTGTGGTGAAGCCATGAGCTGTGATAAGAAGGTAGACAAATGGGAGTTAAACTCACAAAGGTTGTCAAAGTAACCGCACAAGGTCGGGCTAATCAGTGACGGATTTGGTTTCGAACGGGAGAAATCGTGCTTAGCGCCAGTACAAAAGACCTTTTTCAACAGTTTTTTTTCCCCCAACTCGGTCTGTTAGCTATGGCATTCCAAATATGTAAACACTTTCTAAAGAGCGATGTTTCACAACCCAGGGTGTGTATTTGCACTTCTTATTGTCACAGTTGTGAAGTGCAGTGGATCGAAACGCACACAAAAGCTGTCCAACATGTATTGGAGATGTCAAATAATGAAGTACATTGAAGAGAATACAACCAAAACCAATGACAAGGCTGCTAAATCTAAGACTTGTTCAGACTCGAGCAAGACTCTAGTTTAATTTTAACAAGGCCCCTAAGTCCGACGCCTCCATTAGTCCCATACGGTACCTCATAGGTCCGACACCTCATACCGTACCGGTAGGTCCGACGCCTCATACCGTACCGTAGGTCCGACGCCTCATAAGTCCGACGCCTCATATAAGTCCCACAATTAAATGTATTTTTTGTCTGATGTCGGACTTATGAGGCGTCAGACTTACGAGGCATCGGAGCTATGAGGCCGAATACTATAAGTCCAATGCCTCATAATGTGAAAGCACTTTGATATCGTTGGTGATAAAGCACTATATTATAAGCACCGCACATTATTATTTATTTGTATTAATTACGAAAAATTCAGACTTATGAGGCATCCAACTTCTGAGGCATTGGACTTACGATATGGTCTTATCTATCTCTCACTTTTACACAAATAGAAACAAAAAAGTACAAACTGTGCTTATTATGTTCTTATCTTCCCAGATAAAGAAGTAAAACTACAATACTGCATTTGTCTTGGCATCCAGCTGCTTGACCTCGCAGGGTCAACTTTAGAGGGTCCATGGTCAAGCTTGACTGCAACAGTCAAACTCCCATGGGGTTCCCAGTCAAATTTCATGGTTCTTGCATAGACTAGAGGAACATGCTGCTCAGCAAAGTCATGTATTGATGATGGGAACAATTAAAGGTAGGATACACCATTGGTAATTGCTTGAATTATAATGAATGGGTGGATTTGGGGGGGCTGTATTTCATAGTAAATATCGTTTAACTGACCTGTTCGAAGTTTTACAATTATAGATGCCGCGAAAAGCACGAAAAACAGCGTAGTTATTCTTATGTTATTTGTGGTTTTTTCACAATCGCCGTCCGCGAATTTCTCTTTATAGAATTCTATTTTTCAGAATAATTACAGAATATCTAGCGCAATCCTTTTGCTGGATGCCTAGAATCAATTTACTATCAGATGAGTAAGATATTTCTTAATAATTCGGTAGTAATTTTTTTCGATATCTGCAAATGGTGTATTCAACCTTTAAGTCACACTGCTCTCCATGTATGCATAACATATTTTGACCACAAATCCCGTTCATTATGTTAACCCTAAGGTACATGTACATGTACTTTAGGGTTAATTGAGCAATATTTGGTTGTTGGTTTTTTATGGGGGGGGGGGGGGGGGGGATTTGGTCGATGTATAATTGTATCCAAGGCGGAGTTCATTGACATCCAGTTTGATTTCCTTCAGTACTACAGTCGATAGCTTTTTAACTATCAATCTGAACGTTATTCTTGCCAGCTGCCCCATGCTAGAAGCAGATTTACAAGATTTAGCATTTCATGAAAAGCTCAACATCTCTTTGTGTCTAACCATAGAACTATAGTCAAACACACACAAAAAGGCCCTATAGTAGATTCCATCTGAAGTCAATGGCTCCCCCTTGGGAACAAGCCAGACATTTGAAGCTTGTCAATTCTTACGAGCAGCGTGGCGAGATTACCCTTTTTCATTTAAAGTGCGCTGATTGGAATACAGATATCAGGCTTTTCTATCTCATACAAATCTCTCAACAGGATTTTGTGATTGAAACCGTTGGGAAATAAAGGAAGGATTTTTCCAGCTTTTTCGGGTCTAATGCAAGCTTTGTAAAAGACACTCAATAACGAGACAATTTTTAAATTTGTAGTATGTCTTATATACACAGGGAATTTTTTTTACAAAATCTTTCAATTTCATACAATGTTAAAGGTTATAAATAAAGAACTACATGTGTGTACTCGTATATAATGAGAAAAATAGAAGGTACGTTTCCTTGTTTTTCTAAAAACTTAAGTCAAATAATGGCAATCGTTACAACGTACAATTTAACTCAACAACAGCACGTCAACACGATGAACACAGTAAACAACGTCATATTACATGTGACACAGTGGCATGTGATGTAACTTTACAAAGCAGTTCTGTAGGAAATTCCCAACTTTCAACCTGATGACATAAACGGTGAAATAAACAAGGAAGTCGAGGGTGTTACCCTCCGGGATAAGTTTTATGGGAATTTCCACTGGTGTAAAAATAAATTATGTTGACAGGTGAGTTAAAGATAGGACACATCAAATTGAAAAAATTTACTACCGAATTATTAAGTAATATCTTACTTATTTAAAAGTAAATAATGATTGTAGGCATCCAGCAAAATGACCGGCTAGATATTCTATTGATTGTATTGAAATTTGATTTTATAAAAAAAAAAAATCACGATCGCTGAACGGCGATCTCGTAAAAAACAACAAAAGAAGCACTGCCCAACGCCACTTGAAAACGAACGCTGTTTTCCTTGCTTTCCTTGGCATCTATGATTGTAAAACTTTGAGCAGGTTAGTTAAACAATATTTACTATAAAATAAAATTTACGTACATGTAAATCCACCCATTCATGATAATTCAAGCAATGATGTATCCTACCTTCAACCAGTTCGCGCTGGAGGACGTATACATATGCAAAGTTTTCCCCAGATTCAAAACGGATGACGCTTAAACACGTCACGAGCAAGGCTGGAAATGTCTGTCAGCAGCGATCAAGGCAGGAAATGCGTGGGTGTGCTTTCCAGTACCATCGGCCTGAACCCGCCTCGGATCGAGTTTCGTTAAAAATAATCCCGCGCCTCAGCGAATGTTATAATAATCCCGGCGCGAACTGGTTAATACATACATGCAATGTATTGTAGAGCGACAATGTAGCGCCCTCTGTTGGTCATGCCTACGGCAATCACAGCTCATTGATAATCCTACTTTCTATCCTTTCCTAATCTAATTTCCACGTGACAAGATTACACCAACAAAAGTGCATCATCATCATTGGATTTGGAAAGGATGTAGCCCGTCCAAGCCCACAAATACCTCTTAATTAGCATCATTTGTCAACAGGCAATAGACAGTCAGATTAATAACTTAGCAGATAGCAATCAGCGCTAATTCAAGGCTCAGGAAGCCAGCAAGCCTACCTTACTTAAGTGGCTGATAACTTGATAAGATTCCTGATTGGTCAATTTGGGCAGGAAATGTCAAGGCACTTGTCTTGAGAACAGTTCAAGTACTAGTGAAGACTTGTGGTTGTGGATGTAAGCAAATAGAACAGAACCATTACAGAATGTGTACTAACCAACTAATTAATTAGCCCTTAAGGCATTCATTGGGATAAAGTACCCAATAATATATGTGACCCACTCCACAAAAAGGGGTATTATGTCACAAAATATACATGGTTATATGGTTGGAAAGCACACAACGTAAGCTTTCATTTGGTATAAACTATAAACCTCATCACAAAAAGTATTGAGAAACTTAAATATGATCCAATAATTAACGGCCCAAAAGGGTATGGATTAATCAAAGCAAATAACCCAGTGCATAATTTTGTTCTGCCTATTTTGACACCTCGATTGTGGAGATACATGTACGATGTTGCAAGGCAGAGTTATTGTCATTTCAATTCCCGTAGATCCAGCTTCAAAAGTGACAATCAATCCCTATAGAAGCAGGTTTGTATTGATCATGTTGACGTTAAATGATCAGCCAATAAGAAACCGATACATGTAACCTCTACATATGCCCGCCTTTTCTTTTGATAGTTGCAAAAGGTACATACAGTATTGTCCCTTTAAAGTTCACTATTAACTGGGATGCCCTGGGGGTAATTAAGTGAGTTGGTGTCTGGGAACATTCCTGGTACAATAGTACCAGTCTGCAGCCTGGTACAAATTTTGTACATGTACACGTACCTACAAATGTACATGTACATGTACGCATGTTGAATACAAATGTAGCCTAAAGGCCAGGAAACCACAGATCATTACCAAGTGAGAATTTAACAGCCATCCATGAAAACAGAACAGCCAGGGTTTCCTGTATTTTGTATGCATGTTCAGGAATTAACAGAAACTTAAGACAGGAATTGGTGACAGATACATGTACATGTACATGTAGAGAAATGATAAGGTGTTAGTGGACCAGTAGGTTTCGTAGCAAATATGTACATAATTGGTGTACCACAAAGTTACTTATAGTGTACATGTACGCAGACGAATCCCGCATCAATGTTCTTATTAGTACAGTGGTACAATGTCACTTTGTAATATAGTAACTACATATTTAAGGATACCTGCAAGTTATACTTAGTGGCAAGAAAATGTACATGCATGACATCAACTTCTGCTTGAGGTGGATGACAATACTATTATCTTGCTTCAGATGTATTTTGCATTGCAAACATGATTTTAAAAAATTGATGATTCTGAATACATTGTTTACGAATTTGTACTTGTCTTTTTCAGAGCAACACGTATTATACACATTATGTGTAAACGGAATTATTTTACAAACTGTTCACAGAATCGTAAACTACCAGAATGTATACAAATCCACTTTCAAATTCAAAATGCAGTGTCAAAGTTCAATACCGCCTTTGATCAGACCGAGGGAATGGTGAACATTGTTAAAGTCTTCACAAAATGTACCGTAGCTTTGGGCACAAAAGCAATTCAAGCTACATGTAAAAACGTCTTCTATTCAACATGACCATACCACAGAGCAAGGAACATGAACTGTGATAATCCAAACCGGGTGGGATTTGGCAACTTGGAATTTTTCTCATTCAAGAAAAAATTTCTTGCACGATTTCAATTTTAAGGATCGCCAGAGTTGCTCCGGGCATGGGAGGAAGTATCAAAGTACAATGGCTGCCCTCTTGCACTGCAACTACCTCAGATTAGTCAATGCCAACAGTTTGGGGGTTTGGGTTTTTTTTATAGAGAAGAATCTATTTACCACCAATCAATGCAGTAGTATTGAAAGTATACAAAAAAGAACTTGTAGAATAATTTTTGGCAGGAACTATCTTTCATATGATTCTGCACTCCAACTGCTACATCTCGACCCCTTGTCCTCGAGGAGAGAATGTCACTGTCTTAAATTTGCTAAAAATCTTCTGACAAATGAACGTTGTAAGTCTTTACTCCCCACATCTAGAATAGCTAGCCATGGTAGGAACCTTCGTAACTCTAACAATATTTCAATGATTTTAGCTAAAACACGTCGGTTCAGAAATAGCCCAATTCCATATTATATCGACCTTATTAATTCAAGTGGTTAAGTGTGAAAATATATATCTTTTATTCACTGGCGTTTTTAAATATATTAATTGTAATGGGTATTTTAACTATTGATAAGGTTACCTGTGTTGTTGTCTTTATTGTTTATATAATTTAATTTAAAATATTTATCTGTAAATCATGTACAATTTGGCCTTTTGGCCACGAAACATGAGTTTTTAATAAACCAACAATAATAATAAAATAGATGTGCAACAATATCACATGCAAGGCTATGGGCTTTTATCAGTTCCTGCTACTGACAGTTTGGCCGGTGTTTATAAAAAAAACAAGCAGAGTGTGTGAAAATTCATAGTAAAGGTATAGATACACCATTGGTAATTGCTTGAGTTATCATGAATGGGTGGATTTGGGTGGCTGTATTTTATAGTAAATATTGTTTAACTGACCTGTCCAAAGTTTTACAATCATGGATGCTGAGAAGTGCAAAAAAAGACAGCGTTTATTTTCAACCGGCGTCACGCAGTGGTTCTTATGTTATTCTGGGGTTTTTTTCTTCATGAATTTGTTGTTTTTTAATTCAATTTTTCAGAACAATTACAGGATATACATGTACCGATATCTAGCACAATCATTATTTACTTTCAAATAAATAAGATATTTCTTAATAATTCAGTAGTAAATTTTGTCGATATCTGATATACTAATTAGGGTGCTCTGTCATTACTGTTTTACAAGTTTATTGTAATGTGCGGACCGGTATGTGATTTTCTAGATCTGTAAAATATTTTCTTTTCAAGATCTTAATTACAATGCATTTTACTGAATTACAAACTGAATTACAACCTGTGAACAAAACAAAACCAAGTACATTTGTACATCCAAAACAACAAGAAAAACTGCCCGACGTCGGTTGAAAACAAATGTCTTTTTTCTTTATTTTTCCTCAGCATCCATGATTGTGAAACTTCGGACAGGTCAGTTAAACGATATTTCTTATAAAATACAACCCCCTAATCCACCCATTCATGATAATTCAAGCAATTACCAATGGTGTATCCTACCTTTAATGGCAAGCTTCCATGACCCAAAAAAACCTTGATGAATATTTACTTGAATAGTTTTGGAGGGAAATTTAGGAAACACAACCAGTGAATTTGTGGTGACCTCTCTCCACTTACAGTAGTGATAGAGGGGAGATTTTTGTTAATAGAAGTTTGACAACCGTTTCTATTTTGTAAACAACAAAGCCAAGGAATCAACAGTTAAAAATGGCCAACAGACACACATGTGGAAAAGCTTTTGAAAATCTTCCGAGAAATCTGGGACAAATACTCAATGTCCACTGTCCGTTTTTTATACTGGTTTACATGTATACATGGGTCAATTTCACGGAGCTGCTAAGCACAACAATTTGCTTAGCACAACGAAGTCTTGCTCATTAAAAACAAGTTATCAGCCCAAATTCTACGTGTTTTTTCATGCTAAGCAAAAAAACAGCTGATTTTCAATCAAAAACAATAAAGATCACATGAAAATTTGGTCTGTAACCTTGTTTTTACGAAGGACAAATTTTCATGCTAAGCAAATTTTTGTGCTTAGCAGCTCCATGAAATTGGCCCCTGGTACATGTACATGTATTATGTATACTGTGCACTGTGGTGTTGGTCATGCCCTGTCATTAAATAAACAAACATGACCATTTCAAGAAAAACAGCCCATGAAAATTCCAATTTAGTAAGTGAAGAGGTCTGCAGGATTTTTCAGATGTTATCTGTATTGTAGCTTTTGGTAAGCTTCCAAGAAATCTTGGAGCAGATAAACATGTGATCTATTGTCATTTCTTTGTAATATCATGCACAGTGAAATTACAATTGGTACAAAAAACTGTTTAAATTAGCATGGATACATGTATAACATTTACATGTTATTTACACATTTACAACTACAAAGCGATTTCACAAATAATTTATTAACGTGTATTTTTTTATTGTCCTTTGCAAACAAAAATTAGGAAACACAAAAAATGCAGGTACATGTATACAAAACAAAACAAAAATCATCCCCTTTTCCAGTTAAAATCATCATACAATCAATAAAAGAAATTTAACTGTCCCTTACTTTTTTTATTATAATGTGGTAAATGGTAAGCCAATTTGCAACAAGCCCAGGTTGACCTGTGATAAAATTTCATTAAATTCTGTTGAGTGATTGCAAGTTAGGAGTAGCTAGCCTACTAATTGGGAAGTGTGTTCAGGGTGCAGTTAAAATTGGGGTTTCTCAGAATCTGATAAGCTTGCTTCTACAGTACATGTAGTTATTGATGGTCAATGAGATTGGATACTGTACATGTGCATATGCTGCACCTGAAACAGGCTGCCAAGGCTACGACTACAGCTACGACTACGACTACTGTAGCTTCTTGTCCATGTAGCTGAATAGCCGCGTCCTTCGCAATTCAGCATCTCAGCTGCAAGGATGATTAGCCCTCCAAAAATATTATTATTATTATAGCTCAAGACAAGTGTTTCAGTGGCTGTGAGGTGGGGGGGGGGGGGGGGGGGGGGTTGACAAGTCTTTTAATTAAAGAACCAACGAGCGCATCCTGAGGCATGTCATTACACTCTGTTGTACAGGGTTAGGGTACTTGACGACAGTACAGTGACTTACAAAGGTAGGATACACCATGGGTACTTTTTAATTGCTGGATGCCGAGGAAAAAAAACCCCAAAAAACAGCATTCGTTCAACCGCCGTTAGGCAGTTCTTGTTCGTTTTTTCGTGATCGCCATCCGGTAATTGTTAATTTAAAAAAAAAATCTATTACAGGATATCTAGCACAATATTTTGCTAGATGCCTAGACTTAATATTTACTTTCAAATAAGTAAAATATTTCTTACTAATTCGAAAGTAAAAATTGTTGATCTCTGCAAATGGTGTATCATACCTTCAATAAATTGCCTTTCCCAGCAAGTCTCAATTTTGTTAAAATTAAACAAAATCACAACAATTCAAGTCATTTTCAAATTGGCCCTTCTCTCCTAATGGCAATTTTGTCAAATGTTTCGAGTATAATTATTATCACATGATGCGACCCGATATTTTTTCAAATAAAATCTAGGCCTAAATATGTCAAGTAAGCAACAACAAAACGAATAAGAAAATGCCCGCTTCCTCCTTTAACAATAAATCCGGACAAGAAACAAATTTTTATTTTATTGGGTCTAACCTCCGACCTATCTACTTTAAAATGCATGAGCCATTTTCCCCCTGTTTATCTGCTGACTTGTGATCACACTACCATCTGTTAATATTGGCTTGATGCTGGCCTGGTTAAACGGTTCTGTCAGGGATGGCCTTTCTAATGACACAAACCGCTGGGATGCAATTAAACTGAATCAAGGGAGCAGGGAGCACATCCTTTACCGTGTCATTATGATCTGTTGTGCAGGGTTAGGGTACTTTATGCATGGCAGTGACTCCAAAGCAGTACTTCCAAATGGGCACTTTGGGAGACAATCCCATAGAGTCGTGCACAATCTTTATTGTAACCTAACCCGTTTTTACCTGGAGCTTTTTCCACGAAATTTCATATTTATGCTATTTAGACCCAAATCTGTCTTCTCCGAGCAAAAATAACTCCCAAATATTGTTTTGTGGGGTAGCTAGACACTTAGGGAGACACTGAAATGTCTCCCTAAGTGCCACTGTCTCCCAAGTGAATCAAAACTATCGCTAATTTGTCTCCCAAAGTGCCTATTTGGAAGAATTATACAGACGATGTGCCCTCTGATGTCACGTGTTTACATCTGTATTCAAATGTGCCCGGCAGTGATGCGCACCCATCATGTTTTACATAAAATTTGCTTAAAGACTGACGTCGCAGGTCAGATCAGATCGCCTTTGAATTATGTGACCTCTGATGTCATCTCTTAACTAAATTTATGTAAAACACGATTCGTGCGCATATTGACGGGCACATTTGAATACAGATGTAAACAGAGGCACATCATCTATAGCGCTTTAGACTTTACAATTTCACAATTATTATCCCTGTTCACTAAGAAAAAGACCATGTATCTTATCTTTAAAGGTAGAATACACCATTTGCAGATATCAAAAATATTTACTACCGAATTATTAAGAAATATTTTACTCATTTGAAAGTAAATAATGATTCTAGGCATCCAGCAAAATGATTGCGCTAGAATCCTGTAATTATTCTCAAAAATCGAGTTATATAAAGAAATTTGCGATCGCCGTCCAGCAATTACCAATGGTGTATCCTACCTTTAACAAGGGGATATTAATTTAGACAGTACCCCACCCCATAAAATCCTCAGCCCTGCATATAAATCAATATCAACACTGCCTCCCCTCTGCTTCTGTTCTTGAGGTATACTTGAGGTGCCAACAAGCACCCTGGCATCCACCAGACAAATCAACCTATACATGTACCTGGATGTAGATGTACATGTATGTACATGTACATGTACATGTACCAGTACATGTACATGTACATGTACATCTGGCTATGAAACCCATGCCATTTCACAACAAACAAAGAACCCAGCTCTTACCCCAAAAGACCCTCCACCTTATTTACTGTAACAACAATAGGTTCTTATAAAGACGGAAATTAAAATCATGAGGACTTGTCACTGAAGTGAGGGAAATATTAGACTCCAGAGAGAAACCAAAGCTGTAAACTTATTAGAAATCAATCCATGGGAGACTGTGAAAGAACACGGCCGGCGAAAAAAAAGTACAACCATTGAGGTGTGCTACATGTACTGTACAGGTACATGTACGTGTGTATACAGGTTTTTGTATTCTTCAATTTGGTGCCTTGGAGGCAAGGTTTTGTTGATTTAGGGCCCACAATGATGGTCTTTATCACATGACCATGCATATTTCATGAGTCTGGAGAGACACAATAGAGTCTACAGGTGCAGGCACAGATTCTGCTTTGGTTTATATTTTCTAATTCTCAATTCCCGCCTAAGAATACTTTGCTCAACTTCCAACAATGACTTACAGAGAAACTAGTGCATACAAAAGAACATTTTGTGGAAGAAATGAAAAGACATGCACTGAATGGTTTTCATTCTCGAGGATTATGAGTTGAAGGTTTTCAATTGGGATCTAAGATCAAGAACTGAATAGAAATGGTTTGCTTTGGGCTAGTTTCAAGGACATGGAAAAAAACATCAACTAATTTAATTGGTGGAATTGCAAAGTATAAAAACAGCTAAATCCTGAAAACACAACACACTTTTATTGTGCGCACATTATTTAAAACAGATATTGTAAACATTGGAATATCCACACAATTACAAAAGTGGTTTGTATAAAATGCCCAAATTGAAGCTTCATTACAATCATAAACGAAAATTTGAAACTATTTGGACCAACAAATAATATTTGCACGAAAGCCATTTCTTGCAATAAACCTCCTTCCATCAATTCTAATGGAGCAAAACAGAGCACTAGCTGCATCATATTTTTTAAGGACTGTACCAATGACCATATTTCATCTATGACAGATAGTGTACTTGGCCCAACAGTTGACCAGGGCCTCTTTATTCAAATCTCCTTCATCAACCAGCCCAGCCATACATGACCTTTATAAACAAGAGGCAGCTTTCAGTTTCATCCCAACTGTAGAGATTTAATAGTGCAGAAGACCTTGGGCCAATTTCAAGGAGTGCTAAGCACACACATTTGCTTAGCACACAGAAGTTTTGCTCAGTAAAAACAAGTTTCCAGCCAAAACTCCATGTGTTTTTCATGCTAAGTAAAATATTACCAGCTGAACATCAATCACAAACAATAAAACATCACTTGAAATTTTGGTCCGTAACCCTGTTTTTACAAGGACGTATGTTCATGCTAAGCTCATTTTTGTGCTTAGCAGCTCCGTGAAATTGGCACCAGATGGCTCATACCAGTGTCCTGATGATTTGGCTGACATTTACATTCAAAATCAACATACGTACGACATCAGCGACTCATCTCACAACCTCCTCTGACGTCAGACAAAAGTTGGGAGATGAATGATACAATACTTTGCTCGAACCCACCTCTCAAGTCAAGCAAGTCGCTGGGAATACCCGATTCCTTTGGGATGCACGAGTTCATTTCTTCAAGCCTTGATCGATGATTGGATCGAAGAGAAATTTCTTTGAACGGTAACACAAGTCAACACACACAGTTATGTTTTGACCGGCAATCGTGGACGGGGCATTGTTCGACCGTCTTCCCTCTTTTGTTTATACTCTAACATTTTCAGATGATCGCCATAGGATTTGTACACGGGAAAAGATCGTGGACGTTGTGTCAATCGTGGACGCATTGTTGGACTCCCAATTCTTTTGTCCGACGACCACGATTGCCGGTCAATACAAACGCACGCACATTTGTGTAACTTGTGCACTCCAGGCAGCATTTGGTTTAAATTTTGGTGACCCATTTTTGCAAAATATAATGCCTTCTGCAGGATTTAAAGTTTCCCTCACCAAGAAGGTGCAGTTCAAGTTCTGAAGTTGGTTTAACTTTTTAAGTAAATACTTGACTTACTAGAAGAAAAAAAATCTCACTGAGTGAGGTAAAAACTGGGGTTAATTCCTGTTTTAGATTTAGCAGAAATTACTTGTTCCATATATGTATGTAGAATGTGCCCACAGTACCAGCTAGTCACGCTCACATGTAAACCAACTCCCCAATTCCCACAACACAAATCCCCATTAGCCACAACAAATCCCACCTCATTACCACAGCTAAAGACCCGTGTATCCCTTATCAAGTCACAATTCAGAAATAGCCCTGTGGTTATTGGAGAGAATCCTGCCAACTATTAAGGTTCTTGATTTACTGCCTGGAAGGCAAGTCAAAGTGCTCAAATACGCTTCATGTTTCGGGTTCCCCTTGGGAAGGAATCAACCCATCGGAAGCAAAGTATGTGAGAAAAGACCTAATTTTCTACAAGGTTTGTCATAAAAACCGCAAGTGACTTACAGAATTTTATTTTGAGTATCATAAGCCAAGAAACCTGACCCTGTCGGTCTACAAAATGTATCAATCAAGTTATTGATGGAAGACTATATTCAACTCCAACAATGTTTTTTAATAAGGGATCAAGGTTGTTACTGACAGGCAAGATTTGTCATGGAAACCACGAGGAACTATAATTTTTTTTTAAATATCTGCATGGTATTAATATTTTAATTAGCTCCAGAGACAATGTTGATTGAAAAGACTGTAGCTGTCAATAATTGTCAGTTCACATAAAACCCATAAACTCTGCCTGTTCCTGCAAGTATTAAATTGATCTAATTTGAAAGTTAACCAGTTCGCGCCGGATGACGAATATAAACGCGAAGTTTCCCCAGATTCAAAACGGATCACGAATAAACACGCCACAAGCAAGGCCGGAAATGTCTGTCAGCAGCGAGCAAGGCCGGAAATGCGTGGATGTGTTCCCGATGGTGGCGGCCTGAACCTGCTTCGGGTCGAGTTTCGTTAAAAATTAATCCCGCTCGTCAGCTCGATGATGTTAAAATAATCCTGGCGCGAACTGGTTAAACAAAGAAATGAATCACCATTCCAGTGCTCTATCCACTAAGAACTATATCCATCCCTATATTGACGGTTTCCCATTTTGTATTTTTTTTTTGGTTCAAGGGTTGTGTATTCAGAAACCATAAACCATACATAACACAACACAACCTTGACAGAACCAGGTTAAGGTACCACCCTTTTATCCACTATTTTAGAGGAAGAAAAAAATAAGCCCAAACTTTCTTCAAGTTCCTGCTCTAAAAACTCGCTAGTCAACACACAGCAGCCCGCCGAATTGATCCCCAATTCATAGCGGAAGCGCCCCGGGGCAAACTTAACACACCCATGTGGATAGGGACTGGCTGCTGGGCACCGCTGACCCGTTGAATGAAAAGCCAGATTACAAGGGGCTGGTCTCCAAAGAAACAAGTCCTGGTTTGAAAGACATGCTCGTAATACTTTATGGACCATGGTACGGCGTGTATCTTGTTTAAAGGTAGGATACACCATTTGCAGATATCAAATAATTTTACAACCTGATTATTGAGAAATTTCGTCCTTATTTGAAAGTAAATAATGATACTAGGCATCCAGTAAAATGATTGCGCTAAATATCCTGTAAGTGTAATTGTTCCGAAAAAAACACGAGAACAACAAGTGAACTACCCGACACCGGTTGAATACGAATGCCGTTATTCTTGCTTTTTTTCTCGGCATCCATAATTGTAAAACTTTGGGCAGGTCTAAATGATACATGTAATTACTACAAAATTATACAACCCAAAAAAACCACAAGGGAAACTGACTAGGTAAATTTTCATACATTTCAAAGTGAACAAAGAAACTTGGCAAGGCGGGACTTTGACGACATTTATATCATAATACAGGAAACACTTCCTATTTTGTTTTACTTGTCCAATAGTATCCAAGATCTGCCAAACGCTGTTGAATTCCCCTTTAAATTTTCCCCCTTTAACCACCCCCCCCCCCCCCCCCCCCCCCCCCCCCCACCACCCCCCCACCACCCCCCTGTTAATTAAGCCGGAGTCCGGAAATAACTCAATTTGTGAAGTTCAAGCGGTCTTCACCTTGAAACTTTGTTGGTGGTACATGTAGGTGGTACGGTGAGGAACATGTACTAGGCTAGTGTACTGGCTACCTGGTAGGCCAGGGTCTACATAATTGCTGGAAGCTACATCTAGAGGAGAAATATCGCTAAGCTTATTTACCTGGTAATTGGTAAATCAAAAAAAGAAGCTGAGAACCATTCAGAGCAATACAAATGGAATTACATTTTGGCTTGTGATAATGTGCTTGCTTAGCAATTTCGTTTTGTGTTTTTGGCCAATTTCGTTGTAGTGGTCTTTATACAGCAGCAGCTGTCTGACAGAAGACAATTTTATTAAAATCGCTTACCAAATAATTTGTTTGGCAAATAGAGCAACAAGAGGCTTATAATGGGCCAAAATACCATCGGTTTGCTTGAGAATAACAACAAATTGCAAAAATTTAAAAAAAAAAATACAGAAGATCGCAAAATTTGGCACTGTGCCTAGGTTTATAACATCAGCCTTTGAAAGATAAGTCAAATGATGTCTAGAGCCTTAAGAATCGAAGGAAAGCAACAATTTTTTTTCTAGAACTAGTGAGAAGTCAAAAACTAGGATCCCACTAGAGATAACGGATCTGGGACGAATTAAAAAACCAGACAGTATTACTCCAATTCCCCCCGCCTTTTCCCAAGCCCACTTGACCTATGACATTAGAAAAAAACCATGGGGCTATATCTCCAGACTGGGTACATGGGCAGATGTTTGTGGGCTCTAAAAAAGTAAACATTCGGCAAATAAAAATAAAAATTACCGAACATTTCGATACAATACTTTTTTGGGGGGGGCATATATCGCAACAACGTTTCTTCCATAAAAGGTACATGTATCATGTCAACTTATTTAAAGGTAGGATACACCATTGGTAAATGCTTGAATTATCATGAATGGGTAGATTTTGGGGGTTGTATTTTATAGTAAATATCGTTTAACTGACCTGTTTGAGGTTTTACAATCATGGATGCCGAGAAAAGCATAAAAAACGGCGTTTGTTTTCAACCGGCGCCGATCAGTTATTCTTATGTTATCTTTGGTTTTTTCGCGATCGCCATCCGGCGATCGCGAATTTTTCTTTCTAAAATTCTATTTTCAGAATAATTACAGGATATCTAGCGCAATCATTTTGCTGGATGCCTAGAATCATTATTAACGGACGGCGATCGCAAATTTTTCTTTCTAAAATTCTATTTTCAGAATAATTACAGGATATCTAGCGCAATCATTTTGCTGGATGCCTAGAATCATTATCAACTTCCAGTAAAATATTTTCTAATAATTCGGTAGTAAATATTTTTGATATCTGCAAATGATGTATACTACCTTTAAGATCCAGCATCCCATAACTCACAAACCTGTGAAGGCTGGTTTGAAGATTTTAAAAAGAGGCATGGGAAACAGTTTACAAAAGTCAGAAAGCAAATTTCCGAAGACGGCAAAGTGAGATTGGAGGGAAGTGTGGCAATGATGATTCTTGCAGACTGATCGAGTACGGCGGACCAGATGTGCATTGCACGCTAGGATGAGACAGACAGGAAGTTAGATGATATCATCCTTGTCTGCAGCTTGCTCCTTCCAAGAGGTTTGCAGATGACGCTGTCGACAGATCAATTTCTTTTAAAAAAGGAAAAACTGTTGAGTCTGAAACTATCATTTTGTGAGGGTGTTTGTTTTCTAGATAATTCGGATAGCAAGATTTGTCTTTTTTCAGTAAACTATTTTGTTTCTTCTGATCCTCAAAAAGGTAGGAGACACCATTTGAAGATATTAAGAAATATCTTATTTGAAAGTAAATATTATTCTAGGTATCCAGCAAAATGATTGTGCTAGATATCCTGTAATTGTTCAGAAAAATTGAATTTTATAAAAAAAAAAAAAAATTACTTACAATTGCAAAACTACACGACACACCGGTATCTTAAAAAGGAATTCAAAAGTACAGTACATGTACATGTACTCCCAGTGTTCCATCGACTACTAAATAATAGTTAACATTTACAAAATCTAGAAGCACGCAAAAACTAACATGATCCAACATTTTTGGACCACACCTGCTGTCATTCAGTGGCCTTTTCAAATACATCTTTTTTTTCGTGGAATTTTCAAGTTTAACTACCGGAAATTCTAAAATGTTTTTTTTTCTGGGGATTTACAGTTAATTTCCTCATGTAAATACCTCAGCAAATACATGTATACAAATAGGTGAGTCAATTTACATGGAGTCCCAATTTACACCCCAAAGTTTGGCAACACCCTCTATTCACCCATTGTAAACCTTAAGGCTGGGATGAATGGGTTCTGATGAAACGGCTTGAATGGGGCATGTGCCATGTTTCGTGTTAAAGGTAGGATACACCATTGGTAATTGCTTGAATTATCATGAATGGGTAGATAGGGAGGGTAGTATTTTATAGTAAGTATCGTTTAACTGACCTGTCCGAAGTTTTACAATCATGTATGCCGAGGAAAGCACGAAAAACAGCAATTGTTTTTAACCAGTGTCGAGCAGTTATGTTATCTTTGTTTTTTCGTGATGGCCGGATGGCGATCGCAATTTTTTTTTATAAAATTTAATTTTTTGGAATAATTATCTCTAGCGCAAATATTTTGCTAGATGCCTAGAATCATTATTTACTTTTAAATGAGTAAGATATTTCTTATTAATTCGGTAGTACCGGTAAATATTTTCGATATCTGCAAATGGTGTATCCTACCTTTAAAGCTATAGTTCAATCGACTCTATAGGTTGGACAAACAATTCCTGGGGATGTTTTTTATCAGATGGTCATGGTTGCATTTGCTTTGAATTCCTTGTGAACTAGTGTGAAACGAACAATATCCCTTTTTAACTTGAAATTATGCCATGATAAAAGAAAATTATGTACACAAGAGAACAAAAACTCATCAAAACTACAAGTACATGTATTGAGAAATAATTTTGCAACTTCCTGCAACCAAAAACGTTTTCCCTACAGTCAAACATTTCTGTTTACATTCGATTTATTTGTGTGTTTCTTGCTCTATCGTGTTATAGTTCAGTGTTGTATTTTGCGTATTGGCGACCCACTATTTAGTATGATAACATTTTTTATGGTCCTGTTTATTATAACTTGTAAGTTGTATATTTGTACAAATACCTCTTCTTCTTTTTCAGTGATTTACATTTTGAGCACCTCATTTTCTAAGATGCATGTCTTAATTCAAAGGAACTTACACAAACAAGTTTCCAAATCATTGATTTCATTGATGGAACATTTTATAGAACTTTTGTTTAATTACATTAATAGCAGGAAAATAATTGTGGTACTAAAAATGTCCAAAATAATCTCAGAGATCTGAGGCCAATTTCATAAAACATGTAACTGTAAGCACACAAATTTGCTTAGCAAAAAAAAAAGTCTTGCTCAGGGAAAACAGGTTATCGGCCAAAACTCCACGTGCTATTTATTCTAAGCAAAGATCAGCTGAATACCAGTCACAAACAATAAACATCAACTGAAAATGTTGTTTATAAACCGTTTTTTTTCAAAGGAAGAATGTTCATGCTAAGCAAATTTGTGTGTTTACATGTACATGTACACGTCTTATGAAATTGGCCCCTGCAGACAGCCAAATACTTACATTGTCATAATTCTGATTGAGATCCAAGATGTACATTCCATATTTCTGCTTGTTTTGTTCCCACGGTACTTGTCCCGGCTTCACCGGACTTGAGCTCTTATTACTCACAAACTTCAGCATGATGACTCCCTCTTAATTTCAGACTTCTCTCTTTTTTTGTTACAACTTCCACGATTTATCCAGACTAAACAGCCGCCAGCAAGACAGAACCAAAAAAATGTTTTTCCGGGAGAGGAGTGACTTGAATAAATCCCTGACTTCCTGGTGGTAGAATCCTTGGTAATTCCTTGGACTTCAAAGCTGAGCTGAAGGAGGGGTGGGGAAAGGAGATTTTTTTCTCTCCTGGAGTCTAAATTGACATGATGGGTTCAACGGATTGTTGCCTTCACAAGCAATGGAAGACTTCCCCAGAAGTTCATGTACTTGACTACCTGACCTGACTAAAACTCCAGGTACTACCGGTAGGTAGCACACACTGTGAGCAGTATTCAATTTCAAGTTCAAATGACAGTACCTTGCTAGTTACAACTACAACTTACAAGCACACCAACTTCCACACAGCATGCAGAGTGATTGTGAAATCTAGCTCTCCAAATGTTTTCACCGTTTCCTGGAGATGCAGAATATACATGTACACATGTGCCGGACGATCACTCACAATAATTATGAGCTACAATTCTAGCTCAGGCTTTCAGAATTGCATCTCAAGACTGTTATCTGATGAAGGCCTGAACTCCATTACAGAGAGCATCTGGTAATCACTGTACTTGTACTTGACTGGTTATCTCATCACCAATCTAATAATAGTATCAGTGGTACAAATCTGTTGATGAGTTAGTCAGTTTTTGGTCTCTGGTAGTATAGTACACACATGTACATGTACAGGTAATACCTTCACAGTTGCACACACTTTACTAGTATCCAATCCTACGCCACCCTGTTGGTGGTTTTCACAAAAGTTCCCACACTCTATGGAATTTTTCAAAGGCAAATACAGTAACAATAGGTCTGCATACTGGGCCCCAATATACATGTACCAGTACCCCTTGCCCATGAATGAGGTGCTCTGGTATGCAAAACTATTGCCTCTACCAGGGAGTGCACCCCTAATGGAACGGTCCGAAAAACCTTCCAGTTCCATTCAGACAAGTGAGAGACAGCAATGGGAAGTGGCAGGCTCTATTGTGAGTCAGAGGGGTGTGGCGGGCGCATGGGGGTTGAGGGTAAACTCCCAATAAATTGACTTGACTTAACTTAACTTTTGTGGTTGAGGGATTTTGGTGTTGAATCATATCTGATCATAAAATGGAACACAAAAGGCTCCATTGTGAATTGGGAAGTTTGCTCATTGATTTTGGTGAATCATTGTTTATTTAGATCAAGTTTCACAACAATGAATTCTGTGTTTGCAAACACAGAAAAGCAAGCCTGCTCATTGATAAAAATCTGAATGTCAAGAGATGATTGTCGTGTATATTTAATTACTGGATCTGCATAGATAATATAGAAGCTTGCGCAACAAGCAGATATTCCATAGACTAGTAAGATTGGAGATAGTTATTATTCCAAAATGAGACACCAGAGATAATATATTTTACTGCTCTAGTGTGTAGCAGCTCCTACCTAACACAGAGAACAGGGGCCAATTTCATAGAGCTGCTAAGCAAAAAAAATTGCTTAGCACAAAAAGTTGTGCTCATTAAAAACAGGTTACCAGCCAAAATTATACGCGTTTTTCATGCTAAGCAAAAAAAAAGCTGATTATCAATCCAGAACAATAAAGATCAGGAGAAAATTTGGTCTGTAACCTTGTTTTTGCCAAGGACAAATTGTCATGCTAAGCACATTTTTGTGCTTAGCAGCTCTATGAAATTGGCCCCAGGTGTGAGAGATGACCACCCTATCAAGAAGATATCAAGATACATGTACGTTTGAATTTCAAGGTGAACAAAGACATCAGCAAGGCAGGACATGAACCTGCGACCTCCAGGATACCGGACCGGCACTCTACCAACTGAGCTATCTTGCCCTAGGTTGCAGTCTCCCAAATTGGCAGTATCTTTGTACGAGGGCGCTAGTCAGAAGACATAAACACCAGAATGCTGTGTGGCCAGGGATCAAACGTGATTTTACGATACAACCTGGGAAGCGACATTGTGGGGATCACTCAATGAGGATACGACTTTGTATCTTATAATACACAAATAAACCACAAGGGAAACTAACTAGGTAAATGTGCATCAATGTCAAAGTGAACAAAGAAATCGATAACTCCGGAATATCGGACCGGTGCTCTCAGTTGGTAGAGCGCCGGTCCGGTATCTTAGAGGTCGCAGGTTCAAGTCCCGCCTTGCCTATTTCTTTGTTCTCATTGAAGATACAATGTTGGTAAACATCATAAAAACATTCCGTACTGCTTCCTGGAAGATGGTATTTTTTTATGACTTTGTTTACCAGGGTGGTCAGCTGTTGTGGGTTTTCAATAAACAGGGTCAGAATTAGGAAGATTGCTTTGAGTTGTGTTACTGTTAACCACGAAAGAATATCAGGGGATAACTGGAGGTCAAATGGGTGAAGTTGGGGCCACTTATTATTTGACCATGGTCTTAAGTAGGGGCCACTTATTATTTGACCATGGTCTGGACCTGGGGCCAATTTCACAAAGCTGCCATAAAAAAAATGCTTAAGCACAAAACATTCTTGCTTAGAAAAACCAGCTTACCAGCCACAACTCCATGTGATGTATATCGTTTGTGATTGGTACTTAGCTTGGCATAAAGATAGCATGGAATTTTGGCTCCTTACCTGATCAAGGGTTTTTGTGCTTAAGCAACATTTTCTGCTACAGCAGCTCTATGAAATTGGCCCCTGGACTCTGGATCAAAGCAGACCCAGGTTGGAATCAATCTCGAACACAGGGTTGAACATTTAACGGTGGCCGTATGTTTTAAACCCTGTGTTTTATGGTTGAGATTTTCAACCCAGGTTGAAAGTTTCATCGGCCGGCCGCGAGTTTAAAATAGTAATAACTGAGCAAGGTGTGAAACGTAACGAAACCTGGGGCAACAGTGGGTTTTGCCCAGAGTCGAGTTCAATCCGGGTTAAGAGGCTGTAGTGTGGAAAGGGCAAAATTTTAAAGACGACTTTTTTAATAAGCGTGGAAACTGATGGCCTTAGCCCCCTCCTTGGGAGCAGGAATTTTAACACAATCCCCGAAAGTCGGGCAAGGATTTAGCAGCGACAGTCTTAATTGGTCAGCTCATTGAAATTAGATCATTTACGCCATAAGGGTTTTTAACACACTGGTCCAACTTGGGCAGCTTGTTTTGGCTGCCAAAACACACTAAAGTAAAAAACCTCAAAGAAAAAATTTTCATACCAGTATCCAAGAAGACAGGTGACCAATAAGACATCCGTTTAAAATATCTAAAACTATCTAAAAATAAATTACCACTTTCTAAAGATCCTCCGATAGACAAAAAGCACCCAGTGGCCAGATACCGTCATTTTTAATTTTTCCTGTCTGAAGCTTTTCCCAGATACTATTGCAAGCCACGCTTCCTGAATGGTCAGACCGCAGACAAATATAAACCGAACCACATCAGACGTAGCTAATCCCCATGATTGGGTCAAAGCTTTGCTTCCTCGATTCACCTTGATTATTTGGGTCAAAAAATAGCAACTGGGGGTTCACTACTCTGGGTCTGAAAATATCAGACGTGTCATCGGCACATGATGGAATCTGGTGAGGAGACGTCAGGGTATTCAACTTAAAGGTAGGATACACCATTTACAGATATGAAAAATATTTACTGAATTATTAAGAAATGTCTTACTTATTTGAAAGTGAATAATGATTGTTTGCATTCGGCAAAATGGTTGCACTAGATATCCTATATTTGTTACGAAAAATTAAATTCTTATAAAAAGAAAACCACGATCGCCAGACGGCGATTGCGAAAAAAAAAAGGACAACTGCCCGACGCTGCTTAAAAACGACTGCCATTTTTTCTTGCTTTTCTCAGCATCCATGATTGAAAAACTTTGCACAGGTTCGTTAAACTATATATTTACTATGAAATATAACCCCTAAATCTATCCATTCCTGAAAATTCAAACAATTACCAATGGTGTATCTGGAATAGGTTTTCTCTAGATAGATGGCGCATTATAAATGCTTTATATTATTATATTATATTATTATCCTACCTTTAAGTTCAAATTGCTTGCCGAAATTTTTTAGTCTGCCACATTTGTAACATCACAGAGGAGAGATTTTAGAGGGGAAAGAACAAATTCATGAAACAATCAACAGAAAGTTTTAAAGTTGTTGAGGTAATCCAACCTCAGGAATTCCAGATTTCTAAAGATTTGTTTATTTTGTATTCCCGACATCAAACATTTCGCTGATGAAAGATCCTGAAAAATCTAGAAAGATCCCGACAAACTTTTCCTGAAATTAGTTGTGTATGACTCTTTGTTCAGCAATGATCCTACTCTTCAGAGAAACAAGCAGGTTGATTGGATCACTTGATTTATTGATTGATTGATTGATTGATTGAATGATTGGTAGATCAAGTGCAGGAAAATGTGTGAAGTGCCTTGTCAGAGGCTCCAATGGGCAGGGCAGGATATAAGAGGTTAGAACATAGGCCAGCCTAGGGGTAAGCACAGCCCATGAAAGAGCATTGCATACATGTACATCCATCACACCTACCCCTCTGTAAACATGATGCTTGCTTTGTACATGTAGTTCACAACAGAGTCGCTAATGACCTCTGAAAATCAGCATTTTTCCCCAGACTTGTTTGTTTGGCTCAACATGGTTCAAGACTCCAGGCTGTGACACATTTGTTTTGGAGAACATTCCAGCTAGAGCAAGCCAGTATGTACTTGCCTTGGAATGAAATCTCTCTTTTTAAATTTGTGGTTGAACCATTGATCAATATATGTGATGCGATCAAGCAAAATCAGTCGGAACTCGGCAATTCTTGTTTTGAGATCGGGCCAAAATATGGTGGAAAAATCAAAATTGACTTTTTTACAAAAACAGAGGGGGAAAATATTTTTCTTTTACATGAACATACTCTTTTAACCAAATTCAGAAGGGAAGTGATACAAAAACATGATTTTCTCAGTTTCTTTATTTTTAACGTGCTGGTGTTCAAATGGTTGTAATTTGTTAACCAATGGTCGTATTCACATGGGGTTTTCACTGAAATGGAGCCTAAAGTTCGCTACAAAAGAATGTGTAAAAATCCCCAAAATGACCAAGGCCTAGTTCAGATTGAATTTGCTTGATCGCATAACTTACAAGAAAATAGTCTACATGTACCACAATCAGGTACATGTACCTACAGGTATGTTGTGTAATCTATTCATCTCCACTCCCCCTTTCACTTTAGAGAGACGCATTGCATGATTAATCGTAGTATTCTTACCGGTGTAGTCTCATCCTCGCAATGGTTTATCTCAGCCGGCTGACCGTTGCATTGCTTTTTGCTGCTGGACTCTGTGACCAACTTCTCCGCAAACATGGCCGGCAGGCCTGACGTCTGTGGTAAACTTCTCTGAAATACCCAGAAAAGGAGAACAAAAACAGACGCCGGTTATTCTGCGATTCCGAAATGCTCTTCGAGTCTCAACCTTTTTTGTGCTCTATTACAAAAATCACAATGCACTGCTACACTGGTCATTTGGGTTCAGGTTTTTTTTCATGATGTAAACCTTGGGGCTCCCAGCTTTGAATCATGTTAATGGGAAAATTGTTGAGACCTTCAGATGGAAATACAATTGCAGACAACAGTTTTGCTTAGTGCTTGCTAAATGCATAGCTCATATGCTAAATGTATGATTTATTCTTTCAAGGTTTTATTGTTGTATTGTTGAAACTGAGCCTGGTAGATTTGCATTTTTATAGGCAAGCTTTATTGCATCTGTAATAATGGCAAAGCCCAGTATCACTGTACCATAGCTTCGTTATGGAGGAATGCCAAACTTCAATATTGCAGTTCCCCACCCCCCAACAAAAGCCTGCTTTTTACAGTACCAAAACTCTTTGAATTTTGACATATACTTGGAATTTACTCTAAAAGTTCAAATATGTAAAAAAAAATTGTCGTTTCCAAATAATTAGGTGTCAAACTGTTACTCTTCTAAATATGCCCACCGAGGTTTAGGTTAATATAGAACTGTGGATTAATTTAAGTTTGAAATTTTTGAAAAAATTTAAGCTCATATATCTCACGACTCTTTTTCACACAAATATCTTTCAAGTTACCATCGGTTAACTTCACAATACATATTCAATACATATATCTATACAACTTTTTGTTTTAATGCTTTAAGTTGATAACAAATATTATTGAAAATTAAGTCAGTCATGTGGCATGGTAACATCATCCCTCATAAACAGAACTCTAAAAGTCAGATAAAGTTTCAAGAAAATAATTCACCATCAATCATATTTTTCATATCACATTTCTTTCAAGCAGGCATCTACTGCATTCCATTGGCTCTCCGTAATCACATCCACACTCGCATCATGCGGCACGTCAAATATTACTGTTCAGTCATTTCCCGCCTATTTCTCTGTTTACTGTGGTATGGTAGGTGTGTGTGACAAGGTGTTCTGCTTCTAGTCAAAATTTGTCACATTTTTGACAACTCCTTGGGAAATGCCAGCGGGCTTCGTCAGGAGAAGAAAAAAATATATATTCCGGATGCGCTGGTAAAGTTGAGGGTTTACGTGCCATGCGGAGCTACGGTTTCTGGTTGTAATCGCCTAAGAATGTTTATGATGTGTGGGACAATTTGGTTTGACAGTTGGCTTTTAATCATAAATGTGACCATCCACGACGACGAAAGGGCTGTAAAGTAGGTATCTTTATATTTTGAGATATTTAAAGAAATGAAATCTACAAGAAATAAGCTTTAAAATGATGTATTACAAGACAGTTGGTATTTATGGTTAGCTACAACAAGTAACACTGAATATGAAAATTCTTAGTTTTTTTATTGTTTTTCAAATATTTGAATGGTCCTTTTCTCAAAATAAGCTCTGGCAACTTTACAGCCCTTTTGTTGTGGATGGTCACATATATGGGCTACTACTTTGAGTTTCAATCAACAAATTTGCACTTAGTTTTATTTTTTACATCAAACACCAGAGTGGAACCTCGAGTGCTAAAAAACACGTAAAATCAATTCAGGTCAACTTTACTCACTCTTTTACCGGACAAAAGTTTCCTAAATTTTCATGAGGCTAAGACAAGGTCTTCAGTATTTTCTCAGCCAAGTCTAAAGTCTCAAATCACTTTTTTTTAAGAGAGTCTATCATAATCCATCGCTATTTTTGTTAAAACCCCAGGCCTCCAGGATCTAGGACCGAATCTGCCAAAATCCAACGATTTTTTTTTGGGGGGGGGTGGGATTTTTAATTGGTAGATTTGGACAATTTTGGGACTAAACCAAACACATAGCCTTGGCTTTTATTAGTTGAGTCGAATTCTGAAGGAATTTTTAAGGGAATAAAGATACTGTACATGTTACTCAGTTGTGTCACAGAAATTTTTTCGAACTCCAGACGAGAGAAAAATAACTGCTGACTCACAGAAGTTATATTTGCTCTTTTCTTTTTGGTCAGAAAATCACAAAACGTCTTACAGGAAATCAAAACAAAGTAACAGCTTTTAAGCAGACAAATAAAAATAAAAATAAAAAAATCAGCCCGATTTGCACTCTTGCATTTCTGACATTTTAATTTGTCTTGAAGATCCTGTACGGAAACCCAGCTCTTATCACGGACCCCAAGAAAAAAAAAACTTTCACTGATTTTACTGATTCATGACCGCACTTCGTCTGCTTCGTCCCCGAGAAGAACCCCCTCTTGTACGATGACTACTGCCTTGGATTTCCTCCTTGCATCCCCAAGGAGGTGAGTGTTTTCCTGGTACCCTCACACCACCGTGATGGATGGGTGGCATTCCTAGGCAAGGATACATCCTCTGTTTAACCACCCTGGTTCCAAGACCCCAGGGGCATAAACATTGGAGTTCCTCCACGGTTAGCCAATTTCATGGAGTTGCCAAGCAGAAAATTAAGAGTTCAGGCTCAGAGGCTGCTAAACGCCAGCAAAAAAATTGTTGATTACGATACTACTACTACTGGCACAGAGAGCTTTCTTTAATATCGTTAAAATTATTTTTTGTTTAACTGACATGTCCAAATCATGGTGCAAAGAAAAAAACAAGAAAAACGGTCGGGCAGTTGTTCTTGTGATTTGAGATCGTGATTTTCTTTAAATATTTTTTTTGTTTTTTAACGATTACAGAATATCTAGCGCAATCATTTTTCTGAATGACTGGAATCATTATTTACTTTCAAGTAAGTTATTTCTTAATAATTAATTTGGAAGTCAACATTTTCGATATTTGCAATCGGTGTATCCTATAGCTCCATGACCTAACTAACAAACCTACACATGAATTAGAAAAAAATACCATTATTATACACTGAACGAAAATATAAATGCCCACAAAATATAAATGCCCCAAAAATTCCTCACTGGCAGAGATGGACACAAATGTTTACAAATCAAGACAAATAACCAATTTGGGGGCGTTTATATTTTCGTTCAGTGTACTTTGAAAACCTAAACTCCTTTCTTACCCAACTTGATCACTTTGGTAATAGTAATACATTTTTGCAGATTTGAAGAGAGCCCACAAATGAAAAACTGTTATAAGCCTAACTAGGGTGCCCAATTGTAACAGCCCTTAATAAGCTACAAAAGTAACTTCCAACATACATGTACCTTAACTTTTCTTACTCAGAAATGTTGCAGCCCCTATCCTGCCCCCTATAAATTTATCACCATATCAATTTAAATGGCTGCTTATTTAAAATGTACAGTAAGTTAACGCTGATGTTTCTTCCAAACTTTTGGGGCAGGTTTCTCCTTGTCTTTTCATGTTTAGTGTCTTCGACACCTATTGGGGTATATTCAAGTAAAAAAAGGGAAGGGGTCACGCAGTCTCAACTTCCAAGAGGGTCTGGTGACAGACAAGAGTATTAAGAACTGCCTATATTGGGGATTGACAGAAGGAAAAAAAAACACACAATTCAAGTTAAGGAATAAAATACTATTACTTTCCGATCAGTTCACTTTTTTGTAGGACCTAAAAGTTTCGAATTAGATTAAAACATTTCTCGTGGATAAATTTTACCTTTCAGAATGGCAGTTACCGCCCTGCATAAGATATTGGCAAACTGCCGATATTTGACTTCCCATACAGTAAACTAAAGAAGAGATTGTGGCAAAACAGTCCCAACATGAGTCCTCAGTTTTCTTGAGAAAAGTGTCCTAAGAATCCCCTACCCCCCCCCCCCCCCCCCCCCCCCCCAAAAAAAATGCTGCCTCATATTATCCGAGCAGAACCATAGACCAACCGCAGTTAACTGGCGGGGAAAAGTCGATTAGGAAACCGGACAACATGACAAATGTCGCGCTGGTCTTACTCCTACTTCCACACCAATTTCAGGGTGAAGCTAGGGACATTATACCACCACCTTGCGCCCTGGAATGTGGGCTAACTTAATATGGATCGGATGATCAAACTTGTCGGAATCCAAAAGCCGCAATTAAATTACTTGGTTACGACCGGCGATATACACACGAGTCTATAAGGAAGACGTTGTAGCCAAGTAATTTGGATTGGCAGGCTTAGGTGGGGTAGGGGATAGTGGGGGCAGTGGACATTTAGATTAAAGGTAGATAAAGCAAAACATAACTACATTGTTTAAAAGATGGATGATACTGCGGATGAGGAGCCCATAAAGGAGCAAAGCTTGTAAGGAATGGGCTCCTGAAAGCATGCATGTACATTGAGGAGCCAACCTGTACATTCAAGGCGTCCAACCTGTAAAGAACAGGCTTTCCATCCCCTGTCCCCCACACCAATGTTGGCATAACTAGGGTAAAACTAATGAGGGAAGGGGGGGAAGGGGAGGAAGGGGCTTGTAAATTTTGTTTAATGGCAGCACTATAAAAGCAAATGAAAAACAACATTTCAACAGAAAAGTACAATCGTTTTTTTTTTTTCCCAATTCAAGCTTTCAAGCTTTCAAATAGGGGTACCCTGGGTGTGGATATCTACTTTGGGCCATGGAGGACCCATGCCCCACGTCCAAACTTCACTTCATAACAAATGTATTAAGTCAGGTTGTAAAATCCATTAGCTGTCACCCAGTGGTCTAAATAAAATCCTTAACATAAACTGAACATTAAACTACATTTAGCAAATTTAATAGTAGAACTTTTCTTAGAGTGAGACTAACATCCGGGGAGAAGGAGAAGGAGAAGGAGAAGGGGAAGGGGTAAGGGAAGGGGAAGGGGTAAGGGAGGGGGAAGGGGCACAGAACAAAGATTCCGACGTGGAATTCAAAGGACGATTAGGGATCCCCTCCCCTTGCCTTACCACCAACCACCCCCCAAAAACACCCCCACCCCGCTTGCATGTGGCATTTTCTTGCCACATAGTATGAATCTGCAGTATCAGAGAGCTGATCAAAAAGGAGTAATTATAAGTGATGAAAAGGATGAAAAAGATGCCATGGGATTCAACAATCCCCGACTGATGGAACGAACAAAACAAAAAACGCATTATATCGAGGGAAATTCAATCTGTTATTCGGCGGTCCACTTATATAGCTGTCAGACTGTCGGACAAAAAAATTATTTCACGAGACGGTTCGGTGCAAGAGATTTAATTTCCTCGTCTAGTGAAAAGTTCGAAATGTCAATCTGCTTTCTCTTTGTTCTGTGGGTATATGATCATTGCAGATGTGCACATGATGATGAACAGTGTATGTCACCATCACTAATGCCACGGGCGAAAGTATGCGATTCTCGCAGGAGTAGTCTTGGACCAATTTCATAAAACATGTAAGCATAAATATTTGCTTAGCATGAAAATTCTTGCTGGGGGGGGGGGGGGGGGGGTGGAACAGGGTTACAAATCAAAATGTCCAGGTGATGTTTATTGTTTGTGACTGATATTCAGCTAGTTTTTGCTTAGCAGGAAAAGCACATATGTGACCCGCTCCATCGTAATCAGGAATAAGTCGCTGGGGCCGTTTTACGCAATCAGCCATTGAAGTGAACGCATGGCTGAAAATCGTGACCAAGTCGTTTTTCTGAACATTGAACAAGTGTAGTTATCACAGATTATTGTCATTAATGTCTTGTATGTAAAAACGATCAATAAAGATGAAAATGAAGAGGATTTGTGTGCACTGTCCATATGATTTTGGTCAATTTTGTTTATTTCAAAGCTGTTTTTCTCCGAATGTGGATTCGGCAAATAAATACACACCCGTCATCTTCATCAGACCATAACTTGTTAACCTAAGGAGATACAGACATTGTGATGGGTATCATTAGAAAGCTTATGAAATTCCCTTTCTCAAAAGTCATTTCGAGACTTATTCCCGATTTCGATGGAGCAGGTCACATATATGGTGTTTTGACTGGTAACTTGTTTTTACTGAGCAAAACTATTGTTGTGCTAAGCAAATTTGTGTGCTTACATGTTTTATGAAATTGGCCGCTGGCATCAGGTGCATGTTTTATGGGTCGGACAACTCAGGCATCCTCATCAAGATTTTATGCATGCATGGCTTATCGTGGCCCCGGCCCATGATGGACTCAACATACTGTATGTTGATTAACGCTCCAAACAGTGCTGGGAATCATAAATGCGCAAACAAATATACATGGGGCCCCTGGTGGGTACTGGAAAATGGCATGCAGTCCTATCACTGCAGTACGCAAGGGCTGTTTTTGTGGGCAATGCAATTCCATCGATTTAGCTAGCTATAGGGGTACAAGTAAAGGTTCCAAAATGTTAGCAGCAAGAATAATATAAGTCTTCAAATCACCATGCTCCTCATCACAAAATGAACTAATAATAATTAGAGCCTGTGAATATGACAGAGTTTTCTGAAAATTTGTTGAGCAGATATTTTTTACACAATCGCAATGTCAATCGCAATATCATTTAACCAGTTCGCGCCGGATGATGTATATAAACGCAAAGTTTTCCCCACATTCAAAACGGATGACGCATAAGCACGCCAAGTTCAAGTTCGGAAATGTCTGTCAGCAGCGAGCAAGGCCAGAAATGCGTGGGTGTGCTTCCCAGCACTATCGGCCTGAACCCGCTTCGGATCGAGTTGTTAAAAATAATCCCGCCCATCGGCTCGGTGATGTTAAAATAATCTCGGCGCGAACTGGTTAACCAATTACTACAAGCTAATCAATGAGGGGTGTGGTGAGGCCTAGTGGTTTGGGTTCGTACCTCGCGATCAAAGGGTCCGAGGTTCGAAGCCATAAATTATGTCCTTGGGCTAGCCAGTTTACACCCCCACTTGCCTTTCTCCACTCGGGAGTATAAATGGGTACCATGTGCCAGTACATGTAGCTGGTGATGAGTAACCTGCAATGGACTAGCATCCCATCCAGGGAGAATAGAAATATTCCCAAGACAGAATTTTACAAGCTAATCAACAAGTAAATCTTAACCATTGAGTTAAATTATGAAGACACATGGTCTGGGCCATTGACCCTTGATTTGTACCGTACATGTACAGGTACAAGAGGGTACCAGTGGTAGATCCAGCAAATGGACCAGCATTTGCAAAATGGACGTGAAACAAAAACATGTACAAGTGGGGTACATATTTTTGCTTGCGAGTGACAATTTGTGTTCTTGAACTTGAATAAATAACCAGTAAGCAGTAACTAACTGGGAAAACAGACAATTCATACATGTATGTACCTCAATGTGTTTAAGAGGGGCACATATCCATGCCGACTCCATCCACTCTACTCACTACTTACTATACTACATGTACGCATCTTGAGCCCGAGGTGCTTGTATCCCCTCAAAATGAGATACTACACACACCCAACCTCAAGTATTACGATGAAACACATTCATTACAACAGCCATTTTTTCTTTACACAGAGATCGGAGCATTGCACTCCGGATCAGGCCGATTGTATCAATAGATCCATCAGTGAATCATCACCATCTGGCACTGGCATCAATGAAACAAAAGCATCATCCACTTCTTACTACGGTCAAGATCATCTCCCGCATCATCTCACCATAATTCACAACGATGATGATGATGATGATGATGATGACCAGCTAAGATAACCTACGTACCATGTGCTCCTCTTTTGACTCCTTCCGACACCCCTGGCCGTGCTGACAACACTGACAATAGCACAGGACGCAGTCCACACCACTCGGCTTCCGATTACCAGGATAGTCTGGCATCCACCACCTCAGATGCACCCTTGCCATCACCCCTCAATCAATTAAAACGCACTCCGATCCTGTACAAGCTCAGAACAGAAACCACTCCCTATACACCGTCCTCATAATAATAATATTGCTTGTTAGTAGGAGCTGTCAGATTTATCCGCTGTAAAATATTCCAAAAGGTTTTCAACTTATCATCGGCATCTCCCGATACAGCGTCCCTCCATCTCGTGAGTTTATTTTTCTGTCAGGCGGGCACGCAGGCGAGATGATGAAGATATTTATAAATAGTCATTTACATGAGGGTTGTTTTGCGAGTTGAAGCGCAACTGGCAGGTTCAGTTTTCCCTTTTCCTTTTTTGTTTGTTTGGTTGGCTGGCTTCATGCTGTCAGCTGATTGCCATTCCAGGCGTGTTTTGGGGCTTCAGGCTAGTAGTAGATCTCTGCTGGGCTTGGCTCTGCCTTATACTACATGTAGCTCCAAGGTTGAATGATGATTCCTGGAAGCTGTTCTCATCCCAGGGGGTGAAGTACAATCATGCCAGGGGGGTCATTAGGATATCAAACAGGCAGATTGGCATCGACACCTTTGCTTTGCAGAGCGAGGCAGTGATTACCCTTAATTTGGTTTGTCAGCGGCTGTTTTATGTGGGAGTTCTCGAAATTGACTTTTGGTTTTCCTTAAAGGTAAAATACACCATTTGCAAATATAGAAAAATGTTACTTCTGAATTATTAAGAAATGTCTTACTAATTTGAAAGTAAACAATGAATCTAGGCATCCAAAAAGTGATTGAGCTAGATATCCTGTAATTGTTTCAAAAAATTGAATACAAAAGAAATTCACGATCGCCGGACGGTAATTGCGACAACAACAAGAACAAATGACTTGCTTTTTTTTCTTGGCATCCATGATTGTAAAATTTCAGATTAGTAAGTTAAACGATATTCACTATAAAATACACACCCCCCCCCCCCCCAACCCCATTCCTGATAATTTAAGCAATTACCCATGGTGTATCTTACCTTTAACTATTTATCTTACCTTTCACTAAGATCAGGATAGCCATTCGATTTTAATGACTTCCAAGAAAGTTTTTTTTTCTCCAAGGAAATCGAATTCTTTGAAAAGCTTTAATTGGGATTTGGGAAACCATCTAAAAGAGTAAAAATGGCTTGCGACAGGTTTCATCAGGAAGTGACTTTTTATGGGGAGATCTTGAATTCTGGGTATTCTTTTGCAGGGGAAAACTCTTGTAAACCATAAAAAAGGCAAAAGAAAGAAAGAAAGAAAGAAAGAAAGAACAATGCTACCCTTAAAGACAACATTAACATTTCCACCATCATAAATGCTGTGCACTGCGAGTGATATCCTCTATCCAACGGGCCAATTCAATCTCCTTTATCAACCTCCCCATGGAATCAGAACGGCAACACAGATTGTTGTTTTGTTTCAATGCCAGTTGAGTGAGTATATCAGAGATAGCCGTGACATCATCGGAAGACGCTTCTCCGTGATTGGTCACCGGGGCTCTCGCACGCACGTCCACGTCCAGATTGGCATTTCGCCAGGGCCAAGACAGTGATGCTGATGATGATGACGATGGCGATGGCTTGGTTGATGAGAGGCCATTGATGGGGCTTGGCAAACAGCCTCAAGACGTTATTGTTTTTTTAAGGAAACAGATACACTGTTTTCTTGGAGACTAAAAGGGTCCATTCTAAAAAGGGTTGTGTTTGGATGACATTAGCAGGTTGATTTTAGATTCAATGTGGTCATTGTGGGTGAGCGGTTTTCTGACATAATTTTTCTTTTATGTTTCTCCCGTCAGCTATGATGTGCATCATGCTGTTTGTTGCCCTATATATGTTTGTTTCGTGTACACAGTCATTATGTCTCTGAGGAAGATCTTGTTAAGATCGAAATATTAGGCCCTCTTAACTTACTTGATTTGTATATTTCAGGTCATTCCAGCCAGTAAGCAGTTTGCAGCATTTTTAATCTTATTCATAATTTTTCAAGAATTCTGTTTTTCTTGTCCCGTGTTTACTTTTTTTTAACAATTTTTTTTATTTCATTTGTTTATTCATTGCAAATCAATTTACTGAGATGTAATTTATTAAGATGCCGCATTTCATGCCTGCATTCATTTTATTGCTTTTGAATTTGTTTACAACTAAAAAGTAGTTAAAATACAATACACAAAACAAAGCAAACACAGTAGGGGAGAAAACACTATTAACTCTGTTAAATACTTTCTCTCTAAGAAGCCATTACATGTATTTAAAACATTTGGTGTTTTTGTTATGATTTACAAATGCTTGTTTAAGAATATTACTATGAATTTTTTCTCTTTCTAAAACAAGATTTACTGTTTTCAATAATAATAAATAAATCAATTTAAACAATAGACTGTGTATTTTTGTTGAAAACTGAATGTAGTTCCCCGTGTATATATATAACAACCCACATTGTGTTTTGTTTATGAACTAAAGACCACAAATAAATTTGTCTATAACGGTCACCGACCGCTAAACATGCATGTCTGCTGGGGTCGATCATAGCCATGAAGAAAATAAATCTTTGATGATGACAAATTCTCTATTTACATTTTTGACAAGAACAAGATTGCTGGAATATTTGCATCATTTCATCAAACCACATTCCCTACACAGATATCATAGAAGGGAAAACAAATAATGATTTTTTTTACCATGTAATTTATTGGTTGATTTAAAGGTGATATGTTGACCACGAAAATTATCCTGAGGTTACGGAAATCACAGCCGCTGATGTTAAACTTGTCAACTCTCTAGATACATTCGCGCGGTCGTTACACTTTCACCTTCTGGGTCCTGATGGTTATTCCTTGGTTGTTTTCTTTTAGGCTCGAAATAGACCACAAATGGCCGATTTAAAAATATCTCTTTGGATGTAAACATCCTTGGAAGATGTCAGTCCAGGTAATCTACTGAAACCCTGAAAGGATGATGTCACTGACTGTCCTTTTGGTTGAGTATTTCAATATGGTTTAAAGATTCTCCACAAGTATTTACCACACGTTTTCTGCGAAACAGCTTCTTGTAAGTTTGTTCATGAATATTATCGTGCTGAATATATTTACCAAATAGAATTGAAAATCTAATTTTTTTTCTTAAATTTTACAGGAATTTTTTAGTCTTGATTTGAATCCCACTGTACCGCACACCTCGGCATACATTGACGGCATAATTATACTACATAATTTGTGAAGAAAAAAAAGTATGTCATTAAAGAGAAAATGGCTTTACTGTAAACTAACTAAGATAAATATCATTACAAAAATGCCAAGTATTGTTTAGTCTCAGGTTGGACCACAGAATCACACGCCTTGAACAAATTTACACTACTAGAAAAATCCAGGTGTGCCTTTTTCAACACGCCTGTGATTTTTAAATCAGAAAAACTCATTCTTTAACAACAAATACTTAAAAGACAATTTCTAAAAGTTTCTTAATTTACTGGGGAGATCCAATGAAGTGCATGTACCAGGACAGCCTTTTGAACTTGTCACAAGCACAGCACCCAAACAAGAATATTCCCCAAGGCAGGCGTCCTTTGTCAGTGGACACTGTTTGGACAACCCAACTACAACTTGCCAGGGGTCGTTAAACATGTTGTTGCCTTGGAAACTGACCACTTCAAAGGCATTCCTAGTCTTGCCCCATTAACAGCTCAGGCTGATAAATGACACCCTCTACAAGAGCTGAAAAATGACATGAAACCCCGCCCCCCCCCCCCCCCCCCCCCCCCCCCCCCCAAAAAAAAATGGTCTAGACACACAGTCTCACTTGAAAACCCCTCTAGAAGCAGTGAACAGTGTGTGCCCACAACCAAGTTGTCCAAAATAATTAGGTTAAAAATTTGAACTTAATACACCATTGGTAATTGCTTGAATGATCATGAATGAGTAGATTTGGGGGGTTGTATTTTTTTGTAAATATCGTTTAACTGCATGAGCTGTATGAAGTTTTACAATCATGGATGCCGAGAAAAGCACGAAAAACAGTGGGTTTTTTTCAACCGGCGTCGAGCAGTTATTCTTATATTATCTTTGTTTTTTGCGATTGCCAGCCGGCGATCGCGAATGTTTTATTGCAAGAATTTTTTTTAACAATTCGGTAGTAAATTTTTGTGATATCTGCAAATGGTGTATTCTACCTTTAATCTTGCTAATGAAACAAACTGTTCCTGGTAATCTGTTATTTCTAAGCCAGGTTACCGGGAAAGATTTTATAAAATGGGGAGGACTGCGTGATTTTGTTGGAAGATACCAACTTTTGGGGGGAATTTATTCGTACATGTACCGGTACATGTATGTACTTTCAGGATGTTGACAAAGAATAATTGACACTAGGAGGGTTAAAAACTGCGACTCTTGGAACACAATATCGTGTCACCAGTTTGGAATGTAATCATTAAATTCCAGAGCCGCATCCCGTTTTGAAACCTCTGTTAACAATTTACAGAAAACTCACTTATTATAACCATGGAGGCTACCTCCATGTTATAACCAGGATTATCCTTGCTACAAAACTCGACATCTCTTGTAGTTTGTTCACAAAAGTGCTAAGATTTATTGACTTTGTTGAGATTTCACACAGTTTGGATGAATCATGTGCCACCCAGTGAGTTTCAACCTGTGAAACTTCAGCCCCCCAAAAATCTTCTGTACCTAGTGAAAGGGTGGCCTGGTGCAAAACACTGCACATTGCCCTCAAATTTCATAAACAGGGTAATAAATTATGTGCACTTGCATAAATGAAATCAATTGAGTTCTGTCCCCCTCCCCTCCCCTCCCCTCCCCTCCCCTCCCCTCCCCTCCCCTCCCCTCCCCTCCCCTCCCCCCCCTCAATTATGCTGCACTACAATATATCAAACTTTGAGGTTTATACTTTTTTTCAAACTTTAAAACAATGATTGTCATCTTTTCTACTGACATGTAATACACTGTACTTCTACTGGTATGCTTAAAAGGTAGTATACACCATTTGCAGATATCAAAAATATTTACTACCAAATTATTAAGAAATATCTTACTCATCTGAAAGTAAATAATGATTCTAGGCATCCAGCAAAATGATTGCGCTAGATATCCTGTAATTATTCTGAAAAATATAATTTTATAAAGAGAAATTCGCGATCGCCGTCCGGCGATCGCGAAAAAACAGAAATAACAAGAATAACTGTTCGACGCCGGTTGAAAACAAACGCTGTTTTTCGTGCTTTTCTCGGCATCAATGACAGTAAAACTTCGGACAGCTCAGTTAAACGATATTTACTATAAAATACAACCCCCCAAAGTCACCCATTAATGATAATTCAAGCAATTACCAATGGTGTATCCTACCTTAAAACAATTTTATCCTTTGTCAATTATGCCGCACATCTTAACTTTGTGAAATTCTTTTTAATCATCAGCGAAAAAATGGATGGAAACACCGTTTTGTTTTTTGTGGAACAACAAATAACTGCATGCATATACGGTAACTCAAGACTAAATAATTCATTTTTCTCCAATCTTTAGTTACACCATTTTGGAATGTAACACGCTGCGGTCAAAAAGTAAAAGCTCCCGAGATTACATGACTTCATTTGATCCTGATATTGACTCACTCAACGTGGATATTTGTCAACTAGGAAACCAAAGACTTGGGATATACACCGGTACTCTTATGCCGTTGGTGTGAATGAAGAAAGCCAACAGATCTCATGAGCAGAAAACTTGCGTAAACAGATTCTTAAAATAACTCCTGACGACCATCTAAAAAAAAAATGGTACCGGGGTACCGTTTTCCTCCCGACTAATTGCACGGCAATAATGAGACACACAAAGGTTGTGAAAGGGTAATTTATCGTACTTGTTCACACTTTTGAAATGTGTGGTTTTTAAGAATAACTGACTGGTGAGGTTGTTCCATTCTTCTCAGAACCTCTCAATAAAACCACAAATTATAGAGATTTACTGTCACAAGTGTCACAGCAAAATTCCACTTATTGTTGGTCATCTCACACTGTCACAGTGCCAAGATTGAAGTCTTATCTTTCCTGGTATTCTCAAGCAAAATATTGTCATACTTGGGTATCCACCCCCCATCCCATCAACCCGGCAGGGCTACATTTCCTGAGAATTAGTTTTTGATATTTTCACATTAAAAAGTTATTGTATACTGTCGCCCTGTCCAGTAGAATCACATGAGTGACACACAGGAAATTAGCTTTTTGTCCCAATGGCCTAATAACTAGCAGGATTAAGGAAGTTTATTCAACTAGCTGTCAGCTATTTGTTTGTTCAAGCAAATTGTTTGTTTAAAGGTTTTGTAAAATAATAATTGACACTACAGTGTATATAATGTACAATCTACACTACACATTAAATGAATATAACTGGCATACCAATGATCAACCCAGATGCTGATTATAAGCTTGGTTTATATTCAAACGGTGAGGTTTGAAATGGGAAGACAAATATGTGACCCGCTCTGCAAAAATGAGTCTGATGTCGGGAAATACATTTTTACGTAAAGAGCTGTTTATTGTCTCGGAGGTGATTTTTTTTTAACAAATAATATTTTAGTTTTAAGGCATTTTGGTTTCTCCAACACATATTTTCAGATCTGATCGATTGAAAAGATTGTTTTGATCCCTAAATTAAATTAAATACAGGTTTTGTCATTCTCTTACCATAGCATCTGATGAAGCACTACAATTGTAAATCTTCATTTCTCTCAAAGACATTTTTAGTAAAAGACCAATGCATTACACTACAGCGTTGTGCCATATATCAAATGAAAGCTTATTTCCTGCTTTTCCTGACCAACTGTACAATTTAAAAAAAATTGTTTTAACACATCAGACTCATTTTTGCAGAGTGGGTCACATATAATAATATGCAGACCTGCACAGGAGAAGATTTTCAGATGTTTTGTCCATTTACTTCTAGTGCAAGAGTGGAAGTTGTGGAAATTAACTTTTCCTTTGATTGATATCATAACAGTTCATGAAGTACCGGTAAGAGTTAGACAACCAGACGAAACTTTTCAAGATTTTCTCAAAATCGCCACCAACGTACATGTAGGAAACAACAAGTTATTGGTCACCGAAGTATAAGAAAATACGGACCAGTCCCTAGTCAAGCAGACCTGACCACCAGTAATGGCCAAGCCATCTTGACCATAAACTAGAGACAACCACTGGCCAGATCCTCTCCAACTCGTGTCAATGACCTCACATGAGGAAGCAGACACCTTAATAGGTGTCTGGCTGATCAGGTTCAGTTGTTGGTTAATTAACTGCAAAGTCAACACAGTGTTGGTGATAGCAACTGATGCTATGAAAATTAGGAGGGGCAGGTCTCAATAAATAACATGGAGAAGACTCTGGGTACTGTTACCGTATGAATAATTTGAAAGGAACGGGAGTTTTGGGCCGTTTTCCAAACCCCAGCTTTGGCTCAGTCTCCGGCCACATCAACACTGCCAAAATGCACGAACGAGGCCAAAGCTGGGTAGCAAAGCTGGGGTTTGGAAATCGGCTTAATTCATTTAATTAATCAATCATTCACACATCTTATATTTTGTTTAATTTCCTTTTGGGTGAAAACAAGATTTTGGTAGTTTTTCAGAAGGCACAAGAGTATGTGTCAAATAATTTGCAAGTCAAAATCCCCCGAAAATCAAAATGAAACAATCTGTAGGGAATAAGAAGCCTCAATAAGGAATAAGGAGCTTTCAAAAATAGAATTTTGAAAGACCCTATACCGGCAGTTCCTCAGAATACATTTCTTCCGATCAACCAAAAAAAGTCTCAAATTTGTAGCAAGTTTTTAAATGACAAGCTGACAATTTGCGACCAGTGTTACTTTGTATAGCTTCATGGTTCTAAGAACAAGCCAAAGAACAAAATGAAAAGGGAGACATGCTGATGAAAACCCAAAAAATGTTCACTCACCCTTTTGCTGTCATCTTTAGGCGTTTTCTCTTTGGTGAGTGTCCCAAAAATGCTTGGCTGAAGTGAAAGAAGGAACAAAAATGGAGGATTAATTTCCCAATGCAATCATATACAGAAAATTCACAGTATCTGCAATCTGAATACTTACACTTTTACAGTGAATAATTTCAATAATTTTATTCCGGTAATCCAGTGTAACATGAATTTCAGACTATAAAATCCGAACTCATGGTATTGCGCTTGCTTTAGATTGAAGATAATAAGGAAAGTGTCCAGCTACGTCAGAGGGTTCAACTAATAATAGAATCAAGAAGTTATATTTTCACAGGAGTCTATTTACATATCACACCGGGAATTGCTGGAGAATAATGCTATTGCTGCAAACCATCTTAACCAGTTCACGCCGGGATTATTTCAACATCACCGAGCCGAGGCGCAGGATTATTTTTAAAGAAACTCGATCCGAGGCGGGTTCAGGACGATGGTACCGGGAAGCACACCCACGCATTTCCGGCCTTGCTCGCTGCTGCAGACATTTCCGGCCTTGCTCGTGACGTTTTTATGCCTCCTCCGTTTTGAATTTGGGAAAAATGTTGCGTGTATAAAGTATACGTCCTCCGGCGCGAACTGGTTTATTGCCACAGGACACAACTGAACATACTTCCCCTTACTTTTTTTCAAACCAAGATTTGCAAGACTGTGCCACGGTATGTACAAGTGACACAAGTTGTACAAGTACAAGTGTGTACATACTGTATGTACATACTGTATGTACAAGTATGTGACAAGTCTAAAAGTTACATCGACTGTAATACTCTAATTATTCCGGTAGCTTCATATATCCTGCAAACTTTGTACATGTACCGGTACCTTCGGCAGTTCTCCAATCCCAAAAGGATTCACACGTCTTAACAGATTCCCCGGTAAGCCGTTGCTGCCATGGTTACCCGTTATTTTCCTGACTGAGCCGTTCTTTGGCGCCAGGATCACATCATGGAGGAGAGAGTATGCCATTTTTTTACATATTGATATTCAAGTTGTACAGTCCGACACTCGGGTCTCCGTGCAATTATCTAATGTATTCTGATATCATGCACAGATTTATATTGTATCAATAGCTTCCTGGTGCAGTCAGTGTCGTCAACGAACACATCTCAATTATTTGGAAGGGAAAGTAAAAATCAGAACAGATCTTTGAAACTAATCAGTCGATATACCGGTACTCGGTTTGCAAAACTCGTACTCTTTATAGTTTCGAAATGTACAGTCCGACAATGATTTTAGGATTTTATACTTTGATGCGCGTAGACTGCAAGCATTTTGGAATTTAAACAATTTATAATGCATATTTTATTTTGTTATTCACAGCAGAAACGAAATATGTTTAACCTGATATGGCTGGCATGTGTAGACAAAATAAAAAATAAAAATTATAAACAAAGTCTACAAAGGTAATAAAGGGAGATTAGTCGGCCCAGAAATACCTGAAACTTGCAAACTTTTAAAACAATACATTTCTGGAAAGCCCCAACTTAACATAATTGTCAGTAACATAGTGATAATTCGTCGACACTGTTGACGTGATCGCGCAGCACGTCCAAAGGAACTGCCAAGGAAACAAATACTACTTTTTAACAGGAAAGCATCTGTCGTTTCTCTTATAACAAATGTTAATCACATTACCATTACTGAATGGCCCTAGCTAGTCCCCTCTGTCAACTATGTGTGACCTATTTCCAGCTAAAATTATGCCAGCAATTATACAGTTGCCATGGTAACAATCGCCGTATGTCAGAAGTCAGCATTTGAACATTTCCATGTGGCAAAGTCACATAAGATGAAATATCAGCCAAAAAGCTAAACAAATTGGCTTTAACAATAAAAAAAAATAAAAAGTGCCTTTCCAACAACAAGCAATCTGATTGGCTGGCTCTGGTACAGCAAGCAAATAAATTTACAAATTTGTTGACCATTCAGGATCCAGGTTACATAATAGATGCATACCACAATTATACCACGGTTATCACAAGGTACTTAAAGTATGAAATAAAACTTGAGATCTTTTTTTTTTAAAGGAAACATATTGATATTTTTGTTATGTTAATTAACTCCAAGTCCATCCCTAACCCATAGGGTGTGTGAAAATGTGCATAGAAATTGATGGATTCAGCAATGTTTGGGCATGGTTAACACTAAGTCCCAGCAGTAAAATCATTATGGTAGGAATAATAATTAACCCAAGCAGAAAAAAATAGCAAAATTAATATGACAAAACCAACACAGCACTATGAAGGAATTATGATTCCTAATTATTCACCTCTTCTTTTGGCAGTGTGCTTTTCTCTCCATTGGTTTTCACACACGAGTGAGTCAAGCATTCCTCGTGTTGTTTCAGCTCCTCACCGCTGATGTGATTATCTTTCGACTCGGCTGATCCAGGCCTGGTTCGGACCTCAGTGATGTAGGTCTCCTCAATACAGATTCTCCATCCTTTGACACTCTGTCCTTTGACCGGCTGAACTTTAACCTCTGGGCTTTGAGTGGGACTTGGAGTGGATGAAGGAGGAGGAGGAGGTTTGGTCCGAAGTTGAATTGGTCTTTTACCGAGTATGCCACGCTGTTCTAGAGGTGCCACACAAACTGTTGGTTTGATGTCGTTTCTTCTGGGATCTAGACCTTTGATCTTCAAGGTACATCCTGGAGATTTTGCTCCTCTTGGAAGCAACACGGTGGCAGGAGCATCGTTGGCCTTGCCGTTCTCATGTTCTGACCTATGCCCTTTGGCAAGAACCCCGACCTCCCGAGTCGACTCCATCATGGGCTCACAGACCCGTTCCCTCCCTCGATCGTCGTCTTTCGCCGTTTCCACAAAAAGCGACTTCCAGAGATTAGTCGCAGCGCCGGAATTCTCCCACAGGAAAAGAAAGGAGTAGAAGATCAGAATCCAGACGAGCCCGCACGTCAGGAGAAATGCCCTCCGCATGCCATGGAGAGCTGTTCGGCCGGATCGCAGCGTGGAGGATGAGTCGATCGGCGTTGGATTCATTATAAAGACGGTGATCAGCAAGGCTTGGCCACCGATGCATGCAAAACCTTCGCCGTGGGTTTCTTCAATTTCACCGTTCACTACTCGCCGATCAATCACAACATGTGGATTTGGAGTGCGGCTTGGGATATTGGTATTGGCTAAGCGATGATGGACTAGGGGATTCCCTCACCTTGAAGCCTCTAAAAATAGAGAATATCCAATACCTCCGAGGAAAACAACAAGTTTAAATTCGGGACCAAGGAAGTATCAAGTGCAAATGAGTTTACTCAAGTCACAATGTAGGCCTATTATATTTACTGAAGACTCGCTAAATAAACAAGCGAGGAAATAAAGCAAACACTCTTGAAGCCAAGATGAATATTGCTGCTCAGTCAACTTTGAAGAGAGTTTTACAAGTGCCAGAATATTCCACACCGATGACCCTCATTCTTGCCTCCCATGTTTTTGGATACTGTTAAATATCACAGACGAGGTTTTTGATCTTACTTCAAGGAAAAGAGCTTAGACCACTGGATTTAACTCCCACACTATGTCACTGACCTACACTGTGCCGGCACCCAAACAAAACCAACCCATTTGAACAGAAACTGGAACAGCTGAAACTTTATCTACACCACAGATTTCAAGCCAAGCCCCCTCCATCCAGTGAGATTGTTGATTCTTTGTCAGGTTCCCTTTGTGGTCCTCAATGATCCCCAAAATATAAAAAAATTCCACAATAGTACACGAAGAAAAGAATCCACGGTGTAATTTGTTTGTCTGCGGAACTTGGGTTTAGCAGTTTAAACACAAAATTCAGCTGTAGAGTTGTGATTGAAAGCTGTCACAATGCTGGATGGCAGCTGGAAGAAAAATAGAGGGATTTTGATGAAACGACCTGGCAAAGGCATCGCCCATTGGGAATGGGAAAAAAAATAAAAATAATATCACAAAAAATTCTAGTAAGTTTGTCTGTCAGACCAAAACAAAAAATCCAAGTTCCAGCTTTTGAACTCTGACCTACGGAGGTCTGGCCGAGTTCACATACAAAACCTCAGAGTCGTCAAAACATTCTCTGAACAATGATATCAAAGTCGGAGTTCAAGATGATAAGGCGAGGAGGAGCGCGGGTGCTGAATTTGAGATCTTGTGTCACACCAAGCTCGGGGCAATGTCATTGACATATATCTCAGATAGTGTGCATTGAGCCATCTCGGGTTTCAAAGACGATACATGTTCGTTGTTCTTCTTGAGGAGAAGAAAATCTGAGAGAAACTGCTGAATGTAATCAAGACAACAGCAGAAGGTGAGATAACGTTGCTTTCTCAAACCTGTTCAAGTTAATACCCATGTAGATGAGCAACTTTTAGATGAGTTTAAAACCCATGTTAATGTGTATGTATTTATCAACAACACCCAGTTTATTAAACTTCCTTTGAACACCGGTAGAAAAAAAAATCACTTTGCTCAAAAAATGAAAACTGTTGTTATTCATGTAATGAATTCAGTTTGCTTTAATGAATTGCTCGGTTGTAAATTCCAATGATTATTTAGCTGAAAACAGACGACTCTTAAAACTGCACGACGTTCATTAGCAGTTCATCTAGTAAAAAGGGATGCAGTCTCCAGAAAAGATTTGCCTCGCAAACAAATATCCCCAGGTCTGTATCTGATAATATCCAGGAGTTACAGCATAAGAATACTAATTCACTTCTCCAGAATCCACTAGATGTTCACTTGAAAAAAGAAAATGTGGAGTTTTAAAAACCTAAAGACGTCTTTTCATCATCAACATTTATGGGCCAAGCTAAAAGAAAGCCTTCAACATCAAGTCTTGAGTTGAGACAAAAGTTGAGTTATCCAGAAGACGAATCCTATGCACCACCATAACTTCTGGAGACAAATTCAGCTCGCTGCATCCGATTTCGAGTTGGAGCAGAGACGGTTGTAGCAACATTTATAATTCTGCGGCACGTGCAAGCTAAGTTGATGTTGGAAGATGATACATGCAGCTGCTTTCCTTGTGAGAAAACCTAAGTTGTCTCATTACAGCCGATCTGCATTTAAAGATGCTGTCATCTTCAAAAGAAGACCTCGGAGGAGAAAGTAAATGTAGTATGCAAATATTCCAAAGTTGTATTAATCAACAAACAACAGAAGATGTTTCAGCAGTCCTCAACGCACTGTCCTCACGTCGCCGAAGAGGAAAGAATGCCTCACATGCAGATTACGGGAAGCAACAAGATAGAAACCGGAAGAGGAGGGCATCCCACTGAGATGCTGCTACGATGCCCGGATCCGGTGTCCCTCGAAAATGAAACTCCTCCTTCCTCTACCCCGGGATGGCGAGGATACATCACATACCTCCGTCACAGCTTGCTTGGAAGAAATATAATAGGCAAACATTTCCTAACACCCTCTCCGTCTCGACCTTACTCCATCTCATCATCTTTTTTTATTAATAAGATGCAGGCCAGTCATTATTTTGGTCCCCTCTCGTTATGAGAGACAAGACAGGTATGCCGACAAGCATTTTATCTTATCGCCGACCCCCAGTTTGGTTTATTTTCACAGTCAAATGCTTTCATGTGGCATTCATATCTAAAGGTCTTCCAGAGTAATTTCCAAATTGCAATCGGGCGCTGGCAAAACATTTGGAGAATTGTCGGCTCGGTTTTTGCTTTGGCAAAAAACACAAATTAAAGATGATTGATTAAATTCTATGCATTGTCTGTATTTGTTTGAATAGGAACAATATTCATCCAATCGACATCCCAGTAATCCACTCCAAAAAACAATTCTGGCTATAATTTTTGGAGAAGGATCAAAATTAATGGCATTGGTCCATAAGGTTTTTCCTAGCAGACAAGTTCTTTCACATGATCTGTAGTTGTTAGTTCAAGCATAGTTTCAGAGTTGATAGCATTCCAAGGCACCATTAAAATCCAACGCCTGAAGGCACTAAACAGTCAAGACACATTTTTCACTGTCAAATGTAAACAACCATTCATTCTTTCTGGCCAAATTTTAAACACCTCTCCAGAAGAATCATGTGCAGGCATGCATGTTTTCCTCATTTCGAAAGTCGTTGCTTAAAAGTCAGCATTAGAGGTGTCTGGTTGAGTTGACAATTCATCCAATTATAGCAAATCCAGACACCTAACATTGTTTTCCAAGGAACATTTATTCCAGGAACAATCTTAAAATGGCAATTTTTCTGACCAAATTTCCAACGATGCCTAGCTCTGCAAGAAGAAAACTTTTCCCCGAGTGTCCAGCATTGCAATTATTTTAAATATTTACACAAACTGCAAAAAAACTTTTGGCGAAACTGCTTCGTATCTAAAAAGTCAGTTGATCATTCAGAGACCTCTCCTGCCATAAATCACGTGTAAATAATATATCTTGCATCAGATTGCTGGAGTAAATCTCTGAGTAGAGGACGTGACATTCTTGAACAAAGCCAGACCTCCGTAGACATTTTCTGCTTCGAGACTGATTTATCTTCTCAAGTCTGCCTCTGTATATCTCGGCACTCGTGTCGGTATCTTTAGGTTGGGATGCACGCCAAGATGATCGCATACTCTCGGAGTTTTACACCCACGCGATATCACTTCTCCAAACAAGAACTTGGGTAGAATTGTTCGCGCAGGTATAATTTTTATGAAGAGAAATTAAATCTATTGGTCGAGGTTAAAAATGTGTGGCCTTTCCAGTAAATTTGAAAAAGAAAGTTCCAGGATGAACAAAGGTAGGATATCCATTGGTAATTGCCTCAATTATCAGGAATGAGTAGATTTGGGGGTTGTATTTTATAGTAAATAACATTTAACTGATCTGTCCGAAGTTTTACAATCATGGATGCGAGCATAAAGCAAAACAATGGCATTCATTTTCAACCGGCTTTGGGCAGTTCTTTCTATTCTTGGTTTTGTTTGTGATCGCCGTCCGGCGATAAAATTCAATTTTTCCCAAACAATTACAGGATTTAGCACAATCATTATTTACTTTCAAATAAGAAATATATTTCTTAATAATTCGGTATAGTAAACATTTGTTATATCTGCAAATGGGGTATCTACCGTTAAGGACATGACACTAAATCCACAATCTTTTCTGTTCATTTACATTTTGACTACATTACATTATTTAATGACACTTGCACTTTTGTCCCTACTGAAGAAGTAGGTTTGTTTTGTTTTCTTCATACATACTTTCTAAAGGAAAATTTTGATAGCTTTTTTATTAACGTTTCAACACTTTGTTGTCATGATGAAATACAAGGAATACATTGATTTTGCAAAAGCAACATCACTATATTTTAACAATTTTTTTTAAAACTTTAATGCAAAATTTAATCCACAAAAACGTTTATGACCAAATTAAGGTGACCTTTGTCTAGTCAAGCTAAAAGATGTTAAAAAGCTAAAAACAATGAACTACTGTTCTAAATTATTAAAGAAAGTATATTATTAAGAGAATATATTAATTCAGTCTGTCTATTTTTTAGCTTGGTATTTGGCCCACGTTGCAAGAAACTGGCAAAAATGTTTAACGAATGACATCATCCCACCTTCCTCTCAAAATCGATTAACCACATCTAAACTCAAACACCAAAAAAACGTCATCAGACAACTCTCCATGTACGTCAACTGCAAGACACATCTTGGGAGTTGGCGACAAGGAAATGCCGCCTCAAGATGATATCCTTGGTTGCTATGGGGTTTGTTTACATCTAAAAGTGAAGATTATTGCTTGGATGGTGATCTTAGAAAAATGCCAACAATGTGGAGTATTTAACCCACGTGTCAATAAATTTCACTGTCCATTAAGTTCCAGATGCTACTTACAGTGTTATTTCTCAGAAATTAGATGTGTACAGTACACTGTACTATTGAGTAGTTCCATACGTTTATTTTGTTTAGCCCTGTTGGATTAAATAACATCAGCCATCAAGGTGCCTTATCAAGGGCATCCGTTATGGGGATGAAAGTGCAATGACCTGATTATCTTTTCCATCACACATGATATTCATTTCAGTACCCGCTGTGAATTGATCATCACTTGACCTGTAAGCTTTACAGTTGAGTAATAAGGGTACACCCTTGCTATAACAAGTCCCTTAAGCCGTGTTCGCACTGGACTTTTTTGGGGGAAGGTTTTACTGAGACGATGGGAAAATAAAAAATGGTCAAATGTTACCGCTGTTCGCACTTGGACTTTCGACACGGGAAAATTTTACCGAGACCGCGGGAGAAGTAGCCGAGCTGTCATTATAATGACTCGTGAGGGCGCTTTGCGTGACCTTTCTGCATTGACCCCGGTGTACCCATTCGCGCGCGCGCGCGCTTTTTTGTCCGATCGCATTATTGACGCCATCGTCGGTTTTTAGCCGACGCATTCGTTGTCGTGCTTTCTTTCGTCATAAGAAACGTTGACGTTCTTTATTATCATTTCGAAATGATGCACTGGTAGCACCAATCAAACTTCCGACTGTATCAATAATAATATCTGCCATAATATTGACCAAAGGAACCCCAACTCTACGTAATCTTTTTGCAGAACCACGTGCGAATGTGATCACGATGCGATTTGCATGCATGCAGCGTGCCCGCACGTAAACAATGCAAAGAGCGCATGCGCGGTGTTTTGTGTAGCATGACCTTGCACTGGATAGCCGGGTGAACGTTTTCCTGGGCCGCTTTTACCGACACGCGCTGTTCGCACTGGACTTATCGTCTAGGGAAAAGTGACCAGGGACATTTTCCCGGGCAGCAGTTGGCCGGTAGAAGTACCCACTGGACTCAGAAGTACCCGAGAGGAAAACGTCGTAGGCTGTCCGCACTGGACTTAAAATGGGAAAAGGACCCATCGTCTAGGTATGTTTTATCATTTTAAGTCCAGTGCGAACATGGCTATAGACACCAGTGATGCATTGTAAATGCCAATATCATTTGGCTGGATGCCCATAGTCATTATTTAATTTCAAATAAGTAAAGATACTAATAATTAATAATTCGGTAGTAACATATTCTATTTTTAAAGGTAGGAAACACCATTGGTAATTGGTTGAATATCATTAATGAGTGAATTTGGGGGAGGGGTGTATTTTACAGTAAATATCTTTTAACTGACCTGTCTGAAGTTTTACAATCATGGTTGCTGAGAAAAGCAAGAAAAACGGCGTTCGTTTTCAACCGTTTAACGGCGATCGTGATTTTTTTAAAATAAAATTTAATTACAATTACAGGATATCTAGCGCAATCCTTTTGCTGGATGCCTATAATCATCATTTACTTTCAAATATTAAAGTAGGATATTTTCTAATAATTCAGTAGTAAATATTTTTGATACACCATTTGCAGATATATCTGCAAATGGCGTATCCTACCTTTAAAGCATAGTTAACAAAATAATGTAGTATGTACAGTGTATGTGATGTTGGTACGTTACTTACCCTGACTTTGTGAGTCTGTTTAATTCCCAGGTGTGGTAAACTTCTTTGCGACTGTAAAAATGAAAGAAGAAAAAGTACAAATTGATGAATTTTGACATGGAAACAATGCCATGATTAAAACTTTCTTTTCGCGGACTTATGACGTCACAGTTACTCACAATCCACTAACCGTGTACAAGGCCTGGATATCTCGCTCGCTACACGCAAGTCTAAAACGCGTACGGATAGCTACGTACGCGTATCCGTTCGTATGCGAAACCTCTCTAATAAGGAGACAGTAACACTTAGGGAGACATTTTAGTGTCTTCCTAAGTGTCTAGCTACCTTAAAAACGATATTTGGGAGTTACTTTTGCTCTAGAATGACAGATTGGGGTCTAAATAGCATAAATTTTGAAGATCTTAGAGAAAAGAGTTAGGGTAAACAAGTTAGGACTGTTTTAAGTTTGTGTACATCCCTATGGGATTGTCTCCCCAAGTGTCATTATTTTTTAAATGATTATTATTGTTATTATTTCTGGTAATGAAACCAAAGATCCCTAGGCAGTCTAGCTCGTAAGCCTGAAAAAAAACCTGTAGAGAGAAGACAATGAGAAGAAGATACAGTTTGAGAGGTGGAAGGAAAACCTCAGAAGAATACCCTGGGAAAAACCCACAATGTCGGGCAGGAACTGAAAACCCAATTTACATATTGGCCTAGGCAGGACTCGAACCCGGGTCACAGCAGAGGAAAGAACCGCTGCGCCAACCCGACTCCCCCAGAGTCTATAAATATACAAGTATAAATATACATGTTTTCATCTGTCAAAAGAGGGCAGCATAACAGCAATGTGCTGTATCATGCAAGGGTCAATGAGAAAGAATAATGAAGGAGACACAGTCTGCAGAGTGCCCTCTGTTGTTCGGAGTCAGAAATATCTGGGCATGGTTGTGCTTGGTGGTCCTTGTAAATCCCTCAAACTGTTGAGTTTTGTTTCCAATTTTGAAAAAAAATACTATTTTGCAATCAACCATAGACCGAGGTTGGTTTCAATTTGTCCAACTTTTTCCTAAAGTAAAAAAAAAAAATTCCACTCTAAAATTAAGCTGAGGCGTGTGCAGAACTTCAGTTAATTTTGTTCAATTGCCCTGCCCCCACTCGATCCAAAAAGTTGATACAAATTAAATAATTAGAATGGTGCTGCATTGACCACTAGACAATTATGCCAATTTAGACTATCTCCTAGATAACATCTGCGTTATTAATAATGTCCATGTCAATTTGTGTAGCAAAAACAACTTTGGGAGGAATTAAACCCGTCGGGGAGAGAAAGATTAGTGGCAGCGTCAACCTAGATTTTGCCCGATACTTCCAAGAGCTTGGTGCTGTCTCCTGAAGTGGGGCCGGGTCGACACGAGGAGTTTGCAAGGCTGGAAGTATTCAGATAGTGATTCAGACCACTTCCTGCCTTTTCAGACAGGGACGCTAGGGGAGTACAAGGAAAACTGTTGAATCATGTGACTAGCAGTAGCCCAGCGAGATCTCAAGACACATTATCACTTTGGGCGAAAAAAACAATATCCTAAAGCCCAGACTAGACAACTGGGAAATCATACTCAAACTACGTGCATACTGCAACTACAGGGCGAGTCAAAAAAGAAAAAGTGGAACTCGAAAGAAAAAAAAATCCTTATAAAAAAAAAATGAAGCACCCAAATTCATTATGAAATGCAAGCCAATTTATGAGACTACTTACAAGTGACAAAATTCATTTATTGCTCTATCCGTTAAAATTTCCCTTTTTTAAACAAAATCCACCTAAAATCAGGTTTGTCAAAAAATGTTGTTACAATTGTCTTTAAATATCATTAGTGCTAAAACAACCTCATTTTAAAAGTTTATTTTAAAAGTTTATTTTAAAAGAAATTGTATGCGTGGGTGTGCTTCCCAGGACCATCGGCCTGAACCTGTCTCGGATCGATTTTTGGTGACCGTTAAAATAATCCCTGCGCGAACTGGTTAATAAACCAAGGTAAGATGTTAACTGCTTTATTTCCCAAAGACTTTTCCAATTTCTTTTTTTCCTATTTCCATTCTTTTTTCTGATCTTAATTTATGCAAGGAGAGACATAATTTATACAGCTGAAGTTTGGGTTTCAGGCATTCACACTTAGATTTTTTGAGCCAAGGATTGCAGTTAAATATAGGCCAACCGTAGCCCAGGTGGATGCTTCTACCGACAACCAAATATTCAATTGGATGGTTGAGACAATCAAGGCACCTTCCTGATGAACAGATACCGCAAGAGAATGGCAAGCCTGGAACTTGAAAACTGAGCAGGACCTTAAGAATTAATCAAGCGTATTTGTCCAGGAAATTTAATTTTAAAATTGAAAGAAACTTTTCAGGGGGTATACATTCCTGTTTGCAGGTTACAACCAATGAATGACAAAAAGTTCAAATCCCACCACATGAAGTTTGAATACATGTTCAGGTGTGTACTGGAATCGGTCTTTAAAGGTAATAAACACCATTTGCAGATTTTTTAAAAAAATTACTACTTAATTCTTAAAAAATATCTTATTTATTTGAAAGTAAATAATGATTGTAGGCATCCAGCAAAATTATTGTGCTAGATATCCTGTAATTGTGCCAAAAAAATGAATTTTATTTTCAAAAATCACGATCGCCGGACGCCGATCGCGGAAAAAACAGAACAACATAAGAAAAAATGCCAGAGGCCGGTTGAAAACTAACGTCGTTTTTCTTGCTTTTCTCAGCAAACATGATTGAAAAACTTTAGACAGGTCAGTTAAACAATATTTAGTATAAAATACAACCCTCCAAATCCACCCAATCCTGAAAATTCAAGCTATTACCAATGGTGTATCCTACTTTTAAGGTATCATTTTTTTTTAGGGGTATTTCTTCTTTTTTTTCGTTGGGAAAAAAGTATCCAAACTTTTCTTCAGCATATTAATTGGAATTTCCTTCATAATCTTCCCTCGAGATACAATGCAATATGGCTACACTTTATCATAGTGACTAATTCTGTGGGGTTTGGCTCATCACAATAAATCAATTAATGCATAAATAAAATAAATGACGGTTTTTTTCCCAGCATTCTGACAACTCCTGGTATGCTTCCTTTTTATTCAACCCAGAATATGGGAAGCTAAGATCCTCTGCCTTAATTGTAGAGTACACAAAGCTAAGATATTCAGCCCAGCTGCCAATGTCACGAGACTTCACATAAAGGCATAAACCATCCCAACATTTCGTTCTGCGTAACATTACATTAATGACACATTTTACGAAACTTTTATAGTGCATATTAAAGTCTGCAACGGACGTAACTAATTTTCTTCGGAGCCGGAGCTGTCGAGCCATAAATTCTACTTGATAGATTTGTGTGCTAAGCAAAATTCTGCTGCGAACCAGTCAAGAGCCAGTTGAAATACATGATATTATTATGGCTGGTAACCTGTTTTCACTGAGAAAACAAAACTGCTAGGTATTCCTGCTAAGCAGGTTTCTGATCTTAGCAGTTCTAAGCAATCTGGTTCTGCTCTACAATGCCCATGCTTCACTGCACTTCCTCTGTCTGTCTGAAACATGCTAGGATCTGTTGGCGAATCCATCAAGGAATAACTCGTCTGCTGGCAACTTAACAGGTGTCAAAGTGAGTTGAGAGATGACGACAAGAAAAGGAAATCCTGCAAAAAAGCACAGCTCTGTTATAAATCCAAGCTGCCATCTTCCCTCTATGATGGGGCGCGGCAGATGGGGCGCGGCAGGTGGGGACGTTGGGTGGGGACGAGTTGACAATAAAGCCGGCTATGACTCTCGGTCACCCTAGCTAATAATAGACCTAATGACGTAATGGCGTTATTATACATATGCGCTTTCCTATGGGAGCCAAGTCGGGACGCCAGACGAAGTATGGACATACCGGTAGTTATTACATAATAATGAAGGCGTACATGTAAACAAAGCGTGACGTCTTTTGGTCTTAGGTCTTTTTGAAGAGTTAAATTCCAAAATGCAATCCGCTTGAAAACTGAGGGGGGGGGGGGATTTGCATGGTTACAACAAATTATTTTCTTAAATTTTTTGCCTTGTTTTTCTAATTGCGTTAATCTGTCGAAAACTGACATAGGCAGCCAGGAGAAGGCGGAATTCTGTAAGGTATCAGGTATATTTTGGAAATTTAAATGCAGAGCTCATGCACCTTTCTGATGTCCAGGACTGATTCCATGAGGGATGAAATGGCAAACACGAGTGCCAGGTCTAACCCAGTTTACAGGGAAGATCCATTTCTCATCTCAGTTGGCAATTTGCTGCTCTGAAAATTGTCTGAAAGTTGAATGAAAGGTCTTAAAGGTGTATTTCTTTATAATATCTTTCTCTCAGATTTAAAAAGTCTAATTTCAGGCAAAAGTATCAACAATCTCACGTCTGATGAGCTTCAATGGCAATCTGTTCAGTTCAGTGCTCCCCTTGAAAAATTGGTGCATCCCCGAATGCCCCCCTACAAATTAACTATAGTTACATGTACGTCGCTGTTCAAGGGCATCCGTTAACCAGTTTGCGCCGGAGGACGTATATAAACGCAAAGTTTCCCTAGATTTAAAACGGATGATGCATAAACACGCCACGAGCAAGGCTGGAAAAGTCTGTCAGCAGCGAGCAAGGCCGGAAATGCGTGGGTGTGCTTCCCGGTACTATCGGCCTGAACCCGCCTCGGATCAAGTTTCGTTAAAAATAATCCTGCGCCTCGGCTCGGTGATGTGAAAATAATCCCGGTGCGAACTTAGTTAAGGAATTGCAAGAAGTACAACAGTTGATAGGTGATCTCTCAACTCAGAAGCAGACGCGAGGTAAAAAGTAAATTAGAAATCAAATTTTAACAAAGTTGCAAGCTGGAAACTGATGTAACGATGACTGTGACGAGCAGCTCTGTGCTTTCGTCGCTCACATCTGTCGCATTGTCGCTGACAAAACATACGCTGCAAGTCAGGATGGCAAGCAGCCAGCTATTTGTCAGTCTTGTTGGCAAACGATGGAATGACTCAAATACCGAGAAGCTAAAGTATCCTGGAAGAGTCCGCTGTTGATGATTTCCTTTCCAGAGTCATTGTTGAAAACAACTTGCGGCAAGTTGGGAAAATAGGCGTCACTGTTGGTGCGTACATCGCAAGGAATGTAAACAGAAACCTTAGATTTTTAAAAAACTATACACCCATTATTCTGTGCACAGAACATACATGCATGAGTTTTGACAATGGTTCACGTAAAAAAAAAAATGGAGGTTCATCTGATTTTAATTTGTCTTCGCAAGATACAATGTACATTGTACATGTAGGTATCAAAAGGATAATATACATGTACCATAAAACATAAATGTTGACAAGGCTCTTTCTGAACTTAAAGATAGTATACACCATTTGCAGATATCGGAAATATTTACTACCGAATTATTAAGAAATATCTTACTTATTTGAAAGTAAATAATGATTCGAGGCATCTAGCAAAATGATTGCGCTAGATATCCTGTATTTATTCAGAAAAATAGAATTTTATAAAGAAAAATTTGCGATCGCTGGACGGCGATCGCGAAAAAACAAAGATAACATAAGAATAACTGCTCGACGCGAGTTGAAAACAAACGCTGTTTTTCGTGCTTTTCTTGGCATCTATGATTGTAAAACTTCGGAGAGGTACATATTTACTATAAAATACTTACACTTTAAGACTTACACTACAAAGATGGCCACTGATTCCTGACTGAAATGTTTTCAATTGTTCTCATCAAGAAAAAAGAAAAAAAAGTACCATATTCAAAGACACCTACCTTATCATTGGATCGTTTGGAAGATTTGCTTCTTTTCTTGGGCCGTTTGACAAACATTACAAACATATTAAGAGCCATCATCGTTACGACTGAATCCTGCTGCTGTTTTTTGTTTTTCTTCTCTTTCTCTCTAGCACTGTTCTCTAGTCGACACAGGAAATAGTCTCTCCTTCTGGACTAAACTTGCAAAAAAAGTGTCGGCAAACATGACCACTTTGAACCTGAGCCACTGACCTAAATCAGTGACTCTCACTTATGCAAATTAGTCACTTCTGATTGGCAAAGAAGTTGTAGTCAAAGGAAACTGATTGGTTGATGAGTCAATGCACACGCAGTCCATGCAGATTATGCCACAAACTGGCAGTGACTTTTGGACGTGATATGCTAGTGGCTGACTGATGAATGAGATATTCCTAGAATGCGATTTGACAGCTTCACCCTCTCTCGTTTTGTGATTGGTCAGCTTATCTGTGGCTTATGAATATTCATAACTTGCTAACTTACAAGTAGTCAAACAAGAACAGATTGCTCCTACCATTCTATTATTTGAGTAAAACGAAATATATGTATTTCGTTTGTAAGTTGACAGCCCATCGATTTACAAGCAGCAATTTGATTGGCAGATGGATGAGTCACTGCCAGTACTTGATTGGTCAGAACCTCCTGGGTTTTGGCGAATGGGTCCCTTGACTTGATCTGAAGCTGATTTACATATTCATGAGTCATCAAACTTTACATCCACTGCAGTCGATCGTCGGCACACATCCTGTTTGTTTCTTTAGTCATATATTTTCCAAAGGAAGGAAAATTGTGCATCTCCTCATTTCAAGAGTTGAGAATTCATCCCTAATTTGACCATAGTGACCAAATGACTGCAACAGATGTCTGGTTTTCTTTATTACAAACATACGTGTAAGGTATACATTTTTACCTGACCGGAACCTGTTTAAAAACTTATTTCCACTTTAAAAAAGGTTGCAGGAATTTTATTATTTTTTTACATGTGTAATAGTAATGCTCTAGACAAAAAGTACTGTGCACGCAGTTATGAAACCAAAGTACGAACACGATAATCTTATCAACAAGTTTTCCCAGTTTCTTCAGTTTGTTTTCCTGCCTCAAAAAGATAAGGGCAATGAAGTATGCGATTGGGAAAGTGTGAACGAACCCAAACTTACGATGACATGCTAAAACACTGAATTAAAAAAAAAAAAAAATTCAAAACAGATAGAAATACGTGACCCACTCTGCAAATACATTTTTAATATTATTGTAATATTTTTGTTTTAAGGCATTTTGTTTTTTCCGACACCTAAATTTTCAGATTAGATCGATTGAAAAGATTGTTTTGATCCCTAAATTAAATTTAATACAGGTTTTGTCATTCTCTTACCATAGCATCTGATGAAGCACTACAATTGTAAATCTTCATTTCTTTTCAAAGACATTTTGAATATATCTCAGAAAAAGCAAATTTCCCCAAAATGTAAAAGATCAATGCATTTACACTACAGAGTTGTGCCATTTCAAATGAAAGCTTATTTCCTGCTTTTTCTAACCAACTGTAAAATTGAAGATTTTATTTTTTTATTTTAAACACATCAGACTCATTTTCTTGGAGTGGGTCACATATGTATGCAAAACCTACCTTGACATATCGGTGGTAACTCTTAAACATCCCCATTGCCGCTTCTTGGTACTGCTTCTCAAGCATGTCATGCTGAAACTGGAGACGACTGTTTGGATAGAAAGGGGAGGGGGATAAAAAGAGAACCTCTTCAAATCAAAAAAAATTCCCCAATCAAAAAGACAAAAAGAGAACTATCCAGATGTTGCACAATTCTCAGCGCCGTGATATCTTTTGTTTTTAGAGAGAAAGTCCAAATGTTTATCGAAGAACGAAACATTCTGTAGGATCCTGAACAGACCCCAAGGACTGATTGAAGATAAATCTCGTGCCTTGCATTCCCGAGAAAGTGCAGTCTAGTTTTAAAGTGCCATTCAAGTAATGTTTTGATAAATTGAATTGATGAACAACATTTACTTGTTCAACAACAGCAGCTAATTAAAGTGACAAGATTTTGCCCACCGGATAATCTCATGTGAGAGGTAGAACTTTGAGAGGGATATTGAAATTACATTTTTTGTTGCAGAGTTTCACTAGCTATGAAGCAAATAAGTATAACAATTAAAAGTTTGTTAAAGGGATCGTATACGTTTGGTCATTACTCTAAAAATTAATGGCAATAAAAACTTCCTTTGTAAGAAGTACAGCAGCTTTGGATAGTATAATGCATTTTTAGAAACTTTCCACTTCGAAGTACTGCAGTTATGGAAAAAGATATCACTTTTTATCCTCAAATTTGAATCTGAGAAGCGTTACTGCAGTGACGTTTCTCAGAATGTGTATTCCAGTGCAGATTATTCTTCCTGCGTGGACATAACCGCTCCAGTTTTTTGGCAATCTCTCAAAATCGCTACCACCTTTTGAAATGAAATTTTTACAGGTTATTTTTTATGGTATATATCTATAACTACAAATGTAGGATTGAAACAAACAGTGGGTTCCAATTACCAAACGTATACGATCCCTTTAACGCTACACTTATTTTTGTAATAAATTTAAGGACATACCTGATAACAGCCTTTTGTCTGTCAAACTCTCTTTGCTGCAAATTAAGCACACCGATTAATGAATTATTGATTAAATGCAACCGGTACCGGTATGTTTAGCTAGGATATCTGTTCTTTCTGTGAAAATGGGATTTCCCATGGGCAAATTATAGAACTACTGTAGGAGTTCAGTGTACGTCAGCAGGAAGTTGGACCCACATGGTCCATAGGTTCCGAGGTCCACAGGCTGGCATTTTCTTATGGGGGCCATTTATAAGACATGGAGCAAACTAGGTCAGTCCACACATCACGGTTGAAGTTTCATATCTCCAGTTTTGGTGCTAATGTTGGGAAAAGCTTTGTTCTAGCCAAGCCTGATGTGCCTAGGGTATTGGGCACACACAGTGGATCAGTTTGCACAGGATGTATTACAAGTTGTTCCCATAATAGGAGCCATGTAAGATTGGCCGCAGATGCGTCACATGTACTTTCGGTAACACAAAACTGGGTGCCGGGGATAATTTTGGTCGGAGGGCCGGACAAGTTGAGTTGGCAGCGAGTGTGTCAATGTACATGTGTAGCGAGTGATCTGGGATGCCCTGCCCTTCCGATGGGCAGACCCTGGATGGTCACTGAGGGTGAGGGGGGCTGGGAGGAGTTTGTGACAATTTATAGGGGTGGGCAGAGGGGGAGCTGGAGGGCGGTATGTTTTGGTGGCCCGGTTATGTTGTTGACAGGGTCACTTGATTCTGGAAACAACAATTGACTAGAATTTCCTTTGAGAATATCAAAGAGGAAATTAGAGGTTTTTGTTGTCATGTTTTTGTTCAGAAACATTGGCTTTATCTCAAACTTTAGCCTAAAGGTTTTGGGCGTCTGGTCTTTAGGAAAATTCTATTCAAAACAGAATATCAAAATTTAATCTAATGATATGAAGTTAATTTTGAAGTTAATTTTTAACCACTTCGCGCCGGAGGACGTGTACACACCCCCAACATTTTCAGTAAAAAAAATGAGAAAAACTGGCACCTTCAACTTATAAAAAAAGGTAAACAAAGAAACTTATTGGAGCCGGGTTTGAACCGGCAACCTTCGAAATGCTGTTCCGGTGTTCCACCAACAAAGCTATCCAGCCAGAGTTTGTCAGTTCCTCAATTTGCCAATGTCTTTGCTATGAAGGGGAACTAGTCAGAAGACACAAACCTATGTAAAGTGTTTAGGCAAACTGTACCTTCTCACATTTGTGTTTCCCTTAGAGCAAGGAACTCTATTCTGCCTAGTTTCTACTACTTTTCAACGTTAAATGGAATTTGGTTTCAGCATGTTTGTCTCTACCTGTCATGTTAAGGAGAGAACTTTGAGAGTGACTGACATACCAGGTACTTGCCTACCCTCAACCTGAAAACTGAAGAAAAAAACTTCCTTGCCCAAGTCTACAGTACAATCTATAAGAACATCATCTCTTCCAGATTATCTTAGTCTTTTCAGGGTACGCATAATTCACGACTGCCCTGCCCACAGATAAGGCAGATGGGAGGCAAATGAGAAGGAAAAAATGACACCTTCAAATTTTTTTTTTTTTTCAGCGAGTTATCATCATCAAAACTGCTTCGTTTTTTTTCATGTACAGCCTCTTATCAGCCCCAAAGTATAATTTATCCATCGTTATAGTACTCTGTCATCTACCGGTCGCCTCAGGTCATTTAACCCTAGTTATTTTTACAACTGATCCCCGACAGCCCCCATTCAATAAGGTCATCATGATGCGAGATTATGTCACTTTGGATGACAAGACTTACATACATGTACAATGCCCTCGAGGTCATATGCACCTGTAGGTCAAGAATCTTTTCTTTTTTTTTTCTTCAAGAGTAGACGTCAGTGAATGATTAAGGGATGGGGGATGTCATCATGTGGACAACATTAAAAAACCATCCGGGAAAAAGTGGACACACAAAAAATGAATTTCAGGGGGAATTTTTTGAGCAGATATGACATTTTGAGTTGGACTTTTATCGGGTCTGCGTGTGTGGGGGACACATGAGGCCACGGAAATGGGGGCCCAGAATTTCTTGTTGTTATCATGACAACCAGGCATTGAACGACCTCGGTTTATGATCCAGAAAGGCTAGGGGTGTAACAGGGGGCCTGACAAAAACTGGGCTGGGGAGGGGGGAGGGGAGGGGAGAGGGGAGAGGGGAGGGGTGGTTGGGGAAATGGGTCAAGTAAAAAAATCAAATCCCCTGGTGATAGGCCCCTGCACAGGATTTCATCATCAAGCCAAACACAGTGACGTAGGTGATTTGAACAGGGGCCAATTTCATAGAGCTGCTAAGCAAAAAAAATTGCTTAGCACAAAAAAGTCTTGCTCATTAAAAACAGGTTACTAGCTAAAATTAAACGTGTTTTTCAAGCTGAGCAAAAAAAGGCCGATTATCAATCCAGAACAATAAAGATCAGGTGAAAATCTGGTCTGTAACCTTGTTTTTGCCAAGGACAAATTGTCATGCTAAGCAAATTGTTGTGCTTAGCAGCTCTATGAAAGTGGCCCCAGTTAGAGAGTGGGCCTAATTTTTGTCACATTGCTGTGTACATGCGACATTACATGCTTTAGATAGTTTGTCAGAGATTTCTGGCCTTTTTTTGTAATTTAGCAATTGCATTGTGTCACAAGCCGCCATTGCAAAAAAAAGTGACTTACCCTATTTCCTGTTGATAATAGCGTGCCACATTTCTTATTCAGTTCCTGCTGTAAAACATGTAATCTTAGCCCCTCTGCATCCAACAGTCGACTTGTCACCTACACAACAACAAAAATGTGTAAACCAAGGAGTTAGAGGTTTTCGTGGATTACGGACATTGAGATATTGTTATCATTTTAACCCCTTGATGCCAGAGAGCGGCTTTGGTCGTGGCGCGCCAAACCATCCAGAATGTTGTCGTCAGCTGTGCTACGCTATGAAACACTGCCTGTGTAACAGGTGTACACTCTTTCCATTGTGCAGTGCAGCTGCTGGCGTATAAGCCGGTGAGTGAGGATTTAATATCGGCATCGGCAAGTGACTTTAAAAATCAAACCAAGGCAGGTTTCTTTTTTTGCTATTACTTCTTTTTGATTAATTAGTTCTTCAAGTTTATTTTGTATCAATTGTCTTTCATCAGATTTATTATTTTTTATTTAGTCAATAATCTTATTTGAGGATGTGCATTCACCTTATTCATGAAAGGTAAGATAGTTTAAAATTGTCAGTTCTGTTAACAATTTGGAAGGCCGGTTTTCTCAAAATGTGAGGCCGCATTCGAAACTCTTGTCTAGAGCTATTGTCTGGATGTGCACCCATTACAACTACATGGGGAAATGCTGACGATAGCCCTAGTCGTAGCTCTGGAAGCTCGTTTTAGACACAGCCGTAGAAAGAAAGAAAAAGCTGTTACAGGAAATGAGCAGCACCTACATCTACCTTACCCAAGCCAGTTGCCTAGAAACAAGACAATGCTTGCCAGAGCTGTTGCCTAGCAACAACCACTAAAGATCTGAATGGGTTCTCCACTGCAACCTTCAATTGGGAATAATTGAAATGACATTTCACATCATATCAGTCCCACACTCTGGTACATATTGTTATTAAACTGTCAACAGTGTAATTACAACTGTAGTATAACTGTAGGGTTAAGCAATGCTTGGTTTACACTGGGCCACGATTGCCACGATTGCCACGATTTAAGAGAATTGTGATGAGCTTGGGGGAACTTGGTGAACGGAATCGTGATGATCCTGATGATCCTGATTATCTTTGTGACTGTCAAATATTGTCACGATCATCAAAATAATCGTGACGATCGTGGGAATCGTGGCCCAGTGTATACCATTACCCAGCATAAAAATTAGCACTGGATACTGCAGTTCCAATCATTTATTATCAGCATTTTTTTTCCTGCAGAAGATAAGTTATTGATGAGCCATTGGGGACAAAATTACAAACAAGACCAGCAGAATAGTGAAATCCATCCTTTATTTGTGACCCAATGGTAGCCATTCAGCAGTGGAGGCTACATGTATCTTATAGCACTTGACCTATTGTGAATCAGTCTTGTGCAACTATCGTAATAAAATATAGATTACACATTCTAGGGACAAGTGTATTACATGTATTTGTGGGACTACTCATCTATAAAAATAAAATGTGTTAGTCTATAATAATATATTAGTCTATAATAATATATTAGTCTATAATAATATATTAGTCTATAATAATATATTAGTCTATAATATAATGTCAGTCTATAATATAATGTCAGTCTATAATATGTTAGAATTGATTCCATTTTCCGTTCAGACCAACACTGAACAAAAACATTATCATCTACCTCGACTTTTAATTCCAGCCAGTGCCACAATTTTTTAATTGATAGACAAACTTTTAAAATTGTCCATAACAAATATAAACTATAAAAAACTATAAACTGTTATCCTCCAAGGCTCCAATGCTGGCCCAACACACAGGAATATTGTTTGTATTGGTACATGTATTAATTCCAGGAAACAAAGTATTTGCTTAAAAATCAGGAATTTCGTTTTATGCAACTTGTGGATCCACATTCTAGGATTAAACATTTTTCACAAGTTGCGACAAAGTGGTCGTTTTATTATTTATTATTCCTTACCTCAAGCTGAATTCCAAAGATGTCTTTGCTTTTTAATTCTGTTGCCTTTGATGAGCTTTGAGTCATTATCTCTGGAAAATAAACAAAACAAATAAAATAAACAAAATTGTTATTGTAATGCCAAGATAGATACCATGTCACTGACTGGCACAAATTTGCAAAACAATCAAGGCTATGTAAAAAAAAAAAAAATGTGTATGAGTAGCAATGGGTTGCAGGCAGATTCTCAACCAATTTTTCACAAGTTTCTTTATGATTTATTCTACAACAGTCTTTTTTCCCCCTTTTTTTTGAGGTGGGGGGAGGGAGGTTTATTGCAAAAAAATCTAAGTTTGTTTATTATTTGGTAGCCAGCATAAACTTTAAATTTGAAATAAACATGAACCATAATTACGAGGTGTGCGTAGTGCCATAAGTATGGTTGTAAATTAAATGTTATTTGCCATGTGGTTGCATTTAAGAAGAGTGTTTATTCAAATATGCATTTAGTATTTGTTTAAGCTTGGCTAAACCTTACATTAAAAATAAACTAAAAGAAGAAATATTAATGCATGATGTACTGTACAGTTAGCTTAAATGTGGGATACACCATTGGTAATTGCTTGAACTATCAGAAACGGGTGGATTTGGGGAGTTGTATTTTATAGTAATATCACTTTTAACTGACCTGTCCGAAGTTTTACGATAGATGCCGAGAAAAAAAAGCAAGAAAAACGTCATTTGTAAGGCAGTTCCTTTTTTCGCGATCGCCAGACGGCGGGCGATCACAATTTTTTTAAATAACATTCAATTTTTCAAAACAATTACAGGATATCTAGTGCAATCATTTTGCTAGATGCCTAGAAATATTATTTACTTTCACACAAGTAAGATATTTCGTAATAATATGGTAGTAAACCAAAATTTGAATTCTGAAAATGGTGTATCCTACCGGTACCTTTAAGCAGTTGAGTTATAGAATCTTTCATCCCCATCAATGAACTTTTTAATCTTTGTCAGAAGGGACTAGCTAAAGTAGAGGCTCAGGGGGTATGAGGGAAAGGTTTCTGGGAGTTAGGGAGTTGAAAATCCTGAGCTGGCAAATGTCAAGAAAGTTGAAGCAAGCGCGGAAGATTTCTCCCAGATATTAAAACTTGTCAAATGATGGAAATGATGACATGCTTGTCTGAGGAAAAAAAGACAGTTTGAGACTTGGACATAGAAAATACTTGTTGAATGGAAATTTACCGCAATTTCCTTGGGACATCTTACTATTTTACCAGGAATCTCGGTCTGTTTTTCCTTATTTTGGTTATCTCTAGAACCAGACACAGGACCCAAGAATATGCAGTGTCAAGTGTAAAGTTATTTGGATGAGCAGTTCTAAAAAAAAAAAAGTTGCAACAACGGAGGCCTGGACCCACAAACATTGCAGTTTATAGACCGGCGTGCCACTCACCGCTGTACATTTAAATGGCCAAGTTACACTCTATACCGCCACGTTTTGTGGGTCTACTGGAGACCAAGCAATTTGCCCGTTCTAAACAGGCACATTTTGAATGGGCCCTGCAGGAGTACACACGTACCGGTACATAAGAAGTACATTAACCAGTTCGCGCCGGGATTATTTTAACAACACCGAGCCGAGGCGCGGGAAATCTTTTTTAACGAAACTCAATCCGAGGCGGGTTCAGGCCGATGGTACCGGGAAGCACACCCACGCATTTCCGGCCTTGCTCGCTGCCGACAGACATTTCCGGCCTTGCTCGTGACATATTTATGCGTCGTCCATTTTGAATCTGGGAAAAAACTTTGATTGTCGTCCTCTGGCGCGAACTGGTTAAAACAAATTAAAAAGCAAATATGATGAATTTCTACTCTATTTCAGACATTATGCAGCAATTTAAACCCATGTTGTAAATATGGTATAAAGATCTCTAACTCTAACCCAATCTATTTTTATTTTTGATATATTTATAACAAAAGTTCAACACTGAAAATAACAAAATAGTTCCGGGACTTTTCACTAATTTAAAGGGGCAGGATGTTTCTTCAGGTGTTAAAGTAAAGTCTCCTTCCGTTTCAAGTTTGTTCCCAGTCAAGGTCGACTAATAACCACTCAATCATCTGGAGGAACTTGCCTGCAGACAAAAATAAATGCTTTAACTACCTATGATGAAATACACTGAACAGTATCCCTTAAAGATTAACACTAATACTGTATTAAGTAAAGAATTGGAGAGCCAATCGATTGTGATTAAATAGTACACAGTTGGCAATCCTTCAGAGGTGTTACCATGTCATGGTTTTATGTCATTTTTCCATCTGTGTATTGTATCTTTTTATGTTTGCCCTGAGAAATAATAAATGAAATTAAATTATTAGATATTTGGTGTGATAATTTTATCTATACTTTACCGAAAGTCAATTATTATACAGGTGTGTACACACATGTCATGTACATCAAAACGTTGAAAACCTTACTTCATTTTTTTTTTTTTTTACTATCAAAACAAACCCTCCAAAAATCACCATCTACCTGGTACACGTAAACAAACTTTGCAGTAGCAATTTAATTTACAACAATTTTACATCTGTGACAGAAATACATAAACGATATCAACACCTTGCATCATCATAAACCACAATAATAAACCACAGTGTAAACAAACCTTGCTATACATTGTGGTTGGCCTTTAGACTGAACAGCAAGCCAGTTATTATTGGCTTCTAGTTATTGGCTGTAATTGGTAATATGAATCTGGCCCGCTGTTTGCTATTTGGTGAAGTGGTATTGTTATATTAATTTATTGTTTTATTAACTGGAGTAACAATTGCAAATATTCTTCAATTAGGCAAGTAGGCGGATTAGTTGGCATGTTGACAAACTTGGATTGTATCTCGAGTCTTCATACTAAAATGTGATGCGATCAAGCAAAATCAGTCTGAAGTAGGCTTTGGTCATTTTGGGATTTTTACATAATCTTTTGTAGCGTACTTCAGGCTTCATTTCAGTGAAAACCCCATGTAAATACGACCTTTGGATAAACAATTACAACCATTTGAACAACAGCACGTTATCTATTTTGTATCACTTCCCTTCTGAATTTGGTTAAAAGAGTATTTTCATGTAAAAGAAAAAACAATTCCCCTTCTGTTTTTGTAAAAAAGTCAATTTTGATTTGTTCACCCCTACGAACATATTTTGGCCCGATCTCAAAACAAGAATTGCCGAGTTCCGACTGATTTTGCATCACAAATATACATGTACATAAATAAACTGATATTCAATGATACATGTAGTCTTCAATGTAACAGTAAATTAAACTTTGCATTGCAGTTTGTTTGATAATTTATCTGAAAAACCTACACGTAAACTCCTTTACCTAAATATACTTTCAAAAATGTGTGGTTTATAACATATACTTTTTGAGAGATCTAGATACAATAAATAAAACAATGCTCTTTTTTACGAATCAAAATCTCAATTTATTTATCTATTTATTTATAACTTTTTCCACCATGGTATCAACCATATCCTTGGTTTGCAGGATACCTTAGCAACTGCTTTGAAAGTCAATCAACACGACATTTGTTTTCAAGACTGGAAATTTGTTTGTACTTTTGTCTGCACGTCTACTCCTAACCAAACTTTTTTCTGGGCTTTTTTTGTTCATTTCATCATCTCATCAACTGCTCCTTTAAAGCAGGCTGTTCCAGACAGTAATTAGTGGGAGGAAGAAAACTCCGCTATTAAAATCTATTGTTCCTTCCTGATTGCCTATTATTGTGACCCTGGAAGTTGAACAAGCAGTTTATAATGATTTTTTTTTAGAGTGTTCAGCAATTGACTCAACCTTTTACCAAGGAGAAATACAAACAAAATATAGAGCACGTACATTATGTACCAAAGTTAACCAAACTAGAACAGATTTTGTGCTAATTCTGCATGTACAGTGGTACATGTATTTAAAGGTAGGATACACCATTGGCAGATATTGAAAAAATTTACTACCGAATTATTAAGAAATATCTTACTTATTTGAAAGTAAATAATGATTGTAGGCATCCAGCAAAACGATTGCCCTAGATATCCTGTAATTGTTCCGAAAAATTGAATTGTATAAACAAATTCATTCTCGCCGGACGGCGATCGCGAAAAAACAAAAACATAAGAAAAACTGCCCGATTCCGGTTGAAAACGAAAGTCGTTTTTCTTGCTTTTCTCAGCAACCATGATTGTAAAACTTCGGACAGGTCAGTTAAACGATATTTACTATGACATATAACCCCTAAATCCACCCATTCATGATAATTCAAGCAGTTACCAATGGTGTATACTACCTTTAAAGCTTTTCTGGCCAATTTGGCCTCATGTTGAGACAGTGTGCAGACCGTTATGCAATTTAAGTTAATTTCACATCTGGGCATCAGATGTACATACATGTACATGTGTAGCAGCTTAACCACAAAAGATGCTTGAATTTTGGTAATTGGAGAACAATGTTTATGAATGATAAAACTTAAACTTATACAAAACTTGTAGGGGTTGGTAGATTTAGAACACAATATAGGAAGGTCTATATGCCTTTGTTTTACATGAGATACCAGTGCCGGTACATGTATGCGTTTATGCCAAACAATTTTCGCTTGTGAAGGAACAAAAATACATGTGGAGCTCATCCAGCTCGCGGCGGAGGACGTATAAACGCAAGTTTTTCAAAGATTCAAAACGGTGACGCATAAACACGCCACGAGCAAGGCCGGAAATGTCTATCAGCAGCGAGCAAGGCCGGAAATGCATGGGTGTGCTTCCCGGTACCATCGGCCTGAACCCGCCTCGGATCGAGTTTCGTGAAAAATAATCCCGCGCCTCGGCTAGGTGATGTTAAAATAATCCCGGCGTGAACTGGTTAACAGCAAGCAGGTTTCCTCAATTTACATTGCAAAAAGTGAAGCAATTTTATTAATTTGATATGAAGAAAATACATGTAGGCTACTTATAAACTACATGCAATACTTGCTTTTTCCGTATATTTTTGCAAGTTTTACATTTAAAATTATGTACAAATATACACTGACCACACAAACGGGTTTTTTTCACGCGAGATACAAGCTTGACAATACTTTGGATTGTTCTTTTCATCTCAAAGGTTCACGTTTCCGTTTGGCAAACCAAAACCTACACAATGTCTATATTATCCAACAACCTTTTTGGTTACATTTCCAAATGTACAAAACGCTGTTCAAATAAATCTACCAAGAGTTGTACAGTGCATTGCCTTAAGCTTTTCCCTATCAACACTGTTTTCATTAATTCAACCCTATAATAAAAGTCTTATCATTTGAAATGGTCGGACAAACTTTACCTTTTAATGAATAAAACTGTCCATTTTGTTCCCACGGTCTTTTCTGAATTGTGACAAAGGAGACACTGCCCTGTGATAACTTGCTTCACTGAACTGGAAAAGTACATGTAGTTCAATAGTCTGTAGAACTGGTGCCCAATGATTGAAAAGCTTTTCCCCTTAAAGATCAGCAGTCATTATGTTTGCATACCTTTCAACTTAAGAAATGAATAAGACTAGAGCAATTCATTACATGGGTTGTTAATTCAAGTGTGTTCTAAAGGGTTTACATACTGTTCCTTCTAAACTGCACCTTAAAGGTAGGATACACCATTGGTAATTGCTTGAATTATCATCAATGAGTAGATTTGGGGGGGGGGGTTGTATTTTATAGTAAACATTGTTTAACTGATCTGTCCGAAGTTTTACAATCATGGATGCCGAAAGTACGAAAAACAGCATTTGTTTTCAACCGGCGTCGAGCAGTTATTCTTATGTTATCTTTGTTTTTTTCGCGATCGCCATCTGGCAATCGCGAATTTCTCTTTATTAAATTCTGTTTTTTCGGAATAATTACAGGATATCTTGCGCAATGATTTTGCTGGATGCCTAGAATCATTATAAATTTACTTTTAATAATTTTATTAATTCTTAATAATTCATTAGTAAATATTTTTGATATCTGCCAATGGTGTATCCTACCTTCAACTTTTAATGTGGTGGGCAGGAGTTTCCAGTGGTTATTATTACAACCATCAATTTGCTTTAATTTCCTTGAGTTTTTTTACATACAGATTTGGTGTGGCTCTCATTTAATTAAATGACCACACCAAAGAATATTTTCACATTTGTAGTTTATTCCACAGTCCCACTTGCCATAAAAACTGCAATTTTCCGGACACCATCTATCTTAATGAAAACAAACTAATAGAATCAGGTAACTATGAAATATTGTACAATCGCATACATGTGAACTTGTGAAGTACATGTACATAAACAAAACAGAAATTTAACAAAGTCCAACCTTTCCAAATCGCATGATTGATCAACCCCTCAATATAATGGCTCCACGTGATTTGTTTCCTTTGTCAAAATTAACAACACAAATTTACAACAACAAAAAATTACTTTATATTTTATTCCAATCACTGTCATGTTATATAGTTGATAACATGACTGGAAAAAACAGACAAACAGCTCAGACATTTGAAATGTCATGCAACATACCTTAGAGTTTTATCTGTTCCGGCAGAGTAAAGTTCGTCATATTTCTATTCACTGTATCAAGTTGGTATTTCCTTCCAGGCAATAGATGCAACAGCAGCAACACCTTTGAAAAAAGTTTGCTGGAAGGCTATTCCGTTATCAGCATGTTCAACATAATCTGACAAGAGCTCAAGTTCAAAATGTACATTTGTACACCTGTATCAATGTACCTGTTTTCTCAGCAGACCATGGGAATGAAAGACAGGGGTTGGCCAAAGGTCAGAACACCTGCAGAGACAGTCAACTCATAACAAGTGTCGATAATTGCTTAACGCCAGGTATATCATGCTCAGTTTTACCCCCTAGGAAGGCTGGAACAGTGTGGAACAATATCAATGTGTTTACCGACATATTTCCAGACGAAAACTTGTAGCCGTTTGACTGCTGTAATATTTGGCACTTATAATAATATGACACGCGTTTCTGATTTTCAGGTTTTTTTTCTCTCTTTCGAACTGATTTACAATATTTTAATTAACAGTAAATTTCAAAGTTAATTAAAAGTAGTTTGAAATGTGGTCTTCCAGAAAGAAAAAAATCCCATTACTTAAAGTTTCATTAAAGACTTCAAGACTCGCTCAAAAACTGAAAAATCTTGTAATCAAATATTTTGAGGGAAAATGCAATGGCTTAAATTTATTTTAAGAATAAATGTCTTCAAACAAACCATGCACTTGGCCATGACTGAACAAGGTAATTCATGTCTGGATGTTCCTTTTTTAGTAGAGTGGACAAGGGAAACACCAAGAATTGATGATGTAACTTATATGTACTGAAACATGCACTTAGTTGCATGGCAAAAATAAAATAAAAACAGCTTAATTATTAACTTTTCTGATCAATACAGAAAATGTGGTTTCAGATTTGGTTTCAATTATTTTACACACATTTCCTAGAAGTATTAACCATCCATTTAAATAAAGTATGGCACTAACAAGTTTCATGTATTAACTCATGACACACTTCCAAGCAGGAACTATGAGAATCAAGGAGGGAAAAGATTTATAAACAAATAAATGCCAAACCATAAACCTGACCAAAAATAATTTTCTCAATGAATTTAGGATGTTCAAATGTTACAACTGCTAAATGCAACAGAATGCACTAATGGTAAAAATAATTGTTGAAAGTTGTTGCATTTAGCGTTTAATTCTATTTTCATACAATGGATAATATTTATAACTCCTGGTCTGCTGTGGCAACAAACTTTTTCCCCTAGTTGTATTTCTGTTATTGTTTACTGTTAATTGACGTCATCTAAATTGATAACACCTGGTTGGTAACCGTTACTGACTGACGGCAGATTTCATTTCAGGAAACTTGTATAATTGATCGAGGCAAACAAACAGCAGCTGGGTATGCACGTAAAATTCCCAGCCAACAGGTCTCTTCTGCAAATTACAATTTTTTTTAAATAAAATGCAATGTATAGGGCTGTAGAATGTTTGGAAAATTATTTGCAAAAAAAGGATGTCTCGGTGAAGGAGTACTGGACTGTTTATTTAGCATTCCTCAATGCACTGTACAGTTATTTACAAAAACATACATTTTGTACATGGACAGTTTATACTTAAGCTTAATATTTGGTTTATTTTATTGGTGTTAAAGGTAGGATACACCATTGGTAATTGCTTGTGCAACACAAATATCATTATAATAATATCACTACGCAACATGTTGTTCCCAACAGCCAATGAAATATTGAATTACTAGATTAAATAACCAGCGTTTTTTAATTAATAAAAATACAAACTGGAAACCCCTTTTGGAACCTGCTGGGCTAAAAAAAAAAAATAAGTTCGTATATTTGTGGAAAATGAATGAGATGTTCAATTATCTAACTACATCAAGTTTTTAAAAACTAATTCAAATTTTATGGAAAGTACCAATAGCCTAGGCTAGCTTGAGTAAACTCCAGCTAAATCCTAAAACAAGCTCATGACATTGAGAGATTCGCATTAAGAGCAGGACACAGGCCGTAAGTATACATTATGACTACGACTCCAGCTAAAATCGCATTAGGGATTTTATGAGCTTATTTAGAGCCGAGTTGAGCTGGATTTACTCAAGCTTGCCTGATTCTTCAAATATTTAAAAAGCAACAATAAATTGCATTAAAATGCAACTCGTGTCTCCTCAAATAAAAGCAAAAATCTTCACACAACCTTAAATTTGGGAAGATAATTTTAACTAGGAAAATGCTTATCAAGTTAAAAGCAAGATATTGGAAAAGGAGCTTATTACAAATTTATCAGCCAGCGACCGCCTAAAACCGTTTCACGCACGGGCTACCGCACGGTACATTATCCAACCGCTTTATTGATCGACTTGCCGGTACACAGGCGGTAGCTGCAGCTTCCCCAGGTACGTACGGCGAGTCGGTCAACGGCATTGCCAGTAAAGACCCAACAACACATCGGGGAAAACAGTTACATGTACTTCGGTCTTCAGTTCAGGTTAACTGGATGAAATATACGTAACACTACTCACCTATCTCTCCAGTCGACATAACAACTAGTATTCTATCCAATTTTGGCCTGTTGAACTAGTTTATTGCTCCATGGTTGAACTTTACATGGCGTTTCCAAACGGTTCAAAAATCTGAAAATTATTTACATAATTGCGTACCCGCGTGCAGCATGCAAACAGCATCAGCAGCCAGCCAGCTGCAATAACGTTCATAGACTGGCACCCGATTGCACAACTATTGTATACATTGAACTGTGCGCGTTTGCGTTTTGGTAGCCAGACCTACATCATTGGCCGGTAAAACAACCCATAAATTGATCATTGTCGCTATAGCGACAAGATAAAGACAAAAGACAAAAAGGGAGCTTTTTGTGAGGCTAGCCGGTCCATCCCTTGTATCACTGCCTAGTTAAGTTGCTCAGTAAGTTTAGGTAAATAGCTGTGGTTTTATCTGATGTCGTTTGGCTGGTAATCTCCCGTTCGTCGTTAGGCTATCCTAATTCCTCCATGGGCTATCCATCTGAAATCCACTCGCGCCGCGCGCTAGCAGTTCAAGTTATAGCAGTGCAAAAATACAGCGCGCGCAGCACGACCTCACGTGGCCACTATTTATGCAAATCAACTGAAGACGATTGAGCGCCTTGTTTCAACCATCCATGAAATCTTATGTTTTTTCTTATTTTGCGCTAGATTTCTAGCGCCCTACCTCGTATGCGAATACTGTAACGAAACCCCTCTCTGGTTTCGTCAGTTAAATATTTTTTGAGGTTCGAAGGAAAACTTTACTTAAATTAAATTCAAACAAAATATTACTGTTCTCAATTGCGGCAAAATATCTGTGGCCGACTTTTATTTTATTAAACAAATTAACAATATTTGTGAACGATACAAATAAATGGCGATATGCGACGCCCTCCCCCCAGAAATATCCTCATTTACCCCGGCCACATGCAAAAGAAACACACAAATTAGGATAACAGAAATGGCTGGAACGGACCCATATAAATAACAATAAAATACAGAATTAACTTACATGTGTATAGAAAAGAAACAGCAAGAACATCCAACAACTCTGGATGTTCTTCCCACGTGTCCCAGTCACAAATGTCCCTACTGAAAGTTGTATATGCCTTTCTGGAATGCTTTTGACTTAAAACATGCCATGCCAGCCTTATTACAATAACAATAGACCATTGAAACTTATTTACTGTTCTTAGCAAAGATAAAGAACTAGGTCACTTTAAATAACAATAAGATTAACTGGCTAATCCCCAGCTGGCTGGCCAATCAACCAACCTACATACCAGGACTATTCCATTTCTAGTAACTGAACAAATAATGGTACGATCTAAAATTAACAAAGAAAGTCAAACGGTATTTTACGGGGTATTATTAAAGTACTGTATACCATTAAATGGCATTTGTTGCCGTTTTAAGTATTGCCGAACATGAACGAATCCTAAACGAAGACAAAGCTGGAGTTTGTGAAACGGAAAAATGTGACATCACTGATTTTGCCGTTTTACAACCTCCAGCTTCGTCTCCATATGGGATTCGTTCATGTAGTTTGGCAATAGTAATAGAGCCCCATCTGCAACTTAACGCTTAGTTTTGAAACTACCAAAATGGCGGCAAAAAAGCTGTAGGCCTGGCGCGCGTGTACGCGGTATTTCGACTGAAGTGAAGAATAAAATACCAACATTTTCGAAAATTGTAAGGTAAGATTATACATAAAATCTAGACTGCAAAAGCTGAGAGATTATAGAATACATAGGTGTAATATTTTAAACTACAGTTGCTTGGACAATCTTATTCAATCTTATTCAATCTTATTCACGGAAAATCAAGTTAGGCGAGCCAAAAACGCCGCTTCATTCACATGCGGTGCGGGCGTGCGTAGCATGCGGTACTACTAATCACCGGGTATTTATGCTATAGTAGGCCTAGTACTGGATGAAATAAGATATATTTATTTTTATTTTCTGTATAATTTTGTGTGATTTTAAGTTTGACGTTTTAAAGAAAATGTCGTTTTAATTCGTTGTGGTTGTATACTTTAATTTCTATACAATTATCGGTTAAAACAAAAGGGGTTCAAGTTTAATTAATTTATAAAAAATCTAGACATACCACTTTTTGCAGCATTTGAATGAGATATTGAAAAATGTCAGTGTGGGGTTTGCGAGTTATTGTGAATAGGTTTTTGTTTGTTAGAATTAAATTTAATTTTTGTACTTTTCTCACAAGCTAAAAAAGTAGGTACGTCGTGAAATAACGGCTCAATTGGGGCGCTCTGTTTGGTCCCTTTCAATATATTGTGCGACGTTTGGAAGTTTAGAAAACCATCATCTGAAAATTGTGCTTGGGGATGTCATCGCTATTTCACTCAAAGGTTGGTTAGGATTTAGGAATAAAAGTCTATAATTCGTAAACTACAGATAATTATTAATCTACATTAGCCTATTTATTCTTCTTTGATTTATTTCTTTGTGTATTTCTCAACCATTTTTGTTCATCGTTTGACTTGATTTCTCCTTTTTTTTCTGCCTAAATTGAGCATGTCACATTTATTAAAACAATTCCTTTGTTTCCCCTTGCATTATTTTAGCGGTTGAAAGACAATGCCACCAACAACAAAAAAGGAAAGTAGTTCTACCAGCAAGACCAGTAGACCATCTGACCGTCTTCAGCAGTAACTAACTTAAAACGTCCGTGTATTACTAGACACAATTTTAAGTTTGTGAGGCTTAGTTCCAGAAATGTTGTCGCTGATTAATTTACCTTGACCACATAAATACACAACTCAACTGTTAATATTGATAACAAACTAAACAGCATTCTGCCAATTTAATAATATTCCTCATCTTGTCAGGAGCTCCATTTTGAGCACCCACAAACCAAGATTGGTTTCTGTGTATTGCCCTGTTACGAATAATTAAGGTCAGTAATTAACGGTCCAATTAATAGTTGATATGTTTTTTGTGCATAATGAAAAACAAAGGGTTTTTTTAGGCTTGAGTGCTACCGGTACCAGAAATACTTGCTCTACCAGAAATGTATGGAGCTTTGCTGTCATTGTCCACAACTGTTGTGTTGTCTTTCAATTAATAAATTACTACTAATAAACATTAACTATACATGTTTTGCAAATATTAATTACTGATAATTATAATATTTTGACCTAATTTGCATACAAATTAAAGGGAAATGGTGACATTTTGGCATAATTATTATATTTTGACCTAATTTGCATACAGATGCAAGGCTATCCACTTAATTAATTCAATTAATTTAAGACAATGGAGACATTTTTGCATAATTATAATGTTTTCATAATTATCATATTTTGACCTAATTTGCATACAAATGCAAGGCTAACCCCTTATCAATAAATTTAAGGGACAATGGAGACATGTTTGCATAATTATCACATTTTGACTTAATTTGCATACAAATTATCAATTAATTTAAGGGATATTTTTGCATAATTATCATTGACCTAATTTGTATACAAATGCAAGGCTATCCCCTTATCAATTAATTTAAGGGACAATGGAGACATTTTTGCATGATTATATTTGTTGCATAATTATCATATTTTGACCTAATTTGCATACAAATGCAAGGCTAATCCCTTATCAATTAATTTATTTGATGATGAAGACATTTTTGCATAATTATCATTTTTTGACATAATTTTCATACAAATGCAAGGCTAATTCCTTATAAATTAATTTAGGTGACAATGGAGACATTTTGGCATAATTATCATATTTTGACCTAATTTGCATACAAATGCAAGGCTTACCTCTTATCAATCAATTAAAATAACATTGGAGACGTTGTTGGATAATTATCATATTTTGATCAATTTGCATACAAAGGCAAGGCTTACCCCTCATCAATTAATTTAATGGACATTTGAGAAATGTTTGCATAATTATCATATTTGGACCTAATTTGCTTTCAGATGCAAGGCTAACCCTTTATCAATTATTTTAATGGACATTTGAGAAATATTTGTCCAATTATCAGATTTTGACCTAATTTGCATACAAATGCAAGGCTAACCCCTTATTAATTAATTTAGGAGAAATTATGACATTTCTGCATCACAATTTTTGCATACTTATCATATTTTAACCTAATTTGCATACAAATGCAAGGCTAACCCCTTATCAATTATTTTAAGGAACATTTGAGACATTTGTGCATAATTATCATATGTTGACCTTATTTGCATACAAATGCAAGGCTACCCCCTTATTAATTATTGTAATGAACGTTTGAGAATGATTTGCATAATTATCATATTTTGACCTAATTTGCATACAAATAAAAAGCTAACCCCTTATCAATTAATTTAAGCGACAATGGAGACATGTTTGCATAATTATCATATTTCGACCTTATTTGCATACAAATGCTGGGCTTACCCCTCATCAATTAATTTAAGAGACAATGAAGACTTTTTGCATAATAATCATATTTCGACCTTATTTGCATACAAATGCAAGGCTAACCCCTTATCAATTAATTTCAGGGACATTTGAGACATCTTTGCATAATTATCATATTTTGACCTAATTTGCATACATATGCAAGGCTAACCCCTTATTAATTAATTTAAGTGAAATGGATACATTTTTGCGGCATTATATTTTAACCTAATTTGCATACAAATGCAAGGCTAACCCCTTGTCAATTATTTTATGGACATTTGAGACATTTTTGCATAATTATCATATTTTGACCTAATTTGCATACCAATGCATTTGGAGACATTTTGGCATAATTATTATATTTTGACCTAATTTGCATACAGATGCAAAGCTATCCACTTAATTAATTTAAGAGACAATGGAGAAATTTTGCATAATTAAAATTTTTGCATAATTATCATATTTTGACCTAATTTGCATACAAATGCAAGGCTAACCCCTCATCAATTAATTTAAGGGACAATGGAGAAATTTGTGCATAATTATCAGATTTTGACCTAATTTGCATACTAATGCTGGGCTTACCCTTATCAATTAATTTAAGAGACAATGGAGACTTTTTTGCATAATTATCATTTTTCGACCTTATTTGCATACAAATGCAAGGCTAACACCTTATCAATTAATTTAAGGGACATTTGAGACATTTTTGCATAATTATCAAATTTTGACCTAATTTGCATACAAATGCTGGGCTTACCCTTGTCAATTAATTTAGGGACATTTGAGACATTTTTTCATAATTATATTTTGACCTAATTTGCATACAAATGCAAGGCTAACCCCTTATCAATTAATTAAAGGGACATTTGAGACATGTTTGCATAATTATCATATTTTGACCTTATTTGCATACAAATGCAAGGCTAACCCCTTATCAATTAATTTAGGTGACAATGGTGACATTTGTGCATAATTATTATATTTTGACCTAATTTGCATACAAATGCAAGGCTAACCCCTTATCAATTAATTTAGGTGACAATGGTGACATTTGTGCATAATTATTATATTTTGACCTAATTTGCATACAAATGCAAGGCTAACCCCTTATCAATTAATTTAAGGGACATTTGAGACATGTTTCACGTCAAAATGTGATAATTTTGCAAAAATGTCTCCATTGTCTCTTAAATTAATTGATAAGGGTAATAGCCTTGCATTTGTATGCAGATTAGGTCAAAATATGATAATTATTCAAAAATGTCGCAAATGTCCCTTAAATTAATTGATAAGGCGTTAACCTTGCATTTGTATGCAAATTAGGTCAAAATATGATAATTATGCAAAAATGTCTCCATTGTCCCTTAAATTAATTGATAATGGGTTAGCCTTGCATTTGTATTCAAATTAGGTCAAAATATGATCATTATGCAAAAATGTCTCCATTGTCTCTTAAATTAATTGATAAGGGTATAGCCTTGCATTTGTATGCAAATTAGGTCAAAATATGATAATTATGCAAAAATGTCTCAAATGTCCCTTGAATTAATTAATAAGGGGTTAGCCTTGCATTTGTATTCAAATTAGGTCAAAATATGATCATTATGCAAAAATGTCTCCATTGTCCCTTAAATAAATTGATAAGGGGATAGCCTTGCATTTGTATGCAAATTAGGTCAAAATATGATAATTATACAAAAATGTCTCAAATGTCCCTTAAATTATTTTATAAGGGGTAAGCCTTTCATTTGTATGCAAATTAGATCAAAATGTGATAATTATGCAAAAATGTCTCCATTGTCCCTTAAATTAATTGATAATGGGTTAGCCTTGCATTTGTATGCAAATTAGGTCAAAATATGATAATTATTCAAAAATGTCGCAAATGTCCCTTAAATTAATTGATAAGGGGTAAGCCTTGCATTAGCATCCAAATTAGGTCAAAATATGATAATTATGCAAACATGTCTTCATTGTCACTTAAATTAATTGATAAGTGGTTATCCTTGCATTTGTATGCAAATATGCAAATTAGATTAAAATATGATAAATATGCAAAAATTATAATTATGCAAAAATGTCTCCATTGTCCCGTAAATTAATTGATAAGGGGATAGCCTTGCATTTGTATTCAAATTAGATCAAAATATGATAATTATGCAAAAATGTTTCCATTGTCCCTTAAATTAATTGATAAGCGGTTAGCCTTGCATGTGTATGCAAATTAGATCAAAATATGATAATTATGCAAAGATTTCTTCATTGTCACCTAAATTAATAGATAAATGGTTATCCTTGCATTTGTATGCAAATATGCAAATTAGATTAAAATATGATAATTATGCAAACTTTTAATTATGCAAAAATGTCTCCATTGTCACCCAAATTAATTGATAAGGGGTTATCCTCGCATTTGTATGCAAATATGCAAATTAAATTAAAATTCAAAATTAAATTAAAATTATGCAAAAATGTCTCAGACGTCCCTTAAACTAATTGATAAGGGGAAAGCCTTGCATTTGTATGCAGATATGATAAATATGATAATTATGCAAAAATGTCTTAAATGTCTTAAATGATAAAATGAGTAATGAAAAAAAATTATAAAATGATATTATAGCTGGTACCCGGCACATTATTCCCTGTGAAATAGCATGTAATATTAGCTGGTCCCAAAACGCATGTAATTATTGGCGCCCTCTATTGACGGGTGAATTTTGATAAAATGTTGATAAAATGATATTATAGCTGGTACCCGGCACACTATTCCCTATCAAATAGCATGTAATATTAGCTGGTCCCAAAAGCATGTAACTATTGACGCCCTCTATCGACGGGTGAATTTTGATAACATTTTGATAAAATGATAAAATAGCTGGTACCCGGCACATTATTCCCTATCAAATAGCATGTAATATTAGCTGGTCTCCCTGTATGTGATTCGTATTTAAGAAAAAACACGGGTGAATTTAGATAAAATAAAACGGTTTAGACCGTAAAATTACCCCTTTTTTTTTAGAGAACAACATTCTAAATTAAAGACAAGTCTCACACAATTTCGGTAATTAATGAATTCTTTTAGGTAATTTATTTTAAACACTCTCAGATGGGGTTTCAGTTATTCATGTCATAACAGAAAAATGCACCTGCAAGATACAAACATCAGTTAATTTCCAGTATTAACATAATACATGTACGTACGTACAATAAAATGTAATTGTACCACATGCAACACAAGCAACAATCTTGGTATTAATTGATAATTAATATAATACAATAATAATCGTTGAAACAAAATAAAAAATTTCCGTTTGACAAAAACAATTAAATAATGTTACACTACATCTTCCTCTTAATTGCAATTAAATAAAATGTGTTCATGATGATTATTCTAATAAATTAGTTTTAAATTGCCGTTATGATATTCTCTTTTTTTTTTGGTGGGTTAAGGGTTTCAAACACCCAAAACATATTTAAAAGGTATATGTTTCACTTTACTTGTTCGTCAAAATTAACAAAAATTAAACAAGTCAAAAACAAAACCGTACATCTGTGAAACGGACAACTAACAATACATAGAAATACAACAATATTTACATCAAAATACCTAAATACCCACAAACTAAAAATAGACAGACAAGGGCATTTACACCAATACAAAAACATTGACACAAATATGTCCATACATCGTTAAAGTAAAAAAACGTTCCTAAGTGTTCAGTCTAATGCATGATTTACACCCACCCTCCTGATAATAATGCAATCAAATTACGTTATGTATCTTAATTGTTTTAATACATTTGTTTTAAATTTTCGTTATGATATTTACTCTTTTTCTTGGGGGTTAAGGGTTTCAAACCCCCAAAACATATTAAAAAGTATATTTGTATACTAATTTATCAAAATTAAATCTGTGAAACGGGCAACTAACATTACATAGAAATACAATATTGTTAACATCAAAATACCTAAAAGCACACATACAAAAAAGGATATTTACACCAAATACAAAAGCATTGATACAAATAAGTCCACACATCGTTAAATAAAAAAAGTTCCTGTTTGATGCTAATGCATGATTTAAATCCACCATGCTGATAATAATCAAATGACATTATTTTATTATTATTCTAATAATTATTATTTGTATTATTTTGGTTATGATATTTACCCTTTACCTTGGTAGATTGAGGGTTTAAGGACATAAAAAAAAAAGCTAACAAATTTTATTTTTTAAAGGAATCAAAACAAGTGCGGATTCGAACGCGTGCCCGGGCGCTCCTAAGGTTACCTTAGGAGCGCCCGGGCACGCGTTCGAATCCCCTGTCTTAGACCACTCGGCCAACTGACTAAGAGGGTTTAATAGAGGTTTAAATTAATAATGTGCTTTTTCAGATCCAGGGTATGGGAGGGGCATATAATTGTATTGTTATTTGGAAGGGAAGCGTGGGGCCGGTTAACTTTCAGTGCGGGGGTAGTGTTGTGCTACATGTAGTTATGTATGGTTCTAGGGTTGAAAAACGGACAGAAAAATGGAAATGATAGCTTAAAATATTATTAGACGTATTGTAACGTATTGTAATGGGTGGCATAAATAAACTATTGTTTTTGCTTCCAGTTGTTAAGCATTTACTACATCCGGGCAAAAAAATAGTGTATTTTTATAGTAATTTTTAAGGTTGGGTTGGGGCAACCATGAAACGGGAAGAAACAAACACTAGTAATGTGAAATAGGAGTTTGTATACGAGTGGTCAGGCAAGAAATTCAGCGGCGTAACTACAAGTTGAATTTGTTAGGGGAAGCCTGGCGGTTAAAAACGGCAACTGATACGTTTTTAGTGTGCAATTCGATTCTCAGAGAGGAAATCGTGCCGCCGCCACGCCCCTCCCCCCTTTCCGTTGTTACGTCACTGAGGTACACCGGATTTTAGGGGAATAATAGAGACCGTAGTTTTGGTGGCAAGACCTCATAATCGCGGTATGCAGCGCGCGTAGGCCGCCGATGCGGACGCCCTCTAACTTACGCCGTAGAATACGCCATGCCCTTCAAATAGGTCGTCTTTAATAGATAATCGCTCGCTTCGGAGCAGAAATGTGTCGTATTTGCATGCGTGTGTGACATTGCGTGCATAACGTTGCGTGTATAATCGCATGACGTAACATGCATAATCGCTGACTCACAGGCTCATGCAAATACGACACAATTCTGCTCGGAATTTTTCGAGCGTAAGTTAGCCAAGACGACCTCGAAGTTCGATCATGGCGCGCTCTGCGCCTCGACGCAGCGCGTATGTTAGAGGGCGCCCGCATCGGCGGCCGCTGCATACCGCGATTAGGACGCTATGCGTTATATAATTCACTCTTTCATTTTACCATTTTTATATTAAACAAAAATTGCCGTCTGATTAAACAACGAAAACTTGTGAATTAATAGACGATTTTCAAGCCTAGTCTTTGCCAAAGACGACTGAATTCGATAATTAATTAGCGTATTATTTTCACGCAGTGGGGCGCCCGCCGCTAACGACACGTACGTTTACAGACTAGACCAGAGCCGATATTCTCAAAAGCCTGCTAAGCCTAGTTGGCTGCTAAAATGGCCCCTATAGTTGACAGCTAAGCCTAGTTGGAAGCCAAGTGATATTCATAAAAGTTTGCTAAGATTATTTGGTTGCTAAGTTGGTTGATAACGTTAGAATTGATCTGGGGTGTCGCTAAGTCACTAGTTGGCAATTAAATCAATTGTTACGGGACTTGTTAGGCCTACATTGGATAACATGGTTCTTTGATTCAGATTCGAGTTTTGAGAGTCTTATTTTGTAGGTCGCCCAGTGTTCTATTGGTTGTGAGGAATCTAGCCCTAATGGTTATGGGGAATCTAGCCCTAATGATTGTGGGGAATCTAGCCCTAATGGTTATGGGGAATCTAGCCCTGTGCTGGGCGAGGATAACTTCATAATCATCTTTCTTCTTGCGATTGGTTTTGACATATCGTTGTGCTTAAAGCAGTTTGCAAAGACCACTGTGCGAGTTAGGGAGCTGGACTAATCGTGTTGTTAGTGGGAGCACTGTCGAATACATTGGTCTTTTGGCAACTCCCGTACGTGTACTGGACCCTACAAAGCGAAGCAGCAACTTGAGGTTTTTATATATTTTTTTTCTGCCCTGCGACCCTGCCAAATGTCATGACATGTTCATAATCCAATAAATAAACAAGTGCTGGCCTTACGAACTGCCCCACATATTGAACGGGCACTGCACTAATAAATTATATATTCTAGGTTCAATAATTTTTTGGGCAATATGATATTTAATGCAATTTCTGATTGGAACATGGAACATTCGTTGCAAAACCATTTTGTTCATTTTGTTAATAATAACAAATAATAATAATAAATAATAAATAAATAAAGCATTCGTACAAATCATGCATGCCAGCTGAAGTTCACATTCTTTCCTCAATTTGCTTTCATATGGCATGTGATCACATTCGACCAATGAACACAAATGATGTGAAGAGTTTTGCATATTCATGTATCACCAAAAACAAGATGGACCAATAAAATGTAGTACAATGTTAGTTTACATAAATTTATTCATCCCGAAATTTGTATAATAAAAAGTAATTTTGAGACAACAAAATTGAAACAAATTCTAAATTGGAAAGGCAAAATTATAATTTGAATTATGAGTCAAAATCGGGTTGTTATACATTCTCCAATATTAATTTAACTCAGCTGTACACTTTCTTCACAAATAATAAGTCACAACATTATTTGCTCACATGAAATTATTTGCACACAAGTCAAAAAAGGCACCTTAAAAATCTTTGAAACTCAAGACCATGTTGCTAGCACATGGAATTATACCGGTTTTTAGTTTTGGCATTATTGAAATATGCATCAACAGAAGGTGCCCAAAGATTATATTTGCGTAAAATTAATCTGCCAATAAAAATCTCAAGTTGCTGCTTAGTTTTGTAGGAACCATTACACGTACGGGATTAGTCTTTGCGGAAGAAAACAACTTCATCAGGCACATTATTTGATTCTGACCACAGAAGAGCTCGCTAAAAATCGACTTGGAAAACTGATTTTTTTTTGGTTATTCGGCAATACATGCTTTTACACAAAACTATTATAATTATCTCCCTAAGCACTAAAATAAAATACATTATATATAAACAATTGTATTTAAATAATTCATATTTACAGATTTTCATAAACTATATCAGTATTGAATCGCATTTTCATGAGAAGTGAAGGGTAAAGGTTAATCACGTTTTAAACAATGATTAGCTTTACGAAATCTTACCCCAATCACAGATGTGTTCACATTGTAATTTAATTGTGTCTACTTTTATAACAGCCTTTTATATATGAATCTGATTTAGTGTGTATAAGCATGGAGCAATAAACTAGATTTATTGCTCCATGGTATAAGTTGCCTGGGATAATAAAGCCTAAATAAAGACTTTTCAGCAATAGATTGCACTTTCTTTCGTCACACTGAATTGAATATTTTCATTCACGATAAATATTGATCTGCGTACCTAAAAATGTATGCATGATGGGTTTTTCCCTTGTGACACGATTGCAGCGAGTCGGTATAAATTGGTTCGGTATTTCTGATTTCCTGCCAGTGAGTATTAAGCGTTAGTGTTGTCGGCGACATTTCCAGATGAAATGTTTCCATTATCGAGGGGCATTATCTATCATTGTGGGCCTCTTAGTATCTCTGCCACTGATATGAAATCCAGGCTTCCAATATAACTTATTGCCAATATCTACCCTTATTATTGACCTCTTGGTGACGTCTCTAGATGAAATGTTTTCATTATCGAGGGGCATTATCTATCATTCTGGGCCTCTTAGTATCTCTGCCACTGATATAAAATCCAGGCTTCCAATATGACTTATTGCCAATATAAACCCTTATTATTTGCCTCTCGACCGATCTAAGGAGTATCTACCTTATAATCAGGACTCTGGCCTGCGTCGTTATCCTCCGCCTCCCTCCCTGCAAGACCCGCCTCCTCCTCCTCCCCTTCCTCGTCTGTAGTTGACTCAAAGTCGTTGTACACCTGGTAAATGTACGTGTAGAGGTTGGTGAAGTTTTTCTTGGCTTTACGTTGGAGGACTTCTTCGCGGTAGCGTTGTAGAACCTGCCACAGATCCCCTGCCAAAGGCAACAAATAAATGTCAGACTGTCAGACTTTGCGTCTTTCTGTTTCATATCTACATTATTAGAGTAGTAATCTTGTATACATTTCAACAACATGATAACAAAACAATTGGCCATTGTACATGATAATTACATTTTGTATAGACATTCTTCTTCTCTATTTATATAAAGTAAATTAATTAGTTATCACAACATAAACACAATTTGTTTTGGGGTTTGTTTTTGTTTATTTTCAACACTGAGATATGTTTACAGAGTGATCATAAAAATATGAAGTTTTGTTTGTCTTAAGTATTTTTACTGAATGATCAAGTTTTCATTATGACCGGTTTTTTTGAAGGTTTTAAAGGTTTTTTTCGATCATTTGGGGGGAATTATTTGTTTATGTCTGAGAACTCACCGACAGTGACTCCTTGTGACACGAGGAATTCATTCATCTTGTTCAGCTCGTAGCAGAGCCGCTGATCGCCAAATGTGAAGTAGGCCAGATCACGATGACACTCTGTCGCTACCATCATCTGCAACAGACCTAACGAAGCAATAGTAATGTTTTTGTTTTTATGTTTACCGGCTAGCTCGGTAGTTAAGTGATAAGAAAACAGAAGGTCTAAGGTTTGAGTCACACACGAGTCAGCAATTTTTAATTTTTTTTTTCTGAATCCTTTGGGACAACACTGAATATACAGTGAAAATACATGTCTGTGAACGACCAAAATCTAATATTAAAACATGATATGTTTTCTTGACTATACCGCGAGTGCTTCCAAAAGAGACCAACCTTTCAATCTCGCATCACCACCAAATGCCCCACAGCCCCAGTTGCCAGTGGCAACAGCTGGAAGATTTGCAGCTGGTGTACTGTCGCCATAGAAACCGCAAAATGCCTGAAATTCATTTTTTTTTTAAGAAATATAGAAATACAAGTCAAATACAAGTGATTCTCGACAAATATACCTACAGCTCCATTAACTTTGCAAAAGAGATTCTGAAAATGAAATGAGACACAATTGGTTTGTACTTTTTCTTTCACCTGGGGCCAATTTCATAGAGCCGCTAAGCAAAAAACCTTGCTTAGCACAAAAAAGTCTTGCTCATTAAAAACAGGTTACTAGCCAAAATTGATTATCAATCAAGAACAATAAAGATCAGGTGAAAACTTGGTCTGTAACCTTGTTTTTGCCAAGGACAAATTGTCATGCTAAGCACATTTTTGTGCTTAGCAGCTCTATGAAATTGGCCCCTGATGGAGACAGGTTTTACCTTGTTGAGTTCTCTTTTAAGGGACTGCGGTTTGAACTGATCTTCAAGGCGTCTAAAGACGAGGGCATCAATGGCTAGGATTTCAGTTTCCTTGCGTCCCCACGAATCCCTGTAAAAAGAAACAGAAGATGCATTTCCGACTCAATTGTAACAATCGTAACATCTAGTCTAGAACAAATAAAAGTTCCATTTCATGTTCTATTGCACGGCCATACTTTTAGTGGGTCTGACCAATCAGATGATGAGGATTTATCAGGTGAAAAGAATAACTTTGTGAGGTGACAGGTGGACTGTTCCATTCCGCTGAGCTTCACCTTGTAAAATGGAACATTTCATTTGTCACCAGATTATTCTTATCATTGCACTCATAAGCATTCATTATTTGTATATTACCTTGGAATCATGTCTTTATAATCGCCATTCCACCTGAATGTACTTGCATAGCCTGTGTAGTCGCTAAACCGCTCCGCACCTGCGATGTTATATTTAATCAATAAAATATATAAAATAACAAATTTACAAGTTGAGGTTGAACGAAGAAATTGACTAGACATTTTTCTGGATTCTTCATAGACTTTGAACACAAACGCACAAGTGGTGTCAGGATACTACATTCCTTCAATGGAATGTTAGCTCCTGCACCCTCTCCACTCTCCCTTTGTAACTAATATACCGAGTACATAACAACGACGCACCTTTCATGAGGAGGCATTCATTGGCATCGAGTACCTCAGTGAAGAGCCTGGATACGATCAGCTCAGGGCAGATCATGAATCTAATCTCTTCCTGCACCAGACCGTGGTGTCAGGATACTACATTCTTTCCCTGGAATGTTAGCTCCTATACCCTCCCCACACTTCCTTTGTAACTAATACACCGAGTACATAACAACGACGCACCTTTCATGAGGAGGCATTCATTGGCATCGAGTACCTCAGTGAAGAGCCTGGATACGATCAGCTCAGGGCAGATCATGAATCTAATCTCTTCCTGCACCAGACCGTGGTGTCAGGATACTACATTCTTTCCCTGGAATGTTAGCTCCTATACCCTCCCCACACTCCCTTTGTAACTAATACACCGAGTACATAACAACGACGCACCTTTCATGAGGAGGCATTCATTGGCATCGAGTACTTCAGTGAAGAGCCTGGATACGATCAGCTCAGGGCAGATCATGAATCTAATCTCTTCCTGCACCAGACCGTGGTGTCAGGATACTACATTCTTTCCCTGGAATGTTAGCTCCTATACCCTCCCCACACTCCCTTTGTAACTAATACACCGAGTACATAACAACGACGCACCTTTCATGAGGAGGCATTTATTGGCATCGAGTACTTCAGTGAAGAGCCTGGATACGATCAGCTCAGGGCAGATCATGAATCTAATCTCTTCCTGCACCAGACCGTGGTGTCAGGATACTACATTCTTTCCCTGGAATGTTAGCTCCTATACCCTCCCCACACTCCCTTTGTAACTAATACACCGAGTACATAACAACGACGCACCTTTCATGAGGAGGCATTCATTGGCATCGAGTACTTCAGTGAAGAGCCTGGATACGATCAGCTCAGGGCAGATCATGAATCTAATCTCTTCCTGCACCAGACCGTGGTGTCAGGATACTACATTCTTTCCCTGGAATGTTAGCTCCTATACCCTCCCCACACTCCCTTTGTAACTAATACACCGAGTACATAACAACGACGCACCTTTCATGAGGAGGCATTCATTGGCATCGAGTACCTCAGTGAAGAGCCTGGATACGATCAGCTCAGGGCAGATCATGAATCTAATCTCTTCCTGCACCAGACCGTGGTATCAGGATATACTACATTCTTTCCATGGAATGTTAGCTTCTATACCCTCCCCAATCTCTCTTTGTATTTGTAACTATTATACCGAGTACATAACAACGACGCACCTTTCATGAGGAGGCATTCATTGGCATCGAGTACCTCAGTGAAGAGCCTGGATACGATCAGCTCAGGGCAGATCATGAATCTAATCTCTTCCTGCACCAGACCGTGGTATCAGGATATACTACATTCTTTCCATGGAATGTTAGCTTCTATACCCTCCCCAATCTCTCTTTGTATTTGTAACTATTATACCGAGTACATAACAACGACGCACCTTTCATGAGGAGGCATTCATTGGCATCGAGTACCTCAGTGAAGAGCCTGGATACGATCAGCTCAGGGCAGATCATGAATCTAATCTCCTCCTGCACCAGACCGTGGCCCAAGACACCGCCCCCGATGTACATGTTGGCAAAATCCAACTGCGTGACGAACCGAGAAGCAGAAATAAGGCTGAGATGTAACAACGTCAGGCTTTGTTTACATACGCGCTTTACTATGAGCGAGTCTGTCTCTGCATGATCGTCTGGCGTCCCGACTACGCTCCCATAGGAAAGCGCATTATGTAAACAAGGCCATTATATCATTACGTCTCAGGTCTATTCAGGCAAAATATTTCTTGTCAAACAGTTCTATGAAGGGCCTGTTCATTTGAGCAGATCAGGAGATATGACGCCTCAATTACGTTTTAACGGATCCTTCTTCCCCAATTTTAGGGAAAATGCAACGTAAACCAAGATTTTGATTAAAATAAAAGGTTATCCCATTACAAATAATATTTTTTTCAGAAATTCACATTTTACAAAATGTTTATGAAAAAACGAGATAATATTTGTGAAAAAATATTTCCTAATGTTTCTTTTACGAGAATGTATTTGTCACGTACCTGCAACATCCCTTCTCCCTGATCTTCAATAGTGCCGTACACGTCGCCATGGAATTTAGTCAGCGTCCTGGTACTCCTCTCCCAACTTGGCAAAGCAGTTACCGCTCTCCTGGTGAAAGACACGGTACCCGATGGCACTTTGGGCAGAAGAGGACAATAAAAAAAGGACTTTAATCTTACAGATTTTTTTGGTACAATGGTACGCCGCTATAACGAACATCACGAGATCCACAGATTTTGTTTCGGTTTATCAATTTTCAGCCACCAGTCCATCACGTGCCAATTTTTTCAAAATGGCGCCGTCCTTTTGAATAGCGCCCTCTCTTGGTCTACTTCAATTGTACCGGTATCTTCTTTTATTCATCACACTGAAGTATAACGCAACGTTCTGCTTTTCCCTTCTATTCTTGGGGGAAATAATAGCCACCCGTTACTTTTTACCAAAAAGCATCAGTCGTTTGATGTTTGTGAATCAAACTTGGCCTAAATAGTGTTTTATAGTATATCTAGTGGATTTGTAAAAATCTTTTGACTTTTTTGTACGACAAAGTTCGGTATGTTTGGACACACAAAATTGGTACAATCCAAAATTGGAATAGCGGTGTTCGGTATAGCGGCGTTATAGTAATGTATTACCCAATACTGGATGCACAGAAAGTTTGGATGCACAGAAAGTCAGAGCTGTGAAAGTTGCATTGCTTGTCCACTATTACCAGCCTTCTCGCAACTTATCCTTTTCTTCGGAGACTGTATTCACAAATTCTTTTGGATTTGTTCTTTCGGTCCGTTGAATCTTCTTACCTTTCAAACACACCCTTCGGAAGTAGTTGATTATGCACCGCATCTTCTCGGCTTTCCGGACATTGGTACTGGACTTTTTGGTCGAACCTTCGAACAACCTGAAATATTGGAACAAAAAGTCGAGGAAAGTCTGAAAAATAAATGTATGCAGAAAGAACATGAAAGAACTTGTAAATTTCAAAATTGAAAATTGTGTGCCTGGAAGATAAAGATGAGGCTCGCATCTAAATAAGACTGATCATCAACCCTAATTGATGCTTCCACTAGATTGGAAATGCCTTTATACCTGTTGAAGTTGATGTCCGGGAATCGCGAGTATTCCGACTTCTTCTGTTGGGCATTTCGCCGCGGGAAGGTGCAAAAGAAGGCGTTGGCTAGTAGGGAAGCTATCTGGAGTTGGGTCATGGTGAGGGTATGTGGCTCTTGCCTCCTTAAAAGAGGAATCGCCTAGAAAAAAAGTCAATTCCACATTTTTTAGATATTTTCTCCCAGCTTTTCTGGCAGCTTCGAGCATTACAACCATTTTAGTAATCAAATTTGACAGTTTCTCTACAAATAAAAATGTCTAAACATTTTCATCCCAAACTCTCAAAACTCAAAAAGTAAGTCCAACTCTCTAAGACCCTTCCCAATCAACCAGGTTTTGAAAGAATTTTGCAGGATTAAGAAAAAGTACAAATCAACAATCATTTTATTCAGATTGAGAGAGTTCCTTTTTTTGTGACCAATGCTAAATTATTTCTGCGTTACCTGGGTACAAACTGTGGGCAACATTAAGGCCAGCTGAACCATTTTGGGCAGGAGATGATCAAAGAAGTGTGTTGACTCCTTGCGATCGATCTCCTCTGTGAAGAAGTGATGCAAGCCGGCAAAGTTCCACTTGCTGCAGTAGCGAGCGTTGTATGTCAAGATGGCTTCCTAGGAGGATGAAGGATGAAGGAAATGTAATTTATTTAGGACGGGGAGCAATGAGTATGAAAAGGGGTAAAGAGAAATTAAGAAAAGATTAAGAATGACGATGAAAAGGACTCAAGACAGACGGTATGAGATGAGGAGGGGTTGGTAAGAGAAATTAAGGGATTAGGAAGGGATTAAGAATGATTTAAAGATTGCCTGAACTTTGAGATTTCAAACTGGAATACAACAAAAACTTACTTCTAAATCCCAGGAATTCTTGATTGGTTTTTGAAGTGTCGATTCAATCAGTTCCCATCTACTCTGAACCGTCTTCTGTCCGTTCTGTCGAAAGCAGATGAATAACATTTTATAAAAATCGCCGATCAAGGTTTATTTTAACAACGAAAATCAAACAAATTTGAATGAACACTCACTTCGTCATCCACTGGGTAGAGATTTTCCTTGGAGGAAGGCATGCGGACATGCTGTGCATCCCAGGTGTCACGGTACGCATCTGGATAGGGACGAGGCGGGGTGCCAGACTTTATGTGGGGCTGCGAAACGACCAACAAGAAAAAAGTTGAAGTTAGAGTGCCACTTGAGTGCCACAGAGACAAGGATGCGTACATGAAGGTAAAATTCCATTTAAGTGAATAATGTCCTAAATAAACTACAGGGTAACGTTGGTCTTAAAAAAAAAATTGATACTAAAAAGTTGACGTAATTCTGCACACAACGTCACGTGCGCATGCAAATGCGACACAATTCTGCTCAAATTTTGTCAAGTGATTATGTCCGTTAGCCAAGACGTCCTATTCGAAGGTCATAGCGTGGTCTACGGCGGACGTTAGAGGGCGCCCGCATGGGCGGCTTACGCGCACTGCATCCCGCGATTAAGACGTCTTGCAACATTGGGGCCAATTTCATAGAGCTGCTAAGCACAACAATTTGATGAGCATGACAATTTGTCCTTGGCAAAAACAAGGTTACAGACCCAATTTTTACGTGATCTTTATTGTTTTGGATTGATAATGAGCTGTTTTTTTGCTTAGCATGAAAAACACGTAGAATTGTGGCTGGTAACCTGTTTTTAATGAGCAAGCCTTTTTTGTGCTAAGCAAATGTTTGTGCTTAGCAGCTCTATGAAATTGGCCCCAAGACTACCCCTAACCCGGAGGTATTCTTTACCCTGAAGAGAACCGTATGCTCGTGGCTTGGCTGGAGTGAAGGCAGTGGTTGGCAGCAAGCAGGGCTTCGGTTCAGCTCGGATGGATTTACACCTCGCCACTCTATCCTCGTGACGTCCTTGTTGATTGTAACCTCGTCGTCCTGCGAGGACAGAGGCTCCGAACTAAAAAAAAAAAAAAAAAAGGGTTAACAAAAAATGCAGTACCTATTTTTAGCGCCTTTTACCAAAGAGCTTCACAATTATTACCCCTGTTCATCAGGCAATGACTTTTTTTCTTTTGCTGCAGGGATGAGCAGGCACAATTTGATCTATATCTTCAAAGGTAAACACTTTTATCTTTTGGGTGGAGAGATGCAATTGTGATAAAGCGTCTTGCCCGAGAACACAAGCCACGTTCAAACCCACGTACAACGGCACGAGTCGAAACACTGTAACAATTGGACCACGGCAATCGCAAGGGATCACTACTGTAGCTATCTAGGATGGTTAACCCAAACTATGCTTGTGGTGTATTCTTGCGGTCAAGACACTAAACAAATACTCACTCGGAAAACAACGGCAAGGATGCATCATACTCCTGCGTCGGCGTGACGTCTCCCATGGCAACTTGTTCATCCTCCTCCGCATCATCCAACGCATCAGCTGCAAGATTTGTCCTGCGAGACGACGAGGTTTCAACCCCGTCTACTTTCCTTGGCGCTGATGGGGAAGACTGCCCAACCCTACTGCGAGTTCTGTTGGATGGGAACGAGCGACTCGTGCTCGCGGATGCTTTTCCAGATACATCCCCGTCCTCTTCAAGGAAGGCAAATACAGACTCCAAGTCCCTGCGGCCGTTTCCTGCCCGCTTAGTGTCCCTACTAACATTTCCTGCCATACTCGTTGACGGATTATTAGCTGCATCTTTACCACTATCATTCTTTGAGGATTGGTCGGTTGGAACGACAGTTGGAGTGACAGTTGTGACTTTACTGTCAGGGATACTGTCAGGGAAACTCTCAGGTGATGGAGGGTCGTCATGGGGAGGAGTGGAATATGGAGACTGGGACGACCTATAAAGTCAAGAAAAAGATGAGCAAAACATGAAGTATTCTTAATTGTGGGTTTGTTGCCGTGCATATCTGGACATCATCCAAGTTTTTGTGTACAAAACCTATGGGCCCCGACAGAAAATAATTTGTCAAGGAGAAACCTACGGACGGTTTTCTCATTCCTGAACACTGTTCTCCAACTTGTTTGCTGTAAAAACTGGGACCTCTGATATGGATTTCTTTCCCCAAAAAAATTCTACAGTAACATTTAGGATCGTATTGTGGGGCAGTGGTCCAGTGGTTACGGCGTTTGACTCCTGTACGATGGTACGTGGGTTCAAACCCTGGCAGGGAACATGGTGCTTGTGTTCTTGGGCAAGACACTTCGCTACAATTGAATCTCTCCACCCAGGAGTAATGGGTACCTGTGAAGGTAGAGACCACATGTGCTGATCTTGAGCTGCTGCAGAAATGGTTTCGTTCCTGGTGAACAGGGATAATAGTTGTAAAGCGCTTTGATACACCCACATTGTGGGAGTCTAAAGCGCTATATAAGAACTAACATTCTTATTATTATTATTATCGTAGCAAACTCCGTCCAACAATCTTTATAATTCATGAGCTGACGTACCTTCTACTCTCAGCAGCTTCTGCCATTTTCTCTCGTCTCTTTTTCTGTTCTAGCGACTCCCCTGCAGGATACGTGCTCATCTTGCCCGTCTCAATGTCTTCTAAGATGGATGCTTCAACTAGGCCAATGACAAAAACAAATGAGTGATTAAGAAATTTGGTCTTTTTACACTTATTTATTTACGTGTGAAGAATTGCACATTGTCCAAATTGTACTATTTATGGCTGGTATGTTTACCTTGTTCCTCTATAGTAGGCCTACTCTTCCGCCGTTTGACACCAAAACTGAAGCAATCCGCTAGACTAGTCTGCCTCAATCGCTTCTTGCAAGATGGATCTTCAGGTTTCTCCATGAGAGAGTGCCTTGAGAAAAGACTAGTAGTAGTAGTAGTAGTAATAATTTGATGTGTACTTGTTAAGTTGTTGTTAGCCTATATCTGCACAAGAAAAAAGAGGAGAACCTGCACATCAAATAAAATCCAGTATCTGTTTACGAAGGGATCTAGTTTTTGAGGATTGACCTTCTACATCACAGGACAAGTAGAACGATGTACACGCAGATTTGATTGGCATAGTCCAAGTTGGGAGAATACTTAATTCAATAATTGAAAGACACTGCAAGTGCAACCGTTTACGTCAAAAGTTTGCTTTAATTGTCTGCGAGTTTTTTCTCTTTACGGGACACGGGCAATCCTTAACGGGAATACCCCACCACTCCTCTACTCGACCCCGTAGCCGGCTACGCAGTTTAGGCCTACTCGTTGCCGCCAACAGGGCAGTTCACTTGAGATAAGAGGGACTTAGATTTGTTTTGTCACTACCTCAGTTTTTGTGTTGCACCATTCTCCCTACGCCTACGCTACGGCTACACCACACGATCCTTGTTGCAGTCGCCTTTTTTGCAGCCGTGTAGGCCTAATCACCACTAGTAGGTTCCCGACTGCTTAGCCTGAACTTATGCGGGGGGGGGGGGGGGGGGGGGGGGGTTTCGAGAGGGTGGGGGTTCGAGAGGCGGAGTCTGCTCGTGCATATAAAGCAAGCATGATGATGAAGCAAGGGGAACAGCTCGACACCCTCAAAAACCTAATTTATTGACGATCGATGTCGATGACCTACACAAACTGTTGAACCAAAACTTTCACTTACCTGCTGCACAGAATCATGGACCAGCAACTATACAATCTTGAAAAGTGGTACCACTACTACCAGGGCAAACAGACAATGTTTTGAAAGATTATACAGTGAAAAAGTTATCTTGTGACAAATTATCATTTTCAACACGAACGCACAAAAACCACAACCTTTTTTTATTACCCCCTCAACGATTACAAAGAGTAAGGGCCGGCATTCCCATCATGCATCTGTATTTTCTTTTTCTGTCGAAATGAAGAAAGGAGTAGTTTTATTAAATATATTTATCTTTTTGCTTTTTTCTATCCAAAAAGGAAATGAATTATGTTTACTTATTGCAGTCCGAAAGGAAAACGAGGGTTGGTTCACCCATGGAGGAATAAGAAGATTTTGGGTTTACCTTTTGCTTTTTCAATTCCAAAAGAAAAAAAGAGTTTGCTTTTCGCTGTTTTTCATGCCATTGGTGGCGCCCTTCAACTTTACCGTGAGTTTGCACTTAGTGTGGTTCCCAGACCCCATTTTTATTTGGACATCAAGCATTTAGGGGGGGGGGGGGGGGAGGCAGTCTAGTTTGCAAACTGTGCACGTACAAACAACATTAGAGGGCGTACTTCTCGTTTGCCGCTCATTGAACGCCACTTATAATGGGCCAAATCATCCTTTTTTTTATTATTTCACTTCGTTTTCAGTTGAACACTTAAGATTTTGGGCCATGTGGGAGATGTGGGTGATGTGGGCGATGTGGGTGAGTGTGGGCCATCTTGGCCATCTGGGCCAGGCTGGGCTAACTCGGCTATCTGGACCATCAGTTGCCCATTATAGGCAGTTGTGCCGTGTGTGCCATAAGGGGCCATAAGGGCCATCTGGGCCACCTGGGTCATTTAGTTTCCCATATGGACAGCCTTCGCCACCTGGCCCATTCGGGCCATCTAAGCCATCTGGGCCATCCGGCCATCCCGGGCCATCAGTTGCCATATGGACAGTTGCGCCATCAGGGCCATATGGGTCATCTGGGCCATATGGGCCACCTGGCCCATTCGGGCCATCTAAGCCATCTGGGCCATCCGGCTATCCCGGGCCATCAGTTGCCATTATGGACAGTTGCGCCATCAGGGCCATATGGGCCATCTGGGCCATATGGGCCACCTGGCCCACTCGGGCCATCTAAGCCATCTGGGGCCATCCGGCCATCCCGGGCCATCAGTTGCCATATGGACAGTCCGCCATCAGGGCCATATGGGCCATCTGGCCCATTCGGGCCATCTGAGCCATCTAGGCCATCCCGGGCCATCAGTTGTCATAATGGACAGTTGCGCCATATAGGCCACCTGGTACCTATGATACCGGCCATCTGGTACCCATACCAGTTACCCATGCATTTATACTCATGGGCCGTCAGGGCCATCTGAACTATCTGAGCCATCTGAACCATCTAAAGATCGTATCAAGCTGCCAAGACACACTCTTCCTGTTGAAAAAATACACAATTATAATTTAACCTAAAGTACCATAATCCAACTCTAGGTTGTGCCAATGGACGAACAACCATTATTTTTAAACTCGCGGCACAGAAATTGTTTTGAAAGATCCACCCATGCTTGCGAATCCACGTGATTCAATTTGATTTTCAACAAAATAATGCTGAGTGGATTTTGTAGTCCCCCCCAAAAAAAGTGCATTGACAAACAGGATACAACGCGGTAAATATCTTGTCGTCAGACGTCAGACAGTGGCTTTGCTTCGACTGTCCTGGCATAGTATACAAAGTTCCTGTACTTTTCAACTGCCACAAATAACCCATTATTGCTATTTGTGCGCACTCGACGTTTTGTTGGTTTACAATATTTGTATTCATCGATCTATAAAAGCAGGCAGCACGCCGCAGATATGCTTTCCAACTGTGTATGCGCCCTTCCTTTGCTGTACAGATCATAGCACAACGACGTCAGTATCAATCATGTTCGTGTCAGTGTTGTCATGGAAACCATTGGCTTCCCACCGTGCTTGTGACCTTTGACCTGCCAAATAAATTATAACCAAACTGTATGTACGTTATTTTCGAATGAATGAATGAACAGCATTCAAGATTTAAAAGAAATGTGCACCTATTATAGTAATAGTTCTGCTTTGTGCTCTAGATTCTAGATAAGCGCGGCAAAAAGTGTTTGACAAGTCGAACTTTGGAACAAATAACGTCTTTTGGTGAGTTTGTTTTTGTCAAGTTTTTATCAAAACGGCAAGTTTTTATGACGACAAATCTGTATGGGGACGAAGATTATGAATGTATAGCATGCAGTTACTCCCTAAAATACCCACCGGGTCATTTTGCAAGTGTTGCACTTGAGCGCAGTTACGTACAATGCGCTGACCCAACTGTTCAGGGCCGAACGTAAAACGCTAAATCCACCTGGATTCAGCGTTTTGTTACCCTTCAATAAAACAGCCCTCGTATTATGCGGAAATAGTCAAGCAGAACTGGCCAACCGTGTCAAGTATGAAGCTCGACCACAAAAGAAAATAATTTCAGCGCCGTTGAAATCGATCAACAGTTGAATCATTCCAACTTAATAGATCAAGCTGCACACGGTGACTTGGCAATTACTAGGTCCTCGCCATTTTGGAAGTTTTGCCCGGTGCAACGCCGAGTTGGGTTGGCAAACTTGCAGCAGTTACAATTCATCAAAACAAAACAACTTTGTTGTCATGTTATGCAGGGACTATAGAATCGAGAAATATTGTCACTGCCTATTTCACCCAAACTGTAAAGACAAGCCTATAACGAGTTACTTGGTGACTGAAGTTGGAAACGTTTTACCCGTGTGATGTAAAATCACCGTTGCGTGCTGCTCAACTTTTGACTTCTACAACCCGGCCTTCAATTTCCTGTTTCCAACAACCGTCGATTCATCTTCACCTCAGACTTTGGTGCTCAAATTGCCAGAATAACCCGTCTTGTTTTGACTGAGTTAATGTTCTGGATCATATTCACGATGAACAGCTCCGATCCCCTTGTGCGAGACCGCGGCATGGTGACCAGAGACCGCAACCACGAGACCTCCCTAAAGCTGCACCGGAAGAACTCCATGCAACGCGAGCAACTGGACAAGGAGCTGAGACGACTCGACAGAGAGCAGCAGAAGTGCATCAGGAGGACGCACCTGGCTAAGTGCGCCATATCGCAGGACCAGAAGTGCCTTGTAGGCGACCTTGGAAAGTTCACTATCTCCACGGAAGATGCGCCGTCTGATTCCGAAGTAGTCGCGGATCTTACTTGCAGTGAGGAGCCACCGAAATCCCCACAGGCTACCAGACGAAAAGAGGTCGTTCCAACGAAGCAGAAAGTTCTTACACGGCGCACCTCGCTGCCCGCCAAGTTGCCCGATCATTCGAGCGTCTCCATAGCGACCAAGAAAGACAAGCTGCCAGAGAGGTTCGTCGACCAGAAGACGAGCCGTGAAATCAGCAGGCTCAAAAAGGCCTCCTTACGAACAGACTCGGAGAGCAAAGAATCAGACGAAAGGAAGGGCAAGCCGAGGATACCAACCAATGCCTGGTACCATGACAACCAAAACGCAAAGGCGCGGGAAAGATCTTCGGTGTTTGATCGCCTGACAGTAGGCAGTGGCGTCAACTCCATGTCTTCCAAACAGTTTCTCCAGAGCCTGAAGAAACAAGGAAGCCATACAATACCTGCGTCATCGCCCACTCAAAAAAGAAGAGCTGAACGTAGATAGGGGTATTGTGGTGGATTTGGTCAGCGACGTAGGGGGTTTATTCCGGGAAGGAAGAGAGGTGGTTGAGGTGGCTGGGGTTTGTAAATAATGTCAAACAAATATTCTGAAGGTCCGTTACCTCAGCAATCAACCGTAATTAGCATTCTAAGTTTGTGTTTCAATTGTGTTCATTTTCCCGTTTGTCTGTTTGTTTCCAGTGTTTTGTCTGTAACCCTGCTTGTTCATTAACTTGCAGACATTGACTGAACTAAGCTAGATGCATAGTGTGGTCCAGATCAAACAAGGACGACAGAAATATTGACAAAGGTTAATTTAAAGCTGGCTACAATGTAAAAACGTAAAAGAATATTTTACTTTTTAAAGTGCGGTTTCAGAATAGACCTTCGGGCTGCATACTCGCACAAAAAAAGTGTATTTTATAAGAATTTTTTTTACTATTTTGGTTTTTGGTGGTTCTTAAGAATGTAGAATTGTTAGAAATCATAGTATCTGCTTGATTTTACCGCCAGATTTCCGTCCAAGTCGCTTCAGTGAAAACTGAAAAAAGCCAAAAACGACGATGCAAAATTATAAAATAAAACAGTATAATGTCAATATTATTTTGCCAATCAAGTAAAGTATTATGTTTACATAAGTTGTTTCTTGTCGGCGCTAAGTTGATTATTTTAAATGTAAATTTTTGTTGGTCAACTCTTAAAAACTCACAAAAATGGACTGGTTATAATAACTCGAATAAAGAAATGAGCGTTTTCGACCGAATGCACACATTTTGTCCGACTTCAACAACAACGTTACATTGAACATTTTATTCCGATTGTATAATGTCGAATCGGCACGAGCTGAGACTAATGCAATAGTGAAATCATTAACTGCTGGCGTCTTAATTGCAGGACGACTGTAGTGTTTCAGAAACCACTGCGTGATCTCATTAGGCTAGTAGATTGTAAGGAAAATCTCAAACTAATATATTCCGGTTGGGTGCAATAACACGGAAATGCAAAGCAATTAACAGGACGACCCGCAGACAAACAGTAGCCACAAAACCCACAGCAGCACCAATATATACGTTCCTGAAACAAATATATCCCAAAGTTACAAAACTAAGCTGTTTATCAAAACTATTTTTGTTAAATTTTTGATAAATTTTTGATTAATTAAATTTATTGTTTTATTTTGGACATAAATCACAAAGTAAATACGAATGGAAAGGCAGCTTGCAGACAACAGACGACTGTTCCGTGATGTTTTGTTCGATTTTCCTATTGCCATTTTTAAGGTCGTTCGGGTTTTTTATTTTTCATTTTTCGTTATTGTTTGTCCACGAGTCAATCCTGTCCTTTAGAAAGATAAATGCAAACTCTAAATTTTGTTTCATCGTTATAATGAAGCAAACATTATAATCCTCATTATCCACACTGTTCCAAGACGCAATTCGAGGCTTCGAGCCTCAGGTGTTTTTGACATCAGAGATAATGATCTGCATTCGAGATAACAAACAATATCGCCCGGTAATAAGACAGCATCTGGCATTCTGAAAAAAATTTTTTTTAAAGATTGGCGAAGGATGACGAATGACCTGTGACATGCTGTTTGATGTACGGCGCCAAACAATAACAGTATTTGTGTTTTTGCATCTCAAAAAGAATTAAAAGTAGTTGTACATCTTCCTTAGAGCCGAATTTGCCACCCAACCAAAACACATACCCATGGTTTATCCTCTTTAATTAGTTATTTACAATAAAAACGTATCTTTTATATATTTCTGTTTTAAATTTGTCACAATGAAAACCGCCAGCGCAAGCCCTTTTTTTCCCCAGCAGTATATCCGTTTTTGTTAACATTCATTTATGGATATTATATTGTTTGAAATGTCGTTTATACATGCCAATAGGACGTTGTTTTGTAACGAGACAATTTTTCAAATTACTGTTGCGATTCAGTCTGGAACGCCTCTCTGATTCGGGTGTGTATATTAAATACGAACTGAATCAGCAACGATAGCAATGGGGCTATGACGTCACGCCTTGGAAATCGCTGTGGTTTGCGTTCCCTGGTCACACACACACAATGAATACAGCGGACGGATTGACTTGACATTACCGCTGTATGATCGACGCGTAAAGCCGTCAATTGGAATTCGCGTACGACTGAGGTTACTCGCTAGCCAGTTCACAAGGTGAGTTTTTATATTTCAAATTTGTTCATTTTGGTTCCATCCTTTTATTGGTAGGTTCTAGTGAAAAGTTTACGTTTTATTTTATTCAGCAGTATCCCGCCATAATGGCTGCATGAAAACATCGCGTAGGCTTATACTGACAGTTCTGTCTATATAGACAAAATTCTAATAGCTTAGTTTATGGAATTTGCAGATGCATTTATTCAGGCTTTTCTTGATCTCTTGAGATATGTTGTTTGCTGTCGATTTTTTTTGAGGCTCTTTAAGATGCATGGAGGTTTATTACTGTTAATGTCACTGATACGCACATTATTATACAATCGGCTCGGCGCATTTCAGATTCAGCCGCATCGGGTGGCGATTCTTGGGATGTAACTTGGGCTAACATTTAGGAATACATTGTTTGTGGCCAAGAAACAGCTGTTATGTTGTTTTTATTATTTAAACTTTGATAATTATTAACGTGCAAATTCGTCCTTTTTTTCTCAAATGGATATAGGCCTAGGCCTACCGCGTTTTGGAAAAAACAATTTCCTGGTCGTATGAATCAGGTCAAGTTGCACAGTTGAATTTACGGAATTATACTGACATTTCTTCCAAGCTTAAGTGCAAATACCCCCAGTTAATTTAGGCAATATTTGCTCCCCAAGCCCACTCTGACGGCATGACAGACGATCGATCAAGCCCCAGCGATGGGAATAGTCCCGGCACGTCAGGGTACCATACGGCGCTGGGTGCTCTGATGATCATTCAATGTAAGTACATGTACACATTCTATCATTGAGTTATTTTCCTATGAAACAATGGGAAACAGGACGCGAGTATCGGCTTATGATGAAAAAGTGATTACATAAAAAAAAAATTTAATCCACAAGTGATATCAAGTTTAGATCTCCTTATGTTGTAAATCATAAATTTTACCCCCTCCCCATGCGCATGCGTTCAATAATGAATAGCACCACCAAGTGCCGTTTTATCCCTATGCCTTCCGAGATAAAAAAATACTAGAGCCAGAAAATGTTAGGATTTATATTTGATTTGAAGATTCTTTTTTTCTGACACAACCACGACTTTTGCGATTCACATTATAAATTGATATTTCCCCTACCTCATCTTATTTCCAGTCCTGATCGGCGTTTTTGGAAACTCCGTTATTATGTACATGTTCTGGAAGTTCAAACAACTGAGGACTCCTAGCAACGTTATTTTCATCTTTCTCGTTGCAGCCAACCTAGGTAGGTTTATACATGTACCGCCAAAGTGTCTCACGTTGCTGAGTGCGTATAGACCAAGAGCAAGTTCGGGCGCGAACTATAGTTAACCATTAGTCAGTATCTGCGTTACCAATGCGCATGCTCAAATGTAGTTCGCTCGAACGGCTCTAGTCGAACTATTGTTGAAAAAATGGCAACCGCTTTGTTTACATTTGCGACATGAATGAAATGGGTATTGCCACTATTCTTCCACGCATAAGTAGGATAAGCCATAACGTTAGTCATGTTGGTCCAAAAACAAGACAACAAATACATTAGGTCCGCCAGATTTTCACTTAACGTTACTGCCTTAACTCCCTCCGTCCGACTACTGACATCACCTTTTTCTACGTCATTGGTTCTCTCCATGTTTTCCTATGAAAAAAGGCTAACTGTCAATCAGCGGCAACCGTGCTCCCGGGTCTGGTTCCAAATAGTCGACTAGATAGTCCAACCATTCTGCGTTCGAGTGACGTTAGTCGAACTATGGTTAACTATAGTTCGCGCCCGAACTTGCTCTTGGTACCAAACACCGACTGGTCTAGTCTCAGACTCCCCGCGTTTGAATTTACCTATTGTTATCTGCGTGACCGACCGAACGGAATTTGAACTCGGCATTTCCAAATTCATAATAGTCATCAACTCGCAATATTTTAATATGTTGTCGAATAAAAGGCTGTCTTTTCATTTAAAGTACAAAATGATTTACCCAGTCAGGACATATAGTGCCCGGGTGTATTATCGTAATATCGTGCAGGTTTGAGGTCAACTTACACGCTATATTGGTAACATTTTATACCCATGGACATTAACATCCGGCGAAATGTATTAAGAATTGACTATTATTTTCTTTTACGTTTCGGTATTTTTTGCTTGATTTGTTACTCCGTAATGGTCAATATTGAAAATCTTAAAGTCTCGATCGCTTCGACATCATTGAACTAATGGATTTTTTTTAAAATTCTTCACCAACTTTTTCAGTGGTTTTCAAAATCGCAGGTTGTGAGAGAAAATAATCGTGCGAGACGATCGTGGAATTGAGATAAGGCAGATGGTGTGGAAACAAAAACGTTGGAGTGAGAAAGCAAGATTTATTTCCCTCGAATAGAGATTAATTTTACAGATTGCAGTGTTTAATGGAAACATGTCCGAGACAGACTGCGTTATAAAAAGATAATCGTCTGAGCTAAAGTGCACTTCGTTACCATTTCCAGCGAAAGAGTAAAATATAATTTATCAAAATATTTTTTTTTTTTTTTTTTTTTTAATTCTACATACATTCTGTCTTTTCATGCCCGTATTATCAAAACTAAAAAAAGTGACTTTGGCCTTTTTCGATTATTTATACCAATGCTGTATTTGTGTTAATCTAATCTAAAATGTATAGAGCTTTGTTGGTAATGTCTTGTATTGTCACTTTTGGTTTAGATATAAAATATTATCTACAGAGGTTTGCGCTGGTCTTTGTAACAAACACAGATCTATATGTTACAGTTGAACGCCGCTTTACGTAACACCGCTATACCAAAAACGATTTGTATGTACAAAAATATCCAACATGGATTATACCCAACATGTATATACATGTACAGCTATTCTGAAAATAGCAAAACAAAGCAAGATTTCTGTGGTCGTTTTTAAATCCGTTTTGTTACAATATCTTACCTCTAGGTATGTGTATTTGCATCCCCTTCTCTGCTATCTCTGGACTGTCCGGTCGGTGGGTCTTTGGTAAGGCTGGATGTCAACTCTACGGCTTCGTCAGTATGTTCTCCGGATTGGCGGTTATCGGCCTCCTTGTCTGTCTCAGTATCGACCGCTACATTGTCATATGCCGAAGAGCCATCGGTAAAAATCTGACGTTATTTCCTCGCGAAATTATCTCGTAGTTGTCCATTTATAATGGAACCATTGCCCCCCTTGTCTTGTAGTGATACGTGTAGATACACCAGTGTCAGAACTGACGCTTATGGCGCGCACTACCCTGTTGGAGAATCTAGTCGAATGACCAAGTCTGTTAAGCACAAAGGAACGACAATAATTGTCGCTTAACTTCGAATTATTGACATTTTGTTGCTATTGAAAAAATCCAATGCTACAATTACAAACGAATACAGAAATACAATGGAATGCTTACAATAAACGGTTCTTTGATAATCTAAATTGATAATCTGAGCGCAGTATTTTAACTGGGTGGCTGCCAGATGTTATACCAAACGATTTAAATTGGAATTTTAGGTATGGCTTATTGCCTTATTTACCTTCCGTGTGGTGTAGTATATGCTTGCGTGTTGATTCTGTTCATTCGGTTTGGTCCCACCTCATTTCGTTTTATATAGCGGCCCGCCTAACCCAGTCCCACTACACCTACGTGTCGGCGGCCGCCTACTTGAATGCCGTCTTCTGGGCGATTATGCCCATCTTTGGCTGGGCAAAATACGATGAGGTTCACAGTAGCGGATGCTCCGTGGATTGGACAAGGGGAGACGCCTCCTACATCTCCTATCTCTTTTCCTTGTTTACGGTCAGTTTATACCAAAAATAATAACGACAAAGATGACAACAACGAACAAACACGGAAAGCAACTTAAGCGGCAACTGTGCTTTCCAAAAAACTCGACAATGACGAAAAACGACAATGACGCCAATGACGACAAAAACAACTAATAAACGAAAACACTATCAAGTGCAGCAGGCGTGACGTGTGCACATAGATCGGAGAAGCTCGGCTCGTGGAAGTACACAAAAACTTCATAACTGAGCATCATAATTAGCTTTGTTTCTGTATTACCTGATATAACGAAATACATTTGCTCGAATTGATTTTGGTGATCGTTTTTACATGGTGTATTTTCCCGCCTTTTCTAGGTTTGCTTCGTCTTACCCATTATCACCATGGTGGTGTGTTTTGGAAGGGCTCACGTAGTACTCGTCAGACGGCAGCAGATACGCAACATTGGTAGCACTGGCAACTTGAGCCCCGTCAACTCGGACTGGACCAATCAGAAGCAAGTCACACAGGTACGTCATAATAATCGTCGCCCATAAGGTCTATTGTCGATCGGTTGATTTCAACAGGTGGCGCCCTGCGCTACGCAAGAAAGGGAGCATCGCGCGCACGGCGAACCACTCGAAAATATGTCACAAAATTCCTAAATCTAAAAAGAAGACCAACTCTCATCGTATTTGAGGGCCAGAGGTGTTGTAGTAAATAATGAAAATAACAAAGAGCTTGCTGAGAAGGCATACCGGGCCGAAAAGCTTGGTTTAGTGCAAAACTGCTCCCTTTTCTAACCATCATGCTTTGCGCTATCGCGATCAGCAATAGACCTTATTGGCACTCGCATTACGGGCTTTACTGCTAGCTTCGTCTTTGGCGAACCGAATTGAAATATTCCAACTTGACCTTCCGCTGCATATGCCTATCAACCAATTGCAAAAATGTTCCTGAAGCAGTCATGCACCAAAATGTGTCTGAAGTAATAAGTTAGTCGGAGTTCTAAAACTAAAGCCAAAGGCGAATAGACCTGAGAACTACTGACGCCATGCTTTGTTTTTCATAATGCGCTTACGTACCTATGGGAGCGAAGTCGGGACGCCCAACGACGTAGGTACAGACTCGCTTATAGGAAAGCACATGTGTAAACAGAGCGTGACGTCATTACCATCAGTATACTTTCCAAAATGGCGTCGTTACAGCGCCCTCAATTGCCATTTATTGATTAATTCGCGATACCGTTTTTGGCAGCTGGGCGTGGCCCTGGTCTTCATCTTTCTTTTGACCTGGCTACCTTTCGCCGTCGTCTGCCTCTGGGGGGCGCTCGGCGACCCCCAAAGCGTCCCCGTCTGGCTACCTACATTTGCAACATTCATGGCTAAATGTTCGCAGTTCCTGAACCCACTCATGTTCATCGTGTTCATCAAGCGGTTCAGAGAACACGCCCTGGTGTTGATGTGCTGTAAAACGCACGTGGAGACCATCGAGCTGGCGCCCTCTGCCATAGATGAGCCAACTGATATGGATTTGTGAGGGAAAAGTAGCATAGACTTGACTAAGTTGGCTCGTTGCACAAGTAGAGGATAGAGAAAAAACACAGAGGTATACAAGTTTTACGCGGTCGTTATAGTGCTAAAGATATTTCTGTCTACTCTGTGTTGTATTCACAAATATTTTATCTGTTATTAGTCATGTTGTATGTTTATATAAACCTATATTTTCCCTAATCTTTAAGTTAGCTCTTGTGGCTCAGATACTGGACTTTCTCCATAAAGAGCCACACATTTATATACATGCACAAAACAGGAAAAAGACTATCCGAACAAAAAGAGATTTGGGTAATTTTTTGTACTTCACCTAATAATAATCGTATAACTTCTCGTTTTATTTAAAAGGAATAGCCTTGTATTATTAATAGAACAAAATTAAGAGAACAGGTCATTACCAATTTACTTTTGTACCAGCAATTAAGCATGTTGGAGTATTTTAATGTAGTAAATATGTTTGTATGTTAGAGTGCATTATATCTTACTTGGCAAGTGAAACCACACAATAATTTCAGTGTTTTCCTCAGTTTTATTAATATAATGAACGTTGGCCATTTTCTGCGATACCTACACACTGTTGCACGACACAATAACATCGAATCGACAATACGAGGTTTTCTTCAGTATAACCTGGGGAGAGTATTTACAAAGGTTGTCACAAGATAACATAACTATGATTTAGAAGTTTGGAACTTGGGTTTTTTTTGTTCTAATAATTGGTAAACTTTAAAATTATTATAAAATACCTTAATTGACTTTAAGTGAATATAATCTCAACCATCCTTTGAAATCATAGCACCTTTTTTGCTGTCATCTTCAAGAAAATACTGCCCCAATTCACCAAATTTAATTAGTGCAACTGATTGCAAAGAAAACATGCACTATCTGTAAACAGGTGCAAGCCAGCTAGTCTGGTTCCCTTATTACCTGACAATTCACTGGCGTCTATAAATTGCAGTTTTGTCTACGGTAGGGTCAGGGAACCAGACAAGAATAAGAGCATTTTTGTTCTTGGTTTTCGTTTCCCCAGCATCTGTTAACACAAAACTTTCAATAGGTTAATAGTGTAACAATATCTGCTATAAAATACCAACCCCCAAATCCACCCATCTATTAAAAAAAAATGCAATGCCACATATTACCTTCAAATCCCAAACGAAATATATATTTTAGATTGTACAAATTCCAAACTTTTTCACTCGGGCGGGTGTCTGGGTGTCTGGGCCATCGGACCCCCCAAGTTTTCTTGATTTCATTTTTCAGATACAGAGTTAAAACCGTTCAGCAAATGTCCTAAATCAATAAGTTAAGAATGCCTCCTGCGAATTACAATGAAGCATAATACCATCTACAACCCCCCCCCCCCCCCCCAACCCTAAAAAGTTAAACAATGTATTTATTTTCCATGGTTCTAACTTTAAAGTACCAAATTTAAAGTAACTCTACATTCATTGGAAATGGAATGATATTATTGGCAATGCTTACAATGTTAAAAACTGAATGTTAGAATTAAAAATTAGTAACCACGTTTATATAATAAGAAAAAAATAATAAAAGATGGCATGTTCGTAATGTAAATAAATGTGTTCGGATTTGTAGTGTAGAAGGATTATTTGTTTATAAATTTGTTCATTGTTTCCGTGGTGTAAACATTAAGCAAATAACTGCTATGCATAGGAGAGGTACAACTTTACAATCTCATATTTTCTTTACGGTAGATATTCAAATTACTATGTAAGGGAATAAGTTATTCTTAATTCAAAATTCTACTCCAATCATAATTATGACAAACGACACTTCCTTTGACTCAGCTTATCTTTTTTTCTGTATATGAACTGATATGTACATAATTTCACATTTGTAAATACTCGATCTCAAGAAAAATATTCAAATTGTTACAAGTTATTACCACACTTGACATTTTCATTTCTCGTTCACACATTTTGCACAATCCAGTGTGGCCTTCCATTTTTTTTTAAGCAATATATTTTCTACATTTATTTGATACCGACTATGATAATCCATTCAGCCAGTAAAAAGAAATTAGAAAAAGGAGAATCAAAACAAAAAGATCTACATAAGAGAATAATATACATCTTTGCATACATGAATATTAATGACTCAATTACCATACCATTATTAAGTAACATTGCACATGAATATTTAGCAGTACTGTACAGTGGTTCATCTCTGCCAGATGAGGGCGCCATAATGATTTGTTTCATAACATTCTCTTTGTAAAAAAGAAAGAATGCATTGATGAGGACTCCTGGTAATACATGAAACAGTTGTCTGCTTGATGCTATTTGGAGAGTACGCTATACACATGGGTGACAACTATTTCATGTTGTGATCATGGTATATATTTTAAAAAGCTACATCTTATATTAATATATATTAGCAGTTCCATTTGCACGACTGCATTGACAATCAAACCCTAAATCGAGGTTATACCAAAAGTATAACTGCATTTTCAATTTACCATTGACATTATACTGATAAAAAGCTTTTGCCCGAAATATTAGATGACAGGATGTGGTATTTTTTCCAACACATCCAGGTTTTTTCTTTAAAAAAAGATAAGTATAACTGGGTTCCCTCAAAACTTTTGGATCTGACATCAAATTGATAAACTGACGATACTGCCTTTATTTGCACAAAACTTCTTTCCTTTTTGGCATAAAATCTCCAAAATTGACAACATTGTCCAATCTCGCAAGCAATACTCTTGTTTTCATTTAAACTTGTTACAATGCAAGGTGTACGCATCACACAGACGAGATACCATGTGACCGACATCCACCAATCACAACCAATCATTTTACAGCTCGCATATATATATATATATCCCGGAGGAACCGTCATTTTGGCAAGAACCGATGAAACACTTACGTTGGTCTTTTTTCATGATACTCTCCTTATTTTGTTTTACTTTTCATATTTACATGCAAATATATACAGTAATATATTATACTGCAACACAGCTATATACAAAATGGCATTGTGATTCCCCCTTTCACAAACATGGCACCTTTTTTTGTATACATTAAACGCGCATATGTTACAGTGTGTTGTTAGCAAGTTTTCAACAAATATCAAGTATCAACATTTTGATCTGGATATTAAGGGGTTAAAGGGCGAAGGAAACTCCTTCAAAACTACTGCAAGGTAGGATACACTATTTTTGTTATTACCGAATTATTAATAATGTAAATAATGATTCTAGGCATCCAGCAAAACTATTGCACTAGATATTCTGTTATTGTTCCTAAAAATTGAATAAAACAAAATTTAAAAAAAATCACTGGTCGTGATTAACAAAAAAAAGGAACGAATGCCCAACGATTGTAAAACTTCGAACCGGTCAGTTAAACGATAATTATTATAAAATACAAGCCCCCAAATCAACCCATTCCTGATTATTCAATAAATTACCAATGGTTTATCCTACCTTTACATGCACCCGATCCTAATAATTCAAGAAATTACCAATGGTTTATCCTACCTTTACATGCACCCGATCCTAATAATTCAAGCAATTACCAATGGTGTATCCTACCTTTACATCCACACATTCCTGATAATTCAAGCAATTACCAATGGTGTATCCTACCTTTACATCCACTCATTCCTGATAATTCAAGCAATTACCAATAGTGTATCCTACCTTTACGTCCACCTATTCCTGATAATTCAAGCAATTACCAATGGTGTATCCTACCTTTACGCACCCCAGAGTGATGAAATATAATTCATTCTGCGTTTGGTCAAACATCACTGCTGCACGGCAGAAAAAGACGCATGTCTTAAATACTGCTGTCTTATATACTGCTTCTTGTGACAACACCGATGCATATTGTTGTTTTTTAGCACAATTCGCCTGCAATTTCAATTAAAAGCACCTTCGAAAAGGTGAGCTGCATGTTGGAGAACATGCAGGGAAATCTGTTAAGATTAATTAAGACTTCTTCCCCCAGAAAAAAATTGTCAGGACCTTTACTGAAGTGAGTTGAGTCGCTCTTTGTCGCTGAATTTCGATAAAACACTGATAAATCTGCTGCCTTGTTTACTTCACCTGCGCGACTTGGCCATCGTCGACTGTCAGATAATCCCCGTCTCTCGGCAACTGGATTAACCTATGTTCATTCTTTATTACAAATTACCCAAAACACTGGAATTTGCTCCATCGTAATCAGGAATAAGTCGCTGGGGCCGTTTCACGCAATCGGTCGTTGAAGTGAACGTATGAATGAAAATCGTGACCAAGTCGTTTTTCTGAACACTGTATTTTTAGGAAGTGTAGTTATCACAGAATATTGTTATTAATGTCTTGTATGTAAAAACGATCAATAAAGATGAAAATGAAGAGGATTTGTGTCCGCTGTCCACATGATTTTGGTCAATTTTGTTTATTTCAAAGCTGTTTTTCTCGGAATGTGGATTTGGCAAATTAATATACACCTGTCATCTTCATCAGACCATAACTCGTTAACCTAAGAAGATACACACTTGTGATGGGTATCATTAGGAAGCTTATGAAATTCCCTTTCTCACCATGTGCATATCTCAAAAAGTCATTTCGAGACTTATTCCTGATTTTGATGGAGCGGGTCACATTTGAGAACCACCAAAGTGCAGAAGCAGCATCTAAAAGATGTCCAGCCGTATTTTGTTGTGTTTTTTTCCTCGTCGGTTTTTAATGTCTGAAGAAGGAGTCTGGTTCTTTGGGAAGTCTCAGCATGTTGTAACAGGACTGGCAGACGCGGACGAGCTTGGTGATGTGCAGTCGCGGAATGGCCGACTCAAATCGGCTGCATCTGAAAAGCAGTATTAGGAAAAGTATTTGTAAATGGGTCGTGTACAAACATGGTTTGAGAGGAGGCAGTGTGAACAAAATACTGGTCCCGAGGTTGTGACTAAATCGTTCCACCAAAGGTGATTTTCTTCAATAATTTGAAAAGGTGTATTGGTCGGGAATGTATAACCAAAATATCCTTACAAGCAATTTGGCAGTTTTCACCTTTGTATCATGACAATTTTTAATATGGGGACAATTTTTAATATGGGGACAATTTTTAATATGGGCACAATTTTTCCCGAGGAAAGGCTTTGTACAAAACAGAAACCGTCATTGTTTAGGGATAGATAAATATTTGGACAATATTAAAAATCACTTTTCGACCATCTGCAACAGAAAAGTCTGTTTTTGGCCAAACACATTACATGACACTGGGTCAAAGTGTAATTTCAAACTTATGAATCACAGAGGCACAAGAATGTCTCGGATGACAAGATGGATCCACCTACTTAGAGCAGAAGAGTTTGCCGCAGTTCCGGCAGTGGTGCCGCCTTTCTGAGAAGGTAAACTTGGTGCTGCAGGAGGTGCAGAAATCACTGCTCTCATCTTTGACCCAATGGTCGGTCTGTTTGCTCTGGTGGTCACCCACGGACCAGCTGAAGACGCGGCCGCGATCGTCCCCGACAAACACCTTCATGTGGTCTCTGTAGAGAGAATCAGACCGAAGAAATAAAACAACAACAGTGAGAAGGAACGAAATAGACTCTTTGCATTCAGCTGCCATCTTGAGGTTTAATAAATGCAGTTCCCTGTGGTACACACAAAAACATTCCCCCTTAAAGATGGCTGCTATGCAGGGATTACTAGACTAGAAGCCTTTGGTGAGGTGCAGCCGTGCTTGACCACCTCAGTAATGGCGGTTCTCGAATGGTATTCCATACGTTGGCTTTAAGTCTTGTTTTAGCTTGAGAAAATTGTTACATTTGTAAAAAAGAAACCAGGGCCAATTTGATAGAGCTGCTAAGCACACAAATTTGCTTAGCACAAAAAAGTCTTGCTCATTAAAAACAGGTTACCGGCCAAAATTATACGGGTTTTTCACGCTAATCCCAAAACCAGCGGAATATCAATCGAAAACAATAAAGAAAATTTGGTCTGCAACCTTGTTTTTGCAAAGGATTTTTCATGCTAAGCAAATTTGTGTGCTTAGCAGTTGTATGAAATTGGCCCCTGGCTAGTAAGGGGTTCTTGCACGTCACTCTGTTGCCTCTCTCTCTCTTTACCGTGAGATCGCCAGCGCGGTGACTGCGGCAGGCTGAGCATTGTCTTTGCGTTCAAAGGCAGTGTGCATGGTCAGCTTGCTGCGGAATACCAACTGTCTCTGCCACTTGAAACCTAGTCCGAGACAAGACACAAAGAAAATAAAAAGTAAGAAATGTTTACGTCTCATTCTTCATCATCCTGACCTTCTCTGTCCCCATCTGCCGAATCCTTACCTGGCTTGAGCTTATTTCTGTGAGAAGCCGACATCTTCTCCCTCTCCTCCTCTTCACAGTCGCTCTCCGGCAAGATGACGAACTCCTCCCGCTGAATCGGGCTGGGCGTCGACACCTCGTTCTCGACCCTCTGGCACTGGTTGCCAAGGTGACGGCTGGTGTGGCTATCCGTGTCGTCGCTTTGGTTGCCGTTGATGATGTCACTCATGTCGTCGGCGGTGGTGAAGCTGGTCCGGTCACTACTGGAGTCGAGAGTATCGGGCGTGGCTGTCGGGAGGTCCCCAGGCTGGGTTAATGTTATCCCGGGTCCCTGCCGGTTATCCACATAGTTGCCTTCCACAGGGAGGCTAGAAGGCGGCGTGGGTCGAGAATTATAGTCCCCGCTCTCCTCCAGGCTGATCTTTGAGTTCCGGTTGGCTTTCAAGGTCCCATAGTCTGGGGCACCCTCACTTAGATCGTCGGGGCTCGAGTCTGACATCACTTTATCCATGCTGTCTTTAGTAGGGGTGGAGACCTCGCTCTCGTCAATCAGGGCGCTGTTGATGCTCTGGCTGTCCTCCGATTGGCTCTCAGAGGTGCAGTCTTCATCTTTGACCTTCGGCGCTAAAGGTCCGACTGCTTGAGAGATGTTAGAGGTTGAAGACCTCTTGGAGTTGGAGACGTCGGGGACCTGTACGTACTCCACACTCCACATCTGCCAAGCAATGAAGTAAGCAATCAATTAGTGTGGGAGAGTGGCCTAGTGGTAAGGGCTTGTCGCTCGTGATCAGTGAGTCAGGGGTTCAAATCTTTAGACAAGCTACTTCACCCCCACTTGCTTCTCTGCACCCAGGAGTATAAATTGGGTTCCGGCATTAGCTGGAGATGGACTGCGATGGACTGGCATCCCATCCAGGGAAAAATCAACAAAATCCAAGACATTTTATACCACGAAAACTGGAAAACACCGATCTAATGGGATAATAAACATGCTTGGTGTTGTTTCTCTCTGATATTTCTGTTTAACATTACATTCTAAAACATTCAAAGTCCCAAATAATTTGTTTTACTTTTTAGAGAGACTTACCCTGACAACGCCGTCGCTGGAACCTGTCATGATCACATTCAGAGGGTCCCACTCGGCCAACTGTCAAATGAACAACGCCGGAAAAACAATATTAACTCTGGAACCTTCTCTTAAAATGCCAAAACAACAAACTTGATTTATCCTCTAAATGTTTGGTTTATACACATATTTAATTAGAATCTGCAGTCAATTAACTGTCTAAAGTGTTCTACCAGTTTGATTACTATGACAGACATCAAGTCAAGTCAAGTTTTCCTGACAACTTATTCTTCGCAGATTGGTGTTTGGTTTTGTAAGAAGTGATAGAGGCTGAACCTTTGTTCGTCTTTTAATGAAAAATATCTCACTGCTGTCTAAAATCTATTAGGCGTTTTTATTTTTTTATTTATTGTAACATTCACTAAACCGAGGCGCGGGATCCGACGCGGGTTTAGGCTGATGGTATCGGGAAGCACACCCACGCATTCCCGGCCTTGCTCGCAGCTGACAGACATTTCCGGCCTTGCTCGTGACGTGTTTATGACATCCGCGACATTCATTCAAAATCTGGGAAAAACTTTGCGTGTATATATGTCCTCTGGCGCGAACTGGTTAATGAAAAATATCTCACTGCCGTCTAAAATCTGTTGGTCACACACTCAGAGAGTTTAAAGCTTCTAGGGAAATGGTCATTGATAGGTTTTAACGAGTGCTAACCTCCGATATGGCACAGCACAGAATCCTCTGGTCACGTCCCGTCGATGTATTGACGCTAGCCACCAGATCCCCGTTAATACTCCACAGATACAGGAATGCACCCGCACAGGTGGCTATGTCGCCCTGTGATAGAAAGGCCAGGAACAATCTGATAAGCTTGCAGGATTCCTGGAGGCAATTCTAATGCCCCAAAATGGCAACATTTAGAGAACATTGTAAAGGCAATAAAAAGGTTGTTTGTAAAAAAAAAAAAGGAACCCCAACACCAAATATGTCATCCCCAACTCCCCTCTCCCTTCTTCCAAATTGATCTTTAGTTGAGCCACTAAAACGCCATTCACTCGCCAAAAAAGTTCCCACACAGCAGTCCCAACCTTTTCTGAATGAAACAAAACTGCTTATTAGAGCGTCTTACCGTGAGATTGTTGATTGCGACCGCCGAAACCGGGGCACCGAGTTCCCGCAGCTGCCGGACGAACATGAGGCGATTGAGATCCCAGATGAGACAGGTCTGGTCCTTGGACCCGCTGACGATGATATTGTAGGCGGTGGAGACCGCCAGGCAGGTCACGGCGTCGTTGTGGCCGTACAGGGCCTGAGAGAATCACACAAATATACAAGGCTCTTCAGAAATTGGCGAGTGTTTGACTCCGAGTAGATTGTTGATGGGGAGTGTGCCTTACTAAAGAAAAATTTGTGGAATTTTGTAAATAATGTGGTACCTGTTTTAGGTACAGCTGCTTGGTTCGTTCCTTGCGCATCTCTAGCTGCCACACATGCACCACCTGAAACCAAAATAAAAAATCATAATCAATCAATCGATTTTGTAAAGGGCACTTTTTGTGTCTAATGGGGACTTGTAAGGACTTGTTAAGACTATGGAGACTATGTGAGAACCTATGAGTATTTGAGAGCACTTGGGAGAACTTTTGGGGACTTTAGTGAACTTTTGAGGACTTGTGGGGACTTTCTGTGACTAATGAGGACTTTCTGTGACCAATGAGGACTTTCTGTGACCAATGAGGACTTTCTGTGACCAATAAGATCTTAATGTGACCAATGAGGACTTTCTGTGACTAATGAGGACTTTCTGTGACTAATGAGGACTTTCTGTGACCAATGAGGACTTTCTGTGACCAATAAGATCTTAATGTGACCAATGAGGACTCTCTGTGACTAATGAGGACTTTCTGTGACTAATGAGGATTTTCTGTGACCAATGAGGACTTTCTGTGACTAATGAGGACTTTCTGTGACTAATGAGGACTTTCTGTGACCAATGAGGACTTTCTGTGACCAATGAGGACTTTCTGTGACCAATAAGATCTTAATGTGACCAATGAGGACGTTCTGTGACTAATGAGGACTTTCTGTGACTAATGAGGATTTTCTGTGACCAATGAGGACTTTCTGTGACTAATGAGGACTTTCTGTGACTAATGAGGACTTTGTGACTAATGAGGACTTTCTGTGACCAATGAAGACTTGAGAAGACATTTGGGAACTTGTGAGAACCTATGTGGATTTATAAGCACTTGAAAAGACTTTAGGGAACTTTTGGAAACTTGTTCGTACCTTCTGTGACTAATGAATAACCCGTGAAACATTGTTGGAATTGTTAGCGGTTATAATCGAGTCAGTCACAAGTCATTCAGTCTTTAGCCAACTCGCAAGCTATTTAAATGAACTTCGACAAAAGTATTCCTTTGTTATTGTTCCTCTTGATGCTTCTGAACTGTCTTGTGAATTGACTTGTTAACCGATGGGTGAATGACTGGATTACAACCCTGTTAGCTCTTGGGAGGACTTGTTGGCACTACGGGGACTTGGAAGAAATTCGGGGGACTTTAGGAGAGTTTTTAAAGTATGTTAACGACTTGTAGAGATTTGTAAGGACTAGCTGTTACATACCGTACTGGCCCCTCCAGTGATCACCATCCTCATATTAGGGCAGGCAGCACACAGTATCTGCCCGCTCTGTGTACCCTCAAACACTGTGGTGGCCTTTTCCGAGTCGTAGCTGCCAATACGCAGACTGAGGTCGGCGTAACCGAAGGCCAGGAAACGATTGTAGACTGGCGGAATCAAGACCTTGTTCTGCTCAACGGCCAGTAAGATCCGGTCCGAGGGAATGATTTGACCAACAGGACCCTTCAGTTCTGCAAAGTGAGAGGGGGGGGGGGTGGATATAAGCCAGGAAAAAAATGTCAATTTTGTACCAAATGGAGATCCTAGGACATCTGGATTAGACAATATCATTTACCGGATTTAAGTGGTATGCAAAAGTAAGTGGAGAACCAGTGAATACAAATGTGCATCGTGTGACATTTAGCCGTTAACCTGTTCAGCTAAGCATGTTTTTTTAGTCCTAAGCACGATGAACTTTCACCTATAACCATGAGCCACTTCTAGTTTTGTGTAGACGTGTACATTTCTCACAGTGCTTGTGACCGAGTGACCGTCGTATGACGAAAAGTCATATGATGAAAAGTCCAGCTCTAATCGGGTCAACGCGCGTCGTTTTGGTTGATGGGCAACAAAGGGTCCATTCTTTGCCAAAATGCTCCGAAAAATTTTCTCAGTTTTCAGGAATTGCAGATTTACAATTTGAGCGAGGTTCCTACCTTTGAGGGGCTGCAGCGAGGGTTTGAGCAACTCTAGGTTGTGGAAGAAGAGTCGTCGGATAGGAATGACATTGCCGCTAGAATCCCCAATCTTGTTGCTGGATTTCTTCTGGGGATGCTGCCTCTTGAACAACTGGAGTTGAGACGAAAAGTAAACATGCCGTGAACATTCCTCTAAAACTCTGGTTTTACCTTCTTATACCTCCAGCTGGTTTTACTAGAGATGGATGACATTGTCAGTTCAGAAAAAAAAGTCTGCAAATTGATGAAATGTCTAAGATAGGCATATCTTTCTAAACAAATAATGTCTTTCTCTGAGATTCAAAAAAAAAAATCTGACAAATCCCATGCCTGTTTTACCCGACTTAAGGGGTCTAAAGTCGGGTGCTGTCCCCCCTTAATTGCGACACCCGCTTTGAGTTTAACACAACTTACTTGTACGTGTACTACATAACCACTGAGGACAGAAGCACAATATACGAAAAAAAAAAATTTCTGTGCTCGGGTGTTCGTCTTTTGTTGTATTTTGTTCTCTGTCGTTAAAGTGTACGATCAGTGAATTGGGTTAGGTTACAGTACAGGAACAAAGGGAAACACAATAGGGAACTCTCGATCGTTATGTTAATCAGGACTGTTTGACTTTGACAATGCAGCCACATTGTCCAACTGCTTTGGCCATAATGCAATCATCATGTGGTCACTGATAAATCACTTGCGCCCGTCACTTGGAAAAATCACCAAACAGGCAGCCCGAAACACACAAATAATAGTTCAGGCAGGACAGCGACTACTCACCTTTCTGCTTTCCGGTGCAGAGGTCTAACCACTCGACCACCGAGCTAGCCGGGGTCAGCAGGTACCTCAACCAAATGTTTAAAAACAAATTCGTTTATCTGTTTGACTGTAATTTATAAAAAATCTTCATCACCAACCTGTTTCGGTATCTGGCCAAAGTTATTGATGAACCCGATAGTGGCGTTCTTCTTGAGCGGATCGTCTATGCTGTAGATGTCGACGTTTCCCTCGTAGAAGAGATGATGGAAGACGTTGTGGGCCTCTGCGGCTTCTTTGCCTTGCTGCTTGTAGCCAAAGATGAGGTCGATCCACTCATGGAGGTGCATGCTTACAAAGTCACACTCCAATGCCTGGGAATAGAGAAGGGCCAAACAAAACCAGGCGTATTCAATTAACCAGTTTGGTATTCCAACTGTGCATGTGCACAACAAGATTCCACAATTTTTCTGCCAGGATAAACGGGACCGATAAATGCACACAAGGCTACGGAAATGTGGTATCCGAATCTGCAATTTTTTTCTTTTGGGCGAAGCTAGGACATGCTTCTATTAAACAAAGCAAAAATTCACGGGTGGGTGGATGTAAAGGTAGGATACACCATTGGTAATCATTGCTTGAATTATCATGAATGGGTGGGTTTGGGAAGTTGTATTTTATAGTAAATATCGTTTAACTGACCTGTCCGAGTTTGTACAATCATGGATGCTGAGAAACGCAAAACAAACGGCGTTCGTTTTTAACCGGCATCAGGCAGTGGTTCTTATGTTGTTCTTGTGTTTTTTTTGCATTTTCTTTCGTGATTTTATTTTTATAAAATTCAATTTTCGGAACAATTACACAATATCTAGCGCAATCATTTTGCTGAATGCCTATAATCATTATTACTTTCAAATAAGTAAGATCTTTCTTAATAATTCGGTAGTAATTTATTCTTGATATCTGCAATAACTCTTTAAAGAGTTGTTTCCAAAATTTGTAACTGGTACTAACCTCACGGTGCATCCTGATAAATTCCCTTGTGTCTCCTTTGGCCCAGGGAGGTAAAATGACGTCACCCAACTCAACTCCGTTCTGTTTCACACCTACAGAAAGTAAGACAGATATTTCAAAGACATCCTTAAAATGCGGAAACTTAACAAAAATATATATATTATTAGAAAATCTAATACTTTGCAGCACAATAAAATCAGGCCGAGTTCTGCATTGCAAAAGTAGAAGCAATGTAGTACAAGACTTGGACAAAAAAAAATGGATCGTTGAAGTTTGTGCCATTAACTAGTTACTGTTTTGTTTGTGCAAATTCTCCCAGCGCTTGTGACCAAGAACATTTTTCAAACCCCAGCTTCGTCTCCTTCTTTGGCTTTATTTAAGCAGTTTGGCAATGGTGATGGAGCAGGAGACGAAGCATGATCCGGGGTTTGGAACACGGCCCTGGAGTGATGATGGAGTTAATATGATCACCCGACCAAAACGTTGTGATCTTATTGGTCAATGCGCACTGTTCGATTGACAAGCGCAATGACCCATTGCTACAAACCCGAATGTCGGATTTCATCATCAACTACATGATATTAATCTTTATCATCAACTGCACAAAAAACAAACCACCAAGTTTTTACCCAAGGTCACGAATCTTACCCAGGTCAAAGTTGTTGTGATTGGTTAACAGCTCCGGCAGATAGAAGAATTCTGGAGTGAGTTCCTTGACATCCGCAATGTTTCGCTCAGAGGCCGACAACCAGGCGTCTTTGACGCTGTGAAACATGCGATCGGCCAGATCAAAATGGCCGCCCTGCAAATCCACCCAACAAGTTTCAAAAAGAAGGTAAACTCAAACGGAAACATATCTCCAAACCCAGGTTGACTTTACCAGATATCGTCCTTGTTATGCAGATAGTTTCTATCACATCAGAATTTGTTCACATGTACATTAAACTGCAACACAGCGCAGTAACAGATATAAAAATACATGTACATTTAATGTGCAGGGGTCAATTTCACGGAGCTGCTAAGCACAAAAATTTGCTTAGCATGAAAATTTGTCATTGGTAAAAACAAGGTAACAGACCAAATTTTCACGCGATCTTTCTTGTTTTTGATTAATAATCAGCTGTTTTTTGCTTAGCATGAAAAACACGTAGAATTTTGGCTGATAACTTGTTTTTAATGAGCAAGACTTTTTTGTGCTAAGCAAATTTTTGTGCTTAGCAGCTTCGTGAAATTGGCCCCTGGTATGTGCTAAATGCCACCTAAAACGACCTGAAATTTTGTCTTTACACTCTTCCCTCTTACAGTGCCAACACAGAATCAGTTACCATTTCTAATTGTAACTCATATGCTATGAGAAAGGAAAATAATTTTTTTTTTTTTTTAAATAGGTTGTGTAAGTTACAACAGCAGAAAGTAAAAAATATTACTGGCGCAATTACAGAACACAAACAGTGAGTACCAGAGCTGTTAATGCACAAAATGTGAAAATGAAACGATCAAATACAAACTTTTTAAGCTTTAAACTTTGTTTGCATGGCGAAAAGGCATCAAGATAAGTAGTTTGCAGTAAACACCATGTATACAAAAAATACCGCAAACTACTTATCTTAAGCTATTTTTGGTGACGACTCGATTTGAATCGAGTAATTTCTTGCAATGCCTTTCAGCCTTGTGCATGTACTTCAGTAGATAAAGTCGAGTCAACAGCTGTTAATGACTTTGAGACACTGTGACATGAATCAAACTCGAGTCATTGACTCGAGTCATTCAAATTCTGGACGTAGGGGGCTGTTCGATGCGAGACCTTCTACCAACCTGTAACGTGAGGAAATCCTGGGTGAACGGTTCCATTCTGATCAACATGGAAGCCACAAAAATAGCGCATGAGTAGTGGGTGCCATAGTAATAAGGTGGGGTCTCGCCTAGTAAAAGACAAAACAAAAATTGGTCAATTTTCAACATTTTGTGAAAAAAAAGAGAGGCAGATGTGTTTACTACATTACTCCCTGTAGCACCCAAATCAGCCTGTCAATTACTCCCTGTAGCACCCAAATCAACCCGGAAGCACCCACAACCGTCTTGCCAATAACTCCCAGAAGCACCCAAAACCACCCTACCTAATACTCCATGTAGCACCCAAAACCACCCTGCCAATTACTCCCTTTAGCATCCTAAACCACCCTGCCTCATACTCCCTGTAACACCCTAAACCACCCTACTGTGCCTATTACTCCCTGTAGCACCCTAAACCACCCTGTCAATTACTCCCTGTAGCACCCTAAACCACCCTGCTAATTACTCCCTGTAGCACCTAAAACCACCCTGCCAATTACTCCCTGTAGCACCCAAATCCACCCTGCCTATTACTCCCTGTAGCACCCTAAACCACCCTACTGTACCTATTACTCCCTGTAGCACCCAAAACCACCCTGCCAGTTACTCCCTGTAGCACCCGAACCCACCCTGCCTATTACTCCCTGTAGCATCCTAAACCACCCTACTCTACCTATTACTTACTCCCTGTAGCACCCAAAACCACCCTGCCAATTACTCCCTGTAGCACCAAAAACCACCCTAAATCACCATACCAATTACCCCCTGTAGCATCCTAAACCTCCTACCAATTACCCCCCTAACCCCTAACCCTAACCCTAACCCCAATCCCCTAAACCACCCTGCCTGTGGCGCCCGAAACTGTTGGAGCACCCAATGGTTTCATTGATTCTTGCTAATGGTGTAACTGAGAATTTGTTCTTGCTGATGAAGTGCAGAACGGTGGTACATGTACATTATCTAGATGTTAATGTATGGTGGCCCAAACCCTTGTCAGTGATAAACAACAAATTCAGCCCCATGGTCGCAATTTTTTTAAGCTGGTAAATAAATCTGTAAGCCGAGGAAATTTCTTTGCGGAAAAGATTCCCTTGCTGAAGAGATTTGAAGGACCTGCCTTTAATGATGTATCTCTTATAAAAAACATAAAAAGGTAGAATGTAAAAAAAAAAATAGCCAGAAAAAAAAACATGAAAAGAGTAACCAAAATCGATTTGCTTATGGAAGGGAAAATAAAATAGGTTGAAGCAAAGTTTCTATGACGGATCTTTTTTACTGTTTGAAAATAATAACGGTTTTGTACCCCAAATATTGCGTGAAAGGGAAAACAATTAAAGGGCACCTATATGTATATCTACAGGATGACAACGTGAAACAACATAAAAGGGAGGATACACCATTGGTAATTGCTTGAATTATCAGGAATGGGTGGATTTGAGGGGTTGTATCTAGCGCAATCATTTCAAATCGTTATTTACTTTCAATTATTAAAAGTAAGATTTTTCTTAATAATTCGGTAGTAATTTTTTCTCGATATCTGCAAATGGTGTGTCCTACTTTTAAAGAAAAATGCAAGTTTCCCATTTTCAAGTTCTTTGAATTAAGTGAATTGCAAGTTGTTTAACCCCAACATGACAATACAAAGTTGGACTTAGATGCAATAAGTTCAATAATTTCAAAAGACCGCTTTAGTTTCAAATGTAGTTGTGAATAAATTGCTTCCATGGGGCCGGGCTGAATTTGCCGGAATGTTGGTGTTTAGTTTAAAAAACCAGCCGGAAAAGTTGGGCAAAACTACCTTGAAATTCGCTGTGTGATCCTGCTACGGAGGGATAAAAATCTTCAAAGCGGACAAATAGGTGAATCAGTTATCGAACCATACCAGGCGGCCAATTTTATTGAACAGTTAACCAGTTTGCGCCGGATGACGTATGTAAACGCAAGGTTTCCCCAAATTCAAAACGGATGATGCATAAACACGCCTAGTTCAAGTTCAGAAATGTCTGTCAGCAGCGAGCAAGGTCGGAAATGCGTGGGTTTGCTTCCCGGCACTATCGGCCTAAACCCGCTTCGGATCGAGTTTTGTTAAAAATAATCCCGCCCCTCGGCTCGGTGATGTTAAAATAATCCCGGCGCGAACTGGTTAATAAAGCACAGAACTTAAAATTTGCTAAGCACAGAAAAATACTTAATGAGCAAAAAAAAAGGTTACCGGCTAAAATGTTATGCACCGGTACTCTAATTACTCGTGACTGGTTCCCCCCGCGGCTTTTCTGCTTAGCAATATTTTCTGCTTGCCAGCTTCCATAAAATTGGGCCCTGGCTAAAATGCACTGCTGATATTTAAGAATAGCAACAATGAAAAGCTTTCAAATGGCATCAAAGCAAAACAGCAATGCAGCAACCAAGGCCGAGTAAACAAAATACACTCATTTCTGTCAGGTTTTTTTTTTTTTTTTTTCCCACACTTTTTTTTTTCCTTTTTTTCTCGTCAAATTCGTGAATTTGCAATATACTTTACAATTGTTGTCAAGACCTTGTCGTTTTTATGTGTTTTCAAACAAATTTGTTGCCGTGTAGAAAGGTTGACAGCTCTTTTAGAAACAATTTTATATCAGCAAAAGAGTTGAGAAAAACAAATTGTCAATCTGCCATCTTTGAGAGACAAAAAGTGGGGGGGGGGGGGGGGGGGGGGGGGCTATATACATTTTGTTTACCAATGAAAGATAAATTTAACACAATTTACTAATACCTTGCTCAATCCTGGGTATGCCAAATTAGTTCAATCTTAGTAAATGTTTTCGCAAGCTTTTAGTTTTCAAATCAGACAAATTTTTTTTTTTTTTAGCCAAGCACTTTTGCAGGACAAGCAATTTTGCATATTCGTGTCAAACTAGATGAATATTCATGGCAACCTATGACCTCTCACCTGTTGGGTCCTCCCACTCGTCGTAGCGCTTCCTGAACTGTTGCAGCCTAGCCTCCGTCTGCGCTCCCATTGGCTTACTGAGGTCCCTGAAGGTGGAAAATCTGTCTAGATGCAGCTCCTGAAATATCAAAAATCGAGTTGTATTAGGTCGCGCTGTGCACTATCATGTAATGGCCCGCTCAACGTTGAGAGGGTGAACATTTCATCAAAATGTGATTGGTTTTTGTTGTCATGAATGACATCATTAATACCTAAAGTTTCAGGTTTCATTCAAAGAAATGTATATTTTTATGAATAAAGTGAAGACAAAAAAACGACCATATGTAACCTCTTTACCTCAGAATCGTAGTCGGCAAGTATCCATGGAAACACAGGGTACTGCATGAGGTCGTTATAGCTGCGGCCCGCTATGGTATTCAGCGCCATGAGATATTTAAAGTTGGATATTTCTCCTCTCTGTCAAACAAGAAACAAAAGTAACCACAAACAGTCATTCGGTGAGCACTCCACCGGCGCATAGTGTAAAAGCTGGTGTATACTTCACACAAACGCGAATGCGATGTGAATTGGACGTCACCAAGCGTTCACTCGCAGCAGTTGAAATGCGTTCAGAAACTTCAGGAAAGCGTATTATTTCTATACACATTTGTGTTCTAAACCTTGTACAAATTTATAATAAGTAATAAGAGTAAGGTTACATTTGCACCATGTAACTCTTCCCTTGAGAGTTTGTGGCGTTGGCAAAAAAGAACGGGCGGAACTCAACATTTCGGACGGTATGTTCTGCCCGTCTCATGGTCGATTCCCGAGTATGGATCCAGCCCACACTAACAGCAAAAATCAGAAGAACTTCAGACGAAAATAACAAAAAATCTAATTATTGAAATTTGAAAAAACCACTTCTTACCTCCCACCGTTGCGTAACCGAAGTTTCTCCAATCAGATTGCCAAGCCCAAAGAAGCTACTCCTATAAAAAAAAAAATTGTAATAAAATTGAAATATTTCTTTCAAATGGTTTTTAATTTAAATACTTGGGAATTAGTGCATGCCTATTTTTCAAAGACAGTATTTAGTATGAATGTGGAACTAGGTTTGTATCCCATTTAAAGCCTTCGCCAGGGGATTCTGTGAAGTGCACAGAACGTGAAAACAAGGAATCTTTGAAGTGGTTACAATGTATAACTCATGGTTTGTCATTTCAAACCAAATTGGAGTTGGAACAGAGTGTAAATTAAGAGAGACTAGACTTGAGACTGAAGAACTTGAGACTGAAGAACTTGAGACTGAAGGACTTGAGACTGAAGGACTTGAGACTGAAGGACCTTTGATGGAATTTTGATGGAATTTTGATGGACCTTTGATGGACTTGTGACGGACCTTTGACGGACCTTTGATAAACCCAAGACGAACCCGTGATGGACCTACAACAGACCCGCGACGAACCTGCGACAGACCTGCGACAGACCCGCAACGAACCCGTGATGGACCGGCAACGAACCCGCGACGAACCAGCAACAGACCCGCGACGGACCCGCGACGGACCCGCGACAGACCCGCAACAGACCCGCAACAGACCCTCAACGGACCCGCGACGAACCTGCTACGGACACGCGACGAACCTGCGACGGACCCGTGACAGACCCGCGACTAACCCGTGAAAGACCCGCGACGGACCCGCGACAACAACAACTAAGCATGGTATTTTTTTCAAGATCAGTTTCACACTACTTACCCGCCTTCCACTTGTACGTTCCTCTTCTGTGCTATCACAGACTGTTCGCCGTCTGTAAGCCTGGTTGCCTCGGCAACAAACCTTCCAAAAACCTTGTTCTTGACCTTGCGAGGGAACGCCAACAAGTAGTTCCGGCCGTCGACTGAGAAAACTTCAATGGCCGAAGGCTGAAGAATACAAAACAAAAACAAACAAAAAACGATTTTAAGAAATCTTGAAAACCAACAAGCAAAATCGTCTTTATAAATTATTGGGCAACATCAAAGCACATTGAAACTCGTTTACAAATAAGGCCTGTTCTAGAATATGATAATGGGTCTTCAGTGTTGTACAGTGTTGTAAACTAAAACTACCAATGGGAAAATGGTTTAAAATTTATACAATTTAGTAAAATCACAACAAAACATTTAAGGGCTTATTTTAACCAGTTTATGCCGGAATTACTTTAACATCACCGAGCCGAGGTGCATGATTATTTTTAACGAAACTCGATCGAGGCGGGTTTAGGCCGATGGTACCGAGAAGCACACCCACGCATTTTCGGCCTTGCTCGCTGCTGACAGACATTTCCGGCCTTGTTTGTGACGTTTTTATGCGTCATTCATTTTAAATTCTGGAGAAAACTTTGCGTTTATATACGTCCTTCGGCACGAACTGGTTAATGACTAGTTTTTGCTGATTGCAAAAGAAACATGTGATGGTCAAACATGAGATGGTCAAACATTTATTCAACAAATTTCAAGCAAACGATCATGTTTTCAGACACCACATATTTCAGATAACAATTGTATCTTCTGCCATTACATACATGTACAATTTTATAAAATGTGTAAGAACCCAAATTTGCTTAGCATGAAAATTCTTCCTTAAAAAAACCAGGGTTATAAACCAAAATGTTAGTTGATGTTTCAGCTGTTGTTTTGCTTTAAATGAAAAGCATGTGTAGTTTTGGCTGTTTTTGTGCTAAGTGTTACCAACCAGACTTATGCTGCCTAGTACTTGTACTGAAGATGTGTACAAAGTGTCGTTTTTACCTACTGTCGTTTTGAGATATTGTCGTTTTTATATATACCACAGTATTTGTAGGCATATGTGACCGGCTCTACAAAAAGGTGTATTATGTCGCAAAAAAGAAGAAATTGAGTTATATACATGGTTAAAAAGCCCACAACGTAAGCTTTCATTTGGTATATAATAGAGCTCCATCGCCCCTCTCATTTTGAAGATATGACGTGTTTACATATTTATTACTTCCTTGGAAGGCCTGTTGTACCATCCTCCATGGTTGTACTACAACAGAACGATGCACACAAGATGGTATTTTTCCACTTTATTCATCAAAATTAACATTTCTTTAAATGAAACCTAAAACTGTAGGTATTAAAGATGTTATTCATTACCAAAAATAATAATCACATTTTCATGAAATGTTTACCCTCTCAATGTTGAGCGGGCCATTACATGATAGTGCACAGCACGACTTAATACACTTTTTTGTAGAGCCGGTCACATATATAATTTTTTTTTGCAGTTTCCAGTTTATCTTGCCTGGTGAATGAAAACTATTTAAATTGGCAATGAACTTACATGTACTATATCTATTTTGGAAATAAACTTGGTGTATTTGTATAAAAAAAGTGACCTTCCTTGTTTGCTCGGTTACATAAGCAAATTTGTGTGCTTACATGTTTTATAAAATTGGCCCCAGGTTTACCTAAATAAATTAGTAGGTTTACCTAAATAAATTAGTAGGTTTACCTAAATAAATTAGTAGGTTTACCTTAATAAATTAGTAGGTTTACCTAAATAAATTAGTAGGTTCTTGAGTACTCAAGGCCTTAGCTAGAGCTAGAGAGACATGTACACGTACACATACATGTACATGTATTCGTTAATTGTACATTGTACATTTAAATGTATATCATGACACATGTTTCATGAATTTTCGTTGAATTTACTGAGCAAAAGTCTGATTTGGGGTTTAAGTTAAATCAATCCAAAGTAATGATTGAAGATGATGCAAGTCCATGTTAATTTAATAATAATAATAATAAATTACATTAAGTGCTTAATACAATGTTTCTAAGCGCTTAACAAAACAAGGTACATGTACAACGTAAAGTAAACATACATGTACAGCAATAATAATACAATGTACATAATTTTAATAATAACAATAACAGATAATTAGCAACTTACTTTAAACAAAACTGCCCTATAAATTACTATTAAACAAAAGTAATTTAAACTTTCCTTAAAAGACTCTACAGATGGGGATTGACGGATACTAATTGGTAAACTATTCCATAATTCAGGGGCTGCAACAGCACGATCACGGGTATTGGTTCGGGGGCCAGGGCCTATTGGAAATTAGCATGTGTTGTTGACCGAAATAAATGTGATGGAACAATAGGTTTGAGGTCGTTTAAATATGATGGAGCATACCCATGTTTAATTTTGAATACTATCAAAAGGATCTTAAATTAAATGCGAGTTAAAATAGGTAGCCAATGAAGAGATCTAAGAATAGGAGTTATGTGTTCATATTTTCTGGTTTTGGTGATGAGACGGGCTAACATGTTCTGAATACGTTGAAGTGGAGAAATGGTGGAATTCGGTAAGCCAAAGTACAATCCGTTACAATAATCTAAATGAGAAGTCACTCATGAGAATTTCTCTCAAAAAGTGACAATTGTGTAGACATTTTTAATCACGTGACTTGTTTTATAGTGTCTATGTTTCTGCTTTAAATGTTTATGCCGACTGTATTATACAATTCCAAAGACAATCATGCAAAAGCTAACAATACAATAAAAATACATGTGTACAACAATACATGCAAGCAATAAAAAGTAATTACAAAAAAAATTATTAAATAACGGGGACCTAAACATTAGTGTAAATGTGTACATTAATAACAAAAACAAGGTCAGCTTGATAATTGATCAAGTTTTAAACAATGATACTTCCAAAATATGAGAAAGGCAGAAGAAACGATCGAGTCATGCTAATTGGTTAAATATATTTAAATATTTTCAGGAACTTCAAGTTTCTAAACTACATGTTAGTGTTTGAAAAATTGTCCTGTCCTGTTATGTGGCTTTGTGGACACATTTTTATGTCCAAATATTTGATCTTCTTAACAGTAGAGCCACTGTGAGAAAATCTTTTCCGTGTTGGGGCAAACTACCTTGCAATCCTCTACTAAAGTAATCACCTCCACATCCAAAAGTAATGCCACTACCTCATTATTGGTTTCCTTATACTTTCGTTACTTTGTTTATTGGTTCTTACAATAATCCCTTGGTAGTTTTCCCAGGAATGTGAGGACCAATAAACAGGGAAGACCAGGATTATCGAGAAAGTTTTTCCCCATTTTTCACAGTGCTTAATGCGCCACGCGGCCACTAAATACAACGTGAATTCCATCTCAAGAGCTCTGAAAACATACTGACGGTTATAGGTGGGTGATGAATAGCTGATATCAATTTTTGTTCTCATATTCTTAACTTAAATGTTAAGTCATACCGTTATATACCGAATACGTTTATCCAACAACAACAACACCCAGTAGGCAGTCGTGCATGCGTGCGTATACACACAGTACAGCCACGTAAGAGTACAAAATGACAAAATGTCCATGTCGTAAAAAAAATCACCAGTTAGAGAAATCCACCAATGGGAGCGCGACATGCACATTTTGGCCTTTCCTATAGTGGGGGGAAAAAATTCGCAGCCGGCAACCCGCCGGTAATGTTTCAGTTACCGCAATTTTCCAGCATTTCTATACATGTTACATGTTGACAAGCCACTTTACAAAATTGTTCCATTTTAAAGCTCAAAATTTAGCCTTTAGCTGCGACAAACCCTTGGTCAGCTCAGCAAAGTGAGTGATTATTGTTCGTTTACATTTGTATACTGCCTATTAGTAGGAGTTTTGGAGTGATTTGAAGCCAACAATTGTGGATTTTCTGAATGAAAGTTTGCTTGTATTATTACTTGTTATTACTATGTTAACGTTTACATGTATGTGCACTACCTATGCCATTATCTTTGTAACTTGCTCAAAATCTTTACATGCAAGGGCTTTTACTGTTGAGTTATTGTTAATGATTTATTGCTCTTGCTCAAGTATACATGTAGTTTGAAATGATTAGTGTGACATGAGGTACAGGTACCGGTACATGTCACATATATCTGTTCTTGGTATCCTACCATCTTCTATAAATTTCTTTTTATAAATTGAATTGCGATGTTCATTCTCATTATACTCCTCAATTCTCCAATTTTCATCTTCCATTTACCCGTACATCCTTATCCAAAAAAACTATTAAATAAAAGGGACCCAGGCTTTGGAATTCTTTTAATGACAACCTAAAAATGTCAAGATATTTGTTAACCAGTTAAAAAAAAAAAAAAATTAGGCTTGTTGGCTAATTATTGTGATTCCATGTAACTTATTAATTTTTAGGTTTCATATGGTACACATCTTGTACGCTGGCATTTAATGTACGTGTATCCTTGTCTATTGTTTGTTTTGTGTTATACATATAGTAATGTTAAACTTGTATAAGGGGCCCACGATTACAAGCTTTGCTTCTTAGTGGGTCCCTCTACAGTTTCACTTTCTGTATATCAAGAACTTTTTTGTATATTTGCCATAATTAAAATGTGTGACGCTGTGGAAATAATGGAACAATGAACAATGTCAGTGCATGTATTTAGTAGTTTTCTATTTTCCCTTTATATTTAGTCGAACCACAAAAGTGACACCAAAGTGATACCACCAAAGTGACACCAAAGTGATACTAAAAGGACACCAAAGATAAAGACACCATTGCGACACACCATTGTGATTTCACCACTATAATTCACCACCAGTTTGACACCATAACTGCCACCTACAGTAACTTTAACCACAACTTTTTGTTACATGACTCAGTAATTGTCATCGCCTTATTTCCGTCAACCAATAACAGTCAACCAACTTCTGTCACCAGATGCAGTTATGCATACATATATTACTGTTATTTGTCACCCCTACTCCGTCAATTAACCTATCGTCAAGTCATCTGTCAAGTATCGAAGTCAGAACTCTTTCATCAAATTCTTTGTTTAAGTTACGTCATTCAGATTGTTTGTCGTTTCATTAAATAACACTTGAACACGTTCATTGGTGTGTCTCATACGCTGAGTTTTTATTGACAACACAAAAGCAACGATCTGTAGCGTTACAGCCAGCTACACTTCTGCTGGGATTGTTCTGCATTTCAATCAATCGAGTCATGAAGCAAGCTTTGAAGGTAATTTCCAGCACATTTCCCATAGAAAAAACATCAAAAATGAAGAGCATTGCCACAGCAACAACAATCTTAGCCTTTGTGGTAGGCATTTGTAGGTGCAACTGTCTCAATGCCTATACTCCCACTTTTTACTCGACTGAAAACCGTGCCTTGAACGATCATGCTCTGGAAACAAAGATTGTACCTTCTGCTGTGATCTGTGGGCGAGACTGCTCAATGGACCCGCAGTGTGTATCATTCAACTATCATGAAAGCAGCCATCTTTGTGAACTCAACAACCAAACACGAATCCAGAGCCCGTGTGCCTTTGTTTCGAGGCAAGGAAGCATCTACTTTGATGATGACTATGAAACTTCTTTCTTGTCGGTATCCCTTGCTGGCAAGTACTCAAGCTGCCAAATGCTGTTGAGAGCTGGAATGAGCGAGAGTGGCATCTACACCATCTATCCTTCTGGCATGGCTGAGGGCTTACAGGTCTACTGTGACATGGAGACTGATGGAGGAGGCTGGATCATCTTTCAGCGACGTCAAGATGGCTCGGTTGACTTCTACCGCAACTGGACTGACTACCAATCTGGCTTCGGCGATCTCTCTGGCGAGTTCTGGCTAGGGAATGAAGCTCTACGCATCCTGACCAAGACTGGACAATGGCAGCTTAGAGTAGATCTAGTAGACCGGAAGGGCAACACATCTTGGGCAGAGTACGGTGAGTTTAATATCACAGGTGACAAATACACACTCTATGTTGGCTCATACAATGCAAACAGTACAGCAGGTGACTCCCTATCATATCATACAGCAATTCATTTCTCAACATGGGATAATGACAATGACTTGGGTGCCCAAGTCAATTGCGCACAGCTCCTTAAGAACGCATGGTGGTTTGATGGTACACACATGTATGCATGTAGTTACTTTTCTAATCTCAATAGTGAATTTACAAAGCATTCCATTTCAGGATCATATTTAGGCCTACAACAGACATCCTGGTTAACACATAACAAGTTTTTAACACGAAGTGAAATGAAAATAAAGGAAGGCCCATGAATCTTACATCTATTATGAAAACAAATATATTACTCCTGAATACACGGATTTCTTTTTTTCCTTATCAGAAGGATAGAAAAGGGTTGTAAGGATAATTTTTATGAAATTAATTGTAATTATCTTTACAACTAATTTCGTAGTTTTGGTTTTGTTCACTTTATGCTGTTGACAACAACAAAATGAACTTAACACACAACTTAACAAAGCACATACAATAGGCATAACTTATCAGGTTTTTCAACGAAAATTAGCACATGTATGTATTACACTGTATTACACTGTGATCATTCACAAGGCAGTTTCAGGCATTGTAGGGAGATTTGGGGTTGAACATGGCTTAAAGAGTTAAAAATATTTCAGAGTTAATAAAACATTAACAAAAAAACAACATTTCTGTTTTGAAAATTGAATACGAAATTGACTCGAGTGGGGCTTGAACCAGCAACCTCTGGATTGTCGTTCCGGTTCTCTACCAACTGAGCTATCCAACCCTGTGTTGGCAGTTTCCCAAATTAGTCAATATCTTTGTTCGGGAGTCCTAGTCAGAACTGCACCTAGTATGTTTCCCTTGTGTTTGTTAAAAACAAAATTGCACGCGTTTCCTTTAGACATTACACAATGTTATAGTGCAGCTACTATGCAAATACTATAACACAAAAATTGAGTTTGACCCACCTGGGATATTGCGAATACATGTACATGCATTTGGTTATTTAGTTAGTTTTCAGTTCATGTTGTGGGTGTGACTGTTGGGTACAACTTTGCCTTAAATTTCGAATTTTGTGGTCAAAATGTATAAGTCGTGCATAAAATTACATGTAAAATTGCAACAGCTGATAAACACCCAGGTTAATCTTGACACTTTTTTTGTTAAAAAGTGGGAGATGACTAAGATTAGAAGTAATTGTCTTGTGCAACAGAAAAAGTGTAGTATCGCCTTTTACTCAGTTCATGGGGAGTTTTAAAGTATTTTCTTCTGACCCCTCCTTTGTGTTTCTTCTCCCAATCCTGTATGTGTGTGACCCCTTACATGTACATCTATGTTTATTTCTTGTACCACTGTCATTTTGCCTATGCATACGGAAAACGCTCCGTTAGAAACTTCACTCATAATTTTCAACATAGTGTGGAGTCCTTACGGTCTATATATCAACTTATATCGTGGTATTCAGTTGTAACATTTTAAGTAGAATCATTCAGGCAGGATCGCTTTCACACCTTATCATAGTTTTAGCGCTGATAACAATCTTAATTCTCTGGGGCATGCTATGAATTGCCTCTTCAGGAAACCCCAAAATTATGAATGCGGACTGACCAGGGGCCAATTTCATAGAGCTGCTAAGCACACAAATTTGCTTAGCATGAAAATTTGTCCTTGGCAAAAACAAGGTTACAGACCAATTTTTACCTGATCTTTATTGTTCTGGATTGATAATCAGCTTTTTTTTTGCTTAGCATGAAAAACATGTATAATTTTGGCTGGAAACCTGTTTTTAATGAGCAAGACTTTTTGTGCTAAGCAATTTTGTTTGCTTAGCAGCTCCATGAAATTGGGCCCAGGGTATAGGGATGGTCAGGTCAGCTTCTAAAGGGATGTATTCGTAATAAAAGAGATCTTTTCAAGATCAAATTGTCAATTTCTTGTTGTTTAGATATCAGTATGCACATAATTATGTCTGTGAAATTGTCATCAATTAAATCACACAGATAAATTTGTACATGTACATGCATTTGTCAAGTAAACAAAATAAAAAATAATAATAAAAAAATAAAATGATGCAAGTTTGCCAAAGTGCCGTAGACACAATTTTGGATTGTATGATGGTGGTTTTGAGGAGAGCAAATTATAGAAAGGTTCAGTATTCAATGGTCTTTTTTTTTTAAGCATTCTTGTCAGAATGTTGTTAAAAATCAACTCTATTGACAATAGTTTTTTTGTCCATTTGTTAGTTTTGAAGAAACAAATATTTACAGACTTTCTTAGATAGATATTGAGTCATTTCATTAAAGTTGGGTTGTTCAGGCTCGAGGAAAATTTCAATTTTCGTTTTTGAAACAAATTTTGAAGGAAGACTATGTACTGTAAACATACGAATTAGGAGCGAGACACTTCTAAATCAAAATTTGAATTTAATTAATTAATTACTCGCCATTGGCAAAAGAAATTACGTAGGATATCCAATCGAAAGCTCATAACAAATACAATGCTAGAAAATTATCAATTCAATTTGAAAATCACTTTTTAAGGGTGCAACTCTTTAAAAGCACGAACACACCAACTTTAACATACAATAACAAAAAAGATGCGTTTTCATTAAGGCCAAATAACAAAAAATTATAGTTTCTCATCCTCACACGCATTTTTGTGTGTTTGCTGCTGATAAAAATCTGAGTAAATTCTTTTTCATATCAGAACTTCTCTTCTCATCGGAATTTCCTTTTTTCTCCAGTTTTTCATAGTATAGTAAAAAGAAGTGGTCACTAATTATCATCACTTGACAGGACTCTATATAATTCTTCTGTGTTAAAAAAATTTAAAAATGTTTTAAAAAAATTTAAAAAAATTTAAAAAAATTTAAAAAAAAAAGTGCCTGTATCCTCCTTTTTTCGGATGAGAAACTATTTATTTTTACTTGGCCTAATAATTGTCTCGGTTACATATTAGTGTATGAGTGATAGTGCTTTATCAAAGTGAAATATTTAGTTGTGAATATTGTGAGAATTTGTACAAATTAATTGTATTACAGATCACAAGTTTCATCCAATTCAGAAAAATGTTAAGAACCGAAAATAAATATTACCAAACCAAAAAATCAAGTACTACATGTACCAACAAATTATACAATTCATTCATAAATTGTGAAATAGGGGGCATATTTCCTTCCCCTTACAAATTTGTTGGGGGTCGCAATTTTACTGTTCATATTTTTTAAATGATATTGATGATGATGTAAACAGACTTAATTTGATTGTTTTACCCCCAAATTGACAAATTTCTGACTTTGATGAAGCTTGTTAGACAATGTGTTAAACAGAGAAACTGTTAATGTAATTAAGCTTTAACTGCTTGTCGTAATAACTGTTAGACGTCTTAGCAAAGTGTGTAATTAATTTTTAAACAGGTTATCAAACGTAGCCCTAAGTAAAAAAAGACAGATTCCAAAATGTTTTCACTTAAAGCAAATCAAACAATGTAAATCTCAAATCTTGTAATTCGGAAGTCAGTTGAATATTCCTCCAAGCACATTTCAAACAAATAAGCTACAATGATCGTTTGTTTCTGAATGACCACTTCTCAGACAGAATAGCTTCATGTGGCATTTTCTACAAAGTGCCACCCCCCCCCCCCACCCCCAAAAAAAAAAAAAAAAAAAAAAAAAAAGGCAAAATTATTTATTGAGGACAATAGTCCTTTCAGAAATTTAATCTGTTTTTGTGCATCCAATTTTCTGCCGATTCTGCTCAAATTTGGCAAGAAGATAGCCAAAACATGATTGTACATGTAAATCAGGTCCAAAGCTCAGAGCGATAGACTATTTCTGAAAGGAGTATGATTCTCAACAAAAAGTGTTGCAGGTTTTTTCGTGTTTTTTTTCCTGACTTTATTTAAAAATAAGCTCCCGAAATAATTGCAAATTATAGTATTAACCTTAAAATGTAAATAGACCGATTAAGCCTGAATGTAAAATTAATGTGTTTATGATCAATGTGTACTAGTTGTTTAGTGATTCAAGTGTAAAGTCAATATTAAATTAAATTCATTAAGTAAATATTATCTAAACAAAAGCACACAACAATAGCTCAATAGCTCAATAGACACGTGTGTGTGTGCCAGTAAAGAATTTGTTTCCTTTTTACCGAATATTTAAACCACTCTGAAAATAAGCCATTTGCACGTGACCCCGAGTTAAATTTGAATAACATCTGGTACACTGACTTGCTCACACAGCTTGGCAACGTTGAACTTTAAATTCTCCAGACTAAAGACACTGTTGCTATATCACATGATTCGGGGCAAGCTCGAAGGCGTTCAGCACCAAAACATTGTTCACAATGGGTGAGAATGGCACAAAGACACCAGACCATTCCGGAGCTGGGGGTTGCTAGCGTAAGGCTTGCCCCGAATCAGGTGATATAGCAACAGTGTCTTTGGTCTGGAGAATTCAAAGTTCAACAGTGCCAAGCTGTGCGAGCAAGTCAGTGTACCAGATGTTATTCAGATTTAACTCGGGGTCACGCGCAAATGGATTATTAGGCAAAGACAGACGGCTTCATATCTACAATACCCAGTTACAACAAAATAGTAGAAAAAAAACTTGAAGAGTTCAGGTGAAAAAGCCGCTAAATGCCACTTTCATGAAAAAAAAAATTACGATATTAACCAGTTCGCGCCGGGATTATTTTAACATCGCCGAGCCGACGGGCGGGATTATTTTTAACGAAACTCGATCCGAAGCGGGTTCAGGCTGATAGTGCCGGGAAGCACACCCACGCATTTCCGGCCTTGCTCGCTGCTGACATACATTTCCGAACTTGAACTTGGCGTGTTTATGCATCATCCGTTTTGAATTTGGGCAAATTTTTGCGTTTATATACGTCATCCGGCGCGAACTGGTTAAGTGAAAGCTCTCATCAGTGCCTGTATACGATAATCAAATACTTTTCGCCAACTTTCGTGTCTGAAGTCCTCACTTGTTTTAGACCAAACGGTAAAAACAAAAAAATGGGTCTACAAAAAATGCCGAACTGAAACTTCATCAAAAATATAAATATCAAATGTACAATGGTGTGGACATTTTTTGAAACAAAACTGTTAAATTGTAGTTAATAAATTTTGTGTATTTTGATTCAATTTTATCTTTTTCGGTGTTTAAATTTGCCTTAATATGAAAATCAATGATTGATCCAGTTTACACCAGCTGTGCTAAAGATTTAAATGCAAAGATTGGTCTAAAAAACGTTGAATAACTTTAATAATTAATTGCGATTGTTTCAGATGTTTTATGATCCAAAAAAAAAAAAAAAAATTATGTCTGCATCAATCAATGATCTCAGTTATATGAATGTGTATTGAATGTTAAATGTCGTAGATAGTAACAAAAAAAAAGGTCACTAAATGAAGTAATGAAGTAACTGCTGTATTTGAAAAAAAAACACAACCGAAAAACAATCTTTATGGAGAATGAAGGTAAAGAACAAATCACTCAGTTTGATGGTAAATGGTAAAATATTGTACCCACAAGAAAGAAAAAAATGTTTAAAAAGTTTACACAAAAATCATTTATACTGCATAATTGTTGATGTTGGGAAGAATGAAATAAAACATGAATCTTGACCTAACCTTTTGGTTTAACATTTTATTTAATAATTCGTTTTTACTAGGGCATCTGTCGAAAAAAATATAGCTGCAGCAGGCTGTGAAGCCCACGGTGACAAATGTACAAAATCCAGCCGAAGAACCAGTTCCCCCTGGGATTATTTTAACATCGCCGAGCCGAGCTCGACACATAAAACAAATATTCGAAGACCAGCTACAAAAACTGGAATAAGTTTCGAGTTAAAACAGCAAAACTCCCATATAATAAAAACACAAACTAATATTAAACATCAGCAGAAAACTTGTATATTGTGTACAAATGCAAATGTTTTGCTTAATTACTGGTCTGCCCCCCCCCCCAAAAAGAAATTGTCCCCCCAAAAAAACAATATAATAATATAACAATTATGGCATAACTGATTACCTTAGTACTTAACAAATCAAACGAATCACTAAATGACTTTTCTGCCCAAACAAATCACAAAATTTCCCCCCCCCCCCCAACAAAAACCAAACAACCCCACAAAATATATATAAAAAAATACAAAAAAAATTGCATACATGTAACAGATCACCTTAGTACTACATGAAATACCATTACACTTCTATATTTTCCAAGGAAGTAAGCAGGACAAATTCGAGCAAAAGTCAGCATTTAATGGTTGTTGATAAAATATTGATTTTCATCTAATTACTGACCACTGCCACGCTACAATTTTTAATCAACTCTTCTTTTTGGCTGCAACAAGCTTTATACCTTTTATGTCTTCTTTCTAAAACGCTTAACCAATATTGAATTTATGTCACGAACTTGGGTACGCAATATGAAGGGCACATCAGTATCTTCTTTTCTTTTTCTCGTCGGGGATTGATACCACTTAATGAGCTACCATACCAACATGTGAGGAGCTTAATTTGAAGCTATGATTGGTTCCAACCTTTCACTGTGAGACAGTGGCGATGGTACTGCAGTCTTCTTGAAGAAACGCTTAACCAATATTAAATTTATGTCACGAGCTTGGGTACGCAATATGAAGGGCACAATAGTATCTTCTTTTCTTTTCATCGTCGGGGATTGATACCAAATAATGAACTACCATACCAACGGGCCAGGAGCTTAATTTGAAGCTATGATTGGTTCCAACCTTTCACTGTGAGACAGTGGTGATGGTACTGCAGTCTTCTTGAAGAAACGCTTAACCAATATTGAATTTATGTCACGAACTTGGGTACGCAATATGAAGGGCACAATAGTATCTTCTTTTCTTTTCATCGTCGGGGATTGATACCACTTAATGAGCTACCATACCAACATGTGAGGGGCTTAATTTAAAGCCATGAATGGTTCCAACCTTTCACTGTGAGACCAGGGCGATGGTACTGCAGTCTTCTTGATGAAACGCTTAACCAATATTGAATTTATGTCACGAGCTTGGGTACGCAATATGAAGGGCACATCAGTATCTTCTTTTCTTTTCATCATCGGGGATTGATACCACTTATAATGAGCTACCATACCAACATGTGAGGAGCTTAATTTGAAGCTATGATTGGTTCCAACCTTTCACTGCGAGACAGTGGCGATGGTACTGCAGTCTTCTTGATAAAACGCTTAACCAATATTGAATTTATGTCACGAACTTGAGTCGCAATATGTAGAGCACAATAGTATTTTCTTTTCTTTTCATCGTCGGGGATTGATACGACTTAATGATCTACTATACCAATTCGTGAGGAGCTTAATTTGAAGCTATGATTGGTTCCAGCTTTTCACTGCGAGACAGTGGCGATGGTACTGCACAGACAGACCGGTGTTTGACTGTTCACAATTGAGCAACACATTTTATTGCAGTCTACGTACATCTCTGCAAATCCAAGACAAGTCAACGCCCTACCTCTTGTTATGCGACGATTTGTTCTAGGCAAGTCTTAACACCAGGCAGGGAAGTCACTTTGGGACGCAACGTTCAGGCAATCCCTCGTTTGGCTTTTGAAGAAGAAAAATCAGATCAATTTGGCAAAAACTGTGCAGTTGCTTAGATGAAAGAGTAAACCTCCCTTCTTCAAAGTGTATTCTCAGAGGAATTGACACAGTCAAATAAGAGACACTTTTACCTCTTTAATCACAAATATTCACTCTTTTCTGGCAAACTCTCCGCGGGAACAACAATCACCATGCTTAGAATTGCCATGGCATTGACAAGTTTTGCCTTTACAATTGGGCTTTGTTTGAGCACTTGTCGTGTTGGGACTAATTTCATTTTTTACTCGACTGAAAACCGTGCCTTGAACGATCATGCTCTGGAAACGAAGATTGTACCTTCTGCTGTGATCTGTGGGCGAGACTGCTCTATGGACCCGCAGTGTGTATCATTCAACTATCATGGAAGCAGCCATCTTTGTGAACTCAACAACCAAACACGAATCCAGAGCCCATGTGCCTTTGTTTTGAGGCAAGGAAGCATCTACTTTGATGACGACTATGAAACTTCTTTCTTGTCGGTATCCCTTGCTGGCCACTACTCAAGCTGCCAAATGCTGTTGAGAGCTGGAATGTGCGAGAGTGGCATCTACACCATCTATCCTTCTGGCATGGCTGAGGGCTTACAGGTCTACTGTGACATGGAGACTGATGGAGGAGGCTGGATCGTCTTTCAGCGACGTCAAGACGACTCGGTTAACTTCAACCGCAACTGGGATGACTACCAATCTGGCTTCGGCGATCTGTCTGGCGAGTTCTGGCTCGGGAATGAAGCTCTACGCATCCTGACCGAGACTGAACAATGGCAGCTGAGAGTAGATCTAGTAGGCTGGGATGGCAACAAAGCTTGGGCAGAGTACGGTGAGTTTAGTATCACAGGCGACCAATACACACTCAAAGTTGGCTCATACAATGCAGACAGTACAGCAGGTGACTCCCAGGTTGACTCCCTATCATATCATACAGCGAATTATTTCTCAAGTGAAATGAAAATAAAGGAAGGCCCATGAATCTTACATCTATTATGAAAACAAATATATTACTCCTGAATACACGGATTTCTTTCTTTCCTTATCAGAAGGATAGAAAAGGGTTGTAAGGATAATTTTTATGAAATTAATTGTAATTGTCTTTACAACTAATTTCGTAGTTTTAGTTTTGTTCACTTGTAATTGCTGTTAACAAAATTAACTCAACACACAACTTACCACAGCACATACAATAGGCATAACTTGTCAGGTTTTTCAACCCAAATTAGCACATGTATGTAATACACTGTATTACACTGTATTACATTGTATTACATTGTATTACACTGTATTACACTGTATTACACTGTATTACACTGTATTACTTTGTATTACACAGTGATCATTTACAAGGCAGTTTCAGGCATTGCAGGGAAATTTGGGGTTGAACAGGGGTTAAAGAGTTAAAATCTTTCAGAGTTAATAAAACATTAACAAAAAAACAACATTTCTGTTTTAAAAATTGAATACGAAATTGACTCGAGTGGGGCCTGAACCACCAACTTCCGGATTGTCGTACCGGTGCTCTCCAACTGAGCTATTTAACCCTGTGTTGGCAGTTTCCCAAATTAGTCAATATCTTCGTTCGGGGGCGTTAGTCAAAAACAAAAATCTTGTAATTGCCATATCGCCCCTGAACAAAGACGTCAACTAATTTGGAGAACCACCCAAAAAAGATTGGATAGCTCAGTTGGTAGAGCATCGGAACGACCGTCCAGAGATCGTAAAATTTTCAAAATATATTAACTGCACCTAGTATTCTCTCTTGTTTTTACTTGAAGAAAAAAATGTTCTAGTTAAATTGCACACGTTTCCTTTAGACATGACACAATGTCATAGTGCAGCAAATACAAAAATTGTTTTAGAATTTACACCACTGAGATAATGCTTATACATGTACATGCATTCGGTTTTTATTCTTCAGTTGATGTTGTGGGTGTGACTGTTACAATGTAGGTACAACTTTGCCTTAAATTGTGAATTTTCTTGAAAAATATTGAAGGTCGTGAATAAAATTGCACGTACAATTGATAAGTATCCCACTCTAGTACTAAAAACTTAAAGGTGTATGTCAAGTTTGATTTGTTACCAGCGCGACAACAAATACACTACAATCCTTTTTTTCTTGATTTGCTCGCAACATTGTTTTTCACCCAACTGCTAAATGATCAGGAAAACAACATATATTTACTGTAGGAACCAGAAGAGCGCAAAGAACCAAATACAAGTGTGTAGTACCTTGACTCTTTGGATTTTCTACAGTCACAGGTGTAACATTCAATTTGGTGAGACCTAATAAGATACCAGTATATTAAGGCACCATGCATAAGTTTTCACAGTTCCTTCAAATGAGATGCGACAACTTTTGACAAATCCCACATAACAGCTCTTTTGGCATATTCAGGAGCCTCTTTACAAGACACAGGCCAGTCACCACACAGTATAACTAAAAGTTTGCTCTTAAACTTGGCTTCTGCTCTAATTAAAATTGTCATCTTGAGTTGTTACTAATGGCACTGGTGTTCTTCATTATCAGCATGAGTAGACACTTCTTTCATGGTCAATGACTTCAGCACAAAACCGCCCTCAAGCTGTCACAAGTCTTTGTTTCTCAGTTACAGGCTTGAGTGGACAGTTCTGATACTTTTATGGTCGTTGAATTTATCAATATCGTGCAACCACGGAGGCAGGAAGTCTATTGATTATAGTACTTCTAGGTCAGCTTCAGCCTGCTTTAACAACAAATAAAAAATTCTAGATGTAACAAATATCAATGTGGTATACCTCCGAATACATGTAGTTACCATGAAAGCTTCACAGAGCATCACTATGCCAACAAACACTGCTGGCTTTGCTCAACTTGGTTGTGGCAAGTTATATTTAGAACTTAGCAAAATTGTTGGGAAGAAAACAGACCTGCGTCTGCTGGCCAAGCTGTGATGAGCAACACTACCTTTTACTGGTACATGTACAAGCAAAACTGTTGGTTTTGTTGTATTTCCCTCTGCTTGCCTCTTTGTGCTTGATGATTTACAATAGACTCTTAAATTCTATAATTTCCTTCCGATGTTTGCCTGTGCATACCGTCAAGCCAATCAAGAGGAAAAACTGTCGCTTGGTTTTTCATACTTGGATCTAGACCTGTTCATCGGGCACCTGATAGAGTTGCAGTGTTCAGACAGCAATTGGTAGACAACTCTACGTAAAAACTGTCCATATTATAGACATCAACAAAAATAACCAATTGGCTCAACCCGTGCTAGCTGTCCTAATCAACAGTTTGATACCAACATTTTGATTTCACTCCATCAAGGATCTTTCTATTCATGCCTTGGAAACCGCTACTAGATTCAAGATGAGGGCTGCCATAGCAGCATTTCTTCTGACTCTCGTGGTTATCAACATTCACGGTGATTGTTCAAGTCATCTGACAACATATCTTTACTCTGCAAACAACCGACAACTTCAAGATCACAGTTTTTGGAGGAAGAATGCTTCTTCTGCTGTGATCTGTGGGAGAGACTGCTCTATGGACCTGCAGTGTGTATCATTCAACTATCATGGAAGCAGCCATCTTTGTGAACTCAACAACCAAACACGAATCCAGAGCCCATGTGCCTTTGTTTCGAGGCAAGGAAGCATCTACTTTGATGACTATGAAACTTTTTTCTTGTCGGTATCCATTGTTGGCAACTACTCAAGCTGCCAAATGCTGTTGAGAGCTGGAATGAGCAAGAGTGGCATCTACACCATCTATCCTTCTGGCATGGCTGAGGGCTTACAGGTCTACTGTGACATGGAGACTGATGGAGGAGGCTGGATCGTCTTTCAGCGACGTCAAGACGGCTCGGTTGACTTCAACCGCAACTGGGCTGACTACCAATCTGGCTTCGGTGATCTCTGTGGCGAGTTCTGGCTGGGGAATGAAGCTCTACGCATCCTGACTGAGACTGGACAATGGCAGCTGAGAGTAGACCTTAGAGACTGGGAGGGCAACACACCTTGGGCAGAGTACGGTGAGTTTAGTATCACAGGTGACAAATACACACTCAATGTTGGCTCATACAATGCACGCAGTACAGCAGGTGAATCCCTATACAGTCATGGGACACATCATTTCTCAACACGGGATAACGACAATGACTTAAGTACCAGAGTCAATTGCGCAAAGATGATTAAGAGCGCATGGTGGTTCACTGTCTATGCTGGACACTGTTCTACCAAATCCAATCTTAATGGCGAATTTATCACTGAAGGATCATATTTAGGCCTACCAGCGAGAGCCTGGTTCTCACATTACAAGTTTTTAACACGAAGTGAAATGAAAATAAAGGAAGGCCCATGAATCTTACATCTATTATGAAACCAAATATATTACTCCTGAATACACGACTTTCTTTTTTTCTCAGAAGAATAAAAAAGGGTTGTAATGAAAGTTTTTATGAAATTAGTCAATATTCTTGTTCAGGGGCGCTAGTCAGAAACAACAATCCTGTAATTGCCATATCGCCCCCGAACAAAAACATTGACTAATTTGGAGTACCACCAAAACAAGATTGGATAGCTCAGTTGGTAGAGCATCGAAACTGCCGTCCGGAGATCGTTCAATTTTCAAAAATATATTAACTGCACCTAGTATGTTCTCTTGTGTTTATTTAAAGAAAAAAATGTTCTAGTTATTGCACGTGTTTCCTTTAGACATGACACAATGTTATAGTGCAGCAAATACAATAATTGTTTTAGATTTTGCCCCACTGAGATATTGCTTATACATGTACATGCATTCGGTTGTTATTCTGCAGTTCATGTTGTGTGTGTGACTGTTACAATGTAGGTACAACCTTGCCTTAAATTGGGAATTTTCTAGAACAAAATTGAAAGTCGTGCATAAAATTGCACGTAAAATTGATAAGTATTCCACTCTAGTACTAAAAACTTAAAGGTGTATGTCAAGTTTGATTTGTTACCAGCTCGACAAATGTGTTGTTTTTTCATTTTATTTTTCCGGCTATAAAATTATCTAGCTTTGTTGACACATAAAACAAATATTTGAAGACCAGCTACAAAAACTGGAATAAGTTTTGAGTTAAAACAGCAAAACTCCCATGTAATAAAAACACAAACTAATATTAAACATTAGCAGAAAAGTTGTACAATGTGTACAAATTCAAATGTATTGCTAAATTACTGGTCTGCCCCCCCACCCCCCCAAAAAAAATTGTCCCCCTCCACACAAAAAAATATAACAATTATGGCATAACTGATTACCTTAGTAAATAACGAAACAAACGAATCACTAAATGACTGTTCTGCCAAAACAAATCACAAAATTGTCCGCCCCCAAAAAAAAACCCAAATAAAACCCACAAAATATATATAAAAATATCAAAATTATGGCATACATATAACAGATTACCTTAGTACTACATGAAATACCATTAAACTTCTATATTGTCCAAAGAAATAAGCAGGACAAATTCGTGCACAAATCAGCATTTAATGGTTGTTGATAAAATATCGATTCCCATCTAATTACTGACCACTGCCACGCTACAATTTTAAACCAACTCTTCTTCTTGGCTGCAACAAGCTTTATACCTTTTATGTCTTCTTTATAAAATGCTTAACCAATATTGAATTTATGTCATGAACTGGGATACGCAATATGGAGGGCACAATAGTATCTTCTTTTCTTTTCATCGTCGGGGATTGATACCACTTAATGAGCTACCATAGCAAAATGTGAAGGGCTTAAATTGAAGCCATGATTGGTTCCAAACTTTCACTGTGAGACAGTGGCGATGGTACTGCACAGACAGACCGGTGTTTGACTGTTCACAATTGAGCAACACATTTTATTGCAGTCTACGTACATCTCTGCAAATCCAAGACACGTCAACGCTCTACCTATTGTTATGCGACGATTTGTTCTAGGCAAGTCTTAACACCAGCCAGGGAAGTCACTTCGGGACGCAGCGTTCAGGCAATCACTCGTTTGGCTTTTGAAGAAGAAAAATCAGATCAATTTGGAAAAAACTGTGCAGTTGCTTAGATGAAAGAGTAAACCTCCCTTCTTCAAACTGTATTCCCAAAGGAATTGACACAGTCAAATAAGAGACACTTTCTACATCCTTTCTCACAAATCTTTACTCTTTTCTGGCAAACTCTTCCCGGGAACAACAATCACCATGCCTAGAATCGCCATGGCATTGACAAGTTTTGCCTTTACAATTGGGCTTTGTTGGAGCACTCGTCGTGTTGGGACTAAAGTCAGTTTTTACTCGACTGAAAACCGTGCCTTGAACGATCATGCTCTGGAAACAAAGATTGTACCTTCTGCTGTGATCTGTGGGCGAGACTGCTCAATGGACCCGCAGTGTGTATCATTCAACTATCATGAAAGCAGCCGTCTTTGTGAACTCAACAACCAAACGCGAATCCAGAGCCCATGTGCCTTTGTTTCGAGGCAAGGAAGCATCTACTTTGATGATGACTATGAAACTTCTTTCTTGTCGGTATCCCTTGCTGGCAAGTACTCAAGCTGCCAAATGCTATTGAGAGCTGAAATGTGCGGGAGTGGCATCTACACCATCTATCCTTCTGGCATGGCTGAGGGCTTACAGGTCTACTGTGACATGGAGACGGAAGGAGGAGGCTGGATTGTTTTTCAGCGACGTCAAGACGGCTCGGTTGACTTCTACCGCAACTGGACTGACTACCAATCTGGCTTCGGCGATCTATCTGGCGAGTTCTGGCTGGGGAATGAAGCTCTTCGCATCCTGACCGAGACTGGACAATGGCAGCTGAGAGTAGACCTTAGAGACTGGGAGGGCAACACACCTTGGGCAGAGTACGGTGAGTTTAGTATCACAGGTGACAAATACACACTCAATGTTGGCTCATACAATGCAGACAGTACAGCAGGTGACTCCCTATCAGATCATACAGCAATTCATTTCTCAACATGGGATAACGACAATGACTTGATCACTGGAATCAATTGCGCAAAGATGATTGAGAGCGCATGGTGGTTTTATGTCTATGTTGGACAATGTTATACCGATTCTAATCTCAATGGCAAATTTATCACTCAAGGAACATTTTTAGGCCTACCAGCGGAAGCCTGGTCAACACATGAACAGTTTTTAACACGAAGTGAAATGAAAATAAAGGAAGGCCCATGAATCTTACATCTATTATGAAAACAAATATATTACTCCTGAATACACGGCTTTCTTTCTTTCCTCATCCGAAGGATAGAAAAGGGTTGTAAGGATAATTTGTATGAAATTAATTGTAATTATCTTTACAACTAATTTTGTAGTTTTGGTTTTGTTCACTTGTAATTGCTGTTGACAACAAAATAAACTCAACACACAACTTACCACAGCACATACCGGTACAATAGGCATAACTTATCAGGTTGTTCAACCCAAATTAGCACATGTATTACACTGTATTACACTGTGATCATTCACAAGGCAGTTTCAGGCATTGCAGGGAGATTTGGGGTCGAACAGGGGTTAAAGAGTTAAAATCTTTCGGAGCTAATAAAACATTAACAAAAAAACAACATTCTGTTTTGAAAATTGAATACGAAATTGACTCGAGTGGGGCTTGAACCAGCAACCTCCGGATTGTCGTTCCGGTTCTCTACCAACTGAGCTATCCAACCCTGTGTTGGCAGTTTCCCAAATTAGTCAATATCTTTGTTCGGTAGTCCTAGTCAGAAACAAAAATCCTGTAATTGCCATATCGCCCCCGAACAAAGACATCAACTAATTTGGAGAACCACTAACACAAGATTGGATAGCTCAGTTGGTAGAGCATCGGAACGGCCGTTCGGAATTGGTTAAATTTTCTAAAATATATTAACTGCACCTAGTATTCTCTCTTGTGTTTACTTGAAGAAAAAAATGTTCTAGTTAAATTGCACGCGTTTCCTTTAGACATGACACAATGTTATAGTGCAGCAAATACAATAATTGTTTTAGATTTTGCCCCACTGAGATATTGCTTATACTTATACATGTACATGTATGCATTCGGTTGTTATTCTGCAGTTAATGTTGTGGGTGTGACTGTTACAATGTAGGTACAACCTTGCCTTAAATTGTGAATTTTCTGGAAACAAATTGAAAGTCGTGCATGAAATTGCACGTAAAATTGCTAAGTATTCCACTCTAGTACTGAAAACTTAAAGGTGTATGTCAAGTTTGATTTGTTATCAGATTGACAACAAATACACTACAACCCTTTTTCTCTTGATTTGCTCGCAACATCGTTTTTCACCCAACTGCTAAATGATCAGGAAAACAACATATATTTACTGTAGGAACCAGAAGCGCAAAGAACCAAATACAAGTGTGTAGTATCTTGACTCTTCGGATTTGTTACAGTCACAGGTGTAACATTCAATTTGGCGAGACCTAATAAGATACCGGTATATTAAGGCACCATGCTTAAGTTTTCACGGTTCCTTCAAATGAGATGCGACAACTTTTGCCAACTCCCACATAACAGCTCTTTTGGAATATATTCAGGAGCCTCTTTACAAGACACAGGCCAGTCATCACACAGTAACTAAAAGTTTGCTCTTAAACTTGGCTTCTGCTCTAATAAAAATTGTCATCTTGAGTCGTTACTAATGGCAAGTCTCTAGTGGTGTTCTTCATTATCAGCATGAGTAGACACTTCTTTCATGGTCACTGACTTGGTCAAGTTGTCACAAGTCTTTGTTTCTCAGTTACAGGCTTGAGTGGACAGTTCTGATACTTCTATGGTCGCTGAATTTATCAATATCATGCAACCACGGAGGCAGGAAGTCTATTGATTACTTCTAGGTTTGCTTCAGCCTGCTTTAACAAAAAATAAAAAATTCTAGATGTAACAAATATCAATGTGGTATACCTCCGAATACATGTAGTTACCATGAAAGCTTCACAGAGCATCACCATGCCAACAAACACTGCTGGCTTTGCTCAACTTGGTTGTGGCAAGTTATATTTATAACTGAGCAAAATTGTTGGGAAGAAAACAGACCTGCATCTGCTGGCCAAGCTGTGATGAGCAACACTACCTGTTACTGGTACATGTACAAGCAAAACCGTTGGTTTTGTTGTATTTCCCTCTGCTTGCCTCTTTGTGCTTGATGATTTACAATAGAATAGACTCGGTATTTCTATCATTTCCTTCCGATGTTTGCCTGTGCATACCATCGAGCCAATCAAGAGGGAAAACTGTCGCTTGGGGTTTCATTCTTGGATCTAGACCTGTGAATCAGGCACCTGATAGAGTCGCAGTGTTCAGACAGCAATAGGTAGACAACTCTAAGTGAAAACTGTTCATATTATAGACATCAACACAAATAACCAAGTGGCTCAACCCGTGCTAACTGTCCTAATCAACAGTTTGATACCAACAGTTTGATTTCACTCCATCAAGGATCTTTTTATTCATGCCTTTGACACCACTACTAGATTCAAGATGAGGGCTGCCATAGCAGCATTTCTTCTGACCTTCGTGGTAATCAACATTCACGGTGATTGTTCAAATCATTTGACAACATATCTTTACTCTGCAAACAACCGACAACTTCAAGATCACGTTTTTGGGAGGAAGAATGCATCTTCTGCTGTGATCTGTGGGCGAGACTGCTCTATGGACCCGCAGTGTGTATCATTCAACTATCATGGAAGCAGCCATCTTTGTGAACTCAACAACCAAACGCGAATCCACAGCCCATGTGCCCTTGTTTCGAGGCAAGGAAGCATCTACTTTGATGACGACAATGAAACTTCTTTCTTGTCGGTATCCCTTGTTGGCAACTACTCAAGCTGCCAAATGCTGTTGAGAGCTGGAATGTGCGAGAGTGGCATCTACACCATCTATCCTTCTGGCATGGCTGAGGGCTTACAGGTCTACTGTGACATGGAGACTGATGGAGGAGGCTGGATCGTCTTTCAGCGACGTCAAGACGGCTTGGTTGACTTCAACCGCAACTGGACTGACTACCAATCTGGCTTCGGCGATCTATCTGGCGAGTTCTGGCTGGGGAATGAAGCTCTACGCATCCTGACCGAGACTGGACAATGGCAGCTGAGAGTAGATTTTGTACACTGGAATGGCAACACACCTTGGGCAGAGTACGGTGAGTTTAGTATTACAGGTGACAAATACACACTCCATGTTGGCTCATACAATGCAAACAGTACAGCAGGTGACTCCCTATTATATAATACAGCCTCTCTTTTCTCAACATGGGATAACGACAATGACTTGAGCGCCATAATCAATTGCGCACAGGTCCTTAAGGGCGCATGGTGGTTTGTTAGCATTGATCCATGGACATGTAGTTACAATTCTAATCTCAATGGCGAATTTATCACTCTAGGAGCATATTTAGGCCTACAGGGGGGAGCCTGGGAGTCACATTATCAGTTATTAACAGGAAGTGAAATGAAAATAAAGAAAGGCCCATGAATCTTACATCTTATACGAAACCAAATATATTACTCCTGAATACAAGGCTTTCTTTCTTTCTTTATCAGAAGAATAAAAAAGGGTTGTAAGGATAATTTGTATGTAATTAATTGTAATTATCTTTACAATTGATTTTGTTGTTTTGGTTTTGTTCACTTGTAAATGCTGTTGACAACAACAAAATAAACTTAACACACAACTTACCACAGCACATACAATAGGCATAACTTATCAGGTTGTTCAACCCAAATTAGCACATGTATGTATTACACTGTATTACACTGTGATCATTCACAAGGCAGTTGCAGGCATTGCAGGGAGATTTGAGGTTGAACATGGGTTAAAGAGTTAAAATCTTCTGGAGCTAATAAAACATTAACAAAAAAACAACATTTCTGTTTTTAAAATTAAATACGAAATTGACTTGAGTGGGGCCTGAACCACCAACTTCCGGATTGTCATACCGGTGCTCTACCAACTGAGCTATTTAACCCAGTGTTGGCAGTTTCCCAAATTAGTCAATATCTTCGTTCGGGGGTGTTAGTCAAAAACAAAAATCCTGTAATTGCCATATCACCCCTGAACAAAGACATCGACTAATTTGGAGTACCACCAACACAAGATTGGATAGCTCAGATGGTAGAGCATCGGAACGGCCGTCCAGAGATCGTTAAATTTTCAAAATATATTAACTGCACCTAGTATTCTCTCTTGTGTTTACTTGAAGAAAAAAATGTTCTAGTTAAATTCATGCGTTTCCTTTAGACATGACACCATGTTATAGTGCAGCAAATACAATAATTGTTTTCGAGTTTACCCCACTGGGATATTGCTTATACATACATGCATTCGGTTGTTATTCTGCAGTTCATGTTGTGTGTGTGACTGTTATAATGTAGGTACAACCTTGCCTTAAATTGTGAATTTTGTGGTACAAATTCGAAAGTCGTGCATGAAATTGCACGTAAAATTGCTAAGTATCCCACTCTAGTACTAAAAACTGAAAGGTGTATGTCAAGTTTGATTTGTTACCAGCGCGACAACAAATACACTACAACCCTTTTTATCATGATTTGCTCGCAACATCGTTTTACACCCAACTGCTAAATGATCAGTAAAACAACATATATTTACTGTAGGAACCAGAAGCGCAAAGAACCAAATACAAGTGTGTAGTACCTTGACTCTTTGGATTTTCCACAGTCACAGCTGTAACATTCAATTTGGCGAGACCTAATAAGATACTAGTATATTAAGGCACCATGCTTAAGTTTTCACGGTTCCTTCAAATGAGATGCGACAACTTTTGCCAACTCCCACATAACAGCTCTTTTGGAATATATTCAGGAGCCTCTTTACAAGACACAGGCCAGTCACCACACAGTAACTAAAAGTTTGCTCTTAAACTTGGCTTCCACTCTAATAAAAATTGTCATCTTGAGTCGTTACTAATGGCAAGTCTCTAGTGGTGTCCTTCATTATCAGCATGAGTAGACACTTCTTTCATGGTCACTGACTTGGTCAAGTTGTCACAAGTCTTTGTTTCTCAGTTACAGGCTTGAGTGGACAGTTCTGATACTGTTATGGTCGTTGAATTTATCAATATCGTGCAACCACGGAGGCAGGAAGTCTATTGATTACTTCTAGGTTAGCTTCAGCCTGCTTTAACAAAAAAATAATTGTTTTTAGATGTAACAATTGTCAGTGTGGTATACCTCCGAAAAGTTAGCATGAAAGCTTCACAGAGCATCACCATGCCAACAAACGCTGCTGGCTTTGCTCAACTTGGTTGTGGCAAGTTATATTTAGAACTTAGCAAAATTGTTGGGAAGAAAACAGACCTGCGTCTGCTGGCCAAGCTGTGATGAGCAACACTACCTTTTACTGGTACAAGCAAAACTGTGGGTTTTGTTGTATTTCCTTCTGCTTGCCTCTTTGTGCTTGATGATTTACAATAGACTCTGAATTTCTATAATTTCCTTCTGATGTTTGCCTGTACTTTCACCTATATACTTGTTGACACTCATGAGTAGGAGACACTCTCCGCGAGTAAGAGACACTCTCCGCGAGTAAGAGACACTCGCCGCGAGTAGGAGACACTCACCACGAGTAGGAGACACTCGCCGTGAGAAGGAGACACTCGCCGTGAGTAGGAGACACTCGCCGTGAGTAGGAGACACTCGCCGCGAGTAGGAGACACTCGTCGCGAGTAGTGTAGACACTCACCAGGGGTGGAAGACACTCACTGTCAGTAGGAGACATTAGCCGTGAGTAGGAGACACTCGCCGTGAAGTATTAGACACTCAACGTGGGGAGGAGACACTCACAGGGTAGTAGACACTCACAACAATCTGGTTCATGGATGTTCACATTCATCACGACTACTGACACCAGATCACAGCGTAAACACATCTATCCAGCAACAAGTGGACTTCTATAAGAACATCTAAGTATTCTTCTTCAGAGAATGCCAATCTACTTCTGCTGGAAGTGTTCTGTACTTCAATCAATCGAGTCATGAAGCAAGCTTTGAAGGTAATTTCCAGCACATTTCCCATAGAAAAAACATCAACAATGAAGATCATTGCCACAGCAACAACAATCTTAGCCTTTGTGGCCGGCCTTTGTAGTTGCAATTTTCTCAATGCCTGTATTCCCACTTTTTTCTCGGCTGGAAACTTTGCTTTGAACAAACATGCAATAGTAACAAAGATTGTACCATCTGCTGTGATCTGTGGGCGAGACTGCTCAATGGACCCGCAGTGTGTATCCTTCAACTATCATGCAAGCAGCCATCTTTGTGCACTCAACAACTCAACCAGACTCCATGCTGTCAGTGATAACTTCATTGAGCTACAGGGAAGTGTCTACTTTGATACCGACATCAATACCAGTACGTCATCCCCATCGACTCCTTTTGCTGAGAAGTTAAGCTCCTGCCAGATGTTGCTAGGGGCAGGTAAACACGACAGCGGTATCTACACCATCTATCCTTCTGGCATGGCTGAGGGCTTACAGGTCTACTGTGACATGGAGACTGATGGAGGAGGCTGGATCGTCTTTCAGCGACGTCAAGACGGCTCGGTTGACTTCTACCGCAACTGGACTGACTACCAATCTGGCTTCGGCGATCTATCTGGCGAGTTCTAGCTGGGGAATGAAGCTCTACGCATCCTGACCGAGACTGGACAATGGCAGCTGAGAGTAGATCTAGTAGACTGGAATGGAATCACACCTTGGGCAGAGTACGGTGAGTTTAGTATCACAGGTGACAAATACACACTCCATGTTGGCTCATACAATGCAAACAGTACAGCAGGTGACTCCCTATCAGAGTGAGTGAGTGAGTTTGGGGTTTAACGCCGTACCGGCATCAGTGGCCATATTCACGGCGGGAATGTGTACAAATATAAGACAATAGTTAGTAACAAAAAAACAATCAAGTGAACTGTGGAGAATATAAGAACTCGGAGTCAGAAGGAACAATTATCAAAAGAATGAAAAACCATTGTATAGAAGAATAACGATAGACTGATTCTAGGCAGTTTTCCAGGAGAATCCCGTGGAAGGCGGGCCACAGAGGATTCCCCAGACACACGGCACCCTGTCTAAATTTGTCCCGCAAGGCCGGCCGTTTCCCTTGCAGTTTAAGGGCCCGGGCCCCGCCGGTATTTTCACAGGTCCACATACCTCCGGGTGATGAGGGGACAATGGCTCCGAGTGTCTGGTCAACCCCCCATGACCAGTCCCCCAGGACTAGTAGGGCCCCCTGTTTAACTGTCCAGTTAATTATAATATATTAATTGTGTCGATAAAATTTATAGGAAGTGTATGAATAATGTCTGGATTTATTTTGTGAGACTCATCTCAAGGGCAGAGCAAAATCTTGTCTCACCAGGGTGAGCAAACCCTGAGATGAGTCTCAGACCAAAGAAAGACAACTTTATACGGTAAAGAAAGTGTGGAAATTATATTTGTATATGATTTGGAAAACTTATCCCAAGGGCAGAATAACATCTCGTCTCACCTGGGTGAGCAAACCCTGGGAGGAGCCCCAAACTAGAAAAAATATTTGTTATATGAAAAAATATGCAAGTGGGTGATTCACAAAATGTGGTAAAGTTCTGATGATTTTAGGAATGCAATAATGGTATTTAGAGGCATATTGAAAGTATCTTTTAGCGTAGCAGCAAAGAAGTATCGTTGTCTGATTTCAGCTATTTCAACACATTCTACAATAAGGTGGTTCATGGTCAGAGGACTATTACATGAAATACACTGTGGTTGTGGGTCTGCTTTGAGAAGGAAAGCGTGTGTTAATGTTGAGTGGCCTATCCGGCATCTAGTCAGGACAACCTGATCTTGTCGAGATAGATTTCTATAGGGTTGCCAGAAGCCAAGGTGAGGTTGAATGGAGAAAAGTTTGTTGGATGTAAAAGTTGCCCAAGATACTTGCCATAACTGTTTGGTGTAGGAGTGAATAGAATTCCTCAGGTCTGTATAAGGGATGGTACATAGATTTATTGGTAAATCTAATGCTTGTTTAGCTAGAGCGTCTCCCTATCAGAACATACAGCCTATCATTTCTCAACATGGGATAACGACAATGACTTGAACGCCAGAATCTTTGGCGCACAGATCATTAAGGGCGCATGGTGGTTTGTTAGCACTAAGACATCATGTAGTTACCTTTCTAATCTCAATGTCGAATTTATACAAGATTTATATTTAGGCCTTCCACGGGGATCCTGGTCAACACATAACGAGGTTTTAACAGGAAGTGAAATGAAAATAAAGGAAGGCCCATGAATCTTACATCTATTATGAAACCAAGTATATTACTCCTAAATACACGGCTTTCTTTCTTTTTTTATCAGAAGAATAGAAAGGGTTGTAAGGATAATTTGTATGAAATTAATTGTAATTATCATTACAACTAATTTCGTAGTTTTGGTTTTGTTCACTTGTAAATGCTGTTGACAACAACAAAATGAACTTAACACACAACTTACCACAGCATATACAATAGGTATAACTTATCAGGTTTTTCAACCCAAATAAGCACATGTATGTATTACACTGTATTACTTTGTATTACATGTACATTGTAATACACTGTGATCATTAGGCAGTTTCAGGCATTGCAGGGAAATTTGGGGTTGAACAGGGGTTAAAGAGTTAAAATCTTTCGGAGTTAATAAAACATTAACAAAAAAACAACATTTCTGTTTTAAAAATTGAATACGAAATTGACTCGAGTGGGGATTGAACCACCAACTTCCGGATTGTCGTACCGGTGCTCTACCAACTGAGCAATTTAACCCTGTGTAGGCAGTTTCCCAAATTAGTCAATATCTTTGTTCAGGGGCGCTAGTCAGAAACAACAATCCTGTAATTGCCATATCGCCCCCGAACAAAGACATCGACTAATTTGGAGAACCACCAAAACAAGATTGGATAGCTCAGTTGGTAGAGCATCGGAACGGCCGTCAAGAGATCATAAAATTTTCAAAATATATTAACTGCACCTAGTATTCTCTCTTGTTTTTACTTGAAGAAAAAAATGTTCTAGTTAAATTGCACGCGTTTCTTTTAGACATGACACAATGTCATAGTGCAGCAAATACAATAATTGTTTTAGAGTTTACCCCACTGAGATAATGCTTATACATGTACATGCATTCGGTTGTTATTCTGCAGTTAATGTTGTGGGTGTGACTGTCACGATGTAGGTACAACTTTGCCTTAAATTGTGAATTTTGTGGTACAAATTCGAAAGTCGTGCATGAAATTGCACGTACAATTGATAAGTATCCCACTCTAGTACTAAAAACTTAAAGGTGTATGTCAAGTTTGATTTGTTATCAGCGCGACAACAAATACACTACAACCCTTTTTATCATGATTTGCTCGCAACATCGTTTTACACCCAACTGCTAAATGATCAGGAAAACAACATATATTTACTGTAGGAACCAGAAGCGCAAAGAACCAAATACAAGTGTGTAGTACCTTGACTCTTTGGATTTTCTACAGTTACAGGTGTAACATTCAATTTGGTGAGACCTAATAAGATACCAGTATATTAAGGCACCATGCATAAGTTTTCACAGTTCCTTCAAATGAGATGCGACAACTTTTGCCAACTCCCACATAACAGCTCTTTTGGCATATTCAGGAGCCTCTTTACAAGACACAGGCCAGTCACCACACAGTAACTAAAAGTTTTCTCTTAAACTTGGCTTCTGCTCTAATTAAAATTGTCATCTTGAGTCGTTACTAATGGCAAGTCTCTAGTGGTGTTCTACATTATCAGCATGAGTAGACACTTCTTTCATGGTCACTGACTTCAGCACAAAACCGCCCTCAAGCTGTCACAAGTCTTTGTTCCTCAGTTTCAGGCTTGAGTGGACAGTTCTGATACTTTTATGGTCGCTGAATTTATCAATATCGTGCAACCACGGGAGCAGGAAGTCTATTGATTACTTCTAGGTTAGCTTCAGCCTGCTTTAACAAAAAATTAAAAATTCTAGATGTAACAAATGTCAATGTGGTATACCTACGAATAGTTACCATGAAAGCTTCACAGAGCATCACCATGCCAACAAACATTGCTGGCTTTGCTCAACTTGGTTGTGGCAAGTTATATTTAGAACTTAGCAAAATTGTTGGGAAGAAAACAGACCTGCGTCTGCTGGCCAAGCTGTGATGAGCAACACTACCTTTTACTGGTACATGTACAAGCAAAACCGTTGGTTTTGTTGTATTTCCCTCTGCTTGCCTCTTTGTGCTTGATGATTTACAATAGAGACTCTGTATTTCTATCTTTTCCTTCTGATGTTTGCCTGTGCATACCGTCAAGCCAATCAAGAGGAAAAACTGTCCCTTGGTTTTTCATACTTAGATCTAGACCTGTTCATCGGGCACCTGATAGAGTCGCAGTGTTCAGACAGCAATTGGTAGACAACTCTACGTAAAAATTGTCCATATTATAGACATCAACACAAATAACCAAGTGGCTCAACCAGTGCTAGCTGTCCTAATCAACAGTTTGATACCAACAGTTTGATTTCACTCCATCAAGGATCTTTCTATTCATGCCTTGGAAACCGCTACTAGATTCAAGATGAGGGCTGCCATAGCAGCATTTCTTCTGACTCTCGTGGTTATCAACATTCACGGTGATTGTTCAAGTCATCTGACAACATATCTTTACTCTGTAAACAACCGACAACTTCAAGATCACGTTTTTTGGAGGAAGAATGCTTCTTCTGCTGTGATCTGTGGGCGAGACTGCTCTATGGACCCGCAGTGTGTATCATTCAACTATCATGGAAGCAGCTATCTTTGTGAACTCAACAACCAAACGCGAATCCAAAGCCCATGTGCCTTTGTTTCGAGGCAAGGAAGCATCTACTTTGATGACTATGAAACTTCTTTCTTGTCGGTATCCATTGCTGGCAACTACTCAAGCTGCCAAATGCTGTTCAGAGCAGGAATACGCGAGAGTGGCATCTACACCATCTATCCTTCTGGCATGGCTGAGGGCTTACAGGTCTACTGTGACATGGAGACTGATGAAGGAGGCTGGATCGTCTTTCAGCGACGTCGAGATGGCTCGGTTGACTTTTACCGCAACTGGGCTGACTACCAATCTGGCTTCGGTGATCTCTGTGGCGAGTTCTGGCTGGGGAATGAAGCTCTTCGCATCCTGACCGAGACTGGACAATGGCAGCTGAGAGTAGACCTTAGAGACTGGGAGGGCAACACACCTTGGGCAGAGTACGGTGAGTTTAGTATCACAGGTGACAAATACACACTTAATGTTGGCTCATACAATAAACGCAGTACAGCAGGTGATTCCCTATACCGTCATGGGACACATCATTTCTCAACACGGGATAACGACAATGACTTAAGTACCAGAGTCAATTGCGCAACGATGTATAAGAGTGCATGGTGGATTGTTGTCTATGGTGAATACTGTTATAACAAATGTAATCTCAATGGCGAATTTATCACTGAAGGAGCATATTTAGGCCTACGAGCGAGAGACTGGGAATCACATCACGAGTTATTAACAGGAAGTGAAATGAAAATAAAAGAAGGCCCATGAATCTTACATCTATTATGAAACCAAATATATTACTCCTAAATACACGGCTTTCTTTCTTTTTTTATCAGAAGGATAGAAAAGGGTTGTAAGGATAATTTGTATGAAATTAATTGTAATTATCATTACAACTAATTTCGTAGTTTTGGTTTTGTTCACTTGTAAATGCTGTTGACAACAAAATGAACTTAACACACAACTTACCACAGCATATACAATAGGTATAACTTATCAGGTTTTTCAACCCAAATAAGCACATGTATGTATTACACTGTATTACTTTGTATCACACTGTATTACACTGTGATCATTCACAATGCAGTTGCAGGCATTGCAGGGAGATTTGGGGTTGAATATGGGTTAAAGAGTTAAAATCTTTCGGAGCTAATAAAACATTAACAAAAAAACAACATTTCTGTTTTTAAAATTAAATACGAAATTGACTTGAGTGGGGCCTGAACCACCAACTTCCGGATTGTCATACCGGTGCTCTACCAACTGGACTATTTAACCCAGTCTTGGCAGTTTCCCTAATTAGTCAATATCTTTGTTAGGGGCGCTAGTCAGAAACAACAATCCTGTAATTGCCATATCGCCCCCAAACAAAAACATCGACTAATTTGGAGAACCACTAACACAAGATTTGATAGCTCAGTTGGTAGAGCATCAAAACGGCCGTCCAGAGATCGTTAAATTTTCAAAAATATATTAACTGCACCTAGTATGTTTCCCTTGTGTTTGTTAAAAACAAAATAGTTCTAGTTAAATTGCACACGTTTCCTTTTAGACATGACACAATGTCATAGTGCAGCTACTATGCAAATACTATAACAACAACAAAATGAGTTTGCCCCAACTGGGATATCACGAATACATGTACATGCGTTTGGTTATTTAGTTAGTTTTCAGTTCATGCTGTGGGTGTGACTGTTAGGTAGAACTTTTACTTAAATTGTGAATTTTGTGGTCAAAATTTGAAAGTCGTGCATGAAATTACATGTAAAATTGCAACAGCTGATAAACACCCAGGTTGATCTTGACACTTTTTGTTAAAAAGTGGGAGATGACTAAGATTAGAAGTAATTGTCTTGAGCAACAGAAAAGGTGTAGTATCGCCTTTTACTCAGTTCATGAGGAGTTTTGAAGTATTTTCTTCTGATCCCTCCTTTGTGTTTCTTCTCCCAATCCTGTATGTCTGTGCGATCCCTTATGTTTATTTCTTGTACCACTGTCTTTTTGCCTATGCATTAGAAAAACACTCTATTAGAAAATTCACTCATAATTTTCAACATATTGTGGAGTCCTTACGGTATTTATATCAACTTATATCACGGTATTCAGTTGTAAAACTTTAGGTAGAATCATTCAGGTAGGATCGCTTTCACACCTTATCATAGTATTAGCGCTGATAACAATCCTAACCCTCTGGGGCATGCTATGAATTGCCTCTTCAGAAAACCCCCAAATTATTACGAATGCGGACCCGACCAGAATATACATGTACTTAGGGTTGGTGAGGTCAGCTTCTAAAGGGATGTATTCGTAATGGAAAAGATCTTTTCAAAATGTCACTTCTTGTTGTTTAGATATCAGTATGCACATAATTATGTCTGTGAAATTGTCATCAATTAAATCATACAGATGAATTTGTACATGTACATGCATTTGTTAAATAAAAATTAAAAAAAAAAATTAAAAAAAATTAAAAAAAAAAAATTAAAAAAATTAGGCAAGTTTGCCATAGTGCAATAGACACAATTTTGGATTGTATGATGGTGGTTTTGAGGACAGCAAATTCTGGAAAGGTTCAGTATGCAATGGTGTTCTTTTTAAGCATTCTTGTCAAAATGTTGTTAAAAATCAAATCTATTAACAATAGTTCTTTTGTCGATTTGTTAGTATTGAAGAAACAAATATTTACAGACTTTCTTAGATAGATATTGAGTCATTTCATTAAAGTTGGGTTGTTCGTGCTCGAGGAAAATTTCAATTTTCTTTTCTGAACAAATTTTGAACGAAGACTATGTACTGTAAACATACCGGTACGAATTAGGAGCGAGACACTTCTAAATCAAAATTTGAATTTAATAAATTAATTACTCGCCATTGGCAAAAGAAATTACGTAGGATGTCTCATTCGAAAGCTCATAACAAATACAATGCTAGAAAATTATCAATTCAATTTGAAAATCTTTTTTTAAGGGTGTAACTCTCTAAAAAGCACGGACATACCAACTTTAACATACAATAACAACAAAGTTTTGTTTTTTATTAAGGCCAAATAAAAAAAAAATTATAGTTCTCATCCTCACACGAATTTTTGTGCGTTTGCTGCTGATAAAAATCTGAGTAAATTTTTTTTCATATCAGAACTTCTCTTCTCATCGGAATTTCCTTTTTTCCCCAGTTTTTCATAGTATAGTAAAAAGAAGTGGTCACTAATTATCATCACTTGACAGGACTCTATATAATTCTTCTGTGTTAAAAAAATAAAGAAATATTCAAAAAAAAAAAAAAAAAAAAAATAAAAAAAAAATAAAAAAATAAAAATAAAAAAGTGCCTGTATCCTCCTTTCTCCGGATGAGAAACTATTTATTTTTACTTGGCCTAATAATTGTCTCGGTTACATATTAGTGTATGAGTGATAGTGCTTTATCGAAGTTAAATATTTAGTTGTGAATATTGTGAGAATTTGTACAAATTAATTGTATTACAGATCACAAGTTTCATCCAATTCAGAAAAATGTTAAGAACCGAAAAATAAATATTACCAAACCAAAAAATCAAATACTACATGTACCATCAAATTATACATTTCATTCATAAATTGTGAAATAGGGTACAGATTTCTTTCTCCTTACACATTTTTTGGGGCCGCAATTCTACTGTTTAAATTTGTTTAATGATATTGATGATGACGTAAACAGACTTAATTTGATTGTTTTACCCAAAAATTGACAAATTTCTGACTTTGATGAAGCTTGTTAGACAATGTGTTAAACAGAGAAACTGTTAATGTAATTAAGCTTTAACTACTTGTTGTAATAACTGTAAGACGTCTTAGCAAAGTGTGTAATTAATTTTTAAACAGGTTATCAAATGTATCCCTAAAGTAAAAATGTTTTCACTTAAAACAAATCAAACCATGTAAATCTCATATCTTGTGATTCGGAAGTCAGTTGAATATTCGTCCAAGCACATTTCAAACAAATAAGCTATATTGATCGTTTGTTTCTGAATGACAACTTGTCAGACGGAATAGCTTCATGTGGCATTTTCTACAGGGTGCCCCCCCACCAAAACAAACCGGGAAAAAAACCGGAAAAAAACAAAAACAAAGGCAAAATTATTTATTGAGGACAATAGTCCTTTCAGAAATTTAATCTGTTTTTGTGCATCCAATTTTCTGCCGATTCTGCTCAAATTTGGCAAGAAGATAGCCAAAACATGATTGTACATGTAACTCAGGTCCAAAGCTCACAGTCATAGACTATTTCTGAAAGGAGTATGATTCTCAACAAAAAGTGTTGAAGTTTTTTTCGGTTTTTTTTCCCTGACTTTATTAAAAAATAAGCTCCCGAAATAATTGCAAATTATACTATTAACCTTACAATGTAAATAGACCGATTAAGCCTGAATGTAAAATTAATGTGTTTATGATCAATGTGTACTAGTTGTTTGGTGATTCAAGTGTAAAGTGAATACTAATTTAAATCAATCATTAAGTAAATATTATCTAAACAAAAGCACAGAACAATAGCTCAATAGACACGTGTGTGTGCCAGTAAAGAATTTGTTTCCTTTTTACCGAATATTTAAACCACTCTGAAAATATTAAACCATTTGCACGTGACCCCGAGTTAAATCTGGTACACTGACTTGCTCACACAGCTTGGCACCGTTAAACTTTATATTCTTCAGACCAAAGACACTGTTGCCATATCACATGATTCGGGGCAAGCTCTTGCATAGTTACGTAGAAGACGTTCAGCACTAATATATTGTTCACAATGGATGAGAATGGCACAAAGGGTTTGGAGCTGGGGGTTGCTAGCGTAAGGCTTGCCCCGAATCACGTGATATAGCAACAGTGTCTTTGGTCTGGAGAATTCATAGTTCAACAGTGCCAAGCTGTGCGAGCAAGTCAGTGTACCAGATGTTATTCAGATTTAACTCGGGGTCACGCACAAATGGCTTATTGGGCAAAGACAGACGGCATCATATCTACAATACCCAGTTACAACAAAATAGTAGACAAAAAACTTGAAGAGTTCAGGTGAAAAAGCCGCTAAATGCCGCTTCCATGAAGAAGAAAAAATTACGATATAAAGTGAAAACTCTCATCAGTGCCTGTATACGATAATCAAATACTTTTTGCCGGCTTTTGTGTCTGAAGTCTTCACTTGTTTTAGACCAAACGGTAAAAAAACCAAAAAAACTGGGTCTACAAAAAATGCCGAACTGAAACTTCATCCAAAATATAAATATCAAATGTACAACGGTGTGGACAAAATTTAAAACAAAACTGTTAAATTGTAGTTAGTAAATTTGGTGTGTTTTAATTCAATTTTATCTTTTTCGGTGTTTAAATTTGCCTTAATATGAAAATCAATGATTGATCCAGTTTACACCAGCTGTGCTAAAGATTTAAATGCAAAGATTGGTCTAAAAAACGTTGAATAACTTGAATAATTAATTGCGATTGTTTCAGATGTTTTATGATCCCAAAAAAATTTAAAAAAATTCTGTCTGCATCAATCAATGATCTCAGTTATATGAATGTGTATTAAATGTTAAATGTCGTAGATAGTAACAAAAAAAAAGGTCACTAAATGAAGTAACAGAGTATTTGCTGTATTTAAAAAAAAACACAACCGAAAAACAATCTTTATGGAAAATGAAGGTAAAGAACAAATCATTCAGTTTAATGAGTTTGCGATTTGAACGATAAATGGTAAAAGTTTGGTCGAAACATTTTTAATGCAATATTTTAAAACACACATACAAAATGTATCATAAGAAAGAACAAATTGTTAAAAAAGTATATAAAAAAATCAGTTACACTGCATAATTTGGATGTTGGGAAGAATGAAATAAAACATGGATCTTGACCTAACCTTTTGGTTTAACATTTTATTTAATAATTCGTTTTTATATTTACTAGGGCATCTGTCGAAAAAAATCTAGCTGCAGCAGGCTGTGAAGCTCACGGTGAAAAACGTACAAAATTCGGCCGATTAACAATCCGACTATGAAATTATCCCTCCACCATTCAAATCAAATCCCACAGGAATCCCACTAACCTGCAGGAGGTAGCGTCTCTTGTGGACCTCTCGGATGTCCTTGTACGCAAACTTGCTACAGGTTCTCTTCTGGTAGCTTCTCTGACTCCGCGAGGCTCTCGGAATGATCGGGTCTTGATGTCTACATCGTCGTAAAATGGTTACAAAACTTGATCATCACATGCACACTTGTTTTTTTATTTAAAGTAAAGTAACAAATAACGCAGATTGAACTCCAAACGTTGGTGATCGCCTGAATTTTTTTTAACTTTTGATATAAACAGCACCAAATACGCAAACTTTAAGGTACCATTTGCAGATATCGAAATTGTTTACTACCGAATTGTCAAGGAATTTCTTACTTATTTGAAAGTAAAAAATGATTCTAAGCATCCAGCAAAATGATTGCGCTAGATATCCTGTAAAATGTCATTTAAAAAAAAGAACAGCAAGAACGACTGCCCGACGTCGGTTAAAAACCGAACGCCTTTTTCCTTCTTTTTTTCTGCATCCATGATTGTAAAACTTTGAACAGGTCAATTAAACAAGATTTATTATAAAATACAACACACCACCCATTTCTAATAATTCCAGCAATTCCAGCGTCAAAAAAAAAGATGATTTAACTTACTGTGCAGGAACAGCATCAATGTCGCAGATCTCGCGGGAGCTGAGTAACGTGAATCCATCAACAATGTAGAAATGCTCCTTGCAGAACAGCAGCAATCCCTCGCTGGTGTCCAAGCCCTGGATACGGGCGCAGCGGAACATGTGACGAATCTGGTTACCATTAGAACAGCATACAAATTGTTCCTGAAATCTTAGCACTGAAACGTATTTGTTGACAATGTCTAGAGAGGTTGAACAAAGGATAAGAAATCCCGCTCCTGACACCAAATCCCGCTCCTGACACCAAATCCCGCCCCTGACACCAAATCCCGCCCCTGACACCAAATCCCGCCCCTGATACCAAATCCCGCCCGGCACCAAATCCAGCCCCTGACACCAAATCCTGCCCCTGACACCCAAACCCGCCCCTGACACCAACTCCTACTTGTCAGACCAGGTCCCATTCTTCTGACACAGGATCCCACTTCTGACACCAATCCCATATCTTGTAAATGTACATTGCTCAGCCAACTTGAGCTATCTATGCTGCATATCCTGTAAATTCAGACTCTACCTTCTCTCCTTCCTCCATGAGTCGCAGTATCATCTGATTGTCCGTCTTTGGTTCCTCTGGTTTGTCCACCGGCGTTTCGATATCTGGGGTCTCGCTGTCTTCCCACTCCTTGTCTTGCCTGAAGTTGCCTTGCTTGGTCACGAGAGAGGACGGACACAGACCTAGACACGGTAATATAAACCAAGTAAAACTGACTGCAGCAGAAGTTGAACCCACAACCTCAAAATCACCATACCGGTGCCTACCGATTGAGTTATCCAATCTGTAAAAGATTTTTTTTCCATTTTTCATCCCAAGAATGAAATTTGTCTTACCTTCCCTAGTGCCTGCTTCTTCCTCAATCCCATCCATTGATATGTCAGTGTCTATCACCGGTTCCGCCACAGGTCCCTCCCCTCTATCCAGCAAGCTCCGCCCTCTCTGTCGCAGCCAGAATCTCCGGCTGTCAAAACTTATCGGCTTGCGGACTTTTGATGGCTTCTTAGAAAGAGGAAAAAACACCAAATAATAAACATCAACATACAAATTCAAGAGAACTTCCTTAAAGCAACTTCACAATTATTACCCCTGTTCATTCAAGCCACTCACATTGTCCAGAGTGTCAAAGTCCTCCCGATGCGGGTAGTCGACATAAAACATGTCATTCTTCAGCATCTTCTTTCTCATCCTACAAGGCCCTTCAGTCATGTCCAAGATCCACTTGTCCAACTCCGAGCCGCATGGCGGGCCCCAGAGACCCCTCTCCCGGGTCAGTTCCATTTCCATCTGGGACCACTCCTCTGTGATGTACCGCTGCAGATGCTGTTGGCTCTGGAAAAGAAAGAAAAAATTGTGGATTGAGAAAATTACTGCTACGCTGACCCCCAAATTTCATGTCAGACACCGGATCCCACTTCTGACACCGGATCCCACTTCTGACACCGAATCCCACATCTGACACCGTATCCCACTTCTGACACCGTATCCCACTTCTGACACCGGATCCCACTTCTGACACCGGATCCCACTTCTGACACCGATATAGACCCCACCATCCTTCTCTTAGTTGCCACCACTCACCTCTTGGTGCTGGTTGAACTGCAACTCCACCAGGTCTCTGGCAATGGAGAGGTGAGTGAACGTCCACATGCTAGCCTCTTGGATGGACAGCTGGTTGTACTTGAAGGATGCGCTCTCCCGCTTGCTCTTCCGACTTGAGGACAAGAGCTGGAAGCTGGTGCTCACTTTACTTGATAACCGCTGCAACAAAATGCAAGGTTTTAAAAAAAATCAAGCAATCCGAACAGAAAAAAGGTTTAATTGTAGATTGGATACGGTGGGCAGAATCTTACCGAGGAAACCTGTTGCTCACGAACTGTGTTCTTCCTCTCTGCTGTGATGTAGCCATTCCACACCTTAGAAGCAGTCTCACTCATGGAAGATCTACAATTTCGGAAAATAAATAAAAAAATTGAAAGTTTTTTTAATGTTATTAAATTCATTAATTAGAAAAGGTCAAGTGTAGTTTTTGGTGAAACTCATTTGTGTCCGTTTTCACTGTGAATTCTACGACACAATATTTAAGAAATGAAAAGTTTTAATTGATAAAATATCAACACATCCAGTTAAAACCTTGTACCTTGCAATTTTAAGATCCACTGATACAGCACCTTTTGTTCCGGCATTACTGAAAATAAACAAAATACAATTGAAAACCTACGCATAAAAAGAAAATATATATACCAAATTAATCAATCAAATAAAATCAATAAAACTTATTTTAAAAGGAATGACAAAAGCTTAACTCAATGAGAAAAAGACTTACGAGTTCGGTAATGTGACTTTGAAGATTTCCTCAATAAACTGCAGAGAAAAGAAAAAAGAAAAAAACAATTCTCAAATTTCCTTAACTAATGCACATTTCCGAAACAATAATTTCAAACAGGTTACAAAAATCATTAAGACAGAGTGCAATGTTAAAAAGAAATTGCGCTACTTTAAAGGGATCATATACGTTTGGTAATTGGAACCCACTGTTTGTTTCAATCCTATATAGTTATAGATATATACCATAAAACTAACCTGTAAAAATTTCATTTCAAAAGGTGGTAGCGATTTTGAGATATTGCCGAAAATCTGAAGCGGTTATGTCCACGCGGGAAGAATAATCTGCATTGGAATACCCAATCTGAGAAACGTCACTGCAGTAACGCTTCTCAGATTCAATTTTTTTTGGGATAAAAAGTGATATCTTTTTTCATAACCGCAGTACTTCGAAGTGAAAAGTTTATTAAAATGCATTACACTATCCAAAGCTGCTGTACTTCTTACTAAGTAAGTTTCTATTGCCATTAATTTTTGGAGTAATTACCAAACGTATACGATCCCTTTAAGATGCCCCAGATTATTTGTCATTCATTAAACAGAGCCATTAAAGAGGCTCCTCATACGAAACTAACAGTGTGCAAATGTCCCGACGCTGCAGCCAAAGCATTACCCCACCTGTTTTTTGTTCGAGACGAGTTCCTCCCAGACTTTACGCGAAGCATTGCGAACCAGCAGTTGACCCTCGCGAACGTGGGTACTCTCGTGCTCTGGACAATCCCCCTCAGAATGACCCCCAGGGGACATGGGATCCACGTGCCACTGGGTGGTGCGATTCAGCTCCGTGGATTGACAGTGTAAGCACATCCCTCCAGCGCTGACATATTTGGGAGAAAGGAAATTAGTTTCAAAATTTGAAAATGAGCACTAATGATGTGCCAACCCGACTCGAAAACGACCGTCGGTTTTTCTATTATTTCAGTCGGGTCGGTATCGGCTTTCCGCTTGAAAACGCAATTAATTGGAAACATTATTAATAATAATAATAATAATAATGTATTTATAAAGCGCTTTCACAAGATAGATCAAAGCGGTGTGGAGGTTAACCTATTCAAAGTGACTAAAGAAATTGGCAGACAAGGCTCGAACCTGGGACCTCCGGAATACCGGACCGGCGCTCTACCAACTGAGCTGTCTTGCCCTATGTTGGCAGTCTCCCAAATTGTCAGTATTTTTGTTCGAGGGCGCTAGTCAGAAGTCATAAACACCAGAATGCCGTGTGGCCAGGGATCGCGCCAAATTTTACGATACAACCTGGGAAGCGACATTGTGGAGATCACTCAGTGAGGATACGACTTTTTATCTTATAATACACAAATAAACCACAAGGGAAACTGACTCGATAAATTTGCATAAATTCCAAAGTGAACAAAGAAATTGGCAAGGCTGGACCTTTTAATGAGGTTCACGTCTACCAAAAAAAAAAAAGTCTGGTCCCTTGGATGTACGTAAACCTAAACTCAAATGCTCGGGGAACCAGACCAAGATGGCCGTACCTGAGATCATCAGTCAAACTGAACAGCAGATGGCAGAGACAGATGCCGAACTCCTGCTCCGAGTTGCTGGACCCAAACAGCAAGGTGCGGTTTTCCCTGATCTGACGCAAGGATTCCAGCAACGAGTACTGGTCTGTAGCACAAAGATCAAGACCCAAGAAAAGTTTGTTAGCTTTCAACAACGGCGGTACACCCAGAACGTTTATTTACTTCAACTAGTGTGATGCCCATTCAAAATGTGCCTGTTCTGAACAGGCAAATTACTTGGCCTCCGGGAGACCCACAAACGTGGCGGTATCGAGTGATTGGAATAGCAGCAGTGTGCGGCAGAGTTGTATTCGAGTCCATGCAAGTCCAGTCACAAGTCCAGTCACAAGTCCAGTCACAAGTCCAGTCACAAGTCCAGTCACAAGTCCAGTCACAAGTCCAGTCACAAGTCCAGTCACAAGTCCAGTCACAAGTCCAGTCACAAGTCCAGTCACAAGTCCAGTCACAAGTCCAGTCACAAGTCCAGTCACAAGTCCAGTCACAAGTCCAGTCTCAAGTCCAGTCACAAGTCCAGTCTCAAGTCCAGTCACAAGTCCAGTCACAAGTCCAGTCACAAGTCTTTTCATAAAGCCAGTCGCAAGTAACTGGTTGAACAATGACAAAGGAATGCTTTTGTTAACAGTTCATATGAACAGCTAGTGACTTGACTTGAGACTAAAGGACTTGTGATGGACTCACAGGGACCTGTGATGGACTCGCAGGGACCTGTGATGGACTTGCAGGGACCTGTTATGGACTTGCAGGGACCTGTGGGGACTTGCGGGGACCTGTGGGGACTTGCAGGGACTCGAATACAACTGTGCCGCGCGACAGTCTATACCGCCACATTTGCGGGTCTAGGGCTCTTATATTGCTGCTTTTTGGGAAGCTCATCCAAACAACTTCGCACTTGACACTTGGCACTTGACACCTGCCGATTTACAACTTTATATCGTGCCCGGTTTGGAAGATAATCAAAATTCGGACAGAGAGACACATGCACAGAGAGTCCCGGAATTAGATAGATCTCCAGCGATCGATTTTGTTGGACTAATGAATAATGTTGTTGTGTGCTCCGGATGAAGGACATAATGGCACTTTCTTCCTTATGCATCATACGTCGAAAGGACCCAATGATTTGCTGTATTACAGGGCCACAAACCTGGAACCGTGTTATGCGGTCTGGACAGCTGATACAACACCGTTCTGTTCATGCAGTGATAGATGGTGTCCCATGGAATGCCGTGTGAACCTAGATCAAACAGGAAAACACGCAACAGAGTCAGCACTGGTTTCCAGATGATATTCACAACTGTAAATGTGACCTGCTCCAATGCAACCCGGACAAAGTTGACAATTTGTGTTTTTTAGATTTTTTTTTTTTTCAAATTCTCTAGATTCTCAGCTTTAAAATGATGTATTATTTATATCAGCCGTGCGAAGCAGGCTGATATATTGTATTCGTCGCCTTTCTTTCTTTCTTTCTTTCTTTCTTTCTTTCTTTCTTTCTTTCTTTCTTTCTTTCTTTCTTCGGGCAAACGCTCACAACAAAATCTGCCAAATTCAATATCTGCCAAATTCTTTGACCGATTTCAACCAAATTTGGACAGGATCTTCCTTGACCCGAGTTCTATCTGTAGTGATCAGCAGGTGTGGTCAAACGTCACCTAGTGGTCACTAGTGGTCATTTTCTTTAAAATTACAAAATGCTACTTCTTCCACAGTCTTGGTCCAATTATTGTCAAACTTGGCCAGTTACATCTCTGGACCATGCCTCATAAAAGTTGTTCACAGAATTTGGCCAGTGGTCACCAGATGGTCAGTAGGGGTCATTTTCTTCAAATTTAGGAAATGCTGCTTCTCCCAAAGTTTTGATCCAATTCATGTCAAACTTGGTCAGTTATATCTCTGGACCAAGCCTCATATAGGGTGTACACCGATAATTTGGCCAATGGTCACCTAATGGTCAGCAGGGGTCATTTTCTTTAAAATTACGAAATGCTTCTTCTTCTACAGTCTTGGTCCAATTAATTTGGCCAATGTTCACCTAATGGTCAGTAGGGTCAGAATTTGACCATTGGTCACCTAATGGTCAGTAGGGGTCATTTTTCTTTCAAAATAACGAAATGCTTCTCCCACAGCCTTGATTTAACTAACTCGTAAAAGTTGTTCACAGAATTTGGCCAGTGGTCACCTAATGGTCAGCAGGGGTCATTTTCTTCAAAATTACGAAATGCTTCTTCTCCCACAGTCTTGGTTTAATTAATTTGGCCAATGGTCACCTAATGGTCAGTAGGGGTCAAAATTTGGCCATTGGTCACCTAATGGTCAGTAGGGGTAATTTTCTTTTCAAAATAACGAAATGATTCCCCCACAGCCTTGGTCTAATTAACTCGTAAAAGTTGTTCACATAATTTGACCAGTGGTCACCTAATGGTCAGTAGGGGTCATTTTTTGTCAAAATAACGAAATGCTTCTCCCACAGCCTTGATCTAATTAATTTGGCCACTGGTCAACTAATGGTCAGTAGAGGTCATTATATTGAAGCATATCAAATGTATTTTCTTCTATATTCTTTAGCCGATTTCAGTCAAACTTGGTTAGATGCTTTTGCAATTTGGGAGTGGTAGTCATCACCAAGTGGTTAGTGCGAGGCGGTTCACACAAGCCTTACAACAAACTATTTAGGCTGATATCCGTGCTTCCTGAAGCACATTAGCTCTAGTTACATACATGTATTCACTCCAACCCTATCTCTCCTTGGGGAAGGATTTAGTGATAAGACCCTGATAACATAATTATGAGATCAACAGTTTTAAAGTTCAGAAAAGCGTAGTATTTCTATACACAATTGTTTCACTAAATCGACCAAAAAAACACACTTCTGCTTGACGGATTATGCTAAAATTTGGGGAGAGTGTAGAATATTAGTTTGTGATTCAGAAAAAAACCAACCTAAAAAATGGTTAAATCCACCTGAAATGACTTGTAATAAAACACATTGTGCGACTTTGTCCGGGTTTCGTTGGAACAGGTCACAAATAATGTTCTTTAACCAGTTCGCGCCGGATGACGTATATAAACGCAAAGTTTTCCCCAGATTCAAAACAAATGACGCGTAAACACACCACGAGCAAGGCCGGAAATATCTGTCAGCAGCGAGTAAGGCTGGAAATGCGTGGGTGTGCTTCCCGGTACTATCGGCCTGAACACGCTTCGGATTGAGTTTCGTTAAAATAATCCCGCCCCTCGGCTCAGTGATGTTAAAATAATCCCGGCGCAAACTGGTTAAATGCAATTTAAAAAGACAAACTGGTTTCTTAGTTTCGTTTTTGTTTACCTCTTCTTTTGGCCTGGTTGATTATCTGGACAATAAAATCAAAGACGTCCTTGGACTTGTGGTTGAAAACGCCTGTAAGACACACAAACAAATTACACTTTCTTAAACACTGAGGCTTCTTGGGAGCAAGTAATTCTTTTCTTGGAAATTTACCACTGCTGGAGAAACCAATACAGCACATTTGTGACTGGCTCTACAAAAAAGGGTATTATGTCCCAAAAAAAAAGAAATTGAGTTATATACATGATTGAAAAGCCCACAAGGTACATGTAAGCTTTCATTTGGTATATAATAGAGCTCCATAGCGCTTCTTATTCTGGAGATATGACGTGTTTACATATTGATTACTTCCTTGTAGTTCAAATTACTGAGAAAACGCGCTTTGAAATACCTGGCTCTGTGGTACTACAACAGAACGATGCACACAAAATGGTAGTTTTTTTTCACTTTATTCATCCAATCAACAGATTTCTTTGAATGAAACCTGAAACTGTAGGTATTGAAGATGTCATTCATGAAAAAAATAAAAAAATAACATTTTGATGAAATATTTACCCTCTCAACGTTGAGCGGGCCATTACATGATAGTGCACAGCGCGACTTAATACACCTTTTCGTAGAGCCGGTCACATTTGTACTTTGACAGTTGATGCTTCTTGTTAAAAAACTACATTCTGTAAAATGTTGCAAAACCTCTTGTGGATTTTTCATAATCTGGAAGTGTAGAAGTCTAGCCAATTGGTTGCTCAGACGACATGGCATGTAGGAGTAAAGGAAAGTATTGCCAAAGGAATCAATAAATTCCTTAGATTCAAAACATACTTTCAGCCCCATTTTTTTCACTAAACCTTACCTTGCCAAAGTTTATCCACCACCCTAGAGCTCAGATAGAAGACGTTGTGGATGAGATTGTTGAAGCTGCCTCCCGCCGCGATGGCGAGGGCGCCCTCCTTCTCCAGCAAGACGTCGCCAGCCACCAGACGATCCATCAGGTTGGCCAGGACCTCCGTTTGGAACTCGTTGGTCTGCGCCGGCGAGGCTCGAACCGGAGACGCCTAAAACGAAAATGGAATATTGAACAAAATATTCCTTCAGTCTCTATATTCATTGTATAAACCGCCCCGTACTGGATGCGAACCAGTCATCTGACTGAAGCGAGCTTAGTGGTCAAGAGGTTAAGGTATCTGCACCTCTGAACAGGAGGTCTAGGGTTCAGGTCCTATCCAAGTAGGTGTTGTAATACTGTTTTTTCACAAGCTTTAGGACTTGGTTTACATTGCTGATAAAAAAGGGGCCAAGAAACCAATAGTAAAATATTATGAAAGTTGCAAAGTTTCATTTGGAGCCAAAACAAACCCAATTAACCCTAACCCTGCCAGATCCAGCACAGTGCATCTGTGGTGACTGCTTGACTCTGCACACAAGTCAATGTGACAAAGTATGCAATCTGTTGCGTCTGGCAGGGTTTCTAGCCAAAATACCCTGGAGGGTTAGGGTTAACAATCAAGACTAACTACAAAACAAAGAAAAACACTTGCTAAGCAAGGATTCAGGACAACTCATCCCCTTTTACAATGTTGTTTGCCCCTTTGGTACAACAATCTGGATACTCTGTTGCTAAGCATGTTTTATAGCAGCTTAGCAAGTTGATTATCAAGATCAGTCCATAATCATAAACTAGACTCAAATGACCACGTGTGCTTCAAGATCTTACCTCCAGAAGCAGGTCTAAGACTGGGGGTGATTTGCTTGGGGTAGGGACAGACAAGCTATCCATGACGATGACTCGTAGGAAGTCCATGACAAACCGCCTGGCGGGATGGTTGGCCAGATTGCCTAGAAAAAGAAAAAAAGCAGACAGATTGGGTACCTTCCAAGAAACATCTCAGTTTGGCTTAAAGTTACAAATTGTAGTCAGTCAGTCTATCAGTGAGATAGATACAATAAGAATAGCAGGCAAGACCTCTGTTTTCAAATAATAATAACATCAAATTGTTAAGTTTAAACTTAATTCAAGTAAAAAGCTTAAATTGAGTGGTTTAGTTTTCTTACCCGATAGATTTGAATATCGGTCAGGGCTTTTTATTCCAAAAACAGATATTCCTAATCCGGGCAGGTACTATTAGAGAATAGAAGAAAAAACATTTGAAAGACATTAGTGGCTTTGGTTAAACAAATTTAAATAAACAAATTCACTTCAGCATGACCAATCGAGTACCTCCGAGTAAATATGCAAACACTGACTGGGCAGGGCAAAACGTCAGAAGACTGGGTTCTGTAACTTACTTTAATCTCTTCGGACGGCGAGGATAACTCACTGCTCTCTTCGCTCGGCTAGATATAAAACAAAATTGTTTCAGAATTCAGCACCAAATACCTCATTTTGCGAATGAAAAAATGAGCTTTTAAAGATTCTAAGAAAAGAATGTCGTTACATATAGCTGCACCACCTGGAGTTTGTTAGGATCAGTGAGGATAATAATATTATTATTGGGTGTATATGTGACTTTGTGCTTGTGGTAACAAAAAATACAAGTATGTAAAATAGTCAGGGAAACTTGCCCCCAAAGATGGTTAGAATGAACTCAAACCAAAATCAGGACCGAGTTCAGAAATTAAACATTTAACATGACACACAAAACACAAGCAGAGATAAATAAACAACACAAACATATGAACAAAGGCTTTCCTAGAGACAAAGAACCAATCAGAAACCAGAACTAATAAGGTAAGCCAGTGATCAATTCATGAATATTCAATGATACTTTATGAACATTCAATGAATACTTTATGAATATTCAATGAATACTTTATGAATATTCAATGAATACTTTATGAACATTCAATGAATACTTTATGAATATTCAATGAATACTTTATGAATATTCAATGAATACTTCATGAATACTCTGTTAACTGTGAGTTGTGTACCACAAATCGACATAGTTTAAATATCCAGAAAAACTTTCTTAGTTTTATTTCTTTGTAATTTATTTACAAAGAAATTCTTTAAAAGACAACTTGCCATTGCTAGACCCGGAACAAATAGAGGGAAACAGCAGATTAAAGGTTTATGTAAGCTAAAACAAGACCATGAACCCAAGACACCAGAGGTTGAACAGAAGAAACAATCTAAGTAAAGTGGCAACATGAACTTCCCAAGTTTATTAGCAAAGTATAAGACTCCAACCAATGTTCGGATTAGCTTGTGGATTTTGAGTTACTGGCTCACAGCGAGCCAGGCTGGAAATATCAGGGTGCGCTACCAACAGATGCCGGCCTGAACCCGTTTTGGATCGAGGTTCGTGAAGAAAGCAATCAAGTGGAAAGAAACAGCTGTAATATCCCATTTTTCTGGCCTTGCAAGATTCGAACCCAAGACACCACTCGAGAACCAAAAGGATAAGAAGTATGCGCCAACTCAAACGTCCCGTGTTTAAACGAAAAAAGAAAAAAAGTCTAAATTGTGCTCGGAATTGCTTGTCGTTGGTAGAGAAGCACGTTATCTGCAGCTCAGAGTAGCAAAGACAAAGCGAAATCCCAACAGATGAACCCAAGGTGATAAACAAACAAAAACAAGACGAACCTAACTGGAATAGAACTAGTTACGGTCATTACAAAAAAAAAGGCAAATAAATACATGTACATACCACTACGACATAATCCTCAATTGAGTTATAGTCCTAGGAAAGGGAGTAATGGTCGATGAAAAATAAAAACCATGCAGGGGGTATCAAAGGAACAAGCAAAAAGGCAAAAAGGCAAAAAGGCAAAAAGGCAAAAAGGCAAAAAGGCAAAAAGGCAAAAAGGCAAAAAGGCAAAAAGGCAAAAAGGCAAAAAGGCAAAAAGGCAAAAAGGCAAAAAGGCAAAAAGGCAAAAAGGCAAAAAGGCAAAAAGGCAAAAAGGCAAAAAGGCAAAAAGGCAAAAGGAGGAGGAGATGGAACGAGAAGTCTTGGGCAATCCTCCATGTGTGCAAAATCAATCCAGAAGGATTCAAACCAGAACATACGACATATTAATATTTCATCACTTTCTTTCATTTAATGTTATTGGTTTTGCGACCTATTTCCCCCGAAGAAATTTCATTTACTAAAAGCAAAAAATGTCAGGCACGTGGAGAATTGCACGTGGAGAATTACACACAATAGATTACACACTCTTTACTCGCTAAAGAAAAAACTGGAAGAAAAAACATAAAAATAATCCAGACAAATTCCAATTGGGAAAAGAAAATGGGGAAAATGTTTGAAGGAAAATAGGAGATGAAAAAATAAAATGTTGAAAGGATAAAATGTTGATGCAGTGTGCAATAAATAAAACTCAAAGTGGGTCAAAGATGAAAGTATCACAAAGTTGACAAAAACCTTTAAAAAAACATCAAAAGAATATTAACTTTACTTTCACACATCCATCTTCCAAAACCTATTTTGTTGACAAAACGGCTTTTTTAACCAGTTCGCGTCGGAGAACGTGTATACACGCAAAGATTTCCCGGAATTCAAAACAGATGACGGATAAACACTTCACGAGCAACTTGGAGCGAGACCGGAAATATCTGTCAGAGGGCAGAGTGTGCTTACCCACAAATAATAGTCTGAACTCGCCTCGATGTTCGTAAAAATAAAAAATAAATCCCGCGCCTGGATCTAGTCAAGGTCAAGGTCAAAACATTCCCGGCGCGAACTGGTTAAAATGTTCGTGCTACATATTTGTCTGTTGAATGCAACACAAGCGCATCAAAAAAGGGCAACAGTTTTCATAAATAGTTGGCATTATTTATCGACCGAGATCAAAACAAAGTTGAAATTCACAAAAAAGCCCCACTCAAATTAAGAATACAATTTCTAAGAAAAAAACCCTGACAAATTACAATAAAATCGAGTTTTTGTATTGCCTGAAATTCAATTACGCAAATCTACATGTAGCCACAGTGTTGAATCAGTACAAACATGTCAATATAAAGAATGAAAAAAATCATCTGAATGAATGAAGGCCATTTCCCACTTCACGGGAATGCAAATTTGGAGTCAGGAAACGTCCGGTGCGAAATTGTCCGGAGTTGAAATGCGTTCAACTTTTGTGAATTTGCAGTGCCAAAAACTCCTCCGAAATCAAAAATGGTTGGTTCACGCTTGTTTAAACACCGAGTACAGGTTCGAGTACGAGTACGAGTAGCGATCTTACCTGTTCCGTGTTGGCAGTGTAGGGGAACATGGTGGACACTAGCCCACACAGGAACGGTGCGCACATGCAGACTGGTTTAAACTCAGGAACGTTGTGGTATAGGTACAGCAAGAATTGAATGAGCGTGACCGGGTACTCCTGGATCCAGGGAATTTCCTCGTCAGGGTCAATGCTCTAAAGGAATCGAGAGGAAGGAGAGGGGGCATTTAGATGCAGCAAAATTAGGATCTGTCAATTAAGTGCTTCTAAATAAAAAGGTTTAAACAATTTGACAAAGTTAACCAGTTCGCGCCGGATGACGTATATAAACGCAAAAATTTCCCAAAATTCAAAACAGATGACGCATAAACACGCCAAGTTCAAGTTCGGAAATGTATGTCAGCAGCGCGCAAGGCCGGAAATGTCTGGGTGTGCTTCCCGGCACTATCAGCCTGAACACGCTTCGGATCGAGTTTCGTTAAAAATAATCCCGCCCGTCGACTCGGCGTTGTTAAAATAATCCCGGCGCGAACTGGTTAAGAAAAAAATACTTTATTTTGCTAATAAATGTCTCGGACTAAGCATAAAAGTCACTCCCTTTAAAGGTAGTATACACCATTTGCAGATATCGAAAAAATTTACTACCGAATTATTAAGAAATATCTTACTTATTTGAAAGTAAATAATGATTGTAGGCATCCAGCAAAACGAGGGCTCTAGATATCCTTTAATTGTTCCAAAAAATGAATTGTATAAACCAAAATTCATTCTCGCCGGACGGCGATCGCGAAAAAACAAAAACAACATAAGAAAAACTGCCCGACTCCGGTTAAAAACGAACGTCGTTTTTCTTGCGTTTCTCAGCAACCATGATTGTAAAACTTCGGACAGGTCAGTTAAACGATATTTAATATGAAATACAACCCCCTAAATCCACCCATTCCTGATAATTCAAAAAATTACCAATGGTGTATACTACCTTTAAGATTCATTTAAAACTGTACAGAAAAAAATCCAGAAAAAAGCACAGTTTTTTCAACTTGGTTACATTTTGGATAGCTGAAAAATGTATACTATCCCTTTAAGGTAAGCCAACTACTTCTGGTGTTGTTAAGCACAAAGCATTGCTGCCAATTCGAACCACGAAATCAAGCCCATTTCAGTTTTAATAGACAGGGGCCAATTTCATAGAGCTGCTAAGCACACAAATTTGCTTAGCATGAGAATTTGTCTTTGGCAAAAACAAAGTTACAGAACAAATTTTCACGTGATCTTTATTGTTTTTGATTGATAATCAGCTTTTTGTTGTTGCTTAGCATGAAAAACTTGTAGAATATTTGCCGGTAACCTGTTTTTAATGAGCAAGACTTTTTTTGTGCTAAGCAAAATTGTTGTGCTTAGCAGCTCTATGAAATTGGCCCCAGATTGTTGAAGGCTTACGTGGTTGAGCATCGCTCGGATCTGGGCTAGAATAACCAGAATAGCATCGATGCAGATGTTAGTAGACACACGACCAGAGAGAGGCTGGTTGGTAGGAACGCCAAAAATGAACTGCCACAAGGAATTCAAATCCAGCTGTCGGGAAAAAGACAGAAACAAACAAATTATCAGGCTGATTTCCGAACCTGCGACATATTTGTTTCGACGCAGCTTCGAACCGGGTGTCCGATTCCTTACCTGACAGTTTTCGGGGAGTTCCCTGACTTGTTGCCCTAAGGATATGGCTATCAGAAGGAAGTAGATTTCAGGTACGCTGGCGTGCCTTGGCAGCAGCCACTGCAGCACCGTGAAGCCTGGCATGTGGCATGTCTCCTGGTTGATCTCACGATTCTGGGGTCCCTTCTTGCCCTTGCCCAGATTGAAACCTGCAAGAGGCAGAAAAAAGAAAAGAGTTGTGATGTAGGAGGTTTGCCATAAGGTTTGCCATAAGGTTTGCCATAAGGTTTGCCTGGAGGTTTGCCTGGAGGTTTTCCTGGAGGTTTGCCTGGAGGTTTGCCTGGAGGTTTGCCTGGAGGTTTGCCTGGAGGTTTGCCTGGAGGTTTGCCTGGAGGTTTGCCTGGAGGTTTGCCTGGAGGTTTGCCTGGAGGTTTGCCTGGAGGTTTGCCTGGAGGTTTGCCTGGAGGTTTGCCTGGAGGTTTGCCTGGAGGTTTGCCTGGAGGTTTGCCTCAAGGTTTGCCTCGAGGTTTGCCTCGAGGTTTGCCTCGAGGTTTACCATGAGCTTTGTCTAGAGGTTTGCCCAGAGGTTTGCGCCAAGATTAGACTCGAGATTAGCATCTAAGGTAAGCCTGCAAGGTTAGCACCAAAATTTGCACACTAATAATATTTTGCACCACTGCTTCTATAGACAGTATGACGGGCACATGTACAGTGGAAATACCAATCTTGTTTATTCTAGACACTTTCAAAGTCTCTAATCCACACCCATATACCTACCTAACACCACGCCCATTCTGTTCTGCAACACGCCCTCCGTCTTGTCCAGCCAGCCACCGCCGTAGGTCCCGTCCCGGAACTTGCCCATTGCTGATTGGCTGTACAGCATGGTTACTAGGATACGCAGTCCCATGATGACCGTGGTGGCGTGGACGTGGCTCTGCATGAACAGCAGCAGCCAATCGTAGCCCAGGACTTTCAGAACCTCCTCGCACATACTGTACAAAATAAACCAACAGCAATAAGTTGATCAGTTCACTGAATAACCTCAGGTTTGCGTAATTAAGCGCAGTATTAAAATTGGACCCAAGGCCTGTTTTATTAGTCTGCATGCACAGCATTTTCTAACAAATCTGACCTAGCGCTGACGTTGTGCGTGTTGGGCGTGAAGAGCAGTTTCAAGATGATATCCAAGAGGACGTTCCTTAGGTGGATGTTGTGAGGGGATACGGTGCCTGTCCAGTCTTCAGACATGCTCTCATTGTCTAGGTCGAGAAACAAAACAACAAGTTACAGATTTTGCTGCCATTGAAAAACGAGACAAGAGTCAAGTAATTTCTTTGAAAAAAGGTATCTCTAAACACTCATTTCTCAACTTAGAAACAAATGTTGCAATAAAAAGACAAGAATAGCGTATTTATAGCCCCCCCCCCCCCCCCCCCCCCCCCCCCCACAAAAAAATGTTACATCGAGGAAGACACTGCAGAGAATCAGTAACAAAATTCATTACCAATGTAATTGCATCCCCGAGTAAAAATTCGTAAGTTTTTTTTTGGTTCTACACTCTTACCTCTGCTTCCTTTCTGAGAGTCCGTGTCTGAGACCAGACACTGGAGTTCGTCAAGAGTAACCATCCTCTCATCGGCAGAAAGGTTGGGCAAGGTGGACGCCAAGTACTGACCAAATCTGAACGACCAAATTCAGCACCAAAAACAGGACCAAAACAATTAGAAAGGTTTTCGAAAACCAAAATATTGAAAACATCGAAAACCAAAATATAGAAAACATCAAATGTTACTTGTAAAACCTAAATTGGAAGGCGCATTCTGGAAGGCGCATTCTGAAAGCCGGAGAAAAGCTCTTGTGGCACAGGAGAGAACCAACGCACAACTCTGCTTACATATGTTCAGGACGGGGAATCAGAACCTGGACCACATTGGTGAGAGGCGAGCGCTTTACGTACAAGCCACCCGAGCTACTTACAACAGCAAGTCTCCGCTGCTAGAGCCCCCTTGGAGCATGACGCTGATGAGGTTGGCTATGGACTGGATGGTGGCGTGGGTCAAGGTAGGGTCGTGGAGCATGTAGAGCAGGCGGTTCACCATGCGCAGCTGCCGCATCATCTTACGATTCTTGTCGGTCTCGCTAGAATCCGTCAGGAGCTCGTAGAAGTGATCGTAGAGGGAGCGCTGGAGGTCGTAGGGGGCATTGTGCCAAACCTAGACAGAGAGAGAGTAAATCCAACCAAACTATTTGTAGGACCAGGGATCGCATGGGGCTCCAACATCTAGAGAGAGTACGAAATCTTTACACACACACACAGCACCACTTAGTTATGTGCAATTTTCCAAGGAGCCCCAAATCAAAACATTGACTGAAATTCTGTGTTCCTTTGCATATGGCTGTCAAGTTTAAATGTCCTTCCTTAACCCTAACCCTGCCAGATCCAGCACAGTCCATCTGTGGTGACTGCTTGACCTTGCTGGACTCTGCACACAAGTCAATGTGACAAAGTATGCAATCTGTTGCGTCTGGCAGGGTTTCTAGCCAAAATACCCTGGAGGGTTAGGGTTAAAGAAATGTCCTTCATGGATAAATATTGAAGCTTGCCCTTATCAAGTTTGTCTATAAATTTATGGAATCCTATACCTCCAGGTCACAAAGCAGGTCTTCAAACGCTGTCCTGTGTGGGATGATAGTGGTCTCCCGGCCGCTGTCGATGGTCCCAACCAGCGAGAATGTAAGGTGGAGGATGTGGCTGTTGAGAAGATGCTTCTTCTTCTTCAGGAGGAAGGCAAGAATCTGGAAGGAAAGACAAGAGAAATATACAAACTGCAAGTCAGACTTGCGTGATCCCTCTGAACTAACTAACAAAAATGACTGATAACCTCATTTGACCCCTAGATGACATATGACCTCAAATGTGTGAGGTCTTTAGAAGCCTTCTAGCCAAAGATTTTTGTCACCAACTTTGGTCTAGATTGAAGTCTGACTTTTCATATGACAGCACCAAACAATTGAACTAACAACAATGAACGATAACCTCATTTGACCCCTAGATGACCTATGACCTATGACCTAAAATGTGTGAGTTCTCCAGAAGCCCCCTTAACCAAAGATTATTGTCACCGACTTTGGTCTAGATTGAAGTCCGACTTTTCATATGAAAGCACTAAACAATTGAACTAACCAAAATTAACAATGGATTCTTCACTGAGTATACAACACAATACAATGGGTTAAACAGGCAATTTTGTTTTGGCTGACCTGGTATCCTCTTGTCCGTTCCATTTCGGCCATGGCCGGTCCGTTGTTCCTGACCACACAGACCAGCGCCTTGACCGCCGCATACAGCCCCTCGACGTCTGTGGCCATGGCTATCAGGCCAAGCAGTGGGGCCGACCCGCCGATGTTCTCAAGGGTACTGGCCACTGGCTTGGGACAGAAAGTCCTCACGCCTGTTTTGAGCAAACAAAAATCAAATTGCAGAAGAAGACAAAAATTGCGATAGGGTAGGGTGACTTTAAACTTGTGACACCTCAATCGATGGAATAATATCGCAATTTTTTTTTTTAATAACAAATTAAAAAAATGGGCAATTTTTTTTCTTTGATTTCATCGATCGAGGTGTCACATTTTTATGTTTTGGAACTGAAAATGTATTCAGAACAAAATATCATGTCCAGATTTGTGTAGCATAGCTGGAAAGAAAGGTCTCGGTTAATTAAGGATAGTCAGATAGTCTGTGAACAGTTTTACTGAATCACTGTCATTCGAGAATCGCACCGAACCAGAGATGTATGCAGAGCAACTCAAGTCGACCCAAATGGAACTTCATTTATATTAAGAAAAGTACATTTGATGTCCTGGAGGTAATTTCTGGAGTACTTCCTATCCAATTATTTCACTTATTAAACTTATTCCAATATCTAGAATTCGGTTTGAATGAGGGCCTGTCATCTTTAAAAAAGATTTTTCGAAGGTGTACTGAGAGATTGGGAATCGGTCATTCCATTACCGATGTTTCCGATGAGCACGGCCCCAAACGACCGCCCACTCCCGCTGAGGTGACAAGCCGAGTTGTGGATGATGCGGATTGGCGTGGAATTCTCGTGGGTGGACAGGCCCAGCTGGAAATAAAAGATGGAAACATGGTGACCATTAACAAGATGCCATTACACGAAAAACTCAAAATGAAGTACTGGAAACCATAGTTCGACTAACCATCCAGGAATAAGTGTAGATCAGGACTTTCTTCTAAATAAGAGAATAAAAGGACCCTGTTGTTACTGCTTAAATAGGCAATATAATCGCATCATCTTCCAAATTACTAATCAAAATTAGAAAAAAATTCCATATCCGGATATCCCATGTTGTTATACTGAGTAGGTCCCAGTTTTTACCACAAAGGATGCTTACGTTTCGGAAGTTGGAGAACACTGTTTAAGAATAAGAAAAGTAACGTTACAAGTTTCTCCTTGACAATATTATTTTTTTTTCTGTCAGGTAAGGTTTTGTACACAGGAACTCTGATCAGATGATGTCCAACTATGGAAGTCATTCTCAAAAGTATTACAAAAATCGGAACTAAATAGTCTTAAGTCAATTGCAAAAGTCAATTTTTGAATGGAACTAATAAACAAAATAGGTTCCCCAAACTATACTTGTACTTATTCAGGACCAGCCTTCCGAAAGTTGGAAGCACGGCTAATTACAATAGCCACGAGAAACACTAATGTACAGAAGAGAATCAAGTTTTGCTATGTCGTACAGTCACGGTTCCTCAATAGGCTTTGGCACTTTGCTTTTCTTGCCGATGCAAGTTCCTACTTGCTTACCTGCTTCGCCACTGACTTGCTGTCAAACTTGTTGAACGTCTTCCTAATCTTGGAGATGGTCAGGACTGAGAGGGCATGGGCGTGGAGCCCGATGACGATCTTCTCCTCGGGAATCTGAAGTGCCGTCAGGTCAACCTTAACCGAACTAAACTCTGGAAGAAAAAGAAAACCAAAAAAGCTGTAGCTTTGTGTTCTTGGGCAAGATACTTTACTACAATTGTCTTCGTTCTCCGGCTCCTGACTCGTCTAAATAATTGTTGGTCCAACGAGCTAGAAACCTCATGGGTTACAGTGATTCACGTGGGATGATTGTGTAGCCCACAGATGATCTACAACCATCCCACCAGTCCTACCTTCCTGCCTCGGAGCCTGGAAGCTCCCGACGTTGGTAGGTCCTAGCAGGTAGATGGCGCAGAGCGTCGACGCCGTCAGTGGGTCCTCGAAGAGATGGGTGGGGCCCAGCCGCCACAGCAACCGAGACAAGCTTCGCTGGGGTGCCGGGGTGCCCACGTAGGCGTAGACAGAGGTGAGGTTAGTCGGGGAACTGTTGGTTCCAGGAAGGTGGGTCTGAATGTAGGGCATCTGTAGATAAGAAATTGGGCAATCGGGGAGATTATCCAGGGGTTTTCTCAAGATGGAGATTAGCCAGTCTATCCAGAGATAATCCGCAACTTCATTAGCTCAAGCACTCCTTGAGATTATCTGAATTTCACCCGCTAGTAGAACGATCGAGAATTCAACTGGAAAGATCAGTCTAGGAGATTTCATCGAAACAACTTTACAGAGAGAAACAAGCAACTATTGAGATTATCAAAACTAAAAGGCTTTCAAGATAGTCATCATAGAGATAAGCCCAGTTATTTTTAATATCTTTAAATCTTGATGAAAACAAGTAAGCACTTTTATCACAAATTCATATTTTTTTTTCTTCCAGTTTTTGTATTTGTTTTGAACTCCACCATGACTGTCTTTGTGGGGATCTGTTACTGTCTGTGTCATTCCCTCTGTCACTTGTCTGGGGCTATGCACCTGTCTACCACAGTATCTCGTCTCTAATCTCTCACCTTGTGCGTGTGTATATGCGTCCCGTCCACATACAGCGAGACAGAGCTATTCTTGAGCACGGCTTTGTTGAACACCACGCCTAGATGATGCCATTTGCCTTCCTGGGCAAGCTCCGGACAGAAGACCCTCACAGCCGATGGGTCATTGTCTGGCTTGTCGTCTGCCAGGCAAAAAAACACAAAACCAACTGATCCTTGGATCACAATTGTAATCACGGGTAATCCCTAACCAGTTGGCGCCGGAGGACGTATATACACACAAAGTTTTTACGAGATGCAAAACGGATGACGCATAAACACGACACGAGCAAGGCCGGAAATGTCTGTCAGCAGCGAGCAAAACGGCAGTGCTTTAAAATTCGGTGTGTTGAATAAGAATTTGGTGTGATGAATAAAAGATGGCGCACAACAAGAGTTTTTTATTTGAAAGAATGGATGCCATCTGGTCCAATGGACCGGTGGCTGAAAATTGCTATACAGAACGATCGATATACCGAACAAAATCTGTGGATCCTGTGAAGTTTGTTATAGCGGCGTTTCACGGTACTGTACTGTAGGCTACTGTTTCCCGACAAAAGTGCTGAGGGCAAAAACAAAATCCTCTTTCAGCCTAGACTATGGACGATTTCCTCACCGGCCTTTGACAGAGATTCCTCGGACGTATTAATGACTAGCTTCCTCTGTGGACCCTCGACACTGATCCGGAGGCACGCCGAGTGGTTCTCGGTGCTGATGGCATTCCGCACGAGGGTCAGCAGGCGGACCGGGTGCGTGTTGGCGTTCAGCGTGCAGTAGCGGTCGACGCAGAACCAGACGGAGTAGGTCAGCCCGGTCTGGGGCGGGAACGCTCTCTCTCCTAGGGGCAAACGAGAAGGATATAGGTTAAATTATACGACAGGATTCGAACCTGGAACCTTGGAAATGCTGTACGAGTGTTGTATTTACAAACATCTTTGGTCCAGAATCGGTAGTCAGAAGCTGGTGCTACTAGGATAACTGCCAAAAGTGTTTTGAACACCTCCCGAATCCTTTGGTTTTTCTTCGAGAGTTTTTAATAGTCAGAGAACTTTGTATTTGGTACCCACAACAAAATTCAAGGAACTTTGCAACAAAGTTTTTAAAGTTGAGGTTGATTTTTTAATTTTTTATTCTATGGTCACATATTCACATAGTCTTCCAATGTTTTGTTAAGAAATGGGATACCTGTTCCAACTCCACTGATATTAGCCGAATCGGCGGCCGTAGCCATTCCCACACTGACCACCGTCTGGGACGGCGTAGACTGCGGGGCGATACTGGGCAGGTACAGGCACCCATACCCCTCCGCACTCATGTCAAACTCCGCGAACGCCGGCGTGACCGACGTGCTGTTCAGCCGAACGTCCCGCGGCGTCGTCATGGAGACCAGGCACTTGACCCGGGTCAGCGGCACCACGCTGCCCTGCGTGGTGCAAACATTGCACACGCACCTGGCAGCGAGGTCCGAGGTGGCGCTGTTCGTGTCGGACAGATCCGGCGAGACTGCAGAAAACGGCGGATGCTCTGGGGTGATGATCGTAGCCGAGCAGGTGGTGGTGGTCGGGTTACCGGTAGTTATTGCACTGATTGGGACGTCGAGGTAACCAGACGGGATTGCTGGGTTGGAGCATTCATCTAAGGGCTTGCAGTTGAGGGGACTGCCAAGCCTCAAGAAGTCTCTGTCGTGGAAACGGAATTAGACCATCTGGTTTATCAAAGAATCTAAATCTCACTGATAGGGGTGAGATAGATGAGGAAAGGTAGGAGAGTGGGAGCAGGAGATAGGAAAGGGATATATAATGGCAAAGAGCAGGGAGAAGGGGCAGAGGGAAGGGGCAGGGAGCAGGGAGCAGGGAGAAGGGGCAGGAGCAAGGGGCAGGAGAGAAAGAGGAAGAGGTTGAGGGGAAGGGAGCAAGGGGAAGAAAGCAAGGGGCAGCAAGCAGGGGACAAGTGGCAAAGGGCAGGGCAGGGTAGGGTAGGAATAGGGATAGGGATAGGGATAGGGATAGGGATAGGGATAGGGATAGGGATAGGGATAGGGATAGGGATAGGGATAGGGATAGGGATAGGGATAGGGATAGGGATAGGGATAGGGATAGGGATAGGGATAGGGATAGGGATAGGGATAGGGAGTACATGGTAGATGTTAGAGTCTAGAGTGCAGGGGGTACGGGTGGCAGTACAAACAAAGAACCAACCTCAGATCTTTGGGTTCCAGCGCCTGCGAAGCCAGTCTCTCCAGCATGTGCTGTAGGTTACTATGCAGTGGATGCTCCTCGTCTGCGAGGGCCGCCGACGCTAGATGCAGTAAGCGTTGCGGCAGGCCGTTCTCACACATGACCTGCTGGTTGCGTTCGCTCTTGACCAGATCCTGAATCACGTCGGCAATGTGCATTTGAAGACGGAGGGCAATCTGAGGAAATAGACAAAGGTAAAAAGGCGCGGTTACTGGTGACAAGCGGAGTAATAGAAGGAGCTACGACAAAACTATTGGTCAAGATTGGGGTAAGAATATTGAAGAGTAAAATGGCTTAGAGTGTTGTTCTGATAATACCGATAGTGGAAGAAACAGCAAAACAGGGTATCCGGTTTGTAACCAACGGGATCATACACGGCGAGTCAAAAAGAAGTTCCTTCTAGAAAAATATATTATTTAAATAAACTTGTGAGAACACCAAAATAAAAACCTACCTTCCGATCTCTGTCACACTGCACTGACGGCAGCAGGTCCAGTAACGCCAGCAAGGCTCCGGGATGCACGATGGTCGGGTGGTTGGGCGGGGGTGGACCCGTGGGCGACAGAGGGGATGACGCGCTGGGCGGGGAAGCCCCCGTCGCATGCGGCGATAACCTGCGGACGGTGGACCGGGGTTTGCCCGGGGAGGAGGGCGGGGTGGGCAGTGGGGTGAAAGCATCGTGGACGTGGTGGCTGGACGCTGGGGAATTGATGGGTGTCTGTGCTGATTTACTGTCGTCGGGGGAACAAAAAGTCAAAGTTACGTTGTTTTTCCATTCATTATTTTATATATTTATTTTAAACCATAATATGCCGACATTCAAAGCCAAATTTATGAATTAAGTGAACATCTGGAAGGTAACAGTTGGGAGTTCCCTGACTTTTTCCCAATTTGAGGCATTTTTCTCAAATTCCCATACTTTTCACCGACTGGAAAACTCATTTTTCAGGTTTTTCGTTTTCGGTCTAAACCCTGTCCATGTGAGAAAATATCTCATATCCGACCATCAATTCAAATTAATGTTAGCTCTTTAAATATGCTCAGTTAATCGCGACTCCCATAAACACATTCAGGTTGATCTTTATCCTAATCTTTAAGTTAAGCAATAATTTTTGCAATTAGTAAATTTGTCTCAAATTGTTTTTGGTTTTACGTTTTAACAGAGGTTTAACCAACCTGCTGAAAGCATCAATGGCAGTGTCATACAGACATCTTAGAAGCAGACAAGAGGATCTCAAGCCATCGGAAACACGATCAGGATTGCTACATAAAAAAACCGAAACGCCAAAACCGATTTATTACAAATGTCTGCCTGAAGCCAATTTTCATCTGTGGTTGGTACAAAAAATTATACAGCTAGTAACTCAAGTGAACTCAAACTTTAGAAATGACACAATATGAAAGGCACTTCAAAGACTCACAACCACGACAAAATTATATCTAAGATCAAGAGAGGCAAGTTGGGATAAACTGGCTTGCCTGAGAACACAAGTATGGCCAGAAGCAGGATTAGAAAGCTCCAACCTCTGCCCCTGTACATGAGCTGAATCCTAGCAAAGACAAAAAATGTATTACCGAAAATTTAGAGAAGTTTGCAGTTAATAAGATACTTACCCAGCAATATCGAAGAGGTTGTGGAATGGTTCCGTGTTTGATGAGCCATCGTTGGTCACTGTCGGGCAGTGGGCCTGGGGCAGGAGTTCTGTCACGTCGCTGAAACAGCCAAGACGTCTTACTTCCTCGGTCAAACTTTCGTAGCGAATCTTAAAAAAACACAACAACAAAAATGGGACATAAATAAAGAAAGCTTTTTGTGTGTTTGTTTGTTTTGTTTGGAATTTGAATGAAATCGGGGTGTTTTGTTAATGCCAAGTCGATTTATGATATTTTTGAAAATAAAAATGGCAGCCACATCCAAGTTTGTGATGTTTTTTTTTAAAAGAAATTTTTTGCTCTAAATTTACCAATCTTGATGAAATTAGATTTTTGTATTGGAATTTGATTAAAATGTTATCAGTTTTAGGAGTTTAAGCTGGTTTTTGCTTAGCATGAAAAGAACATGAAGTTTTGGCTGGTAAAGACCGAGAAAAACTTTTTTTGCTAAGTAATTGTTTGTGCTTAGCAGTTAGCATGAAATTTGTACATCGGCTTACCTCCGAGGCAAAGAATTTTGCGTTGGCGGGCTCCTGCCTCATAGCAGCTGCAAGGGTCTGAAATACCACGTGAAGGAGGGTAAAAACGTGGTCCTTGACCGCTGGAAAAAAACACACCAAATAAACCATTGTGTATTACAAAACAAAAAGTTATATCCTTCTTGAGTGATCCCCACAATGTCGCTTCCCAGGTTGTATCGTAAAAAAATGGGCGTGATCCCTGGCCACACGGAATTCTGGTGTTTATGACTTCCGACTAGCGCCCTCGAACAAAGATACTGACAATTTGGGAGACCGCCAACATAGGGCAAAATAGCTCAGTTGGTAGAGCGCCGGTCCGGAGGTCGCATGTTTGAGTACCGCTTTTCCAATTTCTTTGTTCACTTTGACCTTTATGCAAATTTACCTAGTCAGTTTCCTTTTGGGTCCAAACAATTTCACGTCATGATTTATAAAACACCCCTCGAGCTGTATAATGGAGTGTCCAGCTCACCAGAAAGATGTAAACAACTATTTTTATGAACATTGGGCACTCGCGTCTGTGCTGTCTAATATATTAATTATATAACTTACCGGTATCCCATGGTTCCTTGGGGTTGTCACTCAGACTCGCTTCCATGGCAACCAGCACCGTGGTAACGTAGACAAAGCCCCCTACTTTGCGGAACACCGTCCTGGAGCGGTGACTGTCCCTAAGAACATTCAGTAACGACTGACAAAAACAAAAGTATAAATTAAAAAACGGAAATTGTAAATGTACTTTACAGCTAGTCTTGCTTTATACGTAGTATACGACTGGGAAAACAAATTAAAATTGCACTCGCAATAAACATTTTGCTTCGCTGTTTTATCAATTTGTTTTTAATTTTTTTTTTTTTTTTTTTTAAGAATTTCAGAAAAAAAAAAATTCAAAATAAACTTTGAAAAGTTGTAATTTTTGAAAAAAAATGTAATTTCAGAAAAAAAAGAGTTGGGATTTCTGAAAAAAGTCGAAACGATCTGTGCACGTCAAATGCGCCTTTAGTAGTTCGCACATAAAAGCCTATACCTGTAGGATATCGGTCTTGAGCTGTAACTGACTAGCTGGTGTAGAGTTCATGAGCCCCAGTAACGTGCCCATATCATCCTCCCCATCCTTGCTTAATATTAGCTGCTGTACGATGGCTAGGGCATTCTGTCGGCACTGGATGTAGGGAACCAGGTTATGTGAGCACCGGGCACCGCCGCACTCACGAAACACAGCTGAGGTAAGAGAATAGATATTTGTTTTTTGCTAGTGTGAATTCTTACAATTACTGTAGTTGTGATAAGGTGGTGATGGTGTGGTGACGGGGTGGTGACGGGGTGGTGACGGGGTGGTGACGGGGTGGTGACGGGGTGGTGACGGGGTGGTGACGGGGTGGTGACGGGGTGGTGACGGGGTGGTGACGGGGTGGTGACGGGGCTCGTGACGGGGCTCGTGACGGGGTGGTGACGGGGGTGGTGACGGGGGTGGTGACGGGGGTGGTGACGGGGGTGGTGACGGGGGTGGTGACGGGGGTGGTGACGGGGGTGGTGACGGGGGTGGTGACGGGGGTGGTGACGGGGGTGGTGACGGGGGTGGTGACGGGGTGGTGACGGGGGTGGTGACGGGGGTGGTGACGGGGGTGGTGACGGGGGTGGTGACGGGGGTGGTGACGGGGGTGGTGACGGGGGTGGTGACGGGGGGTGGGGGGGACGGGTGGGTGACGGGGTGGTGAACGGGGGTGGTGACGGGGGGTGGTGACGGGGGTGGTGACGGTGGGTCGGTGACGGGGGGGTTGGTGACCGGGGTGGTGACGGGGGTGGTGAGCGGGGTGGTGACGGGGGTGGTGGGAAGGGGTGGTGACGGGGGTGTGACGGGGGTGGTGACGGGGGTGGTGACGGGGGTGGGGACGGTGGCTCGTGACGGGGGTCGTGACGGGGGTCGTGACGGGGGTGGTGACGTGGCTCGGTGACGTGGCTCGTGACGTGGCTCGTGACGTGGCTCGTGACGTGGCTCGTGACGGGGCTCGTGACGGGGCTCGTGACGGGGCTCGTGACGGGGCTCGTGACGGGGCTCGTGACGGGGCTCGTGACGGGGCTCGTGACGGGACTCGTGACGGGACTCGTGACGGGGCTCGTGACGGGGCTCGTGACGGGGCTCGTGACGGGGCTCGTCGACGGGGCTCGCGACGGGGCTCGCGACGGGGCTCGCGACGGGGCTCGCGACGGGGCTCGCGACGGGGCTCGCGACGGGGCTCGCGACGGGGCTCGCGACGGGGCTCGCGACGGGGCTCGCGACAGACTCGCGACAGACTTGTGAAAGAATCGCGACAGACTCGCGACAGACTCAGGCTTGTTACAGATAGATTGTTGATAGACTTCTGATCGAGAATACAATCCCAACAGTTTTACCAGCTAACCTCAGAGATAAGGTTTGACCCAATTCACAATCACTTACTTGCGCTGTCGTTGTTATCGTGAAGCAACAACGTCAGACAGTCCATGACAAGGAAAGAAAGGTGTTCCTCCTGCTCAGGAACATTCACCTCTGGAACTGAACCTAAGGGTAGAACAAAAAATATTTAGAGATATCTCTAATTATTTAGAGATATCTCTAAATAGCTCTATGGCTCGCCATAGATGAATCTTGTACGCCTATGTCATCAACTAAGTTTCGTCACTACAGAGACACTGCGTTCTTTAGCTTACATATCTCTTCCTTGTTATCAGACTGGTGTTGTCCTTGAAGTGATGCGCGTAGCGATGTAAACACGTTACCATGACGGCCAGCAAGCCGACCTCCTGTACACGTCCTTGTAGCACCACGCTATGACGCAGGAGTGTCGCAAGAGGCATTTGATGGCGCGGATCAGGCACCCGACATCGCTGCGTGAAAAAAAAGGACGCCCGGAAGGCCGGGTTATAAATTGCTGGAGGATAAACTTGAAGGACTTATTTTCATTTAGAAACAATTCGAAAAATTGGATAAGAACTGTTTGTAAACGTGTGACCAAAACAAGCCTGAATAATTCTGGAATCCATCTTATGCAAGGTAGGTCAATCTTCGGTGTCGTTTTCGTTCTCCACGCAAGTACGCAATGTAAACACAAACGCATTCGAACAAGAAAGACTTATGAACGATTAGCCGGATGGTCGTAAGTAAAATTGTTTTTTACCCATTAACAACTGATTTATCATATTGTTTTGGGTGAAATGCCAAGATATAATTGAAACGAATGTTTCTTGGGGGGGACTACGGTTAGAAATCATCTGTCCACAAAAATATAGCAAGAGAAAGGGCAACTCCGCGTAAAATGCCCAATAGAAGGGTCTACGAAGGGGTCTGGAAGCACATAGGACATAGTTGAATGGAGCACATTCAGGTTATACTCTGTGTGTTGAAAAGAAATGGATAACAGTGGGTTTTTAGAGACGGCCAAAAAATGTTTCACAGAACCCTCAGGTAATGCCTACAATACATTTTTCTATACATTGAGGACTTCAAACACGGTCTCCGATATAGTTGTGGAGGAAACCACCAAAGTGAACCTCCACAACGCGCAGCTTCCAAATGGATGTGCTACATCTACATCTGTCAATAACACACTGAGTCTAGAACTATCTAGACCCGCTTAGCGCTCAACCTCCAGGCCTTGATAAGCAGGCTGACAGCTGCTCAGCTCCTTGTAAGGGACAAAGTTCAGGTTGAACACGACAAACTCCAACAGCTCGAAGATCTTGAGCAGGGATGGCGGCCGACTTGGTGGTGGCCCGGTCGATGAACTGCGACAGCGTGTGCTGGGGGCTCTAGGATGAAATAGTTGGCGTTGTCCGAGTTTGTAGATGTTGGTGATGGACCTCCAGGATCACCGAAACACAGGTTCCCTGTGTTGGCCTGAAAATTGAACAAGAAACATCTTTAACAAAAAAACAAACAGTCCACTTAAATATTAACAAGGATGGTTCTTTCTTCGGATTGGACTTTCCAGTTTGGATTTTACAGAGAATCATTAACCCTCCTATATATAGAGGCAGTTACCATAGAATTGTCTGACCTTTCAAAAACCTTTCAAAACTTTTTAAAACCTTTCAAAACTTTTCAAAACCTTTCAAAACCTTTCAAAAACCTTTCAAAACCTTTCAAGTTTCCTGGACTTAAAGATTTTGAAAGGTGAGAAAACTGTCTGATCAAAAGGAGACCTATGAAAGATTTTGAAAGGTAAAAAACAACTCTCTGAACAAACTGGTGTAAGACAAAAAATACCTTTCAAGTTTCTTGACTGAAATGTTTTGGAAAGGCGAGAAAACTGTCTGACAAAAGAAACCTATCAAAGATTTTGAAAGTAAAACAACTTTCTGATCAAACTGGTATGGGGGAAAAAATACCTTTCAAAAGGTTTAGAAAGGTGTAGTAGTGCAGTAGCAACAAATTCTGGAGGCGTTTTGAATGGTTCATACTTAGTTTACAGCCTTATTTGTCAAGTAAGCAGATTTTGAAATGTTTTGAAAGGTAAAACCATAGGAGGGTTAAGGTCTGCAAGGCTTTTTATCTTTGGTAAACAAAAAGAGAATATATGGCATGATGCACAACTGACCTTTAAAAATATCGTCTGTAGAAACTTGGAATGCTTGAAGATTTCTGACACTATTGCCTGCAGAGAAGGATAAATCAAAATAGCCTGTCAAAATTTATTCTCAAACAATCCAATCCAATCCAATCTGCATTTGTAAAAGGCGCTCATCAATCTAGTTGGCCTATTCCGAGGCGCTGCCAGGAACACCGGGGCAATAGTCCCCTCCGTCTTAGCGATAAGCGTTACTGGGTTGGTTTTTACGTGTATTACACAACACACGGGACCTCCAGCTTTACGTCCCATCCAAAGGACGAAACATAATAGTGGTTTAATTGCCTTGCTTAAGGACACACGTGTCAACACCGTGACTCGAACTCACGCTCTGCGAAACAAACAACCCCCCCTTTTTTTTCTACTCAAATTGTCCCAGTTCTCACCATTTCCGCTCGGCTGCGGGAGCGGTGAACCCTTGAACCTGGATTGGCGCTTCGTAGATGGCCGGAGTTGGGCCTCAGCTCGCTGTAACCACACTGAGTGAGGCGAGGAGATGAGGAGAACGAGATTCCGCAGCGAGTGGATGGATTCCTGGTCGCCCATCGTCTCCAATCTGCGAGAAGAGTTTTTAAAACTTGACTTGACTCAGCGTTTTTAAGGAAAAACAATTGACATTTTCCCCATATCACATGTACAAAACTCGAAACTGCAAAGGCCTTTTTCTCAATATTTTACTTGTATCTTATTTACTTTTGCGACATGTTGATAAAATGTGAACTTTAAACAGCCATAACTTGTTTAAGCGGAATGTCACGATTGAAGCGCAACAAACAGCACTGTAAGGAGAATTTTATCCTCGTTTTGAATATCTGTTTCATCCTCTGCCCAGTTCCGTCAAATTTTGCCAGAGACCCTCACAAATAGAGGAAATAGGGTAAACATTTTCCTCGTTTCTAATAACTGTTTCAACTCGTGCCCAATTCCGTCTCATTTTGGCCAGAACTCCTCCCAGAAATAGAGAAATAGCTAAACATTTTCCCCGTTTCTATTATCTTGTTTCAACCTCTGCCCAATTCCGTCTCATTGTTGCCAGAACCCCCTCCCAAATAAAGAAATAGGGTGAAATTTGTGATGGACTTACTTCAGAAACAAAGTCGGCCAGGAAGATGTAGCCCTGGCAGGACCGGAACTCGTCCAAGAGGGACCCTAGATTTGTCGCTGGAATCCTTGAGGAAACAGAAGGACGTGAAGCACATCTCGACTTTCTCAAGCGGTGTGAGCTCATGAAACTGCTGCATGTTGTCCACGCATAGAGCCAGGCAACCCCTTGTCTGGTAGGGGGGGGGGACACAAAAAGAGCGAGAGATGTAAATTATTTCTGATTTATTTGACTTTTGCTTTTCAATCAGAAATAATAAAGAGTAAAAATCTTAAATTCAAATACTGCAATTTGCCAAAAGTTGGTTCTGCAACAGAAAGCAAGTTCAGACGCGAACTATAGTTACCATAGTTCGACTAACGTCGCTCGATAGGCAGAATGGTTGGACTATCTAGTCGACTATTTGAACCAGACCCCAGAGCACTGTTGCCGCTGGTGTGACAGTAGCCTCTTTTCATAGGAAAACATGGAGGAGAACTAGTGACGTAGAAAAAGGTGATAGTTCAGTAGTCGGTTACGGAGGGGAAAGGCAGGTAACGTTAAGTTGAAAATCTGGCAGGCCTAATGTAATTTTTGGTCTGGTTTTCGGACCAATGTTATGACTTATCCTACTTATGCGCGGAAGAATAGTGGGCAATACCCATTTCATTCATGTCGCAAATGTAAACAAGAGCGTTGCCATCTTTTCAACAATAGTTTGACTAGAGCTGTTCGAGCAAACTGCATTTGAGCAAGCGCATTGGTAAAGCAAAGGACTGACTAATGGTTGACTATAGTTCGAGCCCGAACGTGCTCAGATGTTGACATCTGTTGCATTGTGTAGCATCTGGCGGGGTTTGGCCAGTGAAGTCCGTGAAATATATGTGATGGATCGCAAGGTCCTAGAGCGCTTGAAGTCCGCATGCTCTGGGAGCATTGAATTTGGCAATTACTTTGTGATTGTGGGCTCAAGTCCTGCCCAGGGTACATGTATGTGGCAAAGGCTCTTTTCCCTTCATTGTGTCTCTCCTCACCCAGGAGTAAATTAACATTGGGTACCTAAGGACATCGATGGTTATTGTGATTAATTTCATCTGTTTGGGGTCAAAATGGCCAGCATCTGGCCGTACACTCCCAGAGTAGCTGAGATGGTTATTTGGAATGCAGGAAAAACAGTGACGTCACGCCCTTTGAGTCACCGGATTACTGAATCGAGAGTTGGTTATGGGGCAAACACTTACTGTGATATACTGCACTACGTCTTGCGTCAGTCCATGTCTTGAGATGGTCGTTAGCACCTCGGCTGCCCCTGTTCCTCCAGGGGTTGTTGTGGGAGGACACAAGCTGGTGGTGGCGCTGAAGATTAGCGCCAGGTCGTCCTTTTTGGCGAGTTCCTCGGCCGGTCCCGGATACTTGCACAATTTCACCAAGAGCTAAATATAGGAGAAGAAAAAATGCAATTAGTTTCCAGATCAGTGACCAATCCAATAGACCTACTGAGCAGAAATTACTGCTTAGGATTTTTATTCATTAAGCGATAAGTTGTCGGGAACGCAGCCACAACCAGATACAAGTCACACAGTTTTTTGGTTGGTAACCTGTTTTTGCTTAGCTAGTATTTTCTGCGCTTAGCATATTTCAGTGCTTAGGATTGCCATGAAATTGGTTAAAGACCGAGTCCCGAGTCTGAGTCACTTGGTTTGGTTTGAGTCCAAGTCAGAGGTCAAGTAACTTTGAGTAACTTCGAGTCTGAGTCCCAAAGTCACTTGGTAGCAGTCCTTACATGTAGTCTCTGGATTATGGTTCTAGTTGAGTCTTACTCCGAGTCCTGAGTCACTTAATTGAGTCTAAGTCTAAGTGACAAATCACTTGATCCGAGTCCAAGTCTAAGTCTAAATCGTTTGTCAACGTGAGCCACAAGGCTCAATTCAAGTCCAAGTCACCAAAATTGTTACTTGAGACTTCACTCTAGTCCAAGTCCCCCGACTACCCTGCACCGACCTGCACGACGTATTTGTGAAGCAGCTCCCGCCGCTTCGTGGGCGTGACCTCCCCGCCACCTTCCTCTGATGATCGCTGACCCCCCTCCGGTGGAATGTCGGGCAGGTCGAAGAAGAGATACATACACTTGACCAGCGTGGAGGGCAGCGCGGCCATCATCATGGTGTTGACGATGCTCTGGCCACCGCCGGCTAGGAGGTTCAAGGTAGACAATAGATTCCAGCCGTGGCTGTTCTCAGTCAATGACTTCATCTCCAGGTACTCGGCGATGGAGCAGCTTGCTGCCTCTGAGAATAGGACGAGAGGGGTTACAAGTGGGATTAGGAGATACGGTTAATGAGTCTGTTCACCATTAACGGGACAGACTCATTGTCGGGACAAGGTGTATTTAGGACCATGCAAAGCTGGATACTGCTAAGGACCGACACGAGTGGTCTTAAAATGTCAAACCACGCTGCTACATCCGTCATTTCACAAGGAACAGCACAGACAAAGAGCTGTTCAACAAATAATGAAAACTAAATGAAATTCATTTCACACAAATACACCACAAGGATCCCTGGCCACACAGCATTCTGGTGTTTATGACTTCAGACTAGCGCCCTCGAACAAAGATACTGACAATTCGTTAGACCGCCAACACAGGGCAAGATAGCTCAGTTGGTAGAGCATCGGTCCAGTATTACGGAGGTCGCAAGTTCAAATCCTACCTTACCAATTTTTGTGTTCACTTCGAAATGTATGAACATTTGCCTAGTCAGTTTCTGAATCTGCCGTATGTTTGGATAACATTTGGAGGCCGACGCTCCGAGCCAACACAATTCATGTGAATTATCATTTTCAAAGGTCTATTAGATTTATGCCTGCGTTAGAATACACATTATGTGTACTGTGTATGTATGTCATCGGGATCAAATAACCATTTATGAGTGGGTGGTGCGAAATACGGTACACTCTGGAGACATGAACACAATGTGTACAATGGAGACAAAACGTCTCCGGAGGGTAAATTTCTATAGATGAATAGGTCTCCACTGGGAATTTCACGAATTAGATTTTTGGATTTTACTTAAATTACTCAAAAACTAGGATTAGGATGTGGGTTAGGGTTAGTGTTTGGGTTAGGGTATAATATAGGGTATATTGGGTCGAAATTTCAACCCAGGAAAAAAATTATGGTTAAAATGGGAGCATTTTTAAAAACGTGCTCGACTTTCTAACCATTTTGTACACGATAACAAAGCCATGTCTCCACAGTGATACAAAAATGCGAATGTGTGTGCATATCCATGTACATGTACCGGGTATGTATACTGTGTATTTAATGATTTTGGCCAAAGTATACAGAAAACGTAATATTATTAAGCTCCAGTATTTTGCTAGAACGTCTCACATATATTCCGGAATTTTGACCTCAATTTGCCGGGTCCTAATTTGAATAGCGTCCAAAAATAGCATTCGAGGTGCGTTCTCATTCAGCTAAGGGCAGCCACGCGCGTGTTACAAATGTACATGAACGTACTGACCGACCAATTATAGCGCCCGGCCGCCCACGTACGCGTGAGTCGTTTCAATGTTTGCCCGCACCATTTAGAGATTATTTAGAGATAAACCAACTGTTAACGGAATTTTCAAAAAATAACACATCTTTGGAAAAGACGACCTTTTCTTGTTTTTCTTCAAAATTGCAGCACGCCAGAAGGAATATATTCACAGGTAGTCACTTGGTGCCTTTCCAATAAGTAAGCTTTACAACAATGGCTGGTTACTTTTTGGAAAGCTGCAAATTATATGCATTACTTTAACAAATATGTGACCCGCTCCATCGAAATCAGGAATAAGTCTCGAAATGACTTTTTGAGATATGCACATGGTGGGAAAGGGAATTTCATAAGCTTTCTAATGATACCCATCACAAGTGTGTATCGTTTTAGGTTAACGAGTTATGGTCCGATGAAGATGACAGGTGTATATTTATTTGCCGATTCCACATTCCGAGAAAAACAGCTCATAAAGCGCTCATAAATCCTCTTCATTTTCATCTTTATTTATCGTTTTTACATACAAGACATTTAATAATGACAATAATCTGTGATAACTACACTTCTTAAAAATACAATGTTCAGAAAAACGACTTGGTCACGATTTTTACACATGCGTTCACTTCAACGACCGATTGCGTAAAACGGCCCCAGCGACTTATTCCTGATTACGATGGAGCGGGTCACATATGTGCGCGTAAGAGTGAACTGGGGATTTCGAAAGGGGAGAGGGAATTCGAGCAGGGGACCATCACTTTCTCCCCCCTCCCCCCTCCCCCAACCCTTACACGACTGGCCTTTCTTAAAATAACCCCAGGCTGACTGAACTACTGCGAGGATTATGGGATTTGAGGTACTGCAATTCGTCATAAACAAAGACAACACTGGGAGTACCAATAAAGTAGCCCCATATTACCGACAGAACTGATTAGATACCGATAGCGGATAAAGTGACGTCCATAACTAGCGGCTGATGGGAGGATTTCAATCGCCAATAATCGTAACAATCAGGCTGCCCTTTTACACTACAAGGAGGCTTCTATGTAAAATTCACTGGAAGCAAGTGTTTTGACAGAAAATGATGTGTGGCGTGGCGGAAATATATATTTTAAAAAAATGCAAACTTCTACAAGTATCGGTTTAGCACCGTTACTGTATGTGCCTTTGTGGTTTTGGTTTTGTGATTTCTCAAGCATTTTACGTTAAGATTCTTACGAATTAGATAGTGGATATAATTATCCAGGGCTCTAAAGAAGAACAGTTTTTTGATAACTGATTGGACTAACCTAATAAATAAAACAAAATAAATAAATAAATAATTAAATACAAAAGCAACATATATGATACAACATTTTTTTTTGCCGTAATTTTTAGAAATGGATAGATTTTTTTTATCAATTTTGATAATTGCCTTACCATCATTTTTTTTCTCCAAATACTTCCCCCAATTTACAATCAGTTACACATCTGTGAGCAGGTGCAAGGTACATGTAGCTAGCACTAGTGTGGTTCCTTGACCTGCCAATTTCCTGACCCTAGAAGTACAAACTGCTCTGTTTTGGCATACGGTAAGTAGGGTCAGGGGACAAGACTACCTTGCTTTTTCAAGCAGCTTTGAATTTTATTTTTTTAAACAGGCCAGTGTAATGTTATGTTACAAAATACCACCCCCTCCCAAAAAATAAATAAATAAATAAATAAAAATCCATTTATTTCTAAAAAAAAATACAGTAAAAGAAAATGTTGTGTATATAACCTTCAGGCCGATCCTCGAGTGCCCCTTTAATGCCCCCACAGGGAGGCGATTGAATAATAACCCTATGGCTAAAAATACCCATGATGTATGTTCCCTAGTCACATGTCCATCAATGTACCCCCTATCGAGAGACCGATCACCGGAGGGGAACAGGCTGACACGTGCGCCGACCCCCTGGGGGGTATCTGTTAAGATCTAGAATGACGCATCCTGCCGAATCGTAAGTGAAGTGGTATTTGATGGACGGTGCGTGCTAAGAAAATGTTTCAACCCATGTCACGGATAACTGTGAGCGTAGATGAAGCGTAGAATCCCCGCTAATTCACAGCGGTGCTAGTTATGTGTACGTGTGTTTATGAATGATTTCTCCATTATTTTTTCGCGATCTATTTTTAAAAGATGAATTGGAAATACCTGCCGAGTAAAAAATACTGGTTTTAGAAATCTCTACGAACGACGTGTGTTGAAACAAATGTCAGTGCCTTTTTACACAAAAAGTGAATGGAAAATGAATGGTTTAAAAGGTAGGATACACCATTGGTAATTGCTTGAATTATCATGAATGGGTAGATTTAGGGGGTTGTATTTTGTAGTATTAAAATACCATTTAACTGAGCTGTCCGAAGTTTTACAGTCATTGTTGCCGAAAAAAGCACCAAAAAAACTTGTTTGTTTTTTAACAGAGTCGAGCAGTTATTCTTATGTTATTTTGTTTTTTACTTTTCTTTATATTTTTCAAAATAATTATAGGATATTTAGCGCAATCATTTTGCTGGATGCCTAGAATTATAATTTACTTAATTATAAAGATATTTCTTAATCATTCGGTAGTAAATATTTTCTATATCTGGAAATGGTGTATTCTACCTTTAAGAGCAAAATTAGGTTGTACACAAATTCTACACACCCAACTTTCTATTCACCTCTTTGAATACGGCAAGAGAAATTTTTACTACAAATATTTGTGAACATCGTACTGAGCAACAAGATCTGATGTCGGTTTTACAATGTAGTAGCCTTGAGGCTAAGTCTACATGGCATTACATTTCAAGCAGTTCGTCCCACATCCCGAGAGAATTGAACATTCTTGAGCAGAAAAATCTACACAAATGTTTTGCGCGTACAAAATGTCTTGAAAGTAAATTAGGCAAATGCAGACGATTGTCAAAACTGTCAATCGGAAAATGTGAGTGAATTTTTCATTTGCAAATTGAAATGTCACTGTTGGCATCTTCTAAATTACATTTTTGACATGCAGGATTAATCAAATTGTAATAAAAGAAAAGAAAACGACATTCAATAAAATACATAAGCGCCAATTGCAGTTAGGTAAACCAATCTGATTCATTCGTTAATCAAAGCCGTAAAAAAACAAAAACTATAAATTAACCAAAACGTGATCGTACATGTATACATGTATGTGGGCCAGATAGATAGATACTTTAGTCAATCGGTGTTGTGGCAAAGAGCAAGTATAAAATCATGCGTCATGTGAACATGGAACAAAAAAAAATCTATCAGTTTCTTCATCAAAACTCAGGTTTTTGTATCCATCAGATTCGTACGCGGAGAAACAAGGGAAAATCAATACGTGCCCCCCAACTGTGCAAACGGTACATAAATTATGGAGAATGGAAGGGACCTGAAGAACAATTCACCGACGGGACAGAAATGTCAGATACCTCGTAGGAACGTCCGTCCTGTACCCTGTGGCCTGTTTCTCATGATGGCTTCAAACTCTAGCCGGACAATAAAACAACCCCCCCCACAAAAAATCGCCGGCGCTTGGCCACCAATGACGAGAGCAAATATTCCCAGCCATTTGTGCAACTGTTTCGTCTCTTGTTTGCCGAGCATGGGACAATTTCGCCGTTCTGGGAAATAAACCCTTTTAAGAGCACTTTCGGGAAAAGAGGCAAAGTTGAGTCCGGATATTGTTTTTTGTTTGCTGAGGTTTAGTCTGTAGGAACTTAGAACATTTCGGAGTGAACTACGAGGCACTTACCGTAGTTTATAGGCAAGGTGGTTTATTGTTTTTTTCAAGGCAAAATCTTACATTCCAAGAGTTCATTTTGAACTCTTGTTAAGAATTAAGTTTACAACTACCTCTTCGAAGAGATGGGACTTTAGTTTTTAAATATTTTGCTTTCTTTGAGTCTTGGTGTGTTTTTTTTCTTGACTATAAGCATACCTGTTGATGGGTCAGACGCCCTACGCCGCACCTCCGTTACAAAGAGTCGAGCCACGTGATTGGAGAACTGTAAAACATCTCCAAATTTGTCGATGATTTCGTGGCCAGGGCTGTTTTCAAAAACCTGCATACATGAGTCAGAAAAAGAGGTTTTCATACAAATGACTAATCATTCTCAGTTAGTTAATTAACCCTAACTCCCTAGGTTGTGTGGAGGATTGGAGGATTTGGGAGGGTTAGGGTTAAATGTACCGGTATGAACACTGAGTTTAGGTCTTCAGTCTAGTTTTTGCACAGAGAATAAACGCAGAGTGACAGGCCTTCTCTAGAAAACCTGAAACAAAGGCTACATGTAGCGTTTCCTTACAGCTCGGTTGAAGACGCTATCTATCTGCCGTTATTAGGGAGATGACAAATTGGCCCGAGACGGACCCTAATACAACTGTGAAGCCAAGTATTGGGATTTGAAAGAGGGAAGGGGGGGGGGGGGGGGGGGGGGGTGGGAGTGGTGAGGGGAGAAAGAAAAGATTGCTTTTTAAAGGTGTCTGTTGGGAAATGGCTTAAAAGCCGGATCCATCAGTGCTGGAAAGCGCTGCCCGTTCTGATTGAGTTAAGTGTGGTCTCTGACTGGTATCTCGTGTCAATAAAAGCATTTCCCTGTAAACCTGTTGTCTGTCCGTTTTCATGCGAGTAAAAATACTACGGTAGTACAGAGGGTCCCCATCTTATAGAGGGAAAAAACAGGGCAAATTCTAGCTTTAAACAAATGTCATTGTTTCATTCAACTTAAGTTTGGGTTAAATATTAAAGGTACACCATTTGCAGATATCGAAAAAATTTACTACCGAATTATTAAAAAATATCTTACTCATCTAAAAGTAAATAATGATTCTAGGCATCCAGCAAAATGATTGCGCTAGACATCCTTTAATTATTCTGAAAAATATAATTTTATAAAGAAAAATTCGCGATCGAAACCACAAATAACATAAGAATCACTGCTCGACGCCGGTTGAACACAAACGCTGTTTTTCGTGCTTTTTTCGGCATCCATGATTGTAAAACTTCGCACAGGTTAGTTAAACGATATTTACTATAAAATACAACCCCCCAAATCCACCCATTCATGATAATTCAAGCAATTACCAATGGTGTATCCTACCTTCAACATTTCAATTCGAAGTGAAAATTCCTTTAATTTCCAGTATTAATTAACCTTTTACAATGTAATGTTTCTGTGGTCATTTCTGTGTGTTACCGTTTATACTTATAAGTGCACAATTTCTGTTGTACGTTACAGACCTCAGTTAAAAACATTATGGCGCTAAACAATAAAAGTTACAAGAGATCTCAAGAATCGTTTATAATGGAATGGTAATAATTATACATCTATCGCAAATTCTGCCCGATTTATTATTTACAAAGCTAAATACTGCGCTCATGAGGTTTTGAAAGGTCAAATACATGTAAACTACATACCATGCCTACACATGTTATAAATAATTAACTGTTAAATTCCACATCCAAACTTGTCTCTAATGAACCTACTGACTGGAATTTATATTACAAATTAACACCCCTGATTTCATGATGCATGTGAAATATTCAGAACAGTAAATATTATAGCTTAAATATCAAATAAATTGTTGTTATTCTTTAGCTAAAATTACAGGGACTTTCAATAACTTCTCTTACACAGATATTATGGGAAGCCCTAAAAAATTGGGACCCCTTTCATACTAGCAAGAATCTTACATGGCTTCTATTTTGGCCGGCACTCAGCACATGTATAAACTCAAGCCCTGATGAGGCCAACTTGATGGATCTGCTAAGCACAACAAATTGATTAGCATGACAATTCTTTCCTGGCAAAAACAGGGTTACTTATACCGGTACCAACCAAATTGTCATGTGATGTATATTGTTTGTGACGGGTTCTGAACCCGCATTTTTTTCTTTTGCATAAAAAGTACTTGGAGTTTTAGCTGGTAACCTGTTTTTACTGAGCAAAACTTGTTTATGCTACCGTAAAGCAAATTTGTGTGCTTGGCACTAGTCCATGAAATTGGCCCCTGTTTGGGACCAGCGTTAAGAGGCTCGAACCCAGTAGAAAACCCAGAACCTACATACAACTGACCCCTGTTCAGACTGGCATAAGATTAGATCGGTATTATCTTGACAGCCTGTGTTCAAATTAGACCCGTATTTAAATCAACACGGGAAGACTATTAAAGGTCTTTTCAAATCCCTGGCTTCGTCTTTGTTTTTTAGCTTAAGGCGATTTTAGATTCTTAACTCCGAAAATCTCCAGCCACATTTTGTGTTCAATTTTAGATTCCCAATTTTAGATTCCCAACTCCGAGATCTGTGTTCAATTAGACCCGTAGAAAAATCAACACGGGGAGACTATGGGCCTTTTTTGAATCGTTGACTTGGTCTTTGCTTTTGGCTTTTAAAAAGGCAATTTTTAGATTCCCAACTGCGAGATCTCTAGCCACATTTTGATGCCAGTTGTGCTTCAGAAACATTCAATCAATTGATGTGATGAACCCAAAAGTTACAAAATTTCATAACCCCCTCACTGCTTTTTCTAGAAAGTATCCTGAATCCGCTACAATCCACCAAGTTTGGTTTGCAAAAACTGCTGGTGTCCCGAGTCCATCAGACTCCACCAGTATACATACTGGAGATATCCTGAGTCCATCAATAATCCACCAGCCAAAGTTGATGGACTCTGGCGGATTCAGGATACCATGGTGGCATACAAAAAATTGCAGTGTGTTTCTTCATAGAGTCCATCACAGTCCATCACTTAAATTTCTGTATCCTGAATCCATCAAACTCCTGCAGTAACGCTAGGCTTAAAATCCTCAATCCATCACACTCCTCCAGTTTGTTCAATATGGAGGTATCCTGAATCCGCTAAAATCCTACAAAACAGGAAATAGATTTTGATGGACTCAGGGTGGTTAGGGTTTAATTTCTATTTGGTAGAATTGATTCGGATTCCGGATGCGAAGCCGAAGACGAAGCAAAGGTTTTTCGGAAAAAAAGCCCAAAGAGTGTGAGAAGTTTTACCGGTTTGATGATCCGAGGGTGACCTAAAGAAACCTCTTACCTTGCAGAACAGCGGCAGCATCATGTAAAGCTTATCCTCCTGCTCCTTCTGGGTTAGAGGTTGGGCTGTGCAGCACAGCTCCACGTAAAGCTTGCGCAGATGCATCAGACCCAGGGAGTTGTCCTGCGTGGAGGGCGATCGACGGACCGAGTGCACGTACCGTCGAATGGTGTTCATCTTGACCGGTCGGCGCGCGGGGGACCGGACTGGTCAGTCGGTCGGTCAGTTGGCTACAGTCGGGGTGGCACAAACTTGCCTCTACATGAGATTGGTCCGGGCATCAAGACAGGATTTAGGGGTACATGTTCGGTGACTCTGAAGATAAAAACAGTTTTCAATCAAAAGACAGAGACATGAGTTGGTGTACGGTACCAAAAAATGTCATCATTTCATCATACAATTGCATCATTTTAACTGGGTATTTTTATTTGACATTTTAACCAACCGCTAACCATTATATGGAGAAAAATAAATGTGCTTAGTAATATTTCACACTGTCTGAAGATCATTAGAAAGGCAAATGACAGCTCAGTTGATTACTGACCATTGATGTCAAGTTTCTGAATTTGAAATAAAACAAAAACAGTGAATCAATTTTTGTGGAAACTGAAACTGAATCCACCGTACAAAAGACGATTTTTGACTTGGCCAGACCTGCTTAACAATTCACTCCAAGTTTCAGTGTTTTGATGCTCTGACCAAACCACATGAATTGCCAACAATAATGCAAATAAATAACTACAACTTGGATAATTTCTGACGAGCAGCCATGGACAATCCGAGCTGTTGCGAAATGAAGACTCGATGAAAATCGATGGATGAGGCACATAATTATATGAACATGTTCGCATAGATGTTTTGGCCTGTTTTTGCCACTGTTCCCGAGACCACAAACACAGCTGGCAAAACAGGTTCCCGATAGGTAGCTGGTTCACACAACCGCATTAGTACTGTACGTTGAGACTCGGTGGTTACCAGGGAAGAATCATTCTTATGAAACTGCCACTGGATATCGGCTCACATTATGATACATGCATGACAAGGGTTATGGCAAAGAGTCGACAAAAATGTTCGGCATGTGAAGCCCTTGAGCAAATCGGTGTTCATGTTCATTCCTCACAATATACAATACAGCCTTCCAATGAGATAAAGAAAAAGCCTTTCCATAGTAGTTAAAGCATATTCATCCATGGTTGGAGCAAAAACATAAGATTTAATCCTGTAAGGTTTTATAAATACATTCGAGGGGGAAAAAGATTGAAATATCCATCAAACATGCTTTGTGTTGGAGAGAAACAAGTTAATTTGAATGAAAAATTTATCGTACATGTCCAATAAATACCAAATGGTCAAGCACTGACCACATTCACCTTCGGATTTGGGGCTTGACACTGATGTGTTCCCATATTTAATGTAAATTGTTTAAAATAAAACAATATAACCCCCTAGTGTGATTTACTAGGCTAGGAACCCACTACCCATCCTTACAAATTCCAACACCAAATGCTAAACTCTACATGTACCCAAACTGTTGGACAGTACAGTTATGGCCTAACTCAATGTAAAGCATTTAGAGGGGGCAGTAACCCATCCTAACAGATTCCAACAAAACATGCAGTTGAATTTTTGAACGGCTGAGTCCTGACACGGTGAAAATTCAACAGGTACATGTACATGTACATATACACGTATGTGAGATTTCTGACATTCCACATAAGTTGTAAATGCTCTTGCCATTCCATTAGGCCCTACGATAAAATGACTTTGAAGAAATGGAAATGAACGTGTACATGTCCATGTACTGCCTAAAAACAATTATATGTACCTGTGCACGTACGTACATGTACACGAACAGGTGATATGGCTGACAAGTCATACTTCAGTATCCCTACATGGTGAGTTAAATCTAAAACAACATGAGTCATGTCATGAATAAAAATGACGAAAGGGACTTTGGCAACCCAAAGCCGAGTGTGTGCTGATGACACAAATCAGTAACTCTACCAAATTTGCATGTACGCACATGCCGGCCGTGTAAATGTGAACAGCCAATATTTTTTTTCTTTCTTATTTGGTCACTCGTGTATACATGCAGTACTGAAGTATCTATGGACGTTTTATCAATGTGAATCAGACGGACTTATCTATGATTAAACATGAGACGACTGGCCCGAGTTTACATACTCTACGTTTGGAATGCGCATTTCGTTCCAATTTCGTGCACCTCGCTATGGGACGAGTGCATGAATCATTTGTGTGACGGCAAAATAATGGATGGTTGTGCAATTTTAAATGGCCACGACAAAAACAAACTAGACTTGCATTGTAAATGCAAATATACACTGTTCACGTATCACTCGAGTATATACGTTAGGCATAAAAAATAAAATGTTATGTTGGCGTAACCCGACCGACCCTAAAAATACGGCCGATATTTTTTTTTTCAAGGGACGAAATTTAATGATTAAAATCTATATAAATCTAGTTATAAATACTTTTGAAACCATTTCTGACCGTTTCTCATTGTTGTGTGTGTGGATTGTGTATATATTGAACCTGGACACGATATCGTGTATCACTACCGGCTTAAACAATTAGAAAACATACATGTATCATTTTCATTGCTGGAAGGAAAAAAAAATTTAAAAAAATTTAAAAAAAAATCCCTACCTACCTACCCTATTTTTGGGGGCCCGTTACGCCAACATAACCTTTTTTTTTTGTATGCCTTACTGATACAATTTGTACAAAATTTGGTTTGGTTTTTTCTAGAGAATAATAATAATAATTTGTATATCTATAAAGTGCACGTACATGTATGTACATTGTACCCACCAATATCGGTGCTCAAGGTTCTACGTGTACCGTATTACAATAATTACCCAGTACATGGCTCAATCAGCCTCAACCCTCACACAGGTACCCACTTATTATTCTGGGTGGAGAGAGACAATTGCAGTTAAGTGTCTTGCCCAAGGGCACAAACACACCATGTTCCTGGCAGGGTTCTAAACGACGCACATGTCGAGTCAAACACTGTAACCGTTGGGCCATGGCATTCAAGTAGATTAAACAGGATAGTTCTTTTGGCGGGGACAGCTAGATGGAGAAATTAAACGACCCCCTCAATGGGAGAGCATTGTGCTACTACCATTCAGAGGATCCGTCATGGGGACCTTGCCTTGTACAATGGTTTCTCAATTGAAAGAGGCCCCATAATAACAACAATATCAGGGTGTGTTCCACTCATGTAAAAGATTAAAACTAATGCAAACTGCTTACTGGCTGCAATACGCCTGTTCCGGGTTTACGTGTACCCGGGCGCCTGAATACCGGGGTCAATACCCGGCTCCATTTTTCCGGCTCGGGTACCCGCAATTTTTGCTTTAAAAAAGTAACATTTAAGACCAAAATAAATATATTAATAATAAATAATGTCAAAAGTTAATTTGATCCATTTCTGCAAAGACCTGAAATATAGAAAATCAAATAAGTTAAAAGGGCTTAAAATGTTGATCTTGTAACAAGATCTTCTTCAGAGATTAAAACCATTTTTTTGTACCATGGTTGTACGTGGGCATACACATACTATGTACATGTACCAGTACATGTACACACAGTCGTGTTTTACATAACGACCGAGGATTCCCTATTGTGTTTCCCTTTGTTCCTGTACTGTAACCTAACCCAATTCACTTATAGTACACTTTAACGACGGAAGACAAAATTCAACAAAAGACGAACGCCCGAGAACTGAAAAGATATCTTGTTCGTCTATTGTGCTTCTTTTCTCGAGGGTTATGTAGAACATGTTTGTGTGTGCGTGAATGGGCAAGTATATGTTATCATCATTAACCAAATTAATAACTCAAAATACCTTTATTCAAAATAACATCTGAATTCCTACCAACCTCACACACACATTTTATGCAAGCAATCTATCCACGAGGGAGCAATCACTGTCTGCTACAGCATACTGGTAGTTGTGGTGAAATAATTCATGAATATCACGTGTCATGATTCCCAGCATATGCATGAAAACAACCACCAGCCTCAATTTTTTTTTCTGTCAATAAATTGGCTCGTAAATTTTGTGTAGGTAATTCATATCTGCAATATCTGCTTTGTTATACACATTAAACATGTATGTATACATGCATAAGTGGTTTACGATCATATCTCTTGCACATAAACAATAAACATAGAACAATAAAGAACACTCTAAAAATGTATAATTCAGTTTCGTACATTTTTTATATTATCACCATGACCAAATTCTTTTTCAATGTTGAAATTATTTTATACATTATCTCAATTGAATGTACAGGCATTGTAAATACATTTTGTACCCTTTACAAACTGCTGTCATTTTGTGGCCTTACAATTCTCCTAATTTCTGTGTACATTATTCACATACAGGTAGATGATGAAAGTTTATGGTAATTTACAATTTTAATACTGGCAATTGTTTGCTGTTTTAATGAACTACATTTGTGACACGTATAAATTAAACACTATATTAAGCACAAAAATTCAAAACAAAATTCACTTGCCCATTTTGAAGCCCCTTTCCTCAATTCCTATTCAACACAATTCCCCAACAGCTATGTATGTTCTCATTCTCTCATAGTCATACAAGCACCTGCACGCACATGAATGTGCAAGACTGTGTGATTAATGTTTATCATGATTTATGAATACGAATGTCAATGTATTCCCACTGCATTGAGGTGGCCGGGCTAATCTGATCAAGCGTCCGAGCGCTGTCTGGAGAGATTGGCGCTCAAGAAGCCATGTTCATGTTCTGGCGTGAATCATACGTTCACGTCAGTGAATGTCCCGCGACTTGCGCACACTGACATCACGCACATTCATGACAACATACAGCGTATTCTGATTCAAATGCCCATTCACTTCTGCCATATATCTCATCACTGCAAAGTACCTACATGTACCTGCACTGCGGGCCTATAGGGTTGGCAACATCCCGTAATCTTACATTCGTTGCGTCAGCGTCACGTTCCCCAGGCTGAATTTGTTATGTTAAAACATTCGCCAATGCCAACGCCAGACATTCGCCAATGCCAGGTTCATCTTGAGATGGGATCCCAAGGTCGTACTACTCAGTAGTAGATGTCAAGTATTTTAAGTGCACAGACTAACAGAAACCGCTCACATTTGTTTTGATACCGTGCTGTGTAAAAATTCACTCCCTCTACACAAAATCTAATTATCATTTACGGTGGTAATTCGTTTTTGTTAGTTTTTTTTTCCTTTTTGTGTTTCTTTTCTCGAACGTGATCGTATTTGTGCATAAATTTGTATTAATTGTGAAGATTCTCCTCGGACCAAAACCGAAACAAAAATCAGTACAGGGGTAAAAAGCCAAAAAATTTACAAAAACACATAACACCCTCTTTCATTTCCCAGTCAATTTTCCCTGACATGTTTTTAATATTCCTAACCAAATGTGTGATCAGAAAGAAAAAAATTGGTGAGCATCCATTAACATAAATTTGCAGTTGGTGTATGTACATGTAGTAGTAGTAGGTAGAAATATGCAGAGCCAAGTTGTATGCGTGTGTGTGTGGTAACCATATACAATTAATGTGTTAATTCTACACAAATTGGGATGTTCAGTAGTTATGTACTATAATTATTGAAATATTTCATTTCTTTGCACAACTATTAGTGACAGAAGAGATGGCAGAAGCAGGCTGGGTCGGAATGAAACATTAACATTTCTGAATTGTTTATGTAGGCATTATGAAAATATTTATTTTGAAACAGTTGACCTATTTCCATAACCCAATCACTCAATGTTCGTCAGACCATGAACACGCAAAACGGACTCAGTTGACTGAGTATACAAAATACCGTCATTTTTTGCTTCCGAAGAATGCAATACAATACAATAATGTCAACTGTATGCACAGACAAATTAAGGAGGCGTCAAATGCCACAGTTGGTGACCCACGACTGAAATTATGACAGGTTTCAACTGATAACATTGATCTGAAGATTGCAGAACAGTCTGTGTTCTGTCAAATGATAAACAGCTGAGCCATTGACAAAACTCCCGACTATTACAATGTTCATGTACGACATGAAGCTTGGACTAGACTGTAGACATGTTTGTACACACCCAACAAACTGAACAAAACCAATGTATATTTGCGAGGCGTTCTGGCAAAATGAGACATAACTGGGCTGCAAGGCATAAGCCATGTTCGCACTGGACTTAAAATGATAAAACATACCTAGACGATGGGTCCTTTTCCCATTTTAAGTCCAGTGCGGACAGCCTAGGACGTTTTCCTTTCAGGTACTTCTCCCGAGTCCAGTGGCTACTTCTACCGGCCAACTGCTGCCCGGTTAAACTTCCCAGGTCACTTTTCCCTAGACGATAAGTCCAGTGCGAACATTGCGTGTCGGTAAAGACACCGCGCATGCGCTCTTTGCATTGTTTACGTGCGGGCACGCTACTTCGGCTACTTCTCCCGCGGTCTTGGTAAAATTTTCCCGTGTCTAAAGTCCAAGTGCGAACAGTGGTAACATTTGATCATTTTTTATTTTACCATCGTCTCAGTAAAACCTTCCACAAAAAAAGTCCAGTGCGATCACGGCTTAACAATGTTCATGTACGACAAAGCTTGGACTAAAATGTAGACATGTTTGTACACCCAACAAACTGAACAAAACAAATGTATATTTGTGAAGCGTTCTAGAAAAAAAGGTGACGTAACTGGGCCACAAGGCATAGTGGAGAAAACTGCAAATTATTGAAAAATGGGAAAATTTATTTATTTTTTCAGATTTATTGATAATCTGTGGTATGCCTACTATTACTAACTATAATTTGGACAGAAATGGTACGGAAGTAGTGTAAAAAGTGTTTTTAAGGAAAGAAAATTAGCATTTTTCCACATGTTAAAAACTCGAAACTTCAAAGGCCTTTTCCTCAACATTTTACTTTTGTGACATGTTGATAAATACAAACTTTAAACAGCCATAACTTGTGAATGGAATGTCAGATTGAAGTGTAACAAACAGCATTGTAAGGAGAAGTCTATCCTCGTTTCTAAATTTACATGACAATTCTCATTTTAACCTTTGCCCAGTTCCGTCTCATTTTTCCAGAACCCCTCACATTTATGATCGTAAACACTTTTTGTGGTGCAACAAAAGAGAAGCATGACTAATGGTTAGTCAAAATAAACCTTTCAGTAAAAAAACAATTTTGTTTTTGCCCTGTGGTTCTTCTGAGGTTTCTATGTTAAATTGAAATACGAAACTCAACAAGAGGTCAAGTACTGTTGTTAGAAGGGTCACGACCGCATGTCCTTAATTTGCTAGTTTCTATTTGCGTATTTGTTTAATATGAGGGTTAAAAAATGTACATGTGTAATATGTTTCTATTTGCGTATTTGTTTAATATGTGGGTTTAGAAATGTACATGTGTAATATGTTTATTTCTGACACTTCCTGAAGTTATGGAGTTTAGGAAATGTGTCGTTATGACTGAGTGTTGTTTTATTTTATCTCTTTCTTTTTCTCAAAACTTGAGTTCACTGACCCAAGAAAATTCAGGTCAATGGAGAAAAATGTTGCCTCTCCAGCAAAATGTTGTATACATGTAGTTCTTTCCATCTACATGTACATATACATCGCAAAAAGTGAAAAACAATCGGGCCGAAATGCAGATAATCCCATTGTAAATCATGGATTTTACACACAGAGATATATATATATATACAGTATGGAAAAATCTTAATTTTGGCGAAATACTGAGACACTATGGTAAATTAAACTTAAAGATCGCCCAACTGGGCTACAAAATGCATTTTGAACTAAACGATGTTCATCGGAAAGATTATTTAAAAGTAGGATAAAAATTCACACAACCATCCTTTAAAAAATTGATGTTTTTGTGGTATTCTTGTGTAGAACAAGTTTCTGGGGTCAGAAAAATTGCCGGACGGCAATCGCAAAAAAAACAAGAACAACATAAGAACCACTGGCTGACGCAGATTGAAAACCAACGCCGTTTTTTTGTGTGTGCTTTTCTTAGCGGCATCCATGATTGTAAAACTTTGGACAGGTCGGTTAAATGATATTTACTATAAAATACAACCCCCCAAAATCCACCCATTCATGACAATTCAAGCAATTACCAATGGTGTGTCCTACCTTTAAATACGATAGTTTGAGGCCAAATGATTTCCATGAATGATGAAAAAAAAAATCTCTAACTTAGCAGTCAATGCAGTACAGAAGAGTCTGGGACTGAGAAAAATATCTAATTTTGTTAAGAAATATTTAGCCTAGGTCTAGAAAATTGTCTCGACTCTCGACTTTATACACAACAACTAGTGTTGCTAAAGTAGCGTCAGAAATACTACATTCTTTCCATTTAATTAAATTAATTTCATTGTAAATTGTATCAAAGTGGCAATTTTTACGCGACCGTAACCCTACTATTTTTTACGTGATACGCGCGGAACATATGAAGACCAACGACGGTTGACAGCCATAATTCACCAAAATAAATGGATACAGTCCCTAGTTAATTGTATACAGTTTCTAGTTTTTCGTATACACGACTTTTATACCTTTTTCTATTAACCAAAATTATTGGTTAATAATAATTTCATCTTGATAAGGTCTTATAGAAAAAGGTATAAAAGTCGTGTATACGAAAAACTAGGGACTGTATACAAATAACTAGGGCCTGCGCATGCGCAACCAGAACTCATGTAAAATTAGCAAAAGTACGTAGGCTTTCGGTCACGTAAAAATAGCCACGGCCAAATTGTATAGGTCGGGGCGGACATCTGGGAACCTTCATAATAACGCGTCATAATACGTACACCGCGCCGATGAAAACGATGATCGCGCGTGCAGTCTTGTATGCTTCAGTGCAGTTTTGGCGCGCATTGTTTTCATCGGCGCGCTGAGCTGTGACGTATGTCCGCCCCGATCTATAGGCTATAGCCAGGCCATGTAGTAGTAGTACTATGTAGTATTATTTATTTATTGAATTATCAAAATCATGGATTATTCAATATTATTAGTTAGAATAAAATGTAATACATTTTTCCGAAAACTATATCCAAGTCTACGCAATAATAATATTATTAATTATTAATAATATTATTATTAATAATAAATGTAGTCTTTTTTGCAGCCTGTCTGGGTCCCAACTCATCACACTCATCCAGCTGTACAAACCGAATGACACTCCCCCGAATGGATTTTGCAACAGAAACTATAAAATCAAGAAATAAAACCAATCTACTCTACGACTCAAAGATCATCTATAATAAATACGTACCTATTTAGCTGTTTGGTTTTCCTGTTCAACCATACAAAATTTACTGTCACTCAATATTGCTAAATTTAACGAAATTTTAGACGAATTTAGAGTAGCCATAGGTTGTCCGATTGGCGGCCATGTTGAAAATGATGTGCGATTCTGATACATGCGCATGCGTACATCTCCTGAACCCCATTAATTTATCCATTTTTTTTATAGCGTTATTATGTGTTGTAAAACAGCCATATATATTTATGGCAAACTTGAAACACACCCGGATGAAATCATGTTATTCGTTGTTACCGGTGGTCTATTTTGACTGTCATGTCCTAAATTTGGGAGTGAAATCATGGAGGAATAAATTAACCATTTTTGGGACGAGCAAAATTAAAGGGCGAATAGGCTAGGCATAGAGCTAGGAAACAGCATCCTCCATGGAATTGAAACAGCGAGCCATCGCAAAATGTGCGATTAATTTTAGATGAAGGACCGATGTTTGAAAATCAAGTAAAGTTATGTCGCAGATTCATATTAAATGTGCATATTAATGATTCAAATTAGAAATGGTCGTCAGCAAATGTTGGTTGTTATTGTTTGATGCCACTAAGAAAACAGGGGAGGCGCCCTTTCGTCTTTGCGGCAATGCAATAATCGGGTGCGACGACGTATTTGTATATTTGCATATTAAATTTAATAACGCATGCGCAGTATCCTTAGCATATCGCGACTCACAGCGCTCACGACAGCGCGTTGTATGAAACTGTGACTGGAATGTAACATGTGGAAACGACAACCCAAATTTTTAAACTCATAAGCATACTTACCTGGCTCAGGAGATACTGTGGTCAAGCTGGCAGTTCTCCCATGGCGAGGCCCTACCATTGCACTGAGGGGGGCTGACCGATGCGATTCCCCCAAATGTGGGGAACTCGGGAGTACAATTTCTGATAGTGGGGACTGCGTTCGCGCTCTCCCCGAGCAAACAAATCAAAAGATAGAACTCAAAAAGCCTAAAATAAAAAATACTCTTTATTAACGGTTGAATTTTGTTGCAGTTTCAGAATTTGATGGGTTTTGGGGGGTTTGAGATACAAAAAGGGGATAGTTTTGATATACAAACTTAACTATCATAATTATTTATTCATTTCATAAATATTTCTATATTTTCTGTAAAATGTTATAAATGCAGAAAGGGCGGACCACTTGACAGAAAAAAGTAATACAATGTAATTTTGTATCCCCAATTCACTAACTGTTAAATTCCGAACGTTTCCAGAGTCTAAACATGTTTTTCTGGTGTACAATTTGTCGTAGTTTTGATAACATTTCTTCGGCAGTTTTCACGGATCCTGTTTTTGGAGCTGATGGCTTAATACTTTATTACCGTAAAAATGTTATGCCGCCCTCTTGACTTTAGAGTCAAAGTGAAACGTCGTCTGGTACCTCAGTTATAAAAACCTTTCTTGTCTACATCTGTATGGCATAAATTGAGGTAAATAAGGAGGGAAACCTGACTAGACTAAAACTGTGAGGTCCGAGGATGTCTCGCCTGCGAATTTGCAGATTGCGGAAGTTTTTGGTTTTTATTTTTGTCATTTTCTGTGTTTCCGTGGGCATCTTATTCTTGGTAATTTTATTCATAGTCGTTGGTGGTTGCACTGGGAACATTATTTTAATAAAATATAGCTATCGTTCTTTATTGTAAATGATTCCTTTTTGAGTTATAGAATTTCACTCGGGAATTATTTTTTATTTTTTATTTCAGGGAGTTGTACCCCTGTTCCACATATCGTGCTGGGTATAAAATAATCCATTACCATTTGAATTTTGTGCTACCCTGTCCTTATTATTATTATTTTTTCTTGAAAAATATTCATTTTAGGTACTGCAGTCATTTGATGAGGAGAATTTTTACTGGGATGGTGGTGCTGTGGAATTTAAACAGCAGTTTCAGCTGTTTGGTAATGCTGATTACGGTGGTAACATTGTTGCAACAGGTAATCCTTTATTAACCTATGAAACTAATATTTCTTCATGAACGAACGAGTCTAAATTGCAATTTTACAAAGAGAAATGTATCACGTTTTTCTCTCTCATGTAGATGGTACAGATCAGCATGATAGGGATCACGTGAACGTCACCAGCATAGACGTTGGAGTACCCATCATGCTTTGGTGGACCCCTTTCACGGGCGAGAGAGGCAAGGTTAAGACCTGTGGCGAAGACAAATGTTTCTTCACTGTAGACAGGCACTTTAAGGACCATGCCCAGATGAAGGTTTTCTTCTTCTACGGCACAGATTTTGTGCCTAGAGATCTTCCCTTGCCGCGGAAGAAGCATCACGAGTGGGCCTTACTCCACGAAGAATCCCCTAAAAACAACTACATGCTGTCTCATGAGGAGTGCCTGACGCTGTTCAACCACACAGGAACTTTCAAACGAGAGTCGGACTCGCCCTTGACGACCCAGTATTTGGAGAATCTCTCCGATTTGACCAGTACGAAGTACTTGGTCCCCACAGAGTTGAAGAGTGTCAAAGGGCTGGCCCCAGTGGTGTACATCCATTCGGATTGCGATCCGCCGTCCGACCGCGACCGATACGTCAAAGAACTAATGAAATATATCCGCGTGGATTCTTACGGAAGGTGCTTGCACAACAAAGACTTACCGGCTAAGCTTGTTGATCCCTTAACCATGCACAACAAAGGTTTGTATAAAATACTCGCGCAGTATAAATTTACTCTCGCCTTTGAGAATGCAATCTGCAACGATTACATCACGGAAAAACTCTGGCGCCCTCTAAAGTTGGGATCGGTACCAGTCTACAGGGGGTCTCCGACGGTGCGCGATTGGCTACCCGACAACCAATCAGCAATCATCGTCGATGATTTCCCAAGTCCCAAAGACCTTGCCCGTTATCTTAACTACCTTAGTATTGACGTCCAAGCGTATGAAAGATTCTTGAATTTCAAGAAGGTCGGTGTCAGGAATCGCAAGCTTGTCAAAACCATGGCGGATAGAAAGTGGGGCGTGAATGATGACAATCGCCCAAACTTCATCGACGCGTTTGAATGCTTAGTTTGTACACGCGTTCATGGAAATCTAAAAAGAGCTGCTTTAGGGGTACCGCTTAAAACTTTTCAAGCAAAGAAGAATCATTACGATTGTCCGAGGCCGAGAACCTACAATAACCAGAGCTACTGGCTGGGCTGGAGTCCCGTAGATATGTATCTTCAGATGTACGACGAAGATAAGAAAAGAGCAAAAGCGCTAAGGAAAGTCGTCCTTCAAGGGCAGACATTTTCTTTAACGGAATTTAATAAATTAATGTCTCGTGAAACAGTGGGTTAACGAATAATATAGGATACACCATTTGCAGATATCGAAAATGTTTACTATCAAATTATTAAAAAGTATCTTACTTATTTAAAAGTAAATAATACTTCTAGGCATCCAGCAAAATGATTGACCTAGATATCCAGTAATTGTTCCGAAAAATCTATTTGAAAACCAGACAACGGTCGCGAAAAAAACCAAAAAAAACATAAGAACCACTGCCCGTTGAAAATAAACGTTGTTTTTCTTGCTTTTCTTAGCATCCATAATTGTAAAACTTCGGATAGGTCAGTTAAACGATATTTACTATAAAAACCTCCCATATCCACTCATTCATCATAATTCAAGCAATTACCAATGGTGTAACCTACCTTTAAGGGACAAAACAAAATGTATACATATAAAAACAAACAGTCATTTGTCACTAAAAATCAAATTCACTTAAAACAAATCAAGTTGGTGCTAAACATTTTCATTGTACAAGTTACCACCCAAAACGACATTTAAACTAGGGAATTATAACACTGAATAAATAAAATTGTTTTTATACTTCAACTTTATTTGTTATAACTGGATTTAAGTTCTATTCTGTTAATATTAAACATCTGTAGTGTTTTCCTTTTATATATATATTTTTATACATGTAATACTAATATCATATAAGGTACGTATATTTTTTGTATTAAGTGCAAAAACTCTGCTGTCAATGAAATGTTGACAGGGAATGCAAGCATATTGAAAATGCATTGATGTTTAATCATGATAAAAGTTAATAAAAGCTTTTGAAAGACTTGCTACAAAGTATTTGATGAGTTCGTTTGTCATGCCGATTTTCTTGCTAAAATGTTAAATAGCTACATGTACAAAATTAAGAAAGTAAAATTATTCAGCAAGTATTTCAAGAGCCACTTTTTACCTGTTTTTTCAAAGTTCTTTTTTCTTCTTTTTTATTACACAAAAATGTTTTTGACTGGTCTTGGATTCACCTTCAAAGTGCTATGGTCGTTTTCCAATCCCCAGCTAAGTCTCCGTTGTGGCTTTGTTCAGGTAGTTTGGCAATAGTGATGGGGGTTTGGAAAATGGCTCATGGCTGCCGAGCACAGACATATAAACACATAGACCGCCAGGTCCTATTCAAAACTACAGGATGATTTCGTGATTTCGCGGCGCCCGACTAAAATACCAACTATGGGCAAATTTAGCCCTCGGTATAGGGAATTTGTACACACCCGAACTGTTCCAGTCAAATAATTATATGAAGCCATTTATCGATTTAAAAGAAAATTACATAGGGCTATACTATATATCATGTAGATTAAGCATAACCAGTGTCAATCTTGATACCCTAAAATAAAGAAGTTTTAGGCCCATTTTTGTGTCAAGCGCGTTGCCCGGTATGCGCACAGAACGTAAAAAAGCGCGGTGCGTTGCCCGTCGAACGAAATATAGTGTACACAATTATATGAACGCGCGTGCAAAGTGCGTTGCATGATAGACGCGTAATTGTACGCGCTTGACTTTTTATAGCCACACGCGCTTGCCGTCCAGCCTACGCGTCGTTTTGCCCATACTTTGCAAATCACGGTTTTGTGCACACGTACGACTGGCGGTCTATAGGTTTATATGTCTGTGCTGCCGAGCCCTCACGATTAAGCATAACAGCGCCCTCTTGTGGCCGTATTTGAAGACACGGCTGAACGGATACTGTTGTGTTTTTTGCTACTTATTTTAAGAAGAAGAAATGGTAAAATTTGAAAAGAAAATTAGCGTGAAATGCTTGACAAACAATCACGTAGTTACGTCCCTAACATTAAATATTTTGGAGCCAAGTTTTAAAACATTTCTATGTAAACTAAAATGTTGAATTGTTGAAAAATACAACACACGAGTCCTCTATCATCTCTTTTGGTAAACTTGACTCGCTGCATAAAATCGCACTTTTCGCGACAAAAGTATTATATTTTACGCATGTAAAATAAATATTCATTCGCTATGGCATGTTTGTATTTGATGTAACACCTCACTAGCCAATGACCTCATAAATCCCATACATCATCATACCGTGGAGGACATAATCCCCTAAATTGAAACATGCAACAGACTCCGACGCGAGACTCGTGATGTCTGTCGATGTCGTGTCTCCGTTTTCAGGAGATGTACTATCAACTGGCGACAAGAATAGTCAGTCGACCCTTTTAGGCCCAATTTTAACGCGCGTTTATTACCGTATTCGTTTTAATCAGTACTGTCAGTCGTCACTGCGCATAAGTATCGTCCGACGAACTGTTTTAGTTTTCTATACTTCATCTTTAAGATATTCTCATTGCAAATAAAATGTCCTTTTTCAACTAAGTCGTGTGTTTCAACATGGAGGAGTTTTATGGGTGACTCCCTCCCCCCTCCTTTTTTTGTGCAGTCTGCAACTTTTAAAAACAAAGAAATTTAATTGTTGGCTTGTTTTGTCCGCAAACATGAACAAATTCACCTTACGAGTATAATATATCGATCCCTGGCCATACAATATCGAGTCTGGTAGGGGGAGAAAACCCGTAACCAGACCACTAATAATTTAGGAATTTGTGAAGAAGAAAAACATTATTACACGACTAAAATATTGACCGAACATTTCGTCCAGTCTAGTGACTAAGTGACTAAGTGACTCTTTTGCTTAACATAAATAGCAATTAAAACAAAAATTTCTGGGTAAAACTCGAAGATATTACGGACAATACATCTTTGAATTCTTGCATCCTTCTGAAAAAAATTGAGGCGTGTAACACCCTTGTCTCGTGTGGTCCTGTGTCTACAGTGTTACAGACTTCGGTCGCCAACTGCTAAATAATGACGGCGACGATAGCGCCCGAACCCTATCGCGTAGTACGGAGACAGCGCAGAAATCCCAGGCGCTATTTGCGCGGTAACCCGATGATCTTGTGGCTTGTCTCCGTTACATCTTGCGGATTACAAACGGGCGAGTGGGGTTGTCGGGGCATCTTTTGTTGCCAGTAGCGACGGGTATTGCTCTCATTTGTAGAGAGAAAAAAAGAAGACTTCTAGGGAAAGAGAAGAGGGCGAAACACAGAGAGAAGAAACTAGCAGGAAATGTAAGTCGTCGAGTACATACAGGGAACAAATCAAACTCGCTGTGCTCAGCCTAGCTCTAGGTTTGCTGGCGTCGACAATCAACCGCATCTTATCAATACGCCAGACGATGGGTTGCCATGGCGACGCCTCACCTAAAGATCACCCATTGATATGAAAATACAACCTTTTCATACATTGTGTGACTGAAGAAATGTAAAAATGTTCGGAAATAAGATAATACTCATGAATAATTACGTGTAGCCCTAGTTTTCAAAACTGCAGTGAACATTAACACAAACAAATTGTATTTCTCGAGAAAACATTTTAAAGGGCATGGTAAAGAATAGGTTAATAAAACCTAGAAAGAAGATATCTTAACATTTTCATTAATAAAAACAAATGCTGGGGACTTTGCATCATCCATTACATCTGAGAGATCGTTATTGACGTATGACAGGCGCTTGAATGTGATAAACGACTGATGACGGAGTCTAACCATTCACTCTACACGCACAATGCATCTGTCCAATGTCCAATCAACCTGCCGCACCAGTTTACACGCGGCCCAATGCAACACAATGCATGCAATGCGCACTAATTCAACACACGTAACAAACAGCTGGAGTCGCGTGGTAGCAGACGTTGAACCATGATCTGAAGAAAGAAAAGCTCTGGAATTAAACCCTCAAAAAAACCGTCAAAATGTCGCAGAAAAACATCAAACCCGAGCGGAAAGCGCCCAAGAATGTGGTCCTCTCACCTGTGTGTCTGGCATTGGCGTTAAACCCGGTGCTCAAGAAAGATACCGACTCGGAAAGTTTGAAATCTTCCTCGCATCATCACCACCACCGGAAAGTAGGCAAGGAATTGTTCAAGGATTTCCAACGGGAGAACAAGCACAGCTTTTGGAACAAACCGCTCGCAGAAAGCGTCAAAGATGTCGGGTTCTTAGGCTTCCTTGAGCCCTGGGTCATTCTCATCAAAGGCAGCGAAAAGGAGTTGGAATGCCTTCGAGAGGCCTACGCCAGAAGGGTCCTGAAACCGCCGAAAAATTTTACCATTGCAAATTTAGGTAAGTAAACAAAATATTTATTGACGCGTTGATAACTGATACAAAAAACAGTGTCTTGTGGGTTTATTCACTGGGGATTATCCGTTCTATTGTTGCCATTGTTTGCCATTGACTGACAATTTGCACACGCATTTAGAGGATTGCATGCCAGATGGGCATATTGTATTTGCCATTTCAATTTCATAGAGAACTTAGGTTTTGCTGAAAACATGGAGGTAAGGAGGATGTGAGAAGAAAAAAAGAAGCAGGACCTATTAAATACAACCATTTTCTGGTTGTTGGTGATTAAACTTTAAAGCATAAATTGTTTACTTTGGCATTCACTTGTGTCTTGTATTTTTCATTAAAGTTAGAAAAAAGAAAGCTTTTTACTTCGAATGGTACTGGTATTTTATTATTTTTATTTAATTAAAAAGGTACCTATAAATTTGCTTTAATAAGTTTTTGCATTTTTTATTTGAAAATTTACCATTCAATCTGCTGCAAGGATGAAAATACTGCTACAATACATGTACTACTAACATTTAACATATTTTACTGACCTTTTATTATAAAAAAACATTTAGATTAAATAATTAGGTCTTACAATTTTTATATTTTGACTAATGGAATGACAAATTGGGAAGTAAAAAAAAAGGGCAAACAAAAGTAACAAAACATGTTTTCTGTTTATTTTGTTTAATTTGTTTGTTTCCAGTAAATGTTACTCTTGATAAATTGTGACCCAGCACGAGTAAATGACACTTTGCGGCAAAAATGAAAATTAAGATTTCATTATTTAAAGCTAAACAAACTTTAAATGATGAAATCAAAATCTCAATTTTCATTTTTGCCGCAAAGTGTCTCATTTACTTGTGCTGGGTCACAATTGATTGTGACAATACTGTATTGTGCTTTTGGTAAATGTTTCTGTAGCGGTATATGTTATATCTTGATTTACAGATCTATCTGTTATTGTAGTCAAGTTGTACCAATAAATTATTAGGTCGGTCACTAAACATATGTAATGTTTATTGATTTATTTAATTCTATTGGCTGGGTTTGTCAATGGCTCCCTATAGCAACCGTAACCAACCAAGGTGTGAACTAGGTCACACAACCACACTTCTAACAAACAGTATTGGTTTTGGGCATTTCATATTCAAACTATAAACAAACAACGGAGAATTCCGTTGTGTATGTGTTGCATGCTGTTTAGTTTCTATTGATATGCACACTGCAGAAAAAAAGTGTAATACACCTTATTCACGGTGAAGTCATTTTTATCATGCTTCCTGAATCACATTAATATACGTGATTTTTTGTCTGGGTGATAATGTCCGCGTATTTATCGACACGAGTATAAACCAACGAACGCATTTTCATTATGCGACAAAGTCGTGCGACTTATTGCGCTAATAATTTTAAAAGTTGTGCAATCGTCGCGCACTAATTTGTTTGTTTACACTTGCGCGCGACATTGCAACAAAACCAAGGCCTTGTAAAACCGTTGAATTGGATGGTGCCTGACTAATTATGCGTTCAAATGCAAAAAATTATGCGTTTTTGTGTGTGTGTTTTCAATGTGGCTCAAAACATTAGCGTATCATTAATTGCAAATTTTACGTTATTCATTAGAACAGACTAGTATAAATTTGTAATTAACTTTATTTCATTACTTTCATTTCTAGTATAAGTTCTAAAAATGAAGATTTTACTTCACTTTTAATTTAAGATGGCCGACTCGTGATTACGGTGTGATTATGAACAGTCCTGAGCCAACTTCATAGATTTAAGAGAACAACAAATTGCTAAAGGCCCCCCCAAATTTAAAAAAAAAAATAAAAAAAAAAAACCAAACATGCTTTGTAAAACCAAGGGGCCAATCTCAGCATGAAAATTAATCCTTGGCCAAAACAGGGTTACAAATAAAAAATTTAGGTAATGTTTATTCGCGGGAAAGTTCATGTTTATTAAATATGTTTATTGGTATGTTTATTGTTTGCGACAGGTATTTAGCAGTTAACTGTTTGCTGTTAAGCAAACTGTTGTGCTTACATGGTTTATGAAATTGGCCCTAAACTTCATATTGTTTGTGATTGGAATTTAGCTGTTGTTGGCTTAGCACACTGCTAGGTCTCCATGCTGTATCACTTACATAATTTTGGCTAAGCAAAGGTTTTTGTGCTTAAGCAAATTATGTGCTTATTCAGTGCTATGATGCAAGAAACCTCACCATTCACAAAAATCTTTATGGCAATAAGTACAATTTGTTAGATTGTTTGATGGTTATTCAGTGCACGTACTTGTACCATTGATTCGATGTAGGTTTTTTTCTTTGTGTACACAAATGTCTACACAAATCCCTACACAAATCCGGATTGGTACAAACTTCAAAGGTTAGTAACCAGTTAATTTTTTTGAACAAACAAAAGTGTTTGGCGCACCTTGGATACTGCAGTTAAGATTTGAAATTACACATGATAGCTTTTAAAACCCATTGGAAACATTTTTTCATTGGAAACTTTTTCTTTTTTTTGAAAATGCCTAAAAAAAAGTCTATAAAGTACAGAGATAGTTTTTTTGTTGTATTCAATAAATTGTTAACATCTTTTTAATAAACCTTTAAAAGTAGTCCGGGAAATTCACCAGTGTCCACATGAGTAAGAACTAGTGTGACCCAAATGTAATTTGCAAATTAAATATTTAGGGAAGGGAAAGTACAACACGAAACGGACATCTTTAATAATCGTTGACTGATCACCCTCTTGATATTGATACCTTCATTATTGAATTATGGCCGACTCAAAACAGTTGCTAGGCAACTGGGAGTACACTTTGGAAGACGGTCAACTCATAGAGCACGCACTGACGCAGATAAATCTTTCGATGGGCATACGGCGATCTAAACTGTCATCCGCATCAGGACAGAATACAGATACAGCCTGGACTTGGATTATTCCGTAATTAATCATTAACAGCGATGATATATGTCCACTCTCGAAAAATTCTTGTATTTACAACTTCTGTGAAAACTGAAAGGTGATTTATCACATGTATATTTTGTTCGTGTTCCGTTAAGTCAAGTTGAATATTGTATCTGCATATTTAGACTCTTGCCATTTCTCGGGGGAGTGCTGAAACATCTTCTCAAGTTTGGCAGATCCCTTATTTCTGAAGCCAGTGCCTTTTATATGACACATTTCACGATACGCTTCCAGCTCGTTAAATGTCGTATCTCCTTACAGTAAATTCACAGGTCTGGCTCGCGCCGTCCGTCCGGGTAAGGGAATGCTTCACACTGCTGCCGTGAAACTCGCCTTTCCCCGCGAGGATCAGCTGCAAGGAGCTGCCAAGTTGATCAAGTGATTTCTCTCCTAGATGTCAAAAGTCGACTGGCGGGTTAATGAGCCCTCGAACTCCCATCTCCCAAGATGAAACCTACGGAGCAACTCCTCGACTAGCTATTATACTAGTTCCGTGCATGGCTTGAATTCCGTGGGTTGTCCCATCAAAGAGAAACTTGATTCAGGATGATTATATTTTTGGTCCTACGAGGCTAGACGGCCACCTTAGATGAAGAATAAACCATATAGTGTGCCGTATTGCATGTTTTTATGCATTGGATAGCACGAACCTGGAGATTCCCGGTCTGGCTATGGACCTAAAGGACAGGGCCTTAAGAGAGGTGTTCCAATTTCCGGAGTGCACGACTTGACTGCGCATTGCCCTGATTTTATGCCGACTTTCTCAGGTCATTAAAGGACATGGAAAGAAAGGAACACGTAAACATATAGCTGTACTCTGACGATCTAGAGGGAAAATAAACTCCTAACAAAATACAAAATTAGAACAGGTCGACATTTCTCTTGAAATAATACCCACTTTGTTTTTGCACTTTCTTGTAGAAACTTAGGTGGACTCTTAAAATACATTTTTGAAATAAGAGAATCCCCAGATTCAATGTAGTTTTCATCTTCTGAACTAAGAATCTGGTTTGGCCACTTGGTCTAGACAGCCAACGTTGTCAGTTATGCGACAGTCACCATGCCATTCGACCGACAGTAATGCTCAATGTCATTTTTCAAGGAGGTAAAAACACTAGTGTCGTAAACGTGACTCATTGGCAATAACACAGTACGGCAGGTGAGACGTGCGCTTTTTAACCCAGCCGTTCGGAAGTGATGCGATTTGTGGTCTCATCGGTACTTACACAATGTTTTTTTGGCTCGGCTGTCGTAATCGCGCCGACCCAACCGCGCACGCCGTCCACCGCTCGCGTGCGCGTGCACGCACATCCTTAGCAACAGATTACAGAAGTGTGTATCATCAGGTGCACATTGGTTGATGGTTGAGTGGAGTCAGTGCAATGCAGTTTTATCCCCCCTACTTCAGTAATTCCCAGTGTTGGTCCTGAACTGTAAATTTAACATTCTACTCGATCATCTTCAACAGAGTTTTTTCTTTGATCAATTCAAGTCAATTTAGCACGTTGTTTGAGAAAGAAATTAAGACTTTAAAAAGTTTCTAATAGTAAAAATAAAAACGGCTACTATAATGGCAACAAATCTGGCAAATTCATACATTTGGTTTTAAATAATTTTGATGGAATCGGGACTTAGACTCTATAGCTACTATTTTTTCTTCATGCAGCTTCGTGCCCTAATTTTTGTTGAAGTTTTTCAATTCTCTGGGGGTTATTGTGCAGCGTTCACTTTGGCGCAGGTTAAAATTTAACAGCTTTAATACATGTATGTCAAAATTTAACCTGCAAATATTTTCAAGAAGCGGAACCAATTCCTAATTTTGAAAGAAAACCGAACCTAAACAGAAAAGCAAGATTCAACTCGATTTCTTTCAGAGGCAAAATTTCTGAGAAAAAACCTCCGACAGTTTTTGAGGAGATATTCATTTTAGCCCGCCACGTTGACGTCGTTCTTTCAAAACACGGAAAAATTCTCTATATCCAGTTGACTCGAATCGGCCAGTTTTAATTTAAAGCGACCGTAAATGTGATGGGTAGAGAAACAAATGTGACAGACACCGCTAGAGCATTGCAGAGTTATCACCATGATTAAAGTCGCTATCTACGATTCAATCCCAAGATAACGTCTGAACATAATACGTGATGGAACTCCCGAGTCAAGTTGATGTAGGTTTCTAATATGTCCAGACAAGGTTTGCTCAGTCGAAGTTGTTACATTTGTATAAAACATACGAACGTTAATGCTATTTGCCAAACACTCGCCACATCTTGTAGTGCATTCTGCTTTTTTCTCTCTTCTTTTTTTGCAAGATACTGTACCAAACTCTGTATTGCTTTAAGCAGTTAAAAAATGGTCAAATGTTACCACTGTTCGCACGTTCGCACTTGCACTTTCGACACGGGAAAATGTTACCGAGACCACGGGAGAAGTAGCCGAGCTGTCATTATAATGACTCATGGAGGCGAATGTGTTTACAATGCGATTAACATGCATCAGCGTGCCCACATAAACAATGCAAAGAGCGCATTCGCGGCGTCTTGTGTAGCATGAAATCGCAGTAGGGGGCCGGATGTACGTTTTCCTGAGACGTTTTTACCGACTCGCGCTGTTCGCACTGGACTTATCGTCTAGGAAAAAGTTACCTGGGAAGTTTTCCCGGGCAGCAGTTGGCCGGTAGAAGTAACCACTGGACTCGGGTGAAGTAACTGAGAGGAAAACGTCCTTGGCTGTCCGCACTGGACTTAAAATAGGAAAAGTACCCATCGTCTCGGTAAGTTTTATCAAAAAGAGTCCAGTGCTAACAGGGCTTTAGAATACAATTCTAGACAATCCTTGATTGCTGGGAACATCCTAGGCATTAGCAACACAAAACTGCAACTATATTGCTTTTTCTAGAACTAGGTTGTTAGACAACAATATTTAGCATTCAACAGGGCAATGAATTGAACCGTTGGGCGACAGAGAAAAACGACGGATGTGACTCTCTCGGTTTGCACAGCTCTTAAAGGCATCTCATCCGAAGAAAAAAAAATTCACGGGGGAATATATTGCTCTCCGGTTAAGTCAACATTTTTGTTTCACGAGGATAAAAAAGCACTGGTTTCCCTTGTGAATTGGGACAAGACTTTAAAAACAAAACTTGTTTCAGGAAGTTCAGGAGAGTGAGAGGAGGAATGTGTTGTTGTTTCGCTCCAGATGAGTCTGGATGGTTTGTCAAAAGTGTTCCAATTTTAAAGGAGTTCTAAAGACGTGCTTATTTTGTTAAATGGTTGGAGATCAACATTTTACTGATCTAGCGTACGTTTTGCATTAAACTAGTATAGAAAAGTCATTAGAGTTGGTCACCTTTGATAGTCTTTTTAAAGCTATTGTCAAACACGCATTTTGTTCAAAGTCTGCAATCTTGCCCATCTTTCAAAGAATTATCATTTTGTAACCTAGGCTACACGTAACAACTGTGGAAGATCGGGATTTATTAACCTTTGCCTTGGAGTATTTTGGGAAAACAATGTATTTTCCGTTTAAGTAGCAAGAGACTTTGCCCACATTTTCCAAAACCTCTGTGGTAATGTGGTTTGAAACAGAATTGTAGCGAAAAACGCATCGGTTCAAAACAACAAAGCGTTGATGAAAATATCCTACGCATTACTCGCAGATATGGAGTGGACAAAATGTTTCTGAAGAAGTTCAAAACAAGTCAGATCACACCAGTTCAAGGAATTCACTGAAAATGCATAATTTGTAGAAGACAAATTGACCAAACACTTGACAATTTCTCACCTCCAAAGGCAAGTTGGATAATAATAATAATAATAATAATTTGACATTTATATTGCGCTATTTCCATTATAAAAAATGATCAATAGCGCATAACAGGTATAATCTTTAAAAAATATACTTTACAATTAAATTAAACCTACTAAAAATACTACAATCTAAGTATAATACATGTAACATTTATTTAGCACAATTAATGATCTCCTTAAAAACAGCTACAAATTTAAGATTCATACCAGTACCAGTATAAAAATACAGAATAAAAATAGTTACTTTGCAAAAGCGTCAGTAAAAAGAAATGTCTTTAACTTACGTTTAAAAACTACGAGACTACGTTCTTCTCTTAAATGACTGGGAAGTGAATTCCACAGTGTCGGTGCTGCTGTGGAAAAAGCCCTTGCACCAAGTGTAACTAGCATTCTACCTTTGGGATATTCTAAGAGAATACCGTTGTTAGAAGACCTTAAACTGTAACGAGACCCTTTGTTGACAGTAATGAGATCATTTATGTACATTGGAGATGGCCCATGAAGTGCCTTAAAAGTTAATAAAATGATTTTGAACCTGATCCTGTAGACAATAGGTAACCAGTGCAATTCACAAAGAACGGGCATTATGTGCTCAAACTTAGGTGACTTTGAGACAAGTCTGGCGGCTGCATTTTGTACCCTTTGTAATTTAGCTATTTGAGTCTTAGGTAAACCATACAATAAACTATTACAGTAGTCCAGACGAGCAGTTACAAATGCATGAATTACAGTTACCAATGAATCACGGGATAAAAATTTACTAATTCTCCTAATATTATGAAGATGAAAGAATGCTGCCGAGCAAACCTTAGAAATATGAGTACTCATCGATAATTTTGAGTCAAACCACGACCCTAAGTTTCTTACATATGAGACAGGGATAATGTCAATGTCCCCCACAGTAACATGACTTATGTTTATTTTAGTTAACTGTTGTCTGGTCCCAATGATGAGGAACTCAGTTTTACTATCATTAATCATTAACCGGTCTTGAATCATCCACTGTCTGACATCACGAATGCAGTTCTCCATCGCTGTTACCGCTTCAACCTGACTAGTTGTAACACCAGGCTTGAAAGATAGATACAATTGTGTGTCGTCCGCGTAACAGTGGGCATCAGGCAAGTGATTCTCAATTATATCAAAAATACGGGATGCATATATGACGAATAAGAGTGGTCCCAAACAGGATCCCTGAGGAACACCACTGTCCAGATGAAATATGTCAGACAGGGTCCCCTGTATAGACACTCGTTGGCTCCTACCGGACAGGTATGATGTAAACCACTCGTGGGCCTTACCGAAAATTCCAACTTTTGTTTGAAGACGATTCAATAGAATGCTATGATCGACCGTATCAAATGCGGCACTTAGGTCTAATAACACAAGCAGGGTAACGTGCTGAGAGTTCATCTTTAACAAAATGTCATTCGTCACTTTTAAAAGGGCCGTCTCCGTGCTGTGGTACTTCCTATATGATGACTGAAGTAGCGGATACATCGAATTTCTGGTTAAATGGCTATGAAGTTGATCAGACACCGCCCGCTCAGTCAATTTTGACACGAACTGAAGATTACTGACAGGGCGATAGTTTGCAGGAATGAGATCAAGGTTTTCCTTCTTCAACAGAGGACATACCAGAGCTTCCTTCCACTTCTCCGGGAAAACGCCCGATTTGAGGGAAAGATTGATGGTATCAGTAAGCACTGGAAGCAACACATCAATACAGTCAATCACCAACTTCGTTGGGATGGGATCCAGGGAACATGATTTTTTCGCAGATTTCATGACGAGCTGCTTCACCTGAGTTTGAGTGAGGAGAGTGAAGCTGTCCAGTCGGTTCTCTTCAGGCAATATTGTAGCTGGGTCAAGTTGATTGGGTGCAGTAGTTGTTGGTGATAAACTATCCAGATTACTGTGAATTTGGGAGATCTTTTTAACGAAAAAACTTCCCATGTCATTAGCAAATTTAAATTTGTCATTAATTGGAGGAAATGGAACACCATGTGACTGCTGAAGCAACTGTTTTGTGGCCTTAAATAATTTACCCTGGTCCGAACTGTTGTCGTGCATAAAGGTGGTGTAGAAGTCCCGACGGGCTTTATTCATGATGCGCGTGGCGCTGTTCCTTCTAGCCTTAAAAGCTGCAAGGTCAGAAGCTTTTTCAGTTCGCCGCCACCGCTTCTCTGCATGCCTTCTCAGCTGCCTTGCGCCCTTGATTTCCACGTTGAACCAAGGTACAAGTGGTCTGACAGTGATGGTCTTGGTGTGTAGGGGTGCATGATTGTCCAAGATTTCAGCAAGCGTATCATTGTAGCAATTTACAAGGTCGTCCAGTTTCTCTGAAGTATCTGAGCAGAGCTTGGAAGCACAAATATCGTTTGACAGTGCTTCAATGTCTATTAATTTAAACTTCCGGTATGAAATTTTCTTTACCGGAAAAACTGGTTTAGCTATCTTCAAACGGCAGAGAATCGACCAATGGTCAGAGAAAAGACAATCTGGAACAGGTGGGCTATCAAGGACTGTCTCCGTCTGACGAGTAATGATCAAGTCTAGTGTATGTCCCAATTCATGAGTAGGTGAGTTTACATGTTGTTGGAGACCCATTGATTCGAGGAGATCCAAGAAACGCAAGGCATTCAAGTCATTATTGACATCAACATGGATATTGAAGTCTCCGGTAATAAGAAGTGGCTCAGAAGATAATATGATCGATTCCAAGTAATCGGTAAAATCACTGAAAAATGTGTTCATGGTTACCGGGTGATTTACTGAGTATGGTGGTCTGTATATGACGACCAGGCGCAGTCTGGATGTTTTACACTCCACAATCCATTCTGAAAACTCGAACGATGCCGTTTCAGCTCCAGCAACTTTTTTGACGCACATGTTTTCCTTGAATAGTAATGCAGTGCCACCTCCCGCTCGACCCTTTCGTGGATGGTCCATTAACTTAAATCCAGGTGGAGTGGCTGCGACTTTGTCCGCAACATCTATGTCCTTAAACCAGGTTTCGGTTAACGCGAAGAGGTCGGCCCCACTCATGACAACGTAATCTACAAAATCAGCCACTTTGTTTCTAATTGATCTTGTGTTCAAACTGCAGAATTTCAAAGGGCGTGCTGTATTCATGTGGCCAGAGATCGACACGACCGATTTTAGCGTGCATTTACGGTTTATGGGTAACATTGAAGGGCGATCCAATCGTTGACTCACATGTACGGGGATCTTCCGGTTATAATTGCGGCCACGACGACCTGCTCTTGTCCCCCTATACCTGAGAATTCCATTTGTTTTGATAGTTTGAAGTGTTTCCAATGTGAGCAAACATCGAAAAGATGCACGGATGTTGAAAAGTTCATTCCTGGAATACACAATGATTGGCTTATTGTCTGTATGCAAATTACTCCGATTAGCAAGTAATTCGTCACTCTCCCTACCTTCTCTGATATTTGGGCCTGGGTTTAACGAAATATCCATAAATACGGTAATGTCCAGTGGGGGATCATGACCAGGTATCAGAAGGCATGTTTGTCCATGCTTTGTCCATTTCATTAAAGGTGATTTTGAAGGGTTAAATCCACCTGGGCATAGGCTCAGAGACAATCCAACTCGAAACAGTGGCAATGGAATTTCCACGGAATGAAGTCGGAATTTGCAGCGTGAATTCACAAAATGTCCATTTCTAGTTATCCCAGTGTCCATGTTAAATTCTATTGATCTCAGCTGGTAGAGAATAACATGCAGGGTTACTAGTGCAGTCCAGGTAAATGTGGCAGCCATGGTGTATAAGTGTGTAGTACAGTTCGCAGCAAAATAATGATACAAATCTACAAAACTTGACTTACAACCGTCGAATCTCAACAAAATTCAGCAAACACAAATCGGAAGTACTCCATAAAGAACATCAAATGCAGATCAAAACTAGATGTAAATTACAATCAAAGATAAAAGTAGATTTTAAAATGTGACTGTAGGACAATTTTAAAAAGCGGCAGCTACACAATAGCGCCCTCTAACATGGAATGGTTCTTGCATTTGACCTCTTGTTTCACAGCCTTTCGTAAAGAGGGGGGGGGGGGGTTTCTAGGCTTGAGAGGGGGTCAGCGCATATGGAATCAGACGCACTCGCTTCTCAGTATCTTGCCAGCAGCTGTTCAGCTGACACTGAGATAGTCTTCTTGTCTGAAACTTATCAAAAGTTGCCGGATTGTCAGAATTCAAGGATCACATCAGGATTTTGTTACAGTATCTCTATCTCTGTATTGGTACTCGCCGCATTTTTAGGATTTGCTCAAATGAATTCATAGCCTAGTTTATGAACCTTCAATAGATTTGAAGCAAATTTATTTAGATTTTTAGTTAAAAAGGTAATCACAATTGTGCAAGGCAGCAGTACCGATACTTGCCTTGCAATCCGCATAATTTATATTTGTCAGGGTTGTAGTCGAGTCCCTGCAAGTCCTTTCACAAGTCCGTTCGTAAAGCCGGTCACAAGTCCCTTCATAAAGGCAGTCACAAGTAACTGGATGAACAATGACAAAGAAATGCTTTTGTCAAAGCTGATTTGAATAGCTTGTGATTTGAATTAGAACTGAAAAACTTGTGATGGACTTGTGATGGACTTGCAGGGACTTGCAGGGACTTGTGATGGACTCGACTACATCCCTGATATTTGTACCCAAGCACGAACCAGCCCTTGAAATTAAATAATAAAAAAATAAAAAACCATCAGCTTTCTGAAGCAAAAGTTTTTAAAGTTTCTGCTTTATAAGGAAAAATCCCAAATAGTGCATTGCCCAGTGTGCTGTACATGACGGAATATCGTGTAATACTTCATTGATGGACACTTTCTGAGTTCAATGGTCACTGACTGGGAAGATTTACCAGCCCCATTGATGAATCTTGTCTTCTCTTTTTTGTTACACTTTTCGTCTGTCGCCTCTACAGACATGCATGGCTCATTGCTCACTGATGAGACCGTAAGTCAGTCCCATTTTTTTTTTTTTTTTTAAAATTTTTTATTCGACTGCTCATCACGAGCGCGGTTGTTGCCCCGGATATTGTGCATGTAATTACACATTTGACGGATGTACTCACTTTTCTCGGTGCATTCTGAATAAAAAAAAACTAAATCAGGCCACCAAATCTCTACTGTTGGTTTGGAAAAAAGATTACGGGTGCCTAGAAACTGTAACCAAAGATTGAAGAGATTTAATCTATGATTATTTATAGAAACTAATCATAGTTTTCATACCTCTGGCTCTTCGTGCAGGGGCCAATTTTATAGAGCTGCTTATAAGCATACAAATTGCTTAAGCACAAAACATTCTTGCTTAGTAAAACCAGCTTACCTGCAACAACTTCATGTGATGTATATTATTTGTGATTGGTATTTAGCTGTTGTTTGCTTCTGCATATTAACGATCACGTGGAATTTTGGCTCCTAACAAGATTTACCAAGCAAGAGTTTTTGTGCTTTTAAGCAAAATTTTGTGCTTAATTTAAGAAGCTCTGTGAAATTGGCCCCAGGTCGTATTTGAATTGTTTTCTTAATTGTTTATACAAACAAACTGAAGTGTACTGTATGTTCATAGAGATCCTTTCAGTAATCAGGCCTGGCATTTTTGTCCTCTGGTTTACCATAAGTCTATGGGGTTAGGTTATAGTACAGAAACAGAGTTACTTTTCAAGGAAAACACAATAGGACACGACCGTGTGTACGTATCGTGTAGGCATGTGTTCGATGTTTTTTCTTTTCAATTTATTTAACCTAAATCATAAAATTATAAATATATATCATTTTGCAAATGCAATTTCCAGAAAATGAAAAAAGTTGAATATGTCGGTTTGAATTTTGGCTCCTAACATGATTTACCAAGCAAGAGTTTTTGTGCTTAAGCAAAATTTTGTGCTTAATTTAAGCATGGAGGAATTCCTCCATGATTTAAGCAGCTCTGTGAAATCGGTTTGAAAAAATGTTTATTCATTGGTTGTACATGTATGTTTTGTGTATCAATGGGTAATTGGGACTGACTATATTATTGTGAATTCATAGCCTTGATAATTTATGCACACAAACAGTGCTCAGTGGGTACCCAGAGACCCCCTCCCCCCTAGATAAACCAGCCTACCCCTTCCTCCCTCCCCAGCCATAAACCAGCCAACCAGAAGGTGTAAATCAATCCAAGGGAGTTTCCTGTTTCCTTTACATCCAGAGCTGATGGTCGTTACCCAATCACAATCTCCTTGGGACTGCATGGCAGTCAGTCCTTGATAATTCATTATCATTCCCCAAGCAGTTAGGATAAAGGATTGCTAGGGAATGCATAATGGATTAATGTGCATGTTTATCATGTGCATTCATCTAAATAAGGATGAACAATGTCTTGGCTGGTATACTGTACCTGCAGATAATCTTACTGTACATGTACATGTTTGATCTTGCTCAGCTAAAAATGTAGATTACTTGATTGCCACCATGTGCAGCATTTATTTATTTATTTATTTACAACCATCTTTAATATGGGTAACCCATCCAGCAGAAGCTGATCATTTGGGGCCCTCAGTAGAAAGAAACACAATGAGAAAAAGGTACAGTTTTAGGTGTGGGAGGAAAAACCCAGAAGAATATCCTGGGAAAAACCAACGAAGTCAGGCAGGGACTGAAAACCCAATCCACATATTGGCCCAGGCCGGATTCGAACCTGGGTCATAGTGGTGGAAGGCGAGGAAAGAACCGCTACGCCAACCTAAAATCATTTTTTCTTTTATTTGTTAGATGAGGTCTGCTTGCTTGTAGTGTTTTAGTCACTGTACACCCTGAAAACAGATTGGTTAAAAATAACCAATTGATTGGTAGATATGTGTCCAACTAATATATTGGTCAATTTTAACCAATATCATTGGTTATTTCGACCACTATTTTGGTTAAAATTTACCAGTTTCTTTGGTTAGACATGTACTGTATCTACCAATCTGTTGGTTAATACTTCAACCAATCTGTTTTTAGGGTGTAGATGAGAAATTGGAAAATATAATAAAAACAAACATTTATGCAAAATCTGAAAGTTGTTTAGGCCACGAAATCTAATATCCAAGCCTTACATATTCAGTCGTACATGTGCGTGTAGCCGTGTACGTGTCCGCCTTGTCATATTGCAAGTGTACACAAGGCAAAATACGTCAAACTACCCCCCAACAAAATCCAAAACCGCATTCACAATGTAGAAGCGCAAGTTGTGCACCACCAGTGTCGCTAATCCAAAACAAATAGTTCATTATGTAGGCGCACACATGTGTGTATTTTAACAGTCGTGCAATCATAGTGAATACCCGGCCAAACAATTCTTTATGAAAGCAACCACAGTGTGTACATGTATTCTCCACTACACCACATTTGCACCTTTACCCCCCCCAAAAAAAAAACGAAAAAAAAAGAAGAAAGCTTTCATTTTCATCCACCCAGAAGTAATGTCCGAGTCGCCAGGCGTCCGTAGACTGGCTGACGGGGTATCCCATAGGAGCGAAATAAAGGGGCGACAAAATAAGAAGGGTATGAAATTCAAGGCCATTGATAGCAATTAATTATGGATTGAATGGAAGGTATGGATTCCCCGAGGTGCGGAAGCTGTCGGCTTGGGTTTGTTCCCCGAGTCTTTGTGATGATGGCGAGGCAGTGTGATCGGTTTCGTTGGTTCTGTTTCTGGTAGGAGAGCTAGCCACGCCTGAGAGTTGATGACTGTCGGACCTGTTGCTGCGAAGTGTTGTGCAGCAATTAGTGTACATTTTTGGATGGATGCAAAAGCAAATGTGCATACAGTATAGTTGGTTCACCCCAAAAAGGGGAAAAGGTGAATTGGATTTTAACTTCAATCCTCGCAAATCAGCTCAGAGAATTTACAAGAACTACAATCGACATACAACAAATTATGGGTTCTGAACAGGGGCCATTTTCATAGAGCTGCTAATACAAAAATTTGCTTAGCACAAAAAAGTATTGCTTATTAAAAACAGGTTATCAGCCAAAATTCTAAGGGTTTTTTATGCTAAGCCAAAAACCAGCTGATTATCAATCGAAAACAATAAAGATCACATGAAAATTTGGTCTGTAACCTTGTTTTTGCCAAGGACAAATTCTCATGCTAAGTAAATTGTTGTGCTTAGCAGCTCTATGAAATTGACCCAAGGTTTATAGGCCTACATGTATATTGATACAAGACATTCTAACAAAACTTCTTACTGACAAAACCTTACTTAACGGTACATGTAATTTTTAAAGTTTTGGCATCCATATTTGCTTACGTTCTAATGCCCCCCCCAAAAAAAAATAATAAAAAAATAATAATAATAAAAAATCCAAAAATCCAACATCAGGTTTTTGTAACATTTTTTTTATTCAGGGTTGTGCACAGTCGATCTAGACACAGTTACGAGAATCGTACATAGCTTTCTGCTGATTGATCCGAGAATATCCCACAGTGCAATTGTACTGGAAAGTATGTGCATTCAAAATTCATACGAGAAATTGATCTTGGTATGAGAACGGACTTGAAATAATTTGATTATCTGTAAACTGGCTGGCACGCCGTTGAAAATCTATAATTTATTCAGCTAACTAGAAATTGCGACACACGCACACTTCAACACAGCTTTATAAATTTCTCTTCATATTATATACCAGGACATTGAAATCCCATAGCTGTATCTATTTTAGTATTTTCTCATAAATGTCCTAGAACGTTCACATTACTCACAAAACTGTAAAACATAAAAACAAATTATTGTATGTGTAGTTAAGCTTTGTAATTTAGCGATTTTGAAATATTTTGCCCACTTTAATCTAGAAGAATGGAAAACGAGCAGATTTACTTGCTTATTGGTCGGCCGTCGGCCGGGGCTTAAAAGCCACTCTTGAGTACTGACTACACTGGTCTCTTCCTGTCTGTGATTGGTTGTGTAAATTTGCTCTGCGCGATGCCTGTCGTCACTGTCATCATCGCAGGGATGTCCGTTTGTTTGTTTGTTAGCGTGGCCATTAGCCAGTCTGTGATGAGCTGTCTATGGGAGGACAGTCAGTCCATACATTAAAACTCTGGGGACATGGTCGACAATTCGCTCCGAGACTAGGGGGCTTGTGTGTTGGATTTGTCGGGTTTAATGATTATGAGTAATCTGTACAGTGATTGGAAAAAAATTGGGGCAGATCTGAGATTTTATAAGTGGGCAAATTCTTGTACAGAGTGTGAGAAGCACTTCATTTTTATCCCGAGTTAAGATTTTGATGGCAGTTTGTTTTACTGGTAGTTTCGAACCGGAGCCGTGCATTTATCGGTAGTACAATTCAGTAATTCAAAAATTGATTAAACAAAATTAAAAATCACGATCGCAAAAAACAAGAACAACATAAGAACATAGAGCTGTTCCTTGCTCTATGATAAGAACCACTGCCCGATGCAGTTGAAAACGAACGCCATTTTTTTCTTGCTTTTCTCAGCATCCACGATTGTAAAACTTCGGACAGGTCAGTAAAACGATATTTACTATAAAATACAACCTCCCAAATCCACCCATTTATGATAAATCAAGCAATTACCAATGGCCTTATTCTACATGTACCTTTAAATTAACAAATGCTTCTTGGATATTTGGTTGAATAACCGAATATTCAATTAGTTGGTAATATATCTGTCCTACACCAAAAACCATGAACATGTACACTCACTTTATATCCCAGTGCTAACTTACTGCAATACATCTCGCATCACCTGTGTGTTATTCTAACCAGTATAATGGAATTGAAGTTGACAGTGTTATCACCCATCAGGGAATCAAGCAAGGTAAACAGGCCTACCCATGGGGTCACTTAACACCCAGAATGGTTCAAATTGCTGCATTTAAAATGGATCCCTAGTGGGACTAGTAGCTGGTCAATTGACTCAATTGTGTGTACAGTTTATTTTTTTTGGCTTTTCAGACCATTTCTGCAACAAAGTAGTTGAAGAAAGGTTGAAGTAACAGGCACATTATATTGAAGGCGCCACATTCAATATGGCTACCTAAATACCGTACTAAGGATAGCTTAAACACCATGGTTAATTGCTTGAATTATCATGAATGGGTGGATTCATATGGATAAACATAGTTTAACTTGTAAACCTGTCTGTAGTTTTGCAATCATGGATGGCGAGAAAAAAACCAAGAAAAACATCGTACATTTTTAACCGGCGTCTGGCAGTTGTTCTTGTTTCTCTTGTTTCGGCGATCCTGATTTTGTTTTTATAAAATTAAATTTTATGAACAATTTATTTTTTTTCCTTTCTTTTACTAGCTTATCTACAATATTTCCACACCTTCTCTCCCATACTTCTTTTCATGTATTCACTTCACACATTCCCGGGTATACTCCTGTTGATACTAGAGATCTTTTTCAAATTCCAGGCTCCTGTCTGGGACAGCTATGCCTGTCCCCCCACATTAGAGTCAACAAACATGTCCCCACCAAGAGGTCAATATCAGGTCACTGGAATCTAAGCAACTAGTCTTGCTCTCCAGCAGCACTTCAAGTGTGTTTTAAGAGCCATATTCAAGTGTGTTTTAAGAGCCATATCATGCGGAACAATTTTACAGCATTCTCTTATAACCTACATGTACAAAATACATGTACCGTAGTTTGCTATGAAAAAAAACTAGAATATTCACAAACCGGACCCCAGGTTTTCATGAAAATTCTCAAATTACTCAATTTCTCAATTACCGTAGTTGTTAAGAAAACAGTTTTGTGTGTTTGATATATATTGTATTTCTAAACTGGTAGCGTAACAGAATCAAATTTTGCAAAATAAAAAACTTTAAATTTTTTTTAATTTTTTTTAAATAAAAGTAGGCGTGGTTAAAAAAAATCAAAACTTAAAATTGTTAAAGTCTTCAGAATTATATCTGGGGCATCAGAACTAGGCCTACTTCTTGCCAAAAAGCCCATCAGTTTCAAGCTGTGAAGCACACCACACAGTTGTTATAAGATTCAGGACAATTATGTAACCCGTCTATTTCCCCTCGGTCATTAAACCAGGAAAGGAATCCCGGGGAACCAGACCTGCTAATTAGCTTGAGGGGACGGTGTATTCCAAATTCTTTTTTATTTTAGTGTTGACTGTCGACATGGCTAGCCATGCACAACGGATGAATGTGCAGCCGCACGCGACGACGTGACAAGTTTGTGCAACATTAATTCCCCGACGATGAATATGAATGTGGATGTACCGATGTACTCACTGGGGCAGGACGGTCTCTGAACTGCTTAATAGCTCCGGGCGAAGTGTACTTTGGTTTTAAAGTTTTTTTCTTTTGGCGGTAAAACTACCAATGATTAGGCTACATCGAGATTTTCACAGTAAAAAACCAACTTCAGACTGTTTATGTATCATTTTGTACTGGTAGATGTTTCGTTGGAAGTCAACTTACTTTTTGTCTAACAAAATTATTATACAAATCAGCAAAAGTTAAAAACAAAAACACCCAAATTCATTAAATTTACATCAACATTCCTAAATAAAAGAAGTACTGTACACACATAAAAAAACACGATAACTTAAAAAGTTGAGGCTAAATCACAATAAACACCATAAATAACATTTAAATTACAATTTTTTTTTTTTTAAAGAGCCCCCCACCCCCAAAACAATTACAAAAGTTGAGACTTCAAAGTGTTCGGGGTTTCTTTAACCCTGATCTCTGCACTCTTTTAACTTTGAAACTTTCTTTGTAAGATGACCGTTTACAGTTTCGTAGAACTTACAAATACATGAATTAAACACATCAAGCTCAGACGTGGGAGCTCCGTAGATATGTGTATATTGTAAACAAATCTTTGATGTATACATTATTTGACTGCTATCCCCAGACCTGTTCACTTTCTGCACAGATTACACTGCACAGGCCAAAACATTTTGTTATTGCGATACGTTACTCGCAAGAGAAGTGGTCTGTCAAACCGAGTCTGTACGCGCATTTACTGAGGATTTACAAGGCCCGGGTAAATTACGGCGTGGGGCCAGTGAAAGTTTATTTTGATCAAGAAATACATTGACACGATTTATTAGTTAGACGGGTGAGTAGAATAGAAATGGTAATGGTTAGGTTCACAACTGCGGGAGGCTGACTTGTGTGGTATGGTTTGATGAATAATTGTTTCCGTTTAGATTTTAGAAGTAAAGAAAGCTAGGATATTTTTATTTTTTAAATGGTTCTTAGACGGAAGTGTATTACTTTAGCCCCAGATATTGGCAACGCATAGCTATCTCTGCAGATTTTTAAAATTTGTTCCTTCTTTCCGTGAGACTTTAACACCATAAATCTGCCCACCAGAAAGAAAAAGATGGAATGAAAAAAAAAAAAATTCCTCACAGTTGTGGCTGCATGTTGGTTTTATGGACACACGGGGAAATTGGCTCTCAGAAGAGAGGATGGACTAAGTAAACACGACGAGAGGCAAGAAAAGATCCTCTAGATTAATTTTCTTGTCTCCATTGCCATGGCAACTGGGTTGCGTGTTTGTCAAGAGGAGGTGTAGAGAGAGGGAGGGAGGGAGGGGGGGGGGGGGGGGGATGAAGGAATTAGCCAAGCATGTAAGAGGCGGGGACTGGTTTAGTGAAATTGGCACGTGGAGGATTTTCCGTGACAAATTGGGCAATTGCTCACTAGCACAATAGGTCTGCCCTGGCAAAATGATATCGTGATTCGATTTGAGATAGGAGATGAATGGTTTGGTCTCCTCTGTGCCAATGAGTTTTTTCTTCCTCGGAAGCATGACTCAGAACATTCAGACATTACTGCAGGGGGAGAGGGGGAGAGGGGAAGAGGGGAGGGCACTTAATGACCCTGGTAAGTGATTGCACTTTAGATAAGTACCAGACTAGTAGTAGGGCAACTTCCCTCCCCTTAAAAAACGTGACCTTACATGTGGTGAGAAGATGAGCGGTAGAAATCCGTTTTCCAAGTTTTTCCTTAAACCTTCCATTGTCATGTTAAGTCAACTGCACTTCTGCACGGTTACTTGAGATGTCTAGTGTGTACATATCAGGTTTACTATTAGTCTTCACATTTGGAATAAATTTAAACAGTCGGATTGTTGACTACTGCCCAATGCAGTGACCAAACCGATTGAACTGACTAAACCGTGGTACTGACCGAACTACTTGCACTGACCAAGTCTTCCAAGACATTCCGTTAAATTACAAGTGTGGTCAAATGTTTTATCTGTTCCCATGGTAATACAGTGTTCTATAGTACAGTCAAGTTACCGGTACTACCGCCGACGGTAAACTTAACTGAAGTGTACACGTGTATGTTCTTGTGCAAAATCATCTTACCCAATTGATTTATGAGTACATGATTTGATCACGCTACTTAGATTACTGATTTATGCTTTAAGTAATGGCCACTGAAGCATATATATACCAAAGTTAGAAAATTAGCTCTCATTAATTATTTACAAATGTAAATGTATGCATTAAAAAAGAAAAAAAAAGAATGGGCACTCACAGCATTGCAATCAGGAGAGCATCGTTATGCATCCCCTCGGCACCCTAATCCTAAGCCCAGATCGGGTTTCCTATCCTGATAGACAAGTCCAATAGCCCTCTAGGGGAGGGTAATCTCCAGCTAGGCTTTTGGGGATAAATCCTTGATTGTTCACACACTTAAAAAGCTAGGGGTAAGGGAGGGGGGGGTGGGGAAGGGAAGGAAGAGTACCGGTGTGGTGTGTGTGGGTTCATTGCTGATCTGTCTGCCAATAACGGCTCTGGGGCATTATGGGACATAGGTCGAGCATGGCATGACTAAGATCGGTGGTGTACTGAGGCTAGGGTTTCGTCATTACCAGAATCTATATTACAATTCTAGTCAAGTCGACTGATATGAAATGAAAAAAGAATGCATGTATTTGAAATTGTTATTATTTAAAAAAAAAAAAAAAATTTTTTTGGGGGGGGGGGATCAAATGGATATGAACATTTCAGTTTCACCAACAATTATTTTCAAAGTGAACAAATAAATTGGCAAGGCGCGACTCGAACCTGTATAATGTATTTTTTTTTCTGTGTCGAAGTTTCAGGTGCAACCACACTGTGTCCATGCGTGTGACCTTTCTTAGGTTAATGGGTGCGTTATCAAAATACTATTACCTCACGCCGAGCTACAACAGTCTAGGGAACACTCCAGATTACATTCACGTGATGATTAGATTAGATTAGATGAGATTTAGCCGGATTCTTCTCACAAGGATCTAATGACCATAGAAAGAACGAAATATTGAATTGGGCAAAAATTTAGTTATCGATCGAACGATTAACAGAGGTTAATGCACAAAATCAGTGGTCGGCGAGATACACAATACCATTTCTCGTTTTTACCGTAAAATGTTGAAATGACCGAGGGGAAAACTGTCCTACCGATTTTGCAATTTGTTTGTGTTTAAATTTCAATATATATTCTTAAATACGTGTGAACTCATTGCTCAGTTTCGTTTTAAAGTTAGGATACACCATTTGCAGATATCGACAAATGTTTACTACCGAATTATTAGAAAATATCTTGCTTATTTAAAAGTGAATAATATTTCTCGAGGCATCCAGCAATATGAATGCGCTAGGTATCCTGTAATTGTTCTGAAAAATTGAATTTTATAAATAAAGAAAAAATCACATCCGGTGATTGCCAAAACAAAATAAGGACAACTAGAAAGACTGCCCGACGCCGGTTGAAAACAAACGACGTTTTTCTTGCTTTTTTCTCGGCATCCATGATTGTAAAACTTTGGACAGGTCAGTTCAACGATATTGACTACAAAATACAACCCCCCAAATCCACCCATTCCTGATAATTCAAGCAATTACCAATGGTGTATCCTACCTGTAAAACTCCAGCAGAACAATTCTTGCATATTTGGGCCACACACAAAAACAAACAAAAAGTTTTTTTACAATGAGTCCTGATTTTTTTTGTTAAGCAGATGACAGAATTCACCCCTTTTAAATGATTAATCTCTTCAGGCCAAACCCCCCCCCCCCCCACAATTCTTTTTTATAAATTGGCAGACATGTACAATGTTCATTTATTGTACATGTACCAGTACCTCTCTAGACAGCACTATGACCATTGATATGCGGGAGGAGATAATAGAATTATGGATTTTTTTATGAGTCATTGTCCAAAAAGCCGGCGTGCGATTGTACGAAATCCTCAGGAAATCCTCGCGACCCACTTAATGCCTTTTACCACTTAAAATCACTAACCTAGATTTTTTTCTTTTTTAGATTACATGTGTAGGAATTGTGTTGGATTGCAGAACTCAATTTGAAAGTGGGTTTCAACATATGCCCTTGACAATTCAAAAGGGGGAGAAATATGGCATTGAAGTTTGATTTGTTATGATTTTAATACTGACTGCAGGGAACAAAGATGTGGAATAACCTGTACATTTTTTTACAATTTGGTAAGATTTTGTAATACGTGTTAATATTGAACTCTTTTTTAACCCTCTTATGGTTTTACCTTTCAAAACCTTTCAAAATCTGCTTAAGGGGCAAAATGGCTATCAATAAGTATGAACCTTTCAAAACGCTCCAGAATTTTTTGCTACTACACCTTTCAAAACCTTTTGAATTTTTTTTTTTTTTTTAACACCAGTTTGTTCAGAGAGTTGTTTTACCTTTCAAAACCTTTCATAGGTTCCTTTCGTCAGACAGCTTTCTCACCTTTCAAAACGCTTCAGTCCAGAAAACCTGAAAGGTTTTGAAAGGTCTGACAGCTCTATGGTAACTGCACTGTATATAGAAGGGTTAATGTGTAAATTCTTTTGATTGGAAATTGTTTAGAATGTTTTAGTGACTAATTGTTGAATTGTATTACTTTTTTTATGAGTAAATGTTTGTGAAAATTGACTCAATTTAGCCATTGGCTATAAGATCAGTTTTATAAACCTACAATAATAATAATAAGTTATAATAGTACTGTACATATCTGGTGCCATTTTGATGCACATTATTTTCAGTAAAGTTTTAAGTAAAGAGTTACATGACTACATACAAAAAGTACACACGAAGCTTAATGTACATACATGTACATACATGTATGTACTCCATCCATTATTTCAAGTTCACTTTTCATAGGCCTACAGGGACTTTCCATCCCAGCTGTAGTTTCACAGCAAAATTGAGTTTTCCAACTCGTTTCAAAAAATATTTCACCCACTGTTTCAGTGTATGAAATATTTTTTGAAACGAGTTGGAAAAATATTGTATTTTTAACAAAAACGATTGATGTTTAGGCCTAAAAGCTTTAAAATCGGTCGGTGAGTGATTCTGGGTTTATAGGATAGTCACAGGTTAACTCTTGAGCTTGCTCAGCTCAGCGTGATGTTTAAATGCCCACGGAATCGGGTTAAGTGCTTCCACTTGGCTTCTACAAGCTACAACTGGAATTGTCCCCATCTTTGTTCCTCTCAGCTAGACTTTACTTTCTAGTTCCCGGCGTTCGGCTTGTCTAGATCATTTATTTGCCCTGATTAAACCCATAACCCATCTCTCGTACTCCGGTGCCAATAAGTCCAGACAAATGGTTGGCAACCAACGACAGTTTCCAATCTCTTAACAAAAAAATGGTTGAATCGCCCAAGCAGGAATCATCAAATGTTTGCCGTGGCCAAGAATCCGAAGCTGGATATCAAATTTAGAGATGGGGTGAAAAAAGAAGAAAAAAAGCTGAAATAAATGAGCGCGTGTCTGTATCGTCTGGTCGTTGGAGTGCCTGAAGTCTTTAAGATCGTTACCGTATCAGGTTCATCGCGTGTAGAGAGCGTAATACGTGGGCCGGGAGATGTTACGCGTAAACACGTCGGAGAGGTGTCATTTGTCATGCAGTTTGGGTAACGGGCCACAGAGCCAAGAGTCTCGTGGAAACAGAGACTTAGAGTTTTAATCAAGGAATTTTTTTCTGCGTTCAATGTGATGGCATTTTTGGAGACTGGACTGCGACTAATTTCCACCCACGTAAATCAGTCATTTAGCACCCGACTTATTTGTGTTTCAACGGCGTGACGGGGCATAGATTTGTTTAATTTTCTTTCCTGGTTGGTGGGGGAGGAGGGGGGGGGGGGGGGGGGGGGGGATGACGTGCTGTTAATCAACCTTAGCATTAGGGATTAGGTATTACATCTTTACATTTTCAGGATCTGTTTAAATATAATTGTCAATCAAAAACAATGCCAGGAAAAACAAGAAAATTAAATCGTGATATCGTATACTTGCCCAATATTGTTTTGCTTTTTGGTTGGCAGCTACATGTAAATGTATACATTTGCACCAACATAAATAATCTTGTTATCAGTTGTCTTTTATATTGTTTTTCATGACTACTAAATGACTATGTCGCTCGCAAATTTGCAGTTTACACCTTAAAAGCAAAGCTTACTGTAAACACTTCTACAAATATCTTGCTGTATTCACTGCCTATATTTGTGTGAATTTTTATGAACAAGTTGAAAAGGATCTGATGAGATTAAAATTTGGAGGTTCGGTTTCTTTAACAGGTACCCGTGTTTTTTGTCTGTTGAGTACATTTCTTGTTATGGCTACTACAATGTACAACTAGAGCTAATGTGCTTCAGGAAGCACGGATATCAGCCTAAATAGTCTTTTGTAAGGCTTGTGTGAACCGCCTCGCACTAACCACTTGGTGATGACTACCACTCCCAAATTGCAAAAGCATCTAACCAAGTTTGACTGAACTAGTATAGAAGAAAATACATTTGATATGCTTCAATATAATGACCTCTACTGACCATTAGTTGACCAGTGGCCAAATTAATTAGATCAAGGCTGTGGGAGAAGCATTTCGTTATTTTGACAAAAAATGACCCCTACTGACCATTAGGTGACCACTGGTCAAATTCTGTGAACAACTTTTACGAGTTAATTAGATCAAGGCTGTGGGAGAATCATTTCGTTATTTTGAAAAGAAAATTACCCCTACTGACCATTAGGTGACCAATGGCCAAATTTTGACCCCTACTGACCATTAGGTGACCATTGGCCAAATTAATTAAACCAAGACTGTGGGAGAAGAAGCATTTCGTAATTTTGAAGAAAATGACCCCTGCTGACCATTAGGTGACCACTGGCCAAATTCTGTGAACAACTTTTACGAGTTAATTAAATCAAGGCTGTGGGAGAAGCATTTCGTTATTTTGAAAGGAAAATGACCCCTACTGACCATTAGGTGACCAATGGTCAAATTCTGACCCTACTGACCATTAGGTGACCATTGGCCAAATGAATTGGACCAAGACTGTGGGAGAAGAAGCATTTCGTAATTTTAAAGAAAATGACCCCTGCTGACCATTAGGTGACCATTGGCCAAATTATCGGTGTACACCCTATATGAGGCTTGGTCCAGATATATAACTGACCAAGTTTGACATGAATTGGATCAAAACTTTGGGAGAAGCAGCATTTCCTAATTTTGAAGAAAATGACCCCTACTGACCATCTGGTGACCACTGGCCAAATTCTGTGAACAACTTTTATGAGGCATGGTCCAGAGATGTAACTGGCCAAGTTTGACAATAATTGGACCAAGACTGTGGAAGAAGTAGCATTTTGTATTTTTAAAGAAAATGACCACTAGTGACCACTAGGTGACGTTTGACCACACCTGCTGATCACTACAGATAGAACTCTGGTCAAGGAAGATCCTGTCCAAATTTGGTTGAAATCGGTCAAAGAATTTGGCAGATATTGAATTTGGCAGATTTTTTTGTGAGCGTTTGCCCGAAGAAAGAAAGAAAGAAAGAAAGAAAGAAAGAAAGAAAGAAAGAAAGGCGACGAATACAATATATCAGCCTGCTTCGCACGGCTGATATAATTCTCTGCGGTTTAAAGGTAGGATACATCATTGGTAAATATGTAATTGCTTGATTATGTAAGTTGGGTGGATTTGGGGTTTGTACATGTATTTTATAGTAAATTCTTTTAACTGACCTGTCCTAAGTTAAAAAATCATGGATGCCGAGAAAAAAAGAAACAAAAATTGTAGTCGTTTTCAACCGGCGTCATGTAGTTGTTCTTGGTTTTTTTCACGATCGCTGGCTGGAACAATTACAGGATATCTAGCGCAATCAATTCGCTGGATGCCGAAAAAACATTATTTACATTCAAAATAAGTAAGATATTTCTTAATAATTTGATTGAAAACATTTTCAATATCTGCAAATGGTGTATCCTATATTTACCTTTAAGCCAAGTGTTGCAGAGGTATTAGACCAGCACAGATTGGGCAGCAACTTCCCCTGGCAGTAACCTTCACTAATCCTGTTTGGTTCTTTTCATCACCATTCATGTATGATATTACATCGAAAGCTTTTCATACTGCATATTGAATTATCAGTCAGAGCGGCGTCTTTGATCAAGAATATATCGCTGACTATACATGTACACTATATCATGTACGCTCGCATGCGTTACCTGTATGTAACTATATGGGACATGTGCGATCTATTAGCCTAAAGTGGGTTATGAAATCTCCTAAATTTAATATCATGCAAATTATGAAATTGACAAAGTTTTGACAAAATTGTTTTATTGTTTGGGAGAGATGAAAGGGGGCTTTGGGATAAGTTGCATGAAGAGGCACTTTAGCTTTAGGGAGGAAGTGTGTAGATTGGACTGTCAGCTGATTGGACTGTCAGACATGTGTCATGTCTTCTGGCATCTATACATGTACGGTACATTGTAGTTTACTTTATTGGTAATTTTTCTTTACTTAGTTTACGTTATTAAGATTCTTTTTTAAACCAGAAGATTAGGATTTGTGACCTCCACTCCACTACAACCACCAAAAAAAACCCACCTTTTTTTCATTCATTAAAAATAAAGTTACAAATACTCTGTACATGCAAGCATTTCTTTAAAATTATTGTGTAAATATAAAAAAAAAACTATAAAAAAACCACACACACAAGGGTTTCTAATTAAGTTCATTCTTCAATTACAATAGAATTCAGTTTAGAATACTCGAGTGCAAACTAGCTTGAATTTAATAATTATTTTGTGATAGTTCCCATCCGGGACCAGTAATATTTGTTGACTAGTACATCGGTCCCATTTCCATCTCATCAGAACCCAAGCCTACAAACCTCTCCCCACCCCTAATCCCTTCAAGAAAGAAAAAAAATAAATGACGTATTGATGTTCGTCCCCATGTTCTATGCCCCCTGTACTCATCTGGGATGATTTGTCTCAAATTTCCTGCCCATTGAAAAAAAAAAGAGAGAGATAAAACAAAATTGCCCTTTGGTCGTCCTCTTCAATTCACGGCATCATTCTCATGGTGGAAGTGGGCCAAGTGTTTAACCCCCGGCGTAGGGTTGCGTTCACCGTACACGCTCAGTATGTGTGTGCGTGCAAGTGTGTACCCTTTCGTCTCTCTCTGCCGGGCTGCATAACTTAAAGGTGTAAAAGTTAAAACTACGACGGGCACAAGGGTGTCATCTTGAAGTGGACAGCTACTTCAAGCATGCCCATCAGAGCGAGACCTCTCCTCATTTCAGATTTGTCATAGCACATTTACATTCGAACGATCGTTGAGGAAACCGCCGGCCCTCCCGTTAACGCGAATCAACCCAGGATAGATTTTCACCGATCAACTGATCAAATTACAGACTTTAACAAAAATTGATTCGATTTTTTTTGGTTAGGGGAGTGCAGGATTTTTTTTTTGTGCAAATGCATTCAATATTTAAATTTCACTTTGAAAATGTACTTTTTAATAATAATAAACAAAATAGCATTCTTGTGGAAAAACAAGATTCTGAAATTACTTTTGCAATACGTGTATTGATTTTTTTTAACTGGTAATTTTTTTAAATGCATTTGACTACAAGCGGAACACCAGCTGTAAAGCTGCTACACAAGGTAGACTATCGAATGCATCTGCCATGAATATTGCTGCACAATTATCCAACTGACATATTCAACATGTTTCAGACAAAATACATGAATGATAAATTACTCTTCAAATCACAAACATAAGTGGTGTCGGAAAGGGAAGAAATTAACTACCTTTTTGGTTTTGTTTGCAGTGAGGACTGACCAATTTATCAAACCAGATAATGGTTCATTTGATTTGCACAACAAAACATACAAGTTTACAAAGCACAGAAATTAAGCACAGACTAATTAAGCACAGATTAATTAAGCACAGAAATGTAAGCACAGAAATTAAGCACCAAAATTTAAGCACACAAAATCAAACTAGTCACCGGTCAAAATGCATAATGTTTTCTTATTCATACTGGTACTCGGTTGATAATTTGTTTGCAACCTCATAAAAAAATTTTTTTTAAGGGGGGGGGGGGGTTATCCATCCATACTAATTTTCTTATTTCCTTAAATAATGTGTGGTATTCACCTATTTATGATGGCCTACTCGATGGCCTACTGTTACATTCTTGCTTAAACTCAAATTTGTCTTTCACAATTATTGCAATAACATAAATTATATATCAACAATTCTTGTATTTTCTAAATCAAGTAGAAATAACAACAAACAAATCATATCCGTCGAGGGTAAATGGTTCACGAACCAACCCCTTTTGTCACATCAGACTTTCCTTTTTATATTGCAAAGTTGTATAGCGAGAAGAAAAATTGTTTTCACAACGCTGGAACTTGAAGAAGAGAATTGACCGAGTTGTCCCCTCGGGCTTCACTCGTTTTGACCCCCTCTTTTCGTGGGGTGAAGCGGGGACTACCGTTTGGAATGAATGGCATAATCACTACTAACCCGGGCCGTTGAAAAGACCCCGAAATCCCATAAGATTTATCTTGCTGTCAAGTGTTTAGTTTGGCAGCTTTTATGTATCGCTGAAAAGTTTTTTTTGGGTAAAGTTTTTGGTTTTGTGTCAAACTGTGCACACAATTATGTTTATTTGTATTATGCCCACAATTCGAGCAAAACGGTCCACGATATTTTTTTTTCTTGATCATTTCAATCATGCAAATGAATTGTCTGTGTTATAAGGGCATCGTCACTCAATCAAAATAAATGAAAAACCGAATTTAAAAAGACAAAGTTCAAAATGTTTTTTGTTTTTTTTAATATTTACTTTGACAGCGAAGAGCGTTTTACTCAAAATTTGTTAATGGAAGATTTAAAAATATTTATAAATATTTTGCAAATTTAACTTTTAATTAAAAAAAAATAATTATCGACCCCCCCCCCCCCTTTTTTGTATTCAGCTGAGTTCAAACAATCAACAACATTCGCCATCTTTACAATTGATTTTCTTCACCAACATGCCCACCTTGCTTTTCAAACCAGTAAAATAAACCGACCCTACTTTCTCAAAAAAACAAAACCCTCCTTCATTTCATGTCAAACACGTACTCTATTGACCACCTTATTATGGGCTTCGCGTGGCACAGTTTCGCACCCCTGGCCCCCACCGCCTGACTGAGTATTCCTGTGCCGAGGGTCGGTCGTCTTGAATTCTTACGTGCCAACGCTTTTTAGGATGGCTCCCCCCCCCCCCCCCCCCCCCCCCCCCCCCGACACTGAGCAAAATGTTCTGAATTACAATCGAGCAGTGGATATTTAGGTACAGGAAATGTCAGAGACTTGTGAACAGATTTTCGGTGTACCGGTACTCTCGTCTTTTTCGCTGGAGACTTGTTTGCTTAAAGGTTATCTTTCGTTCTTGTGCTGCAGTGATTTGTGGTCACGTAACAGAACTAATGTAGAGTATGTACATAACAAACACATTCACAGAAGGCTTGCCAAACTTGCTGCAACTAAATTCTAGAATGAGAACTTTAGAATGAAATTAACTAAAGTACATGTACCGGTACATACATACATACAATGTGGATCATTTCATTGACTTTTTACAGTCGTCACAATATGGAAAAGAAATGTAATTAAATTTACTTCATTTAAAAACATCCTACAATTTCACAACTTGCTTTTTTTAGTTATACGACAAACGTGACCAATCTTTAATTACTCCCCGACAATAATTACTTAGAATCCCTTGTTGCGCTTCCATTCTCCCAACACCCAAGTCTCATTAAAAAAAAATCGCCCAACTAGGGTCAGCTTTTTTTAATTTTTATTTTTTTCGCCCCGCCGACCGATTTCAATTAAGTTGTGTGTGTACACGCACAAGACTTGTCTTTTTCCCGACAAGTAATAATCCCTTGTTGCGCTTCCATTCTCCCAACACCCAAGTCTCATTAAAAAAAAATTGCCCAACTAGGGTCAGCTTCTTTTTAGGTTTGTTGTTTTTTGCCGCCGCCCCGACCGATTTCAATTAAGTTGTGTGTGTACACGCACAAGACTTGTCTTTTTTCCCGACAAGTAATAAGATCTTTCTCTTCCCTCGTTGACCAAGACATGTCAATTATTGAAAAGGTCAGGTCGAAAACTCTTGAGAGGGGGACCTCCTCCCAAGTCTCCTCCTCTCGTGTCTTGCAATCTTACGACCCGACAAATTACTTCTGTTTGATCGCGACTAGCTCCTAGCTTTATTTAGAGACGACGATCGGTGTGCCAAAGCTTTTTTTTTTCTTTTTTTTTCTTGTTAACACCTGAGATTCACCTGGTGCAGTTGCATAGTCTCGGATATCTACTCGTGCCATCTCTCATCCAGTGACCTAATTTAAGGTTGTAGTTTCGTAACTGACCCGAGGCAAACAACCCCATCCCCTCTACCCACCCCCCCCCTTTCCTTGTTTGTTGAATAACTCCACAGAGGTGCTGAATTGATATTAAGTGGGTTGTACCTATATACTCAAGCTTTTTTTTTTTTAAGAGTGTCTCATGTTAGATCATTGTAAAGCTGAGCAGTTCTAAAAAAGGGGAACAAGGATCGGTGTTTGCATTAGAACGCGATAGTCTAGTGACGTGTATTGGCAGTAAAGTTCTCGTCAACAGAATTTTAAAGGAAGTGTTCATACGAGTAGAATTGTGCCAATCGTATAATTTTTGTTTCGATTGTTTACGCACAAATTGATTTTGTATGAATTTACAAAAATTGACATGTAGTACAACTATACGGAAGATTTTTCAAGTTTATTTTTTGCATTTCTACTCTGAATTTGTAATTTTTTTTTGCAAAAGCTGCATGTAGGTTGTGCATTGCCCTTTAATTTTAAATGATTTTTTTTATGAGCTGAAGCCAAATTTGCCATTTGTTGTTCTTGTCCATTGGTTTTTGTTCATCTTACTCCTTAACCATTTTTTTCTTCTAGTGTCAGGGGGGGGGGGGGGGGGGGGGGTAATTCATTTAAGCATCCATCTTCTATATAGAACCATAGCTTTCCTCGTCATTCTGAGTCACCAATATCTCTTTTGAAAGCCTGTCTTCCTCCAGAACCCAGCATGTGGTCTTCGTGGGATCGAAACTACCTTTCTCTCCTTCCACCATATCCTGGATAACCTTGATCAGCCCCTAATGAAAAGTCTTTCTCTTTTCTATTTTTTCCATTTTTTTTGGGTGGCGGCATTTTCCACCTCGAGTCTTCTTGTTCGTTTCTGGCGCTGGTGAGCTGTGGATATTTGGGATGCAGGGAGGCGAGAAATGAATCGATTTTTTTATTTTTTTTTAGAAACTGTGCATCTCGTTATCGTCATGTTGGTTTCGTACCGGAGAACAAAGTCAGAAGTTTTGTTATGTCAAGGTCAGGCACCGACAAAAATGACACTCATCATATTATGATAAATGTGAGCAGCTCAACAAAAAAGTTTATTAAGTCGCGCTGGGCATTATCATGTAATGGCCCGCTTAATGTTGAGATGGTGAACATTTTATCAAAAAGTAATTTCCATTTTTTGTCATGAATGACATCTTTAATACCTACAATTTCAAGTGAACCAAAAAACCAACCATTTTGTGTAACTCCATTTATAACATTTAGTGTTTTTGCCACTTTTTATCAAATGCAAAAACCAGCGACAATTCCTGATCCGGGCCAAAACCACTTACAAACTGTTTATATTAAAATTACAGAATAAGATTTTACAAATAACAATTTACAAAGTTAAACCATTTCTACATGTAGGATGCATAATTTTTAGATATTTCACGTCACCAAATTGTCATATTTGCGTTGACTTGAATCTGTCCAGGCCAATATTCCCTCCACCCTCACTCTTGCTAACCCAGACACAGTTCTCCATGTTGTAATGTACACCCCAACCAGACCACATTGCATTGTGTTCATGCCAGCCCTATAGTCTGCGCAATCGCGTCGTCGTTTAGACTCACAACGGCTGTATATATGCATAGGAGTTCTTAATCAATAGAACACTCTCTTCAATATCTATCACTCCCCACAAGCTAACTCCAAACCAAAATAACAAACCCTGAAACATGAAAGACAGAAGGGAACAAATCCAGGTCTCTCGATGATTGGACAATGGTCTTTCATGCACAGATTATAAAAGGCAGTAGTTACGATAGTTATACGGTTTCAACTATATTTAACTCTTTTTTTGGTGCAGATCGGATTTGGTTACCTTTCAATTTCATGCTAGGGGAGTCATGTTTGGATGACTTGAATACTTAATTTGGATGTTCGTGTGAGAATTTTTTTTAAAAACAAGTTTTGCACTTTAAAATGTAGTGTTGTTAGAGTAAAATGTGTGTGTTTAATGTGTGGCTCAGGATTATTTTTAAGAGGAGATAAAAGTTTTGGCCCCCAACAAAATTTGGTTTGTTGATTGGGTAGTTTTAAGATGAGCATTTTGTGCGTCCAGGTCCACTATGTGTAAGATGTGTACATGTACATGTACCTTTAACACTCCCAAAAAGTCGTTATTCATTTTTATGAGGTTTGAAGCTCATAAAAATACATACTTTGTACATGTACAAAACATGTGGAAAGATTTTTCGAGATTTCTGAAAATTAAAAAACGACTGGAAAAGTAGGTAAAGTTATAAAAACTGCCAATTTGTTTTTCTATATCTGTTTTGTGCACCTACATGTATGCCACTGGCTGGCACATGTATATTATTGTCAAATACATGTAGCCTTTATTTAAGGGGTGGATTTAATGACAATTTGTCGTTAGCTTTTGTGCAAACTGCAAGCAAGCTGCTGCATCCTTGAAAAAAATAAGCACTATCTGCGAACGCAGATTTTTGGGATCAGTCGCAATCAATAGAAACAAAAATTGCCTGTCAATAACAAATCATCTCGGTGACCTCCGATCCCGACCAGGCTGGGTCCATGAATGGAAAAGTTAAAAGTCCACCCAGACAATTACGGGTCATTACGCCGACATGGCGAGATTTGGCTTAAATCCCAAAGCTTGTATTTGTAAGGATTCAACAAAGAAGAGGGGAGAGTGGGATGGGAAGGGTAGGAGAGGGTTGGGATGGGGAGGGTATAATAGAATCGCCAGTGAAAGGGAGAGGGGCGACATTTGGGGAGTTGTTTGTTGGTCGTGGAATTTTACATCTACTCCCATGTAGCACTTACAGCAAGTACACACTTATATTCACTCAGTACAACCAATTAATGGTAAAGTGTATCCAACACAAGAACAGTGTAACATAACCCGAATGGTATACATTTACAATATAGAATCAAGAATATATCAAGTCAAATTGGAAAGAAAATAAAGTTGAGGACACAACGTTTTCATGACCAAAACTCAAAACTGCATTGTCCACACATGTGAAAACAACTAAATATCATAGAATTATTCCTACCGGTACATGTACATGTAGCAGTCAAAATGCAGTTCTGCTTATTTTGGTTCAAGTCATAATTTTGAAGTTGAACATGTATGTGGTTCTGCCCATTCTGCGAACGAGAAAACAAAACCTCTTTAGTTATTGCATTTATACTTGAGATCGAATTGAAACCTTATCAAAATTTCAATATATCTTGACAAGAATTACACAGAATTGTTCATCTAATTTATGTGATATTCCCTGTAAAAAAAAAACAAGCAACTGCCGGCTCTCATTTTTAAACAAAAGTACAAGTGTCGCGACTTTGTACATGTATATGATACAAATTAAGTTACAAGTTTATACACGATTTAGTTACTATAAAGGTCTGTACATTTGTCGTTTTTTTTTTTTTATATATTTGGTCAGAACTACCTGTATACCGAACATTTCTGTAGATTAATAACAGCACTGCTATCGGGTTTCACAACAGAGACCCAAATACTGTTCCACTTCATATCCTGCGGCTACATGTAGGTTAAATGGGATACCCTGTAAGCTTTTATTCATATCTTTGTTTGGGGATTAAGGGGGGGATTAGCTTGGTCTGGGAACTTTGGGCAAGCTGGGAGTCCTTTGTCGCATGTTGTGTATTAAGGGTTAGCATTGATGGAACGGGTTACACAAAAACGAATTTCATTCAATTTCAAACGCAGTCCGAGTTTACAAATATTTTTTGGGTCAAAGTGTTTCTAAAGTTTGGTGGTTTTTTTCTTTCCTAGTCTTTACTGTTGAATAGCTATAATGAAGTGTATTTCCTTGACAAACTTGTTTACAATTTTCTTACAGAAAAGTAAGGTGTACAATATAATTTAATGACTTACAAGGAAAATTGTTAAAGATTGTTTACCTTGATAACTAGCCCGGCCTTTCCATGGGCATTTAGTGTAGTTATAACGCAACATGTACATGTACATGTACCCGTAGTTCTAATGTAGTTCTGTGCATTGCAATGTGCATCAAGCCACACCCACAGCATGATGACTACTGGTATGCAGAAGGCAGGCCAAACCGAGATGCAGGAAGGAATACTCCAATGTCCACTTCTTGCCGAGCCCATTTATATTTTACTGTTGAATGCACTGTACAAAATATATGTTAATTTGTATTATTTTTTTATATTTTTATATATTTTTTAAAATATTTCTTATTTTTTTTAAATATTTTTTTAAAATATTAAAAAAAAAAAAAAAAAATTGCCATTAATTATTTAATTGTTATTAATGTTTTTTATTTATTTTTGAATTAAGATGAGTATTCATGCATGTATTTATCCGAGTTGTAAATTTATTCTGAAAAAGGACAAAGTTCTAAGCAAATTTGTTGCCAATTTCAAATGAGTGCCGATTTGCTTTCAGAGAAGCTAGCACAACAATGTATTAACTGCGCTACAGGTTGTCCAACAATACAGTAACTTATATTGCAATATCAGAGATGATTTACATGTGTGTATTTTTCTTTATTAAGTTACAGGTATATTTCATATCAAGTTGTTAGTAATACTAGTCTGTTGTTCTAAAACTGAGCAGAATTTAGTGTCTGCTAGTTCAATGCAGTATGCACACACTGATCTTTTATTTGTAATTATAGCAATCGCCAACTAAAAAGTGCATGTACAATGTACATTTTGTACATGTATGTATATTGTGACCCTAGGGCTATTATGACATACATACATTGTACATGGTCACCCACTGTCCATCCCAGTCCACCTTGCACCATTGATAACTATGACTGGAAACAAAAAAAGGGTTTTATTGATCCAGTCTATAAACTGCAGTGATCAGAGGTTGATGGTGAGAAGAGTTAGTCTTTGGCTCAAGCCGTTAGTTTGGTGATAATCACATGGAAATGCCTTGAGGGGGGGCAGCATTGCATTTTTTTTTATCGGTGGCTTTCAGAAATCTCAGCTTCAGGTTTGGGCTTAGAACGTGTGTGCAGAATAGGAATTAAGTTCTGTATAGTTCATGTGTAAATGCATGTATGAGTTGGTTTGCAACTAGGTCAGTTTTGAAAACAGCAGAAAAAGGGAACAAAAAAATAGAAAAAAAAAATTGAGAAAATTTGAACAGGATTTTGGATTTAGGTATTAATCAATTCCTGTTGTTTTTCTGAGTGATTGGTGGATGGTTTCTCAACAGAAAGTTAAAGGGAGAACTGTTTTTTGCTTTTGCCCAATCCCAGAAATTGATAAGAATCCAACGACATGTGGATAACTTGAGAAATAACATTTCTTTTCCCATTACTGACTCACTGTGGAACTCCTTAATTATCAAAATTCTACTTAAACTTATTTATTGTTTTTTTTCTCCAGTGGCCTCTGGCTTAAAAGTTGGCAGATTTTATAAAAGTTTTCATTTTATCATTTTCACTGTTTTTCTTAACGAGTTTGTCTTGATTTCTTCCCAGGTGATGTCCAGGGCATCGAGATGGCACCCATCCAGCAGCATCAGTTCATCCCGCTCACCGAGGTCCTCTGCCTCATCATCTCCGAGATGAACAAACGCAAGCTGATGGCCTCCCCGGATACCATACGTGACAAACTGGCCGAATGCTACTCTAAGATGCCAGTGCCAAACCCCGAGATCATCCACAAGTCTCTCAACCATCTCGTGGTGGAGAGAAAGATTGAACAAAACGGGAACGGCAAGGGGTACATGATTGTTGGTCTCGACAAGCTACCACCCGAGAGCCCGTCGGGTGACGAACTGGAGAATGTTGTCGCTAAACCCAAGAGCAAACCAGTCCAACAACAACTGCAACAACAGGAGGATCGGGTTTACTTGGTCTACAAGGACGGGGAGTTGACAAGACATGCTTTGCCGCCATCATCCAATATGGTCGATAAGAGCACCCAGACGGTACGATCAAGGAGCGATTCTTCATCTCCAAGACCCATCTCTTACCCGGCCAATCCCAACATGGGTACAATCTACGAGAAAAGCAACACTATAGGAACCAGCAGCCCGTCAAAGCAGCAGAATGTGGATGCCCAGGCGAGTCTCTTACAGCGCAGCCATTCCCTGAGGGAGCGACGCAGCCCCGTCAGACGGAACAACAACTTCGATCGGACCAGCTCCATGAGAACCAAGACCAACGAGTTAGACACAGGATACTTCACCTCGGATTCGGAAGCCAAACAATCGTGCTTTGGTCGGCTCCTCGGCAAGTCGGCCAAGAAGAAAGCCATGGCGCAGACCAACATGAATCACCAGACGTTCTCGGCTCAGTTTCCCCCGTCGGACATTCACGATCCCTTCTTCAACTATGCTCACTGGCTTGGCAAGTCGCCCCAGAAGGTGGCTTTGAATTCAGTGGCTGCCTCCAGCCCGAAACTCAGTAGCAACAAAGATAAACCAAAGTCCAGCGGAGCATCTCCAATTCACGGTACGGGAGCATCTCCAACTCACGGTACGGGAACATCTACTAAGAAGGATGCAGCCAAGAAGGTGCATGCTGCACACAAGGACGTCAACCATTACCAAGTTGAGCACGGTCGGCTAACACAAACTGCCAAAATGCTGCAGCAAAAGTACCACGAAAATGCCCAGGAATCCATGCCGGATTCTGAGCAAGAGTTCCTGAAGCCGACACTCATGTATGATGAGAAGTTCAGAACAAAAGTTGTGTCTGAGCAGATTCAACCGGTGAAGAACACCAAGAAGAGCGACAAGATGAAGCATTATTTCTCGTCGATTCAGAGCAACAAGCCCCAGCAAATGCAGCCCTTTGAAGGCATCAGCACAGAGAACGACTCGGAGGTAGAAATGCAGCGGCGCAATGAAATGGCAGCCGAAAAACGGCGGCAGAAGCTAGAGCAACTGAAAGAACGTAGACAGGCGCGAATGTTCAATCCCCACAGAGCCGCGAAAGAATCCGAGATGGTAGATCCGATGGATCACCCGGCTGCTGGAATGAAACAGCCCGGCTCCCAAGTGCCCAGTGGCTCTCCGGGTCATCCCAATAGCCCTGGAGGGGGTAACGCAAATGATATGGAAACGCCTGAACCGATGCGTCGGCAGGTGATGGTGATGAAAAGGACGGAGACAGTGGAAGTAAAGCGTGCCGGACTCAGTCCAACCTCGGGTCCGTTCCCCGCGGCATTACAAACACCAAAGAACTATAACGCATACCGGAAGCCTGAACCTCAGACCAAATACAGTGACCCCACTGAGCATGAGCAGTACTATCGCGACGAAGAAATTGACAATTACATGCGGGAAGAGCAGCACAAGAAGCTGGCGGACGACATGCAGGATCCCATGTGCTCACCGCAGCGGGATACCAACGGTTTCTCCTCCTACCCACAACACCAAAGTAGCCAGGTTATCGTTGAACGTCGGGACGGACCAAGCCAGATAACACTGGCCGTCAATCCACGACCGATGTCCCTTGACAACTTGGACAATGAGCGGCCACCTCCCCCGCCGCCGATACGTTTCAATTCCCAAACCGACCGCAGTCCTGGACACCAACCTCCTGTTCACAGCGTTCACCCTTCTCACGTCTACATGCAGAGCCCGACGGGCATCCAGCTGGAATACCCAACCCAGATCCCTGTTCACCAACGAGTAGAGAGTCTCTCCAGCTCAATGGGAGATAGTGGGTTCAACTCCCCACGATCCTCCCTCACACAGAGCCACAACAACAACTCCCCGGTGGATCATATGACCCCCTACGACACCCTCCACAGTCGACACGGCGTCACCACGGCGATACCCGTTCTCATCAAGCCTATCCCGCGACAGACCCATAACGACTTAGACAACCAGAACGTTGACAACAGCACTCGTATGATCAAGTCGATATCCAATCCGACGCACCTGCACTCGACTTTCACCAAGCAGCTCAACCCAGCAGATCTGTCGGTGAAGAGAAAGTTCAAGAGTTCGGATACTGTGGATGCCAGCTCGGACACCTCTGAGAAAACGGCGTACAGTGCCATGAGTCGACGGTCCAGACTGGATCGACCTAAAAGCTTTGAAGTTATCGGAACAGTATAGAAACTTTGTACTGGTACATGGTAAGCCCAAGACTTACACAGGGTGGTCCCAACAAAATTGACAAGCACACCTCAACCACAACTGAGGCCAAAACTAACTATAGCAATGAATTGAGAATCCTTCTAGAAGAAAACTGGTTCTCTAAAAAGAAATTTAGATTCGGTTCAGTCGTTTTATCCCTAGACCTTATCTTGGTATCATTTTTCTTCCCCATCCATTTTACCAATTTGGCCTCGGAGCAGGGGAAGCAAGCTTGTCTGGTTTGATTTTTTTCGGTTTTTTTTGAAACTTTGTAAATGCCTAAATTAAAGGTTTCGAAAAGCCTTAACTATGACAGTTAAAAGATTATCTAGTATACCAAAAAGTTTCTTTTTGTAAACACTATTAATGTTGATTTATACATGTATGTAGCTATCTTTTCTGTGAAAAGATTCTAAACAAGTGACATTTATTATCTATAGAACATAACAAGATTAATGCTAAATTAAACCTTGAAGACAGTACATATGTAATTATGTTAATAGCAAAGATCATCAGTCTTTGTGATCATACCGTACCTTGTATAAAAGCCTACATGTATGTATGTTCCTTGGATCGTTTTTTGTAGTTCTTAATGTAAAATAAGATAAATTGTAGATGGTCCACAAATATCTTGAGATTTGCAAAACTGATATTGGATTTCCAGAAGTACATTGGCAATATTCATGACTGTATAAAATTAAATAGTAATTTTATTTTTGTTTTTGAGGGAGAGAGGGCATTTGAGTTTATTCTTCAACCTCAATTGATTATCGATGCAACATGAAATTGTTTCTGTTATTTTATTGGAGGATTATCCTCAACCCAAATTAAAGAAGAAATTTAAGGGGCTGTTGTCATGGCGATTCGTGTAAATATTTTTAGCTTGTGTACATGCATGATAAAAATGAAAAAAAAAATCAAGTGGTTATTTCCTAATACAGTGTCTATTTTCTGTTTCCTGAAACCCTCATACCTACAAATTCAGGAAACAATATTGAAAATGGATAAGATACCGGTATAAATGTAAACAAACTCAATTTTTTAAAGACTTTTACTGGGGGAAAATAATATCTACATTCAGTTTTGTACAGGTTGTAATGAAATAAATACATTTGTTAATGAAATTGTAGTGAATAATATTGGGTGAATTGATGTACCGTACCAGTACGAGGGTTGATTGATACAAGTTTGTGGCCCAAGGTAGAATTATTTTAACATCACCGAGCCGAGGCGCGGGAGTATTTTTACAAAAAACTTGATCCGAGGCGGGTTCAGGCCGATGGTACCGGGAAGCACACCCACGAATTTCCGGCCTTGTTCGCTGCTGACAGACATTTCTGGCCTTGCTCGTGACGTGTTTATGCATCACCGGTTTTGAATCTAGGGAAAACTCTGCGTGTATACATACATGTACGTCCTCCGGCGCGAACTAGTTTTTTTAGTAATTTTGAGTCAATCCATAAATTTTTTTCGTGAAAAACCTTGTGAATACCTTTACACCTATAGAAATTACCCTGTGGAGACGTATTCATTCCCATTGACAATGTCCCCATTGTGTTTTTACGTCTCCACAAGGTACCGTAAACGGCAAGCAAATTCAGTGAAAACTATATAGCTCTTCTACCCTAGGCCACAAACTCACTCAATCACCTCTCGTACTAAAAAAGAAAATGTGTAATACTAATCAACGATAATTGTCATTGTATGTAATGTGTATAGTTCTCATAGAGTAAAATATCTTGTATGTTTTTGAGAGTTGCAACAACAAATTTTGTTTCTCTTGTTGTAAAATATTCACCAAGTTGTAAAGTCGCTGCAGAAAAGTATTTCAAGATGCACTAAATGTGGAAAGAAATCTGTGCAGATTTCTAAGGCTAAAACGTCTGTTCTGCACGTACAGTAAATGTGCGTTTGTGATTGTGGAAATGTGCTGTCACAATATGCTTAATTGTACCTGTTAAAAAAAAGCATCTTTTGCGAATGAAAAAGAACTTATAGATTTGTGGTAGTTGCATTTTGTACAATTCAGAGAGTGAAATGCCCTCAAAATCTCAAAAATATGTTAGATTTATTTTCTTATGCCATACTGTGGACATTACTTTATTTACTATTGTTGCATGAACTTGTTTTTATTGCAATGGAATCGTCGTTGTAAATACTTATTAATTAAGAAAAAACATTCTTTCATTTATTGTTGATGTTGACATTGTTAAATTATTATTAGCTGTTTCGGTTTTTCACCGAAACAGCTATTGTTTTCGTTCTGGTTTTTTTTTTTTTTTTTTTTTTTTTTTTTTTTTTTTTTTGCCTTTTGTTCTCCATAGGATTTGTACACGTTTGTTCAGACAATACACTTTGACACTTTGGTAAATCCGATGGACTTGAGACTTGGCATACACTTAGACAACCACCCAAGGACGGTCCTAGAAGAAATTCGTCGCGATTACGTCATTCAAGGTCACGTGACTTAGCGTTAAAGGTGAAATTTTTCCCATAGGTTTTGTACACGTTTTTCTTCAGACTATTGAATTTGACACTTTGGTCAATCCGACCGACTTGAAACTTGCCATACACTCAGAACACCACCACCAGATGTTTCTGAAAGAAATTCAGCACGATTGCGTCATTCAAGGTCACGTGACGTCAAGTTAAAGGTTTAATTTGTCCCCCATAGGTTTTGTACACGTTTTTCTTTAGACTCTTGACTTTGACACTTAGTTAATCCGATCGACTTGAGACTTGGCACACACATAGACCACCATCCACAGATGGTCGTAGGAGAAATTTGGCACGATTACGTCACTCAAGGTTACGGGGTGTCACGTTAAAGGTTCAATTTTCCCCCATAGGTTTTGTACACGTTTTTCTTTAGACTATTGACTTTGACACTTTAGTAAATCTGATCGACTTGAGACTTGGCACACACAAAAGATTACCACATACATATTGAAAGTAATTTTAGACACTCGAAACAGCTCTGTGTTTGTCCACAAACACATGTCTAGTTATTATTATTATTTTTTCTACACTCGCTGTTTTTACGAATTAAATGTACCGTAATTGCACTGTAAAAGTTTGATAAATTTATGCACCTGAAAAAATATGCATGTTCGTGTTACAGAATATTGCAAACTCGTATTCACTTTCACGTTGAGCTAATAATAAAAAAAAAAGTGGTTGTCATCAGATTTCAGAAACAGTTAAGTGTGCATTTGAAGATTAATTTCTGGTTTATTTTAATAGCTGCGTAACACTTTTAAAATTGTTTTTTTGTCGGGCATTGAAATTTAAGTCATCTACTCACAAATCTATATTTTTTTTTTATTTTTTTTATTGACGGTATTTGTGATTTTCATCTCTGTCATTTAAGTACATGTACATGATAAATCATAAATTTAAAAAAAAATTACTTGCACGTGAAAATGTCAAGTTTTTTATTTGAGAGCAAGACCTGTTGCATTGTCATCAAGCAGCCCAACTCAATACGTACGTCTTACGGCCATGCATTGATGCAACACACTCAACCGTATCGCCTGACATACATTGATGGCAATACACCCAAAGGCTCCCAGGTGTTCAGGAAGCCAGAGGGATTGTGGGACACTGCCTCGGGATCGAGACGAGTAATAGCGACCAATGGAGCAGTGTACAGTGTTCAGTATTCAAGACATTGACGGTGAAATATCAATAGAGTAGATGATGAACCGAGGGTAAAAGGGGTGAAAGTAGTTGCACTAATTGAGTATTGATTGTCCATCATCACAAGGGGAGCACGTTTTGGCAGGCATTTTAGAAACTGTGTTAAAAAAAGAACAACTTTGGGTATATTTACATGGATTATAATGTGCTGAGTGAGTTAATGGTATTGTGTTCATGAGAGCTGTGTGCAGGGGCCATCTCACAAAACTCGTTTTATCTTTTTAAGACGTGTCCTAAGATCGTTTTCACTAAACCCATCTTATGAAAGACACATCGCAACTACCAATTTGAAGGCTGTTTCATGTTTGTTTTTACCACTACAGGAAACAGTCGTTGAAAAAAAAAATGCGCAAACCAACTTTCTATTTCCAAAACGTTATATACTTCATTTTGTTTTTATCCTAAAGTCAATATCAACAGCTGTAATGTAAATGTACTTAAGACAATAACGCAAAAAGATGAATCGATGAATGTATATCGCATTTTGGAAATGAACTCTTCAAAACTAACTTAATTAAATAAATAACTAACCAAATCAATTAATCAGTATTTTTGAGTGTGCAACTGCATTTGCATGGTAACCAAGGCAATAAGTAGAATTTAGAATTTTTCTAATTGCATAACTATCCAATAAGATTATTCACGTCATTTGTTTAGGGACAGTTTATATGGAGAGTTGGAAGAAGTGATGGGTAGAAAATATTGCTTAGCAAATTCATGTGCTAACCAGAATTCTGCCTAGTACCAGCCACAGTAAGCAATATATATTGCATGACATTTCGACTGGTAACCAATTTTTGCTAAGCAGAGGTTTTCTGTGCTTAGCAGATTTGTGTGTATGCACCTTTGTGTAATGAGACGGATTGTGATTTTTAATGTAATAATGCGTAGACTGCCCTCGGAGTATGCTTCGATTGTGATTATAAAAGTCGAGAAGATTGTTAATGTATCGTGTGCGGGTTGGTGGAATTAATGTGATTAAAAATTTGATTAAGAGAGGATTTTAAAAATCCTTCGAATCAAGCCGAGTTGTATTCTTATTTAGAATTCATTTATACGTTCATTGTAAAATTTGTACAGCTTTTTAAAACGGTAACAAAACAATAGAAGCAAATCCCCCCCCACAGTAGTGTGGTAGGGGTCTACGAACGAATACTTACCTGTAGAGCCACTACATTATGCATAGTCCTAGCCGGCAGGCGTGCAACGCTAAGATTTTTCTCACAATAGCGCCCTCTGTTGACCCTTCCCACAGTGCCCCGCGGTATGAGCGCCATGTTGGCATCCTCTTTTCTCGTGCGTGCTAAAGCACAACCACAAGATCGAGAATAAGTGGGGAGGCGGGGGGGAGCTCTACAGGTAAGTATTCGTTCGTAGACCCCTACCACACTACTGTGGGGGGGGGGGAGTCTACGTCACTCTACTTACCTGTAGAGCCACTACATTATGCATGATATGGCACCGTAGACCGGTGGAGGGTATGCGAGATGCTACTGTGAATAAGGGTCCTGAACTGCACGGTCGCAATAAGACGTGCTAACTAAAGCGGTTCCAAACTCTGTTTCAGAGGTTGTATGTGCAACCTCCGAAAAAGTCCTACAACCAGTAGGCTTAGTCTGGAGTAAATAAGTATCAAGACAAAATGTATCTTATTTAATCAACCACAAGTAGAACCCTTGGAAACAAACGGGCTGGAGCATCGAAAGGAGGATGCGGAAAACCCAAAATTCGTCAGCCCGAGGACATAGAGATCATCAGCCCGAGGACATAGAGATCATCAGCACGGATGATATGTATAGACCGTCCTGAGGAAAAAAGTCACTGGGGCAAGTGATAAATAGGTAGATATACACGTGAATCGTTAAAGCGAGCACATGTGAATAAACCATATCACTAATCTGTTAATCTGAGGAAGAGCAATGTCGTACTCACTGAAAAACGAGGAGAGGCGAAGCGACTAATGACGCCGAGATGAGGCTGCAGCAGCCTTCAGGACGGTTCTGCCAGCAATGCCCTCAGATTGTAAGACATCCTTCAGGTAACATTCCGTGAAGGTGCTAGCAGATTTCCATGAAGCAGCCTTGACGATGTCTGCGATGGGAACGCCCTTGAAGAAGGCCCACGAGGTTGATGTTGATCTTACATCGTGAGCCCGGACAGAAGATCCAGGTTCGTTCGGCCAATCAGAGAGGGCCGAACGGATAGCCGTCACAAGCCATCGAGAGATGGTGTCACGGGACGCTGGTCGGTAAGGTGGGACCGTAGTAATGAACAATTGCTTGAGGTCACCCCTACACGGTCGAGTTCGTTCGACGTACCATTTGAGAGCCCGGACCGGGCACCAAAGCTTGTCGGACGAGATCGATGAGAAAGACTTAATGTCTGGAACAAAGATATCAGGCGGGAGGAAAGAAGCGGACTGATTCTTTGAGAGGAAACCCGTCCTAGGAATCAGACGGACACCGGCAGGTTCCCAACGGATGTGCCCTGGCTCTAATGAAAAAGAATGTAGCTCACTACGGCGCCTGGAGGTAGCAACAGCTAACAGAAAGGCAACCTTAAGCGATAGCTGTAATAACGAGGCATTGGCCAGGGGCTCGAATGGTGCTCTAGACAAGACCGAGAGCACCTGGAATAGGTCCCAGGAAGGGACGAGTTTACGTGTCGGGGGGCGATCAACGAACATGCCCCGAACAAGATGACCCAATGCCTGGTTGTCAGAGATCGAGGAACCGTCCGGGAAACCTTTATGGATCGCCGAGATGGCTGAACGGTAATTCTTGATTGTGGCCGTAGATAGGCCACTCTCAAATAGGTACAAAAGGAAGTCACCCACTGTTTCTACAGAAGAATCGGTGGGACAGTGAGAGTGACGCCGGCACCATTTATAAAAATGACGTAGTCTGCTGTTATATACGGATCGGGTTGATGGCCTGCGACTGTGTGCCGCAACGACTGCAGCCCGATCTGAAAGGCCCGCTGAGCGGAGGGATCGTTGGATAACATCCAGCACGTCAGGTGAAGACCTTCCGGTGCCGGATGAAGAAGACCCGACTGGGGCTGAAACAGGATGTCCGGACGCCGTGGAAGAATCACGGGTCTGAACACGAGGAGCCTGATTAGCCTGGCAAACCACGGTTGGCGAGGCCAAAACGGGGCCACCAGAAGGATCTTGCAATTCTCCTGTTCGATCTTGGACAAGACCCGGGCGATGAGGGATAGGGGCGGGAAGGCGTAAGCGAACAGCCCGTCCCAATGAATTGCTAGAGCGTCTGTCCGCCAGGCGTTGGGGTCGGGAAACCTCGAGCAATAAACCGGCAGTTGATTGTTGAGGGACGTCGCAAAAAGATCGACGTGAGGCCGGTCGATCAGAGTGAAGATCGACCGAACCACCGGAGGGAGCAGAGACCATTCCGTCGGAATGATATGACCCCGGGACAAGGCGTCGGCGGTGCCATTCTCCACGCCCGGGAGATGGGTCGCTGACAGGACAATCTTGTGTCGCATGCACCAATGAAGGAGTTCCCAGGTCAGTGCGCAAAGGCGAGCTGACCTGGTGCCCCCTTGGCGATTTATGTACGCTACCACAGTCATGTTGTCGCAACGAACGCGAACTGCCCGACCGGAGATCGAGGGTAGGAAGTGTTCCAGAGCCCTGGACACCGCAATCAATTCCAGAGTGTTGATGTGGAATGTGCGGTGTTCGGCATCCCAGAGCCTCGCTACTTGACAGGGGGGCAACGTAGTCCCCCAGCCCGACAGTGAAGCGTCGGTCGTGACGGTGACCGATGGTCGAGGCTGACTGAATCTGCGTCCTCGCGTAAGGTTGGTGGGAACTGTCCACCAACGAAGGTGAGGGACTAACCATAGTGAAGTCGGTACCATATGGTCGATATGGTGTCGACTGGGTTGATAGAACGTGAGGAGGTGGAGCTGAATCGGGCGCATTCGAAGCCTGCAAAAATCCACCAAGTCTATCATACTGGCCATAAGACCCAGCAATTTCAGCCACGCACGTGCTGGGGCCAGTGGAACAGACAGAAAAAGACTGACACACTGGAACAGATTGGCCACACGCTCGTCCGTCGGGCGGGCCAATCGCGCGCGGAGATCTAGTCTCGCGCCCAGAAAAGTTGGAGACTGTGATGGAAGAGGATGAGACTTGGCTGAGTTTATGATGAACCCCAAGCTCTCCGTCAGGTCCCAGGTCTCGCGGACCGCGTTGGCCGTGATTTCGTGAGATCTGCCGAAAACGATCCAGTCGTCGAGGTACTGAAATATCACTAGACCGCGTTTGCGAAGCGCCGCGCCGATTTCTCTTACCACCCGCGTAAACACGCGTGGGGAAGTTGAAAGCCCGAAGGGGAGCGCCGTGAATTGGTACAAGACGCTTTTGTACATGAAACGGAGAAACCTGTAATGATCGGGATGAATGGGCACGTGGAGGTAGGCGTCCTTTAGGTCGAGGCTCGCCGCCCACGTCAGGGAATCGATGGACTCGAAGATGGACTTGAGTGTTTCCATTCGGAACCGACGCGGTTTGATAAACTTGTTGAGGGGCTTCAAGTTTAGAATTGGGCGCCAGGTGTCGGATCCCTTTTTCGGGACGAGGAAAAAGGTTGACATGAAACCCGATGGCGTGGCTCCGTACGGGACCACGCGTAGCGCACGCTTGGAAAGAAGAGACTTGATCTCTTCCTCCAGAGCGCGACGTTTCGCCAGCTCTGATGGAACTCGAGTCTGGCGGACGAATGTGTCCGACGGAGGGGGACTCGTAAATTCCAACACGTAACCGTGTCTGATGGTTTCGAGTACCCATCGATCGGACGAAACTTGAGCCCAGGACCCTACGAAATATTGGAGGCGGCCGCCCACGGGTCCGTCGGAGGGGGGCCGCTTCGGCGCGATCGCGTCATTTACGCCAGCCCCCGGAGAAACGGGGGGCCGGTGCATGGGTGCCGCGCGATCCTTGTTGGGTCTGGCGACCAACGGCAGACTGGGGGCGAGTAAAACGCGAACCCATCTGGTTGCCACCTCGACCCTGGTAGCCACCTCGACCCCGCGGGCCGCCCCGAACTGACTTCAGGGGCTGACGGCGCGGGATGCGGAAAACCGTTGTAGGCTTGGGCCTTTGGGCAAATTTGGCGGGCGGAGCGTCTGGCTTCTTCAGATTAATCTTATCGGTAGCCTCGATCCGCTTTGCTTCGGCTTCCATTGATTCTTGAAATTTCCCGGCGAAGAGGTCATTACCCCAAAGGGGTAGGGTCTCAAGGCGTTTGCGAGCGCCCTCCGATGGAAGGAAGAGCGCGTCCAAAACGTTAGCCCGACGGGAAGAAGTCGCCAGAGTCGAGATCCGAGTGAACTGCTCGAGAACTGTGCGTAAACCAAAGTCAAGGCAATGGAAAGCCGCCGCCAACAAATCCGTAGGTATGGAGGAATCCTCCTCACAGCCGGAGACAAGGTACTCCGTGAGAAGGAGGAGGAATGAAGATGTCCGCGATCCGAAGCGAGAGGCTGTATCTAATTTTCTTAAGATATCCTCTAGCTTGTTTCGAGATCGATCCGAAAAAGGGGATTTCGATGTCGAAGAACCGCCATCCGCTGCCAGTTTGTCTCTGGCAGAGTCCGGCAAGGCAGGCGGACTAAAGAATTGTCCAAAGTCCGCCGGAGGGAAACGATAGTAAGCCAACGCACGCTTACGATAGGGTTTCCAAGTGGGTTCCCCCGCTATAGCATTGAAGCGTTCCACGCACACCTGATCCAGTGGTAACTCCGAAAAAACTGGAGTATGGCGGGACTCCGATGAGCCCGTCCGGCGCTTGAAAGATCTGCGTTCTACGGCGGCGGGCTCTTCAGGCTGCGGGAGCTTCAAGACGCGAACCATGTCGCGTTGGACGAGGCGCAACTCAGTCTCGGAGATAGAAAGACGCTGAAGCTGAGCCCATTCGTCCTCGTCCTCGGCCGAATCCCCGGAATGGGACGGGCGAGGCGAACACGGGGAGCGGGCCGGGTCATCACGCAGATCGGTAGCGTGGGCCGGACCCGACGGAGCGAGAGTAGTTTCCCCCGGTTCCGGCAGTAAGGTCATCGAAGGATGGATGCTTATAGCCGGAGGGGAGGATGGGGCACGACTCACTGTATGCGGGATGTCGTGGCCGTCCTGTGCTCCACCAGCCCGTTCCCCGAGACCGGGTGGGGCTGGCTGTCGATGAGCCGAGGCAATAGCTGACAGCGAGGCACTGATAGACTGAAAAGCCTGCATGAAGTCAGCCGAAGAGACGGTGTCGTGGGGACGATGCCGTTTGTCCTGGTGTGAGCCCTCCGAAGAAGAGCTCGATGTCTGTCGGCTCTTCTTTGATTTCTTCTTGGGTCCGGCCCGGGAAGATTTCAGAGAAGTTCCCGGGGACGACTGAAGAACCGGTAGGGCTGGTACGCCCGAATAGGGCCCAAAATCCGACCCGAAGGACGGAGCGAGAGACAGCTGTCCCGCTTGTGCTCGAGTAGTACAGTGAGATTCTGTTAGCACTGTACTACCGGGCGATGAAGCGTGATCGGTCTGCTTCAGCAGGCCGTCACGCAGCCCCGTGGCCGGGGCCATAGGGCCGGGGAAGCCCGAGGGCCCGGTAACCACTAAATCGGAACGGACATTGTCCGATAACAGTGGAGCCGTTGTCAGCTTCGGCTGACGGCCCTTCTTCGGGCCCGCACCGGCAAAGGAAGATTTTTTAGAAATAACCTTGCCGGGGCGGGACCCTTTACGTTGGCTAGTCCCGGGTGTATTGGCCGGGGCCGGGGACTGGATAGTGTCCTCGGCCCGGTCAACGGGACGGGCAGCACTCGGAGCCTCCTGCAGCTCCGAGTGCTGGCTGGGGGAGCCGTCACGGTGAGACGATTCAACGCCACCGGTACGATCCCCCGAGGAAACGGGCCGTCCCGGGGAAAAGAATTTTTCCCCGTTATGGACTGACTCGTTCCTCGCCAAACGTTTCTTCATAACCACTCCAAAAAACACAATTCCACAATGAAGATCGTACTCTACAATAATCTTTTAATAATACACGAAAAAACCTTAACGTCGACTCGTGAAGAAAACACTTAGACGGAGCTGTCCAAAAGTACGTGTTGACTGCACGGCCGCTAAGAGAAAAGAGGATGCCAACATGGCGCTCATACCGCGGGGCACTGTGGGAAGGGTCAACAGAGGGCGCTATTGTGAGAAAAATCTTAGCGTTGACGCCTGCCGGCTAGGACTATGCATAATGTAGTGGCTCTACAGGTAAGTAGAGTGACGTAGACTTCAAAATATGTTTTCACAATTTGCAGCTTAAATTTGCAAGCTAAATTTACATAGTAAATAGCAAACCCAATATTGGTTTCATATTATCAATACATGTACATGTATCAAGATTCAATTTCATGACCTATATTCACACCGAACGTTCGCTCGCTCGCTTACACTAACTAGCTAATTTTGTTCTCCTTATTTTTTCCCCACGACCCAATTCTGATTTCGGAACCGTTTTCACCCCCCCCCTCCTCTCATTAAATCACCACGCGAGGACTCGCGCCATAACAGGACTAAACAATAAAATTGCAAACGCAAGTTTTCCCTTTAAAGCTTCCAATTCTAAGTGAATTTTGGATAAATGCTCGAAGCTACAGTGCGTGGAGCGGAGCATTTGTATTACGCTAGACAAGGGATCACATACCTCGCCTTGGGCTAATCATAACGATATAGGCCGCCTCACGGCAGTGTTTATATATACCGCGGAATCCAGGCCTTCGTAACATTACACGGCAACAAAGGAAGGGATAATATAATACGCTTGGGTAAATGTACACCCTGGTTCATACCAAAGCATTAATTGACTTGGCCGTCCAAGACGAGTCATAAAGGTTCTATGCACTTTTTCAAGAGTGGATCGCCGTCCCGGGGTACAGACATCTGAAGCACTTTGCCAACTACTTAAAACATAACACTGAATCTTTTCCCCTGAAATTCAGGCGGCCGCGCGCGAGCCCAAAGTAAAATGGATTTGCGTTTCTTCACAGAAATTTGATAACTGTCGTAGGAAAATATAATGTGAAGGTTCAGGTTGGGTTCGGGCAGTCTGTTCTTGACACGCGTTACTTGTTCTTGCAAAACCCTGATGGATAGGTGGTGTGTGTTCTTGTTCCAAGTGCAGTGTTCACGGGTTGCGTTCCAGCCGTTCGAGCGCGAGAACAGAGTTCGCGTGTCAAGAACAGACCGCCCGAACTTGGCCTAATAGTCAAGACACAGAATTTTAATCAATACATGTACTGTGCAATTTTGATTTCACCAAATAACTCAATTTTGCTTGTGAAAATTACAATAACATTTCTCTACCTAAATAAAAACAAAGTAAAAAATTGAAAGATTTCTAGTATTAGGTAATGCTAAAACTGAAGTTCAAGGTAAAATGACACACAAAAAATTCCACAATTTTTCATTTAAAACAGTTCTATTGAATTGTTTTTTGGCATAGACCCTTTTTCAAGCACAAATCACATAATGAAATTCGAATTTGATACGTTGACATTTCTTTAATATCTGTGCTTTATTGCACTTTATATATCTGCAATTGTTGCGGTTGTATACACAAAGCTTAAACTGTACACAAAGTGCTTTCAAACAATACCTTCTGGCAATATTCTCATCTTAAAGAAATTGCTACACAGAACTCACCATACTTTTTTGCAGGTACATTAATTATGTTTTGTTCCTCCATTTGCCCGATAAATTTGAAGCGAATGAAACCCTATTATGAAATTGTACATACTTGCATATTATACAGAAACTACCTTTAGTTTGCACAAAAAAAAAGGACAATACAATTTGTGGATTTGTACTATTAAACATATAAGCACATTAACAGACATTTAATAACTTAAATTTCATTAAATTTAGCTTTTTTTGGTCTAACTTGAGTTGTTTATAAACAGTATCGCTTTTATATACAATCTACATTTGTTTTCCCAAGTGCCGGGTTTTCAAATGTTTGAATTGAAGCTCGCTACTTCAAAAAGGATACCTTAAAAACTTAGCCTTACAATTATTAAATCCATTAGGAAACACAATGCTCCCTCCAGATTTCATGACAACTATTTTCTGTAATTTCCTTCTAGCCAACTCAAAACCATGCCTGTTTTTTATACTACATCTTACTAACAACAAATCCAAAAGCACACAAAGTTGTGGATAATATCATTTAAGGTAGGATACACCATTTGCAGATATCAAACATTTTTATTACCAAATTATTAAGAAATATCCTACTTATTTGAAAGTATATAATGATTCTAGGCATCCAGCAAAATGATTGCACTAGATATCCTGTAATTGTTCCGAAAAATGCTCCCTTTCCCTTAAAAAATAAATAAAAATATATCAATAATTTACAACAGTCATTTTTCTTTACTTCCCACATAATATAATTTACAGATATAAACCACAAATTGAGAATTCAAATATATAAAGGAATGTACAGCGAATCCCATTCTCCGTTTGTTGCACCACTACCGACGAAACAAACAATCAAGAATGTCATGTAAACAAAAGCACCAGGCATTAACCTTATGGCTACGTGTGAAGAACATGGCTAAGGCTAGTTAATAGGCATGCACACAGTGATCAAAGCCACCTCTCACTGACATGTGCTACAACCGGCTGTAGCCATGTGATTCCGACGCGGCTAACTTACCAAGTCTGCAATATTCCAATTTCATTATTATTAAAAAGTGATGACACTGTTTCTTAACATGCATTCGATTTCCATCTTTATTCCCTTGCCTAGATTTGGCCCCCCCCCCCAAAAAAAAAAGTGAAGATTTGTTAGCCAGAATATGGAACAATGTATCATGAATGAAGCTTACCTTTGATTATTCATCGCTAACTTCGATCAACGTTTCATAACGCTCCATTTTTCCTTCTTTCTTAATCATTGCTGACCGATATTTCATCCAAATAATCGACAAGTTCCAGGAATGAGATGATTCACTGTGTAACAGCGGTCTGCAACAGATACTGCCATTAATCAAAAATGAGAAGAGAATGAGCAGACTGGAAATGGAGACTACACCCAAAGACTTCCGCGTCTCGGTCGTCTTGGTTGCAAGACGTCGTAATTGCGGTATGCAGCGCGTGTAGGCCGCCAACATATGTTGTATTGACAACCTATGACTTTTGAATAGGTTGTCTTGGCTAACTCGCATAATCGCTCGAAACATTCCGAGCAGAATTGTGTCGCATTTGCATGCGCCTTTGACATTGCGTACATAATTACGTGACATAACATAAAATTGACTAATGAGTGAGCGATTTATGCATGCAAATATGAAACAATTCTGCTCAAAATTGTTCAAGCGATTATGCGAGTTAGCCAAGATGACATATTCAAAGGTCATGGCGTGGTCTACAGCGCGTGTTAGAGCAGCATACCGCGATTAGGACGTCACCTATCACCTACCGCCAAAATTCTCACAATTTTTGATCAAAACCTCACAACTTTATCCGTCCATCTTTACATTTAAATGCCGACCAAGTAATTTATTTTGCTGTAAACAAATTATATACATGATACTAATTTGTAATATTTGAAAGCAACAAAATATAAAGCCTAAATTTGTTAATGTATTTTTTTTCTTTGGATACATACATTGAACTACAAACAATTAACCCCAAGATGTACGCAAAAATGGAAATGACTAGTTACAGAATACAGATATTTACATCACATTTGCGATTCGATGTTGACAATATAACTTCACAGTTTGAGGTTACGTATCTATATATCTCACAAGCTTCGATTTTCAGACATTTATAAGAAATGTGTTTATTAAAAGTGGTGTCTTCCGTTTCAAATCTGTTTGCCATCAACTACCATGTGTTCTAACAACAAAACAATGCCCAGATTATGTTTAGCGTAAATTTAAACACTGGTAAAAATTTGTTGCATTGATATACACGGCTCTTGATATTATGGAAACAAACCAGATAATATGCTTAATCCAGAAAATATTACAATTTTTGGTCAAAGTCGAAATACAATTTCAGACAACATTCACTTTTTTTCTATCAACCCCAAACAATTGTTTAAATGTACAGATTGTTTTCTTTCACATGTAGCAAAGATAAGGAATGTGGGAATAATAGTGATGAAAGGCAGTGGTTAAAACACAAAAAACAACAAAGTGAAGTTTGTATTCTTTACAAAAGTCGAGAAGAATTGTTTACAGATATATTTACAAGAAAATAGTGCAAATCTAATTTGTATTCCTAGCTCCAAAGTTCGTCTTTATCGAGGTTCACAATTTTGTTAATTCAATTGTTCCTTTGGCATATTACAACCCTGCGTTTTCCGCGATTTTATTTTTTTAAACGAACTACTCACATCGACGGCAAGAAAATCCTACAACTCGATGGGCCTGTTAGTTTCGTACATGAGATGATGTGATCCTGCACCATGCGAAAACAAAAATGGAACACTCTCGCACGTCGAATCTGAGTACACAAAATGAACCCCTGCTTCAAATTTTGTAGGCAGACTGGCTATTACTGAGATAAGTTATCTGAAATTTTCATAAAAAGTAAATCAATCGGATTATTTTTAATCAAGAAAATACATTCTAAAAAAATTATTTTGAAATACTGTCACCGAAGTTTATTTCTTAAAATCTTAAAAAATTATCAATTTTTCTCTCCGACCGTCGAGCGAGTAGCCATCTTGGATCTTGTAAGCCCACCTCGCGAGCTGGATTTATTAAAACGCGATCCGGATCAACTTTCGACGCTCAGGATCACCGAATCTGCCCGAAACAAACAGGCCCTTTATGAAAATCAAACTGGTACCCAGCCTGTTATGCATGTTACCTATACAGCATCCCACTGACACCAGTTAATAAGAGCACCCATGAAATGTCAGTTTATTTATTACAAAGAGAAACTTTTAACCAATTTTGATGGTATTCATGCAAATGCAGTTGTATGATTATTTCCCTAAAATCAGCTTAAACAAACAGTGCAGTATACATGTATATCTATACAGTCACGATAATTTGGTGTGATTTGAGACAAGATACATTTCAACTCGAAAGTAATTCTTGTCCCCGCCAACAAATATTGGAATGTTCAGAGTAGTACGCAATTGGCATTCTACAAAATTTTTTTTTTCAAGTAAAATCTCACTGATTTTTGTCCAATATTAGGAAAAAGTTAGTAATTTCTACTGAATTTAGGTGAACAAATAAAAACACAGACAACTAGTTATTGTTATTTATAATGTCTTCCAACTTACAAACATGTTCATCATTTCGATAGTACCTACCAAATATTGTGCCATGGCCACTGTGTTTTTGCAGTTTGCACCCAAGTAACACATTTTGAAACAGTACAGTTTTATAGATATAATAAATATAAAAGTCAGTGCTGTGATTATTTATAAAAAAATAAACCTAAAACTGTTCACAAGTTTGGTACACATTCTTCGCTATTATGAGATATGAAATATTCTTTAACAGAGATATAAAACAGTTTTGAGATAATCCTTTTCAATTTGTTTCTCCCATGATCACTCAATCTTGATTGTCCATTTATATATATTTTTTCCAAAGACCAGTTGTATCCAGCAGAAATATAATTGTCTGAATTTTCTTTAAATAATAACTCTGCCATACTATTATATTGTTTGTTCTACATCGCGCACATTTGTTTTTTGAAGTGGAACAAAAAGTTAATTAAACCTACATTTAAATATATTTAATATATATTAAATTTGATTAATTCTTTATTTATAGAGTAAATATTTATAGATTTGTTTTTATTTACGAGTATATACACAATATATATGCACTAGAAAAAAAGATTGTTTGTTCATTCATTACTCCAGTCAGCAGATTGGAGGTCTGGTGAATTACAACTAGGCAACCGATAATTGAACTTTTTGAAATTTTGTTTCATTTTTTTTCTCTCTCAAATTCTGGTCTACAAAATGTGCATGCAGCCCTCGCTAGTCCTGTATGGAGGACAGATTGTTTTGCTCGACAAAACGGTGTTGAACTAAACGAATTGGAATAAACGAATTTGTTCATAAATTTTTGACAAGCAAATCTTTTTTATTTGGTTTCAGTATATTTGTGTGTGTGGAAAATTCAACAGTTAATACAAGATTAATTTAGGATTTTTCCTTCATTTGTATTTATGTATATCTAGTCCAGAAATTGTCTGAACTTTTTGCTTTAGTTTTTTGTTTTAGGCACCAATATTTGTCCATAAATCCTAATTCCAAAAATCGAACCAAACGAAGTGGTTTGGTAGTAAATAGAATTTCTAATGCAATTTAATTTTACACCAAAAATATTTATTCTGAGGTCAATTTATTTTATTTCTTAATTCTCCTTAGCACCACAGAGGTCAAACTGTTTGTGCAGTATCCCTACGCAGTGTGATTTGGTTTTGGTCAGTTATCGGTTGCTTAGTGACCAGGAGAAGGCACTACCTGTGTTATCAATACACCTTTTCAAGATATAGTCCCGTCGCTTGGAATCACTTTATCTGTTTACATGCCAACGTATTAAAACTAAATTTTCAACCGAATTAGTCTAATTAAAAAATAATTAAGCTGCAAAAGAGGTCTTAACCACTTGGCGCCGGGCTACCCGAAATCGGGCATTTTTCCCGATACCACGCAGCCGGGTGCCCAGTTTCGGGCATCGAAAATTATATAAATTTTATAGTGCTGGAGGATTGTCTAGACTCGGTAACAAAGAGCGGATTACGCAAGACCAAACAATGGGGCCGTTTATTTCCGGGCGCAATTCAATGGAGTCACTGGAGCGTGCAGGTCAGGCTAAACTAGCCCGGCTCCGTGTCACGCGCTCGGTATTTCCGCCCGGCGCGAAATGGTTAAACTGCGCCATCATATTCAACTCTTGTCGGACTGAATCAAGTCTAATCACTGGACAAGCAAGTTTTCTGCACATAAGACCTTTTTACAATCTTCAAAACAACAATTTGTACTTTTTTTAAATATTAAAATACGATTGCACCAATTATTTCTTATCCAAAAATAATAAAAACAAATGATTTGTTTATTCTTTTGATCCGCCAACAATTTTCACAGAATTCCTTCACAACCGTCTCCACGGAGATGCAAGTTGACTTTACTGACAAGCGTAGACAGCCAATGATATTCTGAGATCAAAAGTTCCCCAGGAATAAAAACCAGAAATGAAAACCGAAAAACGAGGAAATTCTGATGAGCGTGTCAGACCTGCTTAACGTGACCAGGGGCCAATTTCATAGAGCTGCTAAGCACAACAATTTGCTTAGCATGACAATTTGTCCTTGGCAAAAACAAGGTTACAGACCAAATTTTTACCTGATCTTTATTGTTCTGGATTGATAATCAGCTGTTTTCTTGCTTAGCATGAAAAACATGTATAATTTTGGCTAGTAACCTGTTTTTAATGAGCAAGACTTTTTGTGCTAAGCATTTTTTTTGCTTAGCAGCTCTATGAAATTGGGCCCTGCTTTATGTGACCAGCCCCTGAGAATGCCAAGTATTTTAGGCACACTCAATGAGACTGGGTGTTAAGAAAACATGGCCACTTGGCTCAACACAGAGTTCTGACTGTGAGTGGCTAATTCTACACAAAGTGATACAAAACGCGAGTGTGACGAAAAAGAACAGGAAAAAAAAAAAAAAAAAAATTAACAAGAAAAAGTGAGAGATATTATATTTACTAAACTAGATAACATGGCATGACAGAATTCGTAAACCATCTTCACTTCCATTTATTAAAGGGTGGGAGTCAGTCCTTAAATTGCCGCTTTTGGAAGAACATCCGAAGAATGAACATGTGTACTTGCAGATCAAATGAATAGGATTGTTGCCAATGTACCACTCGATTGGCTACTCGCTTCCGACTGTATTAATAGCTGCCCGAAGATGAATCTGAAGCGAAACTTATCACCGAAGGGTCAAGGAGTAATTGGCACAATTCTCGACCTTTCAACGACTTACGGCAACTAACACCTCATATTGCAGGTCAGCGATGAATTACTTCCAGGCTGTCGGAATAATTCCTTGAGGCGATTTCTGCTATTGCAATACGTGCATTTACAAGTGATATGAATATTAGCTTTAAGCAGGGGTGCTATGCAGTGCCATGGCTATATTCCTGTCATTGCTCCATTTTACTAAAAAGGTCAAATTCATTTATTAGGCTGATAATATTGTAGTATTGGTTTTAAGATCCGCAAGTACAAATGTAAACTCTTAAAGAATGTTCCTCAAGTATAACTCGCATCCAAATTTTAGTGTCTATCCATGCTAAGCAAGTAGCACAAGTATTGGTTACCAGCCAAAAGCAATACGTGAACTTAAGTTTATCACAAGTCCTTTACAGATCATTGCAAGCCCTGCTAAGATTAGCACAAGACCGTCACAGATTATCACAAGACCGTCACAGATTATCACAAGACCGTCAAAGATTATCACAAGACTGTCAAAGATTATCACAAGATTTTGCAGATTATCACAAGATTCACAAATCATCACAAGACCCTCACAGACTATCACAAGATCCACACAGATTATCACAAATTGTCCGATCTCAAGTCAACAAGCTTTATATTGTGACAAAGTTCAATCCTTTTTATTTGAGAACAGACCTGTGACAGACCTGTGAACGGACGTGTGAACGGACGTGTGAACGGACTTGTGAACGGACCTGTGAACGGACCTGTGAACGGACCTGTGAACGGACGTGTGAACGGACCTGTGAACGGACCTGTGAACGGACCTGTGAACGGACCTGTGAACGGACCTGTGAACGGACCTGGGAACGGACCTGTCAACGGACCTGTCAACGGACCTGTGAACAACGGACCTGTGAACAACGGACCTGTCAACGGACCCGTCAACGGACCCGTCAACGGACCTGTGAGCGGACCTGTGAACAGCGGACCTGTCAAAGGACCTGTGAACGGACCTGCAACTGGGCGTAGGATTAGGATGGACTTATGATGGATTCGGTTCTTCACATATTGAAATGAATAGTGATTTGGCACTAAATGTAGACAAAACAGTTTCTGTGTGCGAGTTTCTGAGCAAGCGTGCGATGGCATTTAAGACTGACAACTCCAAACCAACCCTTCAACAAAAGAGACTATCTTCAAAACACAGGCAGCTACCGTCTCCTGAACCTTGCCAGTCAGAAGAGCAGACAGACGCCCGACTTCTTGTTCTTCTTGGTCTTGCCAGAGGACTGCGGGCTGGTGTCCTGGTAGCTCTGATGCCGCGCCTTGGCCGACGCCACTATGGCCTTAGGTCGGGAGACATCCGGGACCGAGGCGGTAGACTTGCGAGAGATGGCAGGCATCTGGAGCGAGGTCGGCTTGTGGACTAGCGGCGGCTTAGGTTTGATGGGCAGAACCGTACTGGAGGATTCTGGGAAAAGATTCAAGACAGAGATGAGGTCAGGAAGAGAGAATGAATGAATACACAAAAATTATCGTCATCAAGCATCCAAAAAAACATCACAACTGATTGTAATAAGAGATGTGAAGATTCTTGCAGTTGGCAGTTATAACGGTGCAAAAGGTATACAAAAAAAAAAAAAAATTGGTGGATAAAGTTGACAAAAAGACAGAATCGTGACAAATGTGCGCAATGTGTAGGGCTATTAATAGAAAAAAAAGTGGTGTGGATCAGTGATGCCTAATAATGGGATGCTGAAAGGTGCTAAGCATGATTGTGCAAGCAGATTGTGCAAGCAGATTGCTTACATCGCAGATATTTTGTCCACTGTGACTTCCCTGAATAATCAAATATTTAGTACATACACTTTTGGATTTTGGTTTTTTAATTGATCATTATTAATATGATCTGGAAGACCAAACAAGGCAAAACTACCATCTGCTAAGCAGATTATCATAACTGGGTAAGCATAAATGGGTAAGCATAGGAATCAAGGGACACAGTGAGGACAATAGTGACAACATGCCAGAATTGTGACGAAGGTGAGAAAAAAAACAATCGCTCAAATATAAGACGAGAAATAATAACGCTCAGTACCTAACTCTGGATTCTAATCAACAAGAAACATACATTTCGGAAGAAAAAACACACCCAAATAAAAAACACAGTTGCACTGGAAAAACAGACCGAGGTGTGGTAACAAGTTTGACTACTGGGGAGTAATCAGAACGAGAAAAACCCATGCAGTATAACCAACGAATAACCACCGACCTTCTTCTAAACCGGGCTCGCTAGGTCGCATATCACGCTGGCCTAGTAAAAGATCCAACGAAAATCCCGTCAAAAAATAAATTAAATAAGTTAAGAGGGCCTAATATTTCGTTCTTAACAAGATCTTCTTCAGAGACATAATGGCTGTGTACAAGAAACAAACATATATAGGACAAAATAAAAAAATTAAACATAAAATCTAAATATAATAATAAGCAGTTCTAATATGCACGCATATCTACATGTACCAAGACTGGTACTCAAGATAAGACGCTCTGTGATTTTTAAAGACAGGTTAATAAAGTTTATGAGAATATGAGATCCAGCATGTAGCACCTTTGTAAGAGGTTTTTAACAAGGTGCTGCGGCGCACTTTGCAGCCACTGCCAGGAACACCGGGGTAAACCCCTCCTCTTAGCTATAAGTGTTAATGTGTTTTTTACGTGCATTACACAACACACGGGACCTACAGCTTTACGTCCCACCAGAAGGACGAAGCAATAGTGGTTTAAGTGCCTTGCTTAAGGACAAACGTGTCAAGACCGGGACTCGAACCGACACTCTGCTGATCAGAAACACCAGAGCTCGAGTCCGCGTTATATTATCTGGTTGGGGAGACAATACCAATGAGTAGACAAAACAACAAGGATTGAGAAAACTGTGCCTGGATGATGTCGAGAAAGCCCCTTTAATGCGAGGTTTGCAAACGAGATGATTATATGTGACCCGGCACATCAAAATCAGGAATAAGTCGTACATTTTTTTTAATGATATGTGCACAGTAAGATTGGACATTTCATAAGCTTTCTGATGACACCTATTACAAGCTTGTAGTTCAAGCAATATTGCTATGAGGTACAGGCTTGTGATGGTTATCATTAGAAAGCTTATGGAATATTCAATTTTACTATGTACATATCTCAACAAAAATTCATTTTCCAACTTATTCCTGATTTTGAAGTACTGGGTTCACATATAAGGCTCCACGAATTCAGGTACATGTACAGTACAAAGTTAACACTGCAAAAAACATGTACCGGTAGAAATGAGAAATTTTGTGTAAAAAAATGTGCAAACGGTTTCCCACTTGTGTGTGAAAAGGTGAGAAATTTTATGTGAACAAGTGTGAAAAATGGCTACCCACTTTGTGAAAAAGTGTGAAAAATCAGTTTCCCCACTTAAGAAAAAGTGTGAAAGCGGGAACAGAATTTCCCATTGTAAGGTTAACTTTCAATTGGGCTGTACTGTGGTATAATAGAAGGCTATCCGATTTCAGAATCAAAGTGTGCGTTTAGGTTAAAATCAAAGCTGTATAGTGTTAACATGTACGCCAACCCAAACTAGAGCCATACCTGATGCGTTCTCATTAGGTGATTTTGTTTTTTTATACCACAACTGGAATAAATCCGTCGCTTTACCTTATCATTACAAAAAATGTAAAAATGACAGAAGAGAAAGGAGGGTACCGGTTACCAAATGACATTTTTATCTTTTTTGATAATTAGAAATATTTGGAAATGGGGCGGGGGAGGGGGAGGGGGCTAGGCAAGGGGATTGATGAGGAATGTATGTTGGGGGCGTATGTTGGGGGTGCATATCGCCAAGACCACTTTGGGGCTTTGGGGCTTTGGGACTTTGGGAGTAGTTATTGGCGAGGGTGTCTTGCTGATGAAAATGAGAGTTGTGCGAAATTGTTTTGTCAAACATGGTTTTATTTCAGTTATTTCAGTCTTTCCATTCCAAGAAAAAAAAGTTTAACTTTAAAGAGTGCTAATTTTTTACCCAAAGGATTTATTCTAAATCTGACGGAATCTATCAAGATCCAACACTCAGTACTTTTTTTGTTGGATTGTTTGTTGAATTGAGTGAGTTTCACACTTTGATATGCAGTTCCCAAACACATTAGGGCCAAGAATGGTAATGTTTTATCAGGTTAAGTTTTAATTCTCTTTCAATCATTTTTTAAATATTTTTTAAAACTTTTTTTTCGTTCTGCCCTACGGCTAACTCACCTTCACGGATATCTATATCCACCTGACTCTGTGATTTAATGTCTGTGGCGGGGCTGTTGTGTAGGCATAGCAACGGAGCGCAACCGCCCTCCACCAGACGCACGACAATGTGGCTGGCGTCAAATGACATCTGCAGCTCAGCTACAGTGACGTTCATGTGGAACGCCGTGACCAGCAGGCCGGTCTGCACGGCCCAGACACGAACCGTACCATCGTGAGAACCTAACATCAAAGACAGAAAGTCCTCACTAAACATTTAAGATCACCTCTTCTCTCCCCAACCCCCCTTTGTTCCAAGTCCACAGGAATAATAAAAGGTATAACAAAAACCTGAGCATTATTCAAACCACTGCAGAATTGAAGAGCACTACGAACAAAAAGAAACAACCACCGGTCAAAAGAGATCCTTTAACATGGTGTTTACCGCAAATCTTTCTAAGTCTAAGGTATTAACTTTTAGGAACTTTGCCAAAAATTTGTTCAATCAATTGATAAAAGCATGGAATTTGGCAAACGATCATAGTATATCAATGAGAAAGATATTTGGCGAAATATTTGTCCTTAGAAGGTAGAATAACATGCTGCCATTGAATGTCATTCTACCTATATTTTTTCAAAGGTCAAATCTGCGATGGCCGTAGGAGCCAATTATCTTATGATGACATACTCTGACTGTTTGGCCAATTGTGACCGGCTCTACAAAAAGATGTTTTATGTCGCAAAAATATAATATTGAGTTATATACATGACTAAAAAGCCCCCAACGTAAGCTTTCATTTGGTGTATAATAGAGCTCCATAGCCCCTCTCATTTTGGGGATAAGACGTGTTCACATATTGATTACTTCCTTGGGGCTCAAATTACACAACTGAGAAAACAGGCTGCATGCTCACTAAAACCAAACTCCAAGACTATGTTCCTACCTGAGACCACTATACTGCCATCACTGGTCATCTTGGCGCTGGTGACGATATCAGTGTGGCCGGTCAGCACCTTCTCTATCTCGCCGGTACCCATGTTCCAGATGATCAGCGTCTTATCGTGCGACCCCGAGATCACATGGCGGTTGTGGTCGGCTGTAGCAACGCAAGAGACTTTGTCGTCGTGTCCGGCGAGAATCTACGAAACAGAAATGTTAACCCTCCAAAAATGTATTTTGTTTGTAATGTTTACGAGAAAGAAATTGTTTATTGACATGCACTGCAAGAAATGTCTATACGGATGTCTACACGGCGCTCTGGGTTTATCCACCCAAATAAGAAATGTCCATAATGCATCCGCATTATGGACATTATGGTCAAAGCCTACCTTTTTAGGAAACCCTTTCCGAAAACAAAAATGAGCATGGCTTTTGCATAGATCTAGCATCCTACACGGGCAAAACCTAACTCTGGTTGGAAGCAAATGTTGAGAGGTTACATCGGTGATAAAAACAGAAAAATTACAGCTCACGCAGAAATTGTTGACACAAAAATTTTGACAAGTAAGCTTAAAAGTTGCCAGTCACCGTTATCACAACAGTCCCATGTTAACCAGTTCGCGCCGGATGACGAATATAAACGCAAAGTTTTCCCCAGAATCAAAACGGATGATGCATAAACACGCCACGAGCAAGGCCGGGAATGTCCGTCAGCAGCAAGCAAGGCCGGAAATGCGTAGGTATGCTTCCCAAGACTATCGGCCTGAACCCGCCTCGGATCGAGTTTCGTTAAAAATAATCCCGCCCGTCGGCTCGGTGATGTTAAAATAATCCCGGCGCGATCTGGGGCCAATTTCATAAAGCTGCTAAGCAAAAAAATGTGCTTACCACAAAAAAGTCTTGTTTATTAAAAACAGGTTACCAGCCAAAATTGAACGTGTTTTTCAGGCCAAGCAAAAAACAGCCCGATTATCAATCCAGAACAATAAAGATCAGGTGAAAATATGGTTTTTGCCAAGGACAAATTGTCATGCTAAGCACATTTTTGTGCTTAGCAGCTCTATGAAATTGGCCCCTGGTTAATAAAACTTTCTCTGGAGAAACACCAACCTGCGTCAACTTCCCCGTTTCGGTCTCCCATATCTTGAGGGACATATCCTCGGAACCCGTGATGGTGAAGTGGTTGTCCTTGGTCACTACGAGGCAGGTGATGGTCTCTACGTGGTTGATAGTCTTTACTGACTCGCCGCTACCCACCGACCAGATCTTCATGAGCTCGTTGCGATCGCCGCTGATTGCAAAGTCGTTGTTGGGGGTTAGGGTGACCATGGAGGATGGGCCGCTGCATGACAGCAGAACCTAAACAAAATTATTCCACACAAATTAAGAGAGTTTATTTCCCAGCATCTGTAAAGAACATAGGATTTGGGGGATGCAATTCTTTGAGTAGGGTAATGTAAATTTATAAAAGAGATTTTAATTTTTACAAACAAAAAATAGTTTGAACAAAAATAAATAAATAAAAAAAATAAGATAGACAGGAAAACAAAAATGTCAAAAATTGTAACGTTCCTTTTCCAGAAAAACTCCAACCTGCATTGGTTTTACAGTCTGTTTTTTTAATAATATTTGTTAACTATGTTTTTTAAAACTGCAATAAACTTAGCGACGTAAACATTATGTCAGTCACAGGGAAACAAATATTTAATAACATTTACAGTAATATCCACTTGGCACATGCATGAATGCGTCATAATTGTCTCTTTGATCCAAAACTATAACACAAAATGAACTAAAACCACCCAAAGCAAAATGAAGAGATAATGTTAAGATGATGTGGGTTAAGATGATGTTAAGATGATGCTAAGCGACAGCGTCTTTTCTAACCTCGCCCGATTCCGCCCTCCACAGCTTCATGTGGTTGCTGAAGTCAGCCGACAAGATGCGTTTGTTGTCCGACGTGATGAGAACGTTGGAGATAACGTCCGAGTGCTCGGTGAAACACACCACCACTACACCGGAGCCAGCACTCCAGACACGCACCGACTTATCCTCCGATCCTAAGAAAACAAAATATGAGATTGACTGGGAAAAGATTGGCTGGGAAAAGGGCTAAGATAATAAATATTCATAAGGGGGTGTGGTCTGGCCAACCTGATACAGTAAAGCTTGCATCATCAGTCAGAGCTGTGATTTCTTGGTGCGCTCTCATAGAATATTCATTATTTGAGAAAGAAATTAGTCGATGTGATTGGCCAGACCAAAGTCTCTGGCAATAAATATTCATGAGGGGGTGTGGTCTGACCTACCCGATACATTAAAGTTTGCATCATCAGTCAGAGCTGTGATTTCCTTGGTGTGCTCTCATAAAATATTCATCATTTGTGATTTTGTTTTTATAGTTGATGGGATTGGCCAGACCTATGTCTCTGGTAATAAATATTCATGAGGGGGTGTGGTCTGACCTACCTGATACAGCAAAGCTTGCATCATCAGCCAAAGCTACACACGTGATTGGCTTAGTGTGCTCACATAGAATATTCATCATCTGGCTCAGTTCCAAGTTCCACAGTCTCAGTGTGCAGTCGGTGGAGCCGGTGATAGCGACTATTCCCTCCTTGCTAAGAGCTGATAAAAGGAAAGTCCTCAGAATTGACAAATTTGTAGGATTCTTGAGAAATATAATCTCCACTTCAAATTAATTTGTTAAACTTTATCAAATCTTACCAAACGGCTAGCTAAGCACAGAAATTGAATTAGCAGAGAAACAATTTGCTAAGTGCAAAACAGGTGACCAGCCAAAATACCATTCGATTTATACTACTTGTGATTGGTTCCCCGCTGAATTCTGCTCAGCACCAAAAAGATTGCTAAGCAGTATTGGGCCACTGCTAAACTGGAAAACTTGTAGTATTCTCTGCAATGTTAGCTTACCAATATAAATCTAGAATTTCCATGTTCCCAATTATCGCTATAGTGAACTTTCAATGCAAAACCTTAAAAATTATAACAATATGTAAAAACAATTTGATACAAATCTTCGGAGAATGTCACTGACATTCAATGAACAACCGGTATTATTCTAGGCATACTGTACTGTTCTATTCAAATTCTGAATCATGCCATTTTGAATAAAAGAACGATGACATTTCTGAACAAAAAACGAATATTTCTCAAGTCACATTTTAATAGGAATTAGTTTGTCAACAACTTCCCACCATATGTTGCATTATATATGTGACCCACCAGGCCAAAACCAGGCGGAAGTCGGCAAATGCCATTTCGAGATATGGCATTGTACACACAAAAATGTGTTGCCGGTCGATTTTTTTTTTTTCATAAATCGTTAGTTAAAACTCTAATTTATAGGCTGTTCATGTTTAAACCTTTTTAAAAATCCCCGAAAGTGATAATATCGGCCTTCTCCTGATTTATGTTGTCGTTGCTATTACTCAAATTGAGCAAACTTGTTGCTGCGAACAGCAACAAAATGTCACTTTTTGAAGTGTCTTTTCATTCCATAGCGGTACTGGTGCATGTGATGTATCATTTTAAAGCTTAAAACGCTAGCTATCCAATGGTATAAAAATCTCTCATATGAAAAATTTCGAATTTAGCCTGGTTTTGGGGTGGTGGGTCACATATTTATGGACACAATCTGAACAAAAAAATTAATAGCTCTTATCTGTAAAACAGTACTATTCGATCAAACTTAACTGAAGCTCTGAGAGAACCCACGAGATGGTTTGAAATAAGAAGTGTTCTGTTGTGAAACTAAATGTGTGCTAGCCCCCCCACCCCCCCCCCCCCCCCTCCCTTTTTCTGGGAGTATCAAAGAACTTAGAAACAGCTGGTTTTCAACAGTTCTTCTCCAACAGAGTTTATTGATCATCGAGACTGGCCCCACAGCCATGAAGCATATCAACACTTCCCCTTCTCTCTCTCTTTTTCTCCTAAAGCTGGCAAATTCATTGAATCTGTCAGCAGGTCACGAGGTTATTGGCTGTTTGTCACAAAGCAAGACACCTACATGTTTAATAGCAGTAATGTTTGTTTTTTCAGCCGTTGGGCTTTTTGATAATTGAACACCTCGTTGTCAAGTGACGGGAAACAAGATGTCAAAACATTTGCTGGGGAGGAAAGTACAGGACAAAAAACACATTTTCAACAATTCCAATGTTGGAGATTTTTTAGTTTTGTTTTTCAATTTTTTGTTAGAAAAAAAATATGTTAGTTACTCGCCCTCCTGCACACCCTTTTTTGCTGACGCAAAATAAAAACACGACAATTTTAACATCAGCTCTTTTCTCTCAATAATTTACATATTATGTAGGAATAGAGTCCAATTATCATCATATGATGTGAAACTATATTTTTTGCAATAAATTTGTCAACAAATAAAATTAAAAAAAGTCCTTCCTTTTTTTTTTCTTCTAAAAGTTCGGACAAGAAACTATTTTGTTTTGGCCTATTATTTGGAACTAAACTGCTTTAGCATTATAAACTTGATTGTTGAATCAAATAAAATGATTTTGTAACTACAGGGTGAATCTTTTAACTCTTTTAATCCCAATACCGCCCCCAAACATTCTGCCTGTTATTTCATGTACTGCCCCAAATCGCACCAGGTGCTAATTGGTTAAGAAATGCCCTTGGGCGGACACGTTTGACCTACCGATGCAGGTGACCTTGTCGTGGTGCGAGTCTGGCGACACTGACGAGTTGGACTTCTTGGGCATGTTCCAGACACGGACGTTACCGTCTATACTGGCGGTCATCACGAAGTGACCGTCGCGGGTCACGGCCACGGAGGACACGGGGCCCTTGTGGCCCGTCAGCGTCTGCACGATCTCCTGGGTCTTGATGTTGTAGACCAGGACTTTGTGTTTAATGGTCACTATGGCGACGTGGTTGCCGTCGGCGCAGGTGCTCAGGTCGACGATCTGAAACAGGAAGCGTGCACTTAGTTGAAGGACTGTCGGGCAAAAAATCTGGACAAACCTTTTGCTCGATAAACAGAAAATTCAGATGGAGTAATGTTTGCCAATTAAATTCAGTCGGGCAGACGGACGGTTGAAGGCCAATGAGAGAAAATTTGACTAAGAGAGGATGGGAGAATTATGGCCAATCAAAAGCCTATGTGAAATGAAACAATACAAGATTTCATAATCTCTCAAGACTTTTAGCCCTCTTTTCCTATTGTATGCCACAAATAGGATCTCAATACTTGTTGTGATTTCACACAGAATTTGGGGACTTCAGCAGTTAACCAGTTGAGGCCGGGATTAGTTTGACATTGACCGGGCCTAGGCACGGGATTGTTTTTCACGAACTTCGATCCAAGACAGGTTCAGGCCAGCATCTGTGGGTAGCACACTCTGACATTTTCAGTCTTGCGGCAGGTTGCCGACATATTTCTGGCCTCGCTCGTGATGTGTTTATCCATCATCTGTTTTAAATTTCGGAAAAACTTTGCGTGTATACACGTCCTCCGACTCGAACCAGTTTAATGTTTTCGACGAAGAAGATGGGAAGAAAAATGTGAATTCACGAGATGCCTACATTGTCATCATGTTGCTCAAGACAGTGGACTTCAGAGCCCGTCGGGAGACAGCTGATTTGAAGTTTCTTGTCCTCGTAGGCTAAACGAGATAACAAAAAATTAGAAAGAGAGAAATTTAGATAAGAACAGCGGCCAGAAAGTTGCCATAAGACGGTTAACATTATCAACCAACGGAGACGTTAAAGGTTTTTAGATAATCGGTCTTTACCAGTTGATGTATTTTGTTTTGTATGATTTTTTTGTACGAATTAGCCACGTATGACATACCTGTGATAATGAACATATCGTCCGAGGATATGGTCATGTGAGTGATCAGGCATTTGTGGCCCTCGATCAGGTCCAGCTGAGTGAAATTCTCCAAACTCCATGTCTGATAACCGAATGAACAACACAATGAGAAAATGAATTCAGTATTCTCTCACGGTTTGGTTTAACTTATGTTAAAATAACGTCAAAATATATCACCATACTGCAGGCTGAAGTGTAACTTTTATGATCAAGTAATTTTCAACTTACTTCAAAGTTTGTTATTTTTTTTTTTCCCTTTATTTATTCATTGTCTATCACAAATGCTGTTTAATTTTTTTGATTTTTTTTTAAATGCAGAATTTAAGAATGAAGTATAAAATTCCCATATAGATAGATGTCTGTAGATTTGTTTTATGAAGAGTGACTCGAAAAAATGAATCGCGCCATTTTTATATATTTGTCAGCATAATGGAAGTCCTTAATGAGACAAATTCAAATTGTATCAGCACCTATAAGCGAGTGACTTGATTGAGCTCAAAATAGTGGATCTGGAATGAATTGATGATTACGACTACCGCAAGATGCTCACAACTCATTTCTCCTCATTTCTCGTCTTTTCTCGTCTTTTCTCGTCATTTCTCCCAATTTCTCCCAATTTCTCCCAATTTCTCCCAATTTCTCACCCTGATAGTAGAATCTGCGGCAGCAGACACAAGCACGTCGTCGTGGCTGTTGACAGCGATTGAGATCACTGCGTCCCTGTGTCCTTCCAGCGTCTTCTCCAAAGCCTTCGTCCCGCTGTCGAAGACCCTCAGTTTGTAGTCGGACGAGCCGCTGACAATCCGATCGCCCTTGTGGGTCATCAGGACCGAGGTGACCACACCCTTGTGTTCGGCCAGCGTGGCTGCGCACTCGGCCTTGTCCGTGCACCAGACTTTGACCGTTTTGTCGGTGGAGCCCGTCAGCAGCCATCTTGACAAAAAAAAGGGACAATTGGATCAGGCTGAATTTAGTGAAAGATTGAAATTGATCACAAGTTAATTTACAAAGTCAAGTAGAAATTAGAGCGATAACAAGGGACTGGGCTTGATAAAACCGATAGTTCATTTGAATCGCTTGGATGACTTCAATTGGGACTAAAAGACTTGTTACTTATTACTAGAAGACTTGCAATGATTTGGTTAAAGCTCCGAGTTGGATGGATCAACTGACCCACACATGTACACATCATTAGGATGTATCCTTGGCAAATAAATTTACTTAACCAACTAATGACTACTTTGATAGGGTTACTGATTATTTTCTAGATCAATTGAATGATTAAATGAAACGTAAACTGACAAAATGTCTGCAGAGTCTTTAAAATAAATAAAAATTTGAAGATATTTTTACAATTTTGCTTGTAACGTACAAATAGATACATTCCTGAGAATAAAAAAAATCAAATTTTGCAGCGGGATAAGGGCCCAATATCTTGAAGCTGCTAAGCAGAAAATATTGCTCAGCGAATTTACGTGCTAAGTAGAAATCAGCTGAGCATTAGTCACAAGCAAAGTACATTTTGACTGGTAACCTGTTTTTGTTAAGCACATTTATTTCCGTGCTTAGCAGATTTCTGTGCTTAGCACCACCCGTACCTGTTGTCGTCCGAGGTCTGAATGCAGGTCACCTCCATATCATGACCTTTGACCTCCCACACCTTCTCGTGCGAGGCCACCCGGAAGGCAGCAAGGAACGTCTCCCGCATGACACAGTACACCACCTGATTGTCGTTGGACAGCGCCATCTTCTGTATGGCGTCCTCGCAGGGCACGGTGGTCACGTAGGGCTCGCGGGGCGTGGGCAGCCAGGAAGCCAGGGGGACGATGAGAGGACGCGTGAACTGCTCGCACCACTCAATGGACTGGTTCACCAGGCACTCTAAGCTGCCCGGGTAGTCCACTGATAAAGGAGGACAAATCAACAAAAGTAAATGAGCCCCCAACAATTCTAACAAATATCTTCAAGCCAGTTTGACCGGAGACTAATAGAAAATACATTTATATTGGATAGCGATTAAGAATGCACTACAAGGCTTGACAAGGAATACTCTATATAAGAGGAAAAAAAAGCCTTCCTGACCTTTGACCGGTAATAATCGACCAATCAGCTCGGCCGCCAGCTGCAGTGGGTCGGCCGTCAGTGCCGGAGCGCTGAGCAGGATGGCGCTGCGGGTCAGGTCGATCTCCGAGTCGATGACCATGCTGCGGACCGTGTCAAAGTCCTGCAGCAGCTGATAGACCGACATGGCGTGGGCCTTGGCCAGCAGGTACTCAAAGTTACACATGGTAGCAGACTTGAGACATCGCAGGTCGCCTGCGGGTCGAAGAGATAGAAGTAGAGGCAGGATTTCGTTTAGCGGGATTTGTGGTGGGTTTTCAAACAACAAATTCCAATAACCCTTAGTTTGAATACAGACATTATTTAACGAAAAGAAAGAAAGAGCGAAGAGCTGTCAAAATATCTTGACAATGTGCCTGATATTTTTTTCAATAAAGTTTTGGCACTTGCATGTCATTTTACTGAGCCCCATTTTGCCATGAGGAGTCCCATGTTCTTGTACACCTACCAGCATGTGCCAAGTGGTACCACAGCTCGCTCAGCCTGCGCATGTTGTATCGGGTCTCTCCGTAGAGGAGAGGCTGGGGGCTGACCTTCCGCCCTGCCTCCACCCCGTCCAGGTCGCGTCCCGGCAACGACCACACCTTCTCCTTGACCCAGCCTTGCAGGAAGAGCTGCGCAATGTGGGCGTGGCAGCCCGCCAGCAGGGAGCTGTTGGTGAAGTAGCGCTGGGCGGCGATCTGATGGATGACCGAGCCGCTCCACGTCAGGAGGGTCTTGTTGTCGATGAAATGCTCTTCGAGTAGAGATCCTGATGTATTCAAAACAGAAATAAGAAAGAAAAAAATATCAGTTGGGTTAGAAACTAACATCCTTGGAATTATCAACTGTCAGTGTCTTGGTCAAGTCCATCATAAAGTCATCAGGAATCCTCGCCAGTCCTCGCCAGTCCTCGCCAGTCCTCGCCAGTCCTCGCCAGTCCTCGCCAGTCCTCGCCAGTCCTCGCCAGTCCTCGCCAGTCCTCGCCAGTCCTCGGAAGTCCTCGCCAGTCCTCGCAAGTTCCTGCATTTCCTCGCAAGCCCACGCATGTCAAAAGTCCTAACAAGTCCTCAGCCAAAAACGTTCAGATGCGACCTCGCACGGTCAACAATAGGCCCAACTTACCCAGATCATATTTGATAGCGGCCCAGAGATAATACGGGAACCTGATAATTTGTGGGAGTGACTCGGGATAGATGGCGTCTAGAAGCTTGTCGTCGCACGACAGGAGATCCAGAAGCTCTGCCTCCGTCAGGCCGTGGTGCGCCACTGTCAGGTATCTGAGAACGGGGCAAAGAAGCCGTTGAAAACAGAATACAGAACATACAGTAAACTGAACATTAAATGTTGAGGCATCCATCCTGCAAAATCCATTGATGTTCAGGAACTTAATGGCAGATTTTTTTTTTAAACTGAATGCTTAGAAGTTTTAGTTCCTAAATGTTGAGGTAATACAACAATTCTTGCTAAGAGCAAGTGTCAATTTGTCAATTACATGTACATTACAACTTACGTGGATGCCAAGCACAAATTCTAGTTAGTCAGTTACGGTAATTGGCCAGTTTCAATACTTGGACAGTTTTAACAGGGTTTAGAGATTTAAAAGTCTGAAGTTGGGTTTCAAGTTGCTTTGCAAACTAACAGAGTCTTCTCCCATGAGATGAGGTCTTACCTAAGTATGTGACTTGTCATCACGACACCATGTCTCTCCTCCACATGCTGTAGGACCAGATTAGCTGCCTCAGCCAGCGCTGCCACAGGGTCCCGTCCGTTCCCTGATGGGTTCACAAACTGCGCCTCGTGACACATCAACTTGGCAAACATCGGCAGGGGGTGCCTGGCCACCGCCCGGGTCACAATCTTTACTTGGTCCGCCGGCAACGGCCGGGAGTTCTCTGTCAGAAAGAGTTTGACCAGCTCAGAAAGTTCCCGGTCGTTGAGGGAGGTCACGCGGATAAAGTGGTTCTGGCTTGAGATCTTCTCGTGGAGGACCTTGAGGGCCGGGGAGTCGGACAGAGAGACGACCATGTGGGTGAACGTGGGAAATTCGCAGGGGAGCCAGTCCAGAAGTTTTTGGTTGAGGTGTTGCGAGATCTCTTCTGGGATGTCGACCACGATGAGGAGAGGCTTGGCTTGGCTAGGCACGGTGGTCACTAGCTTGACAAAGAACTTGGCTAGCTTCTCTCCCTCTCGCGGGAGGTCAGTCAGTTTCTTGGGTTTGTAGGCTTCCATGATCTGTCGACAGGCGCTCTCCAGAAAATCCCGTATGGACTTGCAGTTGGTGGTCCGGCCCATAAAGCGCGCCACCACCGTCACCCCGTCACCGAGCCACGTGGGGGCAAGGTGGACCAGCTGCGAGACCACCGTGGTCTTGCCGCTGCCGGCCTCCCCATGTAAGATGATGGGATGGTTCTCTTTGCAGGCTTCCACCTTCAGGGGATTTACCAACCCTTCCACTTGGTTGATGACCGAATCCCGGCAGATGAAATTGTTCTTCCGCAAGGCGGCGATCTGCCCGTGCGCCACGACCTCCGACAAGACGCTCTTGTTGTTGTCCACATTGCGCGAGTTCTCCTTCTCCCTAGCAACCTCTTCGTTGATGAGCTCCTTGATTCTGAAGACGATCTGCGATGTCATCTCCTTTATGTAGTGAGCGTGCTCATCATTGTTCTTGGGATCCATGCCGCCCGACGTCCAGGGGGTTGTGTACATAAAAATGTTCTCCTCGCACACCAAGGAAGGAATTTTCGTCTCTTTAAGAAACTTGATTCTCTCCTGGGCTTTCTTGTAAATCTTGGGCCTGCTGGGCTTTCGGATGTCCACGTAATTGTGCATCTCTTGGTTCTCCACGTTTTGCGGAAAGTCATCCAAAGACCGGAAAATGTAGAGGCATTTTCTGCTTGCATCGTTGGAAAGCTGGTGAGCATAGATGATCTCATTTTCGATTGCTGCAAAATAGTAAGAAAAGAAGGATCCCATTATTTTATCTGGCTGAGAAACAATCACATTACAAACGCCTCAGCCACCTAAACCCCTAAATATGCCTAGATGTGTTAGTACCTGACATATGATATTTGTGGAGCTGTTCTTCATTGAGAAGGCCTTCGTCGTGGACGTACTCCGAGCACTGCTGAAGGATCTCCAGCAATGAGTCGTGAGTCTTCTTCCATTTGGCAACGTCTTTCTCATGAGCTTCTTTGTTCTCATCGCTCCTGTAAAAAAGAACAAAAATTATCAGGGACTGGTGGAAGGGTGGCTTAAAATCTAACTATCACATAAGCATGGTGTTTGTGTCCTTGGGCAAGACACTTTAAATAAATTGCCTCTGGCATACAGAATAGTAAGGAATTGGTACATACGAGTGCTCTTAAATTAAACCCTTACGGGAAAATTGTGTTTGTGTTCTTGGGCAAGACAGTTTACTACAATTGCCGCTGGTGAGCAAAGGCGGCAAGGAGTTGGTACAAAAGATGATGCTTGTGTTCCTGGGCAAGACACTTTACTACAATGGCCTCTCTCCATCCGGCAGTATCAATGGGTAGCTGTGAGGGTGGAGACCAGATCACACTGATCTTGGTCATAGAAAATATGACGCAGGTTTACATGCTTAAATGTGCATACATGTACTGGTTCTAGAAGAACTCTAGCTTAGCAAAAAACAAATAATTCCCCTACAAGGACAAGCACTTACAGGTCATGGTAGTACTTTAGCTTAGCAGATATGGGTGACAATGTGAAGACCTGATCCTGCCCTTCTGCTTCTGGTACGTACCACTCATCTAAGATATTAATATCTGAAGCAAGACAAAAATGAAGATAAATCCATTAATTTAAAAGTAAGAACGACAAATTTGTAATTGTTTATTATCCTGACTGCAAACAAAAGAAAGAGCTATAATCTTTGGATAATTCATGTATTTTAGTTGGATCTTTTCCAGTTTGGGAAAATTGAGCACAGCAGTGAGAATGTTGATTATTTTTGTTTTACCTTTACCAGCCTCGAAGGCGCAATCTCTGATGTGGCTGAATTCGGTCGAGTCAATCCGCGTCGGCAACACGTAGTCTCCATATTTGTTTCCGATGATGGACTATAAGCAGACAAAAAAGACCGAAAAGTAATTTTGCTGTTAACCAGTTCGCGCCGGATGACGTATATAAACGCAAACATTTCCCCAAATTCAAAACAGATGACGCATAAACACGTATGTAAACGCAAGGTTTCCCCAAATTCAAAACGGATGATGCATAAACACGCCAAGTTCAAGTTCGGAAATGTATGTTAGCAGCGAGCAAGGCCGGAAATGCGTGGGTGTGCTTCCCAGCACTATCAGCCTGAACCCGCTTCGGATCGAGTTTCGTTAAAAATAATCCCGCCCGTCGGCTCGGTGATGTTAAAATAATCCCGGCGCGAACTGGTCAAGTGGAAGTCTGGTCAAACATGCATAATCATGATGGTCATTACATGAATAATCATGAGATGGTCAATACATGAATAATCATGAGATGGTCAATACATGAATAACCATGATGTCAATACATGAATAACCATGAGAAGGTCATTTCATGAATAACCATGAGAAGGTCATTTCATGAATAACCATGAGAAGGTCATTTCATGAATAACCATGAGATAATCATAACATGAATAACCATGAGATGGTCATGACATGAATTATCATGAGATGGTCATGACATGAATAATCATGAGGTCAGGATAAATATTCATGAGTTGGTCATGACATGCTAACCATAATATGGTCATAACATGAATAATCATGAGATGGTCAGCATGAATATTTAAATAGCTATGCCCACATTTCGCACTTGAGGCTCTAATACTAACCCCCAGATGGGCTACATGTACAATGTAGCTGCACCAGTTATCAAGTTGCACCCTATATTCACTGTTAATTTCTAGTTTCCCTTTTTCCCTCACATTTTTTGAACACACTACGTTCAACACTGGTAGCCTTGAAGCAATTTTCCCCCCATTCCCATATTGTATCCAAAATGTCACCTAAACATCTCTAGATATCGTGTTTCTTTTCTTAACGGCTCTTCCAAGGCAACCTGTCAGTGCACGACTTGATTATTTCCCTAGAGATAATATCTACACACACAAAATATATAAAAACAAATTGCGGATTCTTGTGATTTCATTTCTTGCTCGGTTCTAAAATGTCAGCGGATAAAATGTACTACAAATAAATAAATCAATGTTATTATTACATTCTATTTCAACGTTGTCAAATTAAATTGGTTATTGTCCAGCTGCCGGCTGATATATTCCTGATGACAATTTAATGAAAGAAATGACAGAGGCAAAGACAGATTGGGTAAGAATACCCTTAAGAAGGCAATTACATTTTAACATATTATTCGGGTAAGGGTATTCTGGCACAGGAATATTCTGGTTTTGGATAAAACAAAATTGAAAATGACTAACGAAGATTCTTTGAAGCAAACAAAAAGCTTTGAGATAACTGGCAGAAGATCACAGACAAAAGAAGTCGGTCAAAAAACCAAAATCTCCGTCAGAAATTTTCTTCTCCTTAGAATGCAATCTCCCAGTTCTTCTCTTGACCCTCTAAGATTACAACCCCCCCCCCCCCCCCCCCCCGCCACCCTGGGGCATTCTAGATGAGTCAGTCACCCAGTGACTCATCCATTCTTCCTTCTCCAAGACATTTGAGCCTGAAAAGAGAGTTATCCGAGATCAGCAAGGGGTTTTGTTTTTTTGTCCACTCTTGAGCAACAAAAGACCAAGTGACAGGAATTATTTCTTTTCTGGGGGGCCACACCAGCTACATTGTAAGTCTAATCAGAAAAATATATATATTTATCTTTAAGGGTACAGATTATATTAGAACTGGAAAAAAAGTAAAAGCCCCAAAATGTTGAATTTTATATTTATTCAATTATTTTAGTGTTTTTTGTTTTTGTTTGCAAAACTATCAAAATACAAATGTTCATTTAACGTCCACCTTTATGTTCAGAAGTGGGGTGTGTGTGTGGGTGGAGGGTGAATGGGGTGGGGTGGATTTTTAGGTTGGGGGGGGGGGGGGGGGGGGTGGGGTAGGAGAGGGAAGGAGGTGGGAGAAGGAGGTGAAAGAAGGGGGAAGAAGGGGTAGGAAGTGGTAGGGAAGTTAGAAGGAGTTAGTAAGAAATTCAAACTAAAATTAGGTGCTGCGTAGAAAACTTATACATGTACAATCCAATCAGAAGAGTTCAATCAATTTAGTGATCATCCGTATCAGTGGCCAAATATTCAGATTTGGTGTCATTCTTCGGGGCAACAGTCGCTTCGAAAGACACGACTGAAAATGTGGCCACTGATACGGTTTCAAGAGCACCAAAATATTTAATTCTTCTCATTACACTCAAACCAACAGCATCCATCAACAATTCGGATGCCGACGCAATTTAGCTCCGTTTGATCTTCTCCATCCACACTGACGTTAATCGTTTCAGCCGGCTTTTTTTTCTTCGTGTTAACAGTGCTAAATTATGAACGGCTCGCAGGGCCTCGGGTCGTCCGATCCACAAACACTCAATTCTTGCCTGATGTACCGAAACTGGTTATGCTGTTATGCGCGCACACCTAAAACTACATCAGAACTGACGCTCGCAATTTAACAGGTATATGCGCGCCAAATCTGATAGAAGCAATTTGATGGTGTGATATCAGCAGTGCAGTGGAGAGTGTAAAAAGCGTGTGTGGGAGGGTGGGTGGGGGCTAAATGCAGATAGGTTAGCTTAAATCTACTGAAAGGGTCGACTGCTGATGCATGCAAAAGGTGACGGAGTTGTGATATTACTGTCGGGACTTCTTGCACACTGTACATGTACATGTACCTCGATCGACACGCCAAGCAATTGTGGTGTTTTTGTTGTTGTTAGGACACAAATTATTTACTTTTTCCACGTATTGCGTCACAACTTACATGTAGCTCCGTGTTGAATAAAAGTAGTCACCCCAAGTTTGTGCATGTTTCCTCATTCAATGAAGGAGTATGCGTTTATGTAATGCTTACTTTTAAATTCATAAATAAACAAATAAAAAATGACGACTAGCTGTATTGTACACAGTGAACAAAAATGTGCATGTGCTGTAACAAAGCAAAATTATTTAAAACTTTTACCCCCAACCCTCTCTCAGAATTTGTCAAACAACTTCCAATCAGAAATAAATTCATTTCAAGATTCAACACTCCAGATATCATAAGCACCCCGCTATGATACGAGATGCCAATAAAAGGACAGACTATGGAGTTAATGGCAAACGTAATTCCTTTCCCGTCCACGACTAAAATATCGATCAGGTTTTAAGAAATGAAAGCCATTACATGTACTATTACACACTACCCCATAGAGGGGGAATACATTTCCATTAGATACTGTTAGCATTTGGTTAATTGTGCTTTAACTTAATTTACGTCGCTCAAGGATAGTCTTTGATTCACTTTCATTGATTCAATGTTTATTCTAATTGCTGCAATTAAAGAACACCGCCAGGGGTCCCTTGTCCAGGGGAAATCAAATCCCTCAAACTGCATTTAAGGTCGAGGATTTCATTAAGATTCATGGGATATAGCGGGCATAGCCTCCGTCCGTAGGAAGAGCAGCTGATGAGCAATGTTTTAGAGGGAGAAAAAAAGTGTAAAACAACCCTCGAGGATCCCTCCGACAGCAATTATGAACGACGTGTTTATTCAGATTTTGCATGGAGAGGCCTGGGTGCAAACTCCGCAAGAAAGTGAACGCGAGTTTGTGACGTCAGGGCATGTTTTCAATGATGCGAATTTGCATAAGTTGAACATATTTTTAACTCTGGGGAATTTCGCAGCAAATACTTTGCAATGTTAAATGAGCATCGAGTCTGATTTCATTTGAAGTATGAACTGGTCTTATGGAACAGCTTGCTAACTATTTTGTTGTTTTGGGGTTTGTTTTTTTTGTTTTTGTTTTTTAGAAGCGTGCATAATTGCTACAGAAAGATTTGATGCTAACCTCAGAAACTTCTTGGATAAAATACACAAACCCTACATGTAATGGAGTGTAAAAGAATGGAGTTTTTGTTGTTGTTGGGGGGGGGGGGGGGGGGGAGTTGTGTCCATTGTACCAGTGTCACAAACAAAAATATAATAGGTTTAATTTTTGTTAGGTTGGTTTTGAATATTGGATTTTCAAAAGGTGGATTTCAAATCTAATATTAAAAAAATCGGTTTGAAAACCTCGCCACTCGTATAATTGTACACACAATAATTGTAGGATCCAACCTACTAATATAATCATCGTAACGTAGTACACGCTCCAACCAAATGTCATAGCTCAAGTGCATGTATTTCAAAACTCCGTTCTATTACCCACATTACTATCCTGCCGCAAACACATCAGCCTGTCTCTTTTCCCTCCTATCCCTATCCCTCCCTCCCTTTCCGGGCTACGTCTTATCTTTTATTCCGCACACATTACAGCAGATCCCTGCTTGGAGTCCTTAGACTCTAAAACCGACCACTTGAAGATGTCCGTGGCGTGCGATGCCTGTGATGAGCTGCATACTGTGCATTCAACCCCTGGGCACAGGGCACACATAACGATAACAAAAAAAAAACACTCGTCTTCTTCAGCTAGTGCTCTCTGAATTTACTAAAATCTTTAGTTTGAAAATGTGTGTGCACACCGTAACATGTACCGGTAAGTGCATAGAGGTATTGTACGTGTACATGTAATTCATCAGATTCCTTGAATATTGATAACTGATCCCAAGTGCTGATTGAAGATTTGCATCCAAGGTGGAGTCGCAAGTAGGAATGCAGGTTTGTGGTTACACCATCTCCGTTTGTCTCCTGAAGACAAACAGGGCATACCGGTATGATTTGAAACGTTAAAATCACACTGTCGCCATTTTCCCCATAAAAGATAAATTATTCCATGGTGTACCTGTAACAGCAAACCTACCTGTACTTTGCAGAGCATCACAGAGCATCACAGAGCATCGCAGAGCATCGCAGAGCATTGCATTGCTTCCCAGAGCTTCACAAAGCATCACATAACATCACATAGCATCACAAGCCATCCAGAGAATCACAGACCATTACAGACCATTACAGACCATCGCAAACCATCGCAAACCATCACAAACCATCGCAGACCATCACAAACCATCGCAAAGCATCACAGACCATCACAGACCATCACAGAGCTTCACAAACTATCCAGAGAATCACAGACCATTACAGACCATCGCAAAGCATCGCAAACCATCGCAGACCATTGCAGACCATCACAGAGCTTCGCAAATCATCACCGAGCATCACAAACCATCGCAGAGCAGAACAGTACCACAGCACTAAAGCTCATCAAATGAAATCACTAAAAGCCAAAAAACGAGCAGAAAAAAACAAAAAAACCTAAGGCTTTAATAGCCACATAGACGAACCATCATGGCTGATTTAAATCAGGACTAAAAGACTTCTCCAAATCACCTGTCCAGTTTACGATGTCTATCGATTCTCTATTCTCTTTGCAATAAAAAAAAACCATCATACAAACCTCACAAAGTGCAGACAACTTAGGTAGAATCAAAATGAGATTGCTTCCATGAGCACCGGTACATGTACATTGCAGTTGTACAGTCTACAGTTAAAGCCAAAACAAGCCATGAAATTACCCAAATGAAATAGCTCGCCTAGAGTTCATTAATGTGATGTATGTGCATGTACAATCACAGTAGTCAGAGGCACTTTCCCAGCCAATTACATGTACACTGTACATACATGCACCTTTCATGTGGGTGTTTTTGTTCATAAACTCAAAAGGTTTTCAATCTTCAAAGAAAAAACCACTCTATTTTAAGCCTAAAAACAGCAACCTCAGCTCCCACGCTCCCCTCCCCCGCTCCCCCCTCCCCCCCCCCCCCCCCCCCCCCCCCGCAAAAAAAGAAGAACATAAATGTATAAGAAGCAACAACAATAACAACAATTATTGTTCAGTATTGGCCTTTTCCAATCCCTGGCTTCGTCTTCGTCTCCAGCCTAAAGGCGATTTTAGATTTCCAACTGCGAGATCTTCAGCCAGATTCTGACGCCTGTCGGTGCTTCAGAAACATTCACTTGATTGATGTGAACCCAAATGTTCAAATATTTCTATTCGCTTCAATTCCTAACTTGCTTCCCAGTGATTCATTAGCCGGAGGCGAGTACCACAGCCAAAGAAAAGGTTAAAAAAAAAAACCAATGACTGCTAGTTGTACCGTCGTCCATCATTCTAAGAACAAATCAACCTTTCTTGAAAATTATAGTACATCAGTTGCCAGGATTTCACAGAATCCTTGAGACAAACATACAAACATTATTCACCTGTACATGTACATGTTCAGTGTTACAGTCAAGTAAAGTACTTCGTAATAGTTTTTGAAATTTGTTAGGTTTGCTAATGTTTGTTTATATACCAGGTACATGTACATGTACATGTACATGTATGTTACCTAGAAAAAGAATACGAGTTTTATATTCATAATGTTCACATGGAAATTGATTTGTAACAAGGCATGTACTGGTGTTCATTTCATGCACGTTACCTAATAGAACAAAATTAATAGTAGGATTTCCGGATCCCTGTTTTTTTTGAGTGGGCCGCTGCATAACCTGTACTCTCTCCCCCCCCCCCCCCCCCTCTTTCCCCTACTTTAACTATAGACATAGATACTACATGTACGTATGCAAGTGTCTAGGGAGACGGGAGTCGCATGGAGATGGCGTGCCATGAAATGCATTCCCCTGCTTTCGCCCCCTGATCAATTTTGTATGGATTCTGACATTTTTTGGGACGGGGTTTCATAATTAGGAGTTGCTGGGCTGTGCGAGGTACCGTACATGACTAGGACGAATAAATGTGCACGTAGTAACGTAATGCGTAGACGGTGAATAGATGGTGGGCACCAACCCTGGGAAATTCTAAATATCTGGCCTGATTTGTTGTTGTGGTTATTTGAAACTGTTCTAATTTTTTTTTTTTGAGAAAGAGAGAGAAGAGGGTGTGGGGGGGGGGGGGGGGGGGGGGGGGGGGGACTGAAGAATTCGAAATTGTCCATGTACATTTAAAAGGTACGATACACCTTTGGTACTTGCTTTGATTGTCAGAAATGGGTGGATTTTGGGGGTTTTATTTATTAGTAAATATCGTTTAACTGATCTGTTCAAAGTTTTACAATTCTGGATGCCAAGAAAAAAGCAAGAAAAACCGTGTTCGTTTTCAACCGGTGTTGGGTAGTTGTTCTTGTTGTTAACTTGCTTGTTTTGTTTTTTAATATTTATACATTTTATTTAAAAAATTGGAACAATTACAGGATATTTAGCAAAATCATTTTGCTGGATGCCTACATGTACATGTAGAATCCTTATTTACTTTCAATGAGTAAGATATTTTTTAATATTTTAGTAGTAACAATTATATCTGCAAATGGTGTATCCTACCTTTAATACACAACACACTTTAATCGGTTTTGTTCCTGTCAAACTTAGCGATCTTTCCATTACCTGTTTAAGGTTTAAAGACGAGCAAAGAAATATCGACAACAAAAAAGGTAGGCCGATGCCCAACTGAAATTACAGGCTTTTTGAACTCCCAAGAGGCAAACATTAGACAACATTAGACGACATTAGACACCTCTAAGCACATCTACCCCTTTGGGAGAATTTGTTTACATATTCCTTTGGGAGTAAATGCTACAGTGCCCCAGCCTACTTGCGCCAAACCAAGGTTAGAGAGATAAAGAGAAAGGAATAAATTCAATTTTTGACGGTGCGTTTATGCGATGCACCGACTTCTCCGTTTGCACGGCAGCATTTTCCCATTAGCGATCTATTGTTTGCTGTGAATGTGATCCCCACGACGCCACATCAGAAAATGCAATTTTGACTTAAAAGGTTCGCCCCTGTGCCGCGTGAGTCACCCCTAAACCTCTACCTCCCCCCCCCCCCCCCTCCCATTAAACAGGGTTAGGTTTCAAAACCGGAGACCTTCCATTCCGGCTCACGATGGTAATTCACCCCCGTTGTACTTTGGCGTGGCAGCTTTATGGGATTTTAGAGGCAGTGGGATGATCGATATCAGAACGGAGTGAGTTTAAAATACGGGACGAGTGGCAGTATGGACAGCAATGTTATCGCTTTTTAAAAACCATTTGCTATTTGCTTTCAAGAGTATTTTCTAAAATTCCTGTCAAAATAATACTTTCTTAAAACACTTCAAGATAAAATTGGTCTTTCAGGACCTCAGCTACAGTATTATTCAACAAGCAATGTCCGCATTTGTATTAACTGGTACCCTGTATGTTTAAAGCCTTCGACATTACAGACCTTTATTTATCTAAAACAGAGCTTTGCTTAGCGGCGATTTGCTTAGCGGTGATTTGCTTAGCGGTGATTTGTCTCTTACCAGAAAGAAGGGTCCTTGTGATATGCGATGTGCGTCGTTGATCTCTCGTAATCGTAACATCCCCATCTCATGGTCATTGGTGGCAATGTCGCCTGGACCGTAGTACATATCCACAAGCTGTTTTAGAAAGGGGGAGGTTAAAAAAGGGCGGAGGGTTAGAAAGGTGGGAGGGTTGGCAAACAAGGTTAAATGCAGTGTTGTCGCGATGTAGTCAAGTCCAAAACAAGTCCTGTCATAATCCAAATAACAAGGTAATCAAATGAACTTCAACATTTCTTTGCTATAGATCACTTTCAAAGACGGCCATTATTCTTCTATAATAAGTGTTGAAAAAAAAGAGATAAATGTCATGTGCCCATCTAAATATTATTACAAAACAACTTTACTCCCTCGGGTGTAACTGCTAAAGGTTAAAGCCCCTTTCCCCACTAATCCTAGATCCATCCCGCTTCCTTCGTTTTAATGAAGTCATCTTCTTTCTTCCTTTAAAGTTTTGCCATTAGTCGATTCAAGATCCCTCCAAATATTCTTGTCTAGCACAGCACTTTGTTTATTTTGTTTATTTGACAGAGCAAACTTTTTTTGTTTTGCAGTTTTCCCTCTAGCCATTCAGCCAATTTCCTCTGTTTGACACCCCCTGATCCTGTCATACTTACCTGGAAATCCAGGCCGTACTCCTGACAGTGCCGCTGCAATTCCGGCATGGCGTCACGGAGCAAGGCATACCTCTCGTGCTCAGTGTCTATTTGGAGAACGTGAGAGAAGGTTGACAAGACACGAGTTAAACCACTTGTTTTGTCAGATCGTTTCAAACGCGACAGATCGTTGCAAAAATCTCAGTTGGTCAAACAGAGTACAGGACGGCTCATACGTCAAGCGATTGTCATTCCCAAGCGAATTCGTTGAGGTAATGGAGAACGTCACAATAAAATTTCAATTTTTGACGTCACCAAATTCGCTTCGCATTCGCGCAAAGTATGCACCGGCCTCCGGCTAGTGGATCTATCTATAAAAGTCTCAGTTTTTGGACATTATTTATTCTCAGTCAGTCAATGACTCAGTCAACAACCAACAAGTTCAACAAAAAAAATCCAGCAAAAATATACCGTACATATATAGGGTTGTGATCGAGTCAACGGCAAGTTGATTACAAGTCAAATCACAAGGGAGATCGCAGGTGACAAGTGATAAGCAATGATACAAAGAAGTGCTTTGTCAAAGTTCATTTGAATAGCTGGTTGCTTGAGCCGAGATGTGACTTGCGACCTGCTTGCGACCGGCTTGCGACCGGCTTGCGACCGGCTTGCCACCGTCTTGCGACCGTCTTGCCACCGTCTTGCGACCGTCTTGCGGCCGGCTTGCGACCGGCTTGCGACCGGCTTGCGACCGGCTTGCAACCGGCTTGCGACCGGCTTGCGACCGGCTTGCCACAGACTTGCGACCGGCTTGCTGCCGACTTGCTGCCGACTTGCGGCCGGCTTGCGGCCGGCTTGCGGCCGGCTTGCGGCCGGCTTGCGGCCGGCTTGCGGCCGGCTTGCGGCCGGCTTGCGGCCGGCTTGCGGCCGGCTTGCGACCGGCTTGCAACCGGCTTGCGACCGGCTTGCGACCGGCTTGCGACCGGCTTGCCACAGACTTGCGACCGGCTTGCCAAAGACTTGCCACAGACTGATCACTAACACTGCTTCTTTCCCAAGGTTGCATCATACTTTAGAAAGTGTCCCTAGCGATGCAGAAATGAAATGAGAAAAAAAGTCTGCAAATTGATGAAATATCTTTTTTTTTTAATGTCTTTCTCTGAGATTCAAAAAGTCTCACGCCTAAAAAATTGATTAAAATGACTTGAGGGAAAAGTGTCCCAGAACGAGGACAACGAGTGATTACTAGTAAACAAGGCTACATTAAGCAAGGCTTCAAGGCTACATTAATATATTAAAAGCATTCGGAAAACCAGACAAATTGCATTAGTTTGAAGGTTACATATGTACATATGTACTGATAGACTCTAGCGAGGAGAAGATAGAAAAAAGCAACTAGATTAATTTTCTATGACTATATGTCTATATTTTTTATGACTATATATGAACCATATGATTCAATACTTCCAAAGTAAAATGAAAGTACATGTATGAGGAGGTGGGTAGTATGGGGTTAGTGGAAGGAGTGGGGAGTAGGGATGGGGGTAGGGTGTGGATGGGGGTAGGGTGTGGATGGGGGTAGGGTGTGGAAGAGGGGGGTGTGGAAGAGGGGGGTGTGGAAGAGGGGGGTGTGGAAGAGGGGGGTGTGGAAGAGGGGGGTGTGGAAGAGGGGGTGTGGAAGGGGGGGTGTAGAAGGGGGGGTGTGGAGGGGGGGGGGGGGTGTGGAAGTGGGGGGGGGGGGGTGTGGAAGGGGGGGGGGTGTGGAAGGGGGGTTGTGAGTGGAAGGTTTAAGGGGGTTGAAAGGGGGGTAGTTGAAAGGGGGGTAGTTGAAAGGGGGGGTGGTTGAAAGGGGGGTGGTTGAAAGGGGGGGGGGGGGTGGTTGAAAGGGGGGGGGGGTGGTTGAAAGGGGGTGGTTGAAAGGGGGGGTGGTTGAAAGGGGGTGGTTGGAAAGGGTGGGGGGTTGAAAGGGGGTCAAAATGAGGTGGGGGGGGGGGGGGGTGGTGGTGGGGGGGGGGGGGGGGTGGTGGTTGGGGTGGGGGGGGGGGGGTGGTTGGAAAGGGGGGGGGGGGGGTGGTTGGAAAGGGGGGTGGTGGTTGGAAAGGGGGGGGGTGGTGATTGGAAGAGGGATGGGGTAACATTGTATTCTCCCTTATCAGTCAACATTCATGGCAGCACTAGCAATAACATTGATGTTTGAACTGTGTCGGCCGGACTCGCGCTGTTGACTTGGTCTTCGTCTGAAATGCGCTTCGTCTCCAAAGACAACTGCGCTATGCCCCATGAAGCCTGGGCATTGTACATCGACCCTTGGACCTCCCAATCTCAGAACCTATCTCGGACGAAGAAAATAAAACAAGGGGGGAAAAATATCACCCCAAAACAAATGTCTCTGAAATCAATCTTCATTATTCACGCGGTCAATCATTTTGTCATTTCTCATAGGTTTTATTCGAAAGCCGGTTTATCTTCAAGTGCGTATCTGTTTAATCGCGTGTATCAGGAAGTGAGCGAAAAAACAACCCAGCAAATATTAAACAAGGCGAGTAAACTCAATTCTGGATGAATGCCAGCGCACTTCATTTCAGCAGGCTCGGACATCAAATACATGTACTTACATTAATTCTAAATGATGATAGCGACGATAGGATGCTACACAATCGATAGGGTTTATGCATGTACCGTACATACATATATATAGGCTAAAAGGAATTAGTTTCTTGTCCAAACTTGTTTTGGGGTTTTTCAGGCTTCAGATTTTATATAGAGTTTATCACAGAGTTATATAGCATCAAGTCAATACCCATATGATAATATTTGTGACCTGTTCCAACGAAACCCGGACAAAGTCGACTTTTTAGTTTTTCAGATTTTGCTTTTTTCAAATTCTCTAGGTTCTCAGCTTTAAAATCATTTACATATGTACCCCCACCCTATCTTCTCTGGGTTTTGGATTTAGTGATAAAACCCTGACAACCTAATTATGAGATAAACAGCTTTGAAGTTCAGAAAAGCGTATTATTTCTATACACAAGTGCTTCACAAAATTGACAAAAAAACACACTTCTGGTAGACGGATTTTGTTCAAATTTGAGGAGATTGTAGATTAATAGTGAGTGACTTAGGAAAACCTAAAACCTCAAAATGGTAAAATCCATCCCGAAATGACTTCAGGAGTCCATTGTGACAAAACACATTGTGCGACTTTGTCCGGGTTTCGTTGGAACAGGTCACATTTAGACTCATTATGCCCTAAAAGACTGATAAAAAAAATTATGTTTGGGGAAAACGTGTCAAAGTAAAAATGACTTGGTTTTTTTTTCTACTAACTATTCATGTCGAAAAACGAAATATCGACTGGACCAAAACAACAAACCTACAAGATAAACACAAGATAATGACATGATGTAAACAATACAGCGACAAGATCCGTGTGATTTCTTGGCAAAAACAAGATTTATCTTATCAACATGACCAGTGTCTGTTTTCAGGGCAGGAGGAGGAGGAGGAGGCAGTTATCCTATAAATAAATTTATAAGAAAATATAAAAAAATGATTGAAACACCACAGGCTAAAACCTTGGATGGCAGAAAACCAATCAAATCTATAATGACATACATGTACATGTGCCGTTGGATATATGTGACCCGCTCTGCAAAAATGAGTTTGATGTCGCAAAATACATTTTTACGTAAAGGGCTGTTTATTGTCGCAGAGGCGATTTTTTTTCAACAAAAAATATGTTTGTTTTAAGGCATTTTGGTTTCTCCGACACCTATATTTTCAGATCTGATCGATTGAAAAGATTGTTTTGATCTCTATAAAATTAAATTTAAGACAGGTTTTGTTATTCCCTTTCCATAGCATCTGATGAAGCACTACAACTGTAAATCTTCATTTCTTTTCAAAGACATTTTTTCTTATAACTGAGAAAAAAAACTAATTTCCCAAAAATTGTAAAAAACCAATGCATTGCACTACAAAGTTGTGCCATATATAAAATGAAATCTTATTTCCTGCTTTTCTGACCAACTGTAAAATTGAAAAAAAATTACATTTTTAACACATCAGACTCATTTTTGCAGAGTGGGTCACATATGTGACACGATCAAGCGAAATCAGTCGGATGTCGGGCCCGGTCAAACAAATGAGTGTTCATGTAGTTTCACAGAGGGCGTCTGTATGTTTTAAAAACTGAAAAACCCATGTTGATACGATGTTTTGTTGTCGAGTTATGTAAATTTGTTTAAATACCAACGAAGAATACAGTGCATTTTGGGGATTCGCCGACATCCGACTGATTCGGCTTGATCGTGTCACATGTGATATCATCGAATAAACTAGGGTAACATACATGTACATGTATGTTTAAAGCAGCTTGTATAATAACCAACGGTGTGTTTTAAAAAACTCATTAATCCCAATCCTTTTTTTTTTTAAAATCAGTAGACAATGTAATTTCAATAAGTACGTGTGTATGAGCAGTTAGCAAGGCAATTGGCTGTCGGAAGCATTAGACATTATGTGAAGATCGATTGTATGAAATCCAAGCAAGCTAATTGCATGCAACCGCGCACATCTGCCAATCAGAGTCACTTTATTTCTTTTCAAAAAGTCTGGATGAGAAGCTATTTTGTTTTTACTCGACCAATTACCGATGAATTTTCCTGTGTCCTAGGGCACAATTTGTTACTTTTTGTTCAAACCTTAAAAAAAAAAAATTTAAAAAAGAAAAAAAAGAAAGAAAGAAGGAAACGCAATTAAGATCTATATGGATGGTCGAAATGAGCTCGGAAAGTGACAGCCTGTGTTCGAAAGGGATGGCAATTATTTATATTGTGACTACGGGAGAACCTCACATAATTCAACCAAGCAAACGTGGGTACCAGGGTTAACGGGCCAATTACCACAGCACAGAAAATTGGATTTCGCAAGTCCTGGATACAGTACTCCTGTACCCAGATGTGTCGCGTACATGTAATTTCCCCGTTTTTTCCCCCACCACAACCCGCGAACGAGCGTCGATCGCCCCGACCGCTAATTGCATGCATATAAACGCGACTACATCCAAAGCACACTTTGCACAGTGGGGTTCTAATCACGTTAAGGTGCTGGCCGTAAAGGGCTGGGGGGATGAGGGGTACGTGATACTGGCACATACACCAGAGATGAAGTACAAGAATAAGTCGTAAATTGTTGCAAGCGACCTGTTTCGAGTTGCCATCTGGAAGCCACAGGCTAGTCCATCCAGTGAGCTTGGCAAAATCTGTCTCGAAAATACTCCTTGCATTTCTCATTTGCTGGTTTTAATTTGTTTGGATTAAGTTTGATTCCATTTTAATAACTTTTCATATAACAATATGATAGATGTCTCAATTATTCTTATTAATGCAAATTTACCGGCATCTTCTCTCTTTTAATTTTTTTTTGGGGGTAGGATGGGGTTAGATTTGGAGTGTGCAAAACAATAGTTTCTGAGCTTCTACATGTACGATAGAACAACCCTTACCTGCAAGTCTGTATGCTAGCCTCCTTACCATTTAACATAATGAAATTAACCCTAATTAAATCAGGGATACACAAAAGCTAGTGTGGCGCGCCTCGCACGGACCTCCACGCCTTGATCAGTTCCTCCCGATGATACCCAATACGCCTCGTATTTGCCCGCCTAGAGGGGGATGACGTACACGTCACCACGGCAACATAATGAATTTGGGTTAAGTTGATAGAAAATATTCCTCTTTTTTTTTCTTTTTTCTTTTTGTCGCAATGAGAAGATGAAAGTTCTAAATGAACATCTCCCAGCGCCAAATATCTTATGTAAATACATTCATGAGTCTGTGTTTGAACTTTAGAGTGTGTTTGGTGCAGACACAATCCGACATGTACATATTATGTACCAAGTGGAACTAATCTAGGTGTTTAGGCAGACCCACATGAGCATGCAAACAAATAGAGTTAAAGCTTTAAACAGCTTAAGAAGTAGTACTTTTAATTAGTCAGGCATGTAAGCAAGCATCGGAAGAAGAAGAGAAAAACAGAAAAAAAAGGCGGGGGCGGCGCGAGCTGCGGGGTGTGGCACAAGCATGGATCCCTTGTTCAGTCGGTCAATTTATTTTTGCATCGAGTAAAAAAACTTGGACGTTGCGGAAACTTCATATATCACAAAAAGTCCTGCAGTCACTTTTGGTAATGTTCGTAGGAAACTTACTCTGAAGAAATAAAACATGTTAAACCAATGTCAGTCAACGCGAATGTTGTCTTTTTCTTCACGCGACCGGCGCAACGCGGTGGCCAGACCGTACAGTGTGACTGTTCTGACCGCACAGGTTACATATTCTTCAAGATATCTATTATCCTTCCCGATGTTTATTACAAATATTATTATTCAAGAAGAACACAAAGCCAAAAAGTATGAATTGTTAAAATGTGTGTGTTAGTCAATTTCTTTGTTCAACAAGAACAAGTACATGTACATATGTATGTCATTTTTTATTCGTTTTTGGTTTATTTAAAATAAATTTAAATAAAAACAAATTACTCATTAAGTAATTGTCAGTCAATTCAATTGATTCACTTATTATTCATTTATATATTTTAACCAGAACAAGATAAAATTTACAGAAAACTAAGCAACAATTAATCTCCAGCAGCTTTAGAAAATACTAAGGATTTCTGGTCGCCAAGGAAGTAAAAACTGGATCACCGAGATGCATTCAATTAATGCTTCTTGTTTTCACTGCAGGTTTCTTCAGCTTAGAACTGATGGGGTATTTATTACTAGCCTTTTAGCAAGCTGGCGTACCATAATACAACATTATTATTATAAAACCGTCTTCACCGTCGGTCACTTAGCAACCGTTACCCAGCATGCAACAGGCTGCTTAATTGTAATTAACCTACATTGCAGGAGGCCAGGGGGGAGATTTGCTGCACGTAATCGCGCTGAAGAATAAGTGAAGAATAAGTAGTAACACCATTCAATAACCACAACCTGTTGTAATACAGATTCCACTCATGAGACAATTTTAAGCCCCTCTTAACATCTGAATGAAGGTCAACTAATTGTACCGAGCTATTTTTAGAACGAAAGCCATTGTGACCATGAAGGAATAAACACGTTTTGATGTAGCATCGCAGTAATTGAAATGGCGCGCACTTGTCATTGTGATATTTGTTGTGTGCACAATTGTCCAGTGTAAAACTGAAAAAAGATAAAAATTGCAGAACAAATTTATCAAACTGCCAGCTAGTGCCAATTTATAGCTTACATTTTCTGGCCAACAAATAAGGATGGTCAAGGTGAACAAAGACATGGACTTGAACAAGAATCGAACCTGCGACCTCTGGATTAACGGACAGAGTTGCTTTTACTGTAGCAGTACCTGTAATCTGATCTGGAGGTCCCTGGTTCAGGTCCCATTCCAGTCTATTTCTATGTTCGGCTTACGGAAAAACATTTAAAATGTTTTCTCTTAAAAACTCTCCCTACAAGTGCAAGCTGAATTTTTTTTATTTATCATCTCTGAACTGAGTGAGGTCGTGCCCTTTTATTCCCCTCAGCACATTGGCACAGATTCAACACAGGAAAGAGGATGTACATGTACCGGCCGGTATCCCATATTTATCCGATTCCATGTATTGTATATATATCTGGAATAAAGTAAACAACACATGTACCGTACATGTACCGGTACTGTATCACCCTCTTTTTGGTACATACAAAATATTTCAGTTCAGAAGGTTTAAAGTAAAAGTGGAATATAGTACAGTGTTGTCCAAGTGAAATGCGTCATTTTGCTCATTAAATATTCAGCATTTTGCTATTGATGTTTGTACATGTACAGTACATGTATGAGCTTCAAGATAACTAAATTAGCTTTCAAATGCCATTTGTTTTACCCTATTGCTTTTGTCAGTTCAAAGATACCGTATGTTTAATTAAACCACCAGCACTCAAAATTGAGTGTGTGCAACTTTTAGAGAACGAATGCTTCCAATCGCCAAACGATCCCAGCATTTTACAACTGGGTGATTTTTTCTCTGTGGGTTTTCAGTAAGAGAATGTTTACACAACACACATGTACTTTGCAATTATACTCTGGTTAAAACAGTTTAATCATTTGCATTGTTTCTTCAAACTTAAAATTACAATAAAATTAAGATGTTCTGAAATAGAAATAAGTCCATTCGTACAGGCGTAAGATGCGTTTTGTCTTCGGATTAGACTTAATAATCAAACTGGAAAGTGGCACAACATGGATTCTTAGTACCGGTACATGTACATGTAGCTGTTACATGTAGTTATTAATTGGGTATAATTTTTTGTATCTCTGCACTGACAACACCAAATCCGATAAAATATATATTTTTTTTACCCCAACCCTATATGGTATTTTGGCGAGAAACCCTACCAATTACATGCATCAGATTGCAACATTTCTCAAAGTGACTTGGCTGCAGAGTGCAGCAAGATCCATCAGGTCAGAAATGTCAAGGTCAATCTGCTTCAGAGTCTTTGGTCAAAGAACACAGCAGGATCCATCTCTGTCAATGGTCGTTTCTACACTGTTGTCGACAGCTGAATCAATCAAAGTTCACCAGACATTTTTTACCTGATGCACTGCACTGTTTCTGGCAGGGTTTAAGGGTTAAGAGTGTGTAGGTTTTTTTTTAAAGAGATTTTTATAACATAATTATTGCAAATATGCGGTCCAACTTGCATTATTTGTTTTGGGACACGCTGTGCAAATAAGTGTAAGTTTATGAGCGCAATAGTAAAGAATATAATTGATGGCGACATATGGAATGTTCTATTTCACGAGGCGAAACAATATTGTTTTACGCAAACCTGAAATAATACAGTTTAAACTTCTATTAATGTGGTGCAGCCGCGCCGTGCATTGGGACGAAAAACTCAATGGCATGTGATCAACGATGCACCAATCAGATGACGTGGATTCAGAGGATGTAAATTTAATATTAAGTTTTGTCAGTGACCAAACTGTTTTTATCAAAACTTTAAAAAACCAAAAACTCATCAAATATTTTTGTTATCATGATTGCACGTACCCCTGTTTTAGCCAACACTGCTTGGTATTGACAATACGCACATGTATGCTGTCGGTAATTATGACGTGTACATGTATGTCTTTAATGCACAAATCATTATTAACTTGGACTTTTAATAAATGTATGCTGCAGTACAACGTAAGGCCACTAGAGACTGTGCTTAGTGCACCATATTGCATCTCTCTATCTCTTAAATGTTGCCATTATTGATGTTTTTAATGCACCGATCAATCGGCATGATGGGAAATCTTCTCCACACAGACCAACAGGAGCCAAGATATTCCCAGCAGATGCACTCTATCATCTGTGAGTTCCGGACGAGACTGAATTGGGATCGCCAAGATCGATAATTTGACCCATCCCAGTCATGCTATAAAACCATCTCAACGAAATGAAAACCCACCCAATCTAATTAAACCCAGCATGGCGTAGTCGACTGTCTCAAAACCCCAGCACAGCCCAGTCTATCCCAACCCAACTGTTCCAAAACCCCAGCACAGCCCAATCTAGCCCTATCTAGCCCAACCCAACTGTTCCAAACCCTAGCACAGCCCAATCTATCCAAACCCAACTGTTCCAAAACCCCAGCACAGCCCAATCTATCCCAACCCAACTGTTCCAAAACCCCAGCACAGCCCAATCTATCCAAACCCAACTGTTCCAAAACCCTAGCACATCCCAGCCTATCCCAACCCAACTGTTCCAAAACCCCAGCACATCCCAGCCTATCCCAACCCAACTGTTCCAAAACCTTAGCACAGCCCAGTCTATTCCAATCTAAGTTTACTTGAATCTGAAAATTAAATATCCTGAAAACAAAAAACTATTGTACATATAGCTCCAGCATCATCTTCGTGTTTTGTTTATTTAGCCTCTTTTTGGTGATAATCTTGCTTTTAAAGTCAACTTGAAGATAATACAAGAAAAAGCAAGCCTGTATTTTACAAGTTTGCTTTCCATGTGATTTTGACGGGTCTTCAGATGATGACCCAGAGTTGGGCCTCCAGCAAACCATCCTTTGATCACTTTTTGTTAATGCTGAAATTGATTCCGCGATTGTATTTTTCTCCTGCGAGACACTGTTTTCTTTGTTCATCTTGATGTTTGTCTGCGTTTCATGTCGTGGCCTGGATGTATGTTTCTACTCACTAATCTCGCGTATCTTCTCAATTTTTATTCCCTCGCACGATTTGAAGACCCAACGTGGCAGCCCAGGTTTGTTTTTCTCTCCTAATGTTTTATCTTCTTCATGGTTTGAGGGTAAAGATGCGATAGTCAGATCTGTTTGAGAAAAGAGATGCTAGAGCTAGCATGAACGATCTCAAATGACACATCAATGGTTTCAGGGCAAAAATACACTCCTCTTATTTACCCGGTTTGCACGCTGTACATGGAACATGTGTAAAACAATGTTGACAGTTTCAGACCGAGTCGAACATCCGCATAATTGCCAGGTTTCACCCCAGAGAAATTTGGTTTTCTTGTTAAGAATTGTAGAATATTATTCTGTCAGGATTTTAAGAAGGTTGCCAGTGGCGTGAATTTATTTGCAAGAGGAAACTAAGGGGACCTCGTTTCTGGGAGGGGGCGTTAAATGGGATTTTACCAATAACAAATTCTGAAGTTTGGGGGTGGGAGGGGAGATAGAGTCACACCCCACGGAGGGGATTTCTTTTCCCCTCCCTCATTACCCTCATTCCAAGCAGTTTTGCCACTGCTTGTGCTTCTTGGTAAGACTGTTGATTCAATGTTACTTTTCTTTTGAAAATATTTGCTACAATTCTAGACCGAATACGGTAGATGATTAACCTTGTCAGGTCAGTGTATCATTTTTTTTTAAATCGTCTTTCACCTTGATGGCCCGGATTTGATTTCCGTCCTGATCCACAATGTGGATTAAGTTTTCAGTTCCTGCCTGATTCTGTTGGTTTTTCCCCCGAAATTATTTCTGGAGTTTTTCCTCCCACCTTTAAATTGTTAACATCTTCTAATTGTCTTCTCTTCCGGTTTCTTCAGTTTAGAACTAAAACCAGTACAGTTTCTAGGTCACTTTTGAGGATTCCTTGGTTTCTGTACCAGGAATTGAAAAAAAATACTAACACTAAGAGTGCCGAATCCATAAATTTTAATATGAGTTTTAACACACCCTAGGGGATTAGAGCTAATAAACACAGATCCCTTTTTTTCTTTCTAAAAGCTGCTATAGTTTTCATGTTTGGGAGTTGGGACGCCATGCCACAGACCAGGCAAAATGAGTTCACAAGTAAGAAGAAGTTTCATTTGCTGAGGTTTTTTTTTTTCGGCAAAACAAAACGTGCAAGACACCCTCTACCTACCGTACCTGTACGTGCTCTAAATAACGGGTGTCAGGTTGGTGGCAGGCAGGTTTTTAATTTGCGCAGATCGTGTTAGTCCACATTCACACAGTCACACATTCCAGACAAACAAGTGCTGTTCCAGAAGCGAGCTCAAAATGCCCGAAGAATTGAATTTGTGTTAAAAAAAATATTGGCAAATGTTAAGCTTTTTTCATTACAAGTTGTACTGTACTTTGTTCAAGCACAGGAACAAATATATGTGACCTGTCATCACAAAATGAGCGTAAAGTCGGCAAAATCCAAAATTGAGATATGGGTATTTCTAAATTCTGTGGAAACTGAGCTTTCCAATGGTATATAACACTTGGAGGTTTGATACTCAATATTGTTTTTATTTGTATTTTTTAGTCTGGAGTCTTAATACAGAGATTATGAGAAAACGGGAATTTCTTGCGAGAAATTGTGTGAAAGGCATAGAAAGGCATAGTCAAAATTGTCTCAAAAACTAATTTTGTTTTTATCTGATCGTCTTGAAAAATTGGGAATTGATTGTTGGGGATTTAGTCTTTAAAAAAAAACATAATCTCAAAATCGACCACCCCTTCAAATTTTGACTTTAACTGGCCGTAATGGGAAATCACTCCGTGCGACTTTACGCTCATTTTGTGATGACAGGTCACATATGGTCTGTCTGTAGAGGTATGTAAATGCATAAACATAAACAGAAAGTATTTGAATATCACCACGAACACGTATTCTCGCAATATACCTCTAATATGGTACATGTAAATCATCACAACATTCACAAGTTTGTACATTGTACAGTATGAATCTTCGTTTTCACATTTTGAAACCTGATATAAAAAAAAATAGTTCCGAGAATGATTGTGCTTACATGTATTTATACACGCAACAAAACATGTTTCAGTTTTCGTCTTTCCGCTAAGGACGTTTTCAAAACAGGCTTTCAGAGCTACCGGTACGGCTACATCTATTATCAGCATTGAACATGTACAAATGTATACAGTTGTAATGGGTGCCACACCTGGACATAGCCCTAGCCAAGAGTATCAGATGCTGCCAAAGCTTTCATAAAAGTACAGGGGCCAATTTCATAGAGCTGCTAAGCACAAAAATATGCTTAACCCTAACTCCTTACACAACAAAGGAAGTTGGAGGATTTTGAAGGAATTGTATTGTTCAATAACAATGGTGAGGGAGTTAGGGTTAAGCATGAAAAATTTTCCATGACAAAAACAAGGTTACAGACCACATTTTCACATGATTTTTATTTTTTTGATTGATAATCAGCTGTTTTTTTGCTTAGCTTAAAAAAAACAAGTAGAATTTTGGCTGGTAACCTGTTTTCAATGAGCAAGACTTTTTGGTGCTAAGCAAATTTTGTGTGCTTAGCAGCTCTATGAAATTGGCCCCAGGTACAGTACGGTACTTTACAATGTTTGCTGGCGTATTATTAAAACTACACTCTGAAACCAAACCCATCCATCAATCTATGTACACATTTGGTCTAGGGGGGAAAATTAGTGAGAACAAGATTGAACGTTTTTTCTTTATTCTGCTGAGTTACCAGTAATTTAAAAAGTAAATCAATTTTTAGAGCAAATGTAGGAAATTTCATCCAAACAAAAAAACTTCTTGATGTTCAGTGAAAGGTTTTTGGTTAAATAACTTTTTTTAAATTATATTTATATCTAACATTCTTCCTTCTTCATATTATACTGGTACAGACGACGGTGATCGCGAAAAAACAAAGATAAGAATAACTGCTCGACGCCGGTTAAAAACAAACGCTGTTTTTCGTGCTTTTCTCGGCATCCATGGTTGTAAAACTTCAGACAGGTCAGTTCAACGATAATTTACTATAAAATACAACCCCCCAAATCTACTCATTTCTGATAATTCAAGCAATAAGCCATTTGCGCGTGACCCCGAGTTAAATTTGAATAACATCTGGTACACTGACTTGCTCACACAGCTTGGCACAGTTTAACTTTAAATTCTCCAGACCAAAGACGCTGTTGCTATATCACATGATTCGGGGCAAGCCTTACGCGTCATACGCTAGCAACCCCCAGCTCTGGAATGGTCTGGTGTCTTTTTGCCATTCTCACCCATTGTAAACAATGTATTGGTGCTGAGCGTCTCTTACGTAACTATGCAAAAGCTTGCCCCGAATCACGTGATATAGCAACAGTGTCTTTGGTCTGGAGAATTTAAAGTTAAACTGTGCCAAGCTGTGTGAACAAGTCAGTGTACCAGATATTATTTAAATTTAACTCGGGATCACGCGCAAATGGCTTATTACCAATGGTGTATCCTACCTTTAAATATGAAATCTATGATTTATTATTCTGATGTACATGTACATGTACCTTCTAATGCAGTCATCCGCCAACTCAGACTAATTACGTATGAATTGCAATCTGCCAGTACCTACTCAACACATACAGGTACAGGTAACTAAAATGTCATTATTCATTCTCAATGATATTTGAATGGTAAACTACGGTACATGTATAAAGTAGCAAGATAGGGGGGGGGGGGGAGGGATGTTCACACTTTTGACCTGAAAATTATAGTGAATAAGATTAATTTGTCATCTGTTTCAGATTCATTCCTTGCCAGAATTTTGTTTTTGTTTGTTCTTACTCCTCTGGTTTTCCTCAACCCCCACCTCCTTGTCACTCCTATTCATACTTCTTTGTTAGTTCTTCCCTTTGATCTCCACCCTGGACCCCTTTCCTTGTGGCTTTACCCCCTCTGTTTTTGTTCCTACCCCGCCTTTGATCCTACCCACACTTACCTCACCCTTTAATCCCTCAGCCTAATCCTCCTTTTGTTGTTTGTTCCATTGAACTCTGTGCTTTTTTCTTTTGTGTTTTTTCAGCGTCAATGATGTGCATCATGCTGTATTTTGCCCTATATATGTTTGTTTCTTGTACACAGTCATTTAGTCTCTGAAGAAGATCGTGTTAAGATCGAAATATTAGGCCCTCTTAACTTATTTGATTTGAAAATTATAGTGATTACAATACAAGAGAAAACTCGTTTTTGACGTTGGCACAAACACCACCTCAAGGTTTGAAGAAGACAAAATCTGCATATTCTTGGCTTCGGCAAATCCTCTGGGTAAAGACGCCAGGATTGTGCTCTTCGACTCCACACTATAGTAAAAGAATTAACTTCGTCAGTGCAACAGTTCGACACCCTGAGGGGTGTTTTTTGCCACATTGTCATACACGTGATGCCCCCCCCCACCTTTCACCCAACATTTTTGGCGAGTAGCTAGCAAGCAGCATAGAGGCGCCACTGAGAGACAAACTCCCCCAGATAACATGGGAAAAAACTCCATTAAACAAAGCGCTTGGAGGCATACAATACATGAAGTTGAACAGGAAAAAGTAGAGACTCAAAATCTTGGCTGTAGTATTAAATTCGATCTGCTGGGCAGCATTATGGTAAATGTACCAGCAATGCGCAACAGAACCAATTATTAAACCATGATGTATCTAAATAATGATTGACAGAAATGCTCTAAATTCCTCGTCTGTAATCTCCTTGACCATTACTTGAAAACATGTATAGGATTTGAAAAATACTTGTTCAAGTTTATTCACCCAAACTCTTGAAGTAATAATTCTTTTTTTTAGAAACTGGCCTGCTGACATCTGAAATTTCCCTTAAACATGCATGCCAGGGTTCTAGCTAGGACCTTTTGAGTGCCGGGTAAATTATCAGATTGCGAAGCGTTGCGAGCGCAGCGAGCAGAGCTCCTGCGCCTCACGGCCGGGGGCCAGTCCATTTTGGCATGTTTCTGTGAAAGTCTAGCTAATTTAATAAAATAAATTACTACATGTACATGATTAACGTGACTTTGTATCTCGTCTTTCTTTTGTGCCCATAATTTAATTTATTTTTAAAAAATTTTTTGGTGCCGGGCGGCACAGCCAATTTGAACCCGAGTGCCGAGAGAAAATTTGCAGTGCCGGGCGAAAATTTGCAGTGCCGGGCGGTACCTGATGCATGCAAATGTTATGTAAATGCATACCAGTATATGTACTGGTATCTGTAACACCATCTGTCAATTTTAACAAAAACGAATAGAAACCTCCCATGCCCGCATGCCTGATGGGACTTCTTACCGCCCGACTTTCTCCGGTTTTCAAATGCCCACCTGCAGGAGCATTTACAGTGGCGTGCGAAGAGCTTTAATTTGTTGATCATATGATAGGCTCCCACCTGTGCATTGATTATTGAGCACGAGTCCCGCCAAGTTGGCCGCCAGGCTCTGAGACGCAGTGTCCAGGCTGCGGCTTGCATACAAAGCGGGAAATAAAAACAACTGTTTAAAGAGTCCTTTCCGAGGACAACGGGAACTGAGTCGCGGCGACTGTGTTGCAAAGCGCTTTCGGCAGTTTGGACTTAAGTGCTTTTAAAACGCATCTCTTTGCATAAGTGAAGGGGATTTAATTAGAGACGCTTGGGACCAAGAAAACACAAAGAACAGGGCAAGCCTATAGGTCAAGATGGTCCCAGACCACACGTGGTAATCCTCTACGAAGTGCGGCAATCCTCTACGAGGCGCGGCAATCCTCTACGAGGCGCGGCAATCCTCTACGAGGCGCGGCAATCCTCTACGAGGCGCGGCAATCCTCTACGAGGCGCGGCAATCCTCTACGAGGCGCGGCAATCCTCTACGAGGCGCGGCAATCCTCTACGAGGCGCGGCAATCCTCTACGAGGCGCGGCAATCCTCGACGAGGCGCGGCAATCCTCGACGAGGCGCGGCAATCCTCGACGAGGCGCGGCAATACTCTACTAGGCGCGGCAATTCTCTACTAGGCGCGGCAATCCTCTACGAGGCGCGGCAATCCTCTACGAGGCGCGGCAATACTCTACGAGGCGCGGCAATACTCTACTAGGCGCGGCAATACTCTACTAGGCGCGGCAATCCTCGACGAGGCGCGGCAATCCTCGACGAGGCGCGGCAATCCTCGACGAGGCGCGGCAATCCTCTACGAGGCGCGGCAATCCGCTACGAGGCGCGGCAATCCGCTACGAGGCGCGGCAATCCTCTACGAGGCGCGGCAATCCTCTACGAGGCGCGGCAATCCTCTACGAGGCGCGGCAATCCTCGACGAGGCGCGGCAATCCGCTACGAGGCGCGGCAATCCTCTACGAGGCGCGGCAATCCTCTACAAGGCGCGGCAATCCTCTACAAGGCGCGGCAATACTCTACTAGGCGCGGCAATTCCCTACTAGGCGCGGCAATTCTCTACTAGGCGCGGCAATTCTCTACGAGGCAATTCTCTACGAGGCGCGGCAATCCTCTACGAGGCGCGGCAATTCTCGACGAGGCGCGGCAATCCGCTACGAGGCGCGGCAATCCGCTACGAGGCGCGGCAATCCTCTACGAGGCGCGGCAATCCTCTACAAGGCGCGGCAATACTCTACTAGGCGCGGCAATTCTCTACTAGGCGCGGCAATTCTCTACGAGGCGCGGCAATTCTCTACGAGGCGCGGCAATTCTCTACGAGGCGCGGCAATCCTCGACTAGGCGCGGCAATCCTCTACGAGGCACGGCAATCCTCTACAAGGCGCGGCAATACTCTACTAGGCGCGGCAATTCTCTACTAGGCGCGGCAATTCTCTACGAGGTGCGGCAATCCTCTACGAGATGCGGCAATCCTCCACGAGGCGCTGCAATCCTCCACGAGGCCCGGCAATTCTCCACGAGGCGCGGCAATCCTCCACGAGGCGCGGCAATCATCCACGAGGCGCGGCAATCCTCCACGAGGCGCGGCAATCCTCCATGAGGCGCGGCAATCCTCTACGAGGCGCGGCAATCCTCTACGAGGCGCGGCAATACTCTACTAGGCGCGGCAATTCTCTACGAGGCGCGGCAATCCTCTACGAGGCGCGGCAATTCTCTACGAGGCGCGGCAATTCTCTACGAGGCGCGGCAATTCTCTACAAGTTGCGGTAATCAGTCAGTCAGTCAGTCTGAAACACTGGCAAGTACGAAGAGTACACTAATCTTGCCTAGCTGAAAACGACAAAAAATCCCTGATGCGATTTAAGCAGTCTGGCAAGTGTATGCAAGCATGAACTTTGCTCTTTGGTGGAATTTTCTTGCGGCCTCATTGCCAACTTCATCACCAGACTGAAACAAGTCTCAATCAATTTGAAACATACATGTAGGGCAGGAAGCCTCGGTAATCGATGTGCACATTGATTATCCACGCTGCAATGTGGCTGTCCACTAACGTGAGAGGAGACTTCATTCATGGCTGGCTGGCTGGCAAAAGAACTGTACCGAGGTTTTTAAAGTGAATATACATGTAACTAAACCAACGGCCGCAAGCAGTTCCTGATCAACAACTTGGTTGCTACGGTACGGTACCTTCACAGGTGCCCATTTATTCTCCTGTGTGGAGACTGGCTGTTGGAGTAAAGTGTCCTGCCTAAGACCAGTTTCTGCAACAGCTCCTGATCATTAATCTTCACAGGTGCCCATTTATTCTCCTGTGTGGAGACTGGCTGTTGGAGTAAAGTGTCCTGCCTAAGACCAGTTTCTGCAACAGCTCCTGATCATTAACCTTCACAGGTGCCCATTTATTCTCCTGTGTGGAGACTGGCTGTTGGAGTAAAGTGTCCTGCCTAAGACTAGTTTCTGCAACAGCTCCGATCATTAACCTTCACAGGGGCCGATTTATTCTCCTGGGCTATCGAAGCAAAGTGTCTTGCCCAAGACCATGTATACATGTACATCATGTTCCCGTTAAGATTGAAGTGACTTACCGGTATCACCCGCATATAAGTTACGGAATACCCCATACAAAATTTGACCACAAAGATATGGTGATGGTGATGATGATGATGATGATGATGATGATGATGATGATTATAATGATGACGGAAATGGGAGCAATTCGTTTAGGAGATATGATGAAGACCTACCGTAAATGTAGGGAGAAAGGATGGGAATCTTACTACTTAACAAAATGTATTACTAACGATGATAAAGAGAAAAAGCTTAATGGTGATGATGGTGATAAAAAATAATGTTGATAGTGGTAAAACAAAACTCAAAACTGTACAAGATTGTAAATGTTATGTACATGTACCACTCGCCTTTAATAATGCATGAATCAGCATGATACGTGTGTACGCATACATAAGGATTTAGTATCATGCATAATCATGCATTATTAAAAAGGAGCACCACTGTAGTTTCATAGAGTTTAATAATACACTGTCACTGTGAAAACATTTGACAAATTTGGTACTAATAAGACGGAATTGAGCACAGGCTGTAACGGAGAATTTTTTTTTTTTCCAAAAAGCCAAAATGGCCCGAGTGATGTTTTTTTCAAATTTTTGATTTATTGATATTTGTAGTCTTTGATGCAGTATACAAATTGTAAACAAAAAATTGACGGAAAAACCCAACAATTGTCTTCTTTCGTACAAAACTTTAATCCTAACAGTCCTCAATCCTCCAAAATCAATGATTTTGCGGACCCTATGGACTTAATGTTTTAAAATGCCATTCCTTTTCGGTATCGAACGACAGGTGGGCTCAATAGAGCCGTTACATAACGTTTTCGTTACGCCCCAATGCTCTTAGCTTATAAAAGCGGGCATTGCATTCGAACCTTGCTTGCCCTCCCTCCCGCCCGATTTAAGCCCCTAATTAATAGTATTAACGGTATTAATAATGATAACTAACCGTGGGGAACAGGGAGTGCACACTCGATCGGTGTCCTAGAATGCAACCACGTTTCCTCTTAAAAATAAGAGGTTTTTCGTGGCCTCCGAGTGCCTGCAGAAATGCAGGACCGTGGCACCGTTCGCCCTGCCTTATTCACTTTCTATATCGAGACAATTTCCTGTTTGTTGGCGTTGTATTGTGCATAGATTTGTTACCATCATTTCTTCCAAACCTATCGGCAATTAGGACCTGTGTGTCCAACTGGTATAAATATATCCATATAAAAAGAGATTGTAACTCTGGTAACACACGTAGTTGTGTTCAAATGTACCCGGATTCCAGGGTTTGTCTGTACAATGTATACAAATAAAATGAGCGAGTTCCAGTGCTCTACCATCCCAATAGTTCACCAAATCATTGTTGTCTTTTCTCTTTTCTTTCGGTTTATGAACTCTATTAATAGTATTACACGAGGAAGATATAGAAAAGAAATTAATTTTCTGACGTAGGAACGTAGGAAGAAAGACCCTTTTTTTAGCATTCTACAGTTAAAATAATAATAAAAAATTATAAATTTGTGAATTTACTTGTAACTTGACTTCAACAACAAAGTGGTTCTTCAATACAATGTCTCTTCGTAAAAGAGACAAGAATTACATCAAAACAACCCAATCATGTGTAAAGATACAATGGACTTCTTCTACACGCCACATGAAAAATTCGTGAATTTATTTGTAAAAGACTTCAACAACAAAGTGGTTCTTCAATACAATGTCTCTTCGTAAAATTGACAAGAATAACATCAACACAACCAATCATGTGTGAAGATAGAATGGCTCTTTCTACACGCCACATGAAAAATTCGTGAATTTATTTGTAAAAGACTTCAACAACAAATTGGTTCTTCAATACAATGTCTCTTCGTAAAATTGACAAGAATTACATCAAAACAACCCAATCATGTGTGAAAATACAATGGACTTCTTCTACACGCCACATGAAAAATTCGTGAATTTATTTGTAAAAGACTTCAACAACAAAGTGGTTCTTCAATACAATGTTTCTTCGTAAAATTGACAAGAATTACATCAACACAACCCAATCATGTGTAAAGATACAATGGACTTCTTCTACACGCCACATGAAAAATTCGTGAATTTATTTGTAAAAGACTTCAACAACAAAGTGGTTCTTCGATACAATGTCTCTTCGTAAAATTGACAAGAATAACATCAACACAACCCAATCATGTGTGAAGATTACAATGGCCTTCTTCTACACGCCACATGAAAAATTCGTGAATTTATTTGTAAAAGACTTCAACAACAAAGTGGTTCTTCGATACAATGTCTCTTCGTAAAATTGACAAGAATTACATCAACACAACCCAATCATGTGTGAAGATAGAATGGCTTTCTTCTACACGCCACATGAAAAATTCGTGAATTTATTTGTAAAAGACTTCAACAACAAAGTGGTTCTTCGATACATTGTCTCTTCGTAAAATTGACAAGAATTACATCAACACAACCCAATCATGTGTGAAGATAGAATGGTTTTCTTCTACACGCCACATGAAAAATTCGTGAATTTATTTGTAAAAGACTTCAACAACAAAGTGGTTCTTCGATACATTGTCTCTTCGTAAAATTGACAAGAATTACATCAAAACAACCCAATCATGTGTGAAAATACAATGGCTTTCTTCTACACGCCACATGAAAAATTCGTGAATTTATTTGTAAAAGACTTCAACAACAAAGTGGTTCTTCGATACAATGTCTCTTCGTAAAATTGACAAGAATTACATCAAAACAACCCAATCATGTGTGAAAATACAATGGCTTTCTTCTACACGCCACATGAAAAATTCGTGAATTTATTTGTAAAAGACTTCAACAACAAAGTGGTTCTTCGATACAATGTCTCTTCGTAAAATTGACAAGAATAACATCAACACAACCCAATCATGTGTAAAGATACAATGGCTTTCTTCTACACGCCACATGAAAAATTCGTGAATTTATTTGTAAAAGACTTCAACAACAAAGTGGTTCTTCGATACAATGTCTCTTCGTAAAATTGACAAGAATTACATCAAAACAACCCAATCATGTGTGAAGATACAATGCCCTTCTTCTACACGCCACATGAAAAATTCAATACGCCACGCACAAACGTTTCGTAATTAGAGGCCATGACGCTTGATGCGAATTGTCGGAGGGATGCGGAATGTCAGAGTAAAATGCATTCAGTCCGGGGGTTGCCTGGCAACGGGGGATTGGCAAGTCATGAAGACCGCTCGTTTACTTCGAGGGCGATAACGCTCGCATCAATGCCTCTTACATGTATGTCATATATTGCTTTTTTTTGCACACGTTGGCCATGTTTAGCGAGCATCCTACATGTAGCTGCTTTTTCATGGCAAATGAAAACCTGCAGTTGGGAAATTACGGGAGAAAATATCAATTATCAATTCAAAAAGGTCAGTGTGAAAGCAATAGACTCTCGGGACTGTTGATTCTTTCGAAACTAAATTACTGCATTTTGGGTAAAACTGGAATTTCTAGTATTTATTAATGAAGAAAACATTTGGTATAACATTTTTGCAAATTATTGAAGAAAAAAAAAGGAAGCGTGAAATTACATGGTTGTCAATTAATTGTTATTTTTTTTTTTCCCCGGTATTATTTTAAAGCTTCGTTGGAATCACAACATGTTCCCTGTTGCGTCCAGCAAAATAGACCAGAACTGATTAATGTTGTCAGCGCAACAACTGTCATTTAATACAAAAAATCATGTCTACAATTTATTGTTCATTGACCGATTCCTTCAGTCCAAATAGAGGAATAGACCGAGGAAAGTGATATATACACGTCATGTCGCACTGCCGGATGAAAATAATTTTCCAAAATCCGCAATCTCTAAGCACAGTTCGCTTAATAATTATGGTTGTGCGAGCAATTTGGCATTAACTTAATTTTGTGCTCTTGTATTTTGTGCTCTTATATATTTTTTTGAGGGAGGGGGGGGGGGGGGGGGGGGGGGGAGGAGGGGGGGGGGGGGGGGGGGGGGGGGGGGGGGGAGGGGGGGGTGACATCTCGAGACTGGAGCACCGCCCACACATCTTCACCAAAGGAAAACTCTCAGATTTCTCATGGGGAAACAAAACCTACCGGTACATCTTAATATCAAGACATTATTTAACCTATACATAAGTACAACCCCCTCGCATGTCAGATTTCGTCCCGAGTGAACCGTTTTAATTAACCGTAACGGGGATGTTTTGACAATCGCGGCAATCGATAGTGCACAGTTTGCAAATATGTTGGGTAAAAAGAGCGCTTCCAAATTTAGTTGCTTTTATGCTTCGGGCTGGACAAATACAAACAAACAGATTTTGAGAACGTTCCCATGAGAACAATTCAAGTACCGGTACATGTACATGTACATGTACCAGTACGTACACACTACATACATTGTAGTGCTGGGTTTTACCGTGAAATTAGTTTTTTCTGTGAAGAGATCATGTGGTCGGGTGTTTCTTGACCCGATCGCACGTGCTTTTTTACCACTTTTTTTCAAACACTCTGCTCAAAATGGTCGACAGTGGGTTAAGAAAAAGGGTTAATTTCCTTCTCCCAAGAATAGACAGAACACTCTTTTCATTATCATTGTTCTTTTCAAACCACGCTTTGTTCTGAGAAGACAATAATTCACAAGTGTGCGCCTGCATACTTTTTTCTTTCTTCTTACCAATCGGTCGTTGATTTGCGGATCAAGATTTATGTCACGTTTATTCCTCCCCCCCCCCCCCCCCCCCCCCCCCCTCCCCCCCTCCCGACTATATTTTCAGGTGAAGTTCCGGCTAATTTGTCGCGCTGTTGCATTCGCAGGAACGGCATACATGTCTTTAATCTCTGTCAACTCTGATTGGCTCCTACATGTAGGAAAGCGAACCGAGCACCAGCAATAAATTTTTTCAATTCTCGTTAAGGGTTACCTATAGCTGCAAAATGCAAATTCTTATGGCATACTGAGGGTTGTACACTAGTAGTGTAAAAAAAAAAAAAAACTCCCACCACAAGAAATAAAAAACACCAAACAATTAATGTACTGATGTGCCAAATATACAGAAGGTACCCGGTAATATTCCTGAGTGCTTTTTTGTAACCAGGGTTGACAAAAGCAGGCGAATAAAATTAGGGTAAGTAGGTTAAGATGCCCGGGGATATAAGATATTTGTTGAAGGGGAGTGGGTAGAAAAAAAACAACCAAGACATGCCTAATTCCGGTGGATGTTGGATGTTTTGGAGAGGATATGAAGGAGTTGATTCAATCTCGGGGTTGTTATTTGGGCGGGGTATCGCGGGACGGACGGGAGATGGAGCATGCGGGGCGTCGGGTGAGGGTTAATAAGGAGAGGCAAATATGGGTGTCGTCACATGAAATGAACACTGAATCAAGACGCGATCCTTTCTGTGTCTGCAGGCAGTATTCTTATTTAATTTTATTTATAATGTTGTTTTCTTCTGGTGAGTGTTATGTCAACCTATTTTGGTGTGGATAATAAGCTTAATAATAATAATAATGAACCATTTATAAGGCCGCCGGTATCCGCCAAGCAAGACGCTCATGGCGCACAATACAGATTGTTTTTAATCACAAAACCGTAAATTAAACATGTGGGTTTTTAGTCAAGATTGAAATACAGACAATGATACTGACTGGTAAATTTGTTCCAGAGTTCGGGAGCGGCACGTGAAAAAGATCGTCTCCTCCAAGAGTGATGGTACGGGGACCGTAAGCTGTGGCGCTCTGGCTGAACGAAGACTACGTGATGGTTGATATTGCGTGATAATGTCAGATATGTAGTCCGGTGAAGTTCTTAGCTTAACTGCATTTCATTCGAAGGCCAAATCCCATAGGATGCCAAAGTTTGCCCGGCCAATTAACATAGATCTCCATACATGACGTAGACCAATGTGCCAATTGTGCGTCCTTTCCTAATGTGCAATTTACATGTACATCGGCAATTTTAAATAGCAAATAATTTGATTTTCTAGACACATTATCTAACTCCTTTGTGTTGATCTGAAAAAAAGAGCTTAAATGTTCTAAATGCTAATTGTCCTTGAAACAAAAAATTCTGTCAATTGGTTTGATCAAGAAGATACATGTAACGTATTATTTCTTGTTGTGTGCATTTTCATGATTGTTATTGTAATATTGTAAATAACTGCTATTTTTTAACTGCTTTTGGTAGTGCAGGGTTTTAAACGACAATAAACCATTTCAAATCAAATCAAATCCTTTTAATGACCAAGTCAATGACTGGCTGACCAACTGGACCAACTGACTGACCGACTGACCAAGTCAACGAATGTACAGTCCTAAACTGAAACTTTAATATCCACTTATACATGTACCGGTATGCAAACAAGACATCGTATTGTGTACTAGTCTTGTTTACCAGCAAAAAGGACAGACACAAAAGCATGAGGAAATCAATCTCGCCTGATTTTGTGCAGCAGAGGACCACTTTGACCACCCGGACGGCTGCGGTGGGAGACTAGTAATCCTCCCATTGATAATACTGGCATCCATGACCATTCTCGGCAGATCAGTCC